>CM067841.1:531438294-532688294 GCA_034509565.1 Triticum monococcum | reverse complement strand
GACCCTGCTCTGGCAGAGATACAGCAAGGCCCCTCCCTGCCGGACACTGCCGGGGTTGGGGTCCCCGGCCAAGGTCAAGAGCGTCGACTTCAGCACCTCAGGAGCCTGGTCCTCTTCCTGGAGCCTCATGCTATCCTCGCGCCCACGGAAGGCCCACATCCGGCGAGAGTGGCGTTGAAGGGGAGCAACACGGCATAACAGAAACTCCTTAAAAACCTTGGGTGCTGTCACACCGAGCTTCCTCAGGAGCGCGAAGCGGCGCCAGACAAAGACGAGCCGGGGGCTCTCGAGCGTCTCCTGGCCCCAACCCGAATTGGGGACAGCAGGCGAGGTCGGCTCCGATAGCAGGGGCTGGGCACCCCTGCGTCCACATACAGCCGCCGCTCGCGGAGCCCAACCGTAGGCAGGGGGAGCTTGAAGTCAATCCCAGAGGCCGCGGTCTCAGGCTCGGCAGCGAAGCTCACGCACGCCCAGCATTGGGTAGGGTCGACAAGATGCAGCGAGAAGAAGTGGCGCAGCAAGGCAACCGAAGGAGGGATGCAAATCTCGGATTTCGGGTTCCGGCAGACCCTTAAGGTTCGAACACTGGGGTGCGCGCAGAGATTACGCCTTCTACCTCTGCGTCTCGCAAAGATCTAGACTACTGAAAGAACTGCACAAGAGACACAAGGTTTATACTGGTTCGGGCCACCGTTGTGGTGTAATACCCTACTCCAGTGTGTGGTGGGTGGATTGCCTCTTGGGGCTGATGATGATGAATGATACAAGGAAGAACAGCCTCACGAGGGTCTGTTCTTGGCTCGGGTGATGAACTGCTGGGAGGAGTTCAGCCACCTTTCTCTCTCTCTCTCTCACTGCCTTACTCTTACTTACCGGCCAACCCCCTTACTCTGTGGGCGGCTGGTCCTATTTATAGAGGCCCTGGTCCTCTTCCCAAATATCGAGCGGGAAGGGAGCCAACAATGGCGGGCTAATTTGAAGGGGGATAGCAAGTATCAACTATCCTGACAAAAGCAGTCTTCGTCTGCGCAAAGCTCTGGTGATGACGCCGTCTTGGGCTCCACGGTGACCTCCGTCTCGTAGTCCTCCTGGTCTTGGTCTCGTTGCACCGAAATGGCAACCTTTTCCTGATGCCACGGTACTCCGCAACTGCGCTTGCCCCCTTTGCACCAAAGAGGAAAGGAGGACGCTGCGCGGGCTGGCACCCGTCTGGCGCCCTGAGTCGTCATGGCTTGCGTCACGGGCACCTCGCGAGGTACCCCGCCTTGATCTCTCTGCCTCCTCGTGAGCCAGCCTGACGAGGCCGTGCCTGAGGAAGCTCCGTGTCGTCCCCCCGCGAGGCTTGGCCCCTCGCGAGGGTCTTGAGTCTTGTGTTGATGGAGATGGGCCGTGCTGGGGCCACTTTGAGCCACGCCGCAGGCCACAGGCAGGAAAGTCTGGGGACCCCCATTCCCAGAACGCCGACAAAAACTCCTCTCAAAACGGGAAGGACCCTATGTTATCGAGGAGGTTTATCGGCCCGGAGTGATCAAAATAAATAATGCCGAAGGCACTAACCCGAAGGTTGTTAACGGGCAACAAATAAAACATTATTTCTCAGGCATGCCCATTAATGTTGAAAGTAATATTATCAAAACTTTGACACCGGAGGAACATATAGAGGAGTCCTTCCGGAACACTCCAGAATCGTGAAAACAAGGAGGTACATGATACGGTAAGTAAACGGACTCCGAAAAAATCCACAATTTTTTGTCAGTTTTGGAATATTTAGAAAATTAGGAAAATAAGAAACTTCCAGGAAGCGTACCCTGGTGGGCACGGTTGTGCCCGCCTGGGGTACCTTCTGGACCCCATTTTTCTTCCGCTTGCTTGTTTCCCAAGATAAAAAATCTTTATATACCCCCCGAACCTATTGACCACCGTATCACGTAGAAATCTTCTGTTTTCTTTCCTTGCTGTTTTTGTCAGGTCCCATCTACCATGGCCTCTTCAAGATCCTCCGAGGACAAGTTCTTCAAGAACGTCATCAACCCATATTGGCGGGAGGTGGTGCAGCACCCTCAGGTCATCCAGATGCATGAGGGGGTGCTTCACGTCCGCGATGTGCCAGGTCACAAGGGGATGGGAACCATGGAGGCCAGGCTTGAAGCTATGGAGCAAGAGGTCTTTCGGTGCAAAGGGATGGTGGAGCGTGGACTCAATCCCAATCACCTCATGATCACGGACCTTTCCCGTGATGTCAAGGTGGATGGCAAGCCCATGAAGGACACTGTCTTCACTCTCAACGAGCATCAACTTCCTCCAAAGCCAGATCTACGATCTCCAAAACCAAGTCTTTGAATATGAGGCAAGGCTTAAAGGCATGAGTTTGGCTGTCGGTTGTAGGACCCGTGAGACTCACTCCTCCTCTTATGATGGTGGACCTCTGTTATGGAAACCCGAGGACAAGATATCTTATTCATCATCACCACATTCTTCTTCATCACCAAAAGAAAATTGAGTATCGGGTATGGGCACTCCCCTTGGCATCAACCAAGCTTGGGGGAGGTGCCCCGGTATCGTATCATCCCCACTATCTTTCGCCTTTACTTATCTTAGTTCGGTCCATAGTTATCTTTTGTTTTAGATGAATAAAAGTTTAGTTCGATCCTTTCTTTTCGAGAGTTTGCTTAGTGATCTATCCTTATAAATGTGTGTGAGATATATAATAAAGTTTAGTTTGAGTTTTTGCTTTCTTTACTTTTGAGTTGCAATAAAAAGAAAGGAAATAAATAAGAAGAAAGGAAATAAATGAAAAGGGTCATATGCTAATCTTATGGTAGGTGATGACACCACATAAGGAAAAGTATAAGTAGGAAATTTTATTAGAGATTGACAAACATAGCATTGGTCAATGATGCAACTCATGAAATAATTAATAAGGGAAGAGAAGACTCACATATAAATATACTATCCTAGAAATCTTTTGTGATTGTGAGCCCCCATCAAAATATTATATGCCAAAATTGTTGACGTTGGACAAGGAAGACAACTTAATGATTTATGTTTGTTCATATTCACATAGAAGTCATATTGTCATATATCCTTTAACATGTGGTGCTTGCCCCTATCTTTGCTAGCCAAAAATTCCACACTAAGTAGAGATACTACTTGTGCACCCCAAAACCCTTAAACCCAAATCTTATTTTCAAGAGTCCACCATACCTACCTAGGGATTGAGCAAGATCCCTCAAGTAAGTTGTCATCGGTGCAAAAAGGCAATAAAAATTGCTTCTAAAAAAGTGAGATCATTTAGTGTAAGAGAAAATTGAGTGTTGTACAAACTTGTGATGGTAAAGAATAAAAGCGACAGACTGCATAATAAAGGTCGCTATCACAAGGGGGCAATACAACGTTCTTTTGCACCAAGGGGTTGAGCATACAAACAAATGAGCGCATGGCAACCTCTGCTTCCCTCTACGAAGGGCCTATTTTTTACTTTTATGTATTTACTTTTATGCAAAGAGTCAAAAGTTTTCCTCTCTATTCCTTTTTATTTTTCTCCTTTGGCAAGCATCATGTGGCGAGGAAATATGTAGGCACATATGTCCAGTTGAATATGGGTACCATGAGTTATATTGTTGCGTCGCCCTTGAGGTGGATACGTTGGGAGGCGAAACTATAAACCCCTATCTTTCTATGTGTCCGGTTGAAACATTTTGCTCATGTGCATGCGGTGAGTGTTAGCAGTCATAGAAGACTATATGATGGTTGAGTACATGGACTTGCCTAAAGGCTCCGATACGTGACCCTTCCTGAAAAGATGATGAATTGTAGTTGCAAAGTTGACTGAGAACATAGTTTGTTGGTTTTTAATAGAGTTTTTGCTTTATACTTCAATCGCGTGATGAATTGTCACTTATTCATGGGAAGTATATGATAAAATTTCTATGATAAGAGTCATATGTTTAAGTTTGTTGCTGTTATAATAATGAACATGATGCTTCTATGTCTGTATTTTGTTTTTATCGACACCTCTCTCTCTCTCTCTCTCTAAGCATGTGGACATGTTTTTGTTGGAAATATGCCCTAGAAGCAATAATAAAAGCATTATTATTATATTTCCTTGTTCATGATAATTGTCTTTTATTCATGCTATAATTGTGTTATCCGGAAATCGTAATACATGTGTGAATAATAGACATCAACATGTCCCTAGTAAGCCTCTAGTTGACTAGCTCGTTGATCAACAGATAGTCATGGTTTCCTGACTATGGACATTGGATGTCATTGATAACGAGATCACATCATTAGGAGAATGATGTGATGGACAAGACCCAATCCTGAACATAGCACAAGATCGTGTAGTTCGTTTGCTAGAGTTTTCCAATGTCAAGTATCCTTTCCTTAGACCATGAGATCGTGTAACTCCCGGATACCGTAGGAGTGCTTTGGGTGTACCAAACGTCACAGCGTAACTGGGTGACCATAAAGGTATACTACGGGTATCTCCGAAAGTGTCTGTTGGGTTGACACGGATCAAGACTGGGATTTGTCACTCCGTATGACGGAGAGGTATCACTGGGCCCACTCGGTAATGCATCATCATTATGAGCTCAAAGTGACCAAGTGTCTGGTCACGGGATCATGCATTGCGGTACGAGTAAAGTGACTTGCCGGTAACGAGATTGAACGAGGTATTGGGATACCGACGATCGAATCTCGGGCAAGTAACATACCGATTGACAAAGGGAATTGTATACAGGGTTGCTTGAATCCTCGACATCGTGGTTCATCCGATGAGATCATCGAGGAGCATGTGGGAGCCAACATGGGTATCCAGATCCCGCTGTTGGTTATTGACCGGAGAGCAATCTCGGTCATGTCTACATGTCTCCCGAACCCGTAGGGTCTACACACTTAAGGTTCGGTGATGCTAGGGTTGAAGAGATATGTATATGCAGTAACCCGAATGTTGTTCGGAGTCCCGGATGAGATCCCGGACGTCACGAGGAGTTCCGGAATGGTCCGGAGGTGAAGAATTATATATAGGAAGTACAGTTTCGGCCATCAGGGGAGTTTCGGGGGTCACCGGTATTGTACCGGGACCACCGGAAGGGTCCCGGGGGTCCACCGGGTGGGGCCACCTATCCCGGAGGGCCCCATGGGCTTAAGTGGGGAAGGGAACCAGCCCATAGTGGGCTGGTGCACCCCCCTTGGCCCACCCCATGCGCCTAGGGTTGGGAACCCTAGGGTGGGGGGGCGCCCCACCTGGCTTGGGGGGCACTCCACCCCTTGGCCGCCCCCCCTAGGAGATCCCATCTCCTAGGGCCGGCGCCCCCCCTTGGGGAGCCTATATAAAGGGCGGAGGGAGGGGCAGCCGCACCCTTGAGTCTTGGCGCCTCCCTCTCCCCTGCTACACCTCTCCCTCTCATAGTAGAACGGCGAAGCCCAGCTGCGGTGACCCCTGCATCCACCACCACGCCGCCGTGCTGCTGGATCTTCATCAACCTATCCTCCCCCCTTGCTGGATCAAGAAGGAGGAGACGTTACGCTGACCGTACGTGTGTTGAACGCGGAGGTGCCGTCCGTTCGGCGCTAGGATCTCCGGTGATTCGGATCACGTCGAGTACGACTCCCTCATCCCCGTTCTTTGAACGCTTCTGCTCGCGATCTACAAGGTACGTAGATGCATCCAATCACTCATTGCTAGATGAACTCATAGATGGATCTTGGTGAAACCGTAGGAAAATTTTTGTTGTCTACAACGTTCCCCAACAGTGGTATCAGAGCCAGGTTTATGCGTAGTTCTCTATGCACGAGTAGAACACAATTTGTTGTGGGCGTTGATGTTGTCAACTTTCTTGCCGCTACTAGTCTTATTTTGCTTCAGCGGTATTGTGGGATGAAGCGGCCCGGACCAACCTTACACGTACGCTTACGTGAGACCGGTTCCACCGACTAACATGCACTAGTTGCATAAGGTGGCTGGCGGGTGTGTGTCTCTCCCACTTTAGTTGGAGCGGATTCGATGAAAAGGGTCCTTATGAAGGGTAAATAGAAGTTGACAAATCACATTGTGGCTTTCACGTAGGTAAGAAAACGTTCTTGCTAGAACCCTATTGCAGCCACGTAAAACTTGCAACAACAATTAGAGGACGTCTAACTTGTTTTTGCAGCAAGTGTTTTGTGATGTGATATGGCCAAAGTTGTGATGAATGATGAATGATATATATGTGATGTATGAGATGTTCATGCTATTGTAATAGGAATCACGACTTGCATGTCGATGAGTATGACAACTGGCAGGAGCCATAGGAGTTGTCTTTATTTTTTGTATGACCTGCGTGTCATTGAGAAACGCCATGTAAATTACTTTACTTTATTGCTAAACACATTAGCCATAGTAGTAGAAGTAATAGTTGGCGAGCAACTTCATGGAGACACGATGATGGAGATCATGATGATGGAGATCATGGTGTCATGCCAGTGACAAGATGATCATGGAGCCCCAAGATGGAGATCAAAGGAGCTATGTGATATTGGCCATATCATGTCACTATTATTATTTGATTGCATGTGATGTTTATCATGTTTTTCATCTTGTTTACTTAGAACGACGGTAGTAAATAAGATGATCCCTCATAATAATTTCAAGAAAGTGTTCCCCCTAACTGTGCACCGTTGCGACAGTTCGTTGTTTCGAAGCACCACGTGATGATCGGGTGTGATAGATTCTAACGTTCACATACAACGGGTGTAAGACAGATTTACACATGCAAAACACTTAGGTTGACTTGACGAGCCTAGCATGTACAGACATGGCCTCGGGACACAGAAGACCGAAAGGTCGAGCATGAGTCATATAGAAGATACGATCAACATGAAGATGTTCACCGATGTTGACTAGTCCGTCTCACGTGATGATCGGACACGGCCTAGTTAACTCGGATCATGTTATACTTAGATGACAGGAGGGATGTCTATCTGAGTGGGAGTTCATTGAATAATTTGATTAGATGAACTTAATTATCATGAACTTAGTCTAAAATATTTACAATATGTCTTGTAGATCAAATGGCCAACGTAGTCCTCAACTTCAACGCGTTCCTAGAGAAAACCAAGCTGAAAGACGATGGCAGCAACTACACGGACTGGGTCCAGAACCTGAGGATCATCCTCATAGCTGCCAAGAAAGATTATGTCCTACAAGCACCGCTAGGTGATGCACCTGTTCTCCCTACAGAACAAGACGTTATGAACGCTTGGCAGGCACGTACCGATGACTACTCCCTCGTTCAGTGCGGCATGCTTTACAGCTTAGAGCCGGGGCCCCAGAAACGTTTTGAGAGACATGGAGCATATGAGATGTTCGAAGAGCTGAAAATGGTTTTCCAAGCTCATGCCCGGGTCAAGAGATATCAAGTCTCCGACAAGTTCTTCAGCTGTAAGATGGAGGAAAACAGTTCTGTCAGTGAGCATATACTCACTATGTCTGGGTTGCATAACCGCTTGACTCAGCTGGGAGTTAATCTCCCGGATGATGCGGTCATTGACAGAATCCTTCAGTCGCTTCCACCAAGCTACAAGACCTTTGTGATGAACTTCAATATGCAGGGGATGGAAAAGACCATTCCTAAAGTATTTGCAATGCTGAAATCAGCAGAGGTAGAAGTCGGAAAGGAACATCAAGTGTTGATGGTGAATAAAACCACTAAGTTCAAGAAAGGCAAGGGTAAGAAAACCTTCAAGAAGGACGGCAAGGGAGTTGCCGCGCCCGGCAAGCAAGCTGCCGGGAAGAAGCCAAAGAATGGACCCAAGCCCGAGACTGAGTGTTTTTATTGCAAGGGAAGTGGTCACTAGAAGCGGAATTGCCCCAAATACTTAGCGGACAAGAAGGCCGGCATCACGAAAGGTATATGTGATATACATGTAATTGATGTGTACCTTACCAGTACTCGTAGTAGCTCTTGGGTATTTGATACCGGTGCAGTTGCTCACATTTGTAACTCAAAGCAGGAGCTGCGGAATAAACGGAGACTGGCGAAGGACGAGGTGACGATGCGCGTCGGGAATGGTTCCAAGGTCGATGTGATCGCCGTCGGCACGCTACCTCTGCATTTACCTACGGGATTAGTTTTGAACCTCAATAATTGTTATTTAGTGCCGAGTTTGAGCATGAACATTGTATCAGGATCTCGTTTGATATGAGATGGCAACTCATTTAAATCCGAGAATAATGGTTGTTCTATTTATATGAGGGATATGTTTTATGGTCATGCTCCGATGGTGAATGGTTTATTCTTAATGAATCTCAAGCGTAATGCTACACATATTCATAGTGTGAGTACCAAAAGATGTAAGGTTGATAATGATAGTCCCACATACTTGTGGCACTGCCGCCTTGGTCACATAGGTGTCAAACGCATGAAGAAGCTCCATGCAGATGGACTTTTAGAGTCTCTTGATTACGAATCATTTGACACGTGCGAACCATGCCTCATGGGTAAAATGACCAAGACTCCATTCTCAGGAACAATGGAGCGAGCAACCAACTTATTGGAAATCATACATACTGATGTGTGCGGTCCAATGAGTGTTGAGGCTCGCGGAGGCTATCATTATGTTCTCACCCTCACTGATGACTTGAGTAGATATGGGTATATCTATTTGATGAAACACAAGTCTGAGACCTTTGAAAAGTTCAAGGAATTTCAGAGTGAGGTTGAAAATCAACATGACAGGAAAATCAAGTTCCTACGATCAGATCGTGGAGGAGAATACTTGAGTCACGAATTTGGCACACACTTAAGAAAATGTGGAATAGTTTCACAACTCACGCCGCCTGGAACACCTCAGCGTAATGGTGTGTCCGAACGTCGTAATCACACTCTATTAGACATGGTGCGGTCTATGATGTCTCTTACCGATTTACCGCTATCTTTTTGCGGCTATGCTTTAGAGACTGCCGCATTCACTTTAAATAGGGCTCCGTCGAAATCCGTTGAGACGACACCGTATGAATTATGGTTTGGGAAGAAACCTAAGCTGTCGTTTCTAAAAGTTTGGGGATGCGATGCTTATGTCAAGAAACTTCAACCCTGAAAAGCTCGAACCCAAATCGGAAAAATGCGTCTTCATAGGATACCCTAAAGAAACTATTGGGTATACCTTCTACCTCAGATCCGAAGGCAAGATCTTTGTTGCCAAGAATGGGTCCTTTCTAGAGAAAGAGTTTCTCTTGAAAGAAGTAAGTGGGAGGAAAGTAGAACTTGATGAAGTATTACCTCTTGAACCGGAAAATGGCGCAACTCAAGAAAATGTTCCTGAGGTGCCTGCACCGACTAGAGAGGAAGTTAATGATGATGATCATGAGACTTCAGATCAAGTTGCTACTGAACTTCGTAGGTCCACAAGGACACGTTCCGCACCAGAGTGGTATGGCAACCCTGTCTTGGAAATCATGTTGTTAGACAATGGTGAACCTTCGAACTATGAAGAAGCGATGGCGGGCCCGGATTCCGACAAATGGCTGGAAGCCATGAAATCCGAGATAGGATCCATGTATGAAAACGAAGTATGGACTTTGACTGACTTGCCCGTTGAGCGGCGAGCCATAGAAAATAAATGGATCTTTAAGAAGAAGACAGACACGGATGGTAATGTGACCATCTATAAAGCTCGGCTTGTCACTAAGGGTTATCGACAAGTTCAAGGGGTTGACTATGATGAGACTTTCTCACCGGTAGCGAAGCTAAAGTCCGTCCGAATCATGTTAGCGATTGCCGCATTCTATGATTATGAGATATGGCAAATGGACGTCAAAACGGCATTCCTTAATGGTTTCCTTAAGGAAGAATTGTATATGATGCAGCCGGAAGGTTTTGTCGATCCTAAGAATGCTGACAAGGTGTGCAAGCTCCAACGCTCGATTTATGGGCTGGTGCAAGCATCTCGGAGTTGGAACATTCGCTTTGATGAGATGATCAAAGTGTTTGGGTTTACGCAGACTTATGGAGAAGCCTGCGTTTACAAGAAAGTGAGTGGGATCTCTGTAGCATTTCTCATATTATATGTAGATGACATACTTTTGATGGGAAATGATATAGAACTCTTGGACAGCATTAAGGCCTACTTGAATAAGAGTTTTTCAATGAAGGACCTTGGAGAAGCTGCATATATATTAGGCATCAAGATCTATAGAGATAGATCAAGACGCCTCATAGGTCTTTCACAAAGCACATACCTTGATAAGATATTGAAGAAGTTCAATATGGATCAGTCTAAGAAGGGGTTCTTACCTGTGTTGCAAGGTGTGAAATTGAGCTCAGCTCAATGTCCGACCACGGCAGAAGATATAGAAGAGATGAGCGTCATCCCTTATGCCTCAGCCATAGGTTCTATTATGTATGCCATGCTGTGTACCAGACCTGATGTAAACCTTGCCGTAAGTTTGGTAGGAAGGTACCAAAGTAATCCCGGCAAGGAACACTGGACAGCGGTCAAGAATATCCTGAAGTACCTGAAAAGGACTAAGGAAATGTTTCTCGTCTATGGAGGTGACGAAGAGCTTGTCGTAAAGGGTTATGTCGACGCTAGCTTCGACACAGATCTGGATGACTCAAAGTCACAAACCGAATACGTGTATATTTTGAATGGTGGGGCAGTAAGCTGGTGTAGTTGCAAGCAGAGCGTCGTGGCGGGATCTACATGTGAAGCGGAGTACATGGCAGCCTCGGAGGCAGCACATGAAGCAATTTGGGTGAAGGAGTTCATCACCGACCTAGGAGTCATACCCAATGCGTCGGGCCCAATCAAACTCTTCTATGACAACACTGGAGCTATTGCACTTGCCAAGGAGCCCTGGTTTCACAAGAAGACAAGGCACATCAAGCGTCGCTTCAACTCCATTCGTGAAAATGTTCAAGATGGAGACATAGATATTTGTAAAGTACATACGGATCTGAATATAGCAGATCCATTGACTAAACCTCTCCCTAGAGCAAAACATGATCAACACCAGAATTCCATGGGTGTTCGATTCATCACAATGTAACTAGATTATTGACTCTAGTGCAAGTGGGAGACTGTTGGAAATATGCCCTAGAGGCAATAATAAAAGCATTATTATTATATTTCCTTGTTCATGATTATTGTCTTTTATTCATGCTATAATTGTGTTATCCGGAAATCGTAATACATGTGTGAATAATAGACATCAACATGTCCCTAGTAAGCCTCTAGTTGACTAGCTCGTTGATCAACAGATAGTCATGGTTTCCTGACTATGGACATTGGATGTCATTGATAACGAGATCACATCATTAGGAGAATGATGTGATGGACAAGACCCAATCCTGAACATAGCACAAGATCGTGTAGTTCGTTTGCTAGAGTTTTCCAATGTCAAGTATCCTTTCCTTAGACCATGAGATCGTGTAACTCCCGGATACCGTAGGAGTGCTTTGGGTGTACCAAACGTCACGGCGTAACTGGGTGACCATAAAGGTATACTACGGGTATCTCCGAAAGTGTCTGTTGGGTTGACACGGATCAAGACTGGGATTTGTCACTCCGTATGACGGAGAGGTATCACTGGGCCCACTCGGTAATGCATCATCATTATGAGCTCAAAGTGACCAAGTGTCTGGTCACGGGATCATGCATTACGTTACGAGTAAAGTGACTTGCCGGTAACGAGATTGAACGAGGTATTGGGATACCGACGATCGAATCTCGGGCAAGTAACATACCGATTGACAAAGGGAATTGTACACGGGGTTGCTTGAATCCTCGACATCGTGGTTCATTCGATGAGATCATCGAGGAGCATGTGGGAGCCAACATGGGTATCCAGATCCCTCTGTTGGTTATTGACCGGAGAGCAATCTCGGTCATGTCTACATGTCTCCCGAACCCGTAGGGTCTACACACTTAAGGTTCGGTGACGCTAGGGTTGAAGAGATATGTATATGCAGTAACCCGAATGTTGTTCGGAGTCCCGGATGAGATCCCGGACGTCACGAGGAGTTCCGGAATGGTCCGGAGGTGAAGAATTATATATAGGAAGTACAGTTTCGGCCATCGGGGGAGTTTCGGGGGTCACCGGTATTGTATCGGGACCACCGGAAGGGTCCCGGGGGTCCACCGGGTGGGGCCACCTATCCCGGAGGGCCCCATGGGCTTAAGTGGGGAAGCGAACCAGCCCATAGTGGGCTGGTGCGCCCCCCTTGGCCCACCCCATGCGCCTAGGGTTGGGAACCCTAGGGTGGGGGGCGCCCCACCTGGCTTGGGGGGCACTCCACCCCTTGGCCGCCGCCCCCCCTAGGAGATCCCATATCCTAGGGCCGGCGCCCCCCCTTGGGGAGCCTATATAAAGGGGGGAGGGAGGGGCAGCCGCACCCTTGAGTCTTGGCGCCTCCCTCTCCCCTGCTACACCTCTCCCTCTCGTAGTAGAACGGCGAAGCCCTGCTGCGGTGACCCCTGCATCCACCACCACGCCGTCGTGCTGCTGGATCTTCATCAACCTCTCCTCACCCCTTGCTGGATCAAGAAGGAGGAGACGTTACGCTGACCGTACGTGTGTTGAACACGGAGGTGCCGTCCGTTCGGCGCTAGGATCTCCGGTGATTCGGATCACGTCGAGTACGACTCCCTCATCCCCGTTCTTTGAACGCTTCCGCTCGCGATCTACAAGGTACGTAGATGCATCCAATCACTCCTTTCTAGATGAACTCATAGATGGATCTTGGTGAAACCGTAGGAAATTTTTTGTTTTCTACAACGTTCCCCAACAGTTTTTTGATTTTGGTTTTCGCTTGAGGACAAGTGAGGTCTAAGCTTGGGGGAGTTGATACGTCCATTTTGCATCATGTTTTCCTACTGTTACTTATGATGTTTTATACATAATAATGCCTTTTGGAGTAATTCTAATGCCTTTTCTCTCATAATTTGCAAGGTACACACAAAGAGGGAGAATTCCGGCAGCTGGAAATCTGGACCTGAAAAAGCTACGCCAAGCTACCTGTTCTGCACAACTCCAAACACGGAGAATTTTTATGGAATATATGATGAATATTGGAGCAAATAAGTACCAGAGGTGGCCCACCAGGTGGGCACAACCCACCTGGGCGTGCCAGGGAGCCCAAGCGCGCCCTGGTGGGTTGTGCTCACCCAGGCCCACCTCCGGTGCCCATCTTCTGGTATATAAGTCATTTTGACCTAGAAAAAATAAGGAGAGGACTTTCGGGACGGAGCGCTGCCGTCTCGAGGCGGAACTTGGGTAGGAGCACTTTTGCCCTCCGGCGGAGCGATTCCGCCAGGGGAACTTCCCTCCCGGAGGGGGAAATCATCGTCGTCGTCATCATCACCAACAAATATCCCATATTGGGGAGGGCAGTCTCCATCAACATATTCAAACAACACCATCTCATCTCAAACCCTAGTTCATCTCTTGTGTTCAGTCTTGTTACCGGAACTATAGATTGGTGCTTGTGGGTGACTAGTAGTGTTGATTACATCTTGTAGTTGATTACTATATGGTTTATTTGGTGGAAGATTATATGTTTAGATCTAATATGCTATTTAATACCCCTCTGATCTTGAGCATGATTATCATTTGTGAGTAGTTACTTTTCTTCTTGAGGTCACGGAAGAAATCATGTTGCAAGTAATCATGTGAACTTGATATGTGTTCGATATTTTGATAGTTATGTATGTTGTGATTCCCTTAGTGGTGTCATGTGAACGTCGACTACATGACACTTCACCATATTTGGGACTAAGGGAATGCATTGTGGAGTACCAATTAGATGATGTGTTGCGAGAGTGATAGAAGCTTAAACCTTAGTTTATGCGCTATTCCGTAAGGGACCGATTGGATCCAAAAGTTTAATGCTATGGTTAGAATTTACTCTTAATACTTTTCGCATAGTTGCGGGTGCTTGCGGGAGGGTTAATCATAAGTAGGAGGTTTGTTCAAGTAAGAATAGCACCTAAGCACCGGTCCACCCACATATCAAATTATCAAAGTAGCAAACACAAATTGAACCAACATGGTGAAAGTGACTAGTTGAAATTCACGTGTACCCTCAAGAACACTTTGCTTATCTAAGAGACCATTTTGGCCTGTCCTTTGCCTCAAAAGGATTGGGCTACCTTGCTGCACTTTTGCTACTATCATCGTTACTTGCTCGTGACAAATTATCCTGCTATCAAACTACTCCATTACTTACAATTTCAGCACTTGCAGACATTACCTTGCTAAAAACCACTTGTCATTTCATTCTGCTCCTCGTTGGGTTCGACACTCTTACTTATCGGAAAGAGCTACAATTGATCTCATATACTTGTGGGTCATCACAACACACATCGTCACCTTGTCCGTAACTAGTCTCTGTTAATTTTGCAACTCCTGTTTTGAGTTACTAATCTTAGCAACTGAACCAATATCAAATACCGAGGGGTTGCTATAAACACTAGTAAAGTACACATCAATAACATGTATATCAAATATACTTTCGTTCACTTTGCTTCTTATCCGCCAAGTATCCGGGGAAGTTCCACTTCCGGTGACCATTCCCTTTACAGTAGAATCACTCAATTTCAGTCTTGGGTTCATCTTTGGGCTTCTTCCCAGGAGTGGAAACTTGCTTGTCATTCTTCTTGAAGTTCTGTTTCTTTCCCTTTGCCCTTTTTCTTGAAACTAGTGGTCTTATTAACCATCAACACTTGATGCTCTTTCTTGATCTCTACCTTCGGTGATTTCAGCATCGCGAAGAGCTCGGGAATCATTTTCGTCATCCCTTGCATATTATAGTTCATCATGAAGTTCTAGCAGCTTGGTCATAGTGTCTAGAGAACTTTGTCAATCACTATCTTATTTGGAAGATTAACTCCCACTTGATTCAAATGATTGTAGTACCCAGACATTTTGAGCACATGCTCACTGGCTAAGCTATTCTCCTCCATCTTGTAGGCAAAGTACTTGTCATAGGTCTCATACCTCTCGACACGGGCATGAGTCTGAAATACCAATTTCATCTCTTGGAACATCTCATATGCTCTGTGGCGTTCAAAACATTTTTGAAGTCCCGATTCTAATCCGTAAAGCATGGTGCACTAAACTATCAAGTAGTCGTCATATCGAGTTTGCCAAATATTCATAATGTCTGCATCTACTCCTGCAAAAGGTCTGTCACCTAGCGGTGCATCAAGGACATAATTCTTCTGTGTAGTAATGAGGATAATCCTCAGATCATGAACCAGTCTGCATCATTGCTACTATCACCTTTCAACTTATTTTTCTCTAGGAACATATCAAAAATAAGGAAGCTATATCGCGAGCTATTGATCTACAACATAGATATGCAAATACTATCAGGACTAAGTTCATAATAAATTAAGTTCAATTAATCAAATTACTTAAGAACTCCCACTTAGATAGACATCCCTCGAGTCATCTAAATGATACGTGATCCAAATCAACTAAACCATGTACGATCATCACGTGAGATGGAGTAGTCATCAATGGTGCACATCTCTATGTTGATCATATCTACTATATGATTCATGTTCGACCTTTCTGTCTCCAGTGTTCTGAGGCCATGTCTGTACATGCCAGGCTCGTCAAGTTTAAACCGAGTATTCCACATGTGCAAAACCGTCTTGCACATGTTGTATGTGAACGTAGAGTCTATCACACCCAATCATCACATGGTGTCTCAACACGACGAACTGTCGCAACGGTGCATACTCAGGGAGAACACTTATACCTTGAAATTTAGTTAAGGGATCATCTTATAATGCTACCGCCATACTAAGCAAAATAAGATGCATAAAAGATAAACATCACATTCAATCAAAATATGTGACATGATATAGCCATCATCATCTTGTGCTTTTGATCTCCATCTCCAAAGCATCATCATGATCTCCATCGTCACCGGCTCGACACTTTGATCTCCATCGTAGCGTTGTGGTCGTCTCACCAACTATTTCTTCTACAACTCTTGCTAACGCGTAGTGATAAAGTAAAATAATTACATGGTGTTTGTATTTCATACAATAAAGAGACAACCATAAGGCTCCTGCCAGTTGTCAGTAACTTTTACAAAACATGATCATCTCATACAATAACATATATCACATCATGTCTTGACCATAACACATCACAACATGCCCTGCAAAAACAAGTTAGACGTCCTCTACTTTGTTGTTGCAAGTTTTACGTGGCTGCTACGGGCTTCTAGCAAGAACCGTTCTTACCTCTGAAAGCACAAGTGCTCCCTAGGTGGTTTTGATAATTGATGACAACATATTTCTTGTTGGACTAACGTTTTCATCTAGTATGTTTCAGATAAGTTCAACAATGGAGTGGCATGGACTAAAGGTTGTGGGAAGTTCTCCAAGATACTAAGGACAAAGGATTGGCTAAAGCTTGAAGTTCAAGACTCTTCATTTTACATTTTAGTGATCCAAGATCACATTGAGTCCATAAAAGCCAATACTATCAAGGAGGGATGAGGTGTTGCTTAATGAGCCTCTTGCTCAAGTGCTCAATGATATGCTCCAAAATCCTCAGCTACTTTCCCATATCCACAAATCACCTAAACCCTAAGCCAAACTCGGTCATACCGATTCTATCTATCCGGCGCCACCGAGCTTCATATGTCATAAGCCACAACCAAACCCTAATCAATTCGGTCTCACCGATGGGATCTCGGTCCCACCGAGATGGGCTTGCAAACTCTCTGTTACCTATTGCATTATTCTCGGTCCCACCGAGATATGCAATCGGTCCCACCGAGTTTGCTTGGCCAGCTCTCTGTTTCGCTTATTACCCAAATCGGTCCCACCGAGTTTGAGTAATCGGTCAAACCGAGTTTTGGATTTACCCTAACCCTAGCACATCGGTCACACCGAGTTGATTCAGTCGGTCCCACCGAGATCTCTAACGGTCACTAGGTTTACCTTTTTGGTCCGACCGAGTTTGTTGATTCGGTCCCACCGAGATTGGAAAACTGTGTGTAACGGTTGGATTTTGTGTGGAGGCTATATATACCCCTCCACCTCCTCTTCATTGGAGAGAGAGCCATCAGACTAAGCCTACACTTCCAGCATCCTATTTCTGAGAGAGAACTACCTACTCATGTGTTGAGGCCAAGATATTCCATTCCTACCATATGAATCTTGATCTCTAGCCTTCCCCAAGTTGCTTTCCACTCAAATCTTCTTTCCATTAGATCCAAATCCTATGAGAGAGTTGAGTGTTGGGGAGACTATCATTTGAAGCACAAGAGCAAGGAGTTCATTGTCAACACACCGTTTGTTACTTCTTGGAGAGTGGTGTCTCCTAGATTGGCTAGGTGTCACTTGGGAGCCTCCGACAAGATTGTGGAGTTGAACCAAGGAGTTTGTAAGGGCAAGGAGATCGCCTACTTCGTGAAGATCTACCGCTAGTGAGGCAAGTCCTTCGTGGGCGATGGCCATGGTGGGATAGACAAGGTTGCTACTTCATGGACCCTTCGTGGGTGGAGCCCTCCGTGGACTCGCGCAACCGTTACCCTTCGTGGGTTGAAGTCTCCATCAACGTGGATGTAGGATAGCACCACCTATCCGAAACACGGGAAAAGCATCCGTGTCTCCGATTGCGTTTGAATTCTCCAAACCCTTCCCTTTACATTCTTGCAAGTTGCATGCTTTACTCCGCTGCCTATATACACTTTGCATACTTGCTTGATATGTATTGTAAGTGTTGAAATTATGCTTAAACTCCACTCAAACCGAAAAAGCTTAAAAATTGCAACTTTGGCATGAAGTGTCTAATCACCCCCCTCTAGACACATCTACTTCAAGGTCCTACAAATGGTATCAGAGCCTTGGTCTTCCATTGCCTTGGTTTAATCACCATTGGAGGAAGATGGATGTGTCTACTTTAGGGAGTCTTAGACATAGAGTGCCTATTCTTGATGGAGAGTATTTTCATGAGTGGAAAAATGAGATGCTTGCAATTTTCAATCAATATCACTTAAACAGGTATATTGCTAGCCCTTGTGCACCTCACATTGATCCTTTGCATCCTACCCTAGATGAAGATATTGACATGATTCGCAATCTTAGAACTATTGAGCTCATCATTAGAGGATTGCCCAAAAACTGATTGCTAGTTTGCCTACTCTTAATTGTGCCTATACTATATGGAAATTTCTTGAGGAACGATTTCCCGACCATTCCTTAAAAAATTTGGATGAAATTCTCCATAAATCTATTGCCTTGAGTAAGATGAACTCCAGTGATCCTAGCTTTGGTGATTGTCTATTTGAGCTTGCCAATCTCAAGCGAGCTAAAGGTGATGTTGAAATCATTAGTGATATTATATTCGAAGCTATAAGAATTCATAAAGGCGACCACTTTGATGATCATTTATCTAATGAATTACCCTCTCTAGGAAATGATGAGTCACACAATCATGGTGAACATGGATATTATGATGATGATGATAGTGACTTCAATCTTGATGATTCAATGAGACACTTTGGTCTTACGGCAAATCTTCGGGGATATGAATCAGGAGGAAAGAAATGGGTTCTTGATAGTGGATGTACTGATCATATGACCGGAGATGAAGAGATGTTCCGTGAGCTTGCTGAAAATGACGGCCCTCGAAAATATGTCACCTTTGGTGATAATTCGAAGGGTAAAGTGGTTGGCCTTGGTAAGGTGGCCATCTCACATGATAGTTCCATTCAAAATGTCATGCTCGTTGAATCACTCGGCTACAACTTACTTTCAGTATCTAGACTTGCTGATTTCGGTTTGAATGTCCTATTTACTGAGGTAGATTGCCAAGTTTTTCGTCGAGACAATCATAAAATGGTCTTTACCGGTATGCGTAGAGGTGACCTTTACATTGTTGATTTCTCTAAAAAGGCACAACCTAAAACTTGCTTTATTGATAAATCATCAAAAGGTTGGTTGTGGCATAGACGACTAGGTCACGTTGGCATGAGAAACCTTGACAAGCTTATTAAAGGAAATCATATTCTTGGAGTTAACGATGTCATATTCGATAAGGATAGACTTTGCAGTGCTTGTCAAGCAGGTAAACAGGTCGGAGGAAGGCATCCCGTGAAGAACATCATGACTACAAGGAGGCCACTCAAGCTACTTCATATGGATCTTTTTGGTCCCAACGCCTACAAGAGTCTCGGTGGAAATTCTTTTGGTCTAGTTATAGTTGATGATTTTTCAAGATTTACATGGGTGTTCTTTCTTAATGACAAGTCGCAGGTTCAGAAGATCTTCAAAAACTTCGCTAGGAAGGCCCAAAATCAGTTTGACGTGAAGATCAAGAAGGTTCGGAGTGACAACGGAACGGAGTTCAAGAACGCAAATGTGGACACCTTTCTTGACAAAGAAGGGATTTCACACGAGTTCTCAGCAACGTACACACCTCAACAAAATGGAGTTGTTGAGAGGAAGAACCGGACGCTCATCGAAATGGCAAGAACAATGCTTGATGAATACAAGACACCGAAGCACTTTTGGGCAGAAGCCGTTGAGACAGCTTGTCACGCAACAAATCGCTTGTATCTTCACAAGCTACTCGGCAAGACGGCATACGAGCTCCTCACCGGTAACAAACCCCAAGTTGGATACTTTCGAGTATTCGGCTCAAAGTGCTACATTCTTGATAAGCATCGTCGTTCAAAGTTTGCTCCTAAATCTCATGAAGGTTTCCTACTTGGTTATGGCTCAAACTCTCACACTTACCGTGTCTACAACAATTTCACCCGAAAGGTTGAAGAGATGGTAGATGTGAAGTTTGATGAATCTAATGGCTCACAAGTAGAGCAATTGCCAATTGATGTAGGAGACAAAGACCCTTCAGAAGCAATCCAAGACTTGTCCATAGGCAAAGTTCGTCCAACGGAGGTGAAAGAGAGTACGTCATCCGTCCAAGTGGAGGCTTCTACTTCACAACAAGGTGAACCAAGAATTGATATGGAAGCATCCACAAGTGGGACACACCAAGATGAAGAAGACAAGGAAATGCATCAAGACGAACATCAACAACCTCCTTCTCTACCACGACAAGACAATGACAACGTCAACAATGAAGAAGGCCAAGAAGAAGAACAAGATGAAGAAAATGTTCAACGAAGACCCAAGCAAAATCTCTCATGAGTTCGAGCAAGAATCGCCAAAGATCATCCCGTCGAGCAAATCTTCAATGATATACAAACCGGGAGAATCACTCGCTCAAAAACTCGTTTAGCTAACTTTTGTGAAAACTATTCATTCATCTCTAGCATTGAACCTATGAAGGTTGAAGAAGCATTGGAAGATCCGGATTGGATAAACGCCATGCATGAAGAGCTACACAACTTTGAGAGAAACCAAGTTTGGACATTGGTTGAGAAGCCCGACGACAACCACAACATCATTGGTACCAAATGGGTGTTTCGCAACAAGCAAGATGAAGATGGACAAGTGGTTTGCAACAAAGCACGTCTCGTCGCCCAAGGGTACACACAAGTCGAAGGTATGGACTATGGTGAGACATATGCTCCTGTTGCTAGACTTGAGTCCATTCGCATCTTACTTGCCTATGCTAATCACCATAACATCACCTTGTACCAAATGGACATTAAAAGTGCTTTTCTAAATGGTGAAATAGAGGAGGAAGTTTATGTCAGACAACCTCCCGACTTTGTCAATCCTAAGAAACCTAATCATGTTTACAAACTTCACAAAACTCTTTATGGTCTTAAACAAGCTCCTAGAGCATGGTATAAATGCTTGACCAAGTTCCTTATTGCAAGCGGTTTTGAAATTGGTAAAATTGATTCTACTTTTTTTACTAAAAGGGTTAATGGAGAACTATTTGTATGCCAAATTTATGTTGATGATATCATATTTGGTTCAACTAACCCTCTCTTTAGTGAAAAGTTTGGAAAGCTAATGTCAGAGAAGTTTGAGATGTCTATGATGAGTGAACTCAAATTCTTTCTCGGTTTGCAAATCAAGCAAACTAAGGAAGGTACATTTGTCTCTCAAACGAAGTACACCAAGGACTTATTCAAGAAGTTCAATATGCAAGAATGCAAAGGTATGTTTACACCCATGTCTACTAGTGGACATAATGATTTGACCAAAGACGGTGAACCGGTTGATCAAAAGGTTTATCGCTCTATGATTGGTTCATTGTTATACCTATGTGCTTCACGTCCCGATATTATGTTAAGTGTGTGCATGTGTGCAAGATATCAAGCTGCCCCTAAAGAATTTCATCTTAAGGCCGTGAAAAGGATAGTTAGATACTTAATCCATACACCAAATTTTGGCATTTGGTATCCTAAGAGGTCTTCTTTTGATCTTGTTGGCTATTCCGACTCGGATTATGCCGGAGACAAGGTTGATAGAAAGTCAACTTCGGGTACTTGTCAATTTCTTGGTAGATCTCTTGTGTCTTGGTCTTCCAAGAAACAAAACTCCGTATCCTTATCCACCGCCGAAGCGGAATACATTGCCGCTGGTTCATGTTGTGCTCAATTACTTTGGATGACCCAAACTCTCAAAGATTATGGGATCTATGTGAAACATGTTCCATTGCTTTGTGACAATGAAAGTGCTATTAAAATTGGTCATAATCCTGTACAACATTCTCGAACTAAGCACATTGAAGTTCGTCATCATTTCATTCGAGATCATGTTGCTAAGGGTGACATTGATCTTAAGCATGTTCGCACCGATAAGCAATTAGCGGATATATTCACTAAACCACTTGATGAGAAAGTGTTTTGCAGGTTGAGAGGAGAATTGAACATCATTGATGCTTCGAACTTGGAGTAGGAACTCCATTGGATACATGCAAGACATGAGCTTATGACTAATCCATGATATATCTCTTATGATGACTATCTTATGTCTTGGATATATTTGTACCTTGCATGTTGTCTAACCCATGTAAGTGCTTGGTTGAATCTAATTCCATGAGATTGCGACTCACTCACATCTAGAGCAATATCTACATCACCAAGTCTCTACACGATGGTGGTCGAAGACAAGGACGCACAAAATCATTCAAACATATCCTTTGACAAATCCTATGTTGAGCTTCATGAATGTCATTTTTGGATACACAAGTGCTTTTCCTTGCAAGAACTAATCCATGTAGGTAGGTGAACTCACACTCCAAGTGGTGCTCCCAACTCTTGATGAGCTACATCAACCTTGAGCACCCACACAAGTTCAACTACATGAGCAAGAACCACACCACCACCCAAGGTATGTTATTCCATCTTAGAGAAGCTTTACTCCAAGACATGAGTCAAAGCAACTCAACAAGATGTGAATACATCAAGATGCTTAAACGAAAAATGGTAACCCCATTTTGAGCTTAAACGATGAGTATGACCTATGATCAAGTGCTCTCACTTGACTCCTAAGTCAATATACTCTAACATAGGTGACTATGTCACCGCCCAACTCTGGATGAAGTTCTCTTATGCTCCTTCTTTGTGTTATTGCATTTGTTTCATGCCTGTTTGTTGTCTTTCTTTAAAAAAACAAAAAAAACTTCATCTAGATCTTTCAGTTTCTTCTCTTTTCTCTTTGCTTTTGTTCTGCATTTTTTGCATTTAATTCCTTGCAAACCCTTCAGGTAATTCATTGCAAATCTTTGTGAGATCCTGCATGTCTAGTGAGCTGAGGTGACAAGTGTTTTTCACTGTGTAAACTCGGTTTCACCGACTTGCAATTTTCAGTCCAACCGAATCTTTTCGGTACCACCGAAATATGCCACTCGGTGCCACCGACTTTGCAATCAGAAAAATAGTTTGCCACTTGTTCTATTTTTTTTCTCATCCAGCTCCACTCAATGAATCTTGTCCTCTACAAGCATCACAATTTTATCCATTGCTTTGTGCTGAGTCTCAAGGACCAAGCCTATATGACGGATTCCAGAAAGCCCTTCTTGGAAATTGATGTCAAAGGGGGAGAGAGAGATCACATCAAAGCTTGTAGGAGAGAGATCACATCAAAAAGTCTCAAAGACCAAACCTACAAGAGAGAAAGTCTCAAGGATCCCAGATGTTATTAAGGGGGAGAGAGAGATTTCCAGGGGGAGAGAAAATACTCAAGGATCCCAGGTGCTTGATGATTCAAGAGGAGAGATGTCACATGTCTTTTTAGGGGGAAAGACATGTTCATATGTATCTGTCAGCTCTGATCTTCTGTTTCCTATCTTCTCCCAACATCCCATGTAAGATTCAGGGGGAGCAAGACACCTAAGGGAAAGCAATCAGTCAAATTCATTGCATATCTTTACTCTTGGGGACATGTCTAATCCAATGTGGTACCTTGTACTCACTCTCTACATGTCATCCCAGTCTTGGTATTCTTGTGGTTTCTTTTCTTTGCTCTGGCTAGTGGATGTACCTGCGTTATCTAACCTTGTTTGTGCAGGTTCATTCCATCCTAAGCCAACTTAAGACTACAAGGTAAGTGTATGCATCAAAATCATGAGTATGAGGAACTCTTTCTTATGTACATACTGTTTGCAAGAAGGACTCATGAGCATGAAGGTATTTTCCTTAATAATCTTTTGCTCTGATGCATATGGCCAAGATACATGTAACACATTGCCTACTCTGTCATGATTATGCTCTCACATGCTTCTATATTTTATATTCACATGATTGTATACATGTAGGGGGAGCCTATGGTTGTTACATGTCCTTCCAAAGCTTTACTTACCATTCTTTGTATCTTTATCTAAAGCTTTGATGTATGTTGCCATCAATTACCAAAAAGGGGGAGATTGAAAGCACAAGTGCTCCCTAGGTGGTTTTGATAATTGATGACAACATATCTCTTGTTGGACTAACGTTTTCATCTAGTATGTTTCAGATAAGTTCAACAATGGAGTGGCATGGACTAAAGGTTGTGGGAAGTTCTCCAAGATACTAAGGACAAAGGATTGGCTAAAGCTTGAAGTTCAAGACTCTTCATTTTACATTTTAGTGATCCAAGATCACATTGAGTCCATAGGAAAAGCTAATACTATCAAGGAGGGATGAGGTGTTGCTTAATGAGCCTCTTGCTCAAGTGCTCAATGATATGCTCCAAAATCCTCAGCTACTTTCCCATATCCAAAAATGACCTAAACCCTAAGCCAAACTCGGTCATACTGATTCTATCTATCCGGCGCCACCGAGCTTCATATGTCATAAGCCACAGCCAAACCCTAATCGATTCGGTCTCACCGATGGGATCTCGGTCCCACCGAGATGGGCTTGCAAACTCTCTGTTACCTATTGCATTATTCTCGGTCCCACCGAGATATGCAATCGGTCCCACCGAGTTTGCTTGGCCAGCTCTCTGTTTCGCTTATTACCCAAATCGGTCCCACCGAGTTTGAGTAATCGGTCAAACCGAGTTTTGGATTTACCCTAACCCTAGCACATCGGTCACACCGAGTTGATTCAGTCGGTCCCACCGAGATCTCTAACGGTCACTAGGTTTACCTTTTCAGTCCGACCGAGTTTGTTGATTCGGTCCCACCGAGATTGGAAAACTGTGTGTAACGGTTGGATTTTGTGTGGAGGCTATATATACCCCTCCACCTCCTCTTCATTGGAGAGAGAGCCATCCGACTAAGCCTACACTTCCAGCATCCTATTTCTGAGAGAGAACTACCTACTCATGTGTTGAGGCCAAGATATTCCATTCCTACCATATGAATCTTGATCTCTAGCCTTCCCCAAGTTGCTTTCCACTCAAATCTTCTTTCCATTAGATCCAAATCCTATGAGAGAGTTGAGTGTTGGGGAGACTATCATTTGAAGCACAAGAGCAAGGAGTTCATCATCAACACACCGTTTGTTACTTCTTGGAGAGTGGTGTCTCCTAGATTGGCTAGGTGTCACTTGGGAGCCTCCGACAAGATTGTGGAGTTGAACCAAGGAGTTTGTAAGGGCAAGGAGACCGCCTACTTCATGAAGATCTACCGCTAGTGAGGCAAGTCCTTTGTGGGAGATGGCCATGGTGGGATAGACAAGGTTGCTACTTCGTGGACCCTTCATGGGTGGAGCCCTCTGTGGACTCGCACAACCGTTACCCTTCGTGGGTTGAAGTCTCCATCAACGTGGATGTAGGATAGCACCACCTATCCGAACCATGGGAAAAACATCCGTGTCTCCGATTGCGTTTGAATTCTCCAAACCCTTCCCTTTATATTCTTGCAAGTTGCATGCTTTACTTTCCGCTGCCTATATACACTTTGCATACTTGCTTGATATGTATTGTAAGTGTTGAAATTATGCTTAAACTCCACTCAAACCGAAAAAGCTTAAAAATTGCAACTTTGGCATGAAGTGTCTAATCACCCCCCCTCTAGACACATCTACTTCAAGGTCCTACAACCTCACATCAAAACCACAACAATGATTCATCAAGTTTGTTGTTTTAACCTTCAACAAGGACCGGCCGCAGTCAAATTCGATTCAACTAAAGTAGAAGAAACAGACACCCGCCAGCCACCTTTATGCAAAACTAGTTGCATGTCTGTCAGTGGAACCGGTCTCATGAACGTGGTCATGTAAGGTTGGTCCGGGCCGCTTCATCAAACAATACTGCTGAATCAAAATAAGACATTGGTGGTAAGCAGTATGACAATCACCGCCCACAACTCTTTGTGTTCTACTCATGCATATCATCTACGCATAGACCTGGCTCTGATGCCACTGTCGGTAAATGTAGCATGCAACTTCAAAAATTTCCTACGCTCACGCAAGATCTATCTAGGAGATGCGTAGCAACGAGAGGGGGAGAGTGTGTCTACGTACCCTCGTAGACCGAAAGCGGAAGCGTTTGACAATGCGGTTGATGTAGTCAAACTTCTTCTCGTTCCGACCGATCAAGTACCGAACGTACGACACCTCCGAGTTCTGCACACGTTCAGCTCGATGACGTCCCCTCGAACTCTTGATCCAGCAAAGTGTCGAGGAAGTAGATAAGTTCTGTCAGCACGAAGGCGTGGTGACGGTGATGGTGAAGTGATCCGCATAGGGCTTCGCCTAAGCACCGCGAGAATATGACCGACGGTGTAATCTGTGGAGGGGGCGCCGCACACGGCTAACAGATATTGTTGTGTGTTCTAGCGGTGCCCCCACATATATATAAGTTGGAGGGGAGGAGAGGTAGCCAAGGGGGTGCCCCAAGTAGGAGGAATCCTACTTGGAGTCCCTCCCAAGCCGCGCGCCCCCCTGCCATATATAACCGAGGGGGAAGGAAAGAGGGGGGAGAGGGGAGGAAGTAGGAATCCTAATCCACACTTTCCTTGCCCTCCCCTCTTTCATTCTCCTCCTCATAGGGCTGGCCTCTGTAGGGGCGCACCAGGCTGGTGTGTTCCCTCACTTGGCCCATAAGGCCCATATCTTTGCCAGGGGTGCCCGAAACTCCTTTCCGGTGACCCGATAAGCACCCAGTACCCTCCAGAACACTTCTGGTGTCCGAATACCATCATCCTATATATCAATATTTATCTCTCGACTATTTCGAGACTCCTCGTCATGTCTGTGATCTAATACGGGACTCCGAACAACATTCGGTTACCAAATCACATAACTCATATAATACTATATCGTCAACGAACATTAAGCGTGCGGACCCTACGGGTTCGAGAACTATGTAGACATGACCGAGACACCTCTCCGGTCAAATACCAATAGCGGAACCTAGATGCCCATATTGGCTCCTACAAATTCTACGAAGATCTTTATCGGTCGAACCGTTATGACAACATACATAATTCCCTTTGTCCATCGGTATGTTACTTGCCCGAGATTCGATCGTCGGTATCTTCATACCTAGTTCAATCTCGTTACCGGCAAATCTCTTTACTCATTCCGTAATACATCACCTCGTGACTAACTCCTTAGTCGTTTGCTTACAGGCTTATGATGTGTATTACCGAGACGGCCCAGAGATACCTCTCCGATACTCAGAGTGACAAATCCCAATCTCGATCTATGCCAACCCAACAAACACTTTTGGAGATACCTGTAGAGCATCTTTATAATCACCCAGTTACGTTGTGACGTTTGATAGCACACAAGGCATTCCTCCGGTATCCGGGAGTTGCATAATCTCATAGTCGAAGGAATATGTATTTGACATGAAGAAAACAATAGCAATAAAACTGAACGATCAATATGCTATGCTAACGGATGGGTCTTGTCCATCACATCATTCTCCTAATGGTGTGATCCCGTTCATCAAATGACAGCACATGCTTATGGTTAGGAAACTTAATCATCTTTGCTTAACGAGCTAGTCTAGTAGAGGCTTACTAGGGACACGGTGTTTTGTTTATGTATCCACACGTGTATCAAGTTTCCGGTTAATACAATTCTAGCATGAATAATAAACATTTATCATGAATAAGGAAATATAAAATAACAACTTTATTATTGCCTCTAGGAGATATTTCCTTCAAATACGACACTTAAACTAAGTACTCCCTTCATCCGGAAAAGCTTAGATAAATACATCCATTTGAGAAATAAGCTTGGGACAAGCTTTTTCGGATGGAGGGAGTAGTTTTTAACTGAACCAGTATGACATAGTCCTAACCAAAACACCACGCGCAACAGAGAGCTCTCCTAGACGTTCACGACGAATGCGTCGTCGTGCCTCCCGCATTTGGTTACCACTTCAATGTCGTCGTTGTTGAAGACGATCACCTTCACGGTGTCGGGAGTCAGCAACTTGAAGGTCACCATGTGTCCGATCTTGATCTAGTGGACGCCCGCACCCCGGCCAGCCGCCTTCGAGCTTGCGCCTACAACCCCAACAACTTTCCTGCTCGCGCGCGGCTCGTGGGCGGGCACCCTGACCGGCCACCTCCTAGTGTGCGTCCGCGGCCCCACCCCTCTCCACTGTTTACGCATGCCCGCGGACCCACCCCTCTCCCCTGCTCACACGCGCTTGCGGCCCCTCCAGCTGCTCGTCCCCACGCCCCGGTCGACAGCCTTCGAGCTCGCGCGCAAACCTCCCCTGCTCTGCCGGTGCCCGCCTGAGCTCATACTCCTACACATGAATTGGTTGAAATCAGTGGGAATCGGGGTTGGTTGCCGGAAATTGGAGGGGATTTAGACAGAATCGGAGCACCTTGTCGAAGTTTTGTCGGACTCCGACGAGTCCGGCGTCGGTTGGGCTGAAATTTCTCTCCCGCCTACCGCCGCATGTCTTTTTAGTTCACCCTAAAAGTCGACTCCAAAGCTGGATATCTTGGGTACAAGTTCTTCTTTCGGGGAGTTATAGATTTTTTTCCCTAATACCGGCCGTTTTATGGTATGTGAAATAGTTTTCGTCCAAAACCGTAAAATACGATTAT
The DNA here is from genome assembly GCA_034509565.1 of Triticum monococcum. Classification (NCBI taxonomy): domain Eukaryota; kingdom Viridiplantae; phylum Streptophyta; class Magnoliopsida; order Poales; family Poaceae; genus Triticum; species Triticum monococcum. Next base: position 532,659,913 of record CM067841.1, on the reverse strand, counting down.
TTCACGGTTTAGCTTTATTTAATTTTTAGATTGCTTACCACAATACAGTGCCTTTTACTAGATCTGCTAGATAAAGGATCCCGTCCTCGCTCGGAGCCGGAGCCTATCCTTCCGGCCTCCACGTAATCCGCAATTAACAAAGCACGCACGGGCAGTGCCTTCCCAGGTAAGCCTCGCCCCGCCAATGGACGACGCTACACCAAAAGTACAAAAGCAAACCCCGAACCAAACCAAACCAAACCAAACCGCAAGGCCAGGCCAGGCCAGGCCGCGGCGCGCAGTTCCATTACTGCCCTCCACCCACCCACCCCCGCACACAATGGCGGTGCGGAACTCCCAGATAAACACGGGGAATCTCCCCCAGAAACCGCACCGAATCGGTTAAAAATCTCCCGGATTTTAAACCCGATCGATCGGGATAGAGGGGTAAACCAGACTTAAAACCCGCCCCCCCTCCCCACCCCGCACGTCTCTCAACTCATATCCCCCCGATTCCCCTCCCCGATCGATCGTGTTCGTTGCTGGGACGGAGCGAGGACTGCCGCTGTGCTGCTGGCCTACGCCCGCGCCCGGGGGCCTGAGGTGAGCGCGCGCGCCGATGGATCGCTGCCGGAAGCGCCCCGACTCCGACCCCGGCGGCTCCGGCGAGGCCGAGCCCCCCGCCGATAAGCGCCCCTGCACCGCCGAGCCCTCCACCTCCGCCGCCGCCGCGCCCGCGCCGCCGGAGCAGGCCGCCTCCGACATGGACACCTCGTCCTCCGGCCACGCCGCCGAGGCCGACGCCGATGCCGATGTGGACGGCGACGATGGGGACGGGGACGGGGACGGGGATGGCGGGTCGTCTTGTGAGTCGGATGGGGACGGGGGGCCCGGGAGCGGCAAGTTCCGCCGGATGGTGGCGGCCGTCGCCTCGGAGGGCGCCGGGGGAGGCGCGCTGCTCGCGTCGCTCACGGAGCTCTGCGAGGCGCTCTCCTTCTGCACCGAGGACGCCGGGGGCTACTTCCCTGTCGAGTCCGCCGCGCGGGCGCTCGTGCGGCTGGCCGGCGCCGACGTCGCCAGCCCCGACGAGCTGCTGCTCGCCGTGCGCGCCATCACCTACCTCTGTGACGCCATGCCGCGCGCCGCCGACGCCGTCGTCCGCCACGGCCTCCTCCCCGTGCTCTGCTCCCGCCTCCTCGCGATCGAGTACCTTGATGTGGCCGAGCAGGTAACGGAGCAGCCCTGAAAACCCGGCCAGAACATCACATTGACCTGAACCAAGCGCTTTATGTGATCGATCAATCACGCTTCTTCTGTTTGTATGAGCAGTGCTTGCAGGCGTTCGAGAAGATATCGCTGCGGCAGCCGGCGCAGTGCTTGCAGGCAGGCATGATAACCGCCGTGCTGGCATACATTGACTTCTTCTCTGCAAGTATTCAGGTTAGAATTGCAGAATTTCCATCTTTTGGTGCGGAGAATCTACAGCATTTGCTAATTGGGTGCCTGCTTGGATGGTTCAGAGGGTTGCTGTCTCAGCTGTTGCAAATGCCTGCAAGAAGGTCCCCGCAGATTGCTCCCAGTTTGTGATGGATTCGATCCCAATGCTGTGTAATCTACTGCAGTCTGAGGACAAGATGGTATTGTTACCCACTAATTTAACCGAGCTTGCTTATTTTAGGCATGTACATAGTGCTCTGCTAATGTTTCAGGCGATATAATATCACAGGTTGTTGAAAAGGTTGCAACTTGCCTGATAAGCATTGTAGACTCTTTTAGTGGTTCAGTGGAGCTTCTTGACCAGCTCTGCCACCAGGGCCTGGTAGAGAAGGTCCTTCCTTTGATCAACGCCAGCGGACTCACTTCCCTTAACCCATCAACTTGCAGTGTATGCTTCCCCTTGACCTTCTATGCGTATCATGAGTATGTCTTTGAGGGAGTTGATTGTAGTTTGTTGTGATTGCAGAACTTGATCGGGCTTCTTGCTAAGCTAGCCTGTACTTCACTTGTGGCAGTGAAGTCTCTCTTTGAGTTGAATGTTGGTAGCACCATAAGGGGGATTTTGGTCAGTTCAGATCTCTCCCATGGGATGCCATACCTGCCTTCGGAAAACCAAAATAACCAGGTTGGTTGCTTAATATCTTTTTTACTGCCAGTCCATATTTCTATAGTTCTGTTTCTTGGTAATGTCAACATCAGGTGGTCCATAACCTACATGAGCAGAGGCTGCTGTTACCAGTAGTAATACTAATACATGCACCAAGCTCAGTTGATCAGTATATTTACTAGAAAAGAATTAGTAGGCACAATTCTTTTGTCCGATTCTCCTAGAATCTTGAGAATTGGACCTCTAGGATTGTCAAAAAAAATACGGGTTCAAGATTTTGGGAGAAGCAGGCTGTAATCTTATAAGTTATGCTACCATTATTGTGAATTTGTCTTATCCATTTCTTTGTGACTTAACTTGTACTCCCTCCGGTCCTTTTTACTCTGCGTATTAGATTTGTGTCAAGTCAAACTTTGCAAAGTTTGACCAAATTTATATAAAAAATATCAATATCTATAATATCAAATATATATACTCCCTCCGTCCTAAAATTCTTGTCTTAGATTTGTCTAGATACGGATGTATCTAATACTAAAACGTGACTTGATACATCCGTACTTAGACAAATTTAAGACAAGAATTTTGGGACGGAGGGAGTACTACGGAACTACATTTCATAATGAATCTACAATATTGATTTGGCATTATGAATGCTGATACTTTTTTCTATAAGTTTGGTCAAAGTAGAGATACTTTGACTTCAGACACAACTTATATGCAGACTAAAAAGGACCGGAGGGAGTATTATAAGCACTGCTTTCCACTTCTGAACAAGCGAAACATTATTTTCATTGATCAATAAATAAGTAGCTATAATAGTAGAACTTGTCCGATCACATCCCTTGATCCCTCTTTTTACATCAACATGCAGCCCTGAAGTTCACACTAGCTGCCAACCAGTGATTTGATAGTTTAATTCTTGATCCTACCAGGTTAATGAAGCTCTGAAATTAGCAATCCAGCTTATTCCTTCTGCGGCAAGAGATGTTGAAGACACCTATATAGTACTTGCTAAAGAAAAAATAATTGTCGATGAACCAGGGTTCTTGTGTCAGTTCTCTACGGATATCCTTCCTATCTTGATCAAGGTCTGTTCATATTAACGAACTGACAGCTCATTAAGGATGCTCTTGCTCTGAAATATGAAGTGAGTATGTTGTTTTGTGCAGGCAGTCAACTCTGGTGCAAATTCGTACATTTGCTATGGCTGTTCTTCAATTGTAAATAACATCTGTTACTTCAGTAAACCTGAAATGCTTCAAGAGTTGCTCAAGGAAACAAACATATCAAGGTAAACACGACCTGCAAAAGAAGGGCTGCATTCCTATAGACATTTTCACTGAACTCGTTAATTGTCTGAGTCTAAATGAATATGTTACTTCTGTGATTATGTGACAGCTTCTTGGCTGGTTTATTGTCCCGGAAGGATCATCATGTGCTAATCTCATCACTGAAGATTATCGAGATTCTCATGCAAAAGCTTCCGGATGCTTACCTTGGATCTTTTATCAAAGAAGGTGTTGTCAATGCAGTAGAGGCTCTTCTTATGCAAGAGGATTGCTCAAAGTCCAGCCCCCCTCTCTCTGATGACACTCAACAGTCAGAAAATCAACCTGTTATAAGAAATAAACCTACATGTTTCTGCTATGCATTTGATTCCCGCCAATCTGAATCTGCTGAAACAAGGGCTTGTAGGATTGGGCAGGGGAACCTTTTTAATTTCGCAAGACATGTGAAGACAACTTACTTTACAGCTGAAGCAGTGAATTCAGAGATGGGGTTAACAGAGATTTTGCAGAAGCTCAAAACTTGCTGTGCAGTTCTAAATGACTCTGCCGACAAGTCATTCAACCAAGACAGTCTTCAAAATGAAGAACACCTGTCTACCATTTTGAGCGAGGTGATGATGGAGCTTCACGGAGGAGAAACAATGACGACGTTTGAATTCCTTGAGAGTGGACTGGTCAAATCTTTGTTAAATTACCTGTCTAACGGCAAATACCTTCAGGTGGATGACAATCTTAAAGATTACAATGCTGAACATTTTTGTGCTGTGCTGAAAAGATTTCAGTCATTTGCCCGGATTTGTTTCTCAAGAATGGAGCAAGGTTGGGGTGATATGCTCTTGACACTACTTGTAAGGAAACTGCAGAATGCTCTTACTTCTCTTGACAACTTCCCAGTGATAATGAGCCACAATTTCAAGCCAAGGAACAATGTTTCTGATATCCCTATTCGCCACTCAACAATTAGTCCATGTATCCGAGTACATTTCAAGAAGGATGAAGATGAAACAAACTTATCAAGCTATGATAATTCTGTGAATTTGGAAATCTCTTCTTCCTTGCATTCTATCGAACAATTTCTGTGGCCCAAAGTCAGTACATGCACAAGTGATCAGAATACTGAATCACCACCTAGTAGTGTTGCTTTCGAGAGCAAATGTGCTGAAGATGACCCTCAGGAAAGAGATTCCAGCCCAGAATCTTCTCCTTCATCAGAGGTATTACTCTGTTTGCAATCTTAAGAAACATTAACAGTTGGGATATATTGAAATATGAATAGGCTGAGTGCTACTTGCTTATATTTATAACTTTCTTTTAGTGCCGTAGAGGTTATGCATGGTTTGGCTATTACTTCATACATACCTGTTGATACCGGAAAAAAATATCCAATAAATCCACAGTTTATCGCTGTTCATACTTCTAGGTTTCCGTGTTTTAAGACTAGACTGGCTCCTTTTCAGGGTATCATCAGGGAAAATCAAAATTCTTATGTAGAACCATGCTCGAAGAAAGGGTCGCCATCTTCCGGTGAGTGTGTGTCTAGATTTGACTTAATTACTAGCTGTTATTCTCTAATTTGCAACCTGTCTCTTGTTCTGGTAAACCTCAACACCATAATGGATGTGCAGCTGGAGGTCAACCAGAACGAAACAAGTCGACCGGGACTGATTGTGCTTTTCAGCCAAAACTGGTATTTAGCCTGAAAGGAAAAGAGCTTGACCGATCTGTTACTCTATATCAATCAATCCTGCAGGATCAGATCAATGCGGGAGCTGATGTAATTTTGGACACCCAGTTTTGGCGCAGTGTGCATGACATAACATTTCGAACAGCTGCAAATCCAGAAAAAGACGATTCTCCTGAGAACCTGTCTAATGCAGCGATATCAACAAATGACAGTAAAACTGGTTTAATGTGGCAAGCACTCCCTTTCTTCAGCAGCTTGTTGCTTGGCAAGATCCCTTGCAAACTTGATAGATCAAATTCATTGTATGACATATTGTTTATGCTGAAAGTTTTAGAAGGATTAAACCGATACTCGTTTCACCTCGTGTCTAATGAGAGAAACCATGCTTTTGCTCAAGGGAAGTTAACTGACCTTGATGATCTGAAGCCTTCTGTTTCTTCAGTTCCACTGCAGGAGTTTGTTAGTGCTAAATTGACAGATAAACTGGAGCAACAGATGCATGATCCCTTGGTTTTAAGGTCTCGCTGTCTGCCTTTATGGTGCACTGAACTGATGTCTGCGTGCCCTTTCTTATTTTCCTTTGAGGCAAGATGGAAGTATTTCCAACTGACATCATTTGGTTCTTCATCAATGCAACGTGGTCATATGATAGATACAAGTGGTAGCAATATATCAACAGAAAGAGGTTCACCCATTTCACGGAAAAAGTTCAAAGTTGATCGTGATGATATACTGGCTTCAGCTGCGAAAATGATGCATTCCTATGCTAAGAGTAGTGCACTGCTTGAAGTAGAATATGAAGAAGAAGTAGGCACAGGTTTAGGTCCTACAATGGAGTTCTATACGTTGATAAGTCATGAGTTTCAGAAGTCTGGTTTAGGCATGTGGAGGGGTGAGCTTTCTTGTGAAGCTGGCACCAACAATGCTCACATTGGGAATGTGGTCGCGCCTAATGGATTGTTTCCTCGACCGTGGTCTGCTTCTGTAGATTGTGCTTCCTTCTCGGAAATAAATAAAAGATTTTACCTCCTTGGTCAGGTTCTCGCAAAGGCAATTAAGGATGGCAGAATTCTTGACATTCCATTTTCCAAAGCATTTTACAAGCTTATCCTAGGACAGGTATTTTGGGTCCTATATTCTCGGAATATATATCATGTTTATTATGCTTTCTTCTGTTTGTCGATCTAATAATCTTTTCTATGATAGGAGCTTAATATATATGATATCAATTCATTTGATCCTGAACTCGCAATGACCCTTATGGAGTTTAAAGCGCTTACTTGTCAAAGGAAATATTTAGAATCATGTTCGACAAGGGAATGCCAGAGCACATCTGATTTGTCTTATCGTGGTTGTAAAATTGAGGATCTTGTTATTGACTTTGCTGTCCCAGGGTATCCAGAATATGTGCTTTCTTCAGAGGGTACTTCAGACAATGTAAGTGATATGACCGTGCCACTTTCCGTTGCCGAGTTCGCAGCAGATTAAAGTATTCCCTAAATTACTTAAGTTATTTTCAGGTAACTGGTGAGAATTTGGAAGAATATGTTTCTTTTGTTGTCGAGGCAACGGTTAAAAGTGGAATCACAAGACAGCTGGAGGCTTTTGAGTCAGGATTCAGTCAGGTATGCTATATCATGGTGCCGCTCTCATATGTTTATACTTGTGTGTAACTAATGACAGCTTTTCAGTTACACCATGGTTGGGTTGTCCCAGTTCAAAAAATGTGGAGTGCGTGTAGGATGCATTGTTACTTACCTAGAAGCTATCATGGCTCTACAGTTCTTAGTTTATATGCGTTCTACACTCTTTGACAAAGTTGCAAATTTGCTTCTTCCTACTAGCGCTTTTATCCTCGGAGGAACTTGGCAGTAATGCGTTAATTAGACAATGCAAAAGCCATTCCTCATTTAATAACCCTGTGTACTATTTCTTAAGTAATCTTAATCCAATATGTATACACTTCTAACTGTTTCTGATGGCAATCATTTTGATTTGGCGATTGACTCGCCCTTCGTCCTTTTTTTACCAGAGCTTCCTCATCTGTCTGTTCAGGTGTATATAGGCGCTAGGTTGCTTTGATTTGTAACTCATGAGCCTCGCATGGGGCCAATAGGGTGACATGAACTCGATGTTTCACTTCTCATTATACATTTTCCACTCTTCTCTGGTGTTGTCTCTTACTGCTCGTAGTTTAAAAAATCCAATTTGTTGTGCTACACTTAACACTGGGTATTGCAGGTATTTCCACTAAGCACACTTCGGGCATTCTCAGAGGATGAGCTGGAGAGATTACTCTGCGGAGAACAAGATAACTGGGATGTATGTGCCTTTTCTTATAAATATGCAGAGAACAAGATTACTCTGTGTCGAACAAGATTACTTTTGTTGGAAGTTGTTGATTTTCTTGTAAATATTCGTTTTTTGTTATTGACACCTTGCTTCTGAACAGTTTGTGAAACTTGTGGATCACATAAAATTTGATCATGGCTACACCTCCAGCAGTCCTGCAGTCCTTAATGTAAGTCTTTTATTAGTAGATACATTTTGAAGTTCCATTTTCCAAGAAAAATAGTATCTCAGTACCATAACAAGAAATCTTAATGCGCTGCAGTTGTTAGAGATCATACAAGAGTTTGGATGCCATGAACGCAGAGCTTTCTTGCAATTTATAACGGGTTCACCTCGGCTCCCTCCAGGCGGTCTGGCTGCACTGAATCCAAATTTGACAGTTGTCAGGAAGGTCTGTTTTCACAATTTAAAGCTACCTCTCTATCTCTCATCAGTTACCTTTTACTAGTTTGCTAACTTGTGCTATACAATTAACAGCATAGCAACAACGATGCTGATGATGATCTGCCAAGTGTGATGACTTGCGCTAACTATCTTAAGTTACCTGCCTACTGCTCTAAGGTCTGAACTCTCTATCTTTCTGCTATCGAAACTGAGCACGTCTTAGTAGATTAGTTTACTTCTATTCTTCTTACTATTTTTATTAATTAAGATAAGTGCTTTAATATCTTGATGGAACACTTGAGCTAAAAGAAACTGTGGACTATGAAGTGCGCATCCAAGTCAGTAGTAATTGGCATTCTGAACATGCCTTTTCTGGCATGATTATTTGCAGTAGTTAGTTCCAGTTGCTATACGTTTGAGCTTCCTGAAAGTTACCGTTCATTGGCATACTAACACCAAACCTTTGCGCCCTTCAGGAAAGGATGAGGGAGAAGCTACTCTACGCGATTACTGAGGGGCAGGGGTCCTTCCACCTGTCCTGACTGGAAACCGATTCTGACACTGGCTGCCCGCGCCACACGCAGGAGAAACTCGCGCGTGGTTTTGTAAGTATATCATGTAGGGAAACAATATACGTAGGTGTGGGCGGCTCGCTAAACTTACGACATGATTGGGTGTGGAGCTGATGATAGGAGGGGAAGAAGCAGAGGGTTCCCCGTCAGCCAGTCTTATCTATCCTTGCCTGTACATACTAGTGGTAGTTTTAGGTGTGCTCTCGAGTGTTGGCGAACATGGCGACCATCGACTTAGATCACTGCTATTTATGTGGCTGATCTTTTGCTGTACATACACATTGGCTGCAAGTGCCATTGCTATCTATCTATATATCGTTCTCAGCCGGTGTTTGCCTGCTGCATCCTGTATTGCCTAGCATTTGCCGAAATATGTCTACTGCAATCTTGCAGCATGTGGGTATGTCTGACCTCAGACGAAACTATTTGCCCGCCCACGTTGGCTCCTTTGGAGGGGAACGTGGAACGACTTTAGGTTTTGTTGAGATGGACCGTGCTTGAGGTGTCTCTTTCACTCAGGACGGGGTATCTATCTATACCAGTAGCTTCAGGAGTTGGGGGTGGTATTTCTGTGGAAATGGAACTCTGGGCACTCAAAATAGAGAAATTCCCTGTGGAATTCCATCGTTTGGTGTTCTTAATTTTGATGGAGTACCCCTGTCCCACATGCTCCCTGCACATTGGGCATGTTTGTACACCGGTCTTGTTTCGGCCATGTCTCCTTTTGTTGGAGGAAAAGATGTCTGTCGTCGGTGCGGTGCGAAAGGTGGTTGAGCTGGGCAGCCGAGGTCGCTGGAATACAATGACACAGTTCGCTTCCAGATGCGGCCAAGTCATGTATGTACCTATCCTGGTAACAGCGCAAGGCAATCATACGACTCCGTCGAATATATGCCATGGATATGGTATCATACTACTCCTGTTACTTTGCAGATAAGTTAGGTGACACCACGACTGCTCAAAAATCATTTATCAAGAGTATATTAGCGTGATCTTCGAATCGAAAAACAGTTCGGCTGTAGTTCTGTCCGAGGATGATAAGATTGTTTACTGGCTGCAACGTTTTTGCCATCTGCAGCTGCTTCTGTCACTTCAGGGATTATTTTTTTCCTTTTTCCTCGCATAGGCATAGCTTTGATCTTGTATGACTTCTCTTTTTCAGTGTTTTTCTTGCCTTTTGTGTGTGCGTGCGCGTTGGTATTATGCAAAGGTTGGGTGTGTGTTCATTGTGTTTGTATCTCTTTGATGTTTTATTTTGAGTCAATAGAATCCACAGTTTATCGAAAAACTGAGAAACGGAGAGGAAATGGTTTGATGTACGTGCTTGGAAGAGAATGTACCGGAGTAGACGAGAACATAGTCACCATCAACAACCCTCCCCTTTTGTTGTTCTTGGAATTGGATGATATATATTCTTTCATGGCACATATACCCAAGGACAAAACCAAAATAATAATGATACTGGATGCATAACTTCGAGATTGACGCAAGAATATATGTAATTTCATCCATTGTGTTAACAACAACATGTTCGGACATTGTTTAGCATATAATTCGGCATACCAAAAAAGTAACTATCAAGTGCTTATACCAAAATAATGAAACAAGTGACAAAACCATTTCCAAAAGATAGTTGACATTGGCAGAAAATATATCGTCCAACTTCGAATCCTAGATTGATCAAGCTCACCATGAAGTTCTCTTGGTTATCTACATGTTCCCACATATGCAACAAGCATTGCAAAAAGGTTTTGGAAAATGTATATGTAAAGTTCATGTACATAGTACCCCATTCAACATTTGCACAGATCATGCTCATCTCCAATCTCATGTACACATGGCTGAATTAAAAGGAGGAAAAAACAAACAAACTTGCATTTGTTTGGACTATGGTCGTTGAAGATAGCTATTGACGGCAGCGCGTGCGACTTATCCGGGGTGATGCGTCAAGGTTAGGGTGGTCCTCTGCTTTGATGCGTCATGCTTTGCCCCTTGAGGTTGACTTGTTGTGTGGCGAGGAGGGGGGGGGGGGGGGGGAGACGTTCGTGGCAGAGATGGAGGGCCACAGTGGAGGTCATTGTTGTCCTCGATCCCGAGATCCACAAGGATCGCGGGGAGTTGTCCGGAGCTGGAGGAGAGGCAATGTCATGCCATCGGAGGACATATGGCGAGGGATGCCGATGTGCCTCACCTTGTCAGCTACGCTTGCCGCACTAGGGCGCGGTGGGCTGACCTGGGGCTAGGGCTCCCCGGCGGAGAGGTGGGTGGGAGAGGCGTCGACAACGAGTTTTGGTGAGAAACACCATCAGGTGGCGGGAACGATTGGACCCCCCATTCCTCCCGACCCTGCGATTATCCAGTTGATTTAGAAGGCCTTTTAAACCTCTCTCAAATTAAACAGATGAATGGGAGTTTGAGATTCACATATGAGATGCTGAGAGTAGTCGGAGGCCTCACTTAGATTAATATTTGCATAGATGAGTGAAAAACACATTACTCCTTTAAATGATGCTGAAGTACCCACCTCCCAGTGGCATGCGCGCCCTTCGCCCATTCGATCCACGCGCGCCCCTCGCTGATGCCTCCTTGGCGCCTTTACCCCCATTCAATCGGGGTTTTACTTGTATCACCTCCCCGACGGCCTCGGACGTCCATGACCTGTGGAACGCATGCACACTCGAGGCCACCTTTTTTGTAGCGTTTATTCGTTGTCCATGTGTGCGTGTTTTCTTCAATAGGTCGTCGTGGGTGTAGTCGTGCCTTACTCGAATGTTGGCCTACGCTGGGCTGATTATGTCGGGTACCTTTCATGAGTTGTTGCTGGGGTGGTGGATGGTTGAAAGTGCAAGTTATCAACCAGAGCGGAGGTGAGTGGGAGATTTTAACAAATTCTTCAAAGACGCGAGTTCTTCGAGGAATAACAGGGTGAAGAAATACGCTAAGTAGCAATATATGAAGAACAAGCGAACATACGAACAAACAACCTTCAGAACAACAAAATGGAAGACAAATAAAAGTATCATGATGGAAGTCTTCAAGTCAAAGTATTCATGGTGAGAGTCAAATTCTTCAACACATCTGTACTGAAAGTAAAGAGCTAAGGAATTTAAACCATGGTAGCTTGGTGAAGACAATGAATTTGATTGACCAGTTTGAGTTGCTGTGAAAACTGTACGTATGGTTAGGGATACTTGGAATTTAACCCTAAAGACACTTAGTCTTCACCTTATCTTCCTTGAGCTAAGATCACTTAGACCTTGCCCAATAAGTCATGTTAAGTCTTCAAGGTAGACTTCCAAAACCTTCACGGAGTCATTCTATGACACTCCACAATTTCTTCTTGGATGCTCAGAACATGACGCCTAACCGCCTGGAAGATCACAATATTCAAAGATAATAAGCGTCTAATCACACAGGACAATCTCTTTAGTGATGCTCAACCACTTTGGATCTAGTTGTTTGGGTTTTTCCTCGCTTAGGATTCTCTCAAGTTCCTCGGATGATGGGTTGCTCTAGTTGACACTTGTCAATCAGTCACTCAGAGCGGCCAACCAATAAATGGTTGTATGGGGAGGATATTTATAGCCCCGGGGCAACCCGACATGAAATGACTCGCATGCTCTTCGAACAAGACCGTTGTCAAGATAAGGTTGACAACTGGAGTCGGAAATGTGACTCTCAATTTCCTCACGACAGGAGAATCACACTAGCGAAATCCTAACTCTTCAGTCAGACCAATTTCATGAAAGACTAGAAGAACTGCGTCTCTGTCGCTGAGGAACTCGATTGCACTGCAAGATATTTTCAAAGTCTTCACTCAAAGAAATAGGTAGGTTTGAGCGTCACTTTGGAAATACGCCTATGTATCACCTAGACCCCCTTTAACAGTTGCTGGGAACGATCTCTTTACAGGGAATCACTCCCATCGAGAGGCCCTCTTCATCCCTTTTTCCGAATCCGGGAGAGAGGCAAAAAAGAAGTCCAAAGAGACCTCGACTCTTTCAGGGTGATTTCGTTGCCCAAGAGAATCCCATTCAATCATCTACTCATGGAATGAGTCTATTGGAAAGTTCAATCAGTCTTTTTTTCTTATACATTTACCTTTTGTGGAGGATCTATGCATGGGGCTGGGGAAAGCTTGAACACAAGTCCTACAGTGATGGATATAAGTGTTGTCTATGGTTGGTCCATGATCCTTGGACGTCGAAGGCGTCCTTGGGGTGATATCTTAGTTCCTATGGGGTGGAGACAATGGGGTCGGTCCATGGATTTCCTTCCTTTTGCTACATTTCTCTCAAAGGGTTGAAGAGAGAGATAAGCCTTTAACATGTCTAGACAAATAGAATACTCCTTTTATAAAGAATGGAGTGGGTAGCGGGAATCGAACCCACATCGTTGGCTTGGAAGGTTAATGGAAAGGCTAAGTCAGTAGAAGACTATGCTTGTGGCGCAAACTTAATGCTTCTGAGAAGCATTTCTTCAATGAATCTTACTCAGTACAATATTCATAAGGGACCTACATCTTGCGACCCTTACTTATGACGGTTGCACTTCACTCGCTTCTCGTCCACTCACTATTTTGCCCGAAGCAACTAGTCGCCTCCTTTCCTCTGCCGGAAGATGCTTAGCCATAAGCAACGTAATAACTAACATGTAGGATTCCACTACTTTTCTAAAGGAGATGGTCGGGTGGGCAACAGACAAGAAATAATTTTTATTTCCTTCCGAGTGTAGAAGCTGAGTGCAGCAGCGAGTAACATCAGCCAAACAATGGCTAGGAATTTCTTGTCCCAGAATGCAAAAAAATGTCCGCCACTTCTTGCTTTCAACACGTTCTCTAGTGAAGTCAAGACCCTTCTGGATGTCCGCTGCTGCGGTGGTCTATTCGGGGTTCTAAACTCATAGTGGCAACTAAACATGAGGGTTTTTCCCACTGCAAGACTTAACCCAACACCTTACGACACGAGATGACGACGACCATGCATGAACCACCTGTGTCCACATTCCTGAGGGCACCCATTCCAGTTCTCCCTTTAACACCAATAGTTCAATATGATGTAATTGGTGTTTGTGTTTGTTGGGATATGATGAAATGTATGTTTATGATCAGATTGTTCATTGAATATTATTGAATCTTTTGAAGTTTCTTTGATGTGTAATTAAGTAGTTATATATGGTATCTGATCTATTTGTCTTCTTTGGCCAAGATTGATGGCTGGTTCTTCAGATAAAGTCGTGCATAGTAGTGGATTCAATCTTGCGGAGCTTCATCACACTGGATGATACTTTTGATGTCTATTCTACTTGTGAGCTGCGTTGGGATTTCCTCGAAGGGGAGGGGATAATGCAGTACAATAGAGATAAGTATTTTCCTCAGTTAAGAACCAAGGTTATCAATCCAGTAGGAGAACCACGCAACACCTTGTTAATAGCACCTACACACAAAATAACAAATACTTGCACCCAACGCAAACAAGGGGTTGTCAATCCCTTGGCGGTTAATTACAAGGATCAAATATCGTAGTGATAGATACAATAAACAAAAACACAAAATAAAATAAAAGTAAATAAATTGCAGCAAGGTAATTTTGGATATTAATATATGATTAAAATAGACCTGGGGGCCATAGTTTTCACTAGAGGATTCTCTCTTAAACATAGCATACGGCGGGTAAAAAATTATTGTGGGGCAATTGATATAAAAGTGAATAATTATGACGATATCCTAGGCAATGATCATGTATATAGGCATCACGTCTGAGACAAGTAGACCGACTCCTGCCCGCATCTACTACTATTACTACACACATCAACCGCTATCCATTGCGCATCTAGAGTATTAAGTTTATAAAGAACGGAGTAACGCCTTAAGCACGATGACATGATGTACCCAATTAATATGAATAAACCCCATATTTTTATCCTTAATGGCAATGGTACAAGTATGTGTCGTGTCCCCTTCTGTCAATGGGATTGAGCAACGCAAGATCGAACCCATCACAAAGCGCCTCTCCCATTGCAAGATAAAAATCAATCTAGTTGGCCAAACCAAACAAATAGATCAGAGAGAAATACAAAGCTATAATAATCACGCATAAAAGAGTTAAGAAAAGACTCAAATAATATTCATAGATAATCTGATCATAAACCCACAATTCATCGGATCCCAACAAACACACCGCAAAAAGGATTACATCGAATAGATCTCCAAGAACATCGAGGAGAACATTGTATTGAAGATCAAAGAGAGAGAGAAGAAGCCATCTAGCTACTAGCTACGAACCCGTAGGTCTGTCATAAACTACTCACACATCATCGGAGGGGCAGCAATGTTGATGTAGAGGCCCTGCAGCGGCGAAAAAGTACTTGGGGTGGCTCTCTACTGTACGGGGAATATTTGGGAATTTATAGAGCTGGAATTAGGCCAGTAGGTGCCACGAGGGGTTGTAGGATCGAAAGTATGTCTAGAGGGGGGTGATTAGACTACTTGACCAAATAAAAATCCGTCCTTTTATAATTTTAGTTGTGGGCAGATTTTAACAATTTGCATAAGTCAAGCAATCAACCTACACATGCAACTCTAAGAGTATAGCAGCGGAAAGTAAAACATTGCATATGAAGGTAAAGGTAAGGGTTTGGAGAAGGCAAATGCAATGGAGACACGAAGATTTTTGGCGTGGTTCCGATAGGTGGTGCTATTGTACATCCACGTTGATGGAGACTTCAACCCACGAAGGGTAACGACTACGCGAGTCCATGGAGGGCTCCACCCATAAAGGGTCCACGAAAAAGCAACCTTGTCTACCCCACCATGGCCATCGCCCATGAAGGACTTGCCTCACTCGGGTAGATCTTCATGAAGTAGGCGATCTCCTTGCCCTTACAAACTTCTTAGTTCAACTCCACATCATGACGGAGGCTCCCAAGCGACACCTAACCAATCTAGGAGACACCACTCTCCAAAAGGTAATAGATGGTGTGTTGATGATGAACTCCTTGATCTTGTGCTTCAAATGATAGTCTCCCCAACACTCAACTCTCTCTTAGATTTGGCTATGGTGGAAGAGTGATTTGAGTGGAAAGCAACTTGGGGAAGGCTAGAAATCAAGGTTCAAATGGTAGGATTGTAATTTCTTGATCTCAACACATGAGTAGGTGATTCTTTCTCAGAAAATGTATGGTGGAAGTCTAGGCACGTTCTGATGGCTCTCTCACAAATGGAGAAGAGGGTGGAGGGGTACATAGCCTGCACACAAAATCCAACTGTTACACACATTTGACTCATCTTGGTAAGACCGGATAGTTAAATTCGGTGGCATCGATCAGTTCAAAAATGTGAACATCAGGAATCTCGATGGGACCGATGTGCTAGGGCTTAGGGCAAACATCATCTCGGTGGCGCCAATTGCATCAACTCGGTGAGATCGAAGTGAAGTAATAAGCAACAGAGAATCTGTCAAGCCAACTCGGTGAGACCGATTGCATAACTCGGTGAGACCGAAATAAGTGCAACAAGTCACAGAGCGATGGCAAGGCCATCTCGGTGAGACCGTACTGTTATGGTTTCTGGCAATGGCTATGTCATATGAACTCGGTGGCTCCGGGTAGAAAAAATCGGTGGGACCGAGTTGGAGTTTATGTTTTAGACATATTTGGATGGAGAAAGTGGTTGAGGGGTTTTGGAGAAATATCACTAAGCATTTGAGCAAGTAGACCATTAAGCAACACCTCATCCCCTTTTAATAGTATTGGCTTTCCTATGGACTCAATGTGATCTTGAATCACTAAAATAAAGCTGAAGAGTCTTGAGCTTTTGCCAATCTTTGTCCTTAGCATTTTGAGGGATCCACATCTCTAGTCCATGCCATGCCAATCATTGAATATCCTAAAATATTTATCTCGAAATGAAATTAGTCCAATGAGCTATATGTTGTTATGAATTACCGAAACCACCTAGGGATTAGTTTCACTTTCAATCTCCCCATTTTTGGTAATTGATGACAACATATAGATCAAAGCTTCGGCAAATGATAAAATAAATGAAATATATCGTCGCTTTGAGAAGTATGTGATAAGAAAGAGCTCCCCCTAAATTTTTGCATTATTTAAAGTTTGTGTTTGAATCCAAATGCACAATCGATTAGGATCATGGGTCACTCTTCCATCTCACATACATCTTGGTGGAGCGCACAAAATGATAAGAGTGAAATTACATGCACGCATCACCAAATACATAAGTGAATGATCATACACAAGAAATCATAGAGATAAGAACAATCCACACATTAAACATAGTATGATCAATCACACAACCACACAAAGTATCTCATGAGCATAAAACAATAATTAGCACAAACCAAACGGACAAAGTAGCAATAAAAACAGACGAGCAAAAGAACGAGACTCTCTCTCTCTCTCTCTCAGCCTATGATCTCTACATCCCCCCTTTGGCAACATGTTACCAAAAAGCTTGAGAAGGTATAGTGCTATACTGCACTCTAGGCACGATCTCCGGGAGCTCATGAAGGGGTCTTTTGGCTTGTTGCTCCGGTGTGCGTAGATGGCTTGAGAGAACTGCTTCTGCAAATGCTTCGGCTAATGTCTGCTAAGCTGATGGTGTTGATATTGGGGGTGGCACTGTAGCAGTGGCGGCAGGTGCTGAGTGAGTAGTTCTGGTGTCTGCTACTAGCACAACTGAGGCCCTGGCTGCCCTAGGCACTGTCTGGAATCTGTCAGTAGTAGTGTCCTCATTGCCATCTTCAACATCATCTCTCAGCTTCTCCACAATAGACTGTATCAGTGACCTTGACATCAAGATTTTACATCTTGTCCTCCATTATCCGCTCTAAGCTCTCTTGGTTCTTGGCTAAGTTGGCCAGACTTCGCTCAATCCTCAGTGTTGCTTCTAGTAGATATGTCATCTGGTCTTGCTTTGATTTGAGATTGGCTATTGAAGCATTGGGTGCATTTGCTGCCTTTTCTGCTCTTGCTGCTGCTGCCTCAACCTTCTCTTGAGCCTCAACTGAAGTAGGGTGGGAAGCATTCATCACCACTACATTATCCTCGAATTTTGGTTGAAGAGGAAGGTGCTCACTATCAAGTAGATATGTATCTGTACCAACTTTGGAGTTGATAAGCATCTGAATATGTGGTGCATATCCACATGACCTCTTCTAGTTAGCAACTGTCCTTTTGATTGTCTCAACAATCCGGCTCATGACTTTGAACTTCTGTGGAACATAAAGCAAGTGGAGCAAGTTGATGGAGTGGCCACGAATCATTCTCTCTTCTCCAGATTTGGGTAACAAAGTGTGCCTCAAAATGTAGTTTGTGGTGGCCAAACCATCTAGCAAATAATATATTGATCCAAACTTATGAGTCCCCAGATCCTTGTCAGGAATGGTCTTGTACATATGTGCCTGATGGCTCGTGTCCGTGTTAGTATTTCCCCGAAGAGGAAGGGATGATGTAGCACAACTACGGTAGGTATTTCCCTCAGTTATGAAACCAAGGTTATCAAACCAGTTGGAGAACTAAGCAACACTATGTAAACGGTACCTGCACATAAAGAACAAATACTTGCAACTCGACGCGTAAGAGGGGTTGTCAATCCCTCTCGGGTAAAAGATTGGTAAAGATATAGATTTGTAGATGCAAATAAAATAATGACAAATAAAATTCAGCGAGGTATTTTTGGGTTTTTGGTAATATAGATCTAAAAATAAAAGATGGAAAGAAAGGAAAAGGCAAATAGAAATATAGATCTGAAAATATAGGATGAGAAAATAGACCCGGGGGCCGTAGATTTCACTAGTGGCTTCTCTCGAGAAAATAGCAAACGGTGGGTAAACAAATTACTGTTGGGCAATTGATAGAACGTCAAATAATTATGACGGTATCCAGGCAATGATCATTATATAGGCATCACATCCAAGATTAGTAGACGGACTCTTGCCTGCATCTACTACTACTACTCCACACATCGACCGCTATCCAGCATGCATCTAGTGTATTAAGTTTATGGAGAAATGGAGTAATGCAATAAGAATGATGAGATGATGTAGACAAGATCTAATCATGTAGGAATAAATCCCATCTTGTTATCCTTAATAGCAATGACCAATACATCTCTTGCTGCCCCTTCTGCCACTGGGAAAGAACACCGAACGATCGAACCCATCACAAAGGACCTCTTCCCATGGCAAGAAAAATTGATCTAGTCGGCCTAACTAAACCAAAGATTCGAAGAAGAAATACGAGGCTATAAGTAATCATGCATATAAGAGATCAAAACTCAAATAATTTTCATGGATGAAATAGATCTGATCATAAACTCAAGTTCATCGGATCCCAACAAACACATCACAAAAGAGTGACATCAAATAGATCTCCAAGAGACCATTGTATTGAGAATCAAAAAGAGAGAAGAAGCCATCTAGCTACTACCTACGGACCTGTAGGTCTATAATGAACTACTCACGCATCATCAGAGAGGCACCAATGAGGATGATGAACCCCTTTGTGATGGTGTCTAGATTGGATCTCGTGGTTCTGGAACTTGCGGTTGCTGCAATTGTGTTTCGTCGACTCCCCTAGGGTTTTTGGAATATTAGGGTATTTATAGAGCAAAGAGGTGGTGCGGGAGGCCCCTGAGGTGGGCACAACCCACCAGGGCGCATCCGAGCCCCCAGGCGTGCCCAAGTGGGTTGTGCCCCCCTCGGGGCACCCCTCTGGTACTTGTTTGGCCCATCTGATGTCTTCTGGTCCAGAAAAAATCTCCAAAAAGTTTCGCTGCATTTGGACTCCGTTTGGTATTGATTTTCAAAGAAGCTAAAAACAAGCAAAACACAACAACTGGCAGTGGGTACTATGTCAATAGGTTAGTCCCCCAAAATGATATAAAGTTGCTATAAAATGATTCTAAAACATCTAAGAATGATAATATAACAGCATGGAACATGCAAAAATTATAGATACATTGGGGACGTTCAGTGCCATAGTGTTGTGATCCATCCCGGGCTTCCCATAGACATCAACATCATTTTCATCTTCCTTTGGGGCATTGATGAGAGCATCCCACTTAGAGATAGATGACTAGTATCTGGTGCCCTCAGTCATCCACACAATTCTGCCATCTGGATAAAAATGTGCTGTGGAGTAGAATTGCATCACCATCTCATCATTCCATTTTGTAAGCTTTTGTCCAACAAAAGCATCAAATCCAGTAAGCCTGAAGCTCTGATGAACATGGGGGAAGTAGTCTTCATTTGCATCAATATACTTCCAGTCCACCCACTTCATGTTGCTTATGATGGGCTTCTTGTCAAGCAACACTGTCTCATAGAAATCTTGTTGTTCATGGGTATGGAAACAATAATCACAAGCTGTTCTCCTCCTCACTGAGTATGGATCCACTTTCCTCCATTCTCTCAGTCCTTTGTCTTTCCTGAGCTTCATGTTTTCAGCAACTGGATGTCCATCATCATGATCTGGAATCTTTGGCTTCAACTTTCTAAGCACTAGTGGCTCATCATCTTCTTGAACTTCTGGCACTAGGGCCTTGTTCTTTTCAGCAGTTGGGATGTTCCTAGTTGATCTCTTAGGAGCTAAAACTGGACCTTTGGGCTTAGACTTGGAGGGGTTAGCAGACTTCATAGCATCAGACATCAATTTATGAGTCTTGGCAGGAGGTGCAACTGGTTCCTCTTCCTCCTCTTCTTCATCTTCCCTCATGGAAGGCTTGCCAAACACCGTGGTAGTGGTCTTCCCAGCTCTCTTCTTCTTCTTACCAACAATAGCCTCATCATCATCTGATTGTTCAAGAGTGAATGTCATAGTTTCTTGTGTAGATTTTCTGGCTTTGGACATAGGAACTCTTTTGGCACGGGCTTTGTAATGCCTCGAATGTAACATTCCATAATTGTAACTCCAACTCTTGCCATTTTCCGGCTATGTGATATGTTATTTTCCTTCGTGGTTGGGTTTTGTCTTCGTTTTGCATTTTGTTCATGTCATGCATTTCATCTCATGTCATCATGTGCATCTCATTTGCATTCGTGTTCGTCTCATGCATCCGGACATTTTCCCTGTTGCCCGTTTCGAAATCCGACACTCCCACATGCACCCGTCGCACCTCTCAAATCTCGTTTCGTGAGCGGGAGAAAAATGTTCTTGAAATGGGCCGAGATTTGTCAAGTGTCCTTGGTACATCACCGGTAGGCCGCCTGTCGAATTTCGTTCCATTTGGAGGTCGTTTGATGCCCCAATGGTTAACCGGGTAACCGCAAAAAACTCCTCTCTCATTGCAGCCCAACACTCCTCCGAAATAGCCCACTAGCCCATCCAAACCCCCTCCATGCTCTCCGTTGTTGGATCACGATCGTGTGGGCGAAAACCGCACCTCGTTGACTCTCCTAGCTCCCTCTACCTATAAATATGCCCTCTCCCCCGAAATTCATGGGCAAACCCTAACCCCCTCTCCCTCTCAGCCGCCGGACATGTCCGCCCACCGCCGGACACGCCCGTGCCGCCGCCCCGAGCCAGTGGCATGCCGCCACATGTCCACACCGCCGCTTCCCGCCCGCGTCGCCCGGGCGGCCCGCCGGGGCCCAGGCGGGGCCCGCCCGGCCTGACCGCGCACCATCGCTCGCCCGCGAGCTCCTCGCGCCGCCCGCTGCCACCGTGCATCGCCGGCACCGCCTCGCCGCCCTTCCGCACATCGCCGGTGCCGCCTCTCCGCCCACCGCCGCCGACCTCCGCGCCGCCCGGCCTCCCCGTCGCCGCCCGGATCCGCCGAGCCCTGGCCTCCCCGGCGCCTCTTCGACCCCGTCGGACCTCCGCGCCGCCATCTACGGCGAGCCCAGCCTCGCCTTGGTTCACATGCACGAAGAACCCTAGATCTGTGGGGTATAATTTTACCTAAGTCCTGAAATATTTTCATCTCAAGTGCACTTCTTTGACATGTCATATCTCCATGCATATAGCTCTGTTTTGCGCATACGATATACCGAAATGTTCGTATCGTGATGCTCTTCATGTTGGTGTCATTTGCATGCATGTTACTATCCATATTGATGCCCTATGCTTCGTTGCAAAAGTGCTAAATGATGTTGTCTGCTGGAATCCATCATACCTTGCTGATTTGTCATTTTCGTAGCATTTTGTGTGTGCATCCTTTGAGCATCATGTCTACATGTTTTAGGAGCATCTCCACACCATATTTACATTGGTGCAAGCCTTGTATTTTTATGAGCTTTGTGGTGACTAGCACAAGCATGCAAAGTAGGCTATATGATGTTGCTGATTCCAGACACTTAGTATTTCTGCTAAGTCTTTTCCTGTTACATTATGTCGCTATGTTGACTTGTTGCCACAAGTAGATGCATGCATATTTTGATGTGGTTCGGTAAGAGTGTTTTGAAGATATGACTATGCCCTATCCATGCATGCCTCTGGTTGCAATTATTCAGTAGTTTAGCTTGTCATTACCATGCTCTACTTTTGCTAAATGTTGTTGCTGGCAGATTGTTAACATGAAGTTCATTTTTGCCATGTGTTTTGCTAGTGATCCATGCACCCTATGAACTTGCTCTGGCCATGTTTAGCTTCATAAATGTGTCTTCTTACTGTTGGTTACCTTATGATGCCATGAAATGCTTTGTGGTGAGTGGCATGAGCGTGCAAAGTTGCTATCATGAATCTATTTCTGCCATGATATGTTTTTCTACTAAGTCTGAAACTGTTCATATCACTTTCCATGTTTGCATTGATGCTACCATATTTTCTGTGCATCTTTGGCTAAAGTTTAGTAAGGGAGTTTTGTTCATTGCCTTTAGTACTAGCATACCATGCTCTTGTTTGCCATGTTATGATCCTGTAGCATGTTGTTTGCTAGCTCTAAACATTGCTACCCGATGCTGTTTATGCCATGTTTAGTATTTTCACCAAGTCTGTGAACCTGTTGTCATTTGCATTTTTGCCATGCTGTTTTAGGAGTGTTCTGGTGAGTTATAGCAGGAGCTCAATGTTCATGATTTGTAGAGATTCACCTGTACTTCACTGCCATGTGCTTTGTTGCTATGTTGCAGTGATGTAGCATAGTTCCATGATGCATCTAATGTGCTATGATGCTGTTAAGCGCAGTTTTGCATCGTTCTTGTTTTGCTTGTCATTTGCAAACCATGCATCCGTTTCCGATGACCATTATATCGATTTCGGCCGCAGTCACTCCATCTTTCCAGTGGCATGCTTGGTTTGCCAAGTTGATGGCATGATCATCCTTTCCCTTTCGGAGTACCCATATGCATTGCACATCATATCTTGCATTCCATGTCATGTATTGGATCATATTGCTTGTGCATTGCACTTTGATTGATCGTTGTTCCGTTGCTTGTGTTCTTGCTTTGGGTAGAGCCGGGAGACGAGTTTGTGAACGAGGATCCTGTTGAGTACGTTTACGAGGAGCAAGCTTTCGACAACTCTGAGAACTTTGTAGGCAAGATGATCATTACCCCCGATATCACTTCTATCTTTGCTTGCTAGTTGTTCGTTCTATCACTATGTCGCGCTACCTACCACTTGTTTATCACGCCTCCCATATTACCATGTCAAGCCTCTAACCCACCTTCCTAGCAAACCGTTGTTTGGCTAAGTTACCGCTTTTTCTCAACCCCTCTTATATCGTTGCTAGTTGCAGGTGCCTTGCAGGTTCTTCCATGTTGGAACATGGATATGTTGGGATATCACAATATCTCTTATTTAATTAATGCATCTATATACTTGCTAAAGGGTGGAAGACTAGGCCTTTTGCTTGGTGTTTTGTTCCACTCTTGACGTCCTAGTTTCCGTCATACCAGTGTTATGTTCCTTGCTTTTGCGTCCCTGACACAGTGAGGGTTTATGGGCCCCTCTTGATAGTTCGCTTTGAATAAAACTCCTCTAGCAAGGCCCAACCTTGGTTTTACCATTTGCCTAATCACAACTAAAAACTTGCATATGGATTTTCCGGACCCCGTGGATTTAATCAATCCCCGGGGCAGTGCTCCACATGAGTGTTGGTCCAAACTAGAGCACCGTGCGGGGCCACCCTTAGGCAACTTGGGGTATTTGGTATATACCCGTACGCTTCGCTCATTCGGTGTACCCTGAGAACGAGATCGCGCTACTCCTATCAGGCTAGGTCGGTGCATCGGGAGGTCTTGCTGGACTAGTTTTACCATTGTCGAAATATCTTGTGCACCGGGATTCCGAGTCTGATCGATCGAAGGGTCCCGCGATGGAGGATTGTCTCTGTGGATCGTGAGCTTGCCATGGGCTAAGTTGGGACACCCCTGCAGGGTTTAAACTTTCAAGAGCTGTGCTCGAGGTTATGTGGCAGATGGGAATTTGTTAATATTCGGTTGTAGAGAACTTGACACTTGACTTAATTAAAAGACACCAACCGCGTGCGTAACCGTGATGGTCTATTTTCAATGAGGTTTGGGAAGAGAACATGGTGGGGTTATGTTTGAACGTAAGTAGTTCAGGATCACTTCTTGATCACTTCTAGTTTACGACTGTTGCGTAGTTTCTCATCTTACTCTTGTACTCGTATGTTAGCCACCATATTTGCTTAGCGCTTGCTGCAGCTCCACCTCATAACCTCATGCTACCCATAAGCTTAAATAGTCTTGATCTCACGGGTTTTGAGATTGCCGAGTCCTCGTGACTCACAGATACTACCAAAACAGTTGCAGGTGCCGACGATACCGATGCAGGTGATGCAAACGAGCTCAAGTGGGAGTTCGACGAGGACCTTGGCTGTTACTATGTGTCTTTTCCGGATGATCAGTAGTGGTGCCCAGTTGGGACGATTGGGATTTAGCATTTGGGGTTGTCTTCCTTTCATTTGGATCCGTCAGTACTCAGACTATGTGTGTACTCTGAATGATGTATGAATTATTTGATATTTGTGTGATGTGGCGATTGTAAGCCAACTATCTATTTATCCTTGTTCTTGTACATGGGATTGTGTGAAGATGACCCTTCTTGCGACAAAACCAAAATGCGGTTATGCCTCTAAGTCGTGCCTTGACACGTGGGAGATATAGTCGCATCTTGGGCGTTTCGGGCTTTCTTCTTGAGACCTGGCTTGGTAGCAGTTGCAGTGCCATATTCTTTCCTTAGCTCTTTCTTCTTTGTTGAAGTGACCTCCTCATCGGCCACAAGGTCCTCATCCTCACTCTCTGAGGTTTTCTTCTTCCTTGTCCTTGTGGTAGCTTTAGGCAGATTGCTTGGGGTGCTCCTGCTGCCATCATCATAACTACTGCTAGGGCTTGTGCCCTCACTCAGATTTGCCTCTTGATCTACCTGTTCTGGCTGTCACTTGCATCTGACATCTTGTAGAGCATACTCTGTGAATAGATAGGTATGGGTAGAGTAGATGAGCATCACAAAAAGCAGATGGTTTAAAAAAATTGAATCCAAACTTTAGTTTTAGTTTTCTGTAGAAGACATTTTGGAGCTACCGATATGATCATCTAGGTGACACAGAAGCACACATAGAGCCTAAACACACAAGATCGGTCAGAAGGAGTTCTGGTTCGGTGGCTTTGAGATGCTAGGGTTGCACTGAGATTTTATAGTCGGTCTCACCGATTAGTACATTTCGGGGCACCAAGTTGTACTTAGTGCAATGGCCAGAGCCAATCGGTGGGACCAAAAGTTTCATTTCGGTCGATCTGAGATGAGTTCGGCGGAAACCTAACCCTAAATTTTTTCTTCAAATCTATTCTAAAGGAACTTTTCTGTGGATAGAAGGATTTCAAATGTGACAAGATACATGGCATTATCCTTGTGCATTGAATCGAAAGGGGATAACACGAGGAGATCGAATCTTACCCTAATTCGGTGACGATCCTCTAAGACGGCAACTACGGTGTTGATTCCCGTTGACAACAACGAAGACTTGCGTCGGAGATGCACACGCGACAACAATGGGGCACGGGCTTGAAGGGTTTGACGTATTTTTCAACCGTATGGGTCCGCTGAGTATATATACCCATGTGCTGTCGGTGACACTGAATGGAATGTTTCGGTGGCGCCGAGATGCAAAACTGCGTGTAGTTATTGCAACTCAATGGGACCGAGTCATTCTAATCAGTAGCATCGAGATGAAAACCTAGACCAGTCTAGTGCTTTCGGTGAGTCTGAGTGAGTTGGTCTGAACGAAATGCAATAGAAGGTTTTGGAATGCAGCCCTTGGCGGATCGGTGAGTGCTCCTCACTCGGAGCGTCTGAAAGATACTTGTTCAATTTTTGTTATGTAGCATCAATGGAGTTTGAGACAAGAAAATCATAGATAGCTCGAGAAGGTTCTTAGGAATTCTTGTCCATCCATTTGGCCAATAAAAATGAAGACAATCAAAACAACAAATGGATGTCCTCGAATGGAGAAATTATGCAACCAACATGCTCACACAATAAGATAGCAAATGAAACATGTGTCAAGGCATGCACAAACAATTCTAGTATCTATCAAGCAATTGGCGATGACTAGGTCATCTATATATGAGTATATTGACTTAGGAGTCAAATGAGAACATTTGATCCTACTCATCGTTTAAGCACAAGTGGGGTTACCACTTTTTTGTAAGCATTAGTGTGTTGACATCATTAGAGTTGCATCAGCTCAATTTTTAGAGAAAATCTCCCCTAGATGTGATATCCCCCCTAAAAGGGATGAACTAACCTTGGGTTTTGTCGATGATGACTTCATGTAGATAGTGAAGATGTGGATGCTCAATGTTGATGTAGATCATTTGGAGCAATCCATTGGAGTGTTGCACTTTTAATACCTACACGGATTAGTCCCACAAGGAACATACAAGGATATCCATAGAAATAGAGTGAATTACACATATGATGATGTCCATGAAAGCATTAGGCTACCTTGTCCCTTGTCTTACCAACAAGAGGGTTTGTGACTCCATGAACTAGCGCAAGATATGAAAGTTGATTGCAAAAGTCTTTGCCAAAATGAATATGAGTGAAGTATGTTGGCGGAGTCACCCTCAAGAACACTCTAGTTCTTCTTCTTTGGGATCCACATCAACTTGATGGGAATCCTTGGAGTTGTAGTTGAACTTGATGACGTAGAGCTTGATGTAGTCTTGGGAACCCACTTGACCATGACCTTAGGAGCTTTTTCAAATGAGTCAATCTCTTCTTGAAGCTTGTCCTTGCCTTTTGAATTATGGTCTTGTGGTGGAAGATCATCTTGATCTTGTGTTCCCTTGAAACAAGTGGGGTCATACTTCTCTTGTTGAGGAACAAACTTCGTCTTGGGGTATTGATCTTCATTCCACTCAACTCCATTGGCATTGAACTTTCATTCAAAACCAACACCTTCATTCTTCCGGTGCCTTCCTTGCTTGCGTACAATTTCCTCAAATTGCTTACTCCTGGCAAGGCTCTTGTAAACACCTTTCTCTATAATTCCCTTCAATAAGCTATTTTCTTGCTCAAGTGTGACTTGGCTAAGAGAATCATTAGTGGAATCAAGAGAACTACTAGAATCAATAATATTGGATTTAGCATGGTTATTATTACTACTAGAAGAATCCTTCTTGCTCTTGTTGCTAGAGTTTACTTGTGGCATATAAGTAGACAAGAGGAAACATCTGACAATGTAAGAAGAACCCTTCTTTCGAAGATCATCATTCATAGCTTTTAGGAATTCATGCTCTTGCTCTAAATTTAGCTTCTCGAAGCTTTGCTTGTCATGAGTCCTTAGGATCTCTCTATGATCCTCTTGATTTGTTTCATGAGCTAACTTAAGAGTGTTTAGTTCTTTAGTTAGATGCTCAATCGGCTTCTTATCATTGTCATTCGTTTCATCTTCATTAGCATGATTACTAGCAAGTTCATCATAGTTTTCATCACTAGTTTTGTCAACAAGTAAATCATCATCACCTAGCAAATCATCTTCATCACTATTAAAATCAACACACTCGGGGTGTGATACCTTGGGGCCTTTAGCCATGAAGTATCTTCCAATTCCTTCATTTGGTGAGTCAAATATGTCGTAGTAGGTGGATGACAAAAGTGCAAGACTGGCAACACCTTCATCTTGAGTATAGTCAGAGTCGGAGTGATAGTTTCTCTTGGCGTAGTTGTCGGAGTCGGAACCAGATACCCATTCACCAATGTGAGCTTGATGTCTTTGTCTTCTGTAGCTCTTTGATGACTTGTCCTTCCTTTATGAATCCTTGCTTCTATGAGAGGGTCTTCATTCATAACGATCATCTCAACTCCTTCTCTCTTTTGGAGGTGATTTATCCCTTCTACTTCTCCTTTTTGGTGAGTCTTCTCTTTTCTTGTAGGGTTTCGTACACTCATTGGAGTAGTGTCGGGGTCTTCCACAATTGTAGCAATTACGATCACGACTAGAACATCTTTTGTCATTGTAGGACCTTGACTTGGAGCTTCTCTCTTTGCTTCTATTCTTGTAGAATTTGTTGAAGTTCTTCACCATTAAGCTCAATTCTTCATTGGAGACTAGCTTATCACTTGAAGGTGTAGGAGCATCACTTGAAGCTTTGTAGGCACCACTTGACTTGTCGTGAAGCTCGTCCTTATCCTTGTGTGACATCTCATGAGCAACGATTCTACCAATGACTTTCGTGGGCTTGAGATCTTTGTAATTGGGCATCATTTGGATCAAAGTGCACACGACATCATATTTTCCATCCATGGCTCTAAGGATCTTCTTGATGATGAACTTGTTGGTCATCTCTTCACTTCCTAAGCCGACAATCTCATTTGCGATCAGAGCAAGCCTAGAGTACATTTCGGCGACTCCTTCACCATCCTTCATCTTGAACTTGTCAAGTTGACTTTGAAGCACATCCAATTTGGATTCCTTGATGGAATAGGTACTTTCATGCATATCAACCAAAGTATCCCAAATTTCCTTTGCATTCTCAAGGAGGCTGATTTTGTAGAATTCTTCGGGGCACGATCCATTGAAGAGAATATTGCAAGCATGTGCATTGTATTTCAACATCTTCAATTCATCCGCGGTGGTTTCATGATCCGGTTCTTTTCCATCTTCAAAGTATTCACCTTGCAAGCCAATATGAACCGTAGCCCAAACGGCTGGGTTATGACCAAGAATATGCATTTTCATCTTATGCTTCCAACTAGAAAAATTTGTACCATCAAAGTAAGGACCTCTACAGTGGTAATTTCCCTCGCTAGACGCCATACTCTCCTAGGTTGTGAAACCAAGGCTATGATCACTAAAGCTATGGAAATCAAGGCTAATGGAGAGGGCTGGATGAAAAGCTCGAAGCTCGTGAGCATAATGAGCGCTTGATTGTTCGGCTCATGCTCATTAGTTAATGAACCAAGTTGAACATTGTTTTTTGCTCATTAAGATTAATGAGCTTAATGATCGAGCAAACGAGTTTCACGAGCTAGCTCATTTAGCTCAATAATTTGCAATAGTTTTTTAGCCTAAACTACTTTACACCAGTAATTCTCAGCCCAACCCCCAACCTACTTTGGCACATAGCCCCCCACAACCCCACTTCTCCTAGCCACCAGTCGCTAGGCCCAGCCGTCGCCAGAAGACCTAGAGGCTCCAGCCTCCAGTCAACCACGACTCCTCTCCCCGAGCCGGCCGTCAGGAACGAAACCAAGCGAGGTCAGTACAGCGGTGACCCTCTTCTCTAGTCCGGCGGCGGCCGTCGACCTTCCGGCGTCCAGACCACTGGTATCTCCGCCCACATTCACCTCTCACCTCTGCCATCTCCATCCCCCCAGTCCTGAACTCTTTCCTCCACCATCTCTAATTCCCCCAATCCCCATCTGCGAGCCCAGTGGAAGAATGAATGAACGCCAGCGGCCAACACCTTCTGCTACAGCTGCGAGCATGGAGTCACAGAAGAGAATGGATGCCTCTGATTGTGCATCACGGGACTCTCCCTCCACCGCAGCATAGCCTCCTCCTCCTCATCTTCGACCACAAGCACATAAAAGGGCTAGAGTGGATGCAACAATGTCTGATGTTGATGATGCCAGATTAGGAGAGATAATTTCCTTTTGTTCTCATGTCTTTAGATGGTTAAATCTCAACAATTCAAATCATTTGAATGTTTACTCCATTTGTCTTGTTACTATTTAAATGCATCATAAAGTACT
This sequence comes from Triticum monococcum, assembly GCA_034509565.1. Classification (NCBI taxonomy): domain Eukaryota; kingdom Viridiplantae; phylum Streptophyta; class Magnoliopsida; order Poales; family Poaceae; genus Triticum; species Triticum monococcum. The sequence continues at coordinate 532,630,366 of CM067841.1, read as the reverse complement.
AAATTTTACTTTTGTGTACTGTGTTCCGATTGCAATTTTGTTTATTGATGCAATTGATGTTGATGATGCCAGAACAGGAGCGATGCAACTATTTTTCTGATTGCAATTTTGGTATAGAACTATAGTTACAGTTTCGTACATTGATTTTTTTGCTATATTTGTACAAACTCTAGTTACAATATAGATTAATAGAACTTCATTATTCATATTCCTAGTCAATCATGCAATGATGACTTGTTAATTTTGATTATATAAATCATGGTATTTATTTCTGCATAGGCTGGTGATGTAGAGGAATGGGTCGAGGTTAACAAAGGATATAAAGAGGTTGATGAGGCAGATGCATATGACATGGATGATGATATGTCGGATCCTTCTCTAGGATTGGGTGGCAAAGAAAATGATATAGAAGCTGAGGTTAATGACAATGAGAAAACAAAGAGAGGGAAAGGGAAAAATGGAACAATTGAAGTTGGTAATAAGGTTAAGGTAAGGAAAGTTAGAGTTAACCGTGCACCATGTTGGCAGCATTTCAAGGAGGTCAAAGCTATATGCAAGAAGAAACTAGGGGCAGTTGTCACGAAGGCAAAATGCTTGCATCGTTGTAACTTGTTGGCTTATACTCCAGAGGGACTAACTACTAGTCCGAATCGGCATACAAATGTTTGTTCGGACTATCTGAACAAGAAGGGAAGATAACAACGACAAGGTACACTCAATTTGGATCCTAAAAAGCTAGGAGCATCTCTTGTAGTAAATCATGAATATAATCATCTAGAAGTTGTTAAAATCATAGAAAATATGATAATTGTGCATGAATATCCTTGTAGGATGGTAGAGCATGCTTGGTTTAATATCCTCATGAGATATATGAATGCATCATACAAGTTCATTGGTAGGAAGAAAATTAGAGCCGAATGCATGAAGGTGTATCTTTCTGAGAAAAAAATCCTTAAGAAGGAACTAAGGTTTGTTGAGAGCATTAGTTTGACAAGTGATATATGGACTTCCAACCAGAACCTTTCATACCTAGCTGTTGTTTCTCACTACATAGATGATGATTGGGATATGCAATGTCGTGTTTTAAACTTGATAGAGTTAGACCCACCTCACCCAGGCTTTGTCATAGCTCAAGCCATTTTTGAATGCTGCCAAGAATGGAAAATATAAGATAAGATCATGACAATGACCATGGATAATGCTGCCCCGAGTGACTCTGCTGCTAAGAAATTGATGGACAAGTTCACTGCTAGGAAATAAGCAAAATTCATAGCTAAGCACTTCCATGTTCTCTATTGTGCATACATAGTGAATTTTATAGTCAATGATGGCATGGAACCATTGCAGCCTTTGATATGCAAGCTTAGAGAAACTGTCAAGTACTTGAAAAAATCTCCATCACGCATGTTGAACTTCTTGTCGGATTGCAAGTCTCTCAATATTAAAGTTGGAAAAGGATTATGCCCAGATGTAGCGACTAGATGGAGTTCTACATACAGAATGGTAGACGCTTGCACTTTGTATAAGGAAGCTTTCAATGAGTATGCACAACCAGATCCTAACTATGAGTGGCCGCCTGACGATGAAGATTGGGGTTATATGGCAAAATTCAACCGATCTTGAAATCATTTGTTGAGGTAACTACTATATTAATTATTAGGATCTACTTACCCCACTACCAACATTTTTTATACATACATCATGAATGTTAAGATTGCTATAGTAGAGCATGCTTTGTCTGGAGATGACAATTTGAAAATGATGGGGGAAGCAATGCTTGATAAGTTTGATAAATATTGGGATAGCACTGTTGTGCCAGAAAACAAAAATCGGAAAGGTAAAAAGGTAAAGAATAGTGTTATGGTGATTGCCACCATTCTTGATCCTAGATTTAAGATGAAACTTGTGGACTATTGTTTTAAGAAAATGTATGGTAAAGAGAAGGGAAGTATTGAGGTGGAAGATATCAAAACAGTGTTCTTTGATCTATATGCCACATATGAGATGGAAAATCGCCAACATGAGGCTTCTAACACCAATGAGAAGAGTCCAATTTCAAGTAGACAAGCATCTACATCTATGACCACATTGTCGAGTGGGTTTCAATCCTTCCTCGAGGAGGAAAATTTTGAGCCATGCAAATCTGAATTGACTAGTTATCTTGAAGACAAGACTCATCCCATTAATGATCCAAAATTCACATTACTTGACTGGTGGAGGTTGAATGGTCATAGATATTCTATTGTGGCAAAAATGGCAAAGAAGTTCTTGTATGTTCCAGTTACTAGTGTCTCATCAGAGTCGACATTCTCTACAGGAGGTAGAGTTCTTGATGACTATCATAGTTCTCTACGCCCAAGCATGGTTGAGGCACTTGTTTGTGCTTCTAGCTTTGTCGCGGGAAACCACAACCACCTATGGGGCCAGGGGGCTCCTTGCTGGTTCGGCAGGGGGACGTCTGAAGGAATTATGCCCTAGAGGTAATAATATAGTTATTATTTATATTTCCTTATATCATGATAAATGTTTATTATTCATGCTAGAATTGTATTAATCAGAAACTTCGTACATGTGTGAATACATAGAAAAACAAAGTGTCCCTAGTGTGCCTCTACTTGACTAGCTCATTAATCAAAGATGGTTAAGTTTCCTAGCCATGGAAATATGTTGTCATTTGATGAACGGGATCACATCATTAGAGAATGATGTGATGGACAAGACCCATCTGTTAGCTTAGCACTATGATCGTTTAGTTTATTGCTATTGCTTTCTTCATAACTTATACATGTTCCTTGACTATGAGATTATGCAACTCCCGAATACCGGAGGAACACCTTGTGTGCTATCAAACGTCACAATGTAACTGGGTGATTATAAAGATGCTCTACAGGTGTCTCCGAAGGTGTTTGTTGAGTTGGCATAGATCGAGATTAGGATTTGTCACTCCGATTGTCGAAGAGGTATCTCTGGGCCCTCTCAGTAATGCACATCACTATAAGCCTTGCAAGCAATGTGACTAATAAGTTAGTTGTGGGATGTTGCATTACGGAACGAGTAAAGAGACTTGCCGGTAACGAGATTGAACTAGGTATGATGATACCGACGATCGAATCTCGGGCAAGTAACATACCGATGACAAAGGGAACAAAGTATGTTGTTATGCGGTTTGACCGATAAAGATCTTCGTAGAATATGTAGGAGCCAATATGGGCATCTAGGTTCTGCTATTGGTTATTGACCACAGAGGTGTCTCGGTCATGTCTACATAGTTCTCGAACCCATAGGGTCCGCAAGCTTAACGTTCGTTGACGATATAGTATTATATGAGTTATGTATGTTGGTGACCGAATGTTGTTTGGAGTCCCGATGAGATCACGGACATGACGAGGAACTCCGAAATGGTTCGGGGATAAAGATAGATATGTGGGATAATAGTGTTTGGTCTTCGGAAGGGGTTCCAGATGTTTCCCGAAATGTTTGGGTACGAGAGCACTTTATTTGGGCCAAAGGGAAAGCCCACAAGGTTTTTGGAAAGCACAAAAGGAAGTTTTGCGGACTCCAGGGGCCAGACGCCAGGGTCCGTGGGCGTCTGGGTCCAGACGCCAGGAACCCTGGCGTCTGGTCCTGGAATCCGAGAAGGACTCTTGCCTTTTGGGTGAAACTGACTTTGTGTAGGCTTTTACTCGAAGTTTCGACCCCAAGGCTCAACATATAAATAGAGGGGTAGGGCTAGCACCCAAGACACATCAAGAAACACCAAGCCGTGTGCCGGCAACCTCGTCCCCTCTAGTTTATCCTCTGTCGTAGTTTTCGTAGTGCTCAGGCGAAGCCCTGCGGAGATTGTTCTTCACCAACACCGTCACCACGCCGTTGTGCTGCCGGAACTCATGTACTACTTCGCCCCTCTTGTTGGGTCAAGAAGGCGAGGATGTTGGTGGAAACGACACCTACAGGATCACACGGAATCCCTTCTACGGTTGGCGGGCACAGGGCTGTGGAAAGAGCGGGTTTAGAAGATCAACATGGGGGAATTTATCCAGGTTCGGGCCACAAGTGATGCGTAATACCCTACTCCTACTGGTTTGTGTTTTCTGGTGTTCTTGGACTAGCTACAAAGCGTGCAGGGTCCAAAAAGTCTGAATCCTTCTCCAGTATGCCTCAGGCCTCCTTTTATAGCCAAAGGGGTCACCATAGTGGCACATAGGAGGTGGAAAGTTTGTACTGTATACAAGTCTATCACCTGGTACCGTAGGACAAACACATTTAATGCGCTGCCGACGTGCCCCCTCACTTTATCGGGGACGGCAAGGAGGCTCATCTCGTCTGTCGCCGCCTCATCTCATACTGACGCGCGTCCAAGCTGATTAGGCGTGTAGCGCCATGCCGGCTGGCTGGCTGCTGAGTTGGTGTGGTGGCGGAGTCTTCACGAAGATCTGCATGCCACCACGCAGGTGCTCTCCGAGTTGGCCTGGAAGCCGCATGTCACCGCGCAGGTGCCTGCCTTGCTGGCGGGTTGACTACTATGTTGGAACAGCGGTGGAGCCTTGGCAGGTGGGGGCCTGGCCGCGGCCCCACAGATGTCCCCAGCAAGGGCCTTGTCGGGGTCTCATGGGTGTCCCTGAAAAGGGTCTTGCCGGGGGTCTTGTGAGTGTCCCCGACAAGGATCTTGCCGGGGGGGGGGGGGTGGTTCCGTCTTCTGGTTCTCATCTAATCTTGTATGTTCTTGGTCTTCGCAAAGATCCGCATGCCACCATGCAGGTGCCTCCCAAGCCTTGGTTCCAATGTTGTTGACGGTGTCAGAACTCTTAGGCTCAAGGGTGGCGGCTCTGCTGGTGTTTGGCAAGTTGCCCTGGCAAGGCTCTTGCCGGGGAAAGTCCACCTTGTCCCTCTGCTTATCGCGCCTTCGGCTTGGCACTGCTCTGGTAGTCTCGTGTCTTTGCTTCCTCTGCCCCTCCAAGCGTGGCCGTAGGCGTGTGGCTGCGACTGCCCGCGCACAAGTAAAGGGGTACAAAAAGGACCCCTACTTTTTTACACCGACAGGATCCCCCGGGCCTGGGCCGCATATAAGCACTGAGCGTTATTGGGCCAGGCCCAGGATGGTGCGTGGGTACGCGTGGCAGAGTTTTACTGCAGTAACTCCCTCGCCAGTTGCGCTTCCCCACGACCTACATTAAATGTGTGACGTGGGGGTCGTGCGTGGGGCGGTTGCTGCTTGCTTGCGTCACACCGTGGTAAATGGTAAAGAGGCAGCCCACGCCTTCCCCATAAAAAGGGAAAACCGCAGGCGCGCTGCTTATTTTACCCCATGTGCCTTTCCCAATCTTGAAACCGTCGCCCCCTTCTTCTTCCTCAAGCTCTCGCCTTTGCCCGCCGCTACCGCGCCCTCATTGCCCTTAATCCTCCATCCCCTCTCAGTCGCTATGTTACCCAAGACAGGCAAAGGCAAGGGGGCGGCCAAGGATGCCAGGGAGAAGGAGGCGCCGAAGAGCGAGTTGGCGGTGCTTCAGACGCAACACACCTACTTCCCCTCGACGGTCGATGCGGTCCATCTCAGGGACTACTTCAAGCCCCTGTGGGGGAGGAAGACAACGGGGCACCCTGCCACGCGCATCGTCCCTACCGATTTCGCCAAGGCCAGCCCAAATCGGTACCCCTTCTTCGTTGACTACTTCTCTTGCAGGCTCTGCCCCCCTTTCTCTAATTTCTTCAACGACGTCATGCACACCCACGACTTCCATCTTCTAGATCTTACGCCGAATGCCGTGGCGTGCATGGCCTTCTTCGCCCATCTCTGCGAGCACTACAAAAAAAATACACTTCCGTGATGATACGTGTTTGTGACAGTAGGTCGCTTTTTTGTCATGCATGTACATCCATGACAAATTTATGACAAAATCAAGATAGTCATACATGTGCTGTCATAGAAGTGTTCCATGACATTACCAAAATTATCATCACGGAAGTGTCCACTTCAATGACGATAAATCGCGCGTCACAGAAGTGCTTTCATCAAGGGTGACTGACACGTGGCATCCACCGTAACGGAACACCGTTAAGCTATCGGGTCGGGTTTTGGATCCTATAACTCGTTAACAGCCCCGACCAATGGGGATTTTCCATGTGTAAAATCATCATTGGCTAGAGGAAACACATGTCGGCTCATCGTCAGGACAGATGTCATCCACTCACTGGACAGAAGGCGCCTATGATACATCGACACATGGCACGGCCCAACAAGTTTAAATGGGCCGGCCCAACTAAAGGCCCACAAGATTTTGCGGACCATAATGGGCTGACCCAGCTAAAGGCCCACGAGATTTTGCGGACCATAATGGGCTGGCCCAGCTAAAGGCCCACAAGATTTTGCGGGCCATAATGGGTCGGCCCAGGTAAAGGCCCACAAGATTTTTGTGTGCCATAATGGGCCGGCCTAGGTAAAGGCCCACAAGATTCTTGCAGGTCATAATGGGCCGGCCTAGCTGAAGGCCCACGAGATTTCGCCGACATTAATGGGCCGGCCCAGCTGTAGGCCCACAAGATTTTGAGGACCCTAGTAGGCCGGCCCATTAACTGGCTGCCATGTTCTGGGCCAAATGCCGGCCCATATTTGATCCGGTCCATTAATGGCTTGCCATGCTCTGGGCCTAATAGTGGCCCATATGAGATCTGCCCTATTAAAAGCCTACCATGTTCTGGGCCAAATTACGGCCCAGATCAGGTCCGGCCCTTTAAGAGGCTTTGGGCTTAATTATGGCCCATATCAGATTCGGCCCGTCAACTGGACACTATGCTTTTGGGCCCACTTGCTAAAGGCCCACTTAGTAATTCGGCCTGATATTAGTTTTGGCCTGTTAAGGGTCCGTTTAACATTTTGGCCCTATATTAGTTTAGGCCTGTTAAAATCCCGTCATATAGTTGGGCCTAACTACGGCCGGGTTTGCATCCGACCTGCTCGCAGCTGATATCTGATTGGGCCAAACAAGGACCCAGAAAATTTTGGCCTGTTAAAAGCCCGTGATTTGATTCGCACAATCATGGGCCAGGGTTCATTTCGGGCTGCTGCGTAACTAGTAGGAATTAAGAACAAACCTACTCTATACAATAAAGAAATTATGACATAGTAACTAAGAATAAACCTACACTACACAATAAAGGATTTAAGGTATATTACATCCACTGGGCATCAAAGTTCGCCACCAATGATCATAAAGTGCAACAAAGAAGCAGATTACAAAAACTGGGCACCATTGCAGCGTAACAAAATAATACTGAACCGAGACCACTTCCAAGTCAGTTCAAGAAAGGTTAGCCTTCTGGGGGAACTGCTGCGCAAGCTGCTGAGCAAGGCTATGAGACCGGCCTAGCATGTCGGTCATAGCTTCCAGGTGTAGCTATTTAGTGATGAGGTTCTCATTGGTGTTCTCCGCAATATTTCTTAGAGATAGGACTTCAAGTCGAAGTTGAGTTGCAGAATGCCTTTCTGCTAGAACTTGGGACTGAAGAAGTCGAACTGATTCAAACAACGAATTCTGTGAGCTTGTGGTGACTGTTAGTCTCAAGTAACTTGAACACTGCATCAAGACAAGACTTTGGGGCTGTCTCGCTATCTTCAATATGTTTTGCCTTCTTTGCTGCAATACATGTTGGGTCAGCAGACTTGTGCATGCCATCAGGCATATCACCCTGAAACAAAGTAGAGAGATGTCAGGTTTTGCATGTGTATAAACAAAGATGATAACTGTTCTGTCAATTCTATCCAATTTCAAATTAGAAAATAAAGAGTATGTTCAAAATATCAATAGCATAATTTGGTATTGTTCATAATGCGGGAACTTCACCACACTACTGGATTACCATGTCAACATAACAAGCATAGATGAAGGGCAAAGAAAATCATTGTATCTATTTTGGATAATGTGCATGGCATGTTGTTCATATCATCAGCCACATCAGTAAGATAAAACAGGAGATGACAAGGTGCAAACGTGGGCTGCTTCACCACACACTGGATTATAGATCCACAAAAACAAGCATACATATAGGGAGTATTAAGTAATGTGCATGGTATGAATAAGGAATTTGGTTTTACAAGTAAAACTTAGAACATACGGTTCTTACGAACATGCATTTTGGTAGAAACAGCAAACTAAACAGCAGTAAACGATAGGGAGTATGAGAAAATTAAACAGCACTTGAGGATAAAGGCTTTAGAAGGACTGACTTACATTAACAGTTAACACCGGCTTTATAATGCCCTTCTCCATGGCAAGGGAACTCAAGAATTTCAGCATAGAATCTTCTTAATAAGCATTGCCTGTACTCTACATTTTGTAGAGAGTAATTATAGATATGATAATACTGGAATGGATAGAGGATAATGAAGATAAGATGCAGATTGATGCTACATAATCAACTACCAATCCCTGGAAGTACAAGCGTTACAGGACAAAATGTACCGACAAGAGCAATGGGCTACACTTCTGCACTGGCATTGTCTGTGTATTCTACTTGTTGGTGAGATTAAATATAGATCTGATCTTTTTTAGTAAATGGTGGGCGAGGGAGATAAGATGCAGAATGCTACAAAATGAACCAATCCCTCTTCCCATAATACAAGAGTGTTTTGAACACTGGTGTACTGTACAAAACGTTCTTATATTATGGGACGGGGGGAGTAGTTGTTAATGTAAGTACAGTGATAGACCATGTTCAGTCCTTACAAGAGGATTGCAGAGCTAAACCTCTTCAAAAGCATTGGGTTGACTCTAAATTTATGTAAGAGTCCATACAGATCTTATAATGTCCACCAAATGGACGATTACGAGGCTAACATGTGCAGTGATGCTACATAATCAAACAGCTATGAAAGTAAGTATGGTCATACAGGGCAAGAGGTATTCACAAGAGCAATGCAGTGTGTAGTATAGTTGCGAGATTCTGTGGTCCCTTGAGAACGAATGTTCTTCTGCTAACAGTTTTCGTACAAGTGAGACATTAAGGCAAATGCAGAAATGTAGTTCAAATTGTGATGTGATATCATAGACAGTACCTTACGCTGCAGCCGAGACCAATGTGTAACAAGATTATTCCAGTCACCGTCGGATAAATGTAGCACCGGAGACTTTACAGAAATTTCGTTCAGAGGCTTGCCATCAAAGTGTGCTTGCCTCAGGTAGGAACGATACTTCATCAACGAGTGCTTGAAAAGCGCAACCAACCCTTGCTCATCATCACAATCCAGTTTGCGCCTCGCCTATTTAAAAGAATGAATTCTTGTGTCTTCTGTCAGTAGAAACATATGCAGTAATGACCATGAATAACATTAGTACATTACTTACGCGTAAGTTGCGGAGGAATACTGGAAATTGTTCTGTGTCTGCGGTATAATCTTTCCATGAAGGAAAGATGCGCACAAAGTTCCTAACAACAACATAAGCTTCGTCTTCTAAACTAGGAAGAAATGGAACAGGGGTCCTATTTGCTGCAATTGGGGCTCTCTCTAGTTCAAAAAGGGATTTGGCAACTGGATTTGGTGTACTCTTTGTTGGAATGGGGGTTGTGCGTCGTACAACTGGTGCTATGTCAACTGGCATAATCATACTGTTTGCTGCAGTTGGGGTCTGCTGAGTTGGGGCATCAAAAATTTCCAGTGTAGTAGGGCTAGAGTCTGCTAGAGTTGGGGTATTTTGTGGGTCAGGTGATATTGCAACTACACCTAATGGGCTATTTGATTTATCAGGTGCCACTACCTTTTCCAAATACTTTGCTTGTGCTCCTCCATGATCAGCAATCGCCCTCTTCCTTTTGAACGTCTGATACACAAGAACAACATTTGAATGGATAAATATGGTATGATGACAGATGGAATATGTACTGAAAATGGATAGGCAGGGCGTATTCACATACACGATGTGTAAACTAAGCTAATGGCAGTTCAATAAAGTAGAAGCAATGCAAAGCACTAGTTGCAAGATATGTGCGAGCAATGTAACCTTGGAAAGTTAGAGCAAGTACCTTGATGGGTGAATAAGATAGGGCATCTTCCTCTGACTCCTCCACTAGGGAGCTACATTGACTTAGGTCTCCCTCTAGCTCAGAATCACTGTTAGGATCATACTCTGAGCATGCATCTGTAGGTGGAGAGTGTTTGCATTGCATTGCATCCAGACTTGATTTCAGTCCCTCAATGCCAAGTTTGACAGCCATGGCATTGTTTTGCTTTATTCTTTTCATGCGTGCAAGCTCATAATCATTATGATGTTGTTCAGAATCTGAGATTCATGAAAACATAAAAAGTAGTTAGATTATCTATGGAATGCATTGCGGTTTCAACTCGGAGAGTGTCTCCCTATAAACCCCTGCATATGCAAAGTTCACCTCCCCAACTGTGCTGACCAGACCACACACAGAGATACACACCCGAGCGGCAAACATGCATTTTCAAAACTAATTTAGGAACATTTTGCTGACCAATTAAACAACTCTGTTTTAATAATATCATATTCGTATTTGAACAACTAAGCTTGTTTAGCTTGATGGGTGGAGCAGTGTTATTATGACATGAAGCATGTATTCTGATCGTATAGTGATCATAAAAGGGGGAAACTCTAAGCATATATTTTTTAGCAAAAGAGGGTTTCCCCTTTGATTTCTATTAAAGAAACCACCACGGAACCAACATGATTAATTAAACCCTAAGCATGATCAATTAAACCGTATTATGGCTGTGCCATGGCAGATTTGAAGCTGCAAACCGGAGAAATGATATTTAGCATCCATTGTTTGCTTCGAACTAAGAACTAAATTCTAAGAGCTGAAAAGAAAGTAGAGTAACCAAGTTAAGATCTATTTTCTGGTTGAGATCAAAAAGTTGAGGAGATATGAAGTACCACCTCTCTTGCGGCGCCGTGTAGGCATCGGGGGTGCGATGGCTGTCTGTGGCGTTGAAGCAGATCTACGATGGTAGACGGGTGCATCGGGGGATAAGTCTCGTTGCGATGGAAGAGAAGGTCATGCGAGCGGCCCCGACAAAGAGGACGATGGCGCCGATGAAGCGAGAGCACGCGATGCAAGGCTATTGGTCCGTCGCCGTGGATGAGAAACGTCCATCTCTAGCAGTGGACGACGCGGTCTTGGTAGGCGCTCCGGCATGGTGGAGGATGGTGGCGATGGATGTGGTGGAGGACAGTGGCGATGGATGGGGTGGCGGACGGAGGCTGGTGTGGGAATGGGGTGTTCTAGCGCGGACGGTGTATGAATGGGAAAATGGAGGGAGAGGTACGGGGAACCATGTTTTTGGGACGCGCCTATCTGAAATATGGGAAAGTTGCGAACTTATCCCCCGTTTCAAATTTGGACGTCTCGTCGGTTGGGGATAGGACGGTAATCTCGCATCTCCCAAATATTTGTCGCTAACTATTTCGGGCGAGGAGAGGGTGTTTTGCCACCCACGGTTGGCGCCCACGGTGTATGAACGGGGCTGACAGGTAGGGCGGTTGTGTCACGTCTGATGGAAGTTACACATCTGCCCCTATTTAAAATATTAGCCTACATCTATTTCGGACGAGGAGAGGGTGTTTTGCCGCCCACCGTGTATGAATGCGGAATGGAGGGAGAAACAGAGGTCTTTCGGACGAGCTTGAATCAAATGAGTTTTGCCGCCCATGTTTGCCGCCCACCGTGTCGGAATGGGCTCAGAGGCGGTCGTGTCACGTGTAATTGAAGTTACTAACCTACCCCTATTTAGAGTAGTGGAAATCGGGCCGATGGACTGTCCGTGTAATGGGTAGGCAGTAATTTCCATCTCCCAAACGCTTGGCTTCGGGCAGCCGATGTGGGAGTGGACATTTTGCTGTTTCTTTCGAATTTTGGGACAATAAGCATCCACGTTTACCCTGGCAACTAAATTCTAATCCATTTTGTATTCCTATATGAATCTTTATAAATCATTCTATGTGTTTTTATATATCTTCAAAAGGACGACAAAGATGTATTCCACAGTCATATATAAATATGGTTTGCAAATGCCGATACTCAAATTCAGAAACTAGATTCCAGTTTAAGGTGAATTCGAATATTTGGAACACTTCATGTCCAACTCAAATGTCACACCCGGCATAATGTGTACTCCCATTTAGATATGTACACAAGCAATGTATCAAGATTCAAATACCAAGTCAATCAACCAAGAATGTACGGAACTAACAGACATATAAACACTTATAGAGTATATGGATCAATAATATCAACTACATACATAAGCCAGGCCGCTATACTTTTTTTGGCTACAACAACATCCTTTTTTAGCCAGCATCTTGGCCCTTTCCGATGCGTGCCACTTATGGTCCATCTATACTACTATTGTTGAATGCACATTCAGCCCGATTGGCATATTTTTAGGTTTGGCACAACAATCCAAATGAATGTCTCCGAGTCTTATCAATTAATACATACTTGTGCTCAAATAAAATTCCAAAAAAATAATTATTACATGATCTCTAAAACAAATGGTTTGATGATTACATGTACAGACAACACAAAGGTTATTCAACTATGGAAAGAACATTTCACCTATGATTTACCAAGTAGGAATTTAATTTCCTTTTTCCTTCAGGACCTTAACAATCTGGTCAGTCTCAGCTTGCTTCGTTTTGAAATCCACCAAATATTTAATGGTTGTCTTGAGTACTGCTTGTGATTGTGCTGTTTGCTTCATCAACATGTCAACTTCATCTCTAAGTGCAGAAGCAGAATCTCTTTCTACCACTAGTTTAGCCTCTAGAGCATCAGCAGTTGGCAATTCATAATGCACGATTGGGCCGGTGCCACTGCTGTGGGATGATGCAATGTCCATGGGGACCTCGCTCTTTGATCTCGGGCTAACCTGTTTTGCCATTAAAGTTCCGATTGGATTCAGAAAAGTTGAAGTTAGCAAAACATCTCAACTGGGAGTAATAACAGCAAACCAGTTAAACAAACAAGGAATTAAAGAGTTTCAATTGGATGCTGAAAAGTAGTTATTAACATCATTGTAACCCGCTGTTGCAGCAGCAAAGCAGTTAAACAAACAAGTAGATATTTAAGTTAAGGCAAACAGGTAATTCTTAACAGTAAGTATCAAACACATAGATAGGCGCAGTCTACAATATGATTAACAGGCTATGCCATTATGTAATCAGTAGCAAACTAAATTAAGCCAAGCAACGTAATTGAACAATTTTGCAATAAGTGGCTAACTAAAATTCAGAGAAGCAGGTAACTGAACTTACGCTAGTTCTTTTTACAGGCACACTGCAACTTCTTTTTCGCTTACAAGGTTGTACGAAGGAGTCCATGGCATCAATTGCTTGGATACACAGTCCCAATACTTCTTTGTTCCCACACTGCATGGGTAAGTCGAATGGTTAATCTGGTAAGATGGTGCGTCCTTGATATGTTATATGAGGACGTGTAGTCAGACTAGTTGTAGCCAAACACATCACACTGGCTTTTACTGTATATTTCATGCGATTACTTTTGGCATATCGAGATCTAAGCAATCTACAATAGGATGAAAAGACTGACACCCTTCACATTATTGGCAAACTCAGTTCATAGAAATAAGCAATTCAACCATTCTGTGGGTAAATCAAAAGCATCACAGGAGTATTTTTCACTATCCAATCATACACGCAAAAAGGGGCGACGCCACCATAGGGGCTGGTATGGGCGGCCGCCTCAGGTGGCTAGAAAGTGTGCACCTAGTTTGAGTCATCCAGGTTGGCCCATGCTAGGTTCGTCCCAACGCATGAGCAGGCAATGTAAAAAATGAAGGAAAATGTTTCAATTTGGATGGGCCAATAACATAAGTGCAAGGAAGGCCATATACCAGGCTCGCGGCCCAAACGAGCGCCTCCCATATTGATCGACAGCAGGAAAAATCCCAATTCATTCGCTCCAGCCTCCAGTCTGGCTTGCTCCTAACCTAGCCGCCGCTGGACAGACCGACACAACATTTCCTCGCGCCCTCGTTGGAGGGCGGTCATCGGGCTTCAAGCGAACGGAAGGACAAGAAGATGAAGATCCAACCCTGGGTGTAGCCTACATGGGAGGCAGCGGGGGCAACACGGGCATGGCATCGAGCTTGCGCAAACGGACAGTCGCAACTTGCAAGAGTAGCATGCGCAACGAGCAGGTACATCACATCCCTGATTATATCTAATTCAACTCTTCAATTTCTGGCCAATAGTTAAACCTGACAGTGTTGTAAAACTGCTTGTATGTAGGGAATATATGAGAAAATGAAACCAATTTCTACTTATTTTATAACTCCCCCAATCAATACTGAACTGACTGAATCTGATGTATCTAATCAAGTTTCCGGTGCAAACATACAAGCTCATGTTGTTCTTGAGCCTGAAGTGTCTAATGAACAGACTGCTGATGAAGGATTTGATGCAAACATTTTACATGCTCCTGGTGATGAACATATAGTGTCTAATGAGGGATCTAATGCAAGCATTTTGCAAGCTCAGTGAAGGATTTAGTGTCTAATGATGATCTACTATGTTGAGAGAGAGAGAGATTTGCAGGCATTGATGACAAGCAAATTATAGTGCATTTTCATAGCTTGAGGAAACGTCGAGGCCATCTACCAGAAAGTCCCCGTATCATGACAACATAGCATAAATACTTTTCTAATCTGTTGTTTGAAACTATTGGCATACTTGTGCAGGATAGATATATTGATATGCAGTTTGCGCACTGGTTATACGTGCAATTACACTTTGATATTTTCAGCTAGAGAACGAATAATTCAAGCAGGTACATACCATGTTTGTAGTCCTTGCACACCATGTTGCATTTTGTGTTTTTGGGTGCTTGCATCATTTAGTGTTTATAATCTGAACTACTTTGGATCATTAGCTGGTTTTCAAAGTGCATGTAGCTTCACATTTCTCAAGTTTTGTTGATTTCCGGAGTGCAAGTGCCTTCGTATTTTTTAAGTTAAATGTTCGCCCCTGGTAACTTGAATTCGTGGATCAGCCACTGCACACAAATCATACATGAATGTCAGTACAAATTAAATGAAATGCACGGACTTACGCTAGCTCGTTGTACAGGCTCACTGCAGCTCTGCTTGCGCTTGGGATGTTCCATGTACAAGTCCATGTTACCACTTGCTTGGATGTGCAGGCCTTGTGCTCCTTGCATTCCCCTCTACATTTTTGACACGGCAAATGGTTGATCAAATAAGAGGAATCGACCTTGATGTTGTACCGGAGGACAGATACTTACAAGGTTATACGGGTGTGCAGGATGTGTACCAGATCCCGTAGTGCCACCATGCTTCGCTAAAATATGGATTTGCTTGTTTCGGATGATATCTCCAGAAGAAATAAGAGTTGAGGTCAGAGTTGCATAGGCGTGTAAGCTAAGAGAGCAGTGAAAGGATGTCCAAACATCGTCGGAACAATGCACAAGGGAGTGATGTGTGGATACCTAGTTCGGGCTGGCGTTTGGGCATGCTCGCCTAGCTAGAGTGCGGGTCACTTCAGAGCCATTGAGGGTGATGCGCTGGCGTTGGCTGGCCGTGCACAGATGCAGATCTTGAGTGGTAGCGGAGCACTACGATGCAGTGGACAAGACCGTTGGTGAAGCCCCAACAGCCTCGGGGGGCAGAGGTGCGACGATGTGCTCGGTGAAGTAGCCCCGGTGAGCTGGGAGACCGTGTCGGTGAAGCGCACATGATGCGGTGGAACTCGGTGTCTGTGAGGCACGTCGGTTGCAGCGGCCGACGTTGTCGGTGGACCACCCGGTGCGGTGGACGAGGGCGTAGATGAGGTAGCTCTGGTGCGGTGGTGAAGCGCGACCGTCGTCTTCGTCATTGTCATCCGGCACAGAGGTGGGGAATGGCGGGGAAAGAGACGAGACGAGGGGCGATTCGAGGGTTGGTGGCGAATTAGGGATTTGAGCAATCTGGGCGCGGAAGGGGATAGTGGAGAAGAGAGATTTTGCAGGGCTGGAATTGGGGCTGCCTGATATTTCAATCCGAAAGGTGGAAGCGTGAACTTATATTGGCGTCGTCCTTGGGGGGGGGGGTGGGTGGCTGGGTGCTACGCGTCCGTCCGACACACGCGACCACCCCGACAGGACTATGCTTCGGTGCCTTAAGGCACCTGCCTTTGTGTCCATGACATATGGGCCCAACAGGTGGCTGGCCCACATGTCAGTGACCCAAAGGCAGTTGCCTTTAAGGCACCGAAGCAGCATCCACCCCGACACGACCCTGGTTTGCGTGGTGCGCCTACATTTGAGAATGCAAACGAATCTTCTTTCATTGCAAACGAATCTGTATGTATTACCATGCCCGTGTTTTCCTTGCAATAATTAGTCATTCGAAACGAGATACTCCATCCGTTCACTTTTGTAAGTCGTTTTAGACAACTTAAAATGAACTGTTTTGCACATTGTCTGAAATGTCTTCAAGGTCTTATAAAAGTGAACAGAGGGAGTACTATAAATTAATTAATGAGGAGTTATTTGAAAAAAAATCGAAACGGTACCCACGCTAACGTGGATTAGAGTGTGTGTCACATAATTAGTTATTTGAATTAGAGTGTGTGTCACGTAGTTAGTTATTTGAATTAGAGTGTGTGTCACGTAGTTAGTTATTTGAATTAGAGTGTGTGTCACGTAGCGATCTCCAATTCTAATGTGGATTTCGCATTTCACTGTATCCACGCTACTTTTTTAATACAAATTCATATGTATATGATGAACACCATGGTAGTGAGAAAACTTTTGGATGGATTCAAACATATGACCTACAAAATAGCACAACAAACTGAGTCAATGCCAACTTTTCGAATCTTAGTATGGCACGAATTCGAAATAATTACCCGTATGCCTGGTCCTCGGTTCAAATCTTACAATGTACACCGAATTGAAACATCGATATTAAGTCTCATACTATGTACATTCAAATGTTGTTTTTAGCCCCCCCGCCCCCCCGCACAAACGCTACATACTTCATGTATCGGTCAATCTTCCTCTCCTAACCACCTTAGGAAGCTATCGGTTTCCAACACACGTTCATTCTTTCTCTCCATGTTTCGATCTCTAAGTCTCTCAACTACACAACCCCCTTTTCCACTCTGTTACCAAATGTATTTACCTCACACACCCGCCATTGCACCCCATGCCGAGCTCTCTCTCTCTCTCTCCCTCTCCCTCTCACCCTCTCGCGCTAAATACATGCATTGCCTATCTAGCCCCCCAACCTCTCGTGCATGCGCATGCACGCACGTTATATATCTAGGTCACTCCCTCGAGACTGTCTCACTCTTTCTTCCGCACGGTGGGCCACACTCGCTCAATCTCGCTCTCTTTATTTGAGTCTAGTTTAACCTCGTTTTCTTTCACACACAAATGATATATCTCCCTGTTCGGGCCTCGATCGACACACTCTATACTCTCTCACACAGATTGTCTATCTAGGTCAGTCCATCCAAGCCGCCACCACTCTTTCGACCTCATGGTGGGCCACGCTCACTCAATCTCTCTCTCTCTCTCTCTCTCTCTCTCTCTCTCTCTCTTTCTCTCTCTCCGTATGTCTCGATTGACCTCGCTCTTTCTCGGACAAAAACGATATATCACCATGTTGAGCCCAATTCGACCTATTCACATTGTATACTCTCTCACGCGCATCGTCTATCTAGGTCACTCTCTCCAACCCGTCTCACTCTTTTGATCGCATGACGACCCTATGTGATCGGTTGACCTTGCTTCCTCCCACGCACAAAATATATCTACACGTCTATGACTGGATCATCTCTCAAGCTCTATCTTAGCCCTCACCCTTGCCAAAAAGCTCAATCAGACAATATCTCTCTAGAGCATATATATTTGTTCAATGAATGTCGGACCACACTCACTTTGTCTCTCTATCTATATGTCTCTCGATTGACCTCGCTTTCTCACACCGTATCTTCCATGCATTAAAGCTACTACCTCTCCATCCCTCGCAAAGCCGGAGCTATTTACATTGCGAGGGGCACTCCAACCTTGGATTAATTTGTGTAGGAATTTATTCCGGTCGGTTTAGATTATATTTTCGTAGCATTCGGCCCACAACTACTCCAATCACCGTAGCGGGTAATTAGGCTACGGGGAGCACCTAATATGAGCACCGGGGAGCCGTTGGATCAAAGATGCAGCGGCACACACGAGGCCTGAATGTTTTATTTGCAAAAAAACCTTTGGAGAGTTTGGAAATTGCGCATAATTACAAAGACTACTCCCAAGCCATTGGATCTCACTTCCAATGGTGTAAAAACTCGTATCACCATAGTATCTAAGCTGTGGGGTGGATGTGATATTCTATGCCGATGTCATTTTTGTTCGTAAACTTGCAAAAAACGTGTAACTCGTGCCGTTACTTGTCTAACCGTGCAAAGTGTTTATTCAAAAAAAAACCATCCTACACTAAAATATCGGAACAACACACAGGGGTCCCACTTGTCATTAATCAAATTTGGATCTAAAACTAACAAATCTGAAAGACGAGATTCAAACTGGCAACCTGGACTACAAAGCGTAAGTCGATAGCCTGAAAAAAACGAACGGTTGTTGGCTTTGTCCCATAACTTGATTTTATACAGTACTTGCGTTGAGTAGAGTAGAGGGAGTGCCTCGTCAACACGTGCATGACCGTTATCTCACTTACTGGTGGGTCCCAGGTGTGCGATCTCAATCTCTCTTCTCTCCATTGTCTAACCTTTGCATGAGCACACACGAAGAGCGGCGCTAGCTTGCCGTGGTGTTATTACAACTAAAAAAACTTGGAAAATAGAAGAATCACCTAGAACAAGAGACGTTGTGGCTGGTCGAGACGGAGCTAACCACATCTATCCTCCGTGCCACGTTTGCATGATGAAGCTGTGTGGCTAGTGGGGTGTTTTCAACCGACTGGCTGTGTCCCGAGGTCGAACCATAGGTACTACGTCTGATACAGTATATTTTTACACGCACATTTTTCCTTCGTGTTGAGACGTGGCACACCCTACCGCGTGGTTTCGGGGTCCTCCCGGGTGGTGCATGCATATATTCTTCCTGACGTGGGACACCCTACCGCGCGTTTTCTAGGTCCTCCTCGGTCGTAGCGCCGAAGCAAGTAAATGAGTCGTCAAATCACGAAAGACCACCTTTCCCGCCGAGTACATCAGTGAAGCACGGTGGCTAGCTAGTTGGGCTAGTTCGACCGATTAGCTAGGCCGCCGCCACATTTGTTTTTTCACCCCTTTTTTATCTACTTGCCGGCAGGTAAATTTAAATATCCACCGCGGCGTTGCTCTAGTGTTTGGGTGCGGCAGGATTTTTAATTTTTTGATTGACGGGAGCAGGCGCGGCAGCAATTAGTCACGATGACTCCGCCTGTACCCACTGCTCCCTGATGTGAGAAGTCGTCGACTGGTGTTTTACCGTGGTGAAAACCAAAAGATTCCCCGCCCCCTCCGCCTTCCCGTAGATTGCATTGCCTTTCAGCCGTTTCGCCCCCTTTGCTTCCTCTCCCCATTACTTCTACCTGGTGCCATGGCGGCGCAGCAGATCACGGAGTCCGAGGTGAGGCTCCTGACACAGGAGCTCCATGCCAAGGATGCGGAGCTCAGGGCCAAGGACGTGGAGCTCCGTGAGCTCAAGGAGGAGAGGATTGCCATGCTCCTCCGTTATGTGTGGGAGTTCACATAGCTTCAAAAGTGGCAGGAGTCCACCATAAAGATGCTCGAGGCGTCGGCGGCGTTGTTGCAGAAAGCGGGAGATACGATAGGCCGTCAGGGGAGCTGGCTGGAGCGCGAGCGGGCCGATCGTGACGAGGTCCAGGATCGCCTCAGCCACTTGGTGAACCAAGTTGCCACGCACGTGTTGCGGCTGCGCGATGCCTACCATCGTGCCAGCGCGATGATGCCGGCCGTCGGGCTAAACCCGTTCGACCACCCGGTCGACTTCAACGAGCTGCGGCTTCCTGTCCTGGTCTCCTTCTTTAACTATATCTCCGAGGAGCTGAGCCGTCTCCGCGCGATGGTGGGGGCTGAGCTGGACAAGGAGGGGTTGCGGGCTGCCGTTGCCGTTGCCGGAATCCATTCGTGCCATTGGACGCCGTCTTTGACGAGCTGGCTCCCGTCGACCGGGAGCGGGCTCTGCGGGCGGTTGCACCCTGCATCACCAACATCGTGCGCCTCGAGAAGCAGAGGGACTTCGGTGGTGTTTAGGCGCCCTCTGCATGGGCATGTCCATGTCTCGGCGCAACATGACCGTTGGATCAAACTCAGACGGTGCAGATCAGTCACTGTAGCACAAAGCGTGTGGGTGTGTTTGGTTGCATTCTCATCTCAATATAGTTGTTTCCTCTTCGTGTATTTTTGTCAACCTACTAGTGTGGACTCATGCACCCTTCATGCACTCTGCCAAACACCCAAAAGTGGGCCGAGAAGGGAACTTTTGCTCCCATCCCGTGCACCCTTCATACACCCTGCCTAACACTATTCGTGCTTCATATGGTTCATGTTTCGTGGAGTACTGTAGCACCGTACTCTCCGTGCGCTGTGGACCTAGTTCTGTTAACATTGATCTCACCGTCCATTCTCGACCGGATAGTCGAAAAAGCGGTACTATGTTACATATAGGAGTAGTTGACATGCGCACAACATCATTTGTTATCGTCATATCTTACTACACTAGCAACAAGATTGTGTAGTACTGACGTATGAACCACTGCACATGCCTAGTAGTAGGAGCACTGTGTATGTTCAAGTGGCTGCCGTGTTTCGCACTCCTCCGTCGTAAGAGTGGAAACGCTTGCTGTAATCATTTTTTTCTTCTGAAAAATAGTGGACACGCTCTACCGTGCGGATCCTCCTCCAGCCATGCACTAAATTACTCACTTTCACCGACGTGTGGGACAGCCAGCATCGGGGTCCACCAGCCATGCACTTAATTACTCTGCAGTAGAGTGATGGTAGACTACCCCGATCGAAGCACCGCAGTAATGCCCAATGAGCCGTCAAATCACAAAACCCCCTCCTTTCCAGCAGTAAGTTGGACGGACGAAGCAACCATCATTTCACTCTTCTCTCAGCTTCCTCTCTACCCAACCCTCGCTTCTGCCTCATCTTGTTCCTCATTTCTTCAAGAAAACCCTGACCTGCTTCTGCCATTGTTCTTTCTCCCAAAGAAGGAAAGGTGAGTGCATCAATGGTGTTGATTCTGGCCAAGGCCCGGTCTTGCAACCCCGATACTGATCCTATAACTCCCTTTCTTTTCTTCTTTTGGGTTTGTGATTATGGTTTCTTTTCTTTTATTTCTATTTGACAGTTTCTTGATGGATGCTGGAGCACCGGCCGAAGTGATGTCTATGGCTCTGGCCAAAACCGTCGAGGCTCATGGTACGAAGAAGCGCGAGCACCCCGCCGAGACTACCGCAGACAAGCTCAAAGCCATCGCCCTGTCCAAGCCCCCCTCTCCGGGATCCCTCATTAAGCAAGTCCAGGTAATATCTCTTCTTGACGATCTTTTTCTCGATCTTGATCATGTTTTTTCATCTAACACGCAGTACTAGTACTAGTAGTACAACTTTCTGGGTGATCTTGCATGTGATTTTTGTGTGCCAAATGACGGTTCTAAATTCCTCTTTTGACCAAAACATGCGAGAGGTTGACACTGATTTCTTATAGATTACTTTCAACTACTCCCTCTGTCCCAAATTTCTTGTCTTGGATTTGTCTAGATAAGGATGTATCTAATACTAAAATGTGACTTGATACATCCGTATCTAGACAAATCTAAGACAAGAATTTTGGGACGGAGGGAGTACTTTATGAACATCAATGCTACCTTTTAAGAGGGTATATTTTCCTCCGTAACTTGTGTTATGGATATTGCATGTAATCCCTCTGCTCTCATGCCTTTGAAGACATGTCCTAGTGTCTTTGTTCACTCATTTCTATGCGTATATGTAGTCATATATGGAGTATAATATCCAAAATCATCTTATATTTCTGAAGGAAGGTAGTAATAAAATATGGTTTCTGTTTGAATTAGAACCAGGTCCGCGGTGGAGATGAAGTTCTCAAAGTCATGCCGTGTGAACTGGAAGACCTGATGATGAGTTCTACTGCTGAACTATCCAGCTACTGTGTCCTTGTCGCCACGTGTCCTGAACTAGTGTTTTCCTGTAGCATTGTTGTTAGGCGTGTTCTCGAGGTTGTACTTGACCACAACAATTTCCTGGTTGTGCCTTCAATTATGAAGGGTGTGGTTCTTGTAAAGCTTCCCAACAAATCTGATGCGGCCTGTCTTCATCATCATGTTTATGATTGGAAAGACCACTCTGTTAGGTTCTCCAAGGTTGACAAGATGGTGATGGTGATGGTGCATGTAGACATCTCACACGAATTCCATGGCCTAGTCAGTTATGCGGGGTTCATCCCGTAGGTCAGTGGCAAAAAATATTCTGCAGAGTTTACTTAGTGCAACTTTGCTTGTCTGTAGTAAGTACTATTGTTTAGTACTTGATTTGTGTTTGTGAACCCTGTATTGTTTATTAGTACTGCCGCTTTTGGTGTGTGGTCAGTCCTGAGAACGGTCTATGTTAATGTCTGTCCACTCAATTCAGTCTGTATATTTTGAAGTATCCATATCATATTTTTTGTGAGGACGGTCTATCAATTATGGTTACACTCCAATATCTGTATGCATTGCAGGGTTTATCGCACCCACCAGGATTTCCAGCCCCATGGATGTTCGGTCCATACGATTTGTCACGACCTTTGGACTGTCCTGCTTGTGGGAGTAGGCGGAGCCCCTTTAGGCCACGCATAGTTGGACGATCAATCTTCTGTTTAGTACTTCAACATAGTGATTTCCTGGTAAGGATTCACTTGTGTCACATGAAGTAAATCTTATTGATTTACTGTCTAAATCTTATTGATTTAATGTCATGTTTTCTTTCTTTTCTTGCAATTTTACGATGCAGGTTTTGCCATGTGACATTCATCACAGAATAAACCGTTTGGTTTGCTCTACGATGGCCAATGTTGGGGATATCGCTTATCGGGAACTTATCGGTCGACCCACGATAAGGGGTAAATCAGCCATTTTATCGGCATATCGACCTATTTATCGTCATATCAGCTGATTTATCAACTAATTTATCTTATCAGTTAGACAAGGGTAAGCGATAAATCGGCCAATTTATCAGAATATCGGAAGATATCTTGAACGGTGACGATGGCTATGTTTGCAGGTTTCACTTCTTATGTCGTGTCAGTAACAAAGGCACTGTCCATCACTTATATTACTGGAAAAAATTTGATCAGTCTGTTGTCTGAGTACAAGATGAATCCCTATGATGAACTGCAGTTTGGTTTAACAAAAATGCCACAATTAGTCCTTCTCGCGTTTAAACGAAATGAAAAAAACTGGATCACGGTCACGGATCCTAGTCAAGTTAGAAAGCTAATCATAGCAGACCAGACACGATCACCGCTGTCTCGCACAGATCGAGCACCGACAGTTGCTCTAGCACTGACAACGGCAACAGCTCAGTCTGATCCAGCTAAGGATTGGGCACCGACCGCGTCAGCGGATCAGTCTGATCTACGGGAGGATCGGGCATCGACACCGGCACCTGCTCCGACACCGACACCAGCTCTCCAAGGAGCACCATCTCCGGCAGCAGCGGCGGCTTCGGCACCTGCACCAACACTTGCACTTGCATCTGCTCCGGCCCGTGCAGTTGCACCGGCAACAGACCGAGCTGCAGTTCGCACTTCATATACCAAAGTCCTTACAAAAACCGACATGTCCACCTTCTTGGTAAGCATTGGCCGTCCAAGTGCTTCGTTCTTTTTTCTTTCCATGTTGTTTCACATGATTCCCAGTGTTGATCTAACTGTTTGGGTATGTCTTCTTGTTTGCAAACAGAGAATTCCTAGAGCAACGAGGGAGTCGTTCAACAATCTGGGCGACCGCGGCCAAGTTTCTCTTACCATGCGCAACCTTGGTGTGAATGAACCTGCTCAATATATCGTAAGTACAAAGGATGGTCGCATGATGATTGATGCTAAAGGATGGTCAAGGTTCAAATCTAAATCATATCTTGCGGTAGGGGATGATGTCAAAATCAAACTTTCTCGGCAAGGAGAGATGGTCCAAATCAACTTTAAAATTCTTCAGTAGCAGCATGCAACTGCCTAATTGATCTATCCTCTGAGAGATTTTGATGTAATAATCTGGCATGGTGAAACAAGTGTCCTGTGTGTATAAGTAGTACGATAGTATTATTTATCACATGGTATGTCGTTGATAGAATTGCAACTCTGATTGCTAGTTAGGAACTGTCGTTCGATTTCATTCCAACTGCTGTCGTGCTTTATTCAATTTTGTGTATTCGCCTTGCGACAGCATGTAAAACCAGCGCCGTACCGATCGCTTGCAATATGAAAAGCGCCGAGGTAGAACACATGGGCCCCCAAACATGCAGGGTCGGCCTGCGGCCCAAAGTCCAGAACCTGGTTTCGAGAAGCACTAGCTCAGTGCAGAAGTGGCATCCTCCTCCTGCTGTGGGTTGGGCGAAGATGAATGTTGATGCTGCGTTATCTCGCAATGGTGAAAGGGGAGCCCTGGCAGTTGTGAGCCGGGATCATACAGGCTTCTTCCTTGGAGCATCAGCACTGGTGTGCGAAAGTATTACTGATCCAGAGATCCTAGAGGCAATGGCATGTTGCGAGGGGCTATCTCTGGCTCTTGACTTAAACCTGCAACAAGTTCATATTAGCACTGATTGTTCAACAATAGTTAAGAATATCGGAGAGGCATACTTGGGGCCCAACAAAGTTATTATGGACGAGATCAAGATGAAGAAGAATATGTTCCAAACCATGGAGATCATACATGAAAAACGCAAGTGTAATGTTGAAGCGCATGTGCTCGCAAAAGCTGCTACTTCTTTGCCCTGTGGACGCCATCTTTGGCTCACAGGAACCCCCGAAATTATTTGTATACCTATGACTGTTAATCTTCAATAAAGCAGCTTTTATCCCTAAAAAATCTGAGTATTATATTCTCAGCTGAACCCCATAATGCCCGTGCGTTGCAAAGGGAGTATATTTCTCGGCAAGGTGAGCCTGTGATATAAAAGATTTGTATATTTCTTTACAGAGGGAGTATCTCTCTGTCAAAAAATATATTTATGTGTAACTAGTTACTCCTGTCTTTCTACTTCCTTTCGCTGATATGTGGGGCAACCGACAACGGGGTCCATGTGCCATATGCACAAATTAGAGTGCACAACTTCACGGTAGACACACCCCGGTCGTAGCGTCGCAGTAATGCCTAATGAGCCGTCAAATCACAACCCCCCTTTCCAGCTTTAGCAGTAAGCTGGACGGACGAAGCGGCAATATTTCACTGGGCCTGAATCCCCTTCTCCCTCATCTGCTTGTTCAGAGAAAACCCCCTCTCGGCGATTGCATAGGGTTTTCTCATGGAGAACCAGGTACGAATTATTCATCCATCCCCGATAAACCCAAGTCCCTTGGTCGCAGGTAATCCTAGGATGGCAGCCGCCGTCGTTGATGCATTTTTCTTCCTACTAAATCTAGTGTGTTTCATTTGCAGTGCCCAAAGTGCAAGTACCCTACAGGTTTCTGCGCCCTCAGCGAGACGCCACACTTGTTCCTTCTCATCCTAACACATCATTTTGAAACGCGCACAGTATGTTCCTAGAATCCTCTTTTCTATCCGGGAGGGTGGGGTTTTTTTGAACATGCTGTGTTCTCATATTATTTTTCCTGCAGTGTATTATTTGCTCTGCCAGAACACATGTACTCAAGATGCTCGGCCTTGCCATAACTGAATACACTAGTTTAATGGTCACAGTGAAGACAAGCCATGGATATAAGTTCCGAGTTGGGTTCATGAACCAAGAAGATCACTACTTTTTTTTATGGCCGAACTTGGATAAACTTTCTCAAGTGTTACGGACTGAAAGCTGGTGCACGAATGTTGATGGAAATAGCAGAACATGGTCTCATCTTCACTGCGATCTTCCACCCCGACGTCGTTCCAATTGTTCATCCATGTTAGTTTTGTATCTGGTTCTTGCTTGTTGCCTCGATTACTTCTTAATCCACCTATTCTGTCTAACTAATCACAATTTAACTTTAGAAGTAGCAACGAATCTCTCACAAAGATGCTACTTCTAACTAATATTTTCTTATAATTGGTGGCACGTGTAGGTTTTTTCAGAGTTAAGCAGTCTACTCGTTTGTTACTATGTAATAACTCGGATGTTACTAATGGCACTGAAGTTGACTGGATCGACATCCACAAGTTCCTACACTTTATTGATCGTGTTGAGGTCCTTGTGGGGCGTTTCAATGGTGGAAGGCCACGTGGGATATGTGTGCTACTGCTGCACTCGTTGAACAGGTCCAACTATGTCGAGAAACTTATGGTACGAGCTGTTTTCTGTTATATATGTTGTTCATAAACTATTGCTAATACACAGTTTTACAACTGTGATCTTCTTGAAACAGGAACTGCCGAGTTCTATTGTTCCTATACAGATGCCTGACCATGGTCGGGTCAGACTTGCGCTTGGTCACAACATGATGTTTATGTCGACCTACTCAATCCCCCTTGGAGGTGAAAAGATACTTATTCATTGGTGGTCTCAAATAATGAAGGCATGTCCATCTTGGAGAATAGGACAGAAGATTATGTTCATGCTTTTCCATGGCTCTAAAGCGAATATCCTGTTTATTGACCATGTTGCGAGATGAAGCCGCTTTCAGAAGGTTGTGGATGCGTGGGGTGGCGCCTAGGCCTTGTCCTGAGGCTTGGCGGCTCACCCTTGGTTAACTATAGGCAAAGTAGCACTGTTTGAGGCGTGCTTTGTATGGTTGAACCTGTATAAGTACTCATACTGCTTTCAGCTTTGGTTGTTAAGTGCCCCTGCTGGTTTTAGTTAAGGTTGTTAAGTACTCCTGCTGCTTTTACAGTCTGTCGTGTTTCTTCAGTCCTGTCTTCCTCCAGCCGCCAAAACCAAATCAGCGCCAGCAGGGCCGCCTGCTTCCGCCTCCCACGGCTGGCTGCGCCTCAGCGCATGGATCACTGCCCCACCGTCTCCTAAATCATTAACATCGACGTCCTCCGCGCGCTTTGGTGCACTCGCCGCGGCGCCGCCCTCTCGCGTTGTCAACATGGTCAACAAACAACAGGAATCGGCAGAAGTACGTGGAGAGGATGACAGTAGGGGCCCACCATGTTAGTGTATGGAAAAATAAAATGCTTCCTCGTAGTGTTTTCCTGACATCTGGGACCCACGACATTATGAGCGTATATAGTCAATAGACAAGAGAACAACACAAGATCGGCTGACACCTGGGACGTAGCTACTCGAGCAGTATTTTTTTTGTTTGGTATTATTGAGACGGAGCAGGGTTTGAACTGGGCTGTGGCCCGTCTAGCCCAGGCCTATATTTTATGTTCACCATATGTCCAGCCCAGCTATTTTTTCTTTGTGAAAATGAGCCCAGTTTATTTTTTCTGAAGAATACCCAATCCAGGCCTACTTATTTTTCTATGCCCTGATGGGCTGCAACTCTTTCAAGACGCCTGCAAATCTTGAAAGTAATATGAAATGGGTTGTAAATATAAAAATAGATGACAAATTGGCAATTACTTTATAATTTCTGAATTTTATTACATTTTTAGATTCCTATTTCACTGGGCATTAACCTAATTTAAATATATCTTCAAAGTACTTTAAATCTGGCTGGACATTTCGATATTAAAAATAGTTTGGAACCCATAGAAATATGTGAAATTGGCCCCAGCCAACCAAAAAAAACGACTGCAATAAATTGCATAAGAAGTTGCCATGAGCTATATATAAATTATTAAAAAAAGAGGGAGTGGTCTGACTTGTGGGCCTGTTTAGTTGACGCATATGCAAGATTTTTTAGTTATTATATACGTCAACAAACGATTCTAGCAGACATAACCATTGGATGTCAATCCAACGGCCGTCGTGTTTCTTCAATCTCTGATCTTCTTGCTCCAGCCGCCAAAGCAGCGCCGGCGGGACCGCATACTCCCGCCTCCCGTGGCCGGCTGTGCTGCCGCGCAGGCCTCAGCGCCCCCTACTACTCCCACCGCTGGCTAGGGCATCCCTCTACTCACCCACACCCCCTGTTATTCTGCGGCGACGGCAGCCTCACACCGCAGCCGAACCGGTGAACGCTCGTACTCCTCTCCGCGCGGGCATCCACTGCCGCGTCTTCCCCAGCTCCGCGCCATCCCCTTCCTATGCCTCGCCGTCATCCACCGCCGTGGTGCTCTCAACGCGGCGTGGTCAATGTGGTCAATGACCGACTTCCATCGGAAGAGTATTGTACGTGGTGAGGCCGACAGCTGGGTCCACGGCATCCGCAAGGAAGTGCCTCCTTATTACGCAGAAAATAATTATTCCTCCACCTGACAGCGGGGACCCATCGGACGGGCCACCAGTATTTTGCAAAAAAATCGTTTCCCCCTGACTGCTAGGACCCATCGGACGGGCCACCGTATTTCGCGAAAAAACGTTCCGCCCGCTGTCAGCTCGGACCCACCGAAAGTGCCTCCTTATTACGCACAAAAAAATGAATACTCCCCCGGCTAGCTGGGACCCACCTTGGTGGGAGGCTGACTTGTGGGCCTACTAAGTTGACGGGGACGAAGGGCTTTGTCAACTTAGTCAATATGAACGATTCTAGCTCCAGTGACTGTACGATGTCCATCCAACGACCGTAGTGCTTCTTCAACCTCTGGTCTTCTTGCTCCAGCCGCCCAAAGCAGCGCCGGTCATGCCGCATGCTCCTGCCTCCCATGGCCGGCTGTGCTGCCGCAGAGGCCTCACCGCCCCCTACTATTCCCACCGCTGGCCAGGCCCTGCGGCGACGACAGCCTCACACCGTAGCCGAACCAGTGAACCCTCGTACTCCTCTCCGCGCGGGCTTCCACTGCCGCGTCTTCCCCGGATCTGCGTCTCCCCTTCCTAGGCCTCGACGTCGTCCACCGCCGTGGTGCTCTCGACGCGGCGTGGTCAATGTGGTCAACGACCGACTTCTATCGGAAGAGTACTGTGCGTGGAGACGCTGACAGCTGGGTCCACGGCCGCAGCAAGGAAGTGCCTCCTTATTACGCACAAAATAATTATTCCTCCACCTGACAGCAAGGACCCACCGGACGGGCCACCAGTATTTTGCAAAAAAATCGTTTCCCCCTGACTACTGGGACCCACCGTATGGGCCACCGTATTTCGCGAAAAAAAGTTCCCCCCGCTGTCAGCTCGGACCCATCGGAAGTGAATACTCCCCTGGCTAGCTCGGACCCACCTTGGTGGGAGACTGACTTGTGGGCCTACTAAGTTGACGGGGACGAAGGGCTTTGTCAACTTAGTCAATATGAACGATTCTAGCTCCAGTGACCGTACGATGTCCATCCAACGGCCGTAGTGCTTCTTCAACCTCTGGTCTTCTTGCTCCAGCCGCCCAAAGCAGCGCCGGTCGTGCTGCATGCTCCTGCCTCCCAGGGCCGGCTGTGCTGCCGCGGAGGCCACACCGCCCCCTACTATTCCCACCGCTGGCCAAGCCCTGCGGTGACGGCAGCCTCACACCGCAGCCGAACCAGTGAACCCTCGTACTCCTCTCCGCGCGGGCTTCCACTGCCGCGTCTTCCCTGGCTCCGCGTCGTCCCCTTCCTAGGCCTCGCCATCATCCACCGCCGTGGTGCTCTCGGCGCAGCGTGGTCAATGTGTCAACGACCGACTTCCATCGGAAGAGTACTGTGCGTGGAGACGCTGACAGCTGGGTCCACGGCCGCAACAAGGAAGTGCCTCCTTATTACGCGCAAAATAATTATTCCTCCACCTGATAGCGGGGACCCACTGGATGGGCCATCGTATTTTGTGAAAAAAATGTTTGCCCCTGACTGCTGGGACCCACCAGCTACATATTCGCATGCAAGGAAGTGCCTGATAGTCGGGACCCACCTGGTCGAAGCATACGTAGCATTGTCATTCTGGTCGCGAACGTGTACGTACATATATACTGGTCGATATAGAGGCGCGCACGTGTCATAGTAGAGGCGCGCACGGAGCATGTACACGTACATACAGCGGCCAGGGTGCAAGAAATAAAATACCACCATGTATGTGTACATACGGGCGGGGTCTCGAATGCCTACTCACACATACGTACGGCGAGGGCTCATGTACATGGCTGGGTCGGAACAGAGAAACATCGTCGTCGTCGTGTTCATGGGGAGGCAACGGAATGCGTCGTGTTCATGGGGAGGCAACAGAATGCGTCGTGTTCATGGGGAGGCAACAGAATGCGTCGTGTTCATCGGGAGGGCTTGGACGGAACATGCGATGGAAACGAGGCCTGGCATACCGCAGAACGGAGGAAACGGCCTTGTGTTCGACCGGCCACGTTCGAAACGGGATCCTGTTGATTGGGAGGGGTCTGGCATACCGCAAAACGGAGGAAACGGACCTCCTATGGTCGAAACGGGGGTCCTGTTCATAGGGAGGGGTGTGGCGTACCGCAAAACGGGACTCCACGGGATACTGTTCATCTCCACCGTCGACCCCCTGCAGCCTCCATGAGCCACTGTTCATCCACCGTCGACCTCCTCCAGCCTCCACCTGCGACTGTTCATCCACGGGCTCCTGTTCATCCAGCCTCCACCGCGCGCTACTCCACCGACTACTGTTCAACCAGCCCTCTCCATGGGCTCCTGTTCAACCACCCCTCCACGGGCTACTGTTCATCCTGCCCTCCACCATCTACTGTTCATCTTGCCCTCCACGGGGTGGTCCTGTTCATCCAGCCCTCCACGGGGTCCTGTTCATCCAGCCCCAACCGACTCGATCGATCGGGATCCTGTTCATCCAGCCCCAACCGACTCGATCGATCGGGATCCTGTTCATCCAGAGGCAACACCATGGGGTCCTGTTCATCCACCCCCACCGGAAACTATTCATCCACCCCCCTGCAACGCTCACTATTCATCCAGAGGCAGCATCGATCGGCTTCAGTTAGCAGCAGTAGCGAAGGAATCGCTCGATCGGGTTCAGTTAACAGCCATCGATCGATTGCTCGGGTTCAGTAACGCGTAGCCTCCAGTGCAATCGCTCGGGTTCAGTTAGAGCCCAATGCATCGCTTGGGTTCAGTTAGAGCCAATGCCTCGCACACACGTGCGTACGTGTACGAGAGAAGCGCGCATTGCTCGGCCCCTGACCTCCCACCGTAACCGGGAACTCCTCGAAATTTTCCTTGCCCTCGCTTCTACCACGGTTTTTTCCGTCATGGACGGCCCAAAGAATGTCATGCAGCTGCGTCTCCGGCCCGCCCAGGACGAAAAGCCCATTTTCTGTCATGATTTTTTGTCATAGAAGTAGGAGCCCACCACATCTATGATGATACCGGGTTTTGTCACAATTATCGTCATAGAAGTGTCATATGTATGACAGAAAAAAATTTCGTTCGGCCCAAAATGTCACGGATGTGTCTTTTTTTTGTAGTGGAGGGCTTCGCCGGAGTGCTCCCTAGCACGGCGCTCTTCCGCCACTACTTCTACCCTCGCATCCAGTTAGGGGGTGCCATCTCCGGCTGCATCACCTGGATCCCGAGGTCTCAGGGGAAGGGCACATATCCATAGGGCGCCCACAAGGAGAGGTGGGAGGAGTGGCGTAGCCGGTGGTGCTGGATTGAGGAGGAGGATCCACGGGAGTTCTGCCGGGTTCGCCAGAGTCCGCCGGTCCGCCGCAAGGACTGGAGCGACCTCGATGCCAATGGCAAGAAGCTTTCGGTCGCCACCACTAGGATCAATCGCCTCACCGTGGCCGGGCTCACCCTTGAAATGATTGGGGCTGATTTCATCAGCCGCCGGATTGCCCCACTGCACAACAAGGGGAGGCCGGCCTGGGACGACAAGAATGCGGCTGACGTCATGAGGCTCCGCCTTGGCTTGAAGCACAACTTCAGGGTGATGGGGCATGCTCACTTTTTCCCGAGGCTCTTCCAGCTCAAGGTGAGTGACGATGGTAGGGCTGAGAGGACCGACAAAGCCAAGAAGGCCGGCAAGATCATCAAGACGTCTCTGTTTGGGTTGCCGTCGGGAGTGGTCCCATTGAGCAACAACTCTCGCCAGACCACCATTATTTCCATGATGACGGACTTCAACGCGCACGGCCTCAATCCGCTCTGGGTCGAGCCGGAAGCGGAGGAGGTGCAGGTGTTCTTTGACAACTTGTCGGGGAATTATGTCCGCGATGAGCCGCTGCTCATCCGCGACGCCATCAAGGAGGAGCTGGACTACATTGCCACCAGGGCGGCGGAGGCGGCGCTCGCCAAGGAGGCTGGCAGCGCCGGCACCTTGGAGGACGAGGTTGACATGGCCACGGAGGAGAAAGAGCTCGCCGGATGGGCGGAGTCTGCTGGGGAGGCCAACAACATCAGAGCCGGGCCCCCCCTCGTTGAAGACATGGTCGAGGAGTCGGCCGAAGAAGAGGCCGAGGTTGACGACCCCTCGGCCACAGGGAAGAGACGCGTCCTGCGGTGGGCTGGCTCCGGCGAGCCGGTCCGGCCCGGCAAGACCGCGCAGCGGCAATAGGTCCAGGAGCAGTCTATGCGCCAGACGAGGGCCGCGGCGACGAAGGCCGCGGTAGCAAAGAAAACGGCGGCCGCTTTCTCCTTGTCCAAGCAGCGCTGGACCCCATCCCCTTCTCCTCCTCCTTCGTATGGCACCTCGGGGGTTAACTTTGACCTCAGGTCCTTTAGCCTGAAGAAGAAGAGGAGGCTAGTGGAAGAGGATGCGGAGGACGAGTAAGCACTTCGCCCTCCATCATCTCTTAACCCCATGCCTATGCTATCCTCCTTTAACTTGATGTTATCCTCACAGGGACACGGAGATGTTGGCCCAGAGGGTGGCGAAGAGGGCCAAGGCCTCGACGCGCGACAAGCCCCCGGTGAGCACTCAGCGCACACTGGAGTTGGTGGTGATCAGCCCGGATGGCAGCCCCCGACGCAGCCCCCGCTTCAGCCCCCAGCGTGAGTTCACTACTCACTTCCTGTCGCTGTGTGTTGGGGCATGATCCCTTGGCACTGACCTTGCCGTGTTCGCAGGAGGAGAGCGGCAGCAGGAGGAGCCGATGAGGGCCACCCCCAACACGCCGCCCTCGTTGACCACGCCGCCCAGAGGGGCGTCCCTAACAAGGGCACCAAGAACCGAGCCCACATGCACGAAGAAGGAGGAGCTGAACTTGGGTGGCAGTGGCTCCACCGAACAATGAATGTTGGCGGGGAGGGAACCACTTCTTTCCAGCTTGGCACGAGTACATGTCCTGCCTCATGTCCCTGTCTTTTCTTCTTCTTCTTCTTCTTCTTCTTCTTCTTCTTCTTCTTCTTCTTCTTCTTCTTCTTCTTCTTCTTCTTTTGAACCTTGATTTTGGCCTTGTCTCATTCTTCTTCTTGGTATCCAGACCCTCCCTCGGTGGCACTGGCGGTGGCGGTTCCCAAGAGGAGCAGCTTCTCTGGGCCATGAGCATCAACTTCTAGAAGCTCCAGGAGCTCCACCGTGCCCGCCTAGACAAGGCGAAATCCAAGATGGCGGCAACAGACAAGGCGGAGGCGGATCTTGACGAGCGCGTCGCTCAGACGCGGGCCTGGTTCCATGAGGCTCAGGAAGAATTGAAGGCTGCCTAGGGAGTGATGGCTGAGCGCAAATGGGAGCTCATCCTAAAGCAGGCTGACGTCGAGAAGGCCCAGGAGGTGGCGAAGGAACAGGCCGCCAAGGATGAGGCCGCTTGGCGACAGCGCCAAGCTCTGCTGAACTCCCAGGAGGAGGACCTTGCCGCCCGCGAGGAGGCGCTTGCCCCCCCCCCACTGCACGGAAAGGATGAGGAGGTCGAGAAGCTCGTTGCGCAATGGACCCAGGAGCTGGAGCAGAGGCACAAGGGCACGCTCGATGCTGGAGCTCGGGTTCATGCCGACAAAATGGAGAAGATGGAGCTGGAGCGGGATGGGCTGAAGAAAGTTGTCTTGGAGCTGACGGATGAGAGGGACACGGCCAAACGCGCTTTGGCGGATGCCCAAGCCGCATTCTCTGACAAGGCCAAGCTGCTCTCCGAGGCCAACGACTCCACCAATGACCTTAAGCTGAAACTGGACGGCTCGGAGGGGAAGCTTTCAGAGGCCGGAGCTCATGAGCAGTGAGGGAGTCCTGGATTATGGGGTCCTCGAGTGTCCGTGCTACGTGATGTGGGCCGGACAGATGGGCCATGAAGATACAAGATAGAAGGCCTTCCTTCGTGTCCGGATGGGACTCTCCTTGGCGTGGAAGGCAAGCTTAGCATGCGGATATGAATATTCCTTCCTATGTAAACCGATTTTGTACAACCCTAGCTACCTCCAGTGTCTATATAAACCGGAGGGTCCATAGACACAATAATCATAATCATACAGACTAGACATCTAGGGTTTAGCCATTACGATCTCGTGGTAGATCAACTCTTGTAACCCTTATACCCATTAAAGTCAATCAAGCAGGACGTAGCATATTACCTCCATCAAGAGGGCCCGAACCTGCGTAAACATCGTGTCCCTTGTCTCCTATTACCATCGATCCTTAGACGCACAGTTCGGGACCCCCTACCCGAGACCTGCCGGTTTTGACACCGACATTGGTGCTTTCATTGAGAGTTCCACTACGCCGTCGTCAAAAGGCTCGATGGATCCATCAATCATCTACAACAATGCTGCTGCGAAGGAGACTTTTCTTCCCGGCCGAGATCTTTGTATTCGTCAACTTCGCACTCATGCCAACTCGGTTGGCCACCTGGAGCAGATCGACAGCTATGCCCCTGGTCACCAGATCAGTTTTGGAAATTTGAACTATGTCGCTGATATCCAAGGAGACTTGATCTTCCAAGGGTTCGCGGCCTCAACCACCGCTCTGGCCTTAGATCCGGAGCGCGTCATCAGGTTCGAAGATGGGAGTCTAGAGCCCACCGGACTCTCTGCGGCCTTAGAGCTCAACACCGAGAGAATAGCGTCTCCGGCAATCATTGCAAGGCCGGACTCTTCTCCGGATACTACTTCCAAACCCTGGAGGCCCGCGTCATGCGAGATCGGCCCAAAAACTTCCAACCATGTCCAAACCCCGCTCTTGAACGAGGCTTTGGACCTAATGCGATCCCTCGTCATCATAGAGAAACCGCTTCTGAATCACGCCCAGCCCGGACAAGGGGCTGGAAATAGGCAATTTTACTTCACACCCTGAAGGAAATATTCCCTAGAGGCAATAATGAAGTTATTATTTATTTCCTTATATCATGATAAATGTTTATTATTCATTCTAGAATTGTATTAACTAGAAACTTAGTACATGTGTGAATACATAGAAAAATAGAGTGTCACTAGTATGCCTCTACTTGACTAGCTCGTTGAATCAAAGATGGTTAAGTTTCCTAGCCATAGACATGAGTTGTCATTTGATTAACGGGGTCACATCATTAGAGAATAATGTGATTGACTTGACCCATTCCGTTAGCTTAGCACTTGATCGTTTTAGTTTACTGCTATTGCTTTCTTCATGACTTATACATGTTCCTATGACTATGAGATTATGCAACTCCCGATTACCGGAGGAACACTTTGTGTGCTACCAAATGTCACAACGTAACTGGGTGATTATAAAGGTGCTCAACAGGTGTCTCCGATGGTACTTGTTGAGTTGGCATAGATCGAGATTAGGATTTGTCACTCCGATTGTCGGAGAGGTATCTCTGGGCCCTCTCGGTAATGCACATCACTATAAGCCTTGCAAGGAATGCAACTAATGAGTTAGTTGCGGGATGATGCATTACATAACGAGTAAAGAGACTTGCCGGTAACAAGATTGAGCTAGGTATTGAGATACCGACGATCGAATCTCGGGCAAGTAACATACCGATGACAAAGGGAACAACATATGTTGTTATGCGGTTTGACCGATAAAGATCTTCATAGAATATGTAGGAACCAATATGAGCATCCAGGGTCCGCTATTGGTTATTGACCAAAGACATGTCTCAGTCATGTCTACATAGTTCTCGAACCCGTAGGGTCCGCACGCTTAAAGTTTTGTGACGATCGGTATTATGAGTTTATGTGTTTTGATGTACCGAAGGTAGTTCGGAGTCCTGGACGAGATTGGGGACATGACGAGGAGTCTTGAAATGGTCGAGACGTAAAGATCGATATATTGGACAACTATATTCGGACATCGGAAAGGTTCTGAGTGATTCGGGTATTTTTCGGAGTACCACAGAGTTACGGGAATTCGCTGGGGAGTATATGGGCCTTATTGGGCTTTAGGGGAAAGAGAGAGGAGAGGCCGCGTGCCCCCCCAAGGCCTATTCCAAATTGGACTAGGGGGAGGGGCGGCGCCCCCTCCTTCCTTCTCTTCTCTTTTCCCTTTCCTTCCCTCCTACTCCTACTACATGGAGGGGGGGGGGGAATCCTACTCCCGGTGGGAGTAGGACTCCCCAGGGCGCTCCATAGTAGAGGGCCGGCCCTCCCCCTCCTCCACTCCTTTATATATGGGGGAGGGGGCACCCCATGGAGACACACAAGTTGATCATTGATCTTTTAGCCGTGTGTGGTGCCCCCCTCCATCATAATCCACCTCGGTCATATCGTAGCGGTGCTTAGGCGAAGCCCTGCGTCGGTAGCATCATCATCACCGTCATCACGCCGTCGTGCTGACGGAACTCCCCCTCGAAGCTCTGCTGGATCGGAGTTCGTGGGACGTCACCGAGCTGAACGTGTGCTGAACTCGGAGGTGCCGTACGTTTGATACTTGATCGGTCGGATCATGAAGACATATGACTACATCAACCGTGTTCTCATAACGCTTCCGCTTACGGTTTACGAGGGTACGTGGACGACACTCTCCCCTCTGGTTGCTATGCATCACCATGATCTTGT
The DNA here is from genome assembly GCA_034509565.1 of Triticum monococcum. Lineage (NCBI taxonomy): Eukaryota > Viridiplantae > Streptophyta > Magnoliopsida > Poales > Poaceae > Triticum > Triticum monococcum. Next base: position 532,593,310 of record CM067841.1, on the reverse strand, counting down.
GTGTGTGTAGGATTTTTTTTGAAATTACCGCGTTCCCCAACAGTGGCATCCGAGCCAGGTTTATGCGTAGATGTTATATGCACGAGTAGAACACAAAGGAGTTGTGGGCATGGGTATATACATATTTCTTGCCGTAACTAGTTGGTTCTTGATTCAGCGGCATTGTTGGATGAAGCGGCATTACGCGTACGCTTACGCGAGACTGGTTCTACCGACGTGGTTCACACACAGGTGGCTAGTGGGTGTATGTTTCTCCAGCTTTAGTTGAATCGGATTCAATGAACATGGTTCCTTCTGAAGATCAAAAAGCAATCACTATACCGCGTTGTGGTTTTTGATGCGTAGGTAAGAACGGTTCTTGCTCAGGCCATAACAGCCACGTAAAACTTCCAACAACAAAGTAGAGGACGTCTAACTTGTTTTTGCAGGGCATGTTGTGATGTGATATGGTCAAGACATGATGCTAAATTTTATTGTATGAGATGATCATGTTTTGTAATGGAGTCATCGGCAACTGGCAGGAGCCATATGGTTGTCGCTTTATTGTATGCAATGCAACCGCCCTGTAATTTCTTTACTTTATCACTAAGCGGTAGCGATAGTCGTAGAAGCAATAGTTGGCGAGACGACAACGATGCTACGATGGAGATCAAGGTGTTGCGCCGGTGAAGATGGTGATCATGACGGTGCTTTGGAGATGGAGATCAAAGGCACAAGATGATGATGGCCATATCATATCACTTATATTGATTGCATGTGGTATTTATCCTTTATGCATCTTATTCTGCTTGATTGGCGGTAGCATTATAAGATGATCTCTCACTAAATTTCAAGGTACAAGTGTTCTCCCTGAGTATGCACCATTGCCAAAGTTCGTCGTGCCGAGACACCACGTGATGATCGGGTGTGATAAGCTCTACGTTCACATAGAACGGGTGCAAGCCAGTTTTGCACATGCAGAAGTACTCGGGTTAAACTTGACGAGCCTAGCATATGCAGATATGGCCTCGGAACACTGGAGACCGCAAGTTCGAGCGTGAATCATATAGTAGATATGATCAACATAGTGACGTTCACCATTGAAAACTACTCCATCTCACGTGATGATCGGACATGGTTTAGTTGATTTGGATCACATTATCATTTAGATGACTAGAGGGATGTCTATCTAAGTGGGAGTTCTTAAGTAATATGATTAATTGAACTTTAATATATCATGAACTTAGTCCTGATAGTATTTGCATATCTATGTTGTAGATCAATAGCTTGCGATTTAGCTCCCCGTTTATTTTTGATATGTTCCTAGAGAAAAATAAGTTGAAAGATGTTAGTAGCAATGATGCGGACTAGCTCCGTGATCTGAGGGTTATTCTCATTGCTGCATAGAATTATTATGTCCTTGATGCACCGCTAGGTGACGGACCTATTGCAGGAGCAGATACAGACGTTATGAACATTTGAAAAAGCTCGGTATGATGACTACTTAGTAGTTTAGTGCACCATGCTTTACGGCTTAGAACCGGGACGTCAAAAATGTTTTGAACGCCACGGAACATATAAGATGTTCTAAGAGTTGAAATTGGTATTTCAGACTCATGCCCGAGTTGAGAGGTATGAGACCTTTGACAAGTACTTTGCCTACAAGATGGAGGAGAATAGCTCAACCAGTGAGCATGTGCTCAGATTGTCTGAGTACTACAATCACTTGAATCAAGTGGGAGTTAATCTTCCAGATAAGATAGTGATTGACAGAGTTCTCTAGTCACTGTCACCAAGTTACTAGAACTTTGTGATGAACTATAATATGAAAGGGATAACGGAAACGATTCCCAAGCTCTTCGTGATGCTGAAATCGACGAAGGTAGAAATCAAGAAAAGCATCAAGTGTTGATGGTTGACAAGACCATTAGTTTCAAGTAAAAGGCCAAGGGAAAGGAAGGGAACTTCAAGAATAATGGCAAGCAAGTTGCCACTCCCATGAAGAAGCCCAAAGCTTGACCCAAGTCTGAAACTGAGTGCTTCTACTGCAAAGGAAATGGTCACTGGAAGTGGAACTGACCTAGATACTTGGCGGATAAGAAGGATGGCAAAGTGAACAAAGGTATATTTGATATACATGTTATTGATGTGTACTTTACTAGTATTTATAGCAAACCCCTTGGTATTTGATACTGGTTCAGTTGCTAAAAGTAGTAACTCGAAACGGGAGTTGCAAAATAAACAAAGACTAGTTGTGGGCGAGGTGATGATGTGTGTTGGAAGTAATTCCAAGGTTGATAAGATCACCATCGCACACTCCCTCTACCTTCGGGATTAGTGTTGAGCCTAAAATAAATGTTATTTGGTGTTTGCGTTGAGCATAATATGATTGGATCATTTTATTGCAATACGGTTATTCATTTAAGTCAAAGAATAATTGTTATTCTGTTTACATGAATAAAACCTTCTGTGGTCATACACCCAAGGTGAATGGTTTATTCAATCTCGATCGTACTAATACACATATTTATAATATTGAAGCCAAAAGATGCAATGTTAATAATGATAGTGCAACTTATTTGTGGCACTGCCGTTTAGGTCATATTGGTGTAAAGCGCATGAAGAAACTCCATGCTGACGGGCTTTTGGAATCACTTGATTATGAATCACTTGATGCTTGCGAACCATGCCTCACGGGCAAGATGACTAAGACTCCGTTCTCCGGAACAATGGAGCGAGCAAATGACTTATTGGAAATAATACATACTGATGTATGGGGTCCGATGAGTGTTGAGGCTCGTGACAGGTATCGTTATTTTCTGACCTTCATAGATGATTTGAGCAGATATGGGTATATCTAGGGCTGGGCATAAAAACCGACCAACCGAAAACTGAACCAAAACCGAGACCGAATAAACTGAATTTTCGGTTTTTTTGCTGTTAACAGAAAAGTTTGGTTAGCTGGGCCACTAACCGAACCAAATTCGGTCGGTTCGGTATATTTCCCGGTTAACCGAATAACAGCCCACTCCACACCCCACCCCCGGCCCAGTACAGCCCACCGCCCCACCCACCTAGGCACGACGCCACAAGTCCATGACCCACGACCCCTCGCAGCCTAACGCCCTAACCCCATCCTCTTCCCCTCCCCCACGCCCGCCGGCCGCCCCTTGCACTACTCAGCCGCCGCCGCTTCTAATCTGAGTAGCAGGGACATAGCCGTCACTTCTCATCTGAGCGGCAGGGACGCCGCCGCCGGCGCCACCGGCCACCGCATCTTCTCCGGTTCTTCCCACTCGTCCATCCCCGACGCAGCGAACTCCACCGCATCTGCATGAAGGAAGGAAAGGAGCACGGAGACAACTCAGACGAGGACCCGCCGTCGCGCATCCGTCGGTAGCATCTCGGCCTCCAGTTCGTCATCACGTCTTCCACAGCAGAAACAGAGCATGCAGTCAACGTAATAAGCTCAATCTCCCATCCTTTGTCTCCAATTTTTTTTCTTTGTGAGTATATGGTAAAGGTGGATCTGGAATCTGGATGCTCTTGTTGCTTAGTTTTTTTCTCATTCTGTCTATGGATGCCATCTTTTGTGCTGCTCCACTGTTGAGTGTTGACATCTCTACATATATCACTAGGAAATCCTACTTGGACGACTTAACTGTTCACAAATACAACTTATGAACGCTTCTATTATCTTGTCGTGAAAATAACATTTGAACTGTAGTGGAGTGGATTCAGCTTTTAATGTATTGCAGAAGCAGAATGGAAATGACTGTATAGTGTATATCACTCGCGGTTTAATCCAAAGAGATAATGTCTGCTACCACATTTTCGCCTGGTTGAATACTGTCCCAATCCCATGCCGTAACCATTAGTAGTCTGTGAATTATTAATATGGCTAGTTTACTTTTATGTTGTCATATGATTCTGCCGGCTTCTTTTAATTCCTAATTTGTTATTACTTGCTGGAAGCTACTAATAAGGAACATGTTATTTAATTCTTCTCCGAATTAATTAGTATAGAAGAATGATGACATGAATTCTAATTATGTTACTATTTTGTAGATGGTTGAACCTGGTGGACTTGGTGATGACATGACTGAAGAGGAGATGCGAGTTTATGAGGAAGAACAAAGAAAGATTGATGAGTATGAAAAGGAAAAGGAGATGGAGGAACGACCTACAAGAAGGCAGATGAAGAAAAGATCACCGATGTGGGATCACTTTTCTGAGGTACTAGTTGATGGTATGCTCAAGTTTGGAAAGTGCAAGCATTGCAATCGTGATATCAAGGCCGTTCCAGAGGTTAACGGTACATCTGCCTTAAAGAGTCATTTTAATACTTGCAAGTATAATCCTCATAATGATAAGAATAAGAATCAAGGTACTTTGCAAGTTATCCAAGGGGAAAGTCCTTCAGTGCATAAATTTGATCCCGAAGCACTAAGGAAAGCTATTGCTAAGATGATTATAGTAGATGAGCTTCCATTTGCATTTACTGAAAAAGCTGGTTTTAGAGAAGTGATGTGAATTGCATGTCCACGTTTCAATATGCCTTCTAGAAGAACATGCACTAGGGATGTTGTGAAGGTTTATTTTGAAGAGAGAGCGAAGCTGAAACTTTTTTTCAAACTATCACGTCAAAGAGTGTGTCTCGCTACTGATGGTTGGACTTCTCAAACACAAGATTGCTATATGACAGTCACAACACATTTTATTGATCTTGAATAGAATTTGCACATGAAAATCATTAGTTTTTTCCTAGTGAAAGTTCATAAGGGAGATGATATAGGAAAAGCCATAGAGCAATGCTTGATGGAGTGGGGAATAAAAACATTATGACAATAACTGTTGATAATGCTAGCGTGAATGATGGTGGTGTGGGTTACATACGGAAGAAAATGATCAAAACTGGAAATAGCATAGCTGAAGGTAAATATTTTCATATGAGATGTGCTGCCCATATTATAAATCTGATTGTTACTGATGGTCTAAAAGAGTTGTATGAATCAATTAAGCGTGTGTGAGCTGCGGTTAGATATATAAGACATGGGCCATCTAGAATTACAAGATTTAAAGAACTTGCTCAGTTAGAAAAGGTGGACAGCGAGGCATTCTTGAGTTTGGATGTATGCACTAGATGGAATTCCACATACCTAATGTTAGCAACCGCAATCAACTTTGAGAAAGTATTTGCGAAGTATGAGGAAGAAGATCCACTCCATAAATTGGATTTAACTAGTGAGAAAGGTCCTGGTATTCCCGTTGATAGTGATTGGGAGAATGCTACAAAAATGGATGAATTTCTTGGACAGTTTTATCACCTTACTCTTAGTGTTTCCGCCACACTCCATGTGACCGTGAACCAATTTGTTATGGATATTGCTGAAATCAATGTTGTGTTGGAAGAGTGGGCTGATAGTGATGATATTTTGTGCAAAACAATGGCCAAGAAAATGCAAGATAAGTATGATAAATATTGGGGACGTTGGCATGAGGAGGTGGAGAATGAAAGGGGGAAGGGGAAAGGAAAGAAAAAGGAAGAGGAGAATGTGAACATGTTTGTATTTGCTGCAACTGTTCTTGATCCAAGATTCAAGCTATCAAATTTCACAAAACTAGAAATTGAAGAAATGTATGGTGAATTAAATGGAGGCAAAGCTTGGGAGGCGGTGAAAACATTTATGCATGCTTTGTTTGAAGAGTACAAAGCTAAGTATGCACCAAGTGATGTAAGCAAGCATGTGGGTGCTCCACAATCTGAACCAACTCAAAAAAGGGAAGGAAGGAAATTGCTGTCTCAGATAAATAAAAAGTTGAGAGTTGGTGCTGATGGTGAAGCTAGCATGAGAAAATCGTAATTTGAGAAATACCTACATGAAGAGAATGAAGTAAATAGGGATGATTTTAACATTCTAAAATGGTGGAAGGACAATGCTGCTAGATTCCCAATATTGGCTAGAATGGCCCGTGATGTGTTGGCTGTTCCGGTATCAGTGGTTTCGTCTGAGTCGGCATTTAGCACAAGTGGTCGCATTCTAAATGAATTTAGAACCTCTCTTACACCATTCATGGTCCAAGCTCTTGTTTGTGACCAAGATTGGCTAAGGGGTTCTATTACTGTCAACATTGAAGAAGATGAGGAGGAATTGTTAAGATTGGAAAAGGGTAACATATTGTGATTGTTTTCTATGTAATTTTCTATATTTCTAACTTCCTATGCTTATTACATGTTCATTTCATTCTTTTTCAGAACTAATTGAAGAGTTTGGTAGTACAAATTCATCCAAGTCAAAAGCAAGCAGTAGCAAGTCTGTTTGCAAGCCATCTGGGGTTGTGCCATCTTGCCCACCTCCATCCTCTACTTAAACATTGGTGAGTGAGTTGCAAGAAATTGTCCTGCTCTTTTTCATGTTTTTAGCATTCTTTTATTTATTTTCTGAAGTATGATTCAAAAGATGCACAACACAGCCATGTAAATGCATATGTTGCTCACTTGCTGCAATGAACCTCATGTAAATGTTGTTGTAATACAAATGTTGTTTCATGAACCTCATGTACTTTGTTTTCCAAAATCTGTGGGAAACTCTTATGAAGAAAAGATCTTCAGATTACTCTTTACTTGTTGGGGATATCACTACTGGGCGTAAACCGGCCTATCTGGGCTGGGTTAACTTCATCAGTAGTTAACTATGTTAAAACCCAAGAAGGCAGATGAGGGCTCAAGGCCCATAGTCGGTTCAAGGACTGTAGCCGTAAACCGGCGTTGGTATGTAACTTGTATTGTAAGTTAGGAATAAGTAGAGACCAAACCGGACGCATCTATGAGCCGGTATTGGGATTCTGTGAACCGATGGGCGTCACCCGTGTATATAAGGGGACGACCCGGTGGCGGTTCAAGGACAACAGAGAACAACTCGAGACTTAGGCGAAGCTTGTTTGCTCCCTAGTCATCGAAACCCCATCAATTCCATCACAACTAGACGTAGGCTTTTACCTTCATCGAAGGGGCTGAACTAGTATAAACTCTCTTGTGTCCCTGTGTCCGCTTTAACCCCTTCAAGCTAACCCGTTGCGATGGCTCCACGAGTAAGTCCTTTCACGAGGACATCTGCCGTGACAAAACCATGACAGTTGGCGCCCACCGTGGGGCTATCGCACGATGGTTTCAAGTTCTTGGAGGGCCGCTTTGAAGGACTCGAGGGCTATGCTGTGGGCTGGATGACTAAGAGTCGTCGCGGCAAGCTCTACATCGATGATGCAGGCTGGGGCCCCGAGGCCGGCTCAGTTGAGTACGGGTACCGGGTCCCCTTTGGTGGCCTACACGTTTTCATCAGCAAGATCGGTGAACCGGGCCCTGAGCCAGACATCTGCACCGACCTCGTCGAAACGGCTTAGCATGCGCGGTCCGCCCGGGTTAAACTGGCCGTGAAGCATGCCTTTGTGGGAGTCATCCATGGAGGAAGTTATGAGGATGGATCCGAATCTCGTGGCGAGACCGTCGTTCATTCCGACGACGAGTCATCCACCGGAGAAACTGAATCTCTATATTAGCTACAAGATGGCCGGATTGGGGGCTGTTCCAATGGCGACAGTATTCCGGACCCCTTTGATCTACCCAACCGAGTTGGAATATTGATGGCCGGCACACAAACGGCGCTTCATTCTTCGACCGCTGCGCCAACAACCTCCGGTTCAGTAGCGGCGACGGCTGCCGGGGCAGGAGGCTCTGTATGCCCGCCGGCTCAAGTCCTATCAGATCTATTTGATGCATTGGCTGTGCTTATGGCAGAAGCAAACCCGACGGATCAGGATGTCCACAACGCGGAGATAGCAAAGGTGAAGGAACAGATCACCCAGGCCAAGGCGGACCTGGCAGCCGAGAATGCCAGGATGACCGCAATGTTGGGGAACGTAGTAATTTCAAAAAAAATCCTACGCACATGCAAGATCATGGTGATGCACAACAACGAGAGGGGAGAGTATTGTCTACGTACCCACGCAGACCAACTGCGGAAGCGTTGACACAACGTAGAGGAAGTAGTCGTACGTCTTCCCGATCCGACCGATCCAAGCACCGTTACTCCGGCACCTCCGAGTTCTTAGCACACGTACAGCTCAATGACGATCCCCGGGCTCCGATCCAGCAAAGCATCGGGGAAGAGTTTCGTTAGCACGACGGCGTGGTGACGATCTTGATGTTCTACCGACGCAGGGCTTCGCCTAAGCACTACAACGATATGATCGAGGTGGAATATGGTGGCAGGGGGCACCGCACACGGCTAAGGAACGATCTCAATGATCAACTTGTGTGTCTAGAGGTGCCCCCTGCCTCCGTATATAAAGGAGCCAAGGGGGAGGGGGCCGCCGGCCAGGAGGAGGGCGCGGGAGGAGTCCTACTCCTACCGGGAGTAGGACTCCCCCCCAATCCTAGTTGGACTAGGATTCCCCGAGGGGGAAAGAGAGAGAGGGGGGCTGGCCACCTCTCCTAGTCCTAATAGGACTAGGGGAGGGGGGGAGGCGCGCGGCCACCTTGGGCTACCCCTTTCTCCTTTCCACTAAAGCCCATTAAGGCCCATATGGCTCCCGGGGGGTTCCGGTAACCTCCCGGTACTACGGTAAAATCCCGATTTCACCCGGAACACTTCCGATATCCAAATATAGGCTTCCAATATATCAATCTTTATGTCTTGACCACTTCGAAACTCCTCGTCATGTCCGTGATCACATCCGGGACTCCGAACTAACTTCGGTACATCAAAATGCATAAACTCATAATAACTGTCATCGTAATGTTAAGCGTGCGGACCCTACGGTTCGAGAACAATGTAGACATGATTGAGACGCATCTCCGGTCAATAACCAATAGCGGGACCTGGATGCCCATATTGGCTCCTACATATTCTACGAAGATCTTTATTGGTCAGACTGCATAACAACATACGTTGTTCCCTTTGTCATCGGTATGTTACTTGCTCGAGATTCGATCGTCGGTATCCAATACCTAGTTCAATCTCGTTACCGGCAAGTCTCTTTACTTGTTCCGTAATACATCATCTCGCAACTAACTTATTAGTCGCAATGCTTGCAAGGCTTATGTGATGTGCATTACCGAGAGGGCCCAGAGATACCTCTCCGACAATCGGAGTGACAAATCCTAATCTCGAAATACGCCAACCCAACATCTACCTTTGGAGACACCTGTAGAGCTCCTTTATAATCACCCAGTTACGTTGTGACGTTTGGTAGCACACAAAGTGTTCCTCCGGTAAACGGGAGTTGCATAATCTCATAGTCATAGGAACATGTACAAGTCATGAAGAAAGCAATAGCAACATACTAAACGATCGGGTGCTAAGCTAATAAAATGGGTCATGTCAATCAGATCATTAAACTAATGATGTGACCTCGTTAATCAAATAACAACACCTTGTTCATGGTTAGGAAACATAACCATCTTTGATTAACGAGCTAGTCAAGTAGAGGCATACTAGTGACACTAAGTTTGTCTATGTATTCACACATGTATTACGTTTCCGGTTAATACAATTCTAGCATGAATAATAAACATTTATCATGATATAAGGAAATAAATAATAACTTTATTATTGCCTCTAGGGCATATTTCCTTCAGTCTTCCACTTGCACTAGAGTCAATAATCTAGATTACACAGTAATGATTCTAACACCCATGGAGCCTTGGTGCTGATCATGTTTTGCTCGTGGAAGAGGCTTAGTCAACGGGTCTGCAACATTCAGATCCGTATGTATCTTGCAAATCTCTATGTCTCCCACCTGGACTAGATCCCGGATGGAATTGAAGCGTCTCTTGATGTGCTTGGTCCTCTTGTGAAATCTGGATTCCTTTGCCAAGGCAATTGCACCAGTATTGTCACAAAAGATTTTCATTGGACCCGATGCACTAGGTATGACACCTAGATCGGATATGAACTCCTTCATCCAGACTCCTTCGTTCGCTGCTTCCGAAGCAGCTATGTACTCCGCTTCACATGTAGATCCCGCTACGACGCTTTGTTTAGAACTGCACCAACTGACAGCTCCACCGTTTAATGTAAACACGTATCCGGTTTGCGATTTAGAATCGTATGGATCAGTGTCAAAGCTTGCATCAATGTAACCTTTTACGGTGAGCTCTTTGTCACCTCCATATACGAGAAACATATCCTTAGTCCTTTTCAGGTATTTCAGGATGTCCTTGACCGCTGTCCAGTGATCCACTCCTGGATTACTTTGGTACCTCCCTGCTAAACTTATAGCAAGGCACACATCAGGTCTGGTACACAGCATTGCATACATGATAGAGCCTATGGCTGAAGCATAGGGAACATCTTTCATTTTCTCTCTATCTTCTGCAGTGGTCGGGCATTGAGTCTGACTCAACTTCACACCTTGTAACACAGGCAAGAACCCTTTCTTTGCTTGATCCATTTTGAACTTCTTCAAAATCTTGTCAAGGTATGTGCTTTGTGAAAGTCCAATTAAGCGTCTTGATCTATCTCTATAGATCTTTATGCCTAATATGTAAGCAGCTTCACCGAGGTCTTTCATTGAAAAACTCTTATTCAAGTATCCCTTTATGCTATCCAGAAATTCTATATCATTTCCAATCAGCAATATGTCATCCACATATAATATCAGAAATGCTACAGAGCTCCCACTCACTTTCTTGTAAATACAGGCTTCTCCAAAAGTCTGTATAAAACCAAATGCTTTGATCACACTATCAAAGCGTTTATTCCAACTCCAAGAGGCTTGCACCAGTCCATAAATGGATCGCTGGAGCTTGCACACTTTGTTAGCTCCCTTAGGATCGACAAAACCTTCCGGTTGCATCATATACAACTCTTCTTCTAGAAATCCATTCAGGAATGCAGTTTTGACATCCATCTACCAAATTTCACAATCATAAAACGCGGCAATTGCTAACATGATTCAGACAGACTTAAGCATCGCTACGGGTGAGAAGGTCTCATCGTAGTCAACCCCTTGAACTTGTCGAAAACCTTTTGCGACAAGTCGAGCTTTATAGACAGTAACATTACCGTCAGCATCAGTCTTTTTCTTGAAGATCCATTTATTCTCAATTGCTTGCCGATCATCGGGCAAGTCAACCAAAGTCCATACTTTGTTCTCATACATGGATCCCATCTCAGATTTCATGGCTTCAAGCCACTTTGCGGAATCTGGGCTCACCATCGCTTCTTCATAGTTCGTAGGTTCATCATGATCTAGTAGCATGACTTCCAGAACTGGATTACCGTACCACTCTGGCGCGGATCTTACTCTGGTTGATATACGAGGTTCAGTAGTATCTTGTTCTGAAGTTTCATGATCATTATCATTAACTTCCTCACTTATTGGTGTAGGTGTTGCAGAAACAGTTTTCTATGATGTACTACTTTCTAACAAGGGAGCAGGTACAGTTACCTCGTCAAGTTCTACTTTCCTCTAGTCACTTCTTTCGAGAGAAACTCCTTCTCAAGAAAGTTTCCGAATTTAGCAACAAAAGTCTTGTCTTCGGATCTGTGATAGAAGGTGTATCCAATAGTTTCCTTTGGATATCCTATGAAGACACATTTTTCCGATTTGGGTTCGAGCTTATCAGGTTGAAGCTTTTTGACATAAGCAGCGCAGCACCAAACTTTCAGAAACGACAACTTTGGTTTCTTGCCAAACCATAGTTCATAAGGCGTCGTCTCAACGGATTTTGATGGTGCCCTATTTAACGTGAATGCGGCCGTCTCTAGAGCGTATCCCCAAAACAATAGCGGTAAATCAGTAAGAGACATCATAGATCGCACCATATCTAGTAAAGTACGATTACGATGTTCGGACACACCATTACGCTGTGGTGTTCCGGGTGGCGTGAGTTGCGAAACTATTCCACAATTTTTCAAATGTACACCAAACTCGTAACTCAAATATTCTCCTCCACGATCAGATCGTAGAAACTTTATTTTCTTGTTACGATGATTTTCAACTTCATTCTGAAATTCTTTGAACTTTTCAAACGTTTCAGACTTATGTTTCATTAAGTAGATATACCCATATCTGCTTAAGTCATCTATGAAGGTGAGAAAATAACGATATCCGCCACGAGCCTCAACATTCATCGGACCACATACATCTGTATGTATGATTTCCAACAAATCTGTTGCTCTCTCCATAGTACCGGAGAACGGTGTTTGAGTCATCTTGCCCATGAGGCACGGTTCGCAAGTACCAAGTGATTCATAATCAAGTGGTTCCAAAAGTCCATCATTATGGAGTTTCTTCATGCGCTTTACACCGATATGACCTAAATGGCAGTGCCACAAATAAGTTGCACTATCATTATCAACTCTGCATCTTTTGGCTTCTACATTATGAATATGTGTATCACTACTATCGAGATTCAACAAGAATAGACCACTCTTCAAGGGTGCATGACCATAAAAGATATTACTCATATAAATAGAACAACCATTATTCTCTGATTTAAATGAATAACCGTCTCGCATTAAACAAGATCCAGATATAATGTTCATGCTCAACGCTGGCACCAAATAACAATTATTTAGGTCTAATACTAATCCCGAAGGTAGATGTAGAGGTAGCGTGCCGACTACGATCACATCGACTTTGGAACCATTTCCCACGCGCATCGTCAACTCGTCCTTAGCCAATCTTCGCTTAATCCGTAGTCCCTGTTTCGAGTTGCAAATATTAGCAACAGAACCAGTATCAAATACCCAGGTGCTACTGCGAGCATTAGTAAGGTACACATCAATAACATGTATATCACATATACCTTTGTTCACCTTGCCATCCTTCTTATCCGCCAAATACTTGGGGCATTTCCGCTTCCAGTGACCAGTCTACTTGTAGTAGAAGCACTTGGTTTTAGGCTTAGGTCCAGACTTGGGTTTCTTCTCCTGAGCAGCAACTTGCTTGCCATTCTTTCTTGAAGTTCCCCTTCTTCTTCCCTTTGCCCTTTTTCTTGAAACTAGTGGTTTTGTTAACCATCAACACTTGATGCTCCTTCTTGATTTCTACCTCCGTAGCTTTCAGCATTGCGAAGAGCTCGGGAATAGTCTTGTTCATCCCTTGCATATTATAGTTCATCACGAAGCTCTTGTAGCTTGGTGGCAGTGATTGGAGAATTCTGTCAATGACGCAATCATCTAGAAGATTAACTCCCATCTGAATCAAGTGATTATTATACCCAGACATTTTGAGTATATGCTCACTGACAGAACTGTTCTCCTCCATCTTGCAGCTATAGAACTTATTGGAGACTTCATATCTCTCAATCCGGGCATTTGCTTGAAATATTAACTTCAACTCCTGAAACATCTCATATGCTCCATGACGTTCAAAACGTCGTTGAAGTCCCGATTCTAAGCCGTAAAGCATGGCACACTGAACTATCGAGTAGTCATCAGCTTTGCTCTGCCAGACGTTCATAACATCTGGTGTTGCTCCAGCAGCAGGCCTGGCACCCAGCGGCGCTTCCAGGACGTAATTCTTCTGAGCAGCAATGAGGATAATCCTCAAGTTACGGACCTAGTCCGTGTAATTGCTACCATCATCTTTCAACTTTGCTTTCTCAAGGAACGCATTAAAATTCAACGGAACAACAGCACGAGCCATCTATCTACAATCAAACATAAACAAGCAAGATACTATCAGGTACTAAGTTCATGATAAGTTTAAGTTCAATTAATCAAATTACTTAAGAACTCCCACTTAGATAGACATCCCTCTAATCCTCTAAGTGATCATGTGATCCAAATCAACTAAACCATGTCCGATCATCACGTGAGATGGAGTAGTTTCATTGGTGAACATCACTATGTTGATCATATCTACTATATGATTCACGCTCGACCTTTCGGTCTCCGTGTTCCGAGGCCATATCTGTATATGCTTGGCTCGTCAAGTATAACCTGAGTATTCCGTGTGTGCAACTGTTTTGCACCTGTTGTATTTGAACGTAGAGCCTATCACACCCGATCATCACGTGGTGTCTCAGCACGAAGAACTTTCGCAACGGTGCATACTCAGGGAGAACACTTCTTGATAATTTAGTGAGAGATCATCTTATAATGCTACCGTCAATCAAAGCAAGATAAGATGCATAAAAGATAAACATCACATGCAATCAATATAAGTGATATGATATGGCCATCATCATCTTGTGCCTGTGATCTCCATCTCCGAAGCACCGTCATGATCACCATCATCACCGGCGCGACACCTTGATCTCCATCGTAGCATCGTTGTCGTCTCGCCAATCTTATGCTTCCACGACTATCGCTACCGCTTAGTGATAAAGTAAAGCATTTCATCGCGATTGCATTGCATACAATAAAGCGACAACCATATGGCTCCTGCCAGTTGCCGATAACTCGGTTGCAAAACATGATCATCTCATACAATAAAATTTAGCATCATGTCTTGACCATATCACATCACAACATGCCCTGCAAAAACAAGTTAGATGTCCTCTACTTTGTTGTTGCAAGTTTTACGTGGCTGCTACGGGCTTAAGCAAGAACCAATCTCACCTACGCATCCAAACCACAACGATTGTTTGTCAAATAGACTCCGTTTTAACCTTCGTAGGGACTGGGCGTAGCCACACTCGGTTCAACTAAAGTTGGAGAGACAGTCGCCCGCAAGCCACCTGTGTGCAAAGCACGTCAGGGGAACCGGTCTCGCGTAAGCATACGCGTAATGTTGGTCTGGGTCGTCTCGTCCAACAATACCGCCGAACCAAAGTATGACATGCTGGTAGGCAGTATGACTTATATCGCCCACAACTCACTTGTGTTCTACTCGTGCAAATAACATCAAACCATAAAACCTAGGCTCGGATGCCACTGTTGGGGAACGTAGTAATTTCAAAAAAATTCCTACGCACACGCAAGATCATGGTGATGCACAGCAACAAGAGGGGAGAGTATTGTCTACGTACCCACGCAGACTGACTGCGGAAGCGTTGACACAACGTAGAGGAAGTAGTCGTACGTCTTCTTCCCGATCCGACCGATCCAAGCACCGTTACTCCGGCACCTCCGAGTTCTTAGCACACGTACAGCTCGATGATGATCCCCAGGCTCCGATCTAGCAAAGCATCGGGGAAGAGTTCCGTCAGCACGATGGCGTGGTGACGATCTTGATGTTCTACCGACGCAGGGCTTCGCCTAAGCACTACAACGATATGATCGAGGTGGAATATGGTGGCAGGGGGCACCGCACACGGCTAAGGAACGATCTCAATGATCAACTTGTGTGTCTAGAGGTGCCCCCTACCTCCATATATAAAGGAGCCAAGGGGGAGGGGGCCGCCGGCCAGGAGGAGGGCGCAGGAGGAGTCCTACTCCTACCGGGAGTAGGACTCCCCCCCCAATCCTAGTTCGACTAGGATTCCCCGAGGGGGAAAGAGAGAGAGAGGGGGGGCGGCCACCTCTCCTAGTCCTAATAGGACTAGGGGAGGGGGGAGGCGCGCGGCAACCTTGGGCTGCCCCTTTCTCCTTTCCACTAAAGCCCATTAAGGCCCATATGGCTCCCAGGGGGTTCCGGTAACCTCCCGGTACTCTGGTAAAATCCCGATTTCACCCGGAACACTTCCGATATCCAAATATAGGCTTCCAATATATCAATCTTTATGTCTCGACCATTTCGAGACTCCTCGTCATGTCCGTGATCACATCCGGGACTCCGAACTAACTTCGGTACGTCAAAATGCATAAACTCATAATAACTGTCATCGTAACGTTAAGCGTGCGGACCCTACGGTTCGAGAACAATGTAGACATGACTGAGACACATCTCCGGTCAATAACCAATAGCGGGACCTGGATGCCCATATTGGCTCCTACATATTCTACGAAGATCTTGATCGGTCAGACCGCATAACAACATACGTTGTTCCCTTTGTCATCGGTATGTTACTTGCCCGAGATTCGATCGTCGGTATCCAATACCTAGTTCAATCTCGTTACCGGCAAGTCTCTTTACTCGTTCCGTAATACATCATCTCGCAACTAACTCATTAGTCGCAATGCTTGCAAGGCTTATGTGATGTGCATTACCGAGAGGGCCCAGAGATACCTTTCCGACAATCGAAGTGACAAATCCTAATCTCGAAATACGCCAACCCAATATCTACCTTTGGAGACACCTGTAGAGCTCCTTTATAATCACCTAGTTACATTGTGACATTTGGTAGCACACAAAGTGTTCCTCCGGTAAACGGGAGTTGCATAATCTCATAGTCATAGGAACATGTATAAGTCTTGAAGAAAGCAATAGCAACATACTAAACGATCGGGTGCTAAGCTAATGAAATGGGTCATGTCAATCAGATCATTCAACTAATGATGTGACCTTGTTAATCAAATAACAACACCTTGTTCATGGTTAGTTAACATAACCATCTTTGATTAATGTGCTAGTCAAGTAGAGGCATACTAGTGACACTAAGTTTGTCTATGTATTCACACATGTATTATGTTTCCGGTTAATAAAATTCTAGCATGAATAATAAACATTTATCATGATATAAGGAAATAAATAATAACTTTATTATTGCCTCTAGGGCATATTTCCTTCACGCAGAGCGGGCCGCTTTAGACGCACAAGCCTACAGGCTCATGTTGGACCAGAACGTGTCGCATGAAGTCATGAAGAGGAAGTACCGATCCCGTTTGCCTTCGGTTTTCGAGGCCAGAGACCTTTTCAACACCCCAGGAGCAGGAACCAGTAATCCGTTGGAGGTAAACTGGGCGGAAGCTCCTGCGACCGGCGAGCCGGTTCAGCCCCGTCTGATGGATCTGCCTCGTCAAAACATTGTTATGCCTCAGGCTGTTTCAACACCTCCGGGTCACTACTCCAACCCGATGGACAATCTCATTGCCACTGCTGCACGGCTGGAGGCCATTCCAATTGAAGGTGACTCGCCGCAGGCAGTAGAGATGCAACGGGTCAAGGAGCTTCTTAGGACAGCTTTGGTCCAACAGGAAGCATACTCGTACAGCCGCGACCGGATCCACTCGACCCCTCGTCCAAGCCGGAGCTATAGCAGGCATATGGATGAACCGGCAGTGTCAAGTAATGAATGACGTGGAGCACCCCGTGGCAACAACCCGGCGGGTGGTGCTGATAATGCTCAGGAAGTGGTGGACCGGGCCCGAGCGCGCAGGGAGGCCGAGTTAGCCGCACAGTATCAGGCTCGGCAGCTTACGCCGGTTCGTCCAACTATCTCGATCGAACCTGGTGTTACTTCTAGTTCTTTGGGGGTGCCTTGCCTTGTCCCCGCTTTATGCAATGTGCGCCTACCCAAGGATTTCAAAGGCCCGCGCAAGGTACCAAATTACACGGCGGATCAACCTCCAGAGACATGGGTGGAGAGCTATGAGATGGCCATGGAGATGTGGATGATGCGGCATGTGCGAAATACTTCACCATGATGCTTGAAGGAACGGCCCGTACTTGGTTAAAAAGCTTATCGGCCAATTCTATCAGTTCATGGGCCCAGTTACGAGCCCGGTTTATCAGTAATTTCAAGGATACATGTAAGTAGCCTATGTCGATAGTGGACTTAGCTGCCTGCGTCCAGGAGGAAGGAGAATCGATGACTCATTGGGTGCGCCGGGTCTCACAAGTGTTGCATTCATCAGACCGCATCAACGCTGACACTGCAGTCATAACCCTAGAAGGCAACTGCCGGTTTGGGCCCCTAAAGCTGAAGTTGGGACGGATGAAGCGCCATTGCACTGACATGGGGACCCTCATGGCTGCCTTGGTAAAGTATGCTGATTCTGATAGTACCAAGGATCCCAAGTCTGATGATGACAAGACAGGGAAGGGAAAGAAGAATAGCAACCCTAAAGGCCAGCAGCATCACTCGGCAGGTAATGGTAGCGGAGGCAAGCGTAAAGCGGATGGCAACATGGACTTCGTGACTAATACCAACGCGCGGGACAAGGGTCAGTGACGCAAGGGTAAACCGCCGAATCGCGGTGGAGCGCCTAACCCTAACCCGGACCGCTTAAATTATCTATTGAACCAGCCCTGTCCAAAGCACGGGATGAAGGAGGTGCCAGCAAACCACCTTTGGAAGGATTGCTTCATTATGCAGGAGTTCAAGAATTCTAATGCTTTCCGGTATGATCATGGCTCCGGCGGTGGCTTAGGATCTAGGACGGGATACGGTGGAGGAAATTCCGGTTCAGGATTTAATGGTAATCCAGGCGGACATAACAATCAAAACAATCAGAACAACCAGGGTGGTTACAACCAGCAGCAGCAACAGTCGGGTTACCAGAGCAACCCAAAGCAGTTGAATAGTGGGCAGTACCATGTTTTCACCACTAGCTTGGACAAGCGAGACCGGAAGGTTCAGAGGCGGGCAGTCAACTCTGTTGAACCGGCCGTGCCCTATTATCTACGCTGGTCTGAACAGCCAATCATATGGAGCAAAGAGGATCACCCTCCCCAGGTTGATAATCCGGGTCAGCTAGCATTGGTGGTGGCGCCTCAGGTGGGAGGTTATAAGTTCACCAAGGTACTCATGGATGGAGGGAGCAGCATTAATATGTTGTACTATGAGACCTTCCGTCGTATGGGACTAACAGATAAAAATCTCAAACCTTCCAATACGATGTTCCATGGTGTGGTACCTGGCAAGTCAGCCTATCCCGTTGGTAAGATAGCTCTAGAAGTGGCCTTTGGAGATGATCATGATTCCAGGTCGGAAACATTAACGTTTGAAGTGGTGAAAATCCAAAGTCCATATCATGCCCTGTTTGGGCGACCGGCCTACGCCAAGTTTATGGCACGGCCCTGTTATGTGTATTTGCAGCTCAAGATGCTGGGTCACAAGGGGACAATAACGGTTCACGGAAGGCGTAAAATCGCTTTGGAGTGCGAGGAAGGAGATGCGGCCTATGCAGAGTCGGTTTGTGCCACCGAGGAGCTGAAGTATTACAAGGACAATATTGATCCGGCGGACATGACTCCACTAAAGAAGCCAGCTACGGAGCATGATCCGGACCTGAAGTTCAAATTGGCAGCTGAAACTAAGCTTGCTGACTTCGTGCCTGGTGATTCGTCCAAGCAGTTCAGCATCAGTGCCAACTTGGATCCGAAATAGGAAAGCGCGCTCATCGAGTTCATCCGTGAGAATCGGGACATTTTTGCATGGAAGCCCCCTGACATGCCAGGTGTACCGAGGCAACTCCCTGAGCACACCCTTAATGTGGATCCTAAATACAAACCGGTGAAACAGTTCCTCTGCCGGTTTAACGAAGAAAGACGCAAGGCGGTTGGAGAAAAGGTAGCCAGGCTCTTAGCAGCTGGCTTTATTATTGAAGTATTCCACCCTGAGTGGCTTGCCAATCTGGTGCTGGTCCTTAAGAAAAACGGCACCTGGCGCATGTGTGTGGATTACACAGTTCTTAATAAGGCTTGTCCGGCAGATCCTTTTGCCTTCCCCCGTATTGATCAAATTATTGATGCTACGGCGGGTTGTGAGCGCTTGAGTTTTTTGGATGCATATTCTGGCTATCATCAGATCAAAATGGCAGTTAAGGACCAGGAGAAGACGGCATTCATAACTCCCTTTGGAGCCTTCTGCTATGTGTCTATGCCCTTTGGGCTCAAGAGTGCCCAGGCAACTTATCAACGATGTGTACAAAATTGTCTTCACAAGCAGATTGGCCGTAATGTACATGCTTACGTGGATGATATCGTGGTTAAGTCAAGGGAGAAGGAGACTCTGGTTGATGACTTGAAGGAAACCTTTGATAATCTGAGGACGTACAAGATGATGCTTAATCCGGCCAAGTGTGTCTTTGGTGTACCGACAGGCAAGTTATTGGGTTTTCTGGTGTCCAATAGGGGAATCGAGGCTAATCCGGAGAAGATCACAGCCATCACCTCCCTGGCTAAACCGAAGTGTATCAACGATGTTCAACGCCTAGCAGGCCGGATTGCCGCGTTAAGCCGGTTTTTCAGCCGCCTTGGTGAGAAGGCAATCCCTTTGTATCAGATGTTGAAGAAGATGGATCAATTCGTCTGGAGTTCTGCTGCTGACAAAGCATTTGAGGACTTAAAGCGGCAATTGGCCAATCCACGAGTGCTCGCCGCTCCCATGGACAAGGAGCCGTTCCTGCTATATGTTGCTGCTAATGCTCGTGCGATCAGTGTGGCTATTGTGGTGGAGCGAAAAGAGGCAGGCAAGGAGCATCCGGTTCAACGTCCGGTCTATTATATCAGCGAGGTACTCATTGAGTCCAAGCAAAGGTATCCGCATTGGTAGAAGCTGGTATATGGAGTTTTTATGGCAAGCCGGAAGCTCAAGCAATACTTCTAGGGGCACCCCATTACGGTGGTCAGTTCTGCTCCCTTGGGGGATATCATCCAGAACCGGGAAGCGACTGGCCGGGTTGCCAAGTGGCCTATAGAGCTTGGGCTGCACGGGTTGAAGTATGTGCCTCGGACGGCGGTTAAGTCTCAAGCACTTGTTGATTTCATCAATGATTGGACGGAACTGCAAGCCCCTAAAGAAAAGCCGGATCACACATATTGGACCATCCATTTTGACGGATCCAGGCAATTGGAAGGCTCGAGGGCTGGAGTCGTATTAACTTCCCCACGAGGTGATAAGTTTTGTTACGTTCTCCGCTTAATGTTCCCTTGTACTAACAATGCAGCTGAGTATGAAGCCTTGCCCCATGGTCTCCGGATTGCTAAGGAGATGAATCTAAGTCGAGTTAAGTGCTTTGGTGACTCGGACCTCATGGCTCAACAAGTATCTGGCACTTGGGATTCCAAGGACCCACTCATGGCAGCATATCGTTGTGAGGTGGATATTGTTGCAGGTCACTTTAAAGGCTATCAGGTGGACCACGTGGACCGACGGAAGAATGAAGCAGTGGACGCTTTAAGCCGGTTGGGCTCTCAGCGTAAACCGGTCCCGCCCAACGTTTTTCTGGATGTGCTGCACAACCCGTCGGTCAAGCTCCCTGGTGAAGCGGATTTGGCTATTCCTGATCCGGAGGCTCAATTGGTGGCAGCTCTTCATATCATTCCGGATTGGACGCTTCCTTACCTGGCGTACATGAACCGGGGCGAGTTACCAGAGGATGAGACTATGGCCCGACAGATAATCCGGCGGTCCAAGTCCATGACTATTGTCAATGGCGAGTTGCATCATTATAGTGTATCAGGGGCGCTTCAACATTGTGTGTCTCCTGAAGAAGGCTGTGAAATTTTGCGTGAGATCCACGAAGGAGATTGCGGTCACCACGCCGGTTCAAAATCTTTGGTGGCTAAAGCGTTACGCCATGGCTTCTATTGGTTAACTGCTCATGCTGATGCAGAGAATCTGGTCAGACGATGCGATGGTTTCCAAAAGTTTTCAAAACATGCTCATGTGCCGGCTCAAGAATTGAGAATGATTCCAATTACTTGGCCGTTTGCGACTTGGGAGCTGGATATGGTTGGGCCTTTCAAAAGGTCCAAAGATAAGAAGACCCACCTCCTGGTGGCAGTTGACAAGTTTACAAAGTGGGTGGAGGCAGAACCTGTTAGCAAGTGTGATGCGGCCATGGCGGTTCAGTTCATCAAAAAAGTGATTTTCCGGTTTGGCTTTCCACACAGTATCATCACAGATAATGATACCAATTTGTCCAAGGGTGCCATGAAGGAGTTCTGCGAACGGGAGCACATCCGGCTTGACGTTTCATCAATGGCACACCCACAGTCCAATGGTGAAGCAGAAAGGGCTAATCAAGAGATCTTGAGAGGCATCAAGCCCCGGCTTATGGTTCCTTTGCAGAGAACACCGGGTTGTTGGGTAGAAGAGTTACCATCTGTGTTATGGAGCATCAATACTACACCCAACAGATCAACAGGATACACACCGTTCTTCATGGTCTACGGAGTGGAGGCGGTTCTCCCCAGTGATATCTGTCATGACTCACCTCGTGTGGCGGCTTATGTTTAAGTGGACAACGAGACAGCACGGCAAGATGCTTTGGACCTGTTGGATGAAGAATGTGACATAGCAGCCGCCCGCTCGGCGATTTACCAACAGGATCTTCGTCGTTATCACAGTCGCCGAGTCAGAATCAGAACCTTTCAGGAAGGAGATTTGGTGCTTCGGCTCGTCCAAGATCAGACTGATATGCATAAGTTATCCCCACCTTGGGAGGGACCTTTCGTGGTCAGCAAGAATCTGCACAACGGGTCATACTACCTGATCGATATTCAAGAGCATAAAGACTCACGTACATCAGAGGAGGAGACCAACAGGCCATGGAACATAGCTCATCTTCCGCCTTACTATACCTGAGCCATTGGCTCTACTTATGTACATATTACGGCAATGTATATATATGATTAAAAATAATAAATCGGAACCTCAGCTAAAGCGGGGTATCTGTTCTTTTACATCATGTGTGGTTACACGGAGTTGTTCTAAAGCGGCCTCCGGTTTACCCCTTGAGTTAGCTTTTCAAAGCATCATGTTATATCACTTGGGGGCTTCGTCATGTCCGAACCAATGCAACACCTCTTGATAGGCGAGAGCCACCAGATCACTTGGGGACTTGGTCACGTCTGAACCAGTCACGCCTCTTGATCGGCCTAAGGCCACAGAATCACTTGGGGGCTTGGTCGAACCCAAACCATTGCCATGCCTCTTTATCGGCATAAATGCCACGGTTTCATTTGGGGACCTGGCTGACTTGAACCACAGCTACACCTATCAGGAGCTTGGCCGTGTCTGACCATGGTAACGCCATCTGATCAGCTCAAATAAAGCCTCTTTTTGCAAACGATTTATCATTGCCTTTGCTTCACATTTTTCATTGATAGATATTTCTTTCTTTCTTTGTGTTTTTTTTAAACCGACAAAGTTTTAAGCCGGTTCAAACTGTCAATTGACGGAACACGGTCCATTTTTTATCCAGAGACTATTTGCCCGATTTGATTTTTTATTAACATCCTATTACGGAGTAACACAGTGTTTTGTTATAACCCGGCACGGTTTACATGGTAAACCGGCAGTATATATATACAGGAGCTGCTATCTTCTCCAACAGTGTGGGTTTATAAACCTCCGCTTCAAGATTGGCCAAGCCAACTTCATGCCCAACGATGGCAGGTATCATGTATCCCAAAGATTTGATCATATGCTTAAATTTCAGATATTTTGGTTTCATATATGCAGACATCATACTCCGCCTGACGGTACAACCGCGGTGGCACTTTAAGATTTTTTGTATTGCAGAAAATACTTTGGAAAGTTCATCACCCAAAGGAAGAACAAGTTGCAGTAATTATGCACGAAGGCATATCAAAATCAAGAGTATCGGCTAGCCTATTACAAGGCAACACGATGCCCAAAATAAGATCATTGTTTTTTCGCAAAGGAGAAGCAGTTTAAACCGGCTTCCGGTTCAAGCTTGGTCACCAGCCTGGCCTGATGGTTGTGGGTCATCCCGCGCCGCTTCAGCTTCTGCTTCCCTACCCGGTGGCTGGAAATCAATAGTTGTCCAGTCGATTCCCATTAAGGCTTGAAAGACAGCTTCATCGTGGATCAGCAACGACGGTTCAATATCAGGAGCGTAGGTATGCTTATGGATTGGAGGGATCAGATTCTCCGCTTCAGGAATTGGTGCAGCCACTCGTTTGTTCTGGTTGTCATATTGGGCTTGATAATGAGACAGGTCTGCTTCTTCAACCAATTGACAAGCTAGCGGACGCACCTCCCGGTTTATTGCTCGCAGATCCGCTTCACTAAACTCTGACCCATCTTCCTTCAAGCTGGGATAGCCCTGAGCCGCTTCAACAAGATCAAAATCCGGCACCCAAGCTTTTGCCCGGATTAAGGCATTGATCGCACCGGTTCGAGCAGCAGATTTCTTTAGCTCTTCAACCCGGGCAGGAAACATCGACAGTCTCTTCAGAGTGTCCTGAATCAAAGTGGGCACCGGATTGTTGTGGGATGCAGTAGAGATGATCCTCTGTGCACCAGTGTACAGTTGTTCGATCAATGTGTAGGCGGCTTTCAATTTCTTCCGCACATCTGATCCCAAGTGACGAATGCGTGTTCCTGAAATATTACAAAGGGTTAACAAACCGGCAGCTCTATAAGACGGGCGAATCAATCTAGAAATCGAACCGGCTTACCAAAGATAGCAGCGGTCATGTCATACACTTGCCGCTTTATGCTGTTCAGTTCATCCACCACCGGTTTCAGTGCAGCCTTGGCATCTTCCGCTCGCTTAGTTAAAGCGGATTTTTCAGTGGCCCAATCCGCCCGCTCCTTCTTGAAGCCCTCCTTAAGCTGTTCCATGGCGCTTAAAGCGCTGATCAACTCCTCTTTTGCTTTTGAGGATTCAGTCTGTTGGGACTTCAGATTTTCTTGGAGATCGGCGATTTGGTTTTCTTTTGTCTTTAGCTCAGCCTGCATAAAGACAGTCATATGATTCAGATAACAGTACAAGAATTGAAGTACCAACCACATAACAAGTTATGCCCTTGGTACTTGGGGGCTAATGAATATTTGCTCTTCAATTATTCAGAAAATTCCCAAGCTCAATACAAGTATTCAACTTGGCACTTGGGGGCTAATGGCTCTTTGTTCAGTTGATACTGCTGCTACAATCTTGATTACCTAAAGTCCCGGTTTAACTACACTAAGTTGAACTGGCCCTTGGGGGCAATATCAGCAAATTCAGATAACATTGAAGTCTGCATTGACAAGTCCCGGTTTGAACATGGATTCTAAACCGGCCCTTGGGGGCTAGGAGAAGTTGACAGATTAAAGTACATACGCAGATAAGCATAGGGAAGTTACCTCATATTTCTCTTTCATCATGTTAACCAGACCAGCTTCATAGTCACGGCTGGTGTATGGCCGGTTCAGATAGCCGGAATGGAGATCTTGGGCGTTCAGAGCGGCATAGGTCGCCAAGTCAACATTCCACTTGCCTTTGCCCATGGCAGCAAATTCTTCTTTGGCGGTATGCTTGGATAAAGCAACAGGATTGCTGGGCTCTATACGGCCAACACCAGTAATTACAACTTCATCATCCTTAGCATCACCGGTTTGCACTGGCGCAGTCGGTTTGTCAGTAGGCTTTGATGGACTGGTGGATTTCTCAATCCGGATGGGGCTGGTGGATTCCACTTGCCTTTCTTCAGCAATAAAATCGTCATCTTGCTGTGGTGGATCATTGGGTATATCTTCATGAATAGCCGCTTCAAGATCTGGTGTTTTACCCGGTTCAGGAACGGCGTCTTTCTCGACCGCTTTATCCAGGCGAGCCTTCTTGCTCGGCCTAGGCTTGGCCCTGAAAGGAATAACAAAGTCAAATACAACATATGTTCCAAGGTGATGTACCAAAAATATTATGATAAGTATAACTTACCCAAGCACCATTTTGAGCGGTGGCAGCTGAGTAGCCGATGACTCGCCAGAGGATGAGTGGGAAGTAACCTAATTGAAAGGATCGATATGGTTGACTAGAGGGGGGGGGGGTGAATAGGCAACTAACAATTTTTAGCTTTTCTTTAACAATTTACAATTTGCATCAAAGTAGGTTGTCTAGATATGCAACTAGGTGAGCAACCTATATGATGCAATGAGGATAGGTACACAAGCAAGCAAGAGATATGAAACAAGTAAGCTTGCTCAAATAAAGGCACGAGATAACCAAGCGTGGAGACGGTGGAGACGAGGATGTGTTGCCGAAGTTCCTTTCCTTTGAGAGGAAGTACGTCTCCGTTGGAGCGGTGTGGAGGCACAATGCTCCCCAAGAAGCCACTAGGTCCACCGTATTCTCCTCACGCCCTCACACAATGCGAGATGCCGTGATTCCACTATTGGTGCCCTTGAAGGCGGCGACCGAACCTTTACAAACAAGGTTGGGGCTCTCTCCACAACTTAATTGGAGGCTCCCAACAAAACCACGAAGGTTCACCATAATGGAATATGGCTCCGAGGTGACCTCAACCGTCTAGGGTGCTCAAACACCCAAGAGTAACAAAATCCACACAAGAAAGTATGGGGGAAGCAAATATCCTTTGGTGGAAGTGTAGATCTAGGTCTCCTCCTTCAATCCCTAGCAAATCAACAAGTTTGAGTGGCTAGAGAGAGAGATCGGGCAAGAGAGCTTGAAGGGCATTAATGGTGGAGGGAGAGGTCAAAGGTGGTAGTGGTAGGTGGGAGAAGCTCCCTTAAATAGTCACCCACATTTCCAACCGTTACTGCATTTTTTGCACTGCAACGGTACAACCGGTCCTCGTCCCGGTACAACCGGGACTCACGGTGTAACTGCAAAACCCTACCAAGCGGTACAACCGGACAGGCGGGCGGTAGTACCGGCTAAGAAAAATAACCGGACTAACCGCCTGCCTACCGCAGAACCACCGCATCAAAACATGAGCTTGACCAGTACTTGGGCGGTGCCTGGCCGGAACAACCGCATGGCCTTGAGCTCTTGGGCAGCTAAGTTCTGAGCGGAAGAACCGCTCGGACCACCGGTAGTACCGGTCATCATGGAACGACCGGACCAACCAGGCCACTACCGCCCAAGAACCGCATCAAACCAGAAGCGAGAGCGGTACTTGAGCGGTGCATGGACGGAACCACCGCCCCAGCTGTTGCAGAGCATGGTGGCGGTACCACCGCCCGGAGGCAGCGGTACAACCGCTTGAGCAAAGCTGGTGAGCGACAAGACCTAGCGGTACAACCGCTCTAGAGAGCGGTACAACCGCTAGGCAGAAACAGTGAGCAGGAAAGAGGGGAAGAGGCAAGGAAAACTCTCTCTCACACACACACACCTGAGGAAGGCAAAGAGAGGTTGAGAAAAGTGTACGTGAACTGATTCCCCCAGAGCTTCCTAATGAGGATTCCCTCTTGATAGTACGGGTAATCTACGACCAATGAAAATAAAAGCGTAGAGGACACGTCTTCGATCTTTTCCTTCGAGAGGCAATAGCAATCCGATGTAAGCCTAAGCATCGAGAACTTGAAACATATAGCACACGATTAGACCACAAAGGGTTGTCATCATCATCCAAAACATAAAGTAGGGAAATGCCCTTTCAATCTCCCCCTTTTTGCTGGATGATGACAACAACACGATTTGCAAGAGATAAGTCAATGAAATCTAGACGGAACTCCCCCTGAATGTGTGCCCCAACAAGTACTAGCTGTTAGAAAGCATGGGCACACTTTCTGAACTAGACTCCCCCTAGATTTTATTGACTCATCACTCTGAGCTCAAAAGGATAGACAATATAATACTTAGACGAAATAATAACGATAATGACTTACGAACGGAAAGGAAAACGGAGTAACAAGTCTCACACACAGCACGGAACGAAACAAGTCCACAGACAAACACAAAACACGAGAACAAGAGAAAAACCCAAGCAAATCCCCGAGACCTATAGAACCCTATCCCCATTTGGCATCAAGACACCAAAAAGGAAAAGAGCGAAGCTAGCGACCCAAAGCTCAGGCGTCCTCCTCTGACTCTTCGGTCGCATCTGGATCTTCATCATCAGAGTCGTCATCGTCGTCGTGATCAGATACGTCCATGGCATTGTCAGCTGCTGCAAACAAGGATGATGGCTGGGGAGGGGCTTCATCATCAGTCCAGGTGCTATGGGTAGAGATCCAACGCTCCTCTGGGGTGATGCTCTTCTCAGAGCCACTCTGAACCGGTATGTTGAGGTGCTTCATCATTGCAATTTGGCGACGCCGTGCAAGCTTCTCATTGACATGTGCCTCATACATCCTCTTCTGGATGTCAGCCTGGAGACAAGAGGTCTTCTTGACCTTGGTAGTAAGTTTGGCCACCCACGAAGGCTTGGCCCCTGGCTCCAGCTCAAAGTCCTCATCGTCAGAAGTAGCATAGACATCCTCAGGAGCATTTTTAGGGAAGCGAGGCTCGGCATGCTTCTTCTTCTTAAGGAGCTTGACCTCATGAACAATGAGGTTGTCTGGAGAAGTGAGGAGCTCTCCAGGACAACGAACAGCCCACACAGAGTTTAGAAAGCACATGACAAATGGGGCGTAGTTTGGGACTTTACGGTTGATGACCATGTTGTACATCTCATGCCACATCCAATTTGACACATCAAACATTGCCCCTGTCCCCACCATGGTCTTCATAGCAACCATCAAATCAACCAGATAGCCATGAATCTCATCTTGATTGCCCACCTTGGGCAAGAGCACATTGCGGAACACTCGGTGCATGATGTCATAGACCTTCACCAAATCCTTGGATTCTCCAATAATCCCACGGCCCTGAATGTACAGAGGGGCAAGCTTCTCCTTAAGCATGGACTCAGGAAAATCACGAGGACGAATGCCACCCCTTCCTTCCAGACCGGTATCCTCGTACCCAATAGCATTGCAGAAGGCCCTCCAGGGAACGTGAAACAATTCATCGCGACACATGAAGGTGAGAGTGCGCGCATCATCTTCCCCAAAATGAACCGTGGCATAGAACTAATGGATGAGTTGAACATCAAAGTCACAGTTGACTGACATGAGCTTGACAAGATCAAACTCCTCGCAGAGTGCTAGCGCCTCACCAAAATACTCCAAATTCTTTCTCCAATGATCAAGATCAATTGTCCACTGCTTGGCATATCTGTTCTTGTTGTGCTCAAAGAGTTCATGAACAATCCGCACTTGCATCTCATTCCGGAACTGAACAGTGGTCCACCAGGGAGCAATAGGAACCTCATACGGATTCTTTCATCGGAAGGCTTCCCAATCCTTGGCTTTCCAACGATGCAACGACATAACCACACGTTGCTTAGCAGCTGCAGACTTTTCACGGCGAGTGGGCTTCGTGGGAATCACAACTTCTTCTTCATCATCAGACACAACCGGGCGCAAGGTCCTTCGTGCCCTCTTCTTGGTCTTGCGAGGAGCAGAGCGAGAACTAGAGCCACCTGAACACACACAAGAAAAGAACACACAAAAACCCAACAAGGATGAGAGGATTGCACCCACTAGCAGAAAAGGAACAAGTTGCAACAACAGAGAAGAGAGAACAGTGCTTTGTGGTTTATATACTCCGGTTATACCGGGTCTTCCGCCGGTAGTACCGCTCCAGCAGTTGTACCGCCCGCAGAGGCGGTAGAACCGCTGACAGTGGCACTACCAGGGAAGATAAATCTAACCGAGGCATACGAATCACACAAGTAATATTCCAAATTCTAAGTGCTGCAAACAAGACAGGAGGCTAACAAGGATCTCTTCTAAACCAAAGATCGAACACTAAACGCGGAACTTTGAGTAATGCCCTAGACAAGGAAGAACCCTAGAAAGAACTAGAAGTAAAGAACACGAGGCATTACCACCATCCATGAGAAGAGATCGGGAGGCCTCCATGGAGAGAATCCATGGAGAGCCAAGGATCCGAAGTGCGAGACGCACTCCGGGGCAGGGGTAGAGATGGCCGGCGGCTAGGGCAAGAGAAGAGGAACGAGGATGAAGGGAAAAAGACAACCCTTCAGCCCCGTCGGGTATATATAGGCCCGTACACACGCCCCGGTAGAACCGCTTAGGGGAGCGGTTGTACTGCTCGTCTGGTACAGACCGGTGGATGGAGGCGGTACTTCCGGTGCCTGGGAGGCAGTGGTAGTACCGCACGGCAACAACCGGTAGTACCGGACGTGGGTTATTGTGGGTTTGTGCGGTGAAACCGCCCAAGCACCGAACGGAGACCCTTGGGATGGCACAACCCAGTACTAGCGGTAGAACCGCCCGTGATACCGGTTGTACCGCCCGACCACCTATGCCTAAGCCAAGATCAAATGAGTGCAATCCGAAGGGAGGAATAAGGGGCACAAAACAGCAGAGAAACAACACCCTAGGAGAACCTAACACAAAGAGCAAAGACAGAAAGAGAGAAAACAACACGAGAACAACAAGGCTAACTCCAACCTCCCGAAGAGAGGACGGTGGCCGAGGCCACCTATGTTTGAGTCAATTGGTATGGCACCGCGAAGAATTATCCTTGGGTCCATGACCAAAACTCGTCTTTGAAGCACAAGTACCATCAAATATGGCTAATGTGAAAGACACGATCAATTTATGCATAATGTGGGGAGGGAGAGTTCATTGAGAGAACACCACTCCCCCTATGTCCATGCCTACACCTAAACTAGACAACAAATTGAGCGTGGTAGGGTGTGCAAGGGTTCAAGCCACATTGCTCGAATCAATGATATTTAGCTCATGCCTTAACTCGCGAAATCTTGCTTCATCCAAGGGCTTCATGAAGATGTCTGCAAGGTTATCATGAGTGTTGACGTAGTTGAGCTCAATCTCTCCTCGCCTAATGTGATCCTGGATGAAGTGATACCGGATCTCAATATGCTTCGTCTTGAAGTGTTGCACCGGGTTGAGAGAGATCTTGATGGCACTTTCGTTGTCACACCAAAGAGGCACTTTGTCACAAGTGACACCGTAATCCTTTAAAGTTTGCCTCATCCATAAGAGTTGTGCACAGCAACTACCGGCCGCTACATACTCCGCTTCGGTGGACGAGAGAGACACGCAACTTTGCTTTTTGGAAGACCAACTTACCAAAGAGCAACCAAGGAATTGGCACCCTTCGGAAGTGGACTTCCTATCCACTTTGTCTCCCGCCCAATCGGAATCCGAGTACCCTACAAGCTTGAAGTTTGATCCTCTTGGGTACCATAAGCCAAAGTTTGGGGTATGAGCCAAATATCGAAAGATTCGTTTGACCGCCACATAATGACTTTCCTTAGGTGCGGCTTGAAACCGTGCACAAATTCCCACACTCAACATGATGTCCGGTCTAGATGCACAAAGGTAAAGCAAGGATCCAATCATGGAACGATATACCTTTTGATCCACCACTTTACCATTGGGATCTAAGTCAAGTTGGCACTTGGTGGGCATTGGAGTGGAAGCCGGCTTGACGTCACTTAGTTTGAATCTCTTGAGCATGTCTTGAGTGTATTTGGATTTATTGATGAAGGTTCCTTCTCTTCTTTGCTTCACTTCGAACCCTAGAAAGAACTTCAACTCTCCCATGGAGGACATCTCAAACTTTGAGGTCATGAGAGCGGCAAATTCCTCATTGAAAGCTTTGTTAGGAGAACCAAAGATAATATCATCAACATATAATTGGCACACAAACAACTCCCCTTTGACCTTCTTAGTAAAAAGAGTGGGGTCGATTAGCCCAACTTCAAAACCATGGTCTTGTAACAACTCGGTAAGGTGGTCATACCACGCACGTGGGGCTTGTTTAAGGCCATAGAGTGCCTTATCGAGTTGATACACATGATCGGGAAAGTAGGGATCCTCGAACCCGGGGGGTTGCTTGACATAAACCAATTCATTAATGGGACCGTTAAGGAAAGCACTCTTCACATCCATTTGTTGTAACTTAAAGTTATGATGAGAAGCATATGCAATCAACATGCGAATGGATTCAAGACGAGCAACGGGAGCAAAGGTTTCACCGTAGTCGATACCCTCGACTTGGGAGTAGCCTTGTGCTACCAAACGAGCCTTGTTGCGAATGATAATCCCATGGGCATCTTACTTGTTCTTGAATATCCACTTGGTTCCAATGACATTGTGGTTCCCCGTTGGCCTTGGCACCAATCTCCACACTTTGTTGCGCTCAAAGTTGTTGAGTTCTTCGTGCATGGCATTGAGCCAATCCGGATCTTCTAGCGCCTCATAGACCTTGTGGGGTTCCACACAAGAGACAAATGTGTGATGCTCACAATAATTTGCTAATTGTCTACGAGTGCTTACCCCCTTTCTTAAGCTTCCAAGCACATTCGTCATGAGATGATCCTTGGTGGAGAGCTTGGAAGCAACCTTGGCGGCACAACGCTGTAATATCTCCTCGGTGGTGAGTTGAGGAGCGGTTACTTGATCATCTTGAGCGCCGTCATGAACTTGTACTTGATCTTGAACTTGCTCGGGGGAGAGAACTTGAACTTGGGCATCACTTGGTGTGTCAACACCGTCTTGAGTATGATCTTGCCCTTGGTCTTGTCCATGAGGTTGAGGGCCTTCACTTTGTTCTTCGGAAGCGTGTGGGCCTTGGGTTGGTGATGGCTCCACCTGAGTGGAGCATTGTCCTTCTCCTTCGGCCACAAGGGGTTCCTCAATGGGTAGAATGAAACCAACACCCATTCTTCTTATGGCTTGAGGAGGAATTTCATCACCTACATCACAAGTGCCACTTTGCTCCACTTGGGAGCCGTTATTCTCATCAAACTCCATGTTACACGTTTCCTCAATAAGTCCCGTGGATTTATTGAGGACATGGTAAGCATGAGAGTTTGTAGCATAACCAACAAATATACCCTCATAAGCTCTAGCCTCAAATTTAGACAACCGAACACCTTTCTTGAGAATGAAACACTTACACCCGAATACCCGGAAGTACTTGATGTTGGGCTTGTTACCGGTGAGTATCTCATATGGAGTCTTGTTCAAGCCCTTGCGGAGGTAGAGCCGATTGGATGCATGACATGCGGTGTTGATGGCTTCGGCCCAAAAAGTTGTACGGAGACTTGAACTCCGCCATCATGGTCCTTACCGCATCCATCAAC
Organism: Triticum monococcum; assembly: GCA_034509565.1. Lineage (NCBI taxonomy): Eukaryota > Viridiplantae > Streptophyta > Magnoliopsida > Poales > Poaceae > Triticum > Triticum monococcum. Next base: position 532,560,667 of record CM067841.1, on the reverse strand, counting down.
GTCCGGTTCTTCCTCTCCGCAACACCGTTTTGTTTAGGGGTGTGTGGTGCAGAATATTGATGCTAGATTCCCTCATCACTAAGAAACTCATCCAAGGTGTAGTTCTTGAACTCGGTGCCGTTGTCACTTCTTATTGTCAAGATCTTTGCATTGTGTTGACGTTGTGCTTCATTTGCAAAGTCAATGACGGTTTGTTGGGTCTTGCTCTTCCTCTTGAAGAAATACACCCACGTGTACCTTGAGTAGTCGTCCACAACCACCAAGCAATACTTCCTACCTCCAAGACTATCGAAGGATGGGGGCCCAAAAAGATCCATGTGAAGGAGCTCCAAGGGCCTCTTTGAATAGATGATAGTCGTGGGAGGGTGAGCCTTCTCATGTAGCTTTCCTTCGATACAGGCACTGCAAGCACGATCTTTAACAAAACTAACATTCGTTAGTCCACGGACATGGTCCCCCTTGAGAAGACTTTGCAAAGATCTCATATTGACATGGGCTAAATGGTGATGCCAAAGCCATCCCACATCAACTTTAGCCATTAGGCATGTCGCGGTCTTAGTGGGTCGCTCTGAAAAGTTAATCACATATAGACTGTTCTCGACATGCCCAACAAAAGCTACTTTAAGAGTCTTGCTCCACAAGAGGGCCACGGTATCGATATCAAAGAAAGTGGCAAAGCCCATGATTGCAAGTTGACGAACGGAAAGTAAATTGTATGCAAGGGACTCAACAAGCATGACCTTCTCGATCGTGAGATCATGAGAGATGACCACCTTGCCAAGTCCCAATACCTTAGAGGATGAGGCGTCACCCCACTCGACATTGGTGGGCATAGATGGAAGTTTGTGCACGTCCACCACCAAGTCCTTGCTTCTGGTCATATGATTTGTAGCTCCACTATCGAACAACCATGATCCACCACCGGAGGCAAACACCTACAAGAGATCAATGCTTGGTTTTAGGTACCCATTTTGTAATGGGTCCTTTGATGTTAGTAACAAGGGTCTTAGGAACCCAAATAGACCATTCAATGTATTCATCAAGAGAACCAACAAATTTGGCATAAACATGCCCATCACTAGCACGGCATAACACATAAGAAGGATTAAAATCGCCGGCTTTGTTGGGAGGGGTGACATTGCCCTTCTTGACATTGTTCTTCTTCTTCTCCTCGGGGGCACTCTCTCCCTCCCTCACAAAGGTTTGCATGAGAGGAGGAGGTCGTTTGGTCTTGTCATTCTTCTTCTTGTTCTTGGAATCGGGCACGTACCCAACCCCTTCCTTGGCCACAGCTCCCTTTTGGTTGATCAAGAGATCATTGAGGTTCTTCTTGCCTTGTATGCAAGTCGCAAGACCTCTCTCAAGTTGCTCCTTCAACTTAGCATTTTCCTCAACAAGATGTATATGCTCACAACACGGGTTAGTAGCATTTGCATTATCAATTAAAACCATATGAGGAAAAGTTGCTTTCTCCTTAGTTAGCTTCACTTGGAGTTGATCATGAGACTCCTTGAGACTAGCGTGAATACCCTTCAAGGCCTTGTGAGCCTTGTCAAGTATATCAAACTCCTCTTTGAGTCTAGCAAGATCAACCCCGAGTTTGGCCTTCTCGGAATTTAGCACACGAGAAACAATGAGGACATGATCATAATCTTTCTTTAACTTAGCATGATCAACGTTGTGTGACTCCTCAAGAGCCAAACGAAGACCACGCTCTTCCTCAAGAGCATTGGAAAGATCCGAGATCTCATCGGCATAGTCACGACTATGCCCTTCCATCTTAGAGATGGTGTCCTCTTGAGCCTCGATCATGTCATTGGCTTCACCAAGTTGTTCCAAGAGAGCAACAAAGTGCTTCTTGGATTTTCCCTTGAGTTTGCCCATAAAGGCCTCAAACTCGTTAGCCTCCACATTAGCTCCCTCAAGTTCATTAATGCAATCCGTTAGGGAAGGATGATTAATGATGGTAGTTTTGATGTTGGAGGTTACCTTGTTGGTGGCTTTAGCCATGAGGCACTTGGCGGTGATGCTCTTGTTGGGTGAGTCGAAGAGAGACACCCGTGACGTTGTTGCAATGGCAATGGAGGCCATGGCAACCGACTCATCATCTTCATCATCGTCATCATCCTCATTGTACTCTTCTTGCACAACCAAAGCCTTGGGAGGAGTCTTCTTGGAGAAGTTGTTCTTGTTGGGGAACGACTTGGCCTTGTCCTTTCGGATGAGCTTGCCACCATTGTCTTCCCTCTTCTCATACGGGCATTCCGCAACGAAATGACTCACGTTGCTGCAATTGTAGCAAGTCCTTAGACGTTGCTTGCCCCTTGTACCACTCGAGTTGTTTTTGCTAAAGTTTGGCCTCGAGGTTTTCTTGCTCCAAAATTGCCTTGAAGCAAGTGCCATGTGTTCATGATATGCATACTTCGTATCTTCGGGGTTGCTCTCCTCTTCTTCCTCTTCTTCGTCTTCCACGATGATCTTGGCCTTCAATGCAAGGTTAGGCTTCTTTGTCCGTTGAGAACGGAGCACCGCATTGTCGGCGGTCTTGTCCAAAATGTTCATGGCCACAAACTCATCCAACACTTCGCTTGAGGTCAAAGTGTGGAAGTCCGGTCTTTGACGAATGACAGAGGACATGGCCTTGTGATAGGGCATCATTGCCTTGAGGAATTTGCGCTTGATCCAATTGTCATCCGTGTCCTTGCTCCCGTGATCTCGTAGTGAGACTGCGAGTTTAGTTACTCTCTGATAGAGCTCACGAGGTTCTTCATCTTCCTGCATTGCAAACTCATCAGCCTCATCTTGTACCACATCATAGTTGGAGTGTTGAATGCTTGCGCTTCCCCGGTAGAGAGACACGACACAATGACATGCATCTTTGGCCAAGGCGAACGGACGAAGATGAGGTAGGTCTTCGGTTGGAATTGCATCTTGAATGATGAAGAGAGCATTCTCATTGAATTGATTGTCCGCGGCTTCTCGAGGGGTGAAGTTGCTTGGATCATGTGGATAGAAACCTTCTTCAATGATTCTCCAAAGGTTAGTGTTCACATGATTTAAATGACGTTTAAAGCGGTAAACCAAGAATCAGAATCCTCATTTTTCACAATCTTAGGGGGAGGACCGGCATGATTCAAATGAGTAGAAGGAACCGGTCCACCATAAACAAGTGGTGGTTCCACATGGGCAAAGATGCCGGTGCCATTCTTGCCACTAGAAGAAGGAGCCTTTTCACTACTAGCTTCCCCCTTGTCGGGGATAGCATCCATCACCTTGTTGGTGGGATCACCCACTTTCAACGGTGCGGTGGATAGTTTAAGCCCCTCAAGAAATTTAGTAAACATGCTTTCGACTTCGGTCGTCATGGAGGTTTTCAATGTCTCCAAGGCCACATTGAACTCCTCACGAGAGACAGAAGTTCCCCCATCTCCCATAGACGAGATCGGATTCACACCGGAGTGTTCCTCCACACCGTCTACGGTATCAACCATACTCTTTGGATGGTAAAGTCCTTAATAAAGAGACGAGGCTCTGATACCAATTGAAAGGATCGATATGGTTGACTAGAGGGGGGTGAATAGGCAACTAACAATTTTTAGCTTTTCTTTAACAATTTACAATTTGCATCAAAGTAGGTTGTCTAGATATGCAACTAGGTGAGCAACCTATATGATGCAACGAGGATAGGTACACAAGCAAGCAAGAGATATGAAACAAGTAAGCTTGCTCAAATAAAGGCACGAGATAACCAAGAGTGGAGACGATGGAGACGAGGATGTGTTGCCGAAGTTCCTTCCCTTTGAGAGGAAGTACGTCTTCGTTGGAGCGGTGTGGAGGCACAATGCTCCCCAAGAAGCCACTAGGGCCACCGTATTCTCCTCACGCCCTCACACAATGCGAGATGCCGTGATTCCACTATTGGTGCCCTTGAAGGCGGCGACCGAACCTTTACAAACAAGGTTGGGGATCTCTCCACAACTTAATTGGAGGCTCCCAACAAAACCACGAAGCTTCACCATAATGGAATATGGCTCCGAGGTGACCTCAACCGTCTAGGGTGCTCAAACACCCAAGAGTAACAAAATCCACACAAGAAAGTATGGGGGAAGCAAATATCCTTTGGTGGAAGTGTAGATCTAGGTCTCCTCCTTCAATCCCTAGCAAATCAACAAGTTTGAGTGGCTAGAGAGAGAGATCAGGCAAGAGAGCTTGAAGGGCATTAATGGTGGAGTGAGAGAGGTTAAAGGTGGTAGTGGTAGGTGGGAGAAGCTCCCTTAAATAGTCACCCACATTTCCAACTGTTACTGCGTTTTTTGCACTGCAACGGTACAACCGGTCCTCGTCCCGGTACAACCGGTCCTCGTCCCGGTACAACCGGGACTCACGGTGTAACTGCAGAACCCTACCAAGCGGTACAACCGGACAGGCGGGCGGTAGTACCGGCTAAGAAAAATAACCGGACTAACCGCCTGGCTACCGCACAACCACCGCATCAAAACAGGAGCTTGACCGGTACTTGGGCGGTGCCTAGCCAGAACAACCGCATGGCCTTGAGCTCTTGGGCGGCTAAGTTCTGAGCGGAAGAACCGCTCGGACCACCGGTGGTACCAGTCATCGTGGAACGACCGGACCAACTGGGCCACTACCGCCCAAGAACCGCATCAAACCAGAAGCGAGAGCGGTACTTGAGCGGTGCATGGACGGAACAAGCGCCCCAGCTGTTGCAGAGCATGGTGGCGGTACCACCGCCCGAAGGCAGCGGTACAACCGTTGGAGCAAAGCTGGTGAGCGACAAGACCCAGCGATACAACCACTTGAGAGAGCAGTACAACCGCTGGGCAGAAACAGTGAGCAGGAAAGAGGGGAAGAGGCAAGGAAAACTCTCTCTCTCACACACACACACCTGAGGAAGGCAAAGAGAGGGTGAGAAAAGTGTACGTGAACTGATTCCCCCAGAGCTTCCTAATGAGGATTCCCTCTTGATAGTACGGGTAATCTACGACCAAAGAAAATAAAAGCATAGAGGACACGTCTTCGATCTTTTCCTTCGAGAGGCAATAGCAATCCGATGTAAGCCTAAGCATCGAGAACCTGAAACATATAGCACACAATTAGACCACAAAGGGTTGTCATCATCATCCAAAACATAAAGTAGGGAAATGCCCTTTCACTGATAATCGGAGTCAGATGGATTAAGAGGTTGACGAAAACAGCTCGCTTTAGGACAAGCACTGACAGGCAAATTAGAGACCTCTGAACGGCGTTTCCGAACCGGACTGTTCGGTAAACCGGTGGAGGTAACTACCTGGCCGCTGTGCCGGGTTGTGCGGCGAGCTTTGTGCTGTTGGGTCTTCATAAGAAATTTGGGATCCAAGTAAGCAAGAGGATGAGAAAATTTAACCTTCCGGTTTGCCTGACGGATTTTTAGTGAAGGCAAAGGATCTGAATTGGAAGAGAGAACAATTACCTCTGCAGCATCAGCATGGCTGGCTTCGGCATCATCCTAACAAATATCATCATCAATAAGGCGCATGGAAAATAAGCCAAGTGAGTCAAGCTCTACCTCAAGGTCCGGATTACCCACGTCATCATCAGGGGCCGGATCAGAAGATGCAGTGGTTTTCTTCTTATGAGAAGACCGTTTCACGACTTTAGTCTTTGGCCAGGTTGTTCATTCCGGTTTGTCTGCTTTTTTTGGTTTCTCCTGTGGAAGTTTCTTGCTCCAAAACGGATCATTACCCTTTTTAAACAGACATTGATATTAAATAATGACCAGATATATCGATGACAGGTTTAGTAAAAAGAAAGATCAAGCTCTTACAGCTGGCGGTTTGTTGGTGGCACAGAAGGGAAGTAGGCCGGTTCGAGCACAGACGTGTTCCGGTTCATTCAGCATTTTATTCACAGCCTCTGTGATTTCTTCGTCGGTAAGATGGATGTTAGCATGTCGCAGTGGGTCATCAACACTGCCAGTATACTCGCACATCAAACCGGAGCGCTGACTAAGGGGCAGTATGCTCCACGATATCCAACAGCGAGCGAGGTCAACCCCTGTTAAACCGTTGGTCATGAAGGCTCTGAGTTTGGACATTTGAGGAGCATATTTGCTTCTCTCCTTGGAAGTCAACCTTTGCGGAAAGGGGTGTGTATTGCTAAGCCGCTCCGGACGAAAGCCTGGCAAAGGATTTTCACTAGTAGGGGAGGTGTCTTTGCAATAGAACCATGTTTGATTCCATTCTTTGGGATGGCTGTGCAGTTTGGCGTGAGGGTATGTGACCTCTTTCCTTTTCTGAATCGCCACACCACCAATTCTGTATTGGAACCGTCAGTAAACTCAGTGCGGCGGTTTAGATGGAAGCAGTCTCTGAATAGCTCAACGGTGGGCTCCTCTTGAAAGAACGCCTCACAGAGTACTTGGAAGTGACACATGTTTGTAACAGAGTTGGGGCCAATGTCTTGTGGGTGGAGTTGAAAATTGGCTAAAACATCCCGGTAAAATTTAGAACCGGGCGGCTTAAAGCCCAGGGCTAAGTGATCTACGAAAATGACGACCTCTCCTTTTTGAGGTGTGGGAGGGCATTCTTCGCCAGGGACCCTCCAATGGATGGTGTTTTTGCTGCCTAAAGCGCCAATTAGGACTAAATTGTTCAGTTCAGTCTCTGTGACGCGAGAAGGAACCCAGTTGCACTCATATACTTGCTTGGCCATGATGGAATCTACAAAATATGTGATTCCGGTTCAAGAAGGCATTGATTAAAGTACACTGGTATGTACAATGTTAAACCGGAGACAGTTCTATCTAAACCGGAGTTTTATGAAGCAAACAACATCTGGCGGTTCAACAAGGGGACTAATGGTATATGCCGGTTTGGTAATTGTTCTACAAAGTTAAACCGCCAGATCTAAGCATTGAAACAGTTGAGATTGCGGATGGGTAAGTGTACAGAAACAGATTTCACAAGATTTCTCTACGGCGACGGATCTGAAGCAAGTTCAGAAAAGAAGGAAAATATTCAAGGTTCAAAAAAGAACAGTACCGAATCAATGGGCAGAGATATAGGTAAATCTATGGTCTTGAGGCATGTAAGTGAAGGCAGATGCTAAAAACTACCGCTACACAGAGCAAAGGTTCACAAGTTCATCTAAGATCTATCATATGAGTATGAAGCAGATGATGAACACTGAAGAACTTGGAAACCCTAGAACGGATCTACGGAGGAAAAGGTGAAGAAGTCACCGGAGCCGAGGAGGAAACAGAAGGTCGCCGCGATGCTCTGGTACAATCAGGGTGATGCAGTGGCCAAGGTTGGAGCAGAGGTCGTCGACGGCGATGGAGCTCCGAAGCTAGACGACGCGGGGAAGACGAAGCAGAAGGGCACGAAGGGGAAAAAGAAATGACCCTTCGGTCCTATTTATAAGGCAAGGGACATGTGTCAAGTGCGAAAATCAAGGGACCGTGGGTTTGGAAACGAAGTTGTCGCCTCAATTGTCGCAGACCTATTAAACAAAAAAGGTATCATGGATAAGTTTCTTTATAACATGTGACGTCACGCCAGTTTACAACAACTAGAGAAGATGACATCACGGTGGTTCAACAAACTACAAGAAGATGTTGAAGATGAAGATTTTTGCTAAGGATTGACCTGAACCTGTTCAAATCAATCTGGGGCCTAATGTTGGGGATATCACTACTAGGCGTAAACCGGCCTATCTGGGCCGGGTTAACTTCATCAGTAGTTAACTATGTTAAAACCCAAGAAGGCAGATGAGGGCTCAAGGCCCATAGTCGGTTCAAGGCCTGTAGCCGTAAACCGGCGTTGGTATGTAACTTGTAATGTAAGTTAGGAATAAGTAGAGACCAAACCGGACGCATCTATGAGCTGGTATTGGGATTCTGTGAACCAACGGGCGTCACCCGTGTATATAAGGGGACGACCCGGCGGCGGTTCAAGGACAACAGAGAACAACTTGAGACTTAGGCGAAGCTTGTTTGCTCCCTAGTCATCGAAACCCCATCAATTCCATCACAACTAGACGTATGCTTTTACCTTCATCGAAGGGGCCGAACTAGTATAAACTCTCTTGTGTCCCTGTGTCTGCTTTAACCCCTTCAAGCTAACCTGTTGCGATGGCTCCACGACTAAGTCCTTTCACGAGGACATCTGCCGTGACAAAACCACGACATTACTCTTTAGGTACATATAGTCCAACATATTATGTTTTACATATATGTAGTTCTTTTAATTGAATCATGTCAATCCTTGTAATGTGCCATATGCTATTCTATTTTACATGTATATATATAGTTATTTTATCTGAATTCTGCGTCATGTACTATCTATTCTAACCGAATTTTGCACCATGCACACAACATTACAGATTCGCAATGCTTGGCTACAAGATGGGATGGTCAAGATTCTCTCGACATGTCAAGATGTTCCTGTTCATGATGGCAAATTGGGATTCTTATTTGTGACTGCTCTTGAAATGCACTTCAATCTCCTTCCTGTGTGCTTGTGTTTTGAAGTGTAATAATAAGTAAACTTTAGACTTGGTTGTGTTTTGTTGAACTTGGACTTTGGTTATGTGTCCTGCAACTTGGAATTTGGTTATGTGTTTGGCTGGAAATCTGGAACATGAACTTGGCTCTATTACTTATCAGTTTGTCACTTATCACTAGGGCTTATCACTTTTCAGTGTGGACTTTGGAAGTTTTACATTTGATGATTGGTTATGCATCTGTCACTGTTATGAAATCCTTGTATTTGATATTATGTGATATTTGAAAAGATGAGAATATGTTATACGCATTTTACATTTTTGACTTGTTATGCTGTCAAATTTTTTCTTTCAACCATGCATGTTGATGTTGCTGTCAATATGTCCTGAAAGTGCATTTTCTGTACATGGTACATAATGCGGTTTAAACTGAAAAAATCAGTTAACCAAACTTTCGGTTAGCTAAATTTTAGTGCCAAATTTGGTTTTCACTTCTGCAAACCGAATTCACAAAAAAAACAGTAGAAACCAAAATTTCGGTTTCTACCGAACGCCCAGGCCTAGGTATATCTACTTGATGAAACATATGTCTGAAACAATTGAAAAGTTCAAAGAATTTCCGAGTGAAGTGGGAAATCATCGTAATAAGAAAATAAAGTTTCTGCGATCTGATCGTGGAGGAGAATATTTGAGTTACGAGTTTGGTCTTCATTTGAAACAATGCGGAATAGCTTCGCAACTCACGCCACCTGGAACACCACAGCGTAATGGTGTGTCCGAACGTCATAACTGTACTTTATTGGATATAGTGCAATCTATGATGTCTCTTACTAATTTACCGCTATCATTTTGGGGTTATGCATTAGAGACAGCTGCATTCACGTTAAATAGGGCACCATCTAAATCCATTGAGATGACACCGTATTGTTGGGGAACGTAGTAATTTTAAAAAAAATCCTACGCACACGCAAGATCATGGTGATGCATAGCAACGAGGGGGGAGAGTCTGATCTACGTACCCTTGTAGATCGCAACGGAAGTGTTGACACAACATAGAGGAAGTAGTCGTACGTCTTCTTCCCGATCCGACCGATCCAAGCACCGTTACTCCGGCACCTCCGAGTTCTTAGCACACGTTCAGCTCGATGACGATCCCCGGGCTCCGATCCAGCAAAGCTTCGGGGAGGAGTTCCGTCAGCACGACGGCGTGGTGACGATCTTGATGTTCTACCGACGCAGGGCTTCGCCTAAGCACTACAACGATATGATCGAGGTGGAATATGGTGGCAGGGGCACCGCACACGGCTAAGGAACGATCTCAATGATCAACTTGTGTGTCATGGGGTGCCCCCTGCCTCCGTATATAAAGGAGGAGGGGGCGGCCGGCCTAGGAGGAGACGCGCCAAGGGGAGTCCTACTCCCACTGGGAGTAGGACTCCCTCCTTCCTTGTTGGAGTAGGAGAAGGGGAAAGAGGGGGAGAGGAATAAGGAAAAGGGGGCTGCGCCCCTTGTCCAATTCGGACCAGAGGGGGGGCGCAAGCCTCCTTCCTTTTGGCCTCTTTCCTCTATTCCCGTATGGCCCAATAAGGCCCATATACTCCCCGGCGAATTCCCGTAACTCTCCGGTACTCCGAAAAATACCCGAATCACTCGGAACCTTTCCGAAGTCCGAATATAGTCGTCCAATATATCGATCTTTACGTCTCGACCATTTCGAGACTCCTCGTCATGTCCCCGATCTCATCCGGGACTCCGAACTCCTTCGGTACATCAAAACTCATAAACTCATAATATAACTGTCATCAAAATCTTAAGCGTGCGGACCCTACGGTTCGAGAACAATGTAGACATGACCGAGACACGTCTCCGGTCAATAACCAATAGCGGGACCTGGATGCCCATATTGGCTCCTACATATTCTACGAAGATCTTTATCGGTCAGACCGCATAACAACATACGTTGTTCCCTTTGTCATTGGTATGTTACTTGCCCGAGATTCGATCGTCGATATCCAATACCTAGTTCAATCTCGTTACTGGCAAGTCTCTTTACTCGTTCCGTAATACAACATCCCACAACTAACTCATTAGTTGCAATGCTTGCAAGGCTTAAGTGATGTGCATTACTGAGAGGGCCCAGAGATACCTCTCCGACAATCGGAGTGACAAATCCTAATCTCGAAATACGCCAACCCAACATCTACCATTGGAGACACCTGTAGTACTCCTTTATAATCACCCAGTTACGTTGTGACGTTTGGTAGCACCCAAAGTGTTCCTCCGGCAAACGGGAGTTGCATAATCTCATAGTCATAGGAACATGTATAAGTCATGAAGAAAGCAATAGCAACATACTAAACGATCGGGTGCTAAGCTAATGGAATGGGTATATTTCCATCAGTCTCCCACTTGCACTAGAGTCAATAATCTAGATCACATCACCATGTGATTAACATCGATAGTTCACATCATCATGTGATTAACACCCATAGTTCACATCGCCATGTGACCAATACCCAAAGGGTTTACTAGATTCAGTAATCTAGTTCACATCGCTATGTGATTAACACCCAAAGAGTACTAAGGTGTGATCATGTTTTGCTTGTGAGAGAATCTTAGTCAACGGGTCTGCCACATTCAGATCCACATGTATTTTGCAAATTTCTATGTCAACAATGCTCTGCATGGAGCTACTCTAGCTAATTGCTCCCACTTTCAATATGTATCTAGACCGAGACTTAGAGTCATCTAGATTAGTGTCAAAACTTGCATCGGCGTAACCCTTTACGACGAACCTTTTGTCACGTCCATAATCGAGAAACATATCCTTATTTCACTAAGGATAATTCTGACCGCTGTCCAGTGATCTACTCCTAGATCACTATTGTACTCCCTTGCCAAATCAGTGTAGGGTATACAATAGATCTGGTATATATCATGACATACTTTATAGAACCTATGGCCAAGGCATAGGGAATGACTTTCATTCTCTTTCTATCTTCTGCCGTGGTCGGGCTTTGAGTCTTACTCAATTTCATACCTTGTAACATAGGCAAGAAACTCTTTCTTTGACTGTTCCATTTTGAACTACTTCAAAATCTTGTCAAGGTATGTATTTGTTGAAAAAACTTATCAAGCGTCTTGATCTATCTCTATAGATCTTGATGCTCAATATGAAAGCAGCTTCACCGAAGTCTTTCTTTGAAAAACTCCTTTCAAACACTCCTTTATGCTTTACAGAATAATTCTACATTATTTCCGATCAACAATATGTCATTCACATATACTTATCAGAAATGCTGTAGTGCTCCCACTCACTTTCTTGTAAATACAGGCTTCATCGCAAGTCTGTATAAAACTATATGCTTTGATCAACTTATCAAAGCGTGTATTCCAACTCTGAGATGCTTGCACCAGTCCATAGATGAATCGCTGGAGCTTGCATATTTTGTTAGCACCTTTAGGATTGACAAAACCTACTGGTTGCATCATATACAACTCTTCTTTAAGAAATCCATTAAGGAATGCAGTTTTGTTTATCCATTTGCTAGATTTCATAAAATGCGGCAATTGCTAACATGATTCGGACAGACTTAAGCATAGATACGAGTGAGAAACTCTCATTGTAGTCAACACTTTGAACTTGTCGAAAACCTTTTTGCGACAATTCTAGCTTTGTAGATAGTAACACGACTATCAATGTCCGTCTTCCTCTTGAAGATCCATTTATTTTCTATGGCTTGCCGATCATCGGGTAAGTCAACCAAAGTCCATACTTTGTTTTCATACATGAATCTCATCTCAGATTTCATGGCCTCAAGCCATTTTGCGGAATCTGGGCTCATCATCGCTTCCTCATAGTTTGCAAGTTCGTCATGGTCTAGTAACATGACTTCCAGAACAGGATTACTGTACCACTCTGGTGCAGATCTCACTCTGGTTTACCTACGAGATTCGGTAGTAACTTGATCTGAAGTTTTATGATCATCATCATTAGCTTCCTCACTAATTGGTGTAGTAGTCACAGGAACAGATTTCTGTGATGAACTAATTTCCAATAAGGGAGAAGGTACAATTACCTTATCAAGTTCTACTTTCCTCCCACTCACTTCTTTCGAGAGAAACTCCTTCTCTAGAAAGGATCCATTATAAGCAACGAATGTCTTGCCTTAGGATCTGTGATAGAAGGTGTACCCAACGGTCTCCTTTTGGGTATCCTATGAAGACATATTTCTCCGATTTTGGTTTTGAGCTTATTAGGATGAAACTTTTTCACATAAGCATCACAACCCCAAACTTTAAGAAACGACAACTTTGGTTTCTTGCTAAACCACAGTTCAGATTGTGTCGTCTCAACGGACTTAGATGGTGCCCCTTTTTTTAACGTGAATGTAGCTGTCTTTAATGCATAACCTCAAAAACGATAGTGGTAAATCGGTAAGAAACATCATAGATTTGTACTATATCTAATAAAGTACGGCTATGACGTTCGGACACACCATTAGGCTGTAGTGTTCCGGGTGGCACGAATTTGTGAAACTATTCCACATTGTTTTAATTGAAGACCAAACTCGTAACTCAAATATTTGTCTCCGCGATCAGATCGTAGAAATCTTATTTTCTTGTTACGATGATTCTCCACTTCACTCTGAAATTCTTTGAACTTTTCAAATGTTTCAGACTTATGTTTCATCAAGAAGTTATACTCATATCTGCTCAAATCATCTGTGAAGATCAGAAAATAATGATACCTATCGCGAGCCTCAATATTCATCGGACCACCTACATCAGTATGTATGATTTCCAACAAATCTGTTGCTTGCTCCATTGTTTCGAAGAACGGCGTTTTAGTCATCTTGCCCATAAGGCATGGTTCGCAAGTATCAAGTGATTCATAATCAAGTGATTCCAAAAGCCCATCAGCATGGAGTTTCTTCATGCGCTTTACACCAATATGACTTAAACTGCAGTGCCACAAATAAGTTGCACTATCATTATTAACTTTGCATCTTTTGGTTTCAATATTATGAATATGTGTATCACTATGATCGAGATCCAATGAACCATTTTCATTGGGTGTGTAACCATATAAGGTTTTATTCATGTAAACAGAACAACAATTGTTCTCTAACTTAAATGAATAACCATATTGCAATAAACATGATCAAATCATATTCATGCTCAACGCAAACACCAAATAACACTTATTTAGTTTCAACACTAATCCCGAAAGTATAGGGAGAGTGCGATGATGATCATATCAATCTTGGAACTACTTCCAACACACATCGTCACCTCGACTTTTACTAGTTTCTGTTTATTCTGCAACTCCCGTTTCGAGTTACTACTCTTAGCAACTGAACCAGTATCAAATACTGAGGAGTTGCTATAAACACTAGTAAAGTACACATCAATAACATGTATATCAAATATACTTATGTTCACTTTGCCATCCTTCTTATCCGACAATCACTTGGGGTAGTTCCGCTTTCAGTGACCAGTCCCTTTGCAGTAGAAGCACTTAGTCTCAGGCTTAGGACTAGACTTTGGGCTTCTTCACTTGAGTAGCAACTTGCTTGCCGTTCTTCTTGAAGTTCCCCTTCTTCCCTTTGCCCTTTTCTTGAAACTAGTGATCTTGTCAACCATCAACACTTGATATTTTTCTTGATTTCTACCTTCGTTGATTTCAGCATCACGAAGAGCTTGGGAGTCGTTTTCGTCATCCCTTGCATACTATAGTTCATCACGAAGTTCTACTAACTTGGTCATGGTGACTAGAGAATTCTGTCAATCACTATCTTATCTGGAAGATTAACTCCCACTTGATTCAAGCGATTGTAGTACCCAGACAATCTGAGCACATGCTCACTAGTTGAGCGATTCTCCTCCATCTTTTAGCTATAGAACTTGTTGGAGACTTCATATCTCTCAACTCGGGTATTTGCTTGAAATATTAACTTCAACTCCTAGAACATCTCATATGGTCCATGACGTTCAAAACGTCTTTGAAGTCCTGATTCTAAGCCGTTAAGCATGGTGCACTAAACTATCAAGTAGTCATCATATTGAGCTAGCCAAACGTTCATAACGTCTGCATCTGCTCCTGCAATAGGTCTGTCACCTAGCGGTGCATCAAGGACATAATTTTTCTATGCAGCAATGAGGATAAACCTCAGATTACGGATCCAATCCGCATCATTGCTACTAACATCTTTCAACACAATTTTCTCTAGGAACATATCAAAATAAACACATGGAAGCAACAACGCGAGTTATTGATCTACAACATGATTTGCAAAAGACTACCAGGACTAAGTTCATGATAAATTTATGTTCAATTAATCATATTACTTAAGAACTCCCACTTAGATAGACACCCCTCTAATCATCTAAGTGATCATGTGATCCAAATCAACTAAACCATGTCCGATCATCACGTGAGATGGAGTAGTTTCAATGGTGAACATCACTATGTTGATCATATCTACTATATGATTCACGCTCGACCTTTCGGTCTCCGTGTTCCGAGGCCATATCTGTATATGCTTGGCTCGTCAAGTATAACCTGAGTATTCCGCGTGTGCAACTGTTTTGCACCCGTTGTATTTGAACGTAGAGCCTATCACACCCGATCATCACGTGGTGTCTCAGCACGAAGAACTTTCGCAACGGTGCATACTCAGGGAGAACACTTCTTGATAATTTAGTGAGAGATCATCTTATAATGCTACCGTCAATCAAAGCAAGATAAGATGCATAAAAGATAAACATCACATGCAATCAATATAAGTGATATTATATGGCCATCATCATCTTGTGCCTGTGATCTCCATCTCCGAAGCACTGTCATGATCACCATCGTCACCGGCGCGACACCTTGATCTCCATCGTAGCATCGTTGTCGTCTCGCCAATCTTATGCTTCCACGACTATCACTACCTCTTAGCAATAAAGTAAAGCATTACATCGCGATTGCATTGCATACAATAAAGCGACAACCATATGGCTCCTGCCAGTTGCCGATAACTCGGTTACAAAACATGATCATCTCATACAATAAAATCAGCATCATGCCTTGACCATATCACATCACAACATGCCCTGCAAAAACAAGTTAGACGTTCTCTACTTTGTTGTTGCAAGTTTTACATGGCTGCTACAGGCTTAAGCAAGAACTCATCTCACCTACGCATCAAAACCACAACGATAGTTTGTCAAATAGACTCTGTTTTAACCTTCTCAAGGACCGGGCGTAGCCATACTCGGTTCAACTAAAGTTGGAGAGACAGTCGCCCACAAGCCATCTATGAGCAAAGCACGTCGAGGGAACCGGTCTCGCGTAAGCGTAAGCGTAAGGTTGGTCCGGGTCGTCTCGTCCAACAATACCGCCGAACCAAAGTATGACATGCTGGTAGGCAGTATGACTTGTATCGCCCACAACTCACTTGTGTTCTACTCGTGCAAATAACATCAAACTATAAAACCTAGGCTCGGATGCCACTGTTGGGGAACGTAGTAATTTCAAAAAATTTCCTACGCACACGCAAGTTCATGGTGATGCATAGCAACGAGGGGGGAGAGTCTGATCTACGTACCCTTGTAGATCGCAACGGAAGCGTTGACACAACGTAGAGGAAGTATTCGTACGTCTTCGTCCCGATCCGACCGATCCAAGCACCGTTACTCCGGCACCTCCGAGTTCTTAGCACACGTTCAGCTCGATGACGATCCCCGGGCTAGGCATGGGTTCGGCGGGCCAAAGACGGATTATCAAATCCCTCATGGCCAATTCAGCCACCCTGTGCAGTTCGGTCCATTGCTTCAGCTGATCGTTGAGGGGCACAGGATGCTCTGGCGCAAGGTATTGCAACCATAACAACTTCTCCATTGAGCTCCCCACTTCGGCCCAGAAGAACTCCACGGCATCAGCAACACTCCGGGGCAGGTCCGCAAACACTCCCAAAGAACTCCAAATCCGGGTTAGAAAGATGTACCTTTTCTTCACAAATTTGTTCTACATGTTAAAGGCCTTACCCGCCGCAATTTGCCTTGCCTCCTGGATCTCCCGGACAGCGCTTTGGGCTTCGACCCGACCTTCTTGTGCACTTTGGAGTGCCTTGGCAAGTTCGGAATTTTGCTCCAAACTCTTGCGCTCTAAGGACTCGCATTTGCCTATGGCGTCCTTGAGCTCTTGTTGGACTTCCTCCACCCGCGATTCATGTTTAAGGCGGGAGGCTCGTTCCTCCTCTACCTCCTTCTTGGCCTCGGCGAATGCACTCTTGAGGGCCTCGACCTCAGACGTGTCAGCTGCAAACATAATTATGAAACTCATTAAGATACTACATCATAGCTGGCATCGTTTCAGACGTGCTTCGGTATTACATACCTTTCTTTTCTTCTAACTTCCACCTTAGCTCGGATGCTTTGGCGGCATGGGCAGCTGATGCCTATTTTGCGGCCTGTTGGTTTAAACAGATATGCATATTAGTCTCCTGCATGAGTTGTTAGATCCTCTCTTCTGTTTTCTCTTCAAACACCGAACAGACTCTTAGGGGCTACTATCTATACACAGGCATTCTTTTATACAGCTAAAAAGACATTGTAAGGCACATACCTCAAAGCCTCTTAAAAGGCTAGTGTAGGCTTCGCTCAATCCGCTTTTCGCGGACATAACCTTTTCAATCACCATACCCATAAGGGTACGGTGTTCTTCCACAATGGTGACACTTTGAAGCACTCTCACCAAAGTGTCCGGCGCCTTCGAATTGACAGAGGTCACCGGTATAGTAGGCGCACCCCCTTCTCGAGAAAAGGGTTGCTCCTCTGACTCCAGAATTGTATGGGTTTTTGGAATGACATTTGGTTGGGGGCCAAACTGGACATGGCCCCCGTCTCCAGCCTCCATGGGGGTCGGTTCCCCCATGTTCTTGGCAGCCTCCGGCACCTTTCCCTATCCCGGAAGGGTCCTTTGGGATGACACCTCAGTGTTATCCGCGACAGTGTGGGAGGAAGCTGGTGGAGGCGAATCGCTCTCCATGATGTTCGGACCCAGCAAATTCCCGGAAGAGGAGGATCGCTGGGGGAGGACCTTAACCAGACTGCATTATACAATTTATATGCATTACAACTATAAGCCAGAAAAGCCAGGCATATATACATTTGAGTACTTATGATCTGGCCAGGGACTTCAGCCTGGGGCACCACTCATTGGCATCCAATGCGGAGTCATCTGTAAGGGATGTCCTCCCTTTCTTGGATGCCTCCGCCTCTAGATTGGTGGAGGCCACCCTTTTATCTTCTCCCCCTTAGGGGGGAGTTGCTCTCTTCCTCCTCTTCTTCCTCTTCGTCAGGGGACGAGAGGGTTCCGGTGTCCTCGGACACTACGTCCGAAGCACCCTTATGGCGAAGGCCGCTCTTGGCCTCCTTGCCCTTCTCCTTGGCTTTCTTTTCCGGCGCCTAGTACGGTGCAGGGACTAGCATCCTCTTCAACAAAGGAATGGCTTCGTCTTCGGGCAGCGGAGCCGGATAGTGAATCCGTTCCGCTTTCTTTGACCAACCCTGCTGTCGGTGTCAAAACCGGCGGATCTCAGGTAGGGGTCCTGAACTGTGCGTCTAAGGCAGATGGTAACACGAGGCAGGGGACACAATGTTTTACCCAGGTTCGGGCCCTCTTGATGGAGGTAAAACCCTACGTCCTGCTTGATTAATATTGATGATATGGGTAGTACAAGAGTAGATCTACCACGAGATCGGAGAGGCTAAAACCCTAGAAGCTAGCCTATGGTATGATTGTATGTTGTAGTTGTTGTGTCCTACGGACTAAAACCCTCTGGTTTATATAGACACCGGAGAGGGTTAGGGTTACACAAGGTCGGTTACAAAGGAGGAGATATCCATATCCGTATTACCTAGCTTGCCTTCCAAGCCAAGTAGAGTCCCATCCGGACACGAGACGAAGTCTTCAATCCTGTATCTTCATAGTCTAACAGTCCGGCCAATGGAGATAGTCCGGCTGTCCGGAGACCCCCTAATCTAGGACTCCCACACCTGCAAAAGGAAATGGAGAGTTTAGTTTGCTCCTTGGCCTCGCAAAGTAATGTTATGAAGGAACTTATGGGGGTCGCAGCATGGGTGCTGTCGTAGCCGAGATCTTTGGTTGTCTCCAGCCATGACTTCTGTTTCTTGAAGAGCAGCTTCCACATGTCTTCGTGCTTCGTGCTGAAAAACCACTATAGGATCTGGGAACCGGCCGAGTCAAACTTCCACATGGGCTCCTAACGCGCCTGACAGGGGAGTATCCGGCGGAAGAGCATCACTTGAATCACGCTGGCAAGGCTGGTATTTTTATCTACCATGCCCTTGATGCGCTTCTCCAGCATCGTTACCTCGTCAGGCGACGCCCAGTCCAGGCCCTTGTTGAGCCAGGATGTTAGCCACATTGGGGGCCCGAACTTGAACTCCGTAGGAGCAGCCCATGTGGAGTAACGGGGCTCTGTGACATAGAACCACCCCTGCTGCCATCCCTTCACGGTCTCCACGAAGGTGCCCTTGGGCCAAGTGACATTGGGCAGTTTGCTCACCATAGCGCCACCGCAATTCGCATGCTGGCCGTCCACCAATTTCGGCTTCACATTGGAGACCTTGAGCCATAGGCCGAAGTGGGGGGAAACATGGAGGAAGGCCTCGCATACGACGATGAACGCCAAAATGTTGAGGAAAGAATTCAGGGCTAGATCATGAAAATCTAACCCGTAGTAGAACATGAGGCAGCAGACGAAAGGATGAGGGGGAAACCCAGTCCGTGATGAAAATGAGGGATGAACACTACCCTCTCGCCGAACTTTGGAGTGGGGATGATTTGCTTTTTGGCTGAAAGCCGGTGGGCGATTTCCTTGGTCAGATACCCCGCTTCCCGGAGTTCCTTGATGTTTTTCTCCGTGACGGAGGAGGCCATCCACTTACCCTGAGCTCCAGATCCAGACATGGCTGGAGTACTTTCTGGGAACGGAGTGGATCGAAGCTTGAGCGCTGGAGCTTGAGGGCGGCTGGACTAAGGAAGGGGAAGGCATGGGGTAAAACGAGGGGATCTTATCTCCTTATAAAGGCAGTAAATACCATGTGTCTCCCAGGAGCCTTAAAGCTCGCCTATTTTCAAGGGGCGTGCAAAATGGCACGGTTGGGTTTCCCATGTCCGTATTGATGAGAATCCCGTAATAAGGGGGCACGATCTCTGCTTTGACAAGATGTGTCGTCGGTGGTTGCATCTCGAAATGCGAAACGGGAGGCCAAAAAACAGTTTGAAATAATAGAATGGCCGGACGTAATGTCTCACCAGTGAAATCTTCAGAGGACATAACTTATCTGTATTCTAATTCAGAGGTATGACTATTGTACAGAGCCAGATATAGTACTGACGGTCAACTTCTTTGAAGAATTCTAAGGAGGAACCCGCCTTGCAATGCCGAAGACAATCTGTGCGCCGGACACATCGTCATTGAAGATTGGTTCAGGGGCTACTGAGGGAGTCCTGGATTATGGGGTCCTCAGGTGTCCGGGCTACGTGATGTGGGCCGGACAGATGGGCCGTGAAGATACAAGATAGAAGGCCTTCCCTCGTGTCCGGATGGGACTCTCCTTTGCGTGGAAGGCAAGCTTAGCATGCAGATATGAATATTCCTTTCTTTGTAAACCGACTTTGTACAACCCTAGCCCCCTCCGGTGTCTATATAAACCGGAGGGTTTAGTCCTTAGACACAATAATCATAATCATACTGGCTAGACATCTAGGGTTTAGCCATTACGATCTCGTGGTAGATCAACTCTTGTAACCCTTATACTCATTAAAGTCAACCAAGCAGGACGTAGGGTATTACCTCCATCAAGAGGGCTCGAACATGGGTGAACATTGTGTCCCTTTTCAACTATTACCATCGATCCTTAGACGCACAGTTCGGGACCCCCTACCCGAGATCTGCCGGTTTTGACACTGAGGGAGTCCTGGATTAGGGGGTCTCCGGACAGCCGGACTATATCCTTTGGCCGAACTGTTGGACTATGAAGATACAAGATTGAGGACTTCGTCCCGTGTCCGGATGGGACTCTACTTGGCGTGGAAGGCAAGCTAGGCAATACGGATATGCATATCTCCTCCCTTGTAACCGACCTTGTGTAACCCTAGCCCCGTCCGGTGTCTATATAAACCGGAGGGTTTAGTCCGTAGGACAACAGACAATCAGACCATAGGCTAGCTTCTAGGGTTTAGCCTCTCTGATCTTGTGGTAGATCAACTCTTGTGATACTCATATCATCAAGAACAATCAAGCAAGACGCAGGGTATTACCTCCATCAAGAGGGCCCGAACCTGGGTAAACATTGTATCCCCTGCCTCATGTTACCATCCGCCTTAGACGCACATTTCGGGACCCCCTACCCGAGATCCGCCGGTTTTGACACCGACATTGGTGCTTTCATTGAGAGTTCCACTGTGTCGTCACCATAAGGCTCGATGGCTCCTTCGATCATCGGTAACGATGCGGTCCAGGGTGAGGTTTTCCTCCCCGGATAGATCTTCGTATTCGGCGACTTCGCACTGCGGGCCAATTCACTTGGCCATCTGGAGCAGATTGAGAGCTACGCCCCTGGCCATCAGGTCAGATATGGAAACTTGAATTACACGGCCGACATCCGTGGAGACTTGATCTTCGACAGATTCGAGCCCAAATCGGACGCGCCGCATAGTCACGACGAGCATGACGTAACTTTGCCGTCGGAAAATGTTCGAGAGATCGCATCTACAACTACTCCGGCCATTAATCCGGAGCAAGTCGCACCATCCGAGCGCGGAGGGATGGACCCCGCCATGGAGGCCGCACTCTCAGTGGCGATAGAGCCGGATACTAACTTCACCCCTTACGAGAGCCGTGTCACCGAACCGCTGGATTCATATCCGGCCACGGACTCCGAGCCGCTTACATCCGTACCCGTCGAATCCGACTGGGCGCTGATCATGGAGTTCACCTCCGCGGATATCTTCCAGCACTCGCCCTTCGACAATGTGCTAAATTCATTAAGGTCTCTCTCCCTATCAGGAGAACCTTGGCCGAACTATGTCCGGCTAGAATGGGATGCGGACGACGAAGAAATTCGCTGCCCACCCACCACCCACTTAGTAGCCACTATCAACGACTTAACTGACATGCTCGACTTCGACTCCGAGGACTTCGACGGTATGCACGATGTAGCCGAAGACGAATAGGAACCACTGCCCATAGGGCGCTGGACCGCCACCTCAGCATATGATATATACATGGTGGACACCCCCAAAGAAGTCAATGGCGACGAGACAGCAGAGGATGACCCCTCCAAGAAGCAACCCAAACACCGATGTCAGCGGCGCTGTTTTAAGTCCCACCACAACAAGAGCAGTGATACTGGCACATGAGATAATAACACCCCGGATAGTGCCGAAGACAACAACAACCCCCTCCAGCGCGATGTAGAGCCAGAGGACCAACAAGCTAGCCCCCCAGAGCGGGCAGCAGATGGAGAACCAGAGGAGGACAATTACATGCCTCTCTCCGAAGACGAGGCGAGTCTCGGCGACGAAGAGTTTATCGTGCCTGAGGACCCTGTCGAGCAAGAGCGCTTCAAGCGCCGGCTTATGGCCACGGCAAATAGCCTGAAGAAAAAGCAGCAACAGCTTCAAGCTGACCAAGACTTGCTAGCAGACAAGTGGACTGAAGTCCTTGCGGCCGAGGAGTATGAACTCGAGCGCCCCTCCAAGAGTTACCCAAAACGAAGGTTGCTACCTCACCTCGAGGAGGAAGCATTGAAACCTCAATCACCAGTGCACGATGCGGCTGACCGGCCACCGCGTGGCCGAGCCAGAGAGGCGTTTCAGCCTGAAGTTCAGCCTGCACCCCGCCGCCACTCAATCAAAAATACTAAGGCCCAGGACAACACAAGGGACCTGCGAGACGTATTGGTGTAGGACCTTGAAGTAGATGTGTCTAGAGGGGGTGATTAGACACTTAATGCTAAAGTTGCAGTTTTTAAGCTTTTTCGGTTTAAGTGGAGTTTAGGCACAATTTCAACATTCACAATACATATCAAGCAAGCATGCAAAGAGTATATAGGCAGCGGAAAGTAAAGCATGCAACTTGCAAGAATGTAAAGGGAAGGGTTTGGAGAATTCAAACGCAATTGGAGACACGGATGTTTTTCCCGTGGTTCGGATAGGTGGTGCTATCCTACATCCACGTTGATGGAGACTTCAACCCACGAAGGGTAACGGTTGCGCGAGTCCACGGAGGGCTCCACCCACGAAGGGTCCACGAAGAAGCAACCTTGTCTATCCCACCATGGCCATCACCCACGAAGGACTTGCCTCACTAGCAGTAGATCTTCATGAAGTAGGCGATCTCCTTGCCCTTACAAACTCCTTGGTTCAACTCCACAATCTTGTCGGAGGCTCCCAAGTGACACCTAGCCAATCTAGGAGATACCACTCTCCAAGAAGTAACAAATGGTGTGTTGATGATTAACTCCTTGCTCTTGTGCTCCAAATGATAGTCTCTCCAACACTCAACTCTCTCTCGCAGGATTTGGATTTGGTGGAAAGAAGATTTGAGTGGAAAGCAACTTGGGGAAGGCTAGAGATCAAGATTCATGTGGTAGGAATGGAATATCTTGGCCTCAACACATGAGTAGGTGGTTCTCTCTCAGAACATATGAGTTGGAAGTATAGATGTGTTCTGATGGCTCTCTCCACGAGTGAAGAGGAGGTGGAGGGGTATATATAGCCTCCACACAAAATCCAACCGTTACACACAATTTACCAATCTCGGTGGGACCGAATCAACAAACTCGGTCGGACCGAAATAGTAAACCTAGTGACCGTTAGAGATTTTCGGTGGGACTGACATGCAACCTAGTAGGACCGATATGGTTAGGGTTAGGGCATAACGAAATCTCGGTGAGACCGATTACACAAACTCGGTGAGACCGATTTGGTAATAAGCTAACCAGAGGGTTGGTCAGGCAAACTCGGTGGGACCGATTCGCTCTTCTCGGTGAGACCGAAATGTTACGAAAAGGAAACAGTGAGTTTACATTGCAATCTCGGTGGGACCGATCCGCTCTTTCGGTGAGACCGAAAAGTTACGAAAAGGAAACAGAGAAATTGCAATCCCATCTCGGTGAGACCGAGATCCCTATCGGTAGAACCGATTTGCTTAGGGTTTGGCAATGGCTATGACAAGTGAAACTCGGTGGCGCCGGATAGAAATAATCGGTAGGTCCGAGTTTGGCTTAGGTTTAGGTCATATGTGGAAGTGGGAAAGTAGCTG
Organism: Triticum monococcum; assembly: GCA_034509565.1. Classification (NCBI taxonomy): domain Eukaryota; kingdom Viridiplantae; phylum Streptophyta; class Magnoliopsida; order Poales; family Poaceae; genus Triticum; species Triticum monococcum. The sequence goes on along the minus strand of CM067841.1, from coordinate 532,536,821 downwards.
AGGATTTTGGAGCATATCATTAAGCACTTGAAGCAAGAGGCTCATTAAGCAACACCTCATCCCTCCTTGGTAGTATTGGCTTTTCCTATGGACTCAATGTGATCTTGGATCACTAAAATGTAAAATGAAGAGTCTTGAGCTTTAAGCTTTAGCCAATCCTTTGTCCTTAGCATCTTGGAAAATTTCCCACAACCTTTAGTCCATGCCACTCCATTGTTGAACTTATCTGAAACATACTAGATAGAAACGTTAGTCCAACAAGAGATATGTTGTCATTAATTACCAAAACCACCTAGGGAGCACTTGTGCTTTCAATCACCCCCTTTTTGGTAATTGATGGCAACATACATCAAAGCTTTATATAAAGATATAAAGAACAGCAAGTAAAGCTTTGGAAGGACATGTAACAAGCATAGGCTCCCCCTACATGTATGCACTCATGTAAATGTGAAATATAGAGGCATGTGAGAGCATAACCATGACAGAGTAGGCAATGTGTTACATGTATCTTGGCCATATGCATCAGAGCAAAAGATTATCAAAGAAAATACCTTCATGCTCACGAGTCCTTCTTGCAAACAGTATGTACATAAGCAAGAATTCCTCATACTCATGATTTTGATGCATACACTTACCTTGTAGTCTTTAGCTGGCTTAGGATGGAATGAACCTGCACAAACAAGGTTAGATAACACAGGTACCTCCACTAGCCAGAGCAAACCAAAGAAGCCACAAGAGTACCAAGACTGGGATGACATGTAGAGAGTGAGTACAAGGTACCACAATGGATTCAACATGTCCCCAAGAGTAAAGATATGCAATGAATTTGACTGATTTCTTTCCCTTAGGTGTCTTGCTCCCCCTGAATCTTACATGGGATATTGGGAGAAGATAGGGAACAGAAAATCAGAGCTGAAAGATACAAATGGATATAACTTAATGCAAATAAGCACATATGAACATGTCTTTCCTAATGCAAATAAGCACATATGAACATGTCTTTCCCCCAAAAAGACATGTGACATCTCTCCTCTTGAACATCAAGCATCTGGGATCCTTGAGTATTCTCTCCCCCTGGAAATCTCTTTCTCCCCCTTAATACTTTCTCCCTTGTAGGTGATAAGCTTTGATGTGATCTCTCTCTCCCCCTTTGACATCAATTTCCAAGAAGGGCTTTCTGGAATCCGTCGTATAGGTTTGGTCCTTGAGACTCAGCACAAAGCAATGGATAAAACTATGATGCTTGTAGAGGAAAAGATTCATTGAGTAGAGTTGGATCAGAAGAAATATAGAACAAGTGGCAAACTGTTTTTCATGTTGTGAAGTCGGTGGCACCGAGTGGCATGTTTCGGTGGGGCCAAAAAGATTCGTTTGGACCGAAAACTACAAGTCGGTGAAACCGAGTTCAACACAGAGAAAAACACTTGTCACCTCAGCTCACTAAACATGTAGGATCTCACAAAGATTTGCAATGAATTATCTGAAGGATTTGCAAGGAATTGAATGCAGAAAATGCAGAACAAAAACAAAAAGAAAAGAGAAGAAACTGAAAAAGAGAAAGAAAATAAATATGCATGAGACAAATGCAATAACACAGAAAAGAACACAAGAGAACTTCATCTAGAGTTGGGCGGTGACAGAGTTACCTATGTTAGAGTATATTGACTTAGGAGTCAAGTGAAAACACTTGATCATAGGTCATACTCATTGTTTAAGCTCGAAATGGGGTTACCATTTTTCGTTTAAGCATCCTGATGTATTCGCATCTTGTTGAGTTGCTTTGACTCATGTCTTGGAGTAAAGCTTATCTAAGATGGAATAACATACCTTGGGTGGTGGTGCGGTTCTTGCTCATGTAGTTGAACTTGTGTGGGTGCTCAAGGTTGAAGTAGCTCATCAAGAGTTGGGAGCACCACTTGGAGTTTGAGTTCATCTACCTACATGGGTTAGTTCTTGCAAGGAAGAGCACTTGTGTATCCAAAAATGACAATCATGAAGCTCAACATAGAATTTGTCAAAGGATATGTTTGAATGGTTTTGTGCTTCCTTGTCTTCAACCACCATTGTGTAGAGACTTGGTGATGTAGAGATTGCTCAAGATGTGAGTGAGTCGCAATCTCATGGAATTAGATTCAACCAAGCACCTACATGGGTTAGACAACATGCAAGGTACAAATATATCCAAGACATAAGATAGTCATCATAAGAGATATATCATGGATTAGTCATAAGCTCATGTCTTGCATGTATCCAATGGAGTTCCTACTCCAAGTTCGAAGCATCAATAATGTTCAATTCACCTCTCAACCTGCAAAACACTTTCTCATCAAGAGGTTTAGTAAATATATCCGCTAATTGCTTATCGGTGCGAACATGCTTAAGATCAATGTCACCCTTAGCAACATGGTCTTGAATGAAATGATGACGAACTTTAATATGCTTAGTTCGAGAATGTTGTACAGGATTATGACCAATTTTGATAGCACTTTCATTTTCACAAAGTAGTGGAACATGTTTCACATAGATCCCATAATCTTTAATAGTTTGGGTCATCCAAAGTAATTGAGCACAACATGAACCAGCGGCAATGTATTCCGCTTCGGCAGTGGATAAGGATACTGAGTTTTGTTTCTTGGAAGACCAAGACACAAGAGATCTACCAAGAAATTGACAAGTACCCGAAGTGGACTTTCTATCAACCTTGTCTCCGGCATAATCCGAGTCGGAATAGCCAACAAGATCAAAACAAGACCTCTTAGGATATCAAATGCCAAAGTTTGGTGTATGAATTAAGTATCTCACTATCCTTTTCATGGCCTTAAGATGACATTCTTTAGGAGCAGCTTGATACCGTGCACACATGCACACACTTAGCATAATGTCGGGACGTGAAGCACATAGGTATAACAAAGAACCAATCATAGAGCGATAAACCTTTTGATCAACCGGTTCACCATCTTTGGTCAAATCAAGATGTCCACTAGTAGGCATTGATGTTCACCACCTTTGCATTCTTGCATATTGAACTTCTTGAATAAGTCCTTGGTGTACTTCGTTTGAGAGACAAATGTACCTTCCTTAGTTTGCTTGATTTGCAAACCGAGAAAGAATTTGAGTTCACTCATCATAGACATCTCAAACTTCTCTGACATTAGCTTTCCAAACTTTTCACTAAAGAGAGGGTTAGTTGAACCAAATATGATATCATCAACATAAATTTGGCATACAAATAGTTCTCCATTAACCCTTTTAGTAAAAAGAGTAGAATCAATTTTACCAATTTCAAAACCACTTGCAATAAGGAACTTGGTCAAGCATTTATACCATGCTCTAGGAGCTTGTTTAAGACCATAAAGAGCTTTGTGAAGTTTGTAAACATGATTTGGTTTCTTAGGATTAATAAAGCCGGGAGGTTGTTTGACATAAACTTCCTCCTCTATTTCACCATTTAGAAAAGCACTTTTAATGTCCATTTGGTACAAGGTGATATTATGGTGATTAGCATAGGCAAGTAAGATGCGAATGGACTCAAGTCTAGCAACGGGAGCATATGTCTCACCATAGTCCATACCTTCGACTTGTGTGTACCCTTGGGCGACGAGACGTGCTTTGTTGTGAACCACTTGTCCATCTTCATCTTGCTTGTTGCGAAACACCCATTTGGTACCAATGATGTTGTGGTTGTTGTCGGGCTTCTCAACCAATGTCCAAACTTGGTTTCTCTGAAAGTTGTGTAGCTCTTCATGCATAACGTTTATCCAATCCGGATCTTCCAATGCTTCTTCAACCTTCATAGGTTCAATGCTAGAGATGAATGAATAGTTTTCACAAAAGTTAGCTAAACGAGTTTTTGAGCGAGTGATTCTCCCGGTTTGTATATCATTGTAGATTTGCTCGACGGGATGATCTTTGGCAATTCTTGCTCGAACTCGTGAGAGCTTTTGCTTGGGTCTTCGTTGAACATCTTCTTCATCTTGTTCTTCTTCTTGGCTTTCTTCATTGTTGACGTTGTCATTCTCTTGTCGTGGTGGAGAAGGAGGTTGTTGATGTTCGTCTTGATGCATTTTCTCGTCTTCTTCATCTTGGTGTGTCCCACTTGTGGATGCTTCCGTATCAATTCTTGGTTCACCTTGTCGTGAAGTAGAAGCTTCCACTTGGACGGACGAGGTACTCTCCTTCACCTCCGTTGGACAAATTTTGCCAATAGACAAGTCTTGGATTTCTTCTGAAGGGTCTTTGTCTCCTACATCGATTGGCAATTGCTCTACTTGCGAGCCATTAGATTCATCAAACTTCACATCTACCGTCTCTTCAACCTTTCGGGTGAAATTGTTGTAGACATGGTAAGTGTGAGAGTTTGAGCCATAACCAAGTAGAAACCTTCATGAGATTTAGGAGCAAACTTTGAATGACGATGCTTGTCAAGAATGTAGCACTTTGAGCCGAATACTCGAAAGTATCCAACTTGGGGTTTGTTACGGTGAGGAGCTCGTATGCCGTCTTGCCGAGTAGCTTGTGAAGATACAAGCGATTTGTTGCATGACAACCTGTCTCAACCGCTTTTGCCCAAAAGTGCTTCGGCGTCTTGTACTCATCAAGCATCGTTCTCGCCATTTCAATGAGCGTCCGGTTCTTCCTCTCAACAACTCCATTTTGTTGGGGTGTGTACGTAGCCGAGAACTCGTGTGAAATCCCTTCTTCGTCAAGAAAGGTGTCCACCTTTGTGTTCTTGAACTCCATTCCGTTGTCACTCCGAACCTTCTTGATCTTCACGTCAAACTGATTTTGGGCCTTCCTAGCGAAGTTTTTGAAGATCTTCTGGACTTGCGACTTGTCATCAAGAAAGAACACCCACGTAAATCTTGAAAAATCATCAACTATAACTAGACCAAAAGAATTTCCACCGAGACTCTTGTAGGCATTGGGACCAAAAAGATCCATATGAAGTAGCTCGAGTGGCCTCCTTGTGGTCATGATGTTCTTCATGGGATGCCTTCCTCCAACCTGTTTACCTGCTTGACAAGCACTGCAAAGTCTATCCTTATCAAATATGACATCGTTAACTCCAAGGATATGATTTCCTTTAATAAGCTTGTCAAGGTTTCTCATGCCAACGTGACCTAGTCATCTATGCCACAACCAACCTTTTGAGGATTTAACAATAAAGCAAGTTTCAGGTTGTGCCTTTTTAGAGAAATCGACAATGTAAAGATCACCTCTACGTATACCAGTAAAGACCATTTTATGATTGTCTCGACGAAACACTTGGCAATCTACCTTAGTAAATAGAACATTCAAACCGAAATCAGCAAGTCTAGATACTGAAAGTAAGTTGTAGCCGAGAGATTCAACGAGCATGACATTTTGAATGGAACTATCATGTGAGATGGCCACCTTACCAAGGCCAACCACTTTACCCTTTGAATTATCACCAAAGGTGACATGTTTTCGAGGGTCGTCATTTTCAGCAAGCTCATAGAACATCTCTTCATCTCCGGTCATATGATCAGTACATCCACTATCAAGAACCCATTCCTTTCCTCCAGACACATATCCCCGAAGATTTGCCATAAGACCAAAATGTCTCATTGCATCATCAAGATCGAAGTCACTATCATCATCATCATCATAGTATCCATGTTCACCATGATCATTTCCTAGAGAGGGTAATTCATTAGATAAATGATCATCAAAGTGGTCACCTTTATGAATTCTTATAGCTTCGGATATAATGATTCCAACATCTCCTTTAGCATGCTTGAGATTGGTAAGCTCAAATAGACAATCACCAAAACTAGGATCACTAGAGTTCATCTTACTCAAGGCAATAGATTTATGGAGAATTTCATCCAAATTTTTCAAGGAATAATCAGGAAATCGTTCCTCAAGAAATTTCCATATAGTATAGGCATAATTAAGAGTAGGCAAACTAGCAATCAGATTTTTGGGCAATCCTCTAATGATGAGCTCAATAGTTCTAAGATTGCGAATTATGTCGATATCTTCATCTAGGGTAGGATGCAAAGGATCAATATGAGGTGCACAAGGGCTAGCAATATACTTGTTCAAATGATATTGATTGAAAATTACAAGCATCTCATTTTTCCACTCATGAAAATACTCTCCATCAAGAATAGGCACTCTATGTCTAAGACTCCCTAAAGTAGACACATCCATCTTCCTCCAATGGTGATTAAACCAAGGCAATGGAGACCAAAGCTCTGATACCACTTGTAGGACCTTGAAGTAGATGTGTCTAGAGGGGGGTGATTAGACACTTAATGCTAAAGTTGCAGTTTTTAAGCTTTTTCAGTTTAAGTGGAGTTTAGGCACAATTTCAACATTCACAATACATATCAAGCAAGCATGCAAAGAGTATATAGGCAGTGGAAAGTAAAGCATGCAACTTGCAAGAATGTAAAGGGAAGGGTTTGGAGAATTCAAACGCAATTGGAGACACGGATGTTTTTCCCGTGGTTCGGATAGGTGGTGCTATCCTACATCCACGTTGATGGAGACTTCAACCCATGAAGGGTAACAGTTGCGCGAGTCCACGGAGGGCTCCACCCACGAAGGGTCCACGAAGAAGCAACCTTATCTATCCCACCATGGCCATCGCCCACGAAGGACTTGCCTCACTAGCGGTAGATCTTCACGAAGTAGGCGATCTCCTTGCCCTTACAAACTCCTTGGTTCAACTCCACAATCTTGTTGGAGGCTCCCAAGTGACACCTAGCCAATCTAGGAGACACCACTCTCCAAGAAGTAACAAATGGTGTGTTGATGATGAACTCCTTGCTCTTGTGCTTCAAATGATAGTCTCCCCAGCACTCAACTCCCTCTCACAGGATTTGGATTTGGTGGAAAGAAGATTTGAGTGGAAAGCAACTTGGGGAAGGCTAGAGATCAAGATTCATGTGGTAGGAATGGAATATCTTGGCCTCAACACATGAGTAGGTGGTTCTCTCTTAGAACATATGAGTTGGAAGTGTAGATGTGTTTTGATGGCTCTCTCCACGAGTGAAGAGGAGGTGGAGGGGTATATATAGCCTCCACACAAAATCCAACCGTTACACACAATTTACCAATCTCGGTGGGACCGAATCAACAAACTCGGTCGGACCGAAATAGTAAACCTAGTGACTGTTAGAGATTCTCGGTGGGACTGACATGCAACCCGGTAGGACCGATATAGTTAGGGTTAGGGCATAACGTAATCTCAGTGAGACCAATTACACAAACTCGGTGAGACCGATTTGGTAATAAGCTAACCAGACGGTTGGTCAGGCAAACTCGGTGGGACCAATTCGCTCTTCTCGGTGAGACCGAAATGTTATGAAACGGAAAAAGTGAGTTTACATTGCAATCTGGGTGGGACCGATCCGCTCTCTCGGTGAGACCAAAAAGTTACGAAAAGGAAACAGAGAAATTCCAATCCCATCTCAGTGAGACCGAGATCCCTATCGGTAGAACCGATTTGCTTAGGGTTTGGCAATGGCTATGACAAGTGAAAATCGGTGGCGCCGGATAGAAATTATCGGTAGGTCCGAGTTTGGCTTAGGTTTAGGTCATATGTGGAAGTGGGAAAGTAGCTGAGGATTTTGGAGCATATCATTAAGCACTTGAAGCAAGAGGCTCATTAAGCAACACCTCATCCCTCCTTGATAGTATTGGCTTTTCCTATGGACTCAATGTGATCTTGGATCACTAAAATGTAAAATGAAGAGTCTTGAGCTTTAAGCTTTAGCCAATCCTTTGTCCTTAGCATCTTGGAAAATTTCCCACAACCTTTAGTCCATGCCACTCCATTGTTGAACTTATCTGAAACATACTAGATAGAAACGTTAGTCCAACAAGAGATATGTTGTCATTAATTACCAAAACCACCTAGGGAGCACTTGTGCTTTCAATTGGATAGTAAGGCAAAAATCGCAAGGTCAATATACGGGTCACGGACATGAGCACCAACACGGGACGATGATCGTCGCATCGGATACACCAAGAGTAAATCTGGCCGGGTCGAATACAGCAGACAAGATTCGTATGAACTGCGTCGAGATATAGCCCGGCACAGAGGCGCCGCACACCCCCTATGCTTCACTGATGAAGTTATGAATCATGAATTCCCGGAGGGTTTCAAACCCGTAAATATCTAATCATACGATGGCACGATAGATCCCACTGTATGGATTAAGGATTTCCTCCTTCACATCCACATGGCTCGCGGTGATGATCTACACGCCATCAAGTACCTCCAACTAAAACTCAAAGGACCAGCTCGGCATTGGCTGAACAGCTTGCCAGCAGATTCCGTCGGCAGTTGGGAGGATCTGGAAGACGCATTTCTTGACAACTTCCAGGGCACTTATGTGCGGCCACCGGATGCTGATGACTTGAGCCATATAACCCAGCAGCTAGGAGAACCAGCCAGACAATTGTGGACTCGGTTCCTGACTAAGAAAAACCAAATTGTAGATTGTCCATACGCAGAGGCCCTAGCGGCATTCAAGCATAACATCCGTGACGAGTGGCTCGCTCGCCACCTCGGCCAGGAGAAGTCGAAATCTATGGCAGCCCTCACAACACTCATGACCCGCTTTTGCACGGGCGAGAATAGCTGGCTGGCTCGCAGCAACAACACATCGAGGAATCCGGACACCTCGGATACCAAAGATGTTAACGGTAGGCAACATCATAACAGACCAAAGCGCCGCAATAACGGCGATAACACCGAAGATACGATAGTCAATGCCGGATTCAAAGGCTCTAGATCCAGTCAGCGGAAAAAGCCATTTAAAAGAAATACTCCGGCTCCATCCAGTTTGGATCGCATACTGGATCGCTCGTGTCAAATCCACGGCACCCCCGACAAGCCAGCCAATCACACCAACAGAGAATGTTGTGTGTTCAAGCAGGCCGGCAAGTTAAATGCCGAAAACAAGGACAAGGGGTTGCATAGTGATGATGAGGAAGAGCCCCGGCCGCCGAACACAGGAGCATAGAAGGAGTTTCCCCCACAAGTGAAGACGGTGAACATGATATATGCAACCCACATTCCCAACAGGGAGAGGAAGCGTGCACTAAGGGACATCTATGCGATGGAGCCCGTCGCCCCAAAGTTCAACACATGGTCTGCTTGCCCGATCACCTTCGATCGTAGGGACCACCCCACCAGCATCCGTCATGGCGGATCCGCCGCACTGGTCCTAGAACCCATCATTGAAGGATTTCACCTCACTCGAGTTCTTATGGACGGTGGCAGCAGCCTGAACCTGCTCTATCGGGATACAGTGCGAAAAATGGGCATCGGTCCCTCGAGGATCAAACCCAGCAAAACCACCTTTAAAGGCGTCATCCCAGGTGTAGAGGCCCATTGCACAGGCTCAATCACACTGGAAGTGGTCTTCGGATCACCGGACAACTTCCGAAGTGAAGAGTTAATCTTCGATATCATCCCGTTTTGCAGTGGCTATCATGCACTGCTTGGATGGATAGCATTCGCAAAATTTAATGCAGTGACGCATTACGCATACCTCAAGCTCAAGATGCTAGGACCCAGGGGGTCATAACAGTAAATGGAAACACAGAACGCTCGCTCCGCACGGAAGAGCACACTGTGGCCCTTGCAGCAGAAGCACAAAGCATCCTTTTAAGGCAGACCACTCATTCGGCGTCACAGCCCCTGGACACCTTCAAGCGAGTCCGGAACAAGCTGCAATAGGATCGCCTGGCACGATCAGAGCTTGCCTAGCAATTCGGCCCCCGTCCCAGTCCCAGTTAAGCGACAAAATCCGTGTCGTGCGTACATAACTACGCACTGAAAATACCATGGACATAGGCGGGGGCACGATCAGGACACGCCCCATGATGTGGCTTAACCACCCTAGGGGTTGTATACCTTTATCATTCCTTTTCTCTCTCAGGGCCTAACTCTCTAGAAGCCCTTTCTGGCAGCACGATTGCTGGACACATTCCGCAAGCAACAACCAAGGTGGCAAGGAGCTAAGATGAACACGGGAACCCCAAGGTGGCCTCTAATAATAATTGATATACCCGTTTTTTACTAATCTATGCGCAGCTCGCCCTGGGATAGGACATTTCAAATTGTCCTGCTTTCTGCTTATTGCACTACTTGTACCAGTACGCTTCGACGTATTATTTAAATAACAATGCATATCGATAGTCTATCATTGCATTATTTAAGTTTTTCTTCTTTTCTCTCTTATATGTCCATTTACGACAATCCACACCCGTATGTTCGGGTACGGTAAGTACGCCATGGGCTCTCGTTTACCCCATAATACGGCGCAAGAAGTCCGAACACTTTCGACAATACGGCACCCTGAACTTATAGCATTATATGCATCAGCTCCGAATCATGTCTTTGGTCAAATGTTGGGTTTGCCCAGCTCCCATGCTTTGGTACCTTACGTTCCAATATATCGGCTAAGGTAGCGGTGGGAGAACTACTGCGATTGTGTCCCGGTTCTTTCGGACGAGCACCTCAGTAGAGAAAGCCGAAAATTGACTGTCATGATAAGGCAAGAGACTGGTCGCTGTTCGAGAGGTCTCAAGTCCTTAAAGACTTTTTCCGCTTTGGGCGAGGAGTCGGCCTTGTCCGGCTTAGGCATGTATAGCGCCCCAAATTCGGCCCTCCGAATACCAGGGGCTTCACCAAAATTTAAAATTGTAGACTTCTATGGCTAAGTGAGAGTGATAAAGCATTATAGTCCGATTGCCTGGTTCATTGCGTTGAACACCTCCCTCGAAGGACCCAAAATTGGGGTAAAGAGTGCTCATTTTTATCCCGAACACCTCAGTACTAGTTACATGGGGATAGAAGCCGACGACTGGCCAACTCTCAGATTTTATATACGGCCGCACAGAAGGTAATATTTTAAATTAAGAAAGCGTCCCATGGCGCAAATGAACTCGGTTCACATTACAGGATCACATGAGCACATTCATTCAAAAATTACATCCTTGGCACACTCATCCGCCACTAGGTGGGAACCCTTCAGGACACTCTCATAATAATTCTCGGGGCAGCGATGCTCCTTGCCCTCCGATGGCCCCTCCTTCACCAGCTTCACGGCGTCCAGCTTCACCGAGTGCACCTTTGCCTGGGCAAAAGCCCTGCATGCACCTTCGGTGCAGACGGACCACTTTATGACTTCAAGCCGTGGGCAGGTTTCCACAAGCCGCCTCACCAGACTGAAGTAGCTGCCGGACAGGGGCTCGCCAGGCCACATCCGGACTATAATGCCCCTCATGGCCTGTTCGGCCGCCTTGTGAAGCTCGACCAACTGCTTCGGCTGGTCGCTCAAGGGCACGGGGTGTTCGGTCCCAGTATACTGAGACCAGAACAACTTCTCCGTCGAGCTCCCCTCCTCAGCTCGGTAAAACTCCACGGCATCCAGTACACTGTGGGGAAGATCTGCAAACGCTCCTACAGAGCTCCGAACTCGGGTAAGAAAAAGGAAAGTCTCCTTCACATGCTTGCTTTGCATAATGAATGCCTTACCCGCTGCTATCTTCTTCACCGCGTCAATCTCCTGAAGGGCCTTGTGGGCTTCGGCCTTGGCGCTCCGGACGCTTTCAAGCGCCTGCGCGAGCTCGAACTCTCGCGTCTTAGAGTCAAGCTCCAAGGACTCATGCTTTTTGGCAAGAGCCTCGAGCTCTTGCTGCACCTCGCCTACTCGGGCTTCTTGCTTCTCCCATTCAATGCGCTCCTTGGCCGCTTTGTCTTCGGCCTTGGCCAACGCCTTCCTCAGGGTCGCCACTTTGGTCGTGGCCCCTGACAAATCCATGATGATCCTATTACCTTACACCCGAACTCCTTTTTAATATATAGACAAAGGTATTGCTTACCTTTGTTCTCCTCGAGCTGCCTCTTGGTAAGGCCTAGCTCGGTCTCGAACAGCTCTAGGTCCTGCTTCAGTGCAGAGACCTCCGCAGTATGTGCGGTAGCGGCGAGCAGCGAAGCCTGCACATACACATAGATACATTCTGATTAGACTCCTGAGTCATCATTTGATCCTCTATTCGGCTTTTCTTCTTGAACGCTAAACAGAGCATCAGGGGCTACTATCTATGCGGTACCATTACTTTAATATATAGACAAAGGTATTGCTTACCTTTGTTCTCCTCGAGCTGCCTCTTGGTAAGGCCGAGCTCGGTCTCGGACCGCTCTAGGTCCTGCTTCAGTGCAGAGACCTCCGCAGTACGTGCGGCAGCGGCCAGCAGCGAAGCCTACACATACACATGGATACATTCTGATTAGACTCCTGAGTCATCATTTGATCCTCTATTCGGCTTTTCTTCTTGAACACTGAATAGAGCATCAGGGGCTATTATCTATGTGGTACTATTTCCTTATATTTTGATTGCTTACCTCAAAGCCTGTTAGGAGGCTGGCGCAAGCTTCGGTCAGTCCATTTTTGGCGGACTGAACCTTTTCGACCACCGCGCTCATGATAGTGCGGTGCTCTTCGTCGATGGAAGCGCTGCGAAGCGCTTCCAGCAAGTTGTCCGGTGCCTCTGGATGGACAGAGGACACCGGACCGGATGGTTGGCCCCCTTTATGGGGGACCGCCTACCGGGGTCCGGAACCAACGGAGGTTCCGGCGCAGTGTCTAACTGGGGCCCGAACTCGGAGCCCGTAGGAGCCTCGCTCCCTTGGTACCCATGGTCCGGGAAGTCACCGCGAGGCGCCCCCAGGACCACCTCCCCTTGGCTCGATGCCTTTTGAGACAACACCTCGGCATTGTCCGTAGGGCGAGGGGTGGAAGCGGTTGGAGGAGAACCGATGTTCATATCCGACGAGTCCAAAGAGCCGCTCGATGAGGGTACGTCGAGATGAGCTCGGGACGGACTGCATAATCATGTTCGACATGAGGAGAGGCGGTTCAATATAACATACCATGAAGTACTATGGTGTCCGGACACTTACGACTTCACCAGGGGCTTGTCCCTGGGTAGCCACTCGTCGTCGTTGTCGGCGGCCGTCGTGGCGCAGTCCGGAGGGAGGGTCCTTCCCTTCTTGGATCCTTTGGCTTCCCCGGATCGGTCGGCCTTCCTTTTCTTGTCTCCCCGGCTAGGGGGCAGAATTTTTCTCCTCCTCCTCCTCGTTTCCGTGGGAGGAGTGCGTGTCAGAGTCATCGGACGATGAGTTCGATACAACCTTGCGCCGGAGACCCTTTCGGGTCCCCTTGGCCTTTTTTGCCGGCACCTCGTAAGGTGCCGGAGTCAGCATCTTCGTTAGAAGAGCGTTTGCAGGATCCTCGGGCAGGGGGGCTGGGCAATCAAGTTGCTCCGCTGTCTCTATCCAGTCTTGTTAATGACATGGAAGCTCAGATCCTGCACATAACTAAACCGGGGCAAATAAATACCCTGAGAGATATAAAAAGCCTACCGGATGGGCGTGGCGCTTTGTGCTGAGTCCGCGGTCCTCGGTGAGGAATCTCGGCGCTCTTGAACAGCACCCTCCAGACATCCTCGTGCGTCATGTCATAGAGCTCTCGCAGCGTCTGGTGCTTGGCCGAGTCGAACTCCCACAAAACAAATGCCCGTCATTGACACGGAAGGATCCGGCGGAAGAGCATAACCTGGACCACATTGACAAGCTTGATTTTCTTATTCGTCATGTTCTAGATGCAGGTCTGGAGTCCGGTCAGCTCTATCAAAGAACCCAAGGACAGGCCCTTCTCTTTCCAGTAGGTGAGCCGCATGGGGACTCCGGATCAAAATTTGGGGGCTGCCGCCCAGTTGGAGTCGCGTGATTCGGTGATGTAGAACCACCCCGATTGCCACCCCTTTATGGTCTCCACATAGGAGCCTTCGAGCCAGGTGACGTTAGGCATCTTGCCCACCATGGCGCCTCCGCACTCTGCTTGCTGGCCGACCACCACCTTTGGTTTGACATTAAAAGTCTTCAGCCACAAGCCGAAATGGGGCTTGATGCGGAGGAAGGCCCTGCACACGACGATAAACACCAAGATGTTGAGGATGAAATTGGGGGGCAGATCGTGAAAATCCAGCCCGTAGTAGAACATGAGTCCGCGGACGAACATGTGGAGAGGAAATCCCAATCCGCGGACGAAATGGGTAAGAAAAACTATCCTCTCATGGGGTTCGGGCGTAGGGATGATCTGCCCTACATCTGGCAGCCGGTGCGCGATGTTCGCGGCCAGATATCCGGCTTCCCGTAACTTTTTGATGTTCTCCTCCGTGACAGAGGAGACCATCCACTTTCCTCCTACTCTGGACATGCTTGGAGTGGTTTGAGATGAAGAACGCGAGCTTGGGCGCTAGAGCTCGGGTGTGCGGGAATGGGTAAGCAAGGAAGAAGGCGTGGGTGAAAAGAGTAAATCCTTGTCCCTTTATAAGGGTGGAAGAGGCGATGTGTCTCCCCACTTGCCTGGTAAAACCACATATTCCCCAGGCGCCGTAATTAATGGCGTGGTTGGGTTACCCACGTCTGTATTGATGAGAATCCCGTGATAAGGGGAACACGATCTCTGCGTTGACAAGACGTGTCAAGAAAACTGCCTCGCGATATGTGCGGTGCTGGTTGAGAAAAACGGTTTGAATAATGACCGGCCCATGGCGTGATGTCATGCCGTCAAAACATGTGTAGGATCTAGAAGAAGGAGTGTGTAGAGGCGGGTGAATAGACACTTAATGCTAAAGTTGCACTTTTTAAGCTTTTTCGGTTTAAGTGGAGTTCGGGCACAATTTTAACATAAACAATACATATCAAGCAAGCATGCAAAGAGTATATAGGCAGCGGAAAGTAAAGCATGCAACTTGCAAGAATGTAACGGGAAGGGTTTGGAGGATTCAAACGCAATTGGAGACACGGATGTTTTTCCCGTGGTTCGGATAGGTGGTGCTATCCTACATCCATGTTGATGGAGACTTCAACCCACAAAGGGTAACGGTTGCGCGAGTCCACGGAGGGCTCCACCCACGAAGGGTCCACGAAGAAGCAACCTTGTCTATTCCACCATGGCCATCGCCCACGAAGGACTTGCCTCACTAGCGGTAGATCTTCATGAAGTAGGCGATCTCCTTGCCCTTACAAACTCCTTGGTTCAACTCCACAATCTTGTCGGAGGCTCCCAAGTGACACCTAGCCAATCTAGGAGACACCACTCTCCAAGAAGTAACAAATGGTGTGTTGATGATGAACTCCTTGCTCTTGTGCTTCAAATGATAGTCTCCCCAACACTCAACTCTCTCTCATAGGATTTGGATCTGGTGGAAAGAAGATTTGAGTGGAAAGCAACTTGGGGAAGGCTAGAGATCAAGATTCATGTGGTAGGAATGGAATATCTTGGTCTCAACACATGAGTAGGTGGTTCTTTCTTAGAACATATGAGTAGGAATGGTGTATGTGTTCTGATGGCTCTCTCTACGAATGAAGAGGAGGTGGAGGGGTATTTATAGCCTCCACACAAAATCCAACCGTTACACACAATCTACCAATCTCGGTGGGACTGAATCAGAAAACTCGGTCTGACCGAAATAGTAAACCTAGTGACCGTGAGGAATTTTGGTGGGACTGAGATGCAACTCGGTAGGACCGATTCGGTTAGGGTTTGGGCATAACGTAATCTCGGTGAGACCGATCGCACAAACTCGGTGAGACCGAGTTCGGCAATTAGCTAACCAGAGAGTTGGTCAGGCAAACTCGGTGGGACAGACTTGCTCTTTCGGTGAGACCGAAAAGTTACAAGAAGGAAACAGAGAGTTTGCATTGCATTCTCGGTGGGACCGATTCGCTCTTTCGGTGAGACAGAAAAGTTACGAAAGGGAAACAGAGAGTTTGCAACCCCATCTCGGTGTGACCGAGATCCTTATCGGTAGGACCGAATTGCTAGGGTTTGGCAGTGGCAAATGACAAGTGAAACTCGGTGGCGCCAGATTTACAGAATCGGTATGACCGAGTTTGGCTTAGGGTTTAGGTCATTTGTGGAAGTGGGAAAGTAGCTGGGGATTTTGGAGCATATCATTAAGCACATAAAGCAAGAGGCTCATTAAGCAACACCTCATCCCTTCTTGATAGTATTGGCTTTTCCTAAAGACTCAATGTGATCTTGGATCACTAAAATATATAAAATGAAGAGTCTTGAGCTTGAAGCTTTAGCCAATCCTTTGTCCTTAGCATCTTGAAGAGGTTCCCACAACCTTTAGTCCATGCCACTCCATTGTTGAACTTATCTGAAATATACTAGGTAAAGGTATTAGTCCAACAAGAGATATGTTGTCATCAATTACCAAAACCACCTAGGGAGCACTTGTGCTTTCAATCTCCCCCTTTTTGGTAATTGATGGCAACATACATCAAAGCTTTAGATAAAGATATAAAGAACAGCAAGTAAAGCTTTGGAAGGACATGTGACAAGCATAGGCTCCCCCTACATGTATGCACTCATGTGAATATGAAATATAGAGGCATGTGAGGGCATAACCATGACAGAGTGGGCAATGTGTTACATGTATCTTGGCCATATGCATCAGAGTAAAAGATTGTTAAGGAAAATACCTTCATGCTCATGAGTCCTTCTTGCAAACAGTATGTACATAAGCAAGAACTTCTCATACTCATGATTTTGATGCATAAACTTACCTTGTAGTCTTTGGTTGACTTAGGACGGAATGAACCTGCACAAACAAGGTTAGATAACACAGGTACATCCACTAGCCAGAGTAAACTGAAGAAACCACAAGAATACCAAGACTGGGATGACATGTAGAGAGTAAGTACTAGGTACTGCATTGAATTCAACATGTCCCCAAGAGTAAAGATATGCAATGAATTTGACTGATTTCTTTCCCATAGGTGTCTTGCTCCCCCTGAATCTTATATGGGATATTGGGAGAATATAGGGAATAGAAAATCAGAGCTGAAAGAAACAAAACAAATGAACATGTCTTTCCCCCTAAAAAGACATGTGACATCTCTCCTCTTGATCATCAAGTATCTGGGATCCTTGAGTATTGTCTCTCCCCCTAGGGATCTCTTTCTCCCCCTTAATACATTATCTGGGACATCTGGGATCCTTGAGATGTTCTCTCCCCCTTTAGTGCTTTGATGTGATCTCTTTCTCCCCGAAGATAAGCTTTGATGTGATCTCTCTCTCCCCCTTTGACATCAATTTCCAAGAAGGTTCTTCTAGAATCCGTCCAAAAGGTTTGGTCCTTGAGACTCGGCATAAAGCAAAGAGTAAAATTGGGATGCTTGTAGAGGACAAGATTCATTGAGTGGAGCTGGATCAGAAGAATTATAGGTTATGTGACAAACTGTTTTTCCTGTTGTGAAGTCGGTGGCACCGAGTGGTATGATTCGGTGGTACCGAAGGAATTCGGTTGGACCGAAAATTACAATTCGGTGAGACCGAGTTCACACAGAGAAAAACACTTGTCACCTCAGCTCACTAGACATGCAGGATCTCACAAAGATTTGCAATGAATTGAATGCGGAAAATGCAGGATAAAAGGAAAAGAAAAGAAACTGAAGGATCTAGATGAAGTAGAAGGAAACAAATAAACAAGCATGAGACAAATGCAGTAACACAGAAAGAAACACAAGAGAACTTCATCTAGAGTTGGGCGGTGACATAGTCACCTATGTTAGAGTATATTGACTTAGGAGTCAAGTGAGAACACTTGATCATAGGTCATACTCATCGTTTAAGCTCAAAATGGGGTTGCCATTTTTCGTTTAAGCATCTTGATGTATTCACATCTTGTTGAGTTGCTTTGACTCATGTCTTGGAGTAAAGCTTCTCTAAGATGGGATAACATACCTTGGGTGGTGGAGTGGTTCTTGCTGATGTAGTTGAACTTGTGTGGGTGCTCAAGGTTGATGTAGTCCATCAAGAATTTGGAGCACCACTTGGAGTTTGAGTTCATCTACCTACATGGGTTAGTTCTTGCAAGGAAGAGCACTTTTGTATCCAAAAATGACAATCATGAAGCTCAACATAGAATTTGTCAAAGGATATGTTTGAATGGTTTTGTGCTTCCTTGTCTTCAACCACCATTGTGTAGAGACTTGGTGATGTAAAGATTGCTCAAGATGTGAGTGAGTCGCAATCCCATGGAATTAGTTTCAACCAAGTACCTACATGGGTTAGACAACATGCAAGGTACAAATATATCCAAGACATAAGATAGTCATCATAAGAGATATATCATGGATTAGTCATAAGCTCATGTCTTGCATGTGTCCAATGGAGTTCCTACTCCACGTTTGAAGCATCAATGATGTTCAATTCTCCTCTTAGCCTGCAAAATACTTTCTCATCAAGTGGTTTAGTGAATATATCCGCTAATTGCTTGTCAGTGCGAACATGCTTAAGATTAATGTCACCCTTAGCAACATGATCTTGAATGAAATGATGACGAACTTCAATATGCTTAGTTCGAGAATGTTGTACGGGATTATGACCAATTTTGATAGCACTTTCATTGTCACAAAGCAGTGGAACATGTTTCACATAAATTGCATAATCTTTAAGAGTTTGGGTCATCCAAAGTAATTGAGCACAACATGAACCAGCGGCAATGTATTCCGCTTCGGCGGTGGATAAGGATACCAAGTTTTGTTTCTTGGAGGACCAAGACACAAGAGATCTGCCAAGAAATTGACAGGTACCCGAAGTGGACTTCCTATCAACCTTGTCTCCGGCATAATCCGAGTCAGAATAGCCAACAAGATCAAAAGAAGACCTCTTAGGATACCAAATGCCAAAGTTTGGTGTGTGAATTAAGTATCTCACTATCCTTTTCACAGCCTTAAGATGACATTCTTTAGGAGCAGCTTGATATCGTGCACACATGCATACACTTAGCATAATATCGGGACGTGAAGCACATAGGTATAGTAATGAACCAATGATAGAACAATAAACCTTTTTATCAACCGGTTCACCACCTTTGGTCAAATCATTATGTCCACTAGTGGGCATGGGTGTAGACATACCTTTGCACTCTTGCATATTGAACTTCTTGAATAAGTCCTTGGTGTACTTCGTTTGAGAGACGAATGTACCTTCCTTAGTTTGCTTGATTTGCAAACCAAGAAAGAATTTGAGTTCACTCATCATAGACATCTCATACTTCTCTGACATTAGCTTTCCAAACTTTTCACTAAAGAGAGGGTTAGTTGAACCAAATATGATATCATCAACATAGATTTGACATACAAATAGTTCTCCATTAAACCTTTTAGTGAAGAGAGTAGAATCAATTTTACCAATTTCAAAACCACTTGCAATAAGGAACTTGGTCAAGCATTTATACCATGCTCTAGGAGCTTGTTTAAGACCATAAAGAGCTTTGTGAAGTTTGTAAACATGATTAGGTTTCTTAGGATTGACAAAGCCGGGAGGTTGTTTGACATAAACTTCCTCCTCTATTTCACCATTTAGAAAAGCACTCTTAATGTCCATTTGGTACAAGGTGATATTATGGTGATTAGCATAGGCAAGTAAGATGCGAATGGACTCAAGTCTAGCAACGGGAGCATATGTCTCACCATAGTCCATACCTTCGACTTGTGTGTACCCTTGGGCGACGAGATGTGCTTTGTTGCGGACCACTTGTCCATCTTCGTCTTGCTTGTTGCGAAACACCCATTTGGTACCAATGATGTTGTGGTTGTTGTCGGGCTTCTCAACCAATGTCCAAACTTGGTTTCTCTCAAAATTGTGTAGATCTTCATGCATAGCGTTTATCCAATCCCGATCTTCCAATGCTTCTTCAACCTTCATAGGTTCAATGCTAGAGATGAATGAATAGTTTTCACAAAAGTTAGGTAAACGAGTTTTTGAGCGAGTGATTCTCCCGGTTTGTATATCATTGAGGATTTGCTCGACGGGATGATCTTTGGCAATTCTTGCTCGAACTCGTGAGAGCTTTTGCTTGGGTCTTCGTTGAGCATCTTCTTCATCTTGTTCTTCTTCTTGGCCATCTTCATTGTTGACGTTGTCTTTCTCTTGTCGTGGTGGGGAAGGAGGTTGTTGATGTTTGTCTTGATGTACTTCCTCGTCTTCTTCATCTTGGTGTGTCCCTCTTGTGGATGCTTCCATGTCGATTCTTGGTTCACCTTGTCGTGAAGTAGAAGCTTCCACTTGGACGGATGACGTACTCTCCTTCACCTCTGTTGGACGAACTTTGCCAATGGACAAGTCTTGGATTGCTTCTGAAGGGTCTTTGTCTCCTACATCAATTGGCAATTGCTCTACTTGCGAGCCATTAGATTCATCAAACTTCACATCTACCGTCTCTTCAACCTTTCGGGTGAAATTGTTGTAGACACGGTAAGTGTGAGAGTTTGAGCCATAACCGAGTAGGAAGCCTTCATGAGATTTAGGAGCAAACTTTGAACGATGATGCTTATCAAGAATGTAGCACTTTGAGCCGAATACTCGAAAGTATCCAACTTGGGGTTTGTTACCGGTGAGGAGCTCGTATGTTGTCTTGCCGAGTAGCTTGTGAAGATACAAGCGATTTGTTGCGTGGCAAGCTGTCTCAACCGCTTCTGCCCAAAAGTGCTTTGGCGTCTTGTATTCATCAAGCATCGTTCTTGCCATTTCGATGAGCGTCCGGTTCTTCCTCTCAACAACTCCATTTTGTTGAGGTGTGTACGTAGCCAAGAACTCGTGTGAAATCCCTTCTTCGTCAAGAAAGGTGGCCACATTTGCGTTCTTGAACTCCGTTCTGTTGTCACTCCGAACCTTCTTGATCTTCACTTCAAACTGATTTTGGGCTTTCCTAGCGAAGTTTTTGAAGATCTTCTGGACCTGCGACTTGTCATTAAGAAACAACACCCACGTAAATCTTGAAAAATCATCAACTATAACTAGACCAAAAGAATTTCCACCAAGACTTTTGTAGGCGTTGGGACCAAAAAGATCCATATGAAGTAGCTCGAGTGGCCTCCTTGTGGTCATGATGTTCTTCACAGGATGCCTTCCTCCAGCCTGTTTACCTGCTTGACAAGCACTGCAAAGTCTATCCTTATCAAATATGACATCGTTAACTCCAAGGATATGATTTCCTTTAATAAGTTTGTCAAGATTTCTCATGCCAATGTGACCTAGTCGTCTATGCCACAACCAACCTTTTGAGGATTTAGCAATGAAGCAAGTTTTAGGTTGTGCCTTTTTAGAGAAATCGACAATGTAAAGATCACCTCTACGCATACCGGTAAAGACCATTTTATGATTGTCTCGACGAAACACTTGGCAATCTACCTCAGTAAATAGAACATTTAGGCCAAAATCAGCAAGTCTAGATACTGAAAGTAAATTGTAGCCGAGAGATTCAACGAGCATGACATTTTGAATGGAACTATCATGTGAGATGGCCACCTTACCAAGGCCAACTACTTTACCCTTTGAATTATCACCAAAGCTGACATATTTTCGAGGGCCGTCATTTTCAGCAAGCTCACGGAACATCTCTTCATCTCCGGTCATATGATCAGTACATCCACTATCAAGAACCCATTCCTTTCCACCTGACGCATATCCCCGAAGATTTGCCGTAAGACCAAAATGTCTCATTGCATCATCAAGATCGAAGTCACTATCATCATCATCATAGTATCCATGTTCATCATGATCTTGTGACTCATCATTTCCTAGAGAGGGTAATTCATTAGATAAATGGTCATCAAAGTGGTCACTTTTATGAATTCTTATAGCTTCAAATATAATATCACTAATGATTCCAACATCTCCTTTAGCATGCTTGAGATTGGTAAGCTCAAATAGACAATCACCAAACTTAGTATCACTAGAGTTCATCTTACTCAAGGCAATAGATTTATGGAGGATTTTATCCAAATTTTTCAAGGAATGATCGGGAAATCGTTCCTCAAGAAATTTCCATATAGTATAGGCACAATTAAGAGTAGGAAAACTAGCAATCAAATTTTTGGGCAATCCTCTAATGATGAGCTCAATGGTTCTAAGATTGCGAATCATGTCAATATCTTCATCTAGGGTAGGATGCAAAGGATCAATATAAGGTGCACAAGGGCTAGCAATATACTTGTTTAAATGATATTGATTGAAGATTACAAGCATCTCATTTTTCCACTCATGAAAGTACTCTCCATCAAGAATAGGCACTCTATGTCTAAGACTCCCTAAAGTAGACACATCCATCTTCCTCCAATGATGATTAAACCAAGGCAATGGAGACCAAAGCTCTGATACCACTTGTAGGATCTAGAAGAAGGAGTGTCTAGAGGGGGCTGGATAGACACTTAATGCTAAAGTTGCACTTTTTAAGCTTTTTCGGTTTAAGTGGAGTTCGGGCACAATTTTAACATACACAATACATATCAAGCAAGCATGCAAAGAGTATATAGGCAGCGGAAAGTAAAGCATGCAACTTGCAAGAATGTAACGGGAAGGGTTTGGAGGATTCAAACGCAATTGGAGACACGGATGTTTTTCCCGTGGTTCGGATAGGTGGTGCTATCCTACATCCACGTTGATGGAGACTTCAACCCACGAAGGGTAACGGTTGCGCGAGTCCACGGAGGGCTCCACCCACGAAGGGTCCATGAAGAAGCAACCTTGTCTATTCCACCATCGCCATCGGCCACGAAGGACTTGCCTCACTAGCGGTAGATCTTCATGAAGTAGGCGATCTCCTTGCCCTTACAAACTCCTTGGTTCAACTCCACAATCTTGTCGGAGGCTCCCAAGTGACACCTAGCCAATCTAGGAGACACCACTCTCCAAGAAGTAACAAATGGTGTGTTGATGATGAACTCCTTGCTCTTGTGCTTCAAATGATAGTCTCCCCAACACTCAACTCTCTCTCATAGGATTTGGATCTGGTGGAAAGAAGATTTGAGTGGAAAGCAACTTGGGGAAGGCTAGAGATCAAGATTCATATGGTAGGAATGGAATATCTTGGTCTCAACACATGAGTAGGTGGTTCTTTCTCAGAACATATGAGTAGGAATGGTGTATGTGTTCTGATGGCTCTCTCTACGAATGAAGAGGAGGTGGAGGGGTATTTATAGCCTCCACACAAAATCCAACCGTTACACACAATCTACCAATCTCGGTGGGACCGAATCAGAAAACTCGGTCTGACCGAAATAGTAAACCTAGTGACCGTTAGGAATTTCGGTGGGACTGAGATGCAACTCGGTAGGACCGATTCGGTTAGGGTTTGGGCATAACGTAATCTCGGTGAGATCGATCGCACAAACTCGGTGAGACCGAGTTCGGCAATTAGCTAACCAGAGAGTTGGTCAGGCAAACTCGGTGGGACCGACTTGCTCTTTTGGTGAGACCAAAAAGTTACAAGAAGGAAACAGAGAGTTTGCATTGCATTCTCGGTGGGACCGATTCGCTCTTTCGGTGAGACCGAAAAGTTACGAAAGGGAAATAGAGAGTTTGCAACCTCATCTCGGTGTGACCGAGATCCTTATCGGTAGGACCGAATTGCTAGGGTTTGGCAGTGGCAAATGACAAGTGAAACTCGGTGGCGCCGGATTTACAGAATCGGTATGACCGAGTTTGGCTTAGGGTTTAGGTCATTTGTGGAAGTGGGAAAGTAGTTGAGGATTTTGGAGCATATCATTATGCACATAAAGCAAGAGGCTCATTAAGCAAGACCTCATCCCTTGTTGATAGTATTGGCTTTTCCTAAAGACTCAATGTGATCTTGGATCACTAAAATATATAAAATGAAGAGTCTTGAGCTTGAAGCTTTAGCCAATCCTTTGTCCTTAGCATCTTGAAGAGGTTCCCACAACCTTTAGTCCATGCCACTCCATTGTTGAACTTATCTGAAATATACTAGGTAAAGGTATTAGTCCAACAAGAGATATGTTGTCATCAATTACCAAACCACCTAGGGAGCACTTGTGCTTTCAACGTGTCAGCAGATTAGATTTGTGGAAATATTATTCTCTCTACGGTGGTATGTGGAACTTGGTTTGCAGGGCCAGACACTATTCTTGTGTTTAAACTCTTCCATGGACTATTCGAAGGAGGAACCCGCCTTGCAATGCCGAAGACAATACTGCGTGCCGGACTCATCGTCATTGAAGCCTAGTTTAGGGGCTACTGAGGGAGTCCTGGATTAGGGGGTCTCCAGACAGCCGGACTATATCCTTTGGCCAGACTGTTGGACTATGAAGATACAAGATTGAAGACTTCGCCCCGTGTCCGGATGGGACTCTACTTGGCGTGGAAGGCAAGCTAGGCAATACGGATATGTATATCTCCTCCCTTGTAACCGTGTGTAACCCTAGCCCCCTCCGGTGTCTATATAAACCGGAGGGTTTAGTCTGTAGGACAACAGACAATCAGACCATAGGCTATCTTCTAGGGTTTAGCCTCTCTGATCTCGTGGTAGATCAACTCTTGTAATACTCATATCATCAAGAACAATCAAGCAAGACGTAGGGTATTACCTCCATCAAGAGGGCCCGAACCTGGGTAAACATCGTGTCCCCTGCCTCCTGTTACCATCCGCCTTAGACGCACAGTTCGGGACCCCCTACCCGAGATCCGCTGGTTTTGACATCGACAGACACCGACAAGGAGACCCTGAACAAGGCCCTGGAGGACGAGAAGCGGCTGCAGAGCAATGACGCCGCCGAACACAAGGATTACGCGAAAAGCGTAAACCTATGGATCAGTCGCCTTGTCGATGTCGTAGAGAGGCTCACCACGCAGCTAGCCGCCATGGGCTTGTCGAACTTCAAGTACTCCTCGGAGGTGAACGTGAGCCCCAACGCCAGGCTGACCTTGTTCTTCGACGGCGTCCTTGAAGCCCTCGAGCAGCTTCGTTCCAACCGAGTGACCTCTCTAGCCAATGAGGCCCGGAAGCTCTGCCGGGGCACCCTGACCAAGGTCCTCACCAAGGTGGTGTACTGGAACCCCAACGTCGACTTCACTGACGCGCTGGAGAGCTTGCCGGAGGATGTGGACCTCACGACGCTCGAAGAGCGTATTGAGCCCATCATCAGGCGCGTCGACGGAGTCAAGAGGGTGGAGGGCCAGCGCCGAGACTAGGCACCCCGTTTCTCATTGCCGCTGCGAGTTCATGACCAAGACGATTTTATCTTAAGTTAGAACCGCATCAACAATTGATGTAATAAATCTGCAGTACTTTAAGATGAAACATGCTATCTTCCCGTATTGATCTTTCTTTGTATGTATACACCCTACGCCTAGTAGGATAGGTTCGCCGGCGCGTAAACCCATGCGATGGTGCTTTGAGGACAGATCCTTAGTAGCCTGCCGGGGGCACTTGCTGCCGGACAAACCACCTTTCTGCTCTCAGCACGGCCGCTTGAACTGTTTAGCGGACTCGAAACAGAACAAGGGCGTTGCTAATAGCGGGCAGGTCACCTTACCGTTCGCGGCGCGACCGCTTGAACTATTCAGCGAACTCGAAACAAAACAAGGGCATTGCCAATAGTGGAAGGGTCCCATTGCATGCAGGTTTTTCGTACAAAGAGCAAGATCTTTCGAGGAGAATAACCTTATATTAAGAAAAATTGCTCAAAGTTGTGCGTGACTTAGCTTTTTGCGGCCACGCGGATGGTCGTTGCAGCTGCGGACGGCACCAGAGTGCGGCTGATTGACGTCGCCTTCTCTTCTCGAGCCATCGTGACGAAGGAGTCGGTAAGTTGGCTCCGAAACTGGATTTTCATAGCTAGCACCCCCTACCTGGCGCGCCAAAGATGTCGGTGGAAACAACACCTACAAGATCACAGGGAATCCTTTCTATGGTTGGCGGGCGCGGGGCTGTGGAAAGAGCGGGTTTAGAAGACCAACACGGGGGAATTAAACCAAGTTCGGGTTGCAAGTGATGCATAATACCCTACTCCTGCTGGTTTGTGTTTTTCTGGTGTTCTTGGACTAGCTACAAAGCATGTAGGGTCCAAAAAGTCCGAATCCTTCTCTAGTATGCCTCGGGCCTCCTTTTATAGCCAAAGGGGTCGCCACAGTGGCACACAGGAGGTGGAAAGTTTGTATTGTATACAAGTCTATTGCCTGGTACCGTAGGACAAACACATTTAGTGCGCTGCCGACGTGCCCCTCACTTTATCGGGGACGGTAAGGAGGCTCATCTCGTCTATCGTTGCCTCGTCTCGTACCAACGTGTGTCCAAGCTGACTAGGCGTGTAGCGCCACGCTGGCTGGCTGCTGAGTTGGTGCGGTGGCGGAGTCTTCACGAAGATCTGCATGCCACCACGCAGGTGCTCATTGAGTTGGCTGGAAGCCGCACGTCTCCACATAGGTGCCTTCCTTGTTGGCGGGTTGACTGCTATGTTGGAACGGCGGTGGAGCCTTGGCAGGTTGGGGCCTGGCTGCAGCCCCACAGATGTCCCCGACAAGGGTCTTGCCGGGGCCCTGGCAAGGGCCTTGCCGGGGTCTCACAAGTGTCCACGGCAAGGGTCTTGCCGGGGGTCTTGTGAGCGTCCCCAGCAAGGATCTTGCTGGGGGGTTCCGTCTTCTGGTTCTCATCTAGTCTTGTATGTTCTTGGTCTTCACAAAGATCCGCATGCCACCATGGAGGCGCCTCCTGAGCCTTGGTTCCAATGTTGTCGACAGTGTCGGAACTCTTAGGCTGAAGGGTGGCGGCTCTGCTAGTGTTGGGCAAGTTGCCCCGGCAAGGCCCTTGCTAGGGCTATGTAAGCTGCCCCGGCAAGGCTCTTGCTGGGGAAATCCCACCTTGTCCCTCTGCTTCTCGCGCCTTTGGCTTGGCGCTGCTCTGGTAGTCTTCTGTCTTCGCTTCCTCTGCCCCGTCAAGTGAGGCCGTAGGCGTGCGGCTGTGACTGCCCGGTCATAAGTAAAGGGGTACAAAAAGGACCCCTACTTTTGTACACCGACAAAGGACGTCATCGAGCTGAACGTGTACTAAACATGGAGGTGCCGTACGTTTGGTACTTGATCGAGACGGATCGTGAAGGTGTACGACTACATCAACTGTGTTGATAAATGCTTTCGCTTTCGGTCTAAGAGGGTATGTAGACACACTCTCCCCTCTCGTTGCTATGCATCTCCTAGATAGATCTTGCGTGATCGTAGGATTTTTTTTTGAAATGCTGCGTTCCCCAACAGTGGCATCCGAGCCAGGTCTATGCGTAGATGTTATATGCATGAGTAGAACACAAAGGATTTGTGGGCGAGGGTATATACATATTGCTTGTCGTCACTACTTGTTTCTTGATTCGGCGATATTGTTGGATGAAGCGGCCCGGACCGACATTACTTGACCGCGTTCATGAGACTGGTTCTACCGACGTGCTTTGCACACAAGTGGCTGGCGGGTATCAGTTTCTCCAACTTTAGTTGAATCGGATTCAATGAACAGGGTTCTTTCTGAAGATCAAAAAGCAATCACTATACCGCATTGTGGTTTTTTATGCGTAGGTAAGAACGGTTCTTGCTAAGTCCGTAGCAGCCACGTAAAACTTGCAACAACAAAGTAGAGGACGTCTAACTTGTTTTTGCAGGGCATGTTGTGATGTGATATGGTCAAGACATGATTATATAAATTATTGTATGAGATGATCATGTTTTGTAACACAGTTATCGGCAACTGGCAGGAGCCATATGGTTGTCGCTTTATTGTATGAAATGCAATCACCATGTAATTGCTTTACTTTATCACTAAGCGGTAGCGATAGTTGTAGAAGCAATAGTTGGCGACACGACAACGATGCTACGATGCAGATCAAGGTGTCAAGCAGGTGACAATGGTGATCATGACGGTGCTTTGGAGATGGAGATCAAAGGCACAAGATGATGATGGCCATATCATATCACTTATATTGATTGCATGTGATGTTTATCCTTTATGCAACTTACTTTGCTTAGTACAGCGGTAGCATTATAAGATGATCTCTCACTAAATTTCAAGGTATAAGTGTTCTCCCTGAGTATGCACCGTTGTGACAGTTCGTCGTGCCGAGACACCACGTGATGATCATGCGTGATAAGCTCTATGTTCACATACAACGGGTGCAAGCCAGTTTTGCACACGCAGAATACTCGGGTTAAACTTGACGAGCCTAGCATATGCAGATATGGCCTCGAAACACTGAGACTGAAAGGTCGAGCGTGAATCATATAGTAGATATGATCAACATGGTGATGTTCACCATTGAAAACTATTCCATCTCACGTGATGATCGGACATGGTTTAGATGATATGGATCACGTGATCACTTAGATGATTAGAGGGATGTCAATCTAAGTGGGAGTTCTTAAGTAATATGATTAATTGAACTTAAATTTATCATGAACTTAGTCCTGATAGTATTTGCATATCTATGTTGTAGATCGATTGCTCGCGTATAGCTTCCCCGTTTTATTTATGATATGTTCCTAGAGAAGCTATGTTGAAAGATGTTTGTAGCAATGATGCGGACTAGCTCCGTTATCTGAGGATTATCCTCATTGCTGCGTAGAAGAATTATGTCCTTAATACACCGCTAGGTGACGGACCTTTTGCAGGAGCAGATGCAGATGCAGACATTATGAATGTTTGACAAGTTCGGTATGATGACTACTTGATAGTTTAGTGCGCCATACTTTATAGCTTAGAACCGGGACTTCAAAAATGTTTTGAATGCCACGGAGCATATGAGATGTTCTAAGAGCTGAAATTGGTATTTTAGTCTCATGCCCAAGTCGAGAGGTATGAGACCTCTGACAAGTACTTTGCCTACAAGATGGAGGAGAATAGCTCAGCTAGTGAGCATGTGCTCAGAATGTCTGAGTACTACAATCACTTGAATCAAGTGGGAGTTAATCTTCCAGATAAGATAGTGATTTCCAGAGTTCTCTAGTCACTATCACCAAGTTACTAGAACTTCCTGATGAACTATAATATGCAAGGGATAACGAAACGATTCCCAAGCTCTTCGTGATGCTGAAATCAACGAAGGTAGAAATCAAGAAAAGCATCAAATGTTGATGGTTGAAAAGACCACTAGTTTCAAGTAAAAGGGCAAGGGAAAGAAAGGGAACTTCAAGAAGAATGGCAAGAAAGTTGCCACTCCCATAAAGAAGCCCAAAGCTAGACCCAAGCCCGAAACTGAGTACTTCTGCTCCAAAGGAAATGGTCACTGGAAGCGGAACTTCCCCAAATACTTGGCGGATAAGAAGGATGGCAAAGTGAACAAAAGTATATATGGTATACATGTTATTGATGTGTACTTTACTAGTGTTCGTAGTAGCCCCTGGGTATTTGATACTGGTTCAGTTGCTATGATTAGTAACTTGAAACAAGAGTTACAAAATGAACAGAGACTAGTTGAGGGTGAGGTGACAATGTGTGTTGGAAGTGATTCCAAGGTTGATAAGATCACCATCGCACAGTCCCTTTACCTTCGGGATTAGTGTTGAACCTGAAATAAATGTTATTTGGTGTTTGCGTTGAGCATAATATGGTTGGATCATGTTTATTGCAATACAGTTATTCATTTAAGTCAAAGAATAATTGTTATTCTATTTACATGAATAAAATCTTCTATTGTCATACACTCAATATAAATGGTTTATTTAATCTCGATCTTAGTGATACACATATTCATAATATTGAAGCCAAAAGATGCAAAGTTAATATTGATAGTGCAACTTATATGTGACACTGCCGTTTAGGTCATATTGGTGTAAAGCGCATGAAGAAACTCCATGCTGATGGACTTTTGGAATCACTTGATGCTTGCAAACCATGCCTCATGGGCAAGATGACTAAGACTCCATTCTTTGGAACAATGGAGCGAGCAACAAACTTGTTGGAAATAATACATACTGATGTGTGCGGTCCAATGAGTGTTGAGACTCGCGGCGGGTATCGTTATTTTTTGACCTTCACAGATGATTTGAGCAGATATGGGTATATCTACTTGATGAAACATAAGTCTGAAACATTTGAAAAGTTCAAAGAATTTCAGAGTGAAGTGAAAAATCATCGTAACAAGAAAATAAAGTTTCTACAATCTGATCGTGGAAACAAATATTTGAGTTACGAGTTTGGTCTTCATTTGAAACAATGTGGAATAGTTTCGCAACTCACGCCACCTGGAACACCATTGTGTAATGGTGTGTCCGAATGTCGTAACCGTACTTTATTCGATATGGTGCGATCTATGATGTCTCTTACTGATTTACCGCTATTGTTTTGGGGTTATGCATTAGAGATAGTTGCATTCACGTTACATAGGGCACCATCTAAATCCGTTGAGACGACACCGTATGAACAATGGTTTGGCAAGAAGCCAAAGCTGTCATTTCTTAAAGTTTAGGGTTGCGATGCTTATGTGAAAAAGTTTCAAACTGATAAGCTCGAACCCAAATCGGAGAAGTGCATCTTCATAGGATAACCAAAAGAAACTGTTGGGTAAACCTTCTATCACAGATCCGAAGGCAAGATATTAGTTGCTAAGAATGGATCCTTTCTAGAGAAGGAGTTTCTCTCGACAGAAGTGAGTGGGAGGGAAGTAGAACTTGATGAGGTAATTGTACCTTCTCACGAATTGTAAAGTACTTCATCACAGAAATCAGTTCGAGTGATTCCTACACCAATTAGTGAGGAAGCTAATGATGATGTTCACAAAACTTAAGACCAAGTTACTACCGAACCTCGTAGGTCAAATAGAGTACGATCCACACCAGAGTGGTACGGTAATCCTGTTCTAGAGGTCATGTTACTTGACCATGACGAACCTACGAACTATGAGGAAGCGATGATGAGCCCAGATTCCATGAAATGGCTTGAAGACATGAAATATGAGATGGGATCCATGTATGAGAACAAAGAGTGGACTTTGATTGACTTGCCCGATGATCGGTGAGCCATTGAGAATAAATGGATCTTCAAGAGGAAGACGGACGCTGATAGTAGTGTTACTAATCTACAAAGCTCGAATTGTCGCAAAAGGTTTTTGAAAAGTTCAAGGTGTTGACTACGATGAGATTTTCTTAGTCGTATCAATGCTTAAAGTCTGTCCGAATCATGTTAGCAATTGCCGCATTTTATGAAATCTGGCAAATGGATGTCAATATTGTATTCCTTAATAGATTTATTAAAGAAGAGTTGTATATGATACAACCAGAAGGTTTTCTCAATCCTAAAGGTGCTAACAAAATGTGCAAGCTCTAGCAATCCATCTATGGACTGGTGCAAGCATCTCGGAGTTGGAATATACGCTTTGATGAGTTGATCAAAGCATATAGTTTTATAGAGACTTGCGGTGAAGCCTGTATTTACAAGAAAGTGAGTGGGGGCACTACAACCTTTCTGATAAGTATATGTGAATGACATATTGTTGATCGGAAATGATGTAGAATTTTCTGGAAAGCATAAAGGAGTGTTTGAAAGGAGTTTTTCAAAGAAAGATCTCGGTGAAGCTGCTTACATATTGAGCATCAAGATCTATAGAGATAGATCAAGACGCTTGATAAGTTTTTTCAATGAGCACATACCTTGACAAGATTTTGAAGTAGTTCAAAATGAAACAGTCAAAGAAGGAGTTCTTGCCTGTGTTGCAGGGTGTGAAGTTGAGTAAAGACTCAAAACCCGACCACGGCAGAAAATAGAAAGAGAATGGAAAGTCATTCCCTATGCCTCAGTCATAGGTTCTATAAAGTATGCTATGTTGTGTACCAGACCTATTGTGTACCTCATCATGAGTTTGGCAGGAGGGTACAATAGTGATCCAGGAGTGGATCACTAGACAGCGGTCAAAGTTATCCATAATGGAATAAGGATATGTTTCTTGGTTATGGAGGTGATAAAGAGTTAGTCGTAAAGAGATACGTCGATGCAAGCTTCTACACCGATCCGGATGACTCTGAGTCTCAATCTAGATACATATTGAAAGTGGGAGCAATTAGCTAGAGTAGCTCCGTGCAGATCATTGTTGACATATAAAATTTGCAAAATACATACGGCTCTGAATGTGGCAGACCCATTGACTAAACTTCTCTCACAAGCAAAACATGATCACACCTTAGTACTCTTTGGGTGTTAATCACATAGTGATGTGAACTAGATTATTGACTCTAGTAAACCCTTTGGGTGTTAGTCACATGGAGATGTGAACTAATCACATAAAGATGTGAACTATTGGTGTTAAATCACATGACGATGTGAACTAGATTATTGACTCTAGTGCAAGTGAGAGGCTGAAGGAATTATGCCCTAGAGGCAATAATATAGTTTTATTTATATTTCCTTATATCATGATAAAATATTTATTATTCATGCTAGAATTGTGTTAACTGGAAACTTAGTACATGTGTGAATACATAGACAAACAGAGTGACCCTAGTGTGCCTCTACTTGACTAGCTCGTTAATCAAAGATGGTTAAGTTTCCTAGCCATGGACTGCTACCTCTTGAGCATGCGTTGGTTTTCCCTTGAAGAGGAAAGGGTGATGCAGAAAAGTAGCGTAAGTATTTCCCTAAGTTTTTGAGAACCAAGGTATCAATCCAGTAGGAGACTACACGCAAGTCGCCTAGTACCTGCACAAACAATCAAGAACCTTACAACCAACGCGATAAAGGGGTTGTCAATCCCTTCACAGCCACTTGCAAAATTGAGATCTGATAGAGACAATAAGATAATTATTTTTGGTATTTTTGTTGAATAGATTGTAAAGTAAATATTGCAAAGTAAATAGTAAACTAGAACTATAGATCAGAAACTTATATGATGTAAGGTAGACCAGGGGGCCATAGGTTTCACTAGTGGCTTCTCTCATGATAGCATATATTATGGTGGGTGAACAAATTACTGCGGAGCAATTGATAGAAAAGTGCATAGTTATGAGAATATCTAGGCATGATCATGAATATAGGCATCACATCCATAACAAGTAGACCGAAACGATTCTGCATCTACTACTATTACTCTACACATCGACCGCTATCCAGCATGCATCTAGAGTATTAAGTTCATAAGAACAGAGTAATGCATTAGGCAAGATGAAATGATGTATAGGGATAAACTCAAGAAATATGAGGTGAACCCCATCTTTTTATCCTCGATGGCAACAATACAATATGTGCCTTGTTGCCCCTGCTGTCACTGGGAAAAGTGATGTCTACTACACAACCTTCTTCTTGTAGACCTTGTTGGGCCTCCAAGTGCAGAGGTTTGTAGGACAGTAGAAAATTTCCCTCAAGTGGATGACCTAAGGTTTATCAATCTATGGGAGGCGTAGGATGAAGATGGTCTCTCTCAAGAAACCCTGCAACCAAATAACAAAGAGTCTCTTGTGTCCCCAACACACCCAATACAATGGTAAATTGTATAGGTGCTCTAGTTCGGCAAAGAGATGGTGATACAAGTGCAATATGGATGGTAGATATAGGTTTTTGTAATCTGAAAATATAAAAACAGCAAGCTAAATAATGATAAAAGTGAGCGAAAACGGTATTGCAATGCGTTGAAACAAGGCCTAGGGTTCATACTTTCACTAGTGCAAGTTATCTCAACAATAATAACATAACTGGATCATATAACTATCCCTCAACATGCAGCAAAGAGTCACTCCAAAGTCACTAATAGCAGAGAACAAACGAAGAGATTATTGTAGGGTACGAAACCACCTCGAAGATATCCTTTCTGATCGATCTATTCAAGAGTTCATAGTAAAATAACACGAAGCTATTCTTTCTGTTCAATCTATCCTAGAGTTCGTACTAGAATAACACCTTTAGACACAAATCAACCAAAACCCTAATGTCACCTAGATACTCATCCGTGGGTATGATTATACGATATGCATCACACAATCTCAGATTCATCTATTCAACCAACACAAAGAACTTCAAAGAGTGCCCCAAAGTTTCTATCGGAGAGTCAAGACAAAAACGTGTGCCAACCCCTATGCATAAGTTCATGAGGTTAGGGAACTCGCAAGTTGATCACCATAACATACATCAAGTGGATCACGTGATATCCCATTGTCACCACAGATAAGCACATGCAAGACATACATCAAGTGTTCTCAAATCCTTAAAGACTCAATCTGATAAGATAACTTCAAAGGGAAAAGGCAATCCATTACAAGAGAGTAGAGGGGGATAAACATCATAAGATCCAACTATAATAACAAAGCTCGCGATACATCAAGATCGTGCCGAATCAAGAACACGAGAGAGAGAGAGAGAGAGAGAGAGAGATCAAACACATAGCTACTGGTATATACCCTCAGCCCTGAGGGTGAACTACTCCCTCCTCGTCATGGAGAGCGCCGGGATGATGAAGATGGCCACCGGGAAGGGATTCCCCCCTCCGGCGGGGTGCCAGAACGGGTCTAGATTGGTTTTCGGTGGCTACAGAGGCTTGCGGCGGAACTCCCGATCTAGGTTATTTTCTAGAGGTTTCTGTATATATAAGAGGTGTTGGAGTCGGGAACAAGTCAAGGGGGTCCCCGAGGCGTCCACGAGATAGGGGCGTGCCCAGGGGGTAGGGCACGCCCCCACCCTCGTGGTGGCCTCAGGACTCCTCTGGTCCATCTCCGGTACTCCGTGGGCTTCTTCTGGTCCAAAAACAATCGTGAATTTTCAGGCCAATTGGACTCCGTTTGATTTTCCTTTTCTGTGATACTCAAAAACAAGGGGAAAACAGAAACTGGCACTCGGCTCTAGGTTAATAGGTTAGTCCCAAAAATCATATAAAATAGCATATAAATGCATATAAAACATCCAAGGTTGATAATATAATAGCATGGAACAATAAAAAATTATAGATACGTTGGAGACGTATCAAGCATCCCCAAGCTTAATTCCTGCTCGTCCTCGAGTAGGTAAATGATAAAAATAGAATTTTGATGTGGAATGCTACCTAACATATTTATCCATGTAATTATCTTTATTGTAGCATGAATATTCAGATCCATAAGATTCAAGACAAAAGTTTATTATTGACATAAAAATAATAATACTTCAAGCATACTAACAAAGTAATCATGTCTTCTCAAAATAACATGGCCAAAGAAAGTTATCCCTACAAAATCATATAGTCTGGCTATGCTATATCTTCATCACACAAAATATTTAAATCATGCACAACCCCGATGACAAGCCAAGCAATTGTTTCATACTGTTGATGTTCTCAAACTTTTTCAATCTTCACGCAATACATGAGCGTGAGCCATGGACATAGCACTATAGGTGGAATAGAATGGTGGTTGTGGAGAAGACAAAAAGGAGAAGATAGTCTCACATCAACTAGGCATATCAACGGGCTATGGAGATGCCCATCAGTAGATATCAATGTGAGTGAGTAGGGATTGTCATGCAACGGGTGCACTAGAACTATAAGTGTATGAAAGCTCAAAAAGAAACTAAGTGGGCGTGCATCCAACTCGCTTGCTCACGAAGACCTAGGGCATTTTGAGGAAGCCCATCATTTGAATATACAAGCCAAATTCTATAACGAAAGATTCCCGCTAGTATATGAAAGTGACAACATAGGAGACTCTCTATCATGAAGATCATGGTGCTACTTTGAAGCACAAGTGTGGTAAAAGGATAGTAGCATTGCCCCTTCTCTCTTTTTCTCTCATTTTTTTATTTGCAACTTTTCTCTTTTTTATGGCCTCTTTTTTTCTTTTCTTTTCTTTTCTTTTTTTATTTTTCGTCCAGAGTCTCATTCCGACTTGTGGGGGAATCACAGTCTCCATCATCCTTTCCTCACTGGGAAAATGCTCTAATAATGATGATCATCACACTTTTATTTACTTACAACTCAAGAATTACAACTCGATACTTAGAACAAAATATGACTCTATATGAATGCCTCCGGTAGTGTACTGGGATGTGCAATGAATCAAGAGTGACATGTATGAAAGAATTAAGAATGGTGGCTTTGCCACAAATACAATGTCAACTACATGATCATGCAAAGCAATATGACAATGATGGAACGTGTCATAACAAACGGAACGGTGATAAGTTGCATGGCAATATATCTCAGAATGGCTATGGAAATGCCATAATAGGTAGGTATGGTGGCTGTTTTTAGGAAGGTATATGGTGGGTGTATAGTACCGGCGAAAGTTGCGCGGTACTAGAGAGGCTAGCAATGGTGGAAGGGTGAGAGTGCGTATAATCCATGGACTCAACACTAGTCATAAAGAACTCACATACTTATTGCAAAAATCTATTAGTTATCGAAACAAAGTACTACGCGCATGCTCCTAGGGGGATAGATTGGTAGGAAAAGACCATCGCTCATCCCCGACCGCCACTCATAAGGAAGACAATCAATAAAGAAATCATGCTCCGACTTCATGACATAACGGTTCACCATACGTGCATGCTACGGGAATCACAAACTTTAACACAAGTATCTCTCAAATTCACAACTACTCAACTAGCATGACTCTAATATCACCATCTTCATATCTCAAAACAATCATCAAGTATCAAACTTCTTATAGTATTCAATGCAATCTATATGAAAGTTTTTATTATACCCATCTTGGATGCCTATCATATTAGGACTAATTTCATAACCAAAGCAAACTACCATGCTGTTATAAAAGATTCTCAAAATAATATAAGTGAAGCATGAGAGATCAATAATTTCTATAAAATAAAACCACCACCGTGCTCTAAAAGGATATAAGTGAAGCACTAGAGCAAATGACAAACTACTCCGAAAGATATAAGTGAAGATCAATGAGTAGTCGAATAATTATGCAACTATGTAAAGACTCTCTAATATTTACGAATTTCAGATCTTGGTATATTATTCAAACATCAAGCAAAACAAAATAAAATAAAATGACGCTCCAAGCAAAACACATATCATGTGGTGAATAAAAATATAGCCTCAAGTAAAGTTACCGATGAACGAAGACGAAAGAGGGGATGCCTTCCGGGGCATCCCCAAGCTTAGGATCTTGGTTGTCCTTGAATATTACCTTGGGGTGCCTTGGGCATCCCCAATATTAGGCTCTTGCCACTCCTTATTCCGTAGTCCATCGAATCTTTACCCAAAACTTGAAAACTTCACAACACAAAACTTAACAGAAAACTCGTAAGCTCCGTTAGTATAAGAAAATAAATCACCACTTAGGTACTGTTGTGAACTCATTCTAAATTCATATTGGTGTAATATCTAATGTATTCCAATTTCTCTATGGTTCATACCCTCCGATACTACTCACAGATTCATCAAAATAAGCAAACAACACAATAAAAACAGAATCTGTCAAAAACAGAACAGTCTGTAGTAATCTGTATCATTACAATACTTCTTTCACTCAAAAAATTCTGAAATAAATTTGTGGACCTGAGGAATTTTTCTATTAATCATCTTCAAAAAGAATCAACCTTACCACACTCTCCAGTAAAAAATGGCAGCTAATCTTGTGAGCGCAAAAGTTTCTGTTTTTTACAGCAAGATCGCATAGACTTCACCCAAGTCTTCCCAAAGGTTCTACTTGGCACAAACACTAATTAAATGATAAAACCACATATAAATAGAGGCTAGATGAATTATTTATTACTAAACAGGAGCAAAAATCAAATAACAAAAATAAAATTGGGTTGCCTCCCAACAAGCGCTATCATTTAACGCCCCTAGCTAGGCATGATGATTTCAATGATGCTCGCATAAAAGATAAGAATTGAACCATAAAGATGTTGGGGATTGTTGCAGAAATTAAAAAAAATTCTATGCATCACCAAGATCAATCTATGGAGAGACTAGCAACGAGAGAGAGGGGAGTGTATCTTCATACCCTTGAAGATTGTGATGTGGAAGCGTTACAAGAACGCGGATGAAGGAGTCGTACTCGCAGCGATTCAGATCGCGGTTGATTCCGATCTAAGCGCTGAACAATGGTGCCTCCACGTTCAACACACGTGCATCATGGGGACATCTCCTCCTTCTTGATCAAGCAAGGGGAGAGGAGAAGTTAAGGAAGAGCTCCGGCAGCACGACGACGTGGTGGTGGAGCTTGCAGTTCTCTGGCAGGGCTTCGCCAAGCACTACGGAGGAGGAGGAGGTGTTGGGGAGGGAGAGGGCTGCACCAGGGGACAGGTGCGGAAGCCCTCCCACCTCCCCTCTATTTTATAGGGGCAAGGGAGAGGGGGCCGTCCCCCGCCAGATGGATCTAGAGAGGAGGGCGACGGCCAAGGGGAGGTGGCTTGCCCCCCAAGCCAACGGGGGCGCCCCCTTTAGGGTTTCCCCTAAACCCTAGGCGCATGGGCCCTAGGGGGGTTTGGCGCCCAACCCACCTAGGGGCTGGTTCCCCTCCATATTCAGCCCATAGGGCCCACCGGGGCAGGTGGACCTTCCCGGTGGACCCCCGGAACCCCTTCGGTGGTCCCGGTACAACACCGATAAACCCCCG
Source organism: Triticum monococcum (assembly GCA_034509565.1). Classification (NCBI taxonomy): domain Eukaryota; kingdom Viridiplantae; phylum Streptophyta; class Magnoliopsida; order Poales; family Poaceae; genus Triticum; species Triticum monococcum. Next base: position 532,498,431 of record CM067841.1, on the reverse strand, counting down.
AACACTTACGGCGACCGAATAAGGACTTACCATATATAAATCTTTATCTCCAAACCATTCCGGAACTCCTTGTGACATCCGGGATCTCATCCGGGACTCTGAACAACATTTGGTAACCGCATACTAATTTCCATAACAACTCTAGCATCACCGAACCTTAAGTGTGTAGACCCTACGGGTTCAGGAATCATGCAGACATGACCGAGACATCTCTCCGGCCAATAACCAACAATGGGATATAGATACGCATGTTGGCTCCCACATGTTCCACGATGCACTCATTGGATGAACCACGATGTCGAGGATTCAATCAATCCCATATACAATTCCTTTTGTCAATCGGTACGTTACTTGCACGAGATTCGATCGTCGGTATGCCAATACCTCGTTCAATCTCGTTACCGGCAAGTCACTTTACTCGTTCCATAATGCATGATCCCATGACTAAATGCTTAGACACATTGAGCTCATTATGATGATACATTACCGAGTGGGCCCAGAGATACCTCTCCGTCATACGGAGTGACAACTCCCAGTCTCGATTCGTGCCAACCCAACAGATGCTTTCAGAGATACCCATAGTGCACCTTTATAGCCACCCAGTTACGTTGTGATGTTTAGCACACCCAAAGCATTCCTACAGTATCCAGGAGTTGCACAATCTCATGGTCTAAGGAAAAGATACTTGACATTAGAAAAGCTTTAGCAGACGAACTACACAATCTTGTGCTATGCTTAGGATTGGGTCTTGTCCATCACATCATTCTCCTAATGATGTGATCCCATTATCAATGACATCCAATGTCCATGGTTAGGAAACCGTAACCATCTATTGATCAACGAGCTAGTCAACTAGAGGCTCACTAGGGACATGTTGTGGTCTATGTATTCACACATGTATTATGATTTCCGGATAACACAATTATAGCATGAACAATAGACAATTATCATGAACAAGGAAATATAATAATAACCATTTTATTATTGCCTCTAGGGCATATTTCCAATAGCCTCCCACTTGCACTAGAGTCAATAATCTAGTTACATTGTGATGAATCGAACACCCATAGAGTTCTGGTGTTGATCATGTTTTGCTCGTGGAAGAGGTTTAGTCAACGGATCTGCGACATTCAGGTTCGTATGCACTTTACAAATATCTATGTCTCCATCTTGAACATTTTCATGAATGGAGTTGAAGCGACGCTTGATATGCCTGGTCTTCTTGTGAAACCTGGGCTCCTTGGCAAGGGCAATAGCTCCAGTGTTGTCACAGAAGAGAGTCATCGGGCCCGATGCATTGGGAATAACTCCTAGGTCGGTAATGAACTCCTTCATCCAGATTGCTTCATGTGCTGCCTCTAAGGCTGCCATGTACTCCGCTTCACATGTAGATCCCGCCACGACGCTTTGCTTGCAACTGCACTAGCTGACTGCCCCACCATTCAAAATATACACGTATCTGGTTTGTGACTTGGAGTCATCCAAATATGTGTCGAATCTAGCATCGACGTAACCCTTTACGACGAGCTCTTCGTCACCTCCATAAATGAGAAACATATCCTTAGTCCTTTTCAGGTACTTTAGGATATTCTTGACCGTTGTCCACTGTTCCATGCAGGGATTACTTTGGTACCTTCCTACCAAACTTACGGCAAGGTTGACATCAGGTCTGGTACACAGCATGGCATACATAATAGATCCTATGGCTGAGGCATAGGGGATGACACTCATCTTTTCTCTATCTTCTGCCATGGTCGGGCATTGAGCTGTGCTCAATCTCACACCTTGCAATACAGGAACCCCTTCTTGGACTGATCCATATTGAACTTCTTCAATATCTTGTCAAGGTATGTGCTTTGCGAAAGACCAATGAGGCGTCTCGATCTATCTCTATAGATCTTGATGCCTAATATGCAAGCAGCTTCTCTGAGGGCCTTCATTGAAAAACACTTATTCAAGTAGGCCTTTATGCTTTCCAAGAATTCTATATCATTTCCCATCAATAGTATGTCATCCATATATAATATGAGAAATGCTACAGAGCTCCCACTCACTTTCTTGTAAACACAGGCTTCTCCATAAGTCTGTGCAAACCCAAACGCTTTGATCATCTCACCAAAGCGAATGTTCCAACTCCGAGATGCTTGCATCAGCCCATAGATTGAGCGCTGGAGCTTGCATACCTTGTCAGCATTCTTAGGATCGACAAAACCTTCCGGCTGCATCATATACAATTCTTCCTTAAGGAAACCATTAAGGAATGTCATTTTGACGTCCATTTGCCATATCTCATAATCATAGAATGCAGCTGTCGCTAACATGATTCGGACGGACTTTAGCTTCGCTATGGTTGAGAAGGTCTCATCGTAGTCAACCCCTTGAACTTGTCGGTAACCCTTAGTGCCAAGCCGAGCCTTATAGATGGTCACATTACCATCCGCGTTTGTCTTCTTCTTAAAGATCCATTTATTATCTATGGCTTGCCGATCATCGGGCAAGTCTGTCAAAGTCCATACTTCGTTTTCATACATGGATCCTATCTCAAATTTCATGGCTTCAAGCCATTTGTTGGAATCCGGGCCTGCTATCGCTTCTTCATAGTTTGAAGGTTCACCATTGTCTAACAACATGATTTCCAGGACAGGGTTGCCATACCACTCTGGTGCGGGACGTGTCCTTGTGGACCTACATAGTTCAGTAGCAACTTGATCCGAAGTTTCATGATCATCATCATTAACTTCCTCTCTAGTCGGTACAGGCACCACAGAAACATCTTCCTAAGCTGCACCACTCTCCGGTTCAAGAGGCAGTACCTCATCAAGTTCTACTTTCCTCCCACTTACTTCTTTCGAGAGAAACTCTTTCTCCAAAAAGGATCCATTCTTGGCAACAAAGATCTTGCCTTCGGATCTGAGGTAGAAGGTATACCCAATAGTTCCCTTATGGTATCCTATGACGACGCATTTTTCTGACTTGGTTTTGAGCTTTTCAGGTTGAAGTTTCTTGACATAAGCATCGCATCCCCAAACTTTCAGAAACGACAGCTTAGGTTTCTTCCCAAACCATAATTCAAACGGTGTCATCTCAACGGATTTTGACGGAGCCCTATTTAAAGTGAATGCGGCAGTCTCTAAAGCATAACCCCAAAATGATAGCGGTAGATTGGTCAGAGACATCATAGATCGCACCATATCCAATAGAGTGCGATTACGACGTTCGGACACACCATTACGCTGAGGTGTTCCAGGCGGCATGAGTTGTGAAACAATTCCACATTTCCTTAAGTGCGTGCCAAATTCATGACTCAAATATTCTCTACCACGATCTGATCGTAAGAACTTTATTTTCCTGTCATGTTGATTCTCTACCTCATTCTGAAATTCCTTGAACTTTTCAAAGGTCTCAGACTTGTGCTTCATTAAGTAGACATACCCATATCTACTCAAGTCATCAGTGAGGGTGAGAACATAATGATAGCCACCGCGAGCCTCAACGCTCATTGGACCGCACACATCAGTATCTATGATTTCCAATAAGTTGGTTGCTCGCTCCATTGTTCTGGAGAACGGAGTCTTGGTCATTTTGCCCATGAGGCATGGTTTGCACGTGTCAAATGATTCATAATCAAGAGACTCCAAAAGTCCATCTGCATGGAGTTTCTTCATGCGTTTGACACCAATGTGACCAAGGCGGCAGTGCCACAAGTATGTGGGACTATCATTATCAACCTTAAAATCTTTTGGCATTCACACTATGAATATGTGTAACATCACGTTCGAGATTCAATAAGAATAAACCATTGACCAGCAGGGCATGACCATAAAACATATCTCTCATATAAATAGAACAACCATTATTCTTAGATTTAAATGAGTAGCCATCTCGCATTAAATGAGATCCAGATACAATGTTCATGCTCAAAGCTGGCACTAAAGAACAATTATCGATGTTTAAAACTAATCCCGTAGGTAAATGTAGAGGTGGCGTGCCGACGGCGATCACATCGACCTTGGAACCATTCCCGACGCGCATCGTCACCTCATCCTTCGCCAGTCTCCACTTATTCCGCAACTCCTGTTTTGAGTTACAAATATGAGCAACCACACCGGTATCAAATACCCAGGAGCTACTACGAGTGTTGGTAAGGTACACATCAATAACATGTATATCATATATACCTTTGGTATTGTCGGCCTTCTTATCCGCTAAGTACTTGGGGTAGTTCCGCTTCCAGTAACTGTTTCCCTTGCAATAAAAGCACTCAGTCTCAGGCTTGGGTCCATCCTTTGGCTTCTTCCTGGCAACTGGCTTACCGGGCGCGGCAACTCCCTTGCCGTCCTTCTTGAAGTTCTTCTTACCCTTGAATTTCTTGAAACTAGTGGTTTTATTGACCATCAACACTTGATGTTCCTTTTTTATCTCCACCTTCGCTGATTTCAGCATTGAATATACCTCAGGAATGGTTTTCTCCGTCCCCTGCATATTGAAATTCATCACAAAGCTCTTGTAGCTAGGTGGGAGCAACTGAAGGATTTTGTCAATGACCGCATCATCCAGGAGATTAACTCCCAGCTGAGACAAGCGGTTGTGCAACCCAGACATTTTGAGTATGTGCTCGCTGACAGAACTATTCTCCTCCATCTTACAACTATAGAACTTGTCGGAGACTTCATATCTCTCGACCCGGGCATGAGCTTGGAAAACCATTTTCAGCTCTTGGAACATCTCATATGCTCCATGTTGCTCAAAACGCTTTTGGAGCCCCGGTTCTAAGCTGTAAAGCATGCCGCACTGAACTAGGGAGTAATCATCACTACGCGACTGCCAGGCGTTCATAACGTCTTGAGTTGCTGGGAAAATGGGCGCTTCACCTAGCGGTGCTTCAAGGACATATGCTTTCTTGGCAGCTATGAGGATGATCCTCAAGTTACGGACCCAGTCCGTATAGTTGCTACCATCGTCTTTTAGCTTGGTTTTCTCAAGGAACGCGTTGAAGTTGAGGGCAACATTAGTGTGGGACATTTGATCTACAAGACATATTATAAAGATATTTAGACTAAGTTCATGATAATTAAGTTCATCTAATCAAATTATTTAATGAACTCCCACTCAGATAGACATCCCTCTAGTCATCTAAGTGATACATGATCCGAATCGACTAGGCCGTGTCCGATCATCACGTGAGACGAACTAGTCATCAACGGTGAACATCTCCATGTTGATCATATCTACTATATGACTCATGTTCGACCTTTCGGTCTCTCGTGTTCTGAGGCCATGTATGTACATGCTAGGCTCGTCAAGTCAACCTAATTGTTTTGCATGTGTAAATCTGGCTTACACCTGTTGTATTCGAACGTTAGAATCTATCACACCCGATCATCATGTAGTGCTTCGAAACAACGAACCTTTGCAACGATGCATAGTTAGGGGGAACACTTTCTTGAAATTTTAGCGAGGGGTCATCTTATTTAAGCTACCGTCGTTCTAAGCAAATAAGATGTAAAAACATGATAAACATCACATGCAATCAAATAGTGACATGATATGGCCAATATCATTTTGCTCCTTTTGATCTCCATATTTGGGGCGCCATGATCATCATCGTCACCGGCATGACACCATGATCATCTCCATCATCGTGTCTTCATGAAGTTGTCTCACCAACTGTTACTTCTACTACTATGGCTAACAGTTAGCAATAAAGTAAAGTAATTACATGGCGTTATCATTGACACGCAGGTCATACAATAAATTAAGACAACTCCTATGGCTCCTGCCGGTTGTCATACTCATCAACATGCAAGTCGTGATTCCTATTACAAGAACATGATCAATCTCATACATCACATATATCATTCATCACATCCTTTTGGCCACATCACATCACACAGCATATGCTGCAAGAACAAGTTAGACGTCCTCTAATTATTGTTGCAAGTTTTTACGTGGCTGCTATAGGTTTCTAGCAAGAACGTTTCTTACCTACGCCAAAACAACAACGTGATATGCCAATTCTATTTACCCTTCATAAGGACCCTTTTCATTGAATCTGATCCGACTAAAGTGGGAGGGACAGACACCCACTAGCCACCTTATGCAACTAGTGCATGTCAGTCGGTGGAACCAGTCTCACGTAAGCGTACATGTAAGGTGGGTCCGGGCCACTTCATCCCATGATGCCGCCGAATCAAGATAAGACTAGTAACGGCAAGTAAATTGACAAAATCGATGCCCACAACATCTTGTGTTCTACTCGTGCATAGAAACTACACATAGACCTAGCTCATCATGCCACTGTTGGGGATCGTTGCAGAAATTAAAAAAATTCTACGCATCACCAAGATCAATCTATGGAGAGACTAGCAACGAGAGAGAGGGGAGTGTATCTTCATACCCTTGAAGATTGCGATGCGGAAGCGTTACAAGAACGCGGATGAATGAGTCGTACTCGCAGCGATTCAGATCGCGGTTGATTCCGATCTAAGCGTCGAACAACGGTGCCTCCGAGTTCAACACACATGCAGCATGGGGACGTCTCCTCCTTCTTGATCCAGCAAGGGGAGAGGAGAAGTTGAGGAAGAGCTCCGGCAGCACGACGGCATGGTGGTGGAGCTTGCAGTTCTCCGGCAGGGCTTCGCCAAGCACTATTACTATGGAGGTGTTGGCGAGGGAGAGGGCTGCGCCAGGGGAAGGGTGTGGCAGCCCTCCCACCTTCCCTATATTTATAGGGGCAAGGGAGAGGGGGTCGGCCCCCTCCAGATGGATCTAGAGAGGGGGCGGCGGCCAAGGGGGGGTGGATTGCCCCCCAAGCCAAGGGGGGCGCCCCCTTTAGGGTTTCCCCTAAACCCTAGGCGCATGGGCCCTAGGGGGTTTGGCACCCAGCCCACCTAGGGGCTGCTTCCCCTCCATATTCAGCCCATAGGGCCCTCCGGGGCAGGTGGACCCCCGGAACCCCTTCGGTGGTCCCGGTACAACACCGATAAACCCCCTAACACTTCTGGCGACCGAATAAGGACTTCCCATATATAAATCTTTATCTCCAGAACATTCTGGAATTGCTCGTGACGTCCGGGATCTCATCCCGGACTCCGAACAACATTCGGTAACCGCATACTAATTTCCATAACAACTCTAGCGTCACCGAACCTTAAGTGTGTAAACCCTACGGGTTCGGGAATCATGCAGACATGACCGAGACATCTCTAAGGCCAATAACCAACAACGGGATCTGGATACCCATGTTGGCTCCCACATGTTCCACGATGCACTCATCAGATGAACCACGATGTCGAGGATTCAATTAATCCCGTATACAATTCCATTTGTCAATCGGTATGTTACTTGCACGAGATTCGATCGTCGGTATCCCAATACCTCGTTCAATCTCGTTACCAGCAAGTCGCTTTACTCGTTCCGTAATGCATGATCCCGTGACTAACTGCTTAGACACATTAAGCTCATTATGATGATGCATTACCAAGTGGGCCTAGAGATATCTCTCCATCATACGGAGTGACAAATCCCAGTCTTGATTCGTGCCAACCCAATAGACGCTTTAGGAGATACCCATAGTGCACCTTTATAGCCACCTAGTTACGTTGTGACATTGGGCACACCCAAAGCATTCCTACAGTATCCGGGAGTTGCACAATCTCATGGTCTAAGGAAAAGATACTTGACATTAGAAAAGCTTTAGCAGACGAACTACACAATCTTGTGCTATGCTTAGGATTGGGTCTTGTCCATCACATCATTCTCCTAATGATGTGATCATGTTATCAATGACATCCAATGTCCATGGTCAGGAAACCGTAACCATCTATTGATCAACGAGCTAGTCAACTGGAGGCTCACTAGGGACAAGTCGTGGTCTATGTATTCACACATGTATTATGATTTCCGGATAACACAATTATAGCATGAACAATAGACAATTATCATGAACAAGGAAATATAATAATAACCATTTTATTATTGCCTCTAGGGCATATTTCCAACAAAAGAGAGCATCATGAAGAATATTACTACCACATTTAAGTCTAACCCACTTCCTATGCATAGGGATTTTGTGAGCAAAGAACTTATGGGAACAATAATCAACTAGCATAGGAAGACAAAACAAGCATAGCTTCAAGATTTTCAACATGTAGAGAGGAAACTTGATATTATTGCAATTCCTACAAGCATATATTCCTCCCTCATAATAATTTTCAGTAGCATCATGAATGAATTCAACAATATAACCATCACATAAAGCATTCTTTTCATGATCTACAAGCATAGAAAATTTACTACTCTCCACATAAGCAAGATTCTCCTCAATCGAAATAGTGGGAGTATCATAAGAAACTCGAATACTATAAATTGTTTCCACATTAAAAGAGTAATGTTCAGAAAAAGGGTAATCATAATCATGGAAATTTTTATAAATATAATCATCACTACTTTTATAGCATAAGTGTCATCACAATAATCATCATAAGTAGCAACTTTGTTCTCATCATAATCAATTGAAACCTCTTCCAAGATAGTGGAATCATTACTTAATAAAGTCATGACCTCTCCAAATCCACTTTCATAATTGTCACAATAAGATTCAACACCCTCCAAAATAGTGGGATCATTACTTCCTAAAGTTGACACTCTTCCAAACCCACTTTCATCAATATAACCATCATAAATAGCAGGCATGCTATCATCATAATAAATTTGCATATCAAAACTTGGGAGGTTAAAAATATCATCTTCATGAAACATAGCATCCCCAAGCTTGTGGCTTTGCATATCATTAGCATCATGGATATTCAGAGAATTCATACTAGGAACAATGAAACCATGCTCATCATCCAAAGATTTAGTGCCAAACACTTTAATACATTCTTCTTCTAACACTTTGGCACAATTATCGGAATCCTTATTTTCACGAAAGACATTAAAAAGATGAAGCATATGAGGCAACCTTAATTCCATTTTTTTGTAGTTTTCTTTTATAGACTAAACTAGTGATAAAACAAGAAACTAAAAGATTCAATTGCAAGATCTAAATATATACCTTCAAGCACTAACCTCCCTGGCAATGGCACCAGAAAAGAGCTTGATGTCTACTACACAACCTTCTTCTTGTAGACATTATTGGGCCTCCAAGTGTAGAGGTTTGTAGGACAGTAGCAAATTTCCCTCAAGTGGATGACCTAAGGTTTATCAATCCGTGGGAGGCATAGGATGAAGATGGTCTTTATCAAGCAACACTTCAACCAAATAACAAAGAGTCTCTTGTGTCCCCAACACACCCAATACAATGGTAAATTGTATAGGTGCTCTAGTTCGGCGAAGAGATGGTGATACAAGTGCAATATGGATGGTAGATATAGGTTTTTGTAATCTGAAAATATAAAAACAGCAAGGTAACTAATGATAAAAGTGAGCGAAAATAGTATTGCAATGCGTTGAAACAAGTCCTAGGGTTCATACTTTCACTAGTGCAAGCTCTCTCAACAATAATAACATAACTGGATCATATAACTATCCCTCAACATGCAACAAAGAGTCACTCCAAAGTCACTAATAGCGGAGAACAAACGAAAAGATTATTGTAGGGTATGAAACCACCTCAAAGTTATCCTTTTCGATCGATCTATTCAAGACTCCGTAGTAAAATAACATGAAGCTATTCTTTCCGTTCAATCTATCCTAGAGTTCGTACTAGAATAACACCTTAAGACACAAATCAACCAAAACCCTAATGTCACCTAGATACTCCAATGTCACCTCAAGTATCCATGGATATGATTATACGATATGCATCACACAATCTCAGATTCATCTATTCAACCAACACAAAGAACTTCAAAGAGTGCCCCAAAGTTTCTATCGGAGAGTCAAGACAAAAACGTGTGCCAACCCCTATGCATAAGTTCACGAGGTCATGGAACTCGCAAGTTGATCACCAAAACATACATCAAGTGGATCACGTGATATCCCATTGTCACCATAGATAAGCACATGCAAGACATACATCAAGTGTTCTCAAATCCTTAAAGACCCAATCCCATAAGATAACTTCAAAGGGAAAACTCAATCCATTACAAGAGAATAGAGGGGGAGAAACATCATAAGATCCAACTATAATAGCAAAGCTCGTTCCGAATCAAGAACACGAGAGAGAGAGAGAGAGAGAGAGAGAGAGAGATCAAACACATAGCTACTGGTACATACCCTCAGCCCTAAGGGTGAATTACGCCATCCTCATCATGGAGAGCGCCAGGATGATGAAGATGGCCACTGGAGAGGGATTCCCCCCTCCGGCAGGGTGCCGGAACGGGTCTAGATTGTGTCACTCCATCACTCTCTTGGTCACATCGTCTTGCCCTGAAAAGCAAGATTGTTCTCGAGCTTAGTAACATATCGGTGGTTCGTGATTTTCCGAATATATTTTCGGAAGTGTTACCAGGTTGTCACCTGACCGCTATGTTGAGTTTGTGATCAAGTTGGTTTCTTGTAGCCACCCCTTTCTCCAAGAATTTGTGTTGGATACCTCTGAGCTAGTTGGTTAAGCTAAACAACAACTTGGAGAGTTGGAAGATAAAGGCTTGCCTAACTTAGTTCATTCCAGAGGGATATCCTTGTGTTTGTGTGTTAGTTGAAGAGAGATGATACCTTCATCGATTGTTCCTCGTGATCGGTTGTTGAATCCATCGTCTTGTGCAAACCTTGATTTGAGTGTGGGTGACGGTGTCCTGGACTAGGGGGTACTCACCACGTCGTCTCTCGATCCATTAGATTGGGCCGAGGCCCCCCATGGTCGTATACTCATGGGCCAGTTCGGACAGCTGCCGCATACAAGGAAGATTCCACAAAGACTTGGCGATCAAGACAAGGACTTCTCCCCACCGGCGTACTCGGCTAGGACTCTTGTTGACCTAGACCTCTGGTGCATTATATAAACCAAGGCCAGGCTAGTCGATACAACATATAGAACAACAATCATACCATAGGCTAGCTTCTAGGGTTTAGCCTCTCTGATCTCGTGGTAGATCTACTCTTGTACTACCCATATCATCAATATTAACCAAGCAGGACGTAGGGTTTTACCTCCATCGAGAGGGCCCGAACCTGGGTAAAACTTCGTGTTCCTTGCCTCCTGTTACCATCCGGCCTAAACGCACAGTTTGGGACCCCCTACCCGAGATCCGCCGGTTTTGACACCGACATTAGTGCTTTCATTGAGAGTTCCGCTGTGTGATCGACAAAAGGATCGATGGCTCGCCTGCAGATCAACTGCGACTTCGGCATCTTCGTCACCAGCTCGGCTGGTCACCTTGGTTCGACTAAGAACTGCGCCCTATGTTCGGATCACCATGTTCGGACGAGGGCCTTCATCAAACATCAACTCCGATCTCTATCAAGATCATGGAGGAATCATCCATGGAGCTCGGGGGCTCAACGTCAACATTGCCCTCAAGTGACCGTGCTGTTCTTCTGGACAGCGAACTCGTATCTGCCACCACCACCTCCTCGAGTATCGCTTTGACGATCGCTTTGGTGGAATTGTGCAGAATTGAGTCTAAAACAACCCTGGAAAATTTCGTCGAGTTCCGATGGAGGAATCTCTGGCAATCCATGGTATACCGGAGCCCTGTCAAATCTGGACGGGAATCAAGATGAGTTTAGGGCATGGTGTCCAGCTTCTAGCTCGGACGTCTTTTGGAAGATCCAACCATTGATCGGCTGCGGAATTCCTATATCTACCACCTCTCACAATTTCAGCTCGATCCGACCATCCAAACTCCGGGAACCTTCCGATTAGTGCATCACTTTTCGGATCTATTTTCTGTGCAAAAACGAATCCGAGCCGAGTTCGTCTTTTTATGAACGGTATTTCGGACATTCCTTTTGAAGGAAGTTTTGTATGGGGTATTATGTTTTGTTCCCGAACACATCCCACTAACTTTAAGATCTTTTGAACATGATCTTCAACATCATGCTGGTGTCAAACCAGTCCGGCAATATTGCTCCACAGCTGCCGACCTGCGCTAGACACGTCGTCACTTTGTTGAGCCAAGCTCAACTTCTTCGGATCATCATCTCGGCAAGCCGAACAAGAGTCCGGCATCGCGAAGGATAAATCATCACCAACATCGCCGCCCCACGGATTACACGGAGCAGGCATATCGGCATCGCCGCACGGTCGCTTCATCAAGCCGGCATCGACCACGTCACGACCTGCATCGGCAGGGCCGCACTATTGCTTCTTCAAGCTGGTGTCCATCACGCCGACCTACTTCGACTCATCGGCTGACATCGAGGCTTCGACATCTCGGCTGGACCGGGGGCTTCGCCATCTCTTCATCAACCTACTCCGGACACTTCGGCGTCAGTAGCCGACCAGCTCCGTCACGTTAGCTGGACCGAGGGCTTTGCCTCGGCGAGCCAACCTTTGCCAGCATTGCCATGGCTTCGTTTTATCGCCCATCAGGCAATGGGTGTGCGGATCGACTCCCAATTTTGGGAATCACCTTCCTTCGGATTGCTACAACAAATAAACCAGGTGCTATTAATCCCAGTATTTTTTGCTTGTTTGGGTTCCTTTTTCCCAAGGAATTATTACTCTGGTTTATCCATCATCTGTACACAGGTCTATCAAATGATGGCCGCATTAACGACAGTCGCGTGGTGGTTCGGTCAGTTTCCGTATATAGTCCGGCGAACGCTGCATCCGGAACTTGGACCGACCTGTGAATTAAGGCTTTGCCACGCCTTTACCGCATCACGCCGACACCCTACATCGACATTGACTTCGGCGCCAGGCCATATTTCTTTTATTACTCACTTTACATAAATTATTTATTATGCAACGATTTTTTAATTATTATTACTATTATCTCCAATTTGCACTATTTTTTGTGCACAGGAAAATGATTCGGGGACTTTGGCGTCACTCTACCAGTCTACATTGACCGTGCTATGTCACCACTTCGGCGTGTCGAGCTCTCCACTCCGCCACCTCGGGACCGGCTTGGGGGATGGAACCTTGCCCCGCATCAAGCTCGGACCGCGTCATCAATACCGAACACATTAACCAGCTAAGTCGCTTTCATGCTCAAAGCTTTAATTTCTAACTTGTGTTCGGTTTGACCAAGCATTATACTTTTTTGGAAAAAAGTTGCTTGTAAAAAATTTCCTTGTCCAAACTTTGTTTGTGACGCATAAATTCAAATACTCCGTTTACTTGGGGGCTTCCTTTATGAAGCTTTTCCACTTGCATATGATTATACTTGTATGGCTTCGTTCCTTGTTCGTGTATTACGCCACAATATGCACCATATTGACTTAAGCGATTTGCAAGCTGGGTTGCCTCGCTCCTGTGTTTACCCCTGCGTTCCCGATTGTTCGTCTAGGGAGTAAAGGGAGCACCTCTGCGATTGTCACGATCGGGTCGCCCGAGCCGGACCTCAGACTGGGTGAAGCCGAAAGCTAGCGCTCTTATAGTTTTCAATGATGGTCGGCACACAACGGAACTCATGAGCACAAAAAATCTATTGCACAAGTCTCATAATAACAATGAGAACCAAAGAAAGGTATCGGTGGGGGTACTATTTCCTTCGAAGATGCTTCTTACACTTCACGGTAATATAGCATAAGTTCCCTGAGCGCGCTTTGTCTGTTACAGCCTTATGGCCTGATTGCCTGGTTATTGGAAACACCGTCGATATTCTCGACCGATGGAGTACATAACACTTTTCGGTCCTTGACCGAAGAGGGAGAAGCTGACGGTCGGTTAAGACGCGTTTAAAGTTCGGTTGAACATAGATATGATATAAGTACTTCGATACATGCAATCATTCTTCTACCCAAGTCACTTGGGGGCTCTTAAGTTTATTTGAGCCGTTTTATAATAAGTGTTCTTCTTCTTAGTCGTTGCAAAGTTTTATTACTATTATTTATCACTCCTTTTTTCGACACGAGTGTGCGGTCACTAGCCGGGGAGCCTAATTTCTCTCTCAAAGCCGCTAGAGTTTAGTTTGCTAAACTGGCCTGATGAGAAGTACTCCACCCTCGGGATAGGAGGTTGAAGCCGTAGGCTGACCCGCTCGAAGTCTTGAGATAGGATGTATCATGTTAAAGCACAACAGAAGCACTTCTTTTTTCTAAGACCAACTTTCAGATTGGCACCGAACACTTGATATTGTTCGGACGTCATGTTTTTACTGACGTTTCTTGGTTTTCCAAGCTTTTTGGCACTTTTAAACTATCTGTGCTTTTCCAGCATTAGTCTCGCAGTGCAACGCCGGACACCTTTAGGGATTCGGCAAAAACATTCTCAGATATTGCTATATATGCATCGGTTTCGAATTGTGTCTTCGGTCAATAGTTGGGTTGCCCGGCTCCTGCACTTGCTTCCTACGTTCCGTTTTGTTCGGCTAGGCGTGCAAAGGGAGAACCACTGCGATTGTGCTTCCAGCTCACATGGTTAAGCACCTCAATGGAGAAAGCCGAAAACTGACTTTCACAATAAGCGTAAACTGGTCAGCGATCCGATGACTATGTTAAATGATGGGCCGTTCATAACATTGGCCGAAGTGTTTATGGGTTGACCCCAACTGTTGCCGAACACTACCGGGGGCTATTAACTGGCCTCCCAAACTAAATCCTCAATATTTTGCTCTTACATTAGAGCTGAGGTTTAATGATCATGCTTAGCATGACAACCCAAAGAAAGGAACCGATAGCGCGACTATTTTCTTTGGAAGACATTTCTTCTGTTAAACAGTAATATAACTCTGTATGTACCTTTGTTTATAAAACCGTATGGCCAGATTGCCTTGTTTGTTGTAAATCTTTGCCCTCACAAAGGCTTTATAAAGTAGGACAACCACTCCTCGGCTACTGGCCAAGGAGGTGGAAGCCGATGGTCGGTCAACAAAGTTTTGTACAATGCGGATCCGAGCATTAATGACGTAAAGTACTTGGATACATAGAGTCATTACACATAATTTGTGATTTTACTATGGATATTGATCCTTAATTCGGCCACCCGTGCCCGCATTAAGGCTCGGGGGCTACTGGGCTTCGGGCTTATTATTTACAAATATTAAAGGGGCACATTGATCCCCTGATCTGGTGTTACCACCCGACCAGTGTCTCGGGGGCTACTGCATTGCTTGTCCAATGCAGAAAATTTTATGTGCAATATAGTTTCCGAGGAGATCGATTTTGATCCTCAGGTTGGTCGGCCACACCCAACCTGAGTCTCGAGGACTGAGCACGCCGCTTTTAGTGTCCCGAAGTATTCTGCCGAGCTTGGACTTGATCCTCGGGCCGATTTTGCAAATCAACCTGAGTCTTAGCGGCTACTGGGATCAGCAGTCTTACGTCATCCTTTAGGTGCATCTCGGGTTTTAGACCGATACACACCTTGAGGGCTACTGGTTATATATCTTGGCAGAGAATAAATTGCACCAATAAAAAATATTCACAAAAATCGGCCCACATTCGGGGCACCACCTTGGAAGCAGCCCGGCATAAAGCTCGGGCGCTAGTGGCTGGCTCCATAGAGGGCATTTCCGGCATTAAGCTCAGCTAAACTCCTTCAAACTTCTTTGAACCAAGGTGATTTACGACACCTCGGATATAGTCCGGTGTTGGAGCTCGGATACAGTCCGGCGTTGGAGCTCGGGTATACAGTCCGGCGTTGGAGCTCGGATACATTCCGGCGTTAGAGCTGGGAAGCAGTCCGGCGTTGGTGCTCGGTTGCAAAAGATACCTCAAATACAGTCCGGCGTTGGAGCTCGGACGCAAGAGGACGCTGCCGCCCGGGAACAACTTCAAACCCGAGGTGTGGCATAAAAATAACAAGGCATTGGTAAAGGCCAGAAACTTAAAGGGGCTCCTCGGATACCCGACGTGTAAACTCATCGAATGCATTTCGGCAATCCTCAAGATTGAAGATAAAGAAGATTTGTTGAACCAGTTTTCAAGACCGACGACTGAAGATGAAGAACAGTTCGGAAGAATCGAGGAGCGTCCCTAACTTGAAGACCGGTTCAGGGGGCTACTAACGGTGTCCTAGACTAGGGGGTACTCACCACGTCGTCTCCCGATCTATTAGATTGGGCCGAGGCCCCCCATGGCCGTATACTCATGGGCCAGTTCGGACAGCTGCCGCATACAAGGAAGATTCCACAAAGACTTGGCGATCAAGACAAGGACTTCTTCCCACTGGCGTATTCGGCTAGGACTCTTGTTGACCTAGACCTCTGGTGCATTATATAAACCAGGGCCAGGCTAGTCGATACAACATATAGAACAACAATCATACCATAGGCTAGCTTCTAGGGTTTAGCCTCTCTGATCTCGTGGTAGATCTACTCTTGTACTACCCATATCATCAATATTAATCAAGCAGGACGTAGGGTTTTACCTCCATCGAGAGGGCCCGAACCTG
Source organism: Triticum monococcum (assembly GCA_034509565.1). NCBI lineage: Eukaryota > Viridiplantae > Streptophyta > Magnoliopsida > Poales > Poaceae > Triticum > Triticum monococcum. Next base: position 532,481,984 of record CM067841.1, on the reverse strand, counting down.
GGTAAAACTTCGTGTCCCTTGCCTCCTGTTACCATCCGGCCTAGACGCACAGTTCGGGACCCCCTACCCGAGATCCGCCGGTTTTGACACCGACAGTGGGCTATCGTCAAATCAAGTTAGAACCAATGATATTCATAATGTTGTCTTACTCGTGGTTGTTCCTCGAGCATACACCATTACATCCTTTGGTCTGACCAATACTATCACATTGTTCACATAATGGTGGAATTCCAATGATATGGAAAATTCTGATGAGTTGTTGTTGAGCCCATCAGCAGCATTTTGTCTCCTCTATGATTCGTGTTGAACATCAACCTAGTGTTGGAAACTTTGTAGGCAATGCCTCCGTGTTCCGTTCATGAAGCTTATGCTTGGATGGAAGAAGTGACTTCCTTGAATTCATGTGCATTTGGTGCAAGTTGCAGCCGTGAGTTCGAGAAAGATTGTTTTTTTTCTCTGGTACCATCCCAAGTCAGTTATGCATGTGCGAATGTATTCTATGGTTTGGTAGATTAATTACCTACACTCCATATGTATTACCTAGAACACCAAGCCAATGATTGATTTGTTCAAGGAAAATAAGTTCTTAAGTGCTAATCCTTAAGGACCCAAAGGTACATGCGCAGGACTTCGCTCTCCACAATGATGGTTCCCAATCAGAACTTGGTAGTGTTTCGTTGTAAGACTACTATGTGGTCATGCTTGTCTTGGACAATGTGTTCGCATGTATGTAGCAGAACTAGCTCATGTTTTGGAGCTTGCTATCGTAGTTCATTCCCCGAGAATCTCGCAACGCCATCTCGTCGATTTGTGTTGCAAACTTTCATTTTCCTTTCTAGACTTGATGAGTCTAAAATACACTGACACCAACCAGATCTGAATCTCGGGCAGATATGATGGTTGGAACATTCCCATCATTTGCATTTTGTTCCCAGCTTACACTGCCATTGTGCCATCCTTTCGTACCCCGCCAAATGATTGTTGGTGAATTTCCTCAGGTTGGTATAGAGAATTTCAATGATCTCTGAATCAAAAGTAATTCTTTTTGCCACCCCAGGTAATGATTCTACGAGTCACCTCCTCCAACATGTCTCGTTAGGGTATCATGGCAACTCAACTCCTCGCTACGTTGAGAACCGTTCACCACCTTCTCAAGCGTGGAATTGTTGCCTACCAACTTGAATCTTCGCCATCTAACTTCCATCACCCTGATGTGAGTTCGGTGTCTCAGCTCAAGAGATGTTCAACGTCTCATTCCGTGAGTTGATCGATCTTTAAGAAGATTGATTCCTATAGAGTTTCTTTCTGTCATCATCGTGTTGGACAAAGATCTCGAAGGCAAACACGTCAAGATCAATATGATGCAACGACTCAACATCTTCAAGAATGCAATGGATTTTGGAGTTTGTGCCAGTTCCATGTCCCATCTGTCTTCTTACCTTACGTCTTGAATCTCGGGACGAGATTCTTGTTTAGTGGGGGTGAGTTGTCATAACCCTAATTAGTGCATGCATTAGAGTGAATGCATCATGTTTAAATTTCTCAGAAACTTGAAATAGGGATGACAGAAAACCCCCAGCACCCCCTTAGTCCAACTAGGGTTTACTAAAATCTTTTTCAATGAACCTGAAATGCCCATCTAAAATGTTCATCACCTTTTCCTTGGTCTAGAACCTTTGGAAAAAATGGTGCACACTTTTCTAGGACAACTTTGGGTCACTGGATTAAATCATATGTTATTTGCATTTGGACATTTAAATGCTATTAAATATTTTAAATGTCCAAATAATCATAAACTTAAATTTTACTGTTGGATATATTCCAAACAGTGGGCTTGAGCAAGTTTCATGATTTTTGAGTGTGCCTAAGTATTTTTAATAAAGCCCTAAAAGCTGCAGAAGAAAACAGAAAACAAGAAATAAGAGAGAGAGAGAGAGAGAGAGAGAGAGAGAGAGAGAGAGAGAGACTTACCTGGCCTCACCTGCGCAGCCCACCTGGTAGCCCAGCCAACTGGCCTAGCCCACTGCCGCAGCCCCCTCTGTCACCTTCCTCCTCGCGCCAATAGCCAAGGGCGCATGCCCGGCGCGCGAAGCCACACGCAGGCCACCTCCACCCTGCCTGTGTGCCCCCTCGACAACGGGGCGTCCCTGGAGACGCCATGCACCCCCCTGGCCTCTCTCTCCCTCACCCGTGGCCTCTCCCCTCCTCTGCTCTCTGATACGTCTCTGTCGTATCTATAATTTTTGATTGTTCCATGCCAATATTCTACAACTTTCATATACTATTGGCAACTTTTCATACTATTTTTGGGACTAACATATTGATCCAGTGCCCAGTGCCAGTTCCTGTTTGTTGCATGCTTTTGTTTCGCAATAAATCCATATTAAACGGAGTCCAAACGGGATAAAAACTGACAGAGATTTTTTTTGGAATATATGTGATTTTTGGGAAGAAAAATCAACGCGAGACGATGCCCGAGGGGATCACGAGGCAGGGGGCAGGCGCGCCCTGGGCCCTCGTGGCCACCCCGTAAGGCAGTTGATGCCCTTCTTTCGCCACAAGAAAGCTAATATCCGGATAGAGATCGTGTTAAAATGCCAGCCCAATCGGAGTTACGGATCTCCGGAATATAAGAAACGGTGAAAGGGCAGAATCTAAGAACGCAGAAACAAAGAGAGACAGAGAGATAGATCCAATCTCGGAGGGGCTCTCGCCCCTCCCACACCATGGAGACCAAGGACCGGAGGGGAAAACTTTCTCCCATGTAGGGAGGAGGTCAAGGAAGAAGAAGAAGAAGGAGGGGGCTCTCTCCCCCTCGCTTCCAGTGGCGCCGGAGTGCCACCGGGGGCCATCATCATCACCGCAATCTTCACCAACAACTTCACCGCCATCATCACCAACTCTCCCCCTCTATGCTGCGGTGTAACCCCTCTTTTACCCGCTGTAATCTCTACTTAAACATGGTGCTCAACGCTATATATTATTTCCCAATGATGTATGGCTATCCTATGATGTTTGAGTAGATCTGTTTTGTCCTATGGGTTAATTGATGATCATGATTGGTTTGGTTGCATGTTTTATTATTGGTGCTGTCCTATGGTGCTCTCCATGTCGCGCAAGCGTGAGGGATTCCCGCTGTAGGGTTTGCAATATGTTCATGATTCGCTTATAGTGGGTTGCGTGAGTGACTGAAACACAAACCCGAGTAAGGGGGTTGTTGCGTATGGGATAAAGAGGACTTGATGCTTTAATGCTATGGTTGGGTTTTACCTTAATGATCTTTAGTAGTTGCAGATGCTTGCTAGAGTTCCAATCATAAGTGCATATGATCCAAGTAGAGAAAGTATGTTAGCTTATGCCTCTCCCTCATATAAAATTGCAATAATGATTACTGGTCTAGTTATCGATTGCCTAGGGACAAATAAATTTCTCGTAACAAAAAGCTCTTTACTAAAACTAACTTAGTTGTGTCTTTACCTAAACAACCCCTACTTTTTATTTACTTGCTCTTTATTATCTTGCAAACCTATCCAAAAACACCTACAAAGTACTTCTAGTTTCATACTTGTTCTAGATAAAGCGAACGTCAAGCGTGCGTAGAGTTGTATCGGTGGTCGATAGAACTTGAGGGAATATTTGTTCTACCTTTAGCTCCTCGTTGGGTTCGACACTCTTACTTATCAAAAGAGGCTACAATTGATCCCCTATACTTGTGGGTTATCAAGACCTTTTTCTGGCGCCGTTGAGCCATAGCATGGGGTGAATATTCTCATGTGTGCTTGTTTGCTTTATCACTAAGTAATTTTTATTTGCTGTTCTTAGTTGTTCTTTATCTTTAGTTATGGATATGGAACATGAAATACCAAAAAAAATAGGTTTACTTTGCTGCTCATGGCGATGAGGAACCTCCTAAAACCCTCGATGCTCGTTATGTGACAGATATTATGTACTACTTTGATAACCCAGAGAAAACCCCATTCAATTTGGTAATGGGAGACACGTTGGATCAACGTGAATACTTTAGGGATTATCACTTGACTCAAAAAGGGAAACTATTATGGGATCAAATTTATATGTTGTATTGGTATGCTAGGCAACTATGCTTGAGATATGATTATACTTGTTGCTCTAGGATGAAGGCTCCACACCTTCCCTTTTCATGTGAATTTAATGATAATGAAACTTTGACTTCTTATGCTACAGGTATATATGACTACTATGATGTGGAACAAATAGAAGAATTTGTTGCTTTTATGGGTGCTTATGAAATTGAATCTATGTTCAAAGAATATGAAAATCTTTATGATGTTGTCTACAGACCTGAAAATTTAGCTATCCTTAAATATTGTTATAAGAATTATGAATACAATTCCGATATTGATGCGTTTATTGAGAAAGTCTCCGCTATCCCAGAAGAGACTAATATTTTGCAGGAATCTATGGAAGAAGAATTGATGAAACTGTGAGCTCATTGGATGAAAAAGATGAGGAGGAGAGCGAAGAACAAAAGAAGGAAGAGCGGATTGATCACCCGTGCCCACCTTCTAATGAGAGTAACTCTTCAACTCATACATTGTTTAATTTCCCTTCGTGCTTACCAAAGGATGAATGCTATGATAATTGCTATGATCCCGTTGATTCTTTTGAAATATCCCTTTTTGATGATGCTTGCTATGCTTGTGGCCAAGATGCCAATATGAATTATGCTTATGGATATGAACTTGCTATAGTTCCTTATGTTAAACATGAAATTGTTGCTATTGCACCCACACATGATAGTCCTATTATCTTTTTGAATTCTCCCAACTACACTATATCAGAGAAGTTTGCACTTATTAAGGATTATATTGATGGGTTGCCTTTTACTACTACACGTTGTGATTTTGATAGATACAATATGCATGTGCTTGCTGCTCCTACTTGCAATTATTGTGAGAGAGGAACTATATCTCCACCTCTCTATGTTTCCAATACGATAAAATTGCAAGAAACTGTTTATACTATGCATTGGCCTTTACTATGTGTGCATGAATTGTTCTTTTATGAGATGTCGGTGCATGGGAAGAGAGTTAGACTTTGTTGTTACATGATATATGTTACTTTGTGCTCACTACTAAATTACAAATCGTTGTTAATTAAAATTGGCTTTGATATACCTTGGGATCCGGGTGGATTCACTACTTGAGCACTATATGCCTAGCTTAATGGCTTTAAAGAAAGCGCTGCCAGGGAGACAACCCGGAAGTTTTAGAGAGTCATTTATTTCTGTTGAGTGCTTTCATATAGTTTAAAAACAACAAAAATAAAGAGGGGAACCCAAAACTTTTTCAAAAAGGAAAGTGAAAGTGAGAGAGACAAGCATTGTTGAAGTGGGAGCTAGCCTTGAACTTTGTTCATGCTCACGGAAACTTTGTGAATCTTGATTACAGAAACTTTTCAACAAAAATAATTATCCCCTTGTACAATTCCATTGTATTATAAAAATAATGTGCCAAGGTTTGCCTTTAGGATGTTTACAGTGCTTGTTGGTTTGTATGGTGCAGGACAGAAACTTTGGCTGTAGTGCGTGATTTTACATTTTTACTGGAACGTCAAATGGTTCTGATTCTTTTTGAACTATCTTTATCTACAAATTTTTTATTTTTCATAATTTTTTTAGAATTTTTAAAGTACCAGAAGTATGGTGAATGTTCAGATTGCTACAGACTGTTCTGTTTTTGACAGATTCTGTTTTTGATGCATAGTTTGCTTGTTTTGATGAAACTATCAATTTATATCAGTGGATTAAGCCATGGAAAAGTTATATTACAGTAGACACAATGCCAAAACAAAATATTAATTGGTTTTCAACAGTACTTAGAGTAGTGATTTGCTTTATTATACTAACGAATCTTACCGAGTTTTCTGTTGAAGTTTTGTGTGGATGAAGTGTTCGATGATCAAGAAGGTCTCGATGTGAGAAGAAGGAAGAGAGGCAAGAGCTCAAGCTTAGGGATGCCTTAGGCACCCCAAGTAAATATTCAAGGAGACTCAAGCGTCTAAGCTTGGGGATGCCCCGGAAGGCATCTCCTCTTTCTTCAACAAGTATCGGTATGTTTTCGGATTCGTTTCGTTCATGCGATATGTGCAATCTTGGAGCGTCTTTTGCATTTAGTTTTCACTTTTCTTTTATTCACCATGCTGGTATGAGATAGTCCTTGGTTGATTTATAGAATGCTCTATGCACTTCACTTATATCTTTTGAGTATGGATTTATAGAATGCTTCATGTGCTTCACTTATATCATTTGAAGTTTGGATAGCATGTTTCTCTTTACATAGAAAACCGCCATTTGTAGAATGCTCTTTTGCTTCACTTATATTTGTTAGAGCGTGGGAATATCTTTTGTAGAAAGATTTAAACTCTCTTGCTTCACTTATATCTATTTAGAGAGATGACAGGAACTGGTCATTCACATGGTTAGTCATAAAATCCTACATAAAACTTGTAGATCACTGAATATGATACGTTTGATTCCTTGCAATAGTTTTGCGATATAAAGATGGTGATATTAGAGTCAGACTAGTGGGTAATTGCGGATTAGTAGAAATATTTGTGTTGAGGTTTGTGATTCCCGTAGCATGCACGTATGGTGAACCGTTATGTAACGAAGTCGGAGCATGATTTATTTATTTATTGTATTCCTTATGAGTGGCGGTCGGGGACGAGCGATGGTCTTTTCCTACCAATCTATCCCCCAAGGAGCACGCGCGTAGTACTTTGTTTCGATAGCTAATAGACATTTGCAATAAGTATGTGAGTTCTTTATGACTAATGTTGAGTCCATGGATTATACGCACTCTCACCCTTCCACCATTGCTAGCATCTCTAGTACCACGCAACTTTCGCCGATACCATAAACCCACCATATACCTTCCTCAAAACAGCCACCATACCTACCTATCATGGCATTTCCATAGCCATTCCGAGATATATTGCCATGCAACTTCCATCATCATCATATACATGACTTGAGCATTCATTGTCATATTGCTTTGCATGATCGTAAGATAGCTAGCATGATGATTTCATGGCTTGTCCATTTTTTGATGTCATTGTTACACTAGATCATTGCACATCCTGGTACACCGCCGGAGGCATTCATATAGAGTCATATCTTTGTTCTAGTATCGAGTTGTAATATTGAGTTGTAAGTAAATAAAAGTGTGATGATCATCATTATTAGAGCATTGTCCCAGTGAGGAAAGGATGATGGAGACTATGATTCCCCCACAAGTCGGGATGAGACTCCGGACTTTAAAAATAAATAAAATAGGCCAAAGAAGCCCGGATAAAAAAAGAGGCCAAAGAAGCCCACCAAAAAAGAAAAGAAAAAAAACAAAAGAAACAAAAAATGAGAGAAAAAGAGAGAAGGGGCAATGTTACTATCCTTTTACCACACTTGTGCTTCAAAGTAGCACCATGTTCTTCATATAGAGAGTCTCTTGAGTTATCACTTTCATATACTAGTGGGATTTTTCATTATAGAACTTGGCTCGTATATTCCGATTATGGGCTTCCTCAAACGCCCGAGGTCTTCACGAGACAGCAAGTTGGACGCACACCCACTTAGTTTCAGTTTGAGCTTTTTCATACACTTATAGCTCTAGTGCATCCGTTGCATGGCAATCCCTACTCACTCACATTGATATCTATTGATGGGCATCTCCATAGCCCGTTGATATGCCTAGTTGATGTGAGACTATCTTCTCCTTTTTGTCTTATCCACAACCACCATTCTATTCCACCTATAGTGCTATGTCCATGGCTCATGCTCATGTATTGCGTGAAAGTTGAAAAGGTTTGAGAACGTCAAAAGTATGAAACAATTGCTTGGATGGTCATTGGGGTTGTGCATAATGTGAATATTTTTTGTGGTGAAGATGTAGCATAGCCAGACTATATGATTTTGTAGGGATAACTTTCTTTGGCCATGATATTTTGAAAAGACATGATTGCTTTATTAGTAGGCTTGAAGTATTATTGTTTTTATGTCAAATGATAGACTGTTGCTTTGAACCACTCGTGTCTTAATATTCATGCCATGATTAGATATATGATCAAGATTATGCTAGGTAGCATTCCACATCAAAAATTATCTTTTTTATCATTTACCTACTCGAGGACGAGCGGGAATTAAGCTTGGGGATGCTGATATGTCTCCGTCATATCTATAATTTTTGATTGTTCCATGCCAATATTCTACAACTTTCATATACTTTTGGCAACTTTTCATACTATTTTTGGGACTAACATATTGATCCAGTGCCCAGTGCTAGTTCCTGTTTGTTGCATGTTTTTTGTTTCGCGGTAAATCCATATCAAACGGAGTCCAAACGGGATAAAAACTGATGGAGTTTTTTTTGGAATATATGTGATTTTTGGGAAGAAAACTCAATGTGAGACAATGTCCGAGGGGGCCACGAGGCAGGGGGCGCGCCCCAGGGGGGCAGGCGCGCCCCAGGGGGGCAGGCGCGCCCTGGGCCCTTGTCCCCACCCCATAAGGCGGTTGATGCCCTTCTTTCGCTGCAAGAAAGCTAATATTCGGATAGAGATCGTGTTAAAATTTCAGCCCAATCGGAGTTACGGATCTCTGGGAATATAAGAAACGGTGAAAGGGCAGAATCTAAGAACACAGAAACAGAGAGAGACAAAGAGACAGATTCAATATCGGAGGGGCTCTCGCCCCTCCCACGCCATGGAGACCAAGGATCAGAGGGGAAAACCTTCTCCCATCTAGGGAGGAGGTCAAGGAAGAAGAAGAAGGAGGGGGCTCTCTCCCCCTCGCTTCCGGTGGCGCCGGAGTGCCACCAGGGGCCATCATCATCACCGCAATCTTCACCAACAACTTCACCGCCATCATCACCAACTATTCCCCCCTCTATGCAGCGGTGTAACCCCTCTTTTACCCGCTGTAATCTCTACTTAAACATGGTGCTCAATGCTATATATTATTTCCCAATGATGTATGGCTATCCTATGATGTTTGAGTAGATCCGTTTTGTCCTATGGGTTAATTGATGATTGTGATTGGTTTGAGTTGCATGTTTTATTATTGGTGATGTCCTATGGTGCTCTCCGCGTCGCGCAAGCATGAGGGATTCCTGCTGTAGGGTTTGCAATATGTTCATGATTCGCTTATAGTGGGTTGCGTGAGTGACTGAAGCACAAACCCGAGTAAGGGGGTTGTTGTGTATGGGATAAAGAGGACTTGATGCTTTAATGCTATGGTTGGGTTTTACCTTAATGATCTTTAGTAGTTGCAGATGCTTGCTAGAGTTCCAATCATAAGTGCATATGATCCAAGTAGAGAAAGTATGTTAGCTTATGCCTCTCCCTCATATAAAATTGCAATAATGATTACCAGTCTAGTTATCGATTGCCTAGGGACAAATAACTTTCTCGTAACAAAAATATCTTTACTAAAACTATCTTAGCTGTGTCTTTACCTAAACAGCCCCTACTTTTTATTTACTTGCTCTTTATTATCTTGCAAACCTATCCAAAAACACCTACAAAGTACTTCTAGTTTCATACTTGTTCTAGGTAAAGCGAACGTCAAGCGTGCCTAGAGTTGTATCAGTGGTCGATAGAACTTGAGGGGATATTTGTTCTACCTTTAGCTCCTCGTTGGGTTCGACACTCTTACTTATCAAAAGAGGCCACAATTGATCCCCTATACTTGTGGGATATCAGTCTCTCCCCGCAGCGCATCCGAGCGCGCTTGTCGCTGCCGCTCGTTGCTGCCGCGCCCACCGCCGATGCCTTGCCTCCCCGATTAGTCCAGCGCCTCCGCCACCTCGCGCCATGCATCTCCATCGAAGGAAGCAAACGCGGAGGCCTTGTGAAGCCGCCATCGTCGCCATCTTCCTCGTCTCTATCCGGTGAACGCTGTCGTTGATTCACCGGATACAAAGCGTCCCCAAGCCGCTGAGTAGCTCCTCCGACCCCCAGTGAGCTCTTCTCCGAATCCCCCTCCTCCCCGCTTTTATTTCAAGCTCAAACCGCCGACTCCTTGCTGACTGAGCTCAACGCCGCTCGGGCTCATCGCCGGCGCCGCTCTGATGACCATTTGGTCACGCCAATGTGCCAAACACGTCGCCGCATCGCATAGTGCCTTGTCCGTGCTTTACTTCGTGCGTTTGCTCGCTGCAGCCGCTTCCCCGTGCACAGCCGAACTCCGGTCGCCGCTGTCGAGCTCGCCGGCGTCATTTCTGGCGTCCCCGTGTCCAGCCACTTGCACCACTGGATGTGGCAGCTCCCCAGCTTCACGTAGCACGCCTCCGCCATCGATTTTGTCGCCGGAGCGCGAAACCCGCGCTGCTCCGCCGCGTTTGGCCTCGCCGGTGTCATGTCGCCGGTGGGTTTGACCCGCTGACCAGGGGTTTGACCTCCCCTGGGTCGCTGACGTGTGGGCCCAGGCCCCTATTTAGTTAGTGTTAACTTAATTAGTGTTAATTAATTTAGTTAGTTAGACGAGCCACTGACATGTGGGCCCCGCCCTGCTAACAGCCTAGTTAGGGTTACATTAGCACTAACTAACACAGTTAGTTAACTGAGTCACTGACCAATGGGTCCCACTGGTCAGGTTTGACCTGGACCGGGTATGTTGACCTGCTGAGGTCAGCATGATGTACTGCTGATGCAATAAACATTTTCTGGGATTTTAAATAAGTTAGAAATGACTTATAATTTTTAGAAAATGTCCAAAACTTCAAAAATTCATAGAAATTCAACCATAACTCCAAATGAAATAAGTTATATATTAAAAATGATCATAAAAATCCAATCTATCCATCTGTACCATTTTCATGCATGTTAGAACAACTTATGACTACTGTTTAGGACAATTCAATTAAATGGAATTTAAGAAATTACATATGGAGTTTAAATTTGAACCTAGGATTCAAACCAGCTCCATTTAACCTGTTGCTAGTTGAGTTAGCTCAAATCACAACATATTGCCATGTCACATTCATGCATCACATTATTGCATTGCATTGATTGTGTTCTTCCTTGTTTGCCGGTGGTTGTTCCCTCTTGATAGACATGGTTCCGACGATGAGTTTGATGACACCGACGAAGAACTATACTATCTTCAAAAGTGCCAGGCAAGCAAAACTCCCTTGTTCATTCCGATACAACCCCACTCTCTTGCTTTTGCTCTCTTTTACTGCATTAGGACAACAACGATTCAACTATTACATGCTGCGGTAGTTGAACCCCTTTTCCTCCGCATGACCTGTCATTGCCACAGTAAATAGATGAAACCCACTAGCATGAGTAGGATTTGTTTGAGCCCTGATGTGCCTACTCATTCATGCTTGTTGTCCTACCTGCTACTGCTTAGAGTTGAGTCTGGTCTGATTCATCAGGGATGAATCAGAATGTGGTGAACATGTCCTACTGTTGAGAGCTGAGTGTGTGAACACGATTTGGTAAAGGTAGCGGTGAGAGGCCATGTAGGAGTACATGGTGGGTTGTCTCATTGAAGCCGTCCACAGGAACTGAGTTTTGTGTTTGTGATCCATGAACAGCTACTACCACACATTGGGCCCTGAAATATGACCCCGCTCGACTTATTAACCCCCTTGTCCTCTGTCCAGGAGTTGCAAGTAGTTTCTGGTGTTTGTAGTATGCTGGAGGCCGTGTGCAGCGCTGACCCGAGGGGTGGGCTGTGATGCGGTAGGCACGTGGTCGGGTATGCCAGGCGCCCGTTTGGTGTCTCGGAACCCTGTACACATCGTTTGGGGCCATAAGTGGAAACCTTGGCCGGACTCCCTTCGGATGGAACCTGAATAGGCGATAAACCTGGACTAGAGACTTGTGTGGTTAGTCAGGTTGTGGTCTACACCAACATCGGCTTTCGCTTGAAGTCTGCCGAGCACATGTCGTATGCAGACACTAAGTGGTGGAAACATGTGGGAAGAAGTACACCCCTGCAGGGTTATAAATGATCTATTCGAATAGCCGCGTCCGCGGTAAAGGACCTTTGGGTTGCCTATACAGTTCATAGACAAGTGAAAGTGGATACTCTAAAATGCGCAAGATAAGCTGAGTGCTATGGATGGCATTCTCGTAGGGAGATGGGAGCGGATCCATAGTGGTGTATTGATTGGTGAATATGTGGACTCATGTGCGCCACCTCAAAAGAGTTACTTGCAGTTGTATTTTAGGATAGCCACTAAGTCAAAGCTGGCTTACTACAGTTAAACCCCACCATCCTTTCATTGATACTGATGCATATGTAGATAGTTCTGATGTAAGTCTTGTTGGGTACATCTGTACTCACGTTTGCTAAATTTATGTTTTGGAGAGAGACTTCAGTCTCGCTAGTAGTCCCGCGTGGACTTCGGCGTTTAGCTTGTTACCTCAGCTACGATCTTGTGCCCTCTGGAGGGTCTTGTAGATAGTCAGGCTTCTCAGCCCTTTTCATTTCTATTTGTCTGTACTCAGACATGTTAAGCTTCCGCATGTGCTTGTTGCTTGTATGACTTGAATGCTGGGTCCTCAGACCCGTGTTTGTAATATTTGGCTCTTTGGAGCCTAATGAATAAATACCTTGAGTTGTAGAGTTTTGTTGTGATGCCATGTTGTATTTACACATATCGGGCATATTGTGTGTATGATTAAAATGCTTGGTATGTGTGGGATCCGACAACCTAGTTGTCTGTCCTTGGTAGCCTCTCTTATGGGGAAATGTAGTCTTGTGCTTCCACTGAGCCATGGTAGTCTGCTACAACCCGGTTTACCGGAGTCCTGCTAGTCCAGTTACTACTGCTCCGAAACACTTAGACTGGCCGGCATGTGATCCACTTTGTTCTTGTGTCTGTCCCTTCGGGGAAATGTCACGCGATGACTTCCGGAGTCCTGCTAGCCTGCTACAGCCCGGGTCCCCGGAGTCCTGTTAGCCCAATTGCTAAAATTCGGATTCACACGCTGATGACCGCACGTTCGATGCTGGTTCATGTATGCCTGTCCCCGTAAGTTAGCGCCACTTTGGGTTCACGACTAGTCATGTCGGCCCGGATTCTCTGTCATATGGATACTAGCGACACTATCATATACGTGAGCCAAAAGGCGCAAACGGTCCCGGGCCAGGTAAGGTGGCACCTGTGGGAATACCGTGCGTGAGGCCGCAAAGTGATATGATGTGTTACATGCTAGATCGGTGTGACTTAGAATCGGGGTCCTGACATATCAAAAGGACAACGCAAGATTGAACCCAAAGCTAAGCACTTCTCCCATTGCAAGAAGGATCAATCTAGTAGGCCAAACTAAACTAATAATTCAAAGAGACTTGCAAAGATATCAAATCATGCATATAAGAATTCAGAGAAGAACCAAATATTGTTCATAGATAATCTTGATCATAAACCCACAATTCATCGAATCTCGGCAAACACACCGCAAAAAGTATTACATCGGATAGATCTCCAAGAACATCGAGGAGAACTTTGTATTGAAGATCAAAGAGAGAGAAGAAGCCATCTAGCTAATAACTATGGACCCGAAGGTCTGTGGTAAACTACTCACACATCATCGGAGAGGCTATGGTGTTGATGTAGAAGCCCTCCGTGATTGAATCCCCCTCCGGAAGATCACCGGAAAAGACCCCAGATGGGATCTCACGGGTACAAAAGGTTGCGGTGGTGGAAAAGTGGTTTTGTGGCTCCCCTGGATGTTTTCAGGGTATAGGAGTATATATAGGCAAAAGAAGTAGGTCGGTTGAGCTCCAGGGGGCCCACGAGGGTGGGGGATGCGCCTACCCCCTGGGCACGCCCCCCTGCCTCGTGGAAGCTTCGCATACTTCCAGACTTTTACTCCAAGTCTCCTAGGTGACGTTTGTTCCAAGAAAGATCCTCGTGAAGGTTTCGTTCCGTTTGATATTCCTTTTCCATGAAACACTGAAATAGGCAAAAAAATAGCAATTTGCATTGGGCCTTCGGTTAATAGGTTAGTCCCAAAAATAATATAAAAATGCATATGAAAGCCCATTAAACATCCAAAACAGATAATATAATAGCATGGAACAATCAAAAATTATAGATACGTTGGAGACGTATGGACATGTGTTGTCATTTGATGAACGGGATCACATCATTAGAGAATGATGTGATGGACAAGACCCATCCGTTAGCTTAGCACTATGATCGTTTAGTTTATTGCTATTGCTTTCTTAATAACTTATACATGTTCCTCTGACTATGAGATTATGCAACTCCCGAATGCCGGAGGAACACCTTGTGTGATATCAAACGTCACAACGTAACTAGGTGATTATAAAGATGCTCTATAGGTGTCTCCGAAGGTATTTGTTGAGTTGGCATAGATCGAGATTAGGATTTGTCACTTCGATTGTAGGAGAGGTATCTCTGGGCCCTCTCGGTAATGCACATCACTATAAGCCTTGCAAGCAATGTGACTAATAAGTTAGTTGCGGGATGTTGCATTACAGAACGAGTAAAGAGACTTGCCGGTAACGAGAATGAACTAGGTATGATGATACCGACGATCGAATCTTGGGCAAGTAACATAGCGATGACAAAGGGAACAAAGTATGTTGTTATGCGGTTCGACCGATAAAGATCTTCGTAGAATATGTAGGAGCCAATATGGGCATCCAGGTTCCGCTATTGGTTATTGACCAAAGAGGTGTCTCGGTCATGTCTACATAATTCTCGTTTTTGCTTGTTGGTTAACTTCTTCAATGATATATGGTCCTTCCCATTTGGAAAGAAGTTTTCCTGCAAAAAATCTAAAACAAGAATTGTACAATAAAACATATTCACCAACTTTGAATTCCCGCTTTTGGATTCTTTTGTCATGCCATCTTTTGACTTTTTCTTTGAATAGTTTGGCATTTTCATAAGCTTGGGTTCTCCATTCATCTAGTGAGCTGATATCAAATAACCTCTTTTCATCGGCAAGTTTGAAATCATAGTTGAGTTCTTTGATATCCCAATATGCTTTATGTTCTAACTCAAGAGGCAAATGACAAGCCTTTCCATGAACCATTTTATATGGAGACATACCCATATGATTTTTATAAGCTGGTCTACATGCCCAGAGTGCATCATCTAGTTTCTTAGACCAATTCTTTTGGGACCTATTGACATTTTTTTAATATTAATTTTATTTCTATATTGCTAAGTTTAACTTGGCCACTAGATTGAGGATGATAGGGTGATGCAATTCTATGGTTAACATCATATTTAGCAAGCAATTTACGGAAAGCACCATGAATAAAGTGTGAACCACCGTCAGTCATTAAATATCTAGGGACCCCAAACCTCGGGAAGATAATTTCTTTAAGCATTTTAATGGAGGTGTTACGATCAGCACTACTAGTTGGAATAGCTTCTACCCACTTATTGACATAATCAACAGCAACCAAAATATGTGTATACCCATTAGAGGAAGGAAAAGGTCCCATATAATCAAAGCCCCAAACATCAAATGGTTCAATAACAAGTGAAGAATTCATAGGCATTTCCTAATGCTTACCAATATTACCAATTCTTTGGCATTCATCACAAGATAAGACAAACTTACGAGCATCCTTGAAAAGAGTAGGCCAATAAAAACCAGATTGTAATACCTTGTGTGTAGTTCTATGTCCCGCATGATGCCCTCCATAGGCTTCGGAGTGACATTTTCGTAGGATTTGTTCATGTTCATGCTCAGGTATACAACATCTAATAATACCATATACTCCTTCTTTATAGAGATGTGGGTCATCCCAAAAGTAATGTCTTAAGTTATAGAAGATTTTTTTCTTTTGTTGGTATGTGAAACTAGGTGGTATAAATTTAGCAACAATATAATTAGCATAGTTAGCATACCAAGGAGTATTATGAGAAGCATTTAGGACAACTAGTTGTTCATCTGGAGAGCTATCATCAATAGGTAATGGGTCATCAAGAATATTTTCTAACCTAGACAAGTTATCAGCTACGGAGTTCTCAGCTCCCTTCCTATCAGTAATATGCAAGTCAAATTCTTGGAGCAAGAGAACCCAGCTAATGAGTCTAGGTTTAGCATCTTTCTTTTCCATAAGATATTTTATAGCAACATGATCGGTGTGAAAAATTACTTTGGAATCAACAATGTAAGATCTGAATTTATCACAAGCAAACATAACTACTAAAAATTCTTTCTCAGTAGTAGCATAATTTCTTTGGGCACTGTCTAGAGTTTTACTAGCATAATGAATAACATTTAATTTCTTACCAACTCTTTTTCCTAGAACAGCGCCAACAACATAATCACTAGCATCACACATAATTTCAAAAGGTAAGTTCCAATCAGGTGGTTGAACTATATGTGCAGAAGTTTACGCTTTCTTTAGTGTTTCAAAGGCTTCTACATAATCATCATAAAAACAAATGGAATATCCTTTTGCAAAAGATTAGTAAGAGGCCTAGAAGTTTTAGAGAAATCTTTAATAAACCTCCAATAGAAACCGACATGACCAAGGAAACTATGAATACCTTTAATGTCTTTAGGACATGGCATTTTCTCAATTGCATCAACTTTAGCTTTATCCACCTCAATACCCCGTTTAGAAATTTTATGCCCCAAGACAATACCTTCATTTACCATAAACTGGCACTTCTCCCAGTTCAAGACAAGATTAGTTTGTTCACATCTCTGCAAAACTCAATCAAGGTTGCTTAAGCAATCATCAAAATAAGTTCCATAAACAAAAAAATCATCCATGAAAACCTCAACAATCTTTTCACAAAAATTAGAGAATATAGCAGTCATACATCTTTGAAAGGTAGTAGGTGCATTACATAAACCAAAGGGAATACGCCTGTAAGCATAAGTTTCAAAAGGACAAGTAAAGGTGGTTTTCTCTTGATCGGGTTGTGATACAAGTATTTGAGAGAAACTGGAATATCCATCAAGAAAACAAAAGTGTGTGTGCTTTGACAATCTTTCTAACATTTGATCAATGAAAGGCAGATGGTAATGATATTTTCTAGTAGCTTTATTTAATTTTCTAAAATCAAATACCATTCTATAGCCACTCACTATTCTTTGTGGAATGAGTTCATTTTTATCATTAGGAACAACAGTGATACCTCCTTTCTTAGGGACACAATGAACATGACTTACCCATCTACTATCAGCTATGGGATAGATTATACCTGCTTCCATAAGCTTTAGTATTTCGGTTCTTACCACTTCTTTCATCTTAGGATTCAACCGCCATTGGTGATCAACAACAGATTTAGCATCAGGTTCCATATTAATCTTGTGCTGACAGAGAGTGGGACTAACGCCCTTAAGATCATCAAGAGTATATCCAATAGCAGCACGGTGCTTCCTCAGAATTTTTAATAACTTATCTTCTTCGTGTTCTGTTAGCACTAATAATAACAGGATATATCTTTTTCTCATCTAGATAAGCCTACTTCAGAGTGTCAGGCAATTGCTTTAATTCAAACACATGATCACCTTTAGGCGGAGGAGGACCTTCTAGAGTTTCAATAGGCAAATTGTGTTTAAGGATAGGTTGTTGTTCAAAGAATATTTTATCTATTTCATTTCTTTCACGCAAGTGCATATCATTTTCGTGGTCTAGCAAAAAAATTATAGTGGATCAGTAGGAGGTACAACAATAGAAGCAAGACCAATTATTTCATCCGTGCTAGGTAATTCTTTATCATGTGGTTGTCTACGAAACTTAGAGAAAATTAAACTCATGAGACACATCACCAAAATTGACACTGACTGTTTCTTTATGGCAATCTATCTTAGCATTGACAGTGTTCAAGAAAGGTCTACCAAAAATTATGGGACAAAAGTCATCTTGAGGGGATCCAAGAACTAGAAAATTAGTAGGGTATTTCATTTTTCCGGACAAGACTTCAACATCTCTAACAATCCCAAGTAGTGTGATGGTATCTCTATTGGCAAGTTTAATAGTGACATATATGTCTTCTATTTCAATGGGTGCTATGTCATTCATAATTTCTTGGTATAAGGTAAAAGGGATAGCACTCACACTAGCACCTAAATCACATAAACCATGATAGCAATGATCTCCTATTTTAACTAAGACAACAGGCATGCCAAAAACAGGCTTGTTCTTATCTTTAGTATCGGGTTTGGCAATTCTAGCTGCTTAATCACAAAAATAAATAACATGCCCATCAATATTATCGACCAAGAGAACCTTGACCATAGCAACACTAGGTTCTACATTAATTTGCTCTGAGGGGTTAGGTTCTTCAATATTACTTTTGCGAACCACCCTTGATACCTTAGCATGTTCCTTTATCCTAACAGGGAAAGGTGGTTTTTCAATATAAGCAGTAGACACAACTAGATCAACATTGTAAATGATAGTTTCATCTTTAACTATAACCGGTTCTTTAATTTCTTCTTTAATGGGGGGATGCTATTTAAACCACTTCTCCTTAGGGAGATCAACATGAGTAGCAAATGATTCACAAAAAGAGGCTATTATCTCAAAGTCAAGTCCATATTTAGTGCTAAAATTGTAAAAAGCATCGGCACTCATAAAAGATCTAACACAATCAATCTCAAGCTTAATACCTGACTCTTTACCTTCACAGAGTTCCCAATCTTCAGAGTTGTGTTTAATTCTTTCTAAAAGATCCCACATGAATTCAATAGTCTTCTTCATAAAAGAACCAGCACAAGAAGTATCGAGCATGGATTGATCATTATGAGAAAGCCGAGCATAAAATTCTGAATGATAATTTATCTTGAGAGCTCATAATTGGGGCATGAATATAACATTGACTTAAGCCTCCCCCAAGATAGAGCGATACTTTCTCCTTCACGAGGCCAAAATTATATATGTAATTCCGATCACAATGAACTAGATGCATATGATAAAACTTTTGGTGAAATTCCAATTTTAGTTGATTCCAATTCCAAGATCCAATATCATCGCATAGCCTATACCATGTCAATGGCCCCCCTGTGATGGCCTGGCTTATTAGGGATGATAGACTACTCATATCAATAAGGAATTCCTTCTTTTTCCGGAAGCTCATTCGGATAGAACTCTAAAGTTAAGCATGCTCAGCTTGGAGTAATTTCAGGATGGGTGACCGACCGGGAAGTTGCTCCCGGGTGCGCACGAGTGAGGACAAAGTGCGCAGAAAAGACTAGTATTGATCTGTGGGGCCAGTCTAGATCCCGCCAGGAGTAGCGACCACCGGCGGGTGTGTCCGGGGCGTTACAAGTTGGTATCAGAGCCGACCCTCGCGGTTACACGGATGTTTGCGGACAGGTGCGCGGTCATGTTGTTCATGACGTTTGTGACTCGTCGTGGCACACGGCATGGTACATGTACCTGACTAGATGCACACACGTATGTGCCAAGAGGGAACATTCATGTGGCCCGACGAGGACATCGGTTCCTCTGAGTGGGGGTGTATGTGATGGCCTGGCTTATTAGGGATGATAGACTACTCATATCAATAAGGAATTCCTTCTTTTCCGGAAGCCCATTCAGATAGAACTCCAAAGTTAAGCGTGCTCAGCTTGGAGTAATTTCAGTATGGGTGACCGACCGGGAAGTTGCTCCCGGGTGCGCAGAAAAGACTAGTATTGATCTGTGGGGGCAGTCTAGATCCCGCCAGGAGTAACGACCACCGGCGGGTGTGTCCGGGGCGTTACACCCCCCCCCCCCCAAATGAAGGGAAAACCTTCTTCTTAACTTCATCTCTGAGTAAACTTGCAAGCTTAGACAATCCACAAATTTCATCCGAATGTATCAAATGCATATCAGGATGCTTCGTTCCGTCTCCTGCATAAGGATTAGCTAGCAGTTGCTCTATCATACCCGAAGGAATTTCATAACTAATATTTTCAGTAGGTGAAGTAGGCTGAGGGGCAAATCTTTGTGCTTCCGGTCGAGGTGAACATACCCCGAACAAACCCCTCAAAGGATTGTTTTCCATAGTAACAAGTAACAGTAAATTTCAGCACGTCATATAAATTTTTCCTTACCAAGAGCGCTTCACTCCCCGGCAATGGCGCCAAAACAGAGTCTTGATGACCCACAAGTATAGGGGATCAATCGTGGTCCTTTTGATAAGTAAGAGTGCCGAACCCAACGAGGAGCAGAAGGAAATGACAATCGGTTTTCAGCAAGGTAATTTCTGCAAACACCGAAATTGTCGGCAACAGGTAGTTTGATAGCAAGATAATTTGTAATGAGCAAGTAACAGTAATGGTAACAAAAGTGTAGCAAGGTAGGCCAATGCTTTTTATAGAAAAGGATAGGCCGAAATAGTCTCATATAATAAGCAAAGCGTTTTTGAGGGCACACGGGAATTTCATCTAGTCACTTTCATCATGTTGGTTTAATTCGCGTCCGCTACTTTGATAATTTGATATGTGGGTGGACCGGTGCTTGGGTGATCTTCTTACTTGAACAAACCTCCCACTTATGATTAACCCCCTCGCAAGCATCTGCAACTACGAAAGAAGAATTAAGATAACAATCTAACCATAACATTAAACATATGGATCCAAATCACCCCCTACGGAATAGCGCATAAACTAGGGTTTAAGCTTCTGTCACTCTAGCAACCCATCATCTAATAACTACTCCACAATGCATTCCCTTAGGCACAAAGATGGTGAAGTGTCATGTAGTCGACGTTCACATAACACCACTAAGGGAATCACAACATACATATCATCAAAATATTGAACGAATATCAAATTCACATGATTACTTGCAACATGACTTCTCCCGTGGCCTCAAGAGCAAGTGCAACTACTCACAAATAATATTCATGCTCAAGATCAGAGGGATATTAAATAGCATAATGGATCTGAACATATAATCTTCCACCAAATAAACCATATAGCATCAACTATGAGATGTAATCAACACCACTAGTCACCCACAGGTACCAACCTGAGGTTTTGATATAAAGATTGAACACAAGAGATGAGCTAGGGTTTCATATGAGATGGTGATGTTGAATATGTTGATGAAGATTGGCCTCCCAAAGATGAGAGGGTTGTTGGTGATGATGATGGCTTCAGTTTCACCCTCCCGGAGGGAATCCCCCCCCCCCCCCCCCCCCCCCGCGGAATCGCTCCCCCGGAGGGAAAAAGTGCTCCTTCCCAAGTTCCGCCTTGAGATGGCAGCGCTCCATCCCGAAAGTCCTCTCCTTATTTTTTTTCTAGGTCAAAAGACCTTATGTACCAGAAGATGGGCACCCGAGGTGAGCCGAGGAGCCCACTACCCACCAGGGCGCGCTAGGGGGGCTGGTGCACCTTGGTGCCTTGGGCAGCTGGGTGGCCCCCTCTGGAGTTCTTTTCTCCAATATTTATTATATATTCCAAAATAAATGTCCGTAAAATTTCAGCTCATTTGGAGATGTGTAGAATAGGTATCTCTGACATAGCTTTTTCGGGTCCAGAATTCTAGCTGCTAGTATTCTCCCTCTTTGTATAAACCTTGAATATTATGGGAGAAAAAGCACTAGAATTACTCCATAAATTGTTCTAATTCATAAAAACACTATAATAACAGTAGGAAAACATGATGAAAAATGGATGTATCAGATGCCTCTAGCATAACTAAGGATTCTAGTCCATCCACACCTATTGCTTTGAACCTTGATCAACATACTTTTATTTCATTTACAATCTAAGTTTTATTTACGTCCCTTGCAATCATTACTTCCAAACACAAGCTTCATTAATACTTGCAATTAGTGATGCTAATAAGACTGACAATCTTACTAGTTTCGTTGGGGCTGAGGCAAATTTTGTAAATGTGTGTGCACGTACTGATCATCGGTAGTTTTGCAACACTCATATTGGTTGGGCATCGCAGAACAAAATTGTTAGTTGCTACAGACCTCTACACTTGGGCCCCCAACACCTTCCTAGATTAGAGGAAGCAGTCACTGTTGGGGAACGTAGTAATTTCAAAAATTTCCCTACGCACACGCAAGATCATGGTGATGCATAGCGATGAGGGGGAGAGTCTGATCTACGTACCCTAGTAGATCATAACAGAAGCGTTGACACAACGTAGAGGAAGTAGTCGTACGTCTTCTTCCCGATCCGACCGATCCAAGCACCGTTACTCCGGCACCTCCGAGTTCTTAGCACACGTACAGCTCGATGACGATCCCCGGGCTCCGAACCAGCAAAGCTTCGGGGAGGAGTTCCGTCAGCACGACGGCGTGGTGACGATCTTGATGTTCTACCGACGCAGGGCTTCGCCTAAGCACTCCAACGATATGATCGAGGTGGAATATGGTGGCAGGGGGCACCGCACACGGCTAAGGAACGATCTCAATGATCAACTTGTGTGTCTAGAGGTGCCCCCTGCCCCCGTATATAAAGGATCCAAGGGGGAGGGGCTGGCCGGCCAAGAGGAGGGCGCAGGAGGAGTCCTACTCCTACCGGGAGTAGGACTCCCCCCCCCCCAAATCCTAGTCCTAATAGGATTCCTCGAGGGGGAGAGAGAGAGAAGGGGGCCGGCCACCTCTCCTAGTCCTAATAGGACTAGGGGAAGGGGGAGGCACGCAGCCCACCTTGGGCTGCCCCTTACACCTTTCCACTAAAGCCCACTAAGGCCCATATGGTTCCCGGGGGGTTCCGGTAACCTCCCGGTACTCCGGTAAAATCCCGATTTCACCCGGAACACTTCCGATATCCAAACATAGGCTTCCAATATATGAATCTTTATGTCTCGACCATTTCGAGACTGCTCGTCATGTCCGTGATCACATCCGGGACTTCGAACTACCTTCGGTACATCAAAATGCATAAACTCATAATAATTGTCATCGTAACGTTAAGCGTGCGGAGCCTACGGTTCGAGAACAATGTAGACATGACCGAGACGCGTCTCCGGTCAATAACCAATAGCGGGACCTGGATGCCCATATTGGCTCCTACATATTCTACGAAGATCTTTATCGGTCAGACCGCATAACAACATACGTTGTTTCCTTTGTCATCGGTATGTTACTTGCCCGAGATTCGATCGTCGGTATCCAATACCTAGTTCAATCTCGTTACTAGCAAGTCTCTTTACTCGTTCTGTAATACATCATCCCGCAACTAACTCATTAGTTGCAATGCTTGCAAGGCTTGTGTAATGTGCATTACCGAGAGGGCCCAGAGATACCTCTCCGACAATCGGACAAATCCTAATCTCGAAATACGCCAACCCAACATCTACCATTGGAGACACCTGTAGTACTCCTTTATAATCACCCAGTTACGTTGTGACGTTTGGTAGCACCCAAAGTGTTCCTCCGGCAAACGGGAGTTGCATAATCTCATAGTCATAGGAACATGTATAAGTCATGAAGAAAGCAATAGCAACATACTAAACGATCGGGTGCTAAGCTAATGAAATGGGTCATGTCAATCAGATCATTCAACTAATGATGTGACCTCGTTAATCAAATAACAACACATTGTTCATGGTTAGGAAACATAACCATCTTTGATTAACGAGCTAGTCAAGTAGAGGCATACTAGTGACACTCTGTTTGTCTATGTATTCACACATGTATTATGTTTCTGGTTAATATAATTCTAGCATGAATAATAAACATTTATCATGATATAAGGAAATAAATAATAACTTTATTATTGCCTCTAGGGCATATTTCCTTCAGTCTCCCACTTGCACTAGAGTCAATAATCTAGATCACATCGCCATGTGATTTAACATCAATAGTTCACATCTTTATGTGATTGGTTCACATCTCCATGTGAGTAACACCCAAAGGGTTTACTAGATTCAATAATCTAGTTCACATCGCTATGTGATTAAGACCCAAAAAGTGATCATGTTTTGCTTGTGAGAGAAGTTTAGTCAACGGGTCTGCCACATTCAGATCCGCATGTATTTTGCAAATCTCTATGTCAACAATGCTTTGCATGGAGCTACTCTAGCTAATTGCTCCCACTTTCAATATGTATCCAGATTGATACTTAGAGTCATCTGGATCAGTGTCAAAACTTGCATTGATGTAACCCTTTACGACGAACCTTTTGTCACCTCCGTAATTGAGAAACATATCCTTATTCTAGTAAGGATAATTTTGACCGCTGTCCAGTGATCTACTCCTAGATCACTATTGTACTCCCATGCTAATCAGTGTAGGGTATACAATAGATCTGGTACACAGCATGGCATACTTTATAGAACCTATGGCTGAGGCATAGGGAATGACTTTCATTCTCTTTCTATCTTCTGCCGTGGTCGGGCTTTGAGTCTTACTCAACTTCACACCTTGTACTACAGGCAAGAACTCTTTCTTTGACTGCTCCATTTTTGAACTACTTCAAAATCTTGTCAAGGTATGTACTCATTGAAAAAAAACTTATCAAGCGTCTTGATCTATCTCTATAGATCTTGGAGCTCAATATGTAAGCAGCTTCACCGAAGTCTTTCTTTGAAAAACTCCTTTCAAACACTCCTTTATGCTTTACAGAATAATTCTACATTATTTCCGATCAACAATATGTCATTCACATATACTTTATCAGAAATGCTGTAGTGCTCCCACTCACTTTCTTGTAAATACAGGCTTCACCGCAAGTCTGTATAAAACTATATGCTTTGATCAACTTATCAAAGCGTGTATTCCAACTCTGAGATGCTTGCACCAGTCCATAGATGAATCGCTGGAGCTTGCATATTTTGTTAGCACCTTTAGGATTGACAAAACCTACTGATTGCATCATATACAACTCTTCTTTAAGAAATCCATTAAGGAATGCAGTTTTGTTTATCCATTTGCCAGATTTCATAAAATGCGACAATTGCTAACATGATTCGGACAGACATAAGCATAGATACGGGTGAGAAACTCTCATCGTAGTCAACACTTTGAACTTGTCGAAAACCTTTTGCGACAATTCTAGCTTTGTAGATAGTAACACTACTATCAACGTCCGTCTTCCTCTTGAAGATCCATTTATTTTCTATGGCTTGCCGATCATTGGGCAAATCCATCAAAGTCCATACTTTGTTCTCATACATGGATCATATCTCAGATTTCATGGCCTCAAACCATTTCGCGGAATTTGGGCTCATCATCGCTTCCTCATAGTTCGTAGGTTCGTCATGGTCAAGTAACATGACCTGCAGAACAGGATTACCATACCACTCTGGTGCGGATTTCACTCTGGTTTACCTACGAGATTTGATAGTAACTTGATCCGAAGTTTCATGATCATTATCATTAGCTTCCTCACTAATTGGTGTAGGAGTCACAAGAACAGATTTCTGTGATGAACTACTTTCCAATAAAGGAGAAGGTATAATTACCTTATCAAGTTCTACTTTCCTCCCACTCACTTCTTTCGAGAGAAACTCCTTCTCTAGAAAGTATCCATTATAAGCAACGAATGTCTTGCCTTAGGATCTGTGATAGAAGGTGTACCCAACAGTCTCCTTTTGGGTATCCTATGAAGACATATTTCTCCGATTTGGTTTTGAGCTTATCAGGATGAAACTTTTTCACATAAGCATCACAACCCCAAACTTTAAGAAACGACAACTTTGGTTTCTTGCTAAACCACAGTTCAGATTGTGTCGTCTCAACGGACTTAGATGGTGCCCCTTTTTTAACGTGAATGCAGTTGTCTCTAATGCATAACCCCAAAACGATAGTGGTAGATCGGTAAGAGACATCATAGATCGCACTATATCTAATAAAGTACGGTTATGACGTTCGAACACACCATTACACTATGGTGTTCCATGTGGCGTGAGTAGTGAAACTATTTCACATTGTTTTTAACTGAAGGCCAAACTCGTAACTCAAATACTCTTCTCTACGATCAGATCATAGAAACTTTATTTTTCTTGTTACGATGATTTTTCACTTCACTCTGAAATTCTTTGAACTTTTCAAATGTTTCAGACTTATGTTTCATCAAGTAGATATACTCATATCTGCTCAAATCATCTGTGAAGATCAGAAAATAATGATACCTGTCGCGAGCCTCAATATTCATCGGACCACATACATCAGTATGTATGATTTCCAAGAAATATGTTGCTCGCTCCATTGTTCCGAAGAATAGAGTCTTAGTCATCTTGCCCATGAGGCATGGTTCGCAAGCATCAACTGATTCATAATCAAGTGATTCCAAAAGCCCATCAGCATGGAGTTTCTTCATGCGCTTTACACCAATATGACCTAAACTGCAGTGCTGCAAATAAGTTGCACTATCATTATTAACTTTGCATCTTTTGGTTTCAATATTATGATTATTTGTATCACTACGATCGAGATCCAACGAACTATTTTCATTGGGTGTGTAACCATATAAGGTTTTATTCATGTAAACAGAACAACAATTTATTCTCTTACTTAAATGAATAACCGTATTACAATAAACATGATCAAATCATATTCATGCTCAACGCAAACACCAAATAACACTTATTTAGGTTCAACACTAATCCCTAAATTATGGGGAGTGTGCGATGATGATCATATCAATCTTGGAACCACTTCCAACACACATCGTCACTTCACCCTTAACTAGTCTCTGTTTATTCTGCAACTCCCGTTTCGAGTTACTAATCTTAGCAACTGAACTAGTATCAAATACTGAGGGTTTGCTATAAACACTAGTAAAGTACACATCAATAACATGTATATCAAATATACTTATGTTCACTTTGCCATCCTTCTTATCCGCCAATCACTTGGGGTAGTTCCGCTTCCAGTGACCAGTCCCTTTGCAGTAGAAGCACTCAGTCTCAGGCTTAGGTCCAGACTTGGGCTTCTTCACTTGAGCAGTAACTTGCTTGCTGTTCTTTTTGAAGTTCCCCTTCTTCCCTCTGCCCTTTTCTTGAAACTAGTGGTATTGTCTACCATCAACACTTGATGTTTTTCTTGATTTCTACCTTCATCGATTTCATCATCATGAAAAGCTCAGGAGTCGTTTTCGTCATCCCTTGCATACTATAGTTCATCACGAAGTTCTACTAACTTGGTCATGGTGACTAGAGAATTCTGGCAATCACTATCTTATTTGGAAGATTAACTCCCACTTGATTCAAGCGATTGTAGTACCCAGACAATCTGAGCACATGCTCACTAGTTGAGCGATTCTCCTCCATCTTTTAGCTATAGAACTTGTTGGAGACTTCATATCTCTCAACTCGGGTATTTGCTTGAAATATTATCTTCAACTCCTGGAACATCTCATATGGTCCATGACGTTCAAAATGCCTTTGAAGTCCCGATTCTAAGCCATTAAGCATGGTGCACTAAACTATCAAGTAGTCATCATATTGAGCTAGCCAAACGTTTATAACGTCTGCATCTGCTCCTGCAATAGGTCTGTCACCTAGCGGTGCATCAAGGACATAATTCTTCTGTGCAGCAATGAGGATAAACCTCAGATCACGGATCCAATCCGCATCATTGCTACTAACATCTTTCAATACAATTTTCTCTGGGAACATATCAAAGTAAACACAGGGAAGCAACAACGCGAGCTATTGATCTACAACATGATTTACAAAATACTACCAGGACTAAGTTCATGATAAATTTAAGTTCAATTAATCATATTACTTAAGAACTCCCACTTAGATAGACATCCCTCTAATCCTCTAAGTGATCACGTGATCCAAATCAACTAAACCATGTCCGATCATCACGTGAGATGGAGTAGTTTCAATGGTGAACACCACTATGTTGATCATATCTACTATATGATTCACGCTCGACCTTTCGGTCTCCGTGTTCCGAGGCCATATCTGTATATGCTTGGCTCGTCAAGTATAACCTGAGTATTCCGCATGTGCAACTGTTTTGCACCCGTTGTATTTGAACGTAGAGCCTATCACACCTGATCATCACGTGGTGTCTCAGCACGAAGAACTTTCGCAACGGTACATACTCAGGGAGAACACTTCTTGATAATTTAGTGAGAGATCATCCTATAATGCTACCGTCAATCAAAGCAAGATAATATGCATAAAAGATAAACATCACATGCAATCAATATAAGTGATATGATATGGCCATCATCATCTTGTGCTTGTGATCTCCATCTCCGAAGCACCGTCATGATCACCATCATCACCAGCGCGACACCTTGATCTCCATCGTAGCATCGTTGTCGTCTCGCCAATCTTATGCTTCCACGACTATCACTACCGCTTAGTAATAAAGTAAAGCATTACATCGCGATTGCATTGCATACAATAAAGCGACAACCATATGGCTCCTGCCAGTTGCCGATAACTTGGTTACAAAACATGATCATCTCATACAATAAAATTTAGCATCATGCCTTGACCATATCACATCACAACATGCCCTGCAAAAACAAGTTAGACGTCCTCTACTTTGTTGTTGCAAGTTTTACGTGGCTGCTACGGGCTTTAAGTAAGAACCAATCTCACCTACGCATCAAAACCACAACGATAGTTTGTCAAATAGACTCCGTTTTAACCTTCTCAAGGACCGGGCGTAGCCACACTCGATTCAACTAAAGTTGGATAGACAGTCGCCCGCAAGCCATCTATGTGCAAAGCACGTCGAGGGAACCGGTCTCGCGTAAGCATACGCGTAAGGTTGGTCCGGGTCGTCTCATCCAACAATACCGCCGAACCAAAGTATGACATGCTGGTAGGCAGTATGACTTATATCGCCCACAACTCACTTGTGTTCTACTCGTGCATATAACATCAAACCATAAAACCTAGGCTCTGATACCATTGTTGGGGAACGTAGTAATTTCAAAAATTTCCTTACGCACACGCAAGATCATGGTGATGCATAGCAATGAGGGGGAGAGTCTGATCTATGTACCCTAGTAGATCGTAACGGAAGCGTTGACACAACGTAGAGGAAGTAGTTGTACGTCTTCTTCCTGATCCGACCGATCCAAGCACCGTTACTCCGGCACCTCCGAGTTCTTAGCACACGTACAGCTCGATGACGATCCCCGGGCTCCGATCCAGCAAAACTTCGGGGAGGAGTTCCATCAGCACGACGGCGTGGTGACAATCTTGATGTTCTACCGACGCAGGGCTTCGCCTAAGCACTACAACGATATGATCGAGGTGGAATATGGTGGCAGGGGGCACCGCCCACGGCTAAGGAACGATCTCAATGATCAACTTGTGTGTCTAGAGGTGCCCCCTGCCCCCATATATAAAGGATCCAAGGGGGAGGGGCTGGCCGGCCAAGAGGAGGGCGCAGGTGGAGTCCTACTCCTACCGGGAGTAGGACTCCCCCCCCCCCCCAAATCCTAGTCCTAATAGGATTCCTCGAGGGGGAGAGAGAGAGAAGGGGGCCGGCCACCTCTCCTAGTCCTAATAGGACTAGGGGAAGGGAGAGGCGTGCAGCCCACCTTGGGCTGCCCCTTACACCTTTCCACTAAAGCCCACTAAGGCCCATATGGTTCCCGGGGGGTTCCGGTAGCCTCCCGGTACTCCGGTAAAATTCCGATTTCACCCGAAACACTTCCAATATCCAAACATAGGCTTCCAATATATGAATCTTTATGTCTCGACCATTTCGAGACTCCTCGTCATGTCCGTGATCACATCCGGGACTCCGAACTACCTTCGGTACATCAAAATGCATAAACTCATAATAACTGTCATCGTAACATTAAGCGTGCGGACCCTACGGTTCGAGAACAATGTAGACATGACCAAGACGCGTCTCCGGTCAATAACCAATAGCGGGACCTGGATGCCCATATTGGCTCCTACATATTCTACGAAGATCTTTATCGGTCAGACCGCATAACAACATACGTTGTTCCCTTTGTCATCGGTATGTTACTTGCCAGAGATTCGATCGTCGATATCCAAGACCTAGTTCAATCTCGTTATCGGCAAGTCTCTTTACTCGTTCTGTAATACATCATCCCGCAACTAACTCATTAGTTGCAATGCTTGCAAGGCTTGTGTAATGTGCATTACCAAGAGGGCCCAGAGATACCTCTCCGACAATCGGAGTGACAAATCCTAATCTCGAAATACGCCAACCCAACATCTACCATTGGAGACACCTATAGTACTCCTTTATAATCACCCAGTTACGTTGTGACATTTGGTAGCACCCAAAGTGTTCCTCCGGCAAACGGGAGTTGCATAATCTCAGTCATAGGAACATGTATAAGTCATGAAGAAAGCAATAGCAACATACTAAACGATCGGGTGCTAAGCTAATGAAATGGGTCATGTCAATCAGATCATTCAACTAATGATGTGACCTTGTTAATCAAATAACAACACATTGTTCATGGTTAGGAAACATAACCATCTTTGATTAACGAGCTAGTCAAGTAGAGGCATACTAGTGACACTCTGTTTGTCTATGTATTCACACATGTATTATGTTTCCGATTAATACAATTCTAGCATGAATAATAAACATTTATCATGATATAAGGAAATAAATAATAACTTTATTATTGCCTCTAGGGCATATTTCCTTCAGTCACCGCTTGCACGCGATGGCATAGGGTTTGCTACCTTTGCGTTGGATTCTTCGACAACAGGAGGGACAAGGTAACGACCTAGTGGTGGTGTCCGGTTGTCGGGGTCGTAGCAATCTTTGAAAGCGACAGGTCCGCCTTCAAATGGATGCAATCGAACATGGGGTTGAGGCACCTCCAATCCATCGTCGACGGGGACTGGAGACGCCCAAAATGGGCTGAAAACATATTCACTCCCTTTTGGTTTTGGTAATTCACGTCAACATACATATTGTTGGACTAATGTTTTCCTTGAGTATATTTTAGGAGGAGTTCAACTTAGGCAAGTACATGAATGGAGATGTGGACCCCTCAAGCTACTAAGGAACAATGTTAGCAAAGCTTCAAGACTCTACATTTTTGGTTAAGTGATCCCAGATCACATTGAGTCCATAAGAAAGCCAATACTATTAAAAGGGAATGAGGTTTTAATCATAGTCTAAATACTCAAGTGCTTAGAAATATTGCTAAAACTGCCAGTCACACTCTCACATTCATCTATGTCCAAAACCCTAAACTCAATCTCGGTCCCACCGAAACACATACAGCCAGACCTAGTGAGATACACTTGACGTAGCCATTGCCTAAACCATAGCAACTTGGTCTCAACGAGATGACCCTTTGGTCCCACCGAAGAGCAGTTGCCAACCTTCTGTAACCAATTGATTTCATCTCGAAATTTTTGAGTGGTTTCGATCGGTCTCACCAAAGTGTGGAAAGTGATTAGGTCACCACCCATCGGTCTCACCGAGCTATTCCATACGGTCTCACCAAAAAGCGTAAAATTCAAACCTTTTGTACAAATCAGTCTCACCGAGTGTTTTCACCTGATCCCACTAAGTAGTGCATAAAGGTGTGCAACGATTAGATTTTTGGTGTTGCCTATATATACCCCACACATTCCACCAGCTCTCAGAGAGCAACGAGGACGAAGCCACCACTGCCCATATCTAATTTCTGAGAGAGAACCACCTACACTCATGTTGAAATCAAGGGGATTCCTCCCCAACCTTTGATACTTGATTTCTAGCCTCGCCAAATTGTTTTCCACTCAATTCCTCTCCTACCACATAGCCAAAATCTACGAGAGGTAATTTGGGTGTTGAGGAGACTATCTTTTGAAGCACAAGAGCAAGGAGTTCATCATCAACAACAACATCTATTACCTTTTGTAGAGCGGTGTCTCCTAGATTGATATTGTGTCACTTGGGAGCCTCCAGGCTTATGGAGTTGAACCGAGGATTTTGTACGAGCAAGGAGATCTCCTACTTCGTGAAGATCTACCCCTAGCGAGGCTAGTCCTTCGTGGGCGTAAGCCATGATGGCATAGACAAGGTTGCTTCTTCGCGGACCTTTATGGGTGGAGACCTTCATAAACTCACGCAGTCGTTACCCTTAGTGGGTTGAAATCGATCTCCATCAACATGGATGTACGATAGCACCACCTATCGGAACCACACCAAAAATCACCGTGTCTTCATTGCGTTTGATCTTCCCAAAACTCTACTCCTTCACTTTCTTGCACTTGCATGTCATTTACTTTCCGTTGCCCATACTCTAGATATGCATGTGTAGATTGTATTGCTTGCCACCTAACTTGTGCTAAAATCTGCCTAAATACCAAGTAGATTAAAAATTGCATATTTTGCCTTGTTAGTGTCTATTCACCCCCTCTAGACCTATCCGTTCGATACCTCAGGGGTCAAAGGCGGCGCTACAACTAGGGCAGGGAGGCGGTGACATGGTTGGGAAGAGCATCGAGAGGGGAAAATCTCACTCATGCCAAACCAATTTCCAGATGGAGTGCACTCCAAATATCCTTCACAACCACCAAATATGGAGGCTCGCGGGCTCGTTTTGGAGCGCCCTCGAAAAATGGTGATTGAGGGCATGATGACGACTCTCCTAGAACGGCCTTTTCGGTCAAAATCGTCATAATGAAACTATTATGGTGATTGAGCCGATACGATGACTCTGGTAGAGTTGCTATAGTGTATGGTAGTTTAGTTTAGATTGTAGAAAACCAACATGGTGCAAACAATAGTTTTATTTTATTTCAGAAAAAGAGAGTGAAGGTGAAAGGACCACAAATCATTCATAAAGTACCTCTCAAGTCTCAACACATGGGGAACACCATGTGCAAAGTGTAACCCGGCAAATAGGCGCCAAAAACCTGAACATCAACGCCGCAACGACACCATCCTACACTAGGTCATGTTGCGGCGGCCATTCCACACCCTCGTCCCCATGGGCTATTTATATCGTTATGGCTAATGACATGGATAGTGTTTCTCACCGTCAAAGCGTTTTGCACCGTTGCAACATGGACGATGTTGCGGTCACAACAAAAACTCATCTGTTGTTGGTCTGCGTCCAGACAGAGTTGTGCCGAGCATGTTGCAAACGCACCATGGACCATGTTGCGTTCATCTCTAGCTTGGTAACATCCCTCCTGATGTTCACATCGCAGCATCAATGATGTTTCAGAAACTTTGGCCAAGTCCACACCGCCCATTGGAACTGGCATTAAACGGCGGCTACCCCTTGCAACACCGGCCACAATCCCTTGCATCACTAGTGGTGGGCGACAAAACACTAGCGAGCGCGGGCAAGCAGTCTTGCAGCATGTGATGTCCCCCGTCTCCCCTTGCAATAGCGATGCCCGGCGGCGTGTCTCCAATTTGGTTCCCCCTATTCGCAGCAAGGGCTATGAGATTGGGATGTGGCGACGTGCCCGTGGAGATGGAAGAACGAGGAGAGAGCAAAAGGGAACGAGCGGGGAAACAAGACGCGTGGCCGAGAAATTTCTAGAGGAAAAGGCGGGAAGAAGCAATGTGTGGGCCCCAAGGATGCGTCGCGTGCGACTCGAGGCGGCGCGTGACGCGCTTTCCCACAAATCATACATAAACCCTCAACGAAATAAAGAATGACACCACCTCTCAACACGTGGAAAACACCATGTGCCAAGTGCAAACCAGGCACTAGGGCACCGCAGCGGCACCGTCCTAGACCGGGTCCACGGTGCGTCGACGGAGATGGAAGATAGGGGAGAGAGCAAAGGGATCAATCAGGGGAAACAAGACGTGTGGCCGAGAAATTTCTAGAGGATAAAGGAGAAACAAGGGGCGGCGGGTTGAAGCGGTGTGCGGGCCACGAGGGCACGCGCGACACGTTTTCAGCTGGTTGAGTGTACGCGTTTTCTCACAAATCATACATAAACCCTTATAGCAAATAAAGAATCACGCCACCTCTCACCACACGGAAAAAACCACGTGCCAAAGTGCAAACCGGGCGCTAGGCGCCAAAAAGGCAGCGCCGCGGGGGCACACCGTCCTGCACCGGGTCCACGGTGCGCCGGCCATTCCGCTCCGGGTGGCTATTTATAGCGCTCCGACGAACGGCCCGGATAGTGGACGCCCCGCCCCCAAACGAATCGCACCCGCCTGCGCCGCCTTCTCTTCTCCAGCGTCGGATCTCCCCCCACTCGCCGCCCTCACCGCACCTCCATTCCCCTCCACCACCTTCCCTCCCTCCACGCGCTCCTCTATATAAGGTACGCCTCCCTCCTTCTCCCCTCTCCTCTCTCCCCCCGCTCCAGCGCTTCCGGCCGACGGGGGGCTAGGGTTTGGTGCGCTGATGGATCTGGTGGGGTCGCCGCCGGGGCTGCTGTGCTGCAGGAGGAGGGCCGGATGTCGGACGCGGCGGCGAGCCCCCCGGGCGGCGGCGGCGGCGGAGGAGGCGGCGGCAGCGACGACGGCGGCGGCGGCGGCGGCTTCGGCGGCGTCAGGGAGCAGGACAGGTTCCTGCCCATCGCCAACATCAGCCGCATCATGAAGAAGGCCATCCCGGCCAACGGCAAGATCGCCAAGGACGCCAAGGAGACCGTGCAGGAGTGCGTCTCCGAGTTCATCTCCTTCATCACCAGCGAGTAGGTGCCCCTCCCCTGTTTTGCCTGCCTTAAAAGTGTGGTCTGGTGCTGACCTGTCGCCGTTTTGTTTCGTATGTGCTGCAGGGCGAGCGACAAGTGCCAGAGGGAGAAGCGCAAGACCATCAACGGCGACGACCTGCTCTGGGCGATGGCCACGCTGGGCTTCGAGGAGTACATCGAGCCCCTCAAGGTTTATCTGCAGAAGTACAGAGAGGTCTGTGCCCATTTAGCCATGTGTGACTTTTTTGTCTGAACTAATTGGGGATGGATTAGTGCTTTGGGAGTTAGGTAGGCCCGTCGCTAGTTTAATATGTTGCTGCTGTAGCCTGAATTAGCTCTGTTTGGCACTTTGGTTAGTCCTACTGTCCTGGAGTAGTTGGCAAGTTTAAACACCCCTATTCAGCTTGGTGACTGAGGACACCCCACACTGCCTGGCACCAATCAGCTTATTGTCCTTAGAACAGGTGTTGCTTTATCCTTCCAATTACTGCCATTCAGATCTTAAAAAAATTCTTTTTTGTACTGTTAATTCAAATAAGTGAATGATTCGAAGCACTAAGAATTGTCTGCGGAATCCAACTATTAAAATGAAGTCTTTTATTCAACTGGGACATGCATGCGAACACTACTTTCTCTTGTGCAGGCCCCAGCTATTTGACCCTGGTCAGCAGCAATTTAGTAGATGTAAACTTTATAAGAGAAGTTCAGAATTTGTTAAAGAAGTTACTGAAAGTTCCTTGCTTAAAGCTATGCATCATACTTACAAGTCAATAAGTCATACATAATCTAGCTTAAAGAATAAAGATCTGATGTCCATTCAATACTTCTTAACACAGCTTAGATTTTATGCATGGCCATTGGTCACTGTATGCTTTTTATCCTCCTCTGTTTAATCCAGTTTATCCATCTGACATGACTTATCTTGGTTTTCTTCTGTTTGGCGGATGGCTGTTTCTGATTGCAGACGGAGGTATGTGTATATCAAATTTGTTGTATAAGTTAAAAATGTGTTCCCTCCTTGCATGGATTCCTCCTATATCTTTTCATGTGTTCTTTGCCATTTACCCACAAAGTTTTCTGACTATTAAGTCTTAATGGAAGTTGGAATCACTGGAAATTGATCATTTGAGACTTTGAGCTATCCCATCCTGTTCATATCGTCTGTGCAATTTCAACTGACCATGTTAATTATTGATGTGCTAGGATATTTGTATAACCTAGATAGGCTGATTTATTTATGAATTTTGTAATTACATTACCTGTATGCATTGTTTCTAGGTTACCAACTGAACAAAAAAGCTGCATATATAACACAGACTAATTAAGGAGAATTTCACAAGCTTCCCCATTGTGTTGACCATTTTA
Source organism: Triticum monococcum (assembly GCA_034509565.1). Taxonomy (NCBI): domain Eukaryota; kingdom Viridiplantae; phylum Streptophyta; class Magnoliopsida; order Poales; family Poaceae; genus Triticum; species Triticum monococcum. Next base: position 532,446,142 of record CM067841.1, on the reverse strand, counting down.
TGGTTGTTCTGTTGGCTTCTCTGACTGCTTGGTTCTTTTGTTCCCCATGATGCTTCTTTAACAAGTAGATACTTCTTACTAGGGGTAGGATATTGATATGATTCATGATTTATTGATTGTACCATAATTCCTATACAAATGAGAGGGGTGACAAATATGACTCATCTAGTCATCTCTTCTTCTGTCAATACTTAACAGGGTGATAGTAAGCTAGCTGGGAAGTCTGGCGATGTTTCTGTTAAAAAGGATGCACTGGGTCCTCATGGAGGAGCAAGTGGCACAAGTGCGCAAGGGGTTAGTATGCCTGTTTTCTTGTTTATTTTGTAATATTGCTGAAAAACTGAGCTATGTGCGTTCTTTATAGATGGGCCAACAAGTAGCATACAATCCAGGAATGGTTTATATGCAACCTCAGGTGATTATCTTAAATATGCTTGACAATGTTTTAGTCGGTTGCATAATATGGCCTGGACTTGATTTTTAGCACGAGTCTAGCAGAAAATAGTCATGGTCGATGCATGTGAGACGTCTCTCGTGGTTAGGTTGTAGTTAGACTCAGCAGCTCGAGAAACTTTGTAGTTTTTCTAGACTCAGCAGCTTGAGAAACTTCTGTTAAGCTGCTAGGCGTACAAATGTCAGTTCCAGTGGTAGTTATCTAGTGGTAACTGTACCATCTAGCTGCCGTGTCCAACTGTTCATGTTCCCATACAACTAAGTAATGACACCCTGTTCTCTGCAGTCTGCAGCACTATTAGAGAGAAACACTGCCATACAAAAGCAGTACTCTTTATTTGTTTCTCCAGTTAATCAAATTTAGTGGGTTGCAAAATCTTGCACGACATGGAACTTTATGAGCAGGTAGGATTGGCTCATGCGTCCTCCATGTTCATGTGTTCCTTTTTTGGGCTGGTTTATACTTTCAATCTGGGCATGTTGTAGTGTAGAGGCACTCTTATCTTGGCTGGGAAACCTAGATGTGTTGATAATGCACAAAAACAGGTTTATTTGATGAGGACGCAAATATGATGTGCCCAACTAAGTTTTATCTGTGCTATTAGAAATGCAAACCTTTTGGATATGTTTTTATTCTGTTTGAGAACATGTTCGTATACAACGGAGTATCTCAGACTACAAATTCAGCATTCCATGATCACCTGTGTAATGTGTTCTTCTTTGGTACGGGGAACTTAATTGTTCGTCACACTCAAAATAGTTTAATGTAGTTTTTTTTTTCTGATGATTTTCTCTTTTCCCTTGTACAGTACCATAATGGGGACATCTCAAACTGAAGTTATGGACCATCTCCGTGACTGCTGCTACTCTGCTAGGTATGTATCACCCAAAGACCTACATACGCGTCACTGAATGATACATATGATATTGTGATCTCATTATGAAATGTCTGATGCATTTCTAATGTGTAGGTGGGTTTTCGTCATGTGGAGAGCACTAAGCAGTTAAGGAAAACTCTTAGTACCCCCATTAGTCTCGTGTTGTTGGGTCTGCCAGAACTGATGCTCCAAGGCTGCTTCCCAGATGTAAATTGCTTTTTCCTGAGAATAGATTCAGTTGTGGTTTAGCATGGTTGTTGTTGTCTGTATATTTATGATGATTAGCCTCGTCGTGGCTGTCATTCGGTTCCATATAATTTGTGTATTTGGGGGAGACATAACTCCTCCAGGTGTAGTTTGTCCTGAACTAGTTGTATCAGACTCTTGAGAAGAGTTGCTTTTAGTCCGTCACCGACTCCCATGTGCTAAGATCGCTCTTGAGACGAATGCATTTTGCCCCTCCTGCTGCCTGCATGCCACAGCGTTTTTCTTATAGGTCTCTGGTTCACCCATGCGGATGATACTAACGAACTTCATGTCACTTACCCATACAAATTTTGATTCAACACAACATCGCGGACTCCTTTGATTCAAAGGAGTTTCGTAAGATTTTTGAAGGATTTGGATCCTTAGTTTTTTTTTCTATGGTGACTATTTGATTTGCAGGATTGGAATCCGTACTAATTTATTTCATAGGACTCATTTGTACTATGTTTTGGAGGAAAATTTCATCCATCCAAACCTCTTGATATTTTTTTTTGTCTTTCCTGTGCTATCAAACGCACTTTCATCCAAAATCGAGTTCTTGTAGGATACAAGAAAACATTATATTCTATTCCTCTGTGAATCAAAGAGGCCCTTACCAGAGGCAAACCAGGCCAATTACAGCAGAATTAGAGCTTTACATGCCAGCAGAAGGTCCAAACCGCTTTTTGGGCCTAGATTCCAAAAACATACGGATAGCACAAAAATAGGATTCCTTATAAGAGATTTGAGAGAATGCTAAAATTTTATATACACTACTTTGATTCAAAGGAATTTCATACGATTTTTGGAGGATTGAAGTCTCTCGGAAAACTTGGGCAGGTGATCCGACATGATTCACACTCGGTTGGAGCAAGTTGAGGTAAAGTCGGGTGAAGATAAGTCTCTTACATTGGTTGAAGCATGTGCCCATGGATGTTGTGACCTTCTTGAAGGCGTCGAGAGGGTGCTCTCTCTTCCTCTTCTTGAGACAACTCCAAGGAAAACCCTAGACCCACCTGTTCCCCTCTTGAGGGCATCGATTTTGGAGTTCGATCCGGCTGAAGGGACTGGTAAATGTGTTGGGAGGATGGGTCTGGCATGATGTCTCATGTAGCAACGACTGACTACATTGAGCTGTTGTGGCGTGGTCCGAGCAACGACGATAACATGCGATGGGCATCTGGTTGAGGGAATCCTCTGCGGCGCAGTCCTTACACATCTCTCATTTGCTCGTTTCCAAAATCGGAGTGGCCTTGCCACTTGCGAGTTTTTATTTTTTTAGGCAATCTCGCTAAGTTTTTATTCAACCGTCACCATTGTTGCAGAGACGAACGGAAGACCATGTGGCTGTCCTAACCAAGCACAGCGGCCAGGCCCAATGATAAAGCGAACTTCGCTAAATTGGGCAGCTATTTGTGAGTGTGGCCGGTTGTTTGGCATAGGCCGACGTGGGCTTCGGGCAGCTATTTCAGTGGCGACCTCGTGGCTCGTTGGTGCCTCAATGTGACGAAGTCGGTGTTGTTTGATCGGGAAAAATTGATGAATATAGCTCTTGCGGACAACCTCGACTGTGGCCTTCCTCTCGATAGTGCATGTGGGTAGACAGGCCGGCCAATTGTGTCTGGTGTAACGGATTTCACCCGGTTTTCAACAGGCCAATTGTGCCTTGTGTTTCGAGGCATGTTGTAACTGGTTTCGCTACCAACAAAAAAAAACGATTAACGTATGAAAACTTCATAAGGATTTCAATCCTTCAAAATTGCTACTGAAAATTCTATGAATCAAAGAGGTCCTTCATATTTTCAAACTCAGCCGTTACTATCCAACAACCTGACCAATTGGCCACAATCATCAAGAAGTCCAGTCATAGATTCCGAAAGGACAGAAAACAATCTAAATTCACCGTCTTGTCTCTTATTTTCTGATCTACTTAGAACTCTATCATACGAGTACATCCGTTAGAAAGTATGTGAGCGCATTGCTCAAACCAAAAGCACAGCAAACCATCAGGAATAAACATGGCGCGAGTCAAAACAAGCAAAAAATGTTGGCCACAAATCAACACGCAAGCAGAATCTGTTAGAAAAATACAGGAGTCACGATGGAAAAAAAGAGGGGAGAAACGAGCTCCAGAACACAACCAGTTTACAAATGACAATTCATACAAGAATCATATGATGTCCCAGCAGATTCAACCGACGGGGCTGCTGACAACCCGACACTAAAATGTGCATACGAAAGAACATGGCTTTGCCTACCTGATTCAGGATGCTAATTAACCAGATGGAAAAGCCGCACCAACCGAAGTTCCGCAACAGCTCCGCTTTATGGTTACACCAATACCCTAGATGATTGATGGAGCTTATGTGAAAGGGCCCAAATATATGCTACAGCCTTAGCTAACCTAACAGCGGTGCGATGCTAGGGTCAGACAGACTCCCGCCTTTTCCTATACAAAACATGGCATCCTGATGGGGAGAACCGGTTGGGCAGACAGATTACCTTGATACCGACAGAAACAAGAATTCGCCATGAGCTAGCTAGCCTTTCTGTTCGGTTGCACCACCTGCCCATCAGCCGCCTATGCCATGGCGTCCTCCTCGGCTGTCATAGCTTTCTCATCTGGCGCTTCGACCGTGGCACCCTCTGCGTTTTTCTTGGCTGTCGCAGCTTTCTCATCCCGCGCTTCGACCATGGCATCCTCCACTGGTTTCTTGGCTGTTGTAGCCTTCTTACCTGGTGCTTCAGCCGTGGCACTCTCTACAGGTTTCTTGGCTGTTGTAGCCTTCTTACTTCGTGTTTTAACACCGACACCCTCTGCAGTTTTTCCAGTTGTTGTAATTTCAGCATCAGCTGCTTCGGCAGTCGTTTCACCTTGGGTGGACATACCAGCAAGTGCTTCAACAGCAACTCTCTCATCTGGTGAATCGCCTGTGGCTTCACCTACACCAACATCCCCACCCAGTGATTCAGCAGCATCCCTGTTTTCCATTTCATCCCCTGGTGCCTTCCCAAGTGTCCCTGCAGTAGCTTTATCTTCTACAGTTTCCTCAACTGGTGCTACAGCTTCTGACTCCACAGCTCCCTCAAACACGACTTCAGTCATAGTTATCTCTTCTGCAGTTTTTCTGTCCACATTGGTGTGTCCAGCTGATGCATCGATTACATCTTCCACTTGAACAGTTTGCTCGGGACAGCTGACTTGTTCCGGTTCTATTTCAGCAGTTTTGGGTTCCACGATTTGCTTTTTCAACCCAGCTTCTTGGACTGACACTTCAGTTAGGTCTTGAGCAGTGTCCCCTTCTGCTGCTGTACCCACGTGTTCGACTGGTGTTTCTGGTTGAACTTTTGAAGTGTCGGGTACAGCATCTGATGGAACTTTGACTTGCTCAGTTACAACTTGATCTACAGATTCTTCAGTCAATGCTTCATCCTCCAGCTTCACATCACAAGGAATTTTAACTGCATCTTTTGGAGCTTGATTTTCCATTGTTTGCTCAGTTACATCAGCTGTTGCAATTTGGTCAGATGGCCCAGTTAGCTCAGCAGCAATTTTTCCTGCTTTCTTAACAGCGTCAGCTTCAGGTTGGCATGCTTGCTGGACGGTCTCAACTTGTGCACCTGATGATTGCTTTACAGGTTCAGCTTGGCATGTTTTCTTGACAGTCTCAACTTGTTCACCTGATGATGGCTGTACAGCTTCAGCTTTCTCAGTTTTGTCGACCTGGTTATCTTTCACAGCATCCAGTGAAACTTTGGGCTCACTTGGACCTAGAGAAAAGACATCATCACATGGTTTAAGCATGCAATATTGTTTTAGTTGTGAACTAGTAACTTTTTCTTAAGATAAAAATAGGAGTGTTTACCAGGAAGCTTTGGGCCATGATCTCCAGGGCATGCCTCAGATTTATTCGGTTCTGACTCTCCTAGAGAAAACGGCATATTCACTAGACGAAAACTACGAAGCGAGGGACCAACAGTGCCATACTTCCCAGCAGCGTTGAAAGCCTTTTCAGCATCAGCACGCTTCTTGAACACAATTTTAATAGTATTTGTGCTCTTTTGCACTTCACTTTCAGATTCTTTTAGTGGGCCATAGCGACCGAATTTCTTGATCAGATCATTTCCTGAGAGAAGATCAGTTGACCTGCCAAAGCTTAAAACAAGTGCAGTGGGCTTCCACTCGTCGACTATCTTTTCATCAACATGGATAATTGATCTTTCTATCACTTGTATCTGCTTCTTAGGAGCCACTTGTATCTGTTTCTTAGGAGCCACTTGTATCTCTTTCTTAGGAGCCATCTGCTGATCCTGTACAGAGGACAAATCTGTTTCATGTGATGACTTGCGCCTACGCCTTGGCCTCGTGTTGGTAGAAGCTCTTTTGAGGCTATGAATCGGGTGATTAAGCAAACTCAAACCAGACCAGTAGGAGTCCTGCATATGATCAGTAGTCTCTAGCTCAGGAGAAGGCAAAACCCTCTTCTTTCTCCTCCTCTTTGCTGTACTTTTTTCGATAATGCTTGCTTCAGTAGCAACAGAGACAACATAATTCCTGAAATCACTGAAGTAACTGATTGTCAGTGCCGAGAAGTTGTATCCATCCGTTGGCTCTATGGCAACCGAGCAAAGCTGAGAGAATAACTCCTTGGGGTCCGCAAGGTGATGGCTATGCAAGCGTCTCCTCTTTGCGCACTTTTCCACAGTAAGTTCATTCGCAGCATCATCACTAGAGACATCAAATTCTGCATTCTCTGCTTCAGCGGTATTTTCATTCTGGGACTTTGCAATGGGCAAAGGCCCGGTCAGCTGGCTTGCAGCTCGCCGAATGCACTCTCCAATCTTGAAAGAACCACCAGATGGTGACTTTGCATCCAAATCTTCAAACGAGTCAAGACTTCTTTTCTTATCATCAAAGTCCTTGATCATTTGTCTTTCCGCTGCAACTGCAGGCTTCTGTTTCGCTGGCAACTCCAGTTTATCCTCAGGCTTGTGTTTACGAGGTCTCCCCCTGCCTCTTTTAGGCTTGACCTCTGGAGGAGGCACTTCACTGACGACAACTTCCTCAACCACTACATCCTCGATGGGAGAAATATCTGTATCATCCTCGACCCATGCACTACCGGTCTGGAAGGATGCAAGTTCAGGGCATCCCTTAGATCGATAGAAAGATGTAAGTTGAGAACAGGCTATCACTAACTCTAGGAGATCACCACCTTGGCCAGGGAACAGAGCTAGCGACCTAATATAACGAAGAAGGCTTTCTGGACTAAAAGATGCCAAGATCTCAGACCGGTTGACTGTTGAGCAAGTAACTCCATCCTTGAGCCCAGCATTCTCAACCATATATGACATTCCACTGTCAGAGAGTTCTTCTGGCAGACAAGCACAGCTCATCCCTGACAAAATCCGCCTTGAAAGTTCTTCAAGTGCATAATTGACAGAACCGACAAAGGAATCCAAACTACTCTGTTTCTCCATCTGTGAATAGTCTGTTACAAAAGGCTTCAACTGGGATTCGTCGCACCATGCAAAAGTGTTGTCACCAAAATATGCAACCAAATGACTATCCTTTCTCTGGTGCTTCAATGCCAGCTCAGATGCATTTGACGGATCAAAGATCTCACCAGGCCACCAAGGGTGACCTTTTACTTTACCCCAGACAAGATCAGAAACTCGAAAGCCTTCTTTATCAAGAGGAGGGATGCTGTATCTGGCGCACTGAGCAGAAATTGCCAAGCCATTCTGTATCTCCTCCTCGAAATGCGCTACACCATTATCCTGTCCTTCATTTCCCGCCACAGGGGTTGCATTGACATGGTACTCTCCGAGTTCACTGGATTCTGAAATGAAGTGCGAAAATATTATTCGACACTGCAGGCTAGAAACAATGGCATCTACTATAAGCAGTACACGAAAAAGTGACCGGAGCCTCCTTACCGGCTTGGGCTTGCTCGGATGTAGCAGAAGCACCAGCAACATCTCCTGCTGTGACCAGCTCCCAATCAGGCTCGCCGGTCAAAGCTCCAGCCTTGCTGTCGCTGCTGCCACTTCCAAGCCCAAGCCCGTTGATGGAATCACCATCGACACATTCTTCTGTGACAACCATGCCAGCTGCCTCCGTGGCGTACAACGGATCAACCGCCGCAGCTGCATCTGCCTCTTCGCGGCCGGCATCTGGCGCATCTCGAACAGCATCCGGGGCCATGGCAGCCCCCTCATCCTTGACCTCAGCGGCAGCAGCCACCTCCTCGGAGGCCTCCGCCATGGTCACATCGGAGTCTCCCGCCGGCCCCACGGCACCAGAATCCTGCTTGGGGCCGGCATCCGCCCCCGGATCCGGGGACGCGACGGCCGCGGGGCTCGAGCCCATCGGAGCAAAATCACCCTGCCGAGCAAGGGCGCCGGGGCAGGGGAACCTGGAGGATTTGCGGCGCAGAGGAGAGAAGAGATCAGCCACGGAGCTCGGAAATTCCCCGCCCGCTCTCGATCTGGAGAGCCGCGGGCGGGGGGAAACCCTAGTTTCCAGGCGGATCGGCGACGGGGGCTCGGGAATTTACCTGGCGCGCGCGGGGGCGCGGTGCAGCCGGCGGGGGGTCGGGGTCGGAGGCGGGGGAGGGGGGAGGGAGGCGGAGGCGGAGGCGGAGGAGGAGGCGGGGGAGGGGAAGGGAGCGTGCGCTGCGCCCTAGCGAGCTGGTCGCGTGCTCCAGCAGCAGCGTGTGCGTCACTGCGCTCGGGGTCGAAAGGGCCGCCGGGGGATGATGGATGGGGGAAACAGAGTTGTTGGGCGAGCGGCTAAATGGAAAACAGTTGTTTCTTGTGGGCCGGCGCGGCGCGGCCTGCCTGTGAAAAGGCCTGGCAAGGCACGGCCGGTGTGATCGGCCGGCCCGCGTTCATATTGGGCCTTCCAGGCCTTCTGCGTTTTAAAAATTCTTAAAATAAAAGAGGCAATGTGTCATATGGCCCAGCACCATTTTTTGACTTTGTTAAACACTTCTTGCTTGATCTGGAAACAATCTGCAAGCTGAACCAGAGGACGATGAAAAGGCCATTAGTGGCTGCGCCTTCGAGGTTGACTTGGACGCCCCCGCCGAGCGGACATATGAAAATGCAGGCTTATCTGACACAGGTACAGCAGCAGCAGCAGTGTGTCGGAATAGTACAGGCTTGTACTTGGGTTCTTCGGCGCTTGTATTTTCAGGAATTACTGATCCTGGAGTGGTTGAAGCCTTAGCTTGCCGCGAAGCACTTGCTTTAGCAAAAGACCTCTCGCTTCAGAATTTTATGGTGGCAAGTGACTGCAAAACAGTAATTGATGACATACAAAGAGGAGAGGGTGGAGCTTATATGACAGTCATCAAGGAGATCTCCATGTGAAGATCCTCTTTTAGTTCATGTGTTTTTACTTTCGAAGGTAGAGCATCGAACATTGACGCACACAATCTTGCCAAACATTCTTTGATATTTGACTAGGGTCGTCACCTGTAGCTAATTCACTCCCATGACTCTTCATGTATCCCGCTTCATATTCAACCAGATGAATAAAGTGTTTTGGCAACTCAAAAAAAATCGAGCATTTGAGCTATGCTAGACAAATTATTGGCGAAGAATTTGAGCAACTCTCATATTATTTAACGTATTTAGATGAACCTCGGCACCAAAGGCACGGGTCAAGGTTAAGGCGAAGCCTTTACACCGCAAGTTTACTTCCAAGGGAAGTAAGAAACTATGATGATTAACCCATGTCTATTTTAGTCGCCCATGTTTATGATGGGGGTGTCGTCCCGAGGGGATTCATGGCTCCTTTGACAAAGGACTCGTGCTTCTCCAGGCAGGGCGCCAACAGCCGCCAAAAGTACCACACGTGAAATGAGCACATATGTATATGCAAACCCAAAGAATGGGTGGGGGGAGGGAAGGGTCTTGGCATTCTCGATTCTCGTTGTATGAAAGGGGAAATGGGGTGGAGAATCATATGGGATTGGAAGGGGGCTTTGGTCGTCCTCCCCGTACGCGTAGCCCCCACGCGCCCATAATACCCGGAGATGCTCGTTGGGTATTGCAAAAAAACTGTTTGATGGAATGCATAAGAGAAATGTAGATGGAGGGAGATGCATTTTTTTATGAGAGGAGAGTGATCATAATGGCATGCGAGACCATGTATATTCCGTCAGTCAACCAAACTCCAGTCAAACGTTGTTAGTTTTGGTTGCCACATCATCGTTTATAGTGGGACCTATCTATCAGCTTTAGAGACAGCAAGTGTTTGTCTGAGCGATCAATGTTTTATGAAAACTGCCAGCACATGGCGACGTTTAAACAAAAAGATGATGGTTTTCTAAATTAGAGTCCCCAACCGTGGTGTTTTTTTTTCAATTTACTCCCCTCGTGATGTTGGTTCGGGCACAAACACTGATGCGCATGCGGGTCTCTTTTTGGGCTGTAGCGTGCGACCATCGTGAAGAACGACCCGCCGCCATGGCAACGGCCTGCACACTCCAAGGCTATAGGGTTTGGAGAACAAAAATGTGCCCTGTCTGTCGGGCCAGTGGCACGCCTTTTGTATGCACTATTTTTGCCTTCGAATCGACTATGCAAAACGAGGCTAAGCCACTAAGGTATATGTAACACCCCGGATATAACTTTCCCAATTTGTAATCCAACTCTTGCCGTTTCCGGCTTTAAGTTAATTTATTTTCTCGGGTTCGGGTCTTTGTCTCCGTGTGTTGTTATCGTTGTCATGCATCTCATATCATGTCATCATGTGCATTGCATTTGCATACGTGTTCGTCTCATGCATTCGAGCATTTTCCCCGTTGTTCGTTTTGCATTCCGGCGCTTCGTTCTTCTCTGGTGGTCAATTCTAGCTTTCTTTCGTATGTGGGGATTAAACATTCCCGGATTGGACCGAGACTTGCCATGCGGCCTTGGTTTACTACCGGTAGACCGCCTGTCAAGTTTCGTACCATTTGGACTTCGTTTGATACTCCAATGGTTAACCGAGGGACCGAAAAGGCATCGTGTGTGTTGCAGCCCAACACCCCTCCAATTTGGCCCAAAACCCACCAAACTCTGCTCCATCATCTAGAGCGTTCGATCACGATCGCGTGGCCGAAAACCGCACCTCATTTGGACTCTCCTAGCTCCCTCTATGCCTATTTAAACACCCCCCATTTTTCGGATCTCCTCCTTCCCCGAAACCCTAAAAATTCATCTCTCCGCGCCGGACATGTCCGCCGCCGCGCCGGACACAGCCCCGAGCAAATAGACCGCCGCCACCTGTCCCGCGCCGGCTCTCTCTCTCCTCCGGCCACCGACGAACTCCGGCGAGCCCCAAGTCCGGCCGGCGATCCTCGGGAACCGCGCCCTGCTACAGTAACCGCCCGGATCCGATCTGGATCTGAGATCCGCGGGTTGACTTTTCCTCCGAACCCTAATTTTTTGTGCATACTTTGACCAGCTATATCTCCACATCCGTACCTCCGATTCATGCATATAGCATATCAAAATGTTCATCTCAGAGAGTACATCATTTCATTCCATTGCATCATTTTCATTTGAGTTCATCTTGATGCCCGAAATGCTGTTAGAAGAGGGCTTCGTGAGTTAATTGTCAGATCTGCTAGTTCATCTTAGACTTTTGTCATTTTTGCCATGATTAATATGTGCATGATATGCCTGTGAGTCCTTCATATGTTTTGTTAAGGGTTTTGTCGTCTTTCCAGAGGTGCGACCCATGTATTTTTGTGATGTGTGTGGTGCCTAGTGCAAGCTTGCAAAGTGAGGCACCCGGTAAATCTGTTTTTAGGGACTTTAGTAGTTTTCACTAAGTCCTGGGATTGTTTAGTTCATGATGCCATATGTTCATGCTGTTTCCTAGTGATCCGTGCCTCTTTTGAGGATGATCAGTAAAGGAGTTTTGTTAATGTTGTAGTGCTCTATCCATCCATATCTTTGTTTTCATATATGGAGTACCCTAACTTGAGTCAATCGAGCTCTACTTTTGCTTCATTGTGAATCTGGGCAGATCGTCAACTTGTTTGCGATTTTGCCGATGTTATTGTAGTTGATCCGTGCATGCTATGCCATTGTTCTTGCCATGTCTAGCTTGCATTTGGTGCCTTCTTAATGGATGTATGCTTGTCTTGCCATGACTTGCTCCGTAGTGAGTGCGTCGAGCTCGTAAACATGCCTTCGTGAGTTATGTTTCAGCATGTCCCAGTTTTCACTGTCTGAAAACTGATTATGTTTTAGCTATGTTTGTGTGCTTGTTAGTATATTTTTGTGATCCCTTTTGGCTCAAGGTCACTAAGGGACTTTTGTTAAGCTTGTTGAGTAGCTCCATGCCATGTCTTTCTTTGTCATATTCAGGTCCTGTAGCATGTTGTTTTGTTGCTTCAAAGAGGGCTTCATGATCTGAAATTCCAGACAAGTGTTAATTTCACTAAGTCTGAGATCTGTTTACCATTTGCGTTTTTGCCATGCTTGTTTGAACCTCTTAATGGATGAATTGGTCGTAGTTCGGTGATAGACTTTTGTTAAGCATCTTGAATGCTTCCCTGCCATGTATTTTGATGCCATGTTTAAGTGTTGTAGCATGTTCATTTCATTGCATTTAGATGCCTACTTGCTGTAAATCGCAGACCGGTGTCATATTTGAATCGCTTGCCATTTCCAAACCGTAACTCCGATTCCGGCGATCTTTATATCGTTTTCAAGCGATTTCATCCCATCTTTCCAGTGGCACACTTGGTTTTCCAAGTTGAGGCCAGGTTCATGCATTTCCTGTCATATCTTGCATATGCATCCCGCATCGCATCCCGCATAGCATACCATCATTGCATCTTATTGTTTGAGCTTGCACGTGGTTGATTGTATCCTTGTTGCTTGTTTATCTTGCTTGGGTAGAGCCAGGAGACGAGTTCGCTAACGAGGAGCCCGTTGAGTTTGCTTTCGAGGATCCAGTCAACTCTGACAACTTTGCAGGCAAGATGATCATAACCTCGAAATCACTACTATCTTTGCTATGCTAGTTTGCTCGCTCTTTTGCTATGCCATTGCTACGATGCCTACCACTTGCTTGTCAGCCTCCCAAATTGCCATGTTCAGCCCCTAACCCACCATTGTCCTAGCAAACCGTTGATTGGCTATGTTACCGCTTTGCTCAGCCCCTCTTATAGCGTTGTTAGTTGCAGGTGAAGATTGGAGACCTTTCCTTGTTGGAACATTTATTACTTGTTGGGATATCATTATATTGCCATGTTATCTTAAATGCATCTATATACTTGGTAAAGGGTGGAAGGCTCAGCCTCTCGCCTAGTGTTTTGTTCCACTCTTGCCGCCCTAGTTTTCGTCATATCGGTGTTATGTTCCCGGATTTTGCGTTCCTTACGCGGTTGGGTTATAATGGGAACCCCTTGATAGTTCGCCTTGATTAAAGCTTTTCCAGCAGTGCCCAACATTGGTTTTACCATTTGCCACCTAGCCTCTTTTTCCCTTGGGTTTCCGGAGCCTGAGGGTCATCTTATTTAAACCCCCCCCCCCCCCGGGCCAGTGCTCCTCTGAGTGTTGGTCCGACCGAGTAGACTGCGGGGCCACCTCGGGGCAACTTGAGGGTTGGTTTTACTCGTAGGATGTCTCATCTGAGTGTGCCCTGAGAACGAGATATGTGTAGCTCCTATCGGGATTTGTCGGCACATTCGGGCGGTGTTGCTGGTCTTGTTTTAACTCGTCGAAATGTCTTGTTGTACCGGGATACCGAGCCTGATCGAAATGTCTCGGGTGGAGGTCTATTCCTTCGTTGACCGTGAGAGCTTGTCATGGGCTAAGTTGGGACTCCCCTGCAGGGATTGAACTTTCAAAAGCCGTGCGCGCGGTTATGGGCAGATGGGAATTTGTTAATGTCTGGTTGTAGATAACTTGAACATAACTTAATTAAAATGAATCAACTGAGTGTGTTACCATGATGGCCTCTTCTCGGCGGAGTCCGGGAAGTGGACACGGTGCTGGAGTAATGTTTGCGCAGGTTGCTCTCTAGTTTCTCGCTCGCGCTTTGCCTCCTCTTCTCGCTCTCTTTTACGAATAAGTTAGCCACCATATATGCTAGTCACTTGCTGCAGCTCCACATATATTTACCTTACCCTACCTATTAAGCTTAAATAGTCGTGATCGCGAGGGTGCGAGATTGCTGAGTCCCTGTGGCTCACAGATTACTATTACACTAGATGCATGGCCACTTGATACAGCTCCAGATGGCGCGCTTGAGCTCAAGTGGGAGTACGACGAGGATTCTCAGCGTTATTATGTTTCTTTTCCTGATGATCAGTAGTGGTGCCCAGTTGGGGTGATCGGGACCATGTCGCTTGTTGGGTTGTCTTTTATTTTGGCGCCGTAGTCGGGCCATGAGTGTTTGGATGATGTATGTTATTTATGTACTTGATTGATGTGGCGAGTGTAAGCCAACTATGTTGTCCCTTTTCCCTATCTATATTACATGGGATGCTTGTGATGATTACCCGACTTGCGACATATGCCTTCAATGCGATTATGCCTCTAAGTCGTGCCTCGACACGTGGGAGATATAGTCGCATCGAGGGTGTTACAAGTTGGTAATCAGAGCCTTCCCCGACCTTAGGAGCCCCCACTGATTGATCGTTGTTAGCGGCCGAGTTGTGTCCAGAAAAAAATGTTTTGAGTCATTTAGGAATTATATATCGGAGAGTTTAGGAATTCTTTTTACTTCCCAGTCTCCTCATCGCTCTGGTAAGGCATCCTGACGTAGAGTTTTGACTCTTCTCTTCTCTAATTTCACTAAAAAAAAATTTAGGATCACGCGGGTATCTTGGAATCGTTCCGATGGTTTTATGATGAGAACATTGTCTTGGTGCCTCCTGTCAGGGGTTTAGTGGAAGTGTCCCGGGGAGTTGAGCTCTAAGGTGTTGTCATCATAATTTCATCGTTGCAGTTCTGGAATACCTGAGTTTAGTACGCCGACATCGAAAATCTCTTTTATGCAGTTCGTTGGTGAGATAACCTCGACGCCACCCAATACTGGGGCGGGAGTTCGGGAGTATCGCCATAACTGGTATAACAGATGCTTTTCGAAGGTTGAGGTAGATGGTTTCCAAAGTTTTTCTCGGTTATGTGTTGAAGGATGGATACAGCTGGATGTAGGAATTGCTAGTTTGGGTGAGATATTATGCTTCCCCTGTATCCCCAACACCTGATTGCATAACCGGAAAGGTTCGGGAGTTTCATAGGTGGGAATTCTTGTAGCTCTAGCTCTTCTTCCACGGATATTGGTTTGAGATTGGGGTTTCTTACCGATTATTCGTTCTTGATCCGTACCTTGTTGATTTACTTCGTCTACCTAATTCTACGTGGCTTCGCAATTTATGGATATGTGACCATTTCAAGAGGAATGCATTTGTTCGTTTTGTTCGGATGTGAAGACTTTATGTTGCAATTTTCATTCCGTTGGATTCAGCTTCAATATTTTGTCTATCAATGTGCTAATGGTGGTCAACCTCTTCAGGATGGCTCCTCCAACGCGCACGACTCTGAATCCTGATCCGCCACCACCTCCACCTCCTCCGGAGGCATGGCAAGCTGTGATGGCCGCAACCAATGCAAACACGCAGTTGATCATGCAAATCCTCCAAGAGCGCAATCAAGGCAATCAAGGGAATCAAGGCAACAATTAGAACCATTTTGCTACACTGAACCAGTTCCTTGCTAATGGGCCGAAGACGTTCAGCAATTGTGTTGAGGCAACCGATGCTGACGATTGGCTTGTGGATCTGTGTAAGCATTTTGAATGCAGCAACATCAGGCCTGAAGATTTCGTCAAGTTCGCTTCCTTCCAGCTCAAAGATCAAGCTGCAGAATGGTTCCAGCAGTACAAGGATTCCAGAGGTGGACGTCTGATCACTTGGGATGATTTTCGTCGAGATTTCCGAGCTCATCACATCCCTTGGAGTGTGACTGAAAGTAAGCGTGAGGAATTCCGCAACTTGAAGCAAGGCTCTTTGTCTGTCTATGACTACAACAAGTTGTTCCAGAAGCTCGCCCGCTTTGCCAAGCAGGACGTCCCTGATGAGAAGAGCATGATATACCAGTTCAGGGGTGGTCTCAGAGAAGAAATTCAGCTCGCTCTTGTCCTCTTTGAGCCGTTGAGGTACGATGAGTTCTACAACATGGCACTGAAGCAAGAGGCTGCTCAGCTGAGGTGTGATGCTTCCAAGAAGCGAGTCAGAGATGCTACTCCTTCTTCCTCTACTCAAGTGGCCAAGCAGCAGAAGTATTGGCTTCCTCCTCCTCCGTTCCGTCAGCCGTATCAGCAGAAGAGCAAAGGTGGCAGTGGTTCTTCCCACCTACCCAACCCTGGCTTTCAGAACAAGACTTCGTCTCAAGCTCCAAGATCGAGTGCTCCGTACCACCGTCCGCTTTCAGAGGTCACGTGCAACAAGTGCCAACAGAAGGGTCACTATGCCAACAAGTGTTTCAACCAGAGGCGTATTCCTCCTCCTCCTCCTGTCAGATCGGCAAGTACAGCTGTGGTCAAGCATAACCCCAAGCACGCCAAGGTCAATTTGATGAATGCAGCTCAGGCAGAGGATTCGTCAGATGTGATCATGGGTAACCTTCCTGTTAATGATGTTCCCGCAAAAGTACTTTTTGATACTGGTGCATCGCATTCTTTCTTGTCATGCCCGTTTGCATCGAAGCACAATGTTGATACTGAGATCATGCCCAAAGCCATGCAAGTTGTTTCTCCAGGCAAGCTTTTGACTTCGAGTTTGGTTGCTCCCGATATCTCTATCACGTTGGGCGACTACAAGTTTCTCTCTTCTCCGGTGGTTCTTGGTAACTCGGATATCGATCTTATTCTCGGAATGGATTGGCTTTCTAAGCACAAGGCGCATCTCGATTGTGCTACCAGGCAGATTCAATTGACTCATTCGTCTGAGGATGTAATTGTCTTTGTCGCTCGGGATAATACCATCCGGTTGTTTTCTCTCAATGAGAAGGGTGAATTGGATGCTATCTCGCAGATTCCAGTCGTTTGCGAATATCAAGACATCTTTCCAGAAGAGCTCCCAAGAATGCCTCCGCACCGGCCAGTTGAATTTGTTATTGATCGATCTTGAGCCTGGTACAGAACCTGTGTGCAAGCGTCCTTACAAGCTCGGACCTGAAGAGTTGAAGGAGCTGAAGAAACAACTCGATATTCAAGAAAGTATGGGTCTCATCCGGCCTAGCTCTTCTCCGTGGGGTTGTGGTGTTCTTTTTGTGAAGAAGAAGGATGGAACGGACCGACTTTGTGTTGATTATTGTCCATTGAACAAGAAGACCATCAAGAACAAATACCCACTTCCCAACATCAATGAGTTGTTCGAACAACTCAAGGGTGCCAAAGTATTCTCCAAGCTTGATCTCCGTATAGGTTATCATCAGATTCGAATTCGTGAGCAAGATATTCCCAAGACGGCCTTCAGGACAAGCTATGGGTCATATGAATACACCGTCATGTCTTTTGGCCTCGTCAACGCTCCTCCGACGTTTTCTCGCATGACGAACTTCATCTTCAACCCCTACACCAATGACTTCGTTTTGGTCTATCTCGACGACATTCTGGTTTTCTTGAAGAACAAGGAAGATCATGCCAAGCACTTGCGTTTGGTTCTCGATAAGCTGAGGGAACACCAGATCTACGCCAAGTTCTCCAAGTGTGAATTTTGGCTCGATGAGGTTCTTTATCTTGGGCATATCATCTCTGCCAAGGGCATTGCCGTGAATCCTAAGAAGGTGTCTGCAATTGTTAATTGGGAACCTCCTCCGAACGTGAAGCAACTCCGTAGCTTCCTCGGTCTCGCAAGCTATTGCCGAAGATTCGTTGAAAACTTTTCTAAGATCGCGAAGCCTCTCTCAAATCTTCTCCAGAAGCACGTCAAGTACGTTTGGTCTCCGGAGTGTGATATTGCTTTCAACACTTTGAAAGAGAAATTGATCACTGCTCCAGTTCTGACTCTGCCTGATGAGTCCAAGCCGTACGAGGTCTTTTGTGATGCCTCTCTCCAAGGTCTTGGCGCAGTATTGATGCAAGAGAAGAAAGTTGTTGCTTATACCTCTCGCCAGTTGAAGCCTAATGAGAAGAACTACCCCACTCATGATCTCGAGTTGGCGGCAGTTGTGCATGCTCTTTTGACTTGGAGACATCTTCTATTGGGAAGAAAAGTGGACATTTTCACTGATCACAAGAGTGTCAAGTACATCTTCACTCAGCCTAATCTCAACCTCAGGCAAACTCGATGGGTCGAAATGATTCAAGAGTATAATACGAGTATCGAGTATACTCCAGGCAAGGCCAATGTGATTGCTGACGCTTTGAGCAGGAAAGCGTATTGCAACAGTCTGATTCTCAAGCCTTATCAACCCGAGCTTTGTGAAGCTTTCCGCAAACTTAATCTGCAAATTGTTCCTCAAGGTTTCCTAGCCAACCTTCAAGTCTCTCCTACCTTGGAAGACCAGATTCGCCAAGCCCAGCTTCTTGATGCTATGGTGAAAAAGGTGAAGATTGGGATTGCCAAGAGTCAATCCAAGTACAAGTGCTACCACCTTGATGACAAGGACACTCTCTTCTTCGAGGATCGAATTGTTGTACCCAAAGGTGAACTTCGTAAAGTGATCATGAACGAGGCTCACAATTCTCTCCTCTCCAT
This sequence comes from Triticum monococcum, assembly GCA_034509565.1. Lineage (NCBI taxonomy): Eukaryota > Viridiplantae > Streptophyta > Magnoliopsida > Poales > Poaceae > Triticum > Triticum monococcum. The sequence goes on along the minus strand of CM067841.1, from coordinate 532,427,844 downwards.
CCACCCTGGGAGCACGAAGATGTATCAGGATCTTAAGCAAGCTTATTGGTGGACTCGAATGAAGCGCGAGATCGCTCAATTCATGAATGAGTGTGATGTCTGCAGAAGAGTGAAGGCAGAACACCAAAGGCCAGCAGGTATCCTCCAACCTCTTGCCATTCCAGAATGGAAGTTTGACCATATTGAAATGGACTTCGTGACTGGGTTTCCAAAGTCCAAGCGTGGCAATGATGCTATATTCGTTGTCATTGACAAACTCACCAAAGTGGCTCATTTTCTGCCTATCAAAGAGTCGATCACTGCAACTCAATTGGCGGAACTCTATACCTCTCGAATTGTCTCTCTGCACGGTATTCCTCAGGTGATCTCTTCAGACCGTGGCAGCATTTTTACCTCCAAGTTTTGGGATTCTTTTTAGAAGGCCATGGGCACCAACATCCGCTTCAGCACAGCTTTCCATCCTCAAACAAGCGGTCAAGTCGAGCGTGTCAACCAGATTCTTGAAGATATGCTCAGGGCTTGTGTGATCTCCTTCGGCATGAAGTGGGAGGATTGTCTTCCTTATGCTGAATTCTCATACAACAACAGTTTTCAAGCAAGTTCAGGCAAGGCCCCATTTGAAATTCTATATGGCAGGAAGTGTCGTACCCCTCTCAACTGGTCTGAAACCGGTGAATGTCAGCTGCCGGGTAATGACTTAATCACAGAGGCAGAAGAAATGTGCAAAGTCATTCGTGATAACCTCAAAGCAGCCCAATCCCGCCAGAAGAGCTACTATGATAGTAAGCACCGTGATTTGGCTTTCGAGATCGGAGATCATGTTTACCTCCGCATCTCTCCTATGAAAGGGACTCGTCGCTTCGGTATCAAAGGGAATCTTGCCCCTAGATACGTGGGACCTTTCAAGATTGTCAGCAAGAGAGGCGACCTCGCCTATCAACTCGAGCTTCCGTCAAACTTTGCAAATGTTCATGATGTGTTCCATGTCTCTCAGCTCCGAAAGTGCTTCAAGATGCCTGACCGCACCGTCAACTTCGAGGACATTGAGCTCCAAGAAGATCTCTCCTATCGTGAGCACCCAGTTGCAATCCTTGAAGAGACTGAACGCAGGACTCGCAACAAGTCAATCAAATTTCTCAAAGTAAAGTGGTCACACCATTCCGACCGTGAAGCTACCTGGGAACGCGAGGATCACCTCCGTTCTGAGTACCCGGCGTTCTTTCAGTCCTAGATCTCGGGACGAGATCTTTTCGTAGTGGTGGAGTGTTGTAACACCCCGGATATAACTTTCCCAATTTGTAATCCAACTCTTGCCGTTTCCGGCTTTAAGTTAATTTATTTTCTCGGGTTCGGATCTTTGTCTCCATGTGTTGTTATCGTTGTCATGCATCTCATATCATGTCATCATGTGCATTGCATTTGCATACGTGTTCGTCTCATGCATTCGAGCATTTCCCCCGTTGTTCATTTTGCATTCCGGCGCTTCGTTCTTCTCCGGTGGTCAATTCTAGCTTTCTTTCGTGTGTGGAGATTAAACATTTCCGGATTGGACCGAGACTTGCCATGCGGCCTTGGTTTACTACCGGTAGACCGCCTGTCAAGTTTCATACCATTTGGACTTTGTTTGATACTCCAACGGTTAACCGAGGGACCGAAAAGGCCTCGTGTGTGTTGCAGCCCAACACCCCTCCAATTTGGCCCAAAACCCACCAAACTTTGCTCCATCATCTAGAGCGTTCGATCACGATCGCGTGGCCGAAAACCGCACCTCATTTGGACTCTCCTAGCTCCCTCTATGCCTATTTAAACACCCCCCATTTTTCGGATCTCCTCCTTCCCCGAAACCCTAAAAATTCATCTCTCCGCGCCGGACATGTCCGCCGCCGCGCCGAACACAGCCCCGAGCCAATAGACCGCCGCCACCTGTCCCGCGCCGGCTCTTTCTCTCCTCCGGCCACCGACGAACTCCGGCGAGCCCCAAGTCCGGCCGGCGATCCTCGGGAACCGCGCCCTGCTACAGTAACCGCCCGGATCCGATCTGGATCTGAGATCCGCGGGTTGACTTTTCCTCCGAACCCTAATTTTTTGTGCATACTTTGACCTGCTATATCTCCGCATTCGTACCTCCGATTCATGCATATAGCATATCAAAATGTTCGTCTCAGAGAGTACATCGTTTCATTCCATTGCATCATTTTCATTTGAGTTCATCTTGATGCCCGAAATGCTGTTAGAAGAGGGCTTCGTGAGTTAATTGTCAGATCTGCTAGTTCATGTTAGACTTTTGTCATTTTTGCCATGATTAATATGTGCATGATATGCCTGTGAGTCCTTCATATGTTTTGTTAAGGGTTTTGTCATCTTTCCAGAGGTGCAACCCATGTATTTTTGTGATGTGTGTGGTGCCTAGTGCAAGCTTGCAAAGTGAGGCACCCGGTAAATCTGTTTTCAGGGACTTAGTAGTTTTCACTAAGTCTTGGGATTGTTTTGTTCATGATGCCATATGTTCATGCTGTTTCCTAGTGATCCGTGCCTCTTTTGAGGATGATCAGTAAAGGAGTTTTGTTAATATTGTAGTGCTCTATCCATCCATGTCTTTGTTTGCATATATGGAGTACCCTAGCTTGAGTCAATCGAGCTCTACTTTTGCTTCGTTGTGAATCTGGGCAGATCGTCAACTTGTTTGCGATTTTGCCGATGTTATTGTAGTTGATCCGTGCATGCTATGCCATTGTTCTTGCCATGTCTAGCTTGCATTTGGTGCCTTCTTAATGGATGTATGCTTGTCTTGCCATGACTTGCTCCATAGTGAGTGCATCGAGCTCGTAAACATGCCTTCGTGAGTTATGTTTCAGCATGTCCCAGTTTTCACTGTGTGAAAACTGATTATGTTTTAGCTATGTTCGTGTGCTTGTTAGTATATTTTTGTGATCCCTTTTGGCTCAAGGTCACTAAGGGACTTTTGTTAAGCTTGTTGAGTAGCTCCATGCCATGTCTTTCTTTGTCATATTCAGGTCCTGTAGCATGTTGTTTTGTTGCTCCAAAGAGGGCTTCATGATCTGAAATTCCAAACAAGTGTTAATTTCACTAAGTCTGAGATCTGTTTACCATTTGCGTTTTTGCCATGCTTGTTTGAACCTCTTAATGGATGAATTGGACGTAGTTCAGTGCTAGACTTTTGTTAAGCATCTTGAATGCTTCCCTGCCATGTATTTTGATGCCATGTTTGAGTGCTGTAGCATGTTCATTTCATTGCATTTAGATGCCTACTTGCTGTAAATCGCAGACCGGTGTCATATTTGAATCGCTTGCCATTTCCAAACCGTAACTCCGATTCCGGCGATCTTTATATCGTTTTCAAGTGATTTCATCCCATCTTTCCAGTGGCACACTTGGTTTTCCAAGTTGAGGCCAGGTTCATGCATTTCCTGTCATATCTTGCATATGCATCCCGCATCGCATCCCGCATAGCATACCATCATTGCATCTTATTGTTTGAGCTTGCACGTGGTTGATTGTATCCTTGTTGCTTGTTTGTCTTGCTTGGGTAGAGCCGGGAGACGAGTTCGATAACGAGGAGCCCGTTGAGTTTTCTTTCGAGGATCCAGTCAACTCTGACAACTTTGCAGGCAAGATGATCATACCCTCGAAATCACTACTATCTTTGCTATGCTAGTTTGCTCGCTCTTTTGCTATGCCATTGCTACGATGCCTACCACTTGCTTGTCAGCCTACCAAATTGCCATGTTCATCCCCTAACCCACCATTGTCCTAGCAAACCGTTGATTGGCTATGTTACCGCTTTGCTCAGCCCCTCTTATAGCGTTGTTAGTTGCAGGTGAAGATTGGAGACCGTTCCTTGTTGGAACATTTATTACTTGTTGGGATATCATTATATTGCCATGTTATGTTAAATGCATCTATATACTTGGTAAAGGGTGGAAGGCTCGGCCTCTCGCCTAGTGTTTTGTTCCACTCTTGCCGCCCTAGTTTCCGTCATATCGGTGTTATGTTCCCGGATTTTGCGTTCCTTACGCGGTTGGGTTATAATGGGAACCCCTTAATAGTTCGCCTTGATTAAAGCTTTTCCAGCAATGCCCAACATTGGTTTTACCATTTGCCACCTAGCCTCTTTTCCCTTGGGTTTCCGGAGCCCGAGGGTCATCTTATTTAACCCCCCCCCCCCCCCCCCGGGCCAGTGCTCCTCTGAGTGTTGGTCCGACCGAGTAGACTGCGAGGCCACCTCGGGGCAACTTGAGGGTTGGTTTTACTCGTAGGATGTCTCATCTGAGTGTGCCCTGAGAACGAGATATGTGCAGCTCCTATCGGGATTTGTCGGCACATTCGGGCGGTGTTGCTGGTCTTGTTTTAACCTGTCGAAATGTCTTGTTGTACCGGGATACCGAGCCTAATCGGAATGTCTCGGGTGGAGGTCTATTCCTTCGTTAACCGTGAGAGCTTGTCATGGGCTAAGTTGGGACTCTCCTGCAGGGATTGAACTTTCGAAAGCCGTGCCCGCGGTTATGGGCAGATGGGAATTTGTTAATGTCGGGTTGTAGATAACTTGAACATAACTTAATTAAAATGAATCAACTGAGTGTGTTTCCGTGATGGCCTCTTCTCGGCGGAGTCCGGGAAGTGGACACGGTGTTGGAGTAATGTTTGCGCAGGTTGCTCTCTAGTTTCTCGCTCGCGCTTTGCCTCCTCTTCTCGCTCTATTTTGCGAATAAGTTAGCCACCATATATGCTAGTCGCTTGCTGCAGCTCCACATATATTTACCTTACCCTACCTATTAAGCTTAAATAGTCGTGATCGCGAGGGTGCGAGATTGCTGAGTCCCTGTGGCTCACAGATTACTATTACACCAGATGCAGGGCCAGTTGATACAGCTCCAGATGGCGCGCTTGAGCGCAAGTGGGTGTACGACGAGGATTCTCAGCGTTATTATGTTTCTTTTCCTGATGATTAGTAGTGGTGCCCAGTTGGGGTGATCGGGACCATGTCGCTTGTTGGGTTGTCTTTTATTTTGGCGCCGTAGTCGGGCCATGAGTGTTTGGATGATGTATGTTATTTATGTACTTGATTGACGTGGCGAGTGTAAGCCAACTATGTTGTCCCTTTTCATTATCTATATTACATGGGATGCTTGTGATGATTACCCGACTTGCGACATATGCCTTCAATGCGATTATGCCTCTAAGTCGTGCCTCGACACGTGGAAGATATAGTCGCATCGAGGGTGTTACAGTACAACTCAGCCTTTCTAATGACAAGTATCAAAGATTTTTTTTTTGCGAGTGACTTGTATCAAAGTTTCAAATGGACTATTTTAAATGTTTTTATTAGTGACATTTTGTTGTTTCAAAAGAAGTTACAAAAATTCAATTTAAGTAGTCACACAGTTATTTTGGTCATTTGTAGATATTTTTCAATTATTTCCATTATATCTGGTCAAATTCAGAATATTTCAAACAGGTACCGACATTTCATTGTTTACAAAAATCCGTACTCAATCTTTTCAAATTTGTATTAAATATTACCAATTTTTGATATTGTAACACTCACGATGCGGCTATATCTCTCACGTGTCGGAGCACGGCTTAGAGACATAACCGCATTGTAGGCAATATCGCAAGAGGGGTAATCTTTACACAACCCATGTATTGAATAAGAAATAGGTACATAGTTGGCTTACAATCGCCACTTCACACAATACATAAATATAACATTACAATCATCCAGATACAATCAAGGTCTGACTATGGAACCAAAGTAAAGATAACCCCAAATGCATAAGATCTCCGATCGCCCCAACTGGGCTCCACTACTGATCGTCTGGAAAGGAAACGTAGTATCGTCCTAAGTCCTCATCGAACTCCCACTTGAACTCAGTCGTATCTCCGGGAATGGTATCATCGGCACCTGCATCTAGTTTTGGGAGTAATCTGTGAGTCACGGGGGACTCAGCAATCTCACACCCTCGCGATCAAGACTATTTAAGCTTATGGGTAGGTAAAAGGTATGAGGTGGAGCTGCAACAAGCACTAGCGTACGTATATGGTGGCTAACATACGTAAAAGAGAGCGAGAAGAGAAGGCAAAGCACGGTCGAGAATCTATGATCAAGAAGTGATCCTAGACTACTTATGTTCAAGCATAACACGAGACCGTGTTCTCTTCCCGGACTCCGCCGAAAAGAGACCATTATGGCTACACACACTGTTGATTCATTTTAATTAAGTTAAGTTTCAGGTTCTCTACAACCGGACATTAACAAATTCCAATCTGCCCATAACCACGGGCACGGCTTTCGAAAGTTCAAATCCCTGCAGGGGTGTCCCAACTTAGCCCATCACAAGCTCTCACGGTCAATGAAGGATATTCCTTCTCCCAGGACGGCCCGATCAGACTTGGAATCCCGGTTACAAGACATCTCGACGATGGTAAAACAAAACCAGCAAGACCATCCGTTGTGCCGACAAATCCCGATAGGAGCGGCACATATCTCGTTCTCAGGGCACACCGGATAAGTTAAGCGTACGGGAGCCAACGTAACCCAAGTTGCCAAGGGACGGCCCCGCACGGTGCTCTAGGTTGGACCAACACTTAGAGAAGCACTGGCCCGGGGGTTTAAAATAAAGATGACCTTTGAGTCCACGAAACCCAAGGGAAAAAGGCTAGGTGGCAAATGGTAAAACCAAGGTTGGGCCTTGCTGGAGGAGTTTTATTCAAGGCGAACTGTCAAGGGGTTCCCATTATAACCCAACCGCGTAAGGAACGCAAAATCAAGGAACATAACACCGGTATGACGGAAACTAGGGCGGCAAGAGTGGAACAAAACACCAGGCATAAGGCCGAGCATTCCACCATTTACCAAGTATATAGATGCATTAAAGTAAGCAAGATATAATAATGATATCCCAACAATAAACATGTTCCAACAAGGAACAAACTCCAATCTTCACCTGCAACTAGCAATGCTATAAGAGGGGCTGAGCAAAGCGGTAACATAGCCAAACAACGGTTTGCTAGGACAAGGTGGGTTAGAGGTTTGACATGGCAATATGGGAGGCATGATAAAGCATGTGGTAGGTATCGCGGCATAGGCATAGCAATAGAGCAAGCAACTAGCAAGCAAAGATAGAAGTGATTTCGAGGGTATGATCATCTTGCCTGCAAAGTTCTCTGAGTTGACGTAAGCTTGATCCTCGTAAGCGTACTCAACGGGTTCCTCGATCACGTACTCGTCTCCCGACTCTACCCAAAGTAAGAACACAAGCAAATGGAACCATGATCAGCCACGGTGCAATGCGCAAGAAACATGATGCAAAACATGACATGATATGCGGGAAGTGATATGCAATGCATATGCATGCTCCGGAAAGAAAAGATTGAACCAGACCTCAACTTGGCAAACCAAGAGCGCCTATGGAAAGCTGAGTTGATTTCGGTCGAAATCGATATAAAGATCACCAGAATCGGATGCATGGTTTGCAAATGGCAAGCAAAACAATAATGGCACCAATCTGCAATTAACAACACGATGTCATCTAAATGCATCAAGAAAAATAAGCTATTGTACTCTAACATAGCAACAAAGCACATGGCTGTGATCCACTCAAGATGCTTGACAAAAGATGAACACCGGGCTATGGATAAATCACTCAATAGCAGGTTCAAACAAGCATGGCAAAAGTGAAAAAGATATCAGGTTCACAGACTTGGTGAAAATAGCAACATGTCAGGATTTAACATCAGGAAGCAATGTTTAGAGCAAGATATCAACATGCTACAGGAACATATCATGGCAAAGCAAGGCATGGAATGAAACTACTCAAAGCATATAACAAAAGTCCCTTACCGACCATAAGCCAAAAGGGATCAGAAAATACAATGGCAACCATGTAAACATAGCAAGTTACGTTAACAGATTCAGACTTAGCAGAAAAACTGGACATGTCAAAAACAGAGTTACATAGGCATGTTTACGAGCTCGATGCACTTACCACAAGGCATTTCATGGCAAACTAAGCATACACCCAGCAAGAAGACATGATCAATAAGCTAACCATGGCAAGAACACTCTCATAGCATGCATGGACCAACTACAAGAACCTCGGCAAAATTGCTTAACACGTAAACAATCTGCCAGGTGAAGGAAATATGCCCTAGAGGCAATAATAAAGTTATTATTTATTTCCTTATATCATGATAAATGTTTATTATTCATGCTAGAATTGTATTAACCGTAAATATAATACATGTGTGAATACATAGACAAACAGAGTTTCACTAGTATGCCTCTACTTGACTAGCTCGTTAATCAAAGATGGTTATGTTTCCTAACCATGGACAAAAGAGTTGTTATTTGATTAACGAGGTCACATCATTAGTTGAATGATCTGATTGACATGACCCATTCCATTAGCTTAGCACCCGATCGTTTAGTATGTTGCTATTGCTTTCTTCATGACTTATACATGTTCCTATGACTATGAGATTATGCAACTCCCGTTTGCCAGAGGAACACTTTGGGTGCTACCAAACGTCACAACGTAACTGGGTGATTATAAAGGAGTACTACAGGTGTCTCCAATGGTAGATGTTGGGTTGGCGTATTTCGAGATTAGGATTTGTCACTCCGATTGTCGGAGAGGTATCTCTGGGCCCTCTTGGTAATACACATTACACAAGCCTTGCAAGCATTGCAACTAATGAGTTAGTTGCGGGATGATGTATTACAGAACGAGTAAAGAGACTTGCCGGTAACGAGATTGAACTAGGTATTGGATACCGACGATCGAATCTCGGGCAAGTAACATACCGATGACAAAGGGAACAACATATGTTGTTATGCGGTCTGACCGATAAAGATCTTCGTAGAATATGTAGGAGCCAATATGGGCATCCAGGTCCCGCTATTGGTTATTGACCGGAGACGTGTCTCGGTCATGTCTACATTGTTCTCGAACCGTAGGGTCCGCACGCTTAACGTTACGATGACAGTTATTATGAGTTTATGCATTTTGATGTACCGAAGGTAGTTCGGAGTCCCGGATGTGATCACGGACATGACGAGGAGTCTCGAAATGGTCGAGACATAAAGATTGATATATTGGAAGCCTATGTTTGGACATCGGAAGTGTTCCGGGTGAAATCGGGATTTTACCGGATTACCGGGAGGTTACTGGAACCCCCCGGGAGCCATATGGGCCTTATTGGGCTTTAGTGGAAAGGTGAAAGGGGCTGCCCATAGTGGGCTGCGCGCCTCCCCCCTCCCCTAGTCCTATTAGGACTAGGAGAGGTGGCCGGCCACCTCTCTCTCTCTCTTTCCCCCTTGGGAGTCCTATTAGGAATAGGATTGGGGGGAGTCCTACTCCCGGTAGGAGTAGGACTCCTCCTGCGCCTCCATAGGCTTGGCCGGCCAGCCCTCCCCCTTGTATCCTTTATATACGGGGGCAGGGGGCACCTCTAGACACACAAGTTGATCATTGAGATCATTCCTTAGCCGTGTGCGGTGCCCCCTGCCACCATATTCCACCTCGATCATATCGTTGTAGTGCTTAGGCGAAGCCCTGCGTCGGTAGAACATCAAGATCGGCACCACGCCGTCGTGCTAACGGAACTCCTCCCCGAAGCTTTGCTGGATCGGAGCCCGGGGATCGTCATCGAGCTGTACGTGTGCTAAGAACTCGGAGGTGCCGGAGTAACGGTGCTTGGATCGGTCGGATCGGGAAGAAGACGTACGACTACTTCCTCTACGTTGTGTCAACGCTTCCGTTGTGATCTACAAGGGTACGTAGATCAGACTCTCCCCCTCGTTGCTATGCATCACCATGATCTTGCGTGTGCGTACGAAAATTTTGAAATTACTACGTTCCCCAACAGTGGCATCCGAGCCTAGGTTTTATGGTTTGATGTTATGTGCACGAGTAGAACACAAGTGAGTTGTGGACGATATAAGTCATACTGCCTACCAGCATGTCATACTTTGGTTCGGCGGTATTGTTGGACGAGACGACCCGGACCAACCTTACGCGTACGCTTACGCGAGACCGGTTCCCTCGACGTGCTTTGCACATAGATGGCTTGCGGGCGACTGTCTCTCCAACTTTAGTTGAACTGAGTGTGGCTACGCCCGGTCCTTGAGAAGGTTAAAACGGAGTCTATTTGACAAACTATCGTTGTGGTTTTGATGCGTAGGTGAGATTGGTTCTTACTTAAAGCCCGTAGCAGCCACGTAAAACTTGCAACAACAAAGTAGAGGACGTCTAACTTGTTTTTGCAGGGCATGTTGTGATGTGATATGGTCAAGGCATGATGCTAAATTTTATTGTATGAGATGATCATGTTTTGTAACCAAGTTATCGGCAACTGGCAGGAGCCATATAGTTGTCGCTTTATTGTATGCAATGCAATCGCGATGTAATGCTTTACTTTATTACTAAGCGGTAGTGATAGTCGTGGAAGCATAAGATTGGCGAGACGACAACGATGCTACGATGGAGATCAAGGTGTCGCGCCGGTGACGATGGTGATCATGACGGTGCTTCGGAGATGGAGATCACAAGCACAAAATGATGATGGCCATATCATATCACTTATATTGATTGCATGTGATGTTTATCTTTTATGCATCTTATCTTGCTTTGATTGACGGTAGCATTTTAAGATGATCTCTCACTAATTATCAAGAAGTGTTCTCCTTGAGTATGCACCGTTGCGAAAGTTCTTCGTGCTGAGACACCACGTGATGATCGGGTGTGATAGGCTCTACGTTCAAATACAACGGGTGCAAAACAGTTGCACACGCGGAATACTCAGGTTATACTTGGCGAGCCAAGCATATACAGATATGGCCTCGGAACACGGAGACCGAAAGGTCGAGCGTGAATCATATAGTAGATATGATCAACATAGTGATGTTCACCAATGAAACTACTCCATCTCACGTGATGATTGGACATGGTTTAGTTGATTTGGATCACGTGATCACTTAGAGGATTAGAGGGATGCCCATCTAAGCGGGAGTTCTTAAGTAATATGATTAAATTGAACTTAAATTTATCATGAACTTAGTCCTGGTAGTATTTTGCAAATAATGTTGTAGATCAATAGCTCGCGTTGTTGCTTCCCTGTGTTTATTTTTGATATGTTGCTAGAGAAAATTGTGCTGAAAGATGTTAGTAGCAATGATGCGGATTGGATCCATGATCTGAGGTTTATCCTCATTGCTGCACAGAAGAATTATGTCCTTGATGCACCGCTAGATGACAGACCTATTGCAGGAGCAGATGCAGACGTTATGAACGTTTGGCTAGCTCAATATGATGACTACTTGATAGTTTAGTGCACCATGCTTAATGGCTTAGAATCGGGACTTCAAAGACGTTTTGAACGTCATGGACCATATGAGATGTTCCAGGAGTTGAAGTTAATATTTCAAGCAAATACCCGAGTTGAGAGATATGAAGTCTCCAACAAGTTCTATAGCTAAAAGATGGAGGAGAATCGCTCAACTAGTGAGCATGTGCTCAGATTGTCTGGGTACTACAATCGCTTGAATCAAGTGGGAGTTAATCTTCCAGATAAGATAGTGATTGACAGAATTCTCTAGTCACCATGACCAAGTTAGTAGAACTTTTTGATGAACTATAGTATGCAAGGGATGACGAAAACGACTCCCAAGTTTTTCATGATGATGAAATCGATGAAGGTAGAAATCAAAAAAAAGCATCAAGTGTTGATGGTAGACAAGACCACTAGTTTCAAGAAAAGGGCAGAGGGAAGAAGGGGAACTTCAAAAAGAACAACAAGCAAGTTGCTGCTCAAGTGAAGAAGCCCAAGTCTGGACCTAAGCCTGAGACTGAGTGCTTCTACTGCAAAGGGACTGGTCACTGGAAGCGGAACTACCCCAAGTGATTGGCGGATAAGAAGGATGGCAAAGTGAACATAAGTATATTTGATATACATGTTATTGATGTGTACTTTACTAGTGTTTATAGCAAACCCTCAGTATTTGATACTAGTTCAGTTGCTAAGATTAGTAACTCGAAACGGGAGTTGCAGAATAAACAGAGACTAGTTAAGGGTGAAGTGACGATGTGTGTTGGAAGTGGTTCCAAGATTGATATGATCATCATCGCACACTCCCTATAATTTCGGGATTAGTGTTGAACATAAATAAGTGTTATTTGGTGTTTGCGTTGAGCATGAATATGATTTGATCATGTTTATGTTGGAAATATGCCCTAGAGGCAATAATAAAAGCATTATTATTATATTTCCTTGTTCATGGTAATTGTCTTTATTCATGCTATAATTGTGTTATCCGGAAATCGTAATACATGTGTGAATAACAGACACCAACATGTCCCTAGTAAGCCTCTAGTTGACTAGCTCGTTAATCAACAGATAGTCATGGTTTCCTGGCTATGGACATAAGATGTCATTGATAACGAGATCACATCATTAGGAGAATGATGTGATGGACAAGACCCAATCCTAAACATAGCATAAAGATCGTATAGTTCGTTTGCTAGAGTTTTGCAATGTCAAGTATCTTTTCCTTAGACCATGAGATCGTGTAACTCCCGGATACCGTAGGAGTGCTTTGGGTGTACCAAACGTCACAACGTAACTGGGTGACTATAAAGGTATACTACGGGTATCTCCGAAAGTGTCTGTTGGGTTGACACGGATCAAGACTGGGATTTGTCACTCCGTATGACGGAGAGGTATCACTGGGCCCACTCGGTAATGCATCATCATAATGAGCTCAAAGTGACCAAGTGTCTGGTCACGGGATCATGCATTACGGTACGAGTAAAGTGACTTGCCGGTAACGAGATTGAACGAGGTATTGGGATACCGACGATCGAATCTCGGGCAAGCAATATATCGATTGACAAAGGGAATTGCATACGGGGTTGATTGAATCCTCGACATCGTGGTTCATCTGATGAGATCATCATGGAGCATGTGGGAGCCAACATGGGTATCCAGATCCCGCTGTTGGTTATTGACCGGAGAGTCGTCTCGGTCATGTCTGCTTGTCTCCCGAACCCGTAGGGTCTACACACTTAAGGTTCGGTGACGCTAGGGTTGTGAAGATAAGTATATGCAGTAACCCGAATGTTGTTCGGGGTCCCGGATGAGATCCAGGACGTCACGAGGAGTTCCGGAATGGTCCGGAGGTAAAGAATTATATATAGGATGTGCAGTTTCGGCCATCGGGACAAGTTTCGGGGAACCCGGTATTGTACCGGGACCACCGGAAGGGTCCCGGGGGTCCACCGGGTGGGGCCACCTATCCCGGAGGGCCCCATGGGCTGAAATAGGAGGGAACCCAGCCCATAGTGGGCTGGGGCGCCAGCCCCTAGGGGGCCCATGCGGCTAGGGCTAAGGGGAAACCCTAGAGGGGGCGCCCCCCTTGCCTTGGGGAGCAAGCCCCACCCTAGGCCGGCGCCCCCCCATGGCACCCCTATATATAGTGGGGGAGAGGAGGGACTTGACACACCAGCCCCTGGCGCCTCCCTCTCTCCCCGTTACGTCTCTCTTCCTCGTAGTATAGGCGAAGCCTGCTACTGCGACGCCCTGCATCCACCACCACGCCGTCGTGCTGCTGGATCTTCGTCAACCTCTCCTTCCCCCTTGCTGGATCAAGAAGGAGGAGACGTCTCCCGTCCCGTACGTGTGTTGAACGCGGAGGTGCCGTCCGTTCGGCGCTGGTCATCGGTGATTTGGACCACGTTGTGTACGACTACATCATCCCCGTTCGTTGAACGCTTCCGCACGCGATCTACAAAGGTATGTAGATGCATCTCGTGACTCGTTGCTAGATGAACTCCTAGATGATCTTGGTGAAACGAGTAGGAAATTTTTTGTTTTCTGCAACGTTCTCCAACAGTGGCATCATGAGCTAGGTCTATGCGTAGTTCTTCTTGCGCGAGTAGAACACAATTTGTTGTGGGCGTGGATTTGTCAACTTTCTTGCCGCTACTAGTCTTTTCTTGCTTCAGCGGTATTGTGGGATGAAGCGGCCCGGACCAACCTTACACGTACGCTTACGTGAGACCGGTTCCACCGACTAACATGCACTAGTTGCATAAGGTGGCTGGCGGGTGTCTGTCTCTCCTACTTTAGTTGGAGCGGATTCGATGAATAGGGTCCTTATGAAGGGTAAATAGAAGTTGACAAATCAAGTTGTGGTTTTCACGTAGGTAAGAAAACGTTCTTGCTAGAACCCTAATTCAGCCACGTAAAAACTTGCAACAACAATTAGAGGACGTCTAACTTGTTTTTGCAGCAAGTGGTTTGTGATATGATATGGCCAAAGTTGTGATGAATGATGAATGATCTATATGTGATGTATGAGATGTTCATGCTATTGTAATAGGAATCACGACTTGCATGTCGATGAGTATGACAACCGGCAGGAGCCATAGGAGTTGTCTTTATTCTTTTATATGACCTGCGTGTCATTGAGAAACGCCATGTAAATTACTTTGCTTCATTGCTAAACGCGTTAGCCATAGTAGTAGAAGTAATAATTGGCGAGCAACTTCATGGAGACACGATGATGGAGATCATGATGATGGAGATCATGGTGTCAAGCCGGTGACAAGACGATCATGGAGCCCCAAGATGGAGATCAAAGGAGCTATGTGATAATGGCCATATCATGTCACGTTTATTATTTGATTGCATGTGATGTTTATCATGTTTTGCATCTTGTTTACTTAGAACGGCGGTAGTAAATAAGATGATCCCTCATAACAATTTCAAGAAGTGTTCTCCCCTAACTGTGCACCGTTGCTAAAGTTCGTCGTTTCGAAGCACCACGTGATGATCGGGTGTGATAGATTCTTACGTTCACATACAACGGGTGTAAGACAGTTTTACACATGCAAAACACTTAGGGTTAACTTGACGAGCCTAGCATGTGCATAGACATGGCCTCGGAACACAGAAGACCGAAAGGTCGAGCATGAGTCGTATAGAAGATGCGATCAACATGAAGATGTTCACCGACGTTGACTAGTCCGTCTCACGTGATGATCGGACACGGCCTAGTTAACTAGGATCATGTAATACTTAGATGACTAGAGGGATGTCTAATCTAAGTGGGAGTTCATTATAATTTGATTGGATGAACTTTATTATCATGAACATTAGTCTAAAAATATTTTACAATATGTCTTGTAGATCAAATGGCCCACGTAGCCCTCAACTTCAACGCGTTCCTAGAGAAAACCAAGCTGAAAGACGATGGCAGCAACTATACGGACTGGGTCCGGAACCTGAGGATCATCCTCATAGCTGCCAAGAAAGATTATGTCCTACAAGCACCGCTGGGTGACGCACCTGTCCTCCCTGCTGAACAAGACGTTATGAACGCTTGGCAGGCACGTACCGATGACTACTCCCTTGTTCAGTGCGGCATGCTTTACAGTTTAGAACCAGGGCTCCAAAAGCGTTTTGAGAGACATGGAGCATATGAGATGTTCGAAGAGCTGAAAATGGTTTTCCAAGCTCATGCCCGGGTCGAGAGATATGAGGTCTCCGACAAGTTCTTCAGCTGTAAGATGGAGGAAAACAATTCTATCAGTGAGCACATACTCACGATGTCTGGATTACATAACCGCTTGACTCAGCTGGGAGTTAATCTCTCGGATGATGCAGTCATTGACAGAATCCTCCAGTCGCTTCCACCGAGCTACAAGAGCTTTGTGATGAACTTCAATGTGCAGGGGATGGAAAAGACCATTCCTGAAGTATTTGCTATGCTGAAATCAGCAGAGGTAGAAGTCAAGAAGGAACATCAAGTGTTGATGGTCAATAAAACCACTAAGTTCAAGAAGGGCAAGGGTAAGAAAGCCTTCAAGAAGGATGGCAAGGAGGTTGCCGCGCCCGGCAAGCAAGCTGCCGGGAAGAAGCCAAAGAATGGACCCAAGCCCGAGACTGAGTGTTTTTATTGCAAGGGAAGCGGTCACTGGAAGCGGAATTGCCCCAAGTACTTAGCAGACAAGAAGGCCGGCAAAACAAAAGGTATATGTGATATACATGTAATTGATGTGTACCTTACCAGTAATCGTAGTAGCTCTTGGGTATTTGATACCGGTGCAGTTGCTCACATTTGTAACTCACAACAGGAACTACGGAATAGGCGAAGACTGGCAAAGGACGAGGTGACGATGCGCGTCGGGAATGGTTCCAAAGTCGATGTGATCGCCGTCGGCACGCTGCCTCTTCATTTACCTACGGGATTAGTTTTAAACCTCAATAATTGTTATTTAGTACCAGCTTTGAGCATGAACATTGTATCAGGATCTCGTTTAATTCGAGATGGCTACTCATTTAAATCCGAGAATAATGGTTGTTTTATTTATATGAGAGATATGTTTTATGGTCATGCTCCTATGGTGAATGGTTTATTCTTTATGAATCTCGAACATAATGCTACACATGTTCATAGTGTGAGTACCAAAAGATGTAAGGTTGATAATGATAGTCCCACATACTTGTGGCACTGCCGCCTTGGTCACATAGGTGTCAAACGCATGAAGAAGCTCCATGCAGATGGACTTTTAGAGTCTCTTGATTATGAATCATTTGACACGTGCGAACCATGCCTTATGGGTAAAATGACCAAGACTCCGTTCTCAGGAACAATGGAGCGAGCAACCAACTTATTGGAAATCATACATACTGATGTGTGCGGTCCAATGAGTGTTGAGGCTCGCGGCGGCTATCGTTATGTTCTCACTCTCACTGATGATTTGAGTAGATATGGATATATTTACTTAATGAAACACAAGTCTGAAACCTTTGAAAAGTTCAAGGAATTTTAGAGTGAGGTTGAGAATCAACGTGACAGGAAAATCAAGTTTCTACGATCAGATCGTGGAGGAGAATACTTGAGTCACGAATTTGGCACACACTTAAGAAAATGTGGAATAGTTTCACAGCTCACGCCGCCTGGAACACCTCAGCGTAACGGTGTGTCCGAACGTCGTAATCGCACTCTATTAGATATGGTGCGGTCTATGATGTCTCTTGCCGATTTACCACTATCTTTTTGGGGCTATGCTTTAGAGACTGCTGCATTCACTTTAAATAGGGCTCCATCAAAATCCGTTGAGACGACACCATTTGAATTATGGTTTGGAAAGAAACCTAAGTTGTCGTTTCTGAAAGTTTGGGGATGCGATGCTTATGTCAAGAAACTTCAACCTGAAAAGCTCGAACCCAAGTCGGAAAAATGCGTCTTCATAGGATACCCAAAAGATACTATTGGGTATACCTTCTACCTCAGATCCGAAGGCAAGATCTTTGTTGCCAAGAATGGATCCTTTCTAGAGAAAGAGTTTCTCTCAAAAGAAGTAAGTGGGAGGAAAATAGAACTTGATGAAGTATTACCTCTTGAACCGGAAAATGGCGCAACTCAAGAAAATGTTCCTGAGGTGCCTGCACCGACTGGAGAGGAAGTTAATGATGATGATCATGAAACTTCTGATCAAGTTACTACTGAATTCGAAGGTCCACAAGGACACGTTCCGCACCAGAGTGGTACGGCAACCCTGTCTTGGAAATCATGTTGTTAGACAACGGTGAACCTTTGAACTATGAATAAGCGATGGCGGGCCCGGATTCCGACAAATGGCTAGAAGCCATGAAATCCGAGATAGGATCCATGTATGAAAACGAAGTATGGACTTTGACTGACTTGCCCATTGAACGGCGAGCCATAGAGAATAAATGGATCTTTAAGAAGAAGACAGACGCGGATGGTAATGTGACCATCTATAAAGCTCGGCTTGTCGCTAAAGGTTATCGACAAGTTCAAGGGGTTGACTACGATGAGACTTTCTCACCGGTAGCGAAGCTGAAGTCCGTCCGAATCATGTTAGCAATTGCCGCGTTTTACGATTATGAAATATGGCAAATGGACGTCAAAACGGCATTCCTTAATGGTTTCCTTAAGGAAGAATTGTATATGATGCAGCCGGAAGGTTTTGTCGATCCTAAGAATGCTGACAAAGTGTGCAAGCTCCAACGCTCGATTTATGGGCTGGTGCAAGCATCTCGGAGTTGGAACATTCGCTTTGATGAGATGATCAAAGCGTTTGGGTTTACGCAGACTTATGGAGAAGCCTGTGTTTACAAGAAAGTGAGTGGGAGCTCTGTAGCATTTCTCATATTATATGTAGATGACATACTTTTGATGGGAAATGATATAGAACTTTTGGACAGCATCAAGGCCTACTTGAATAAGAGTTTTTCAATGAAGGACCTTGGAGAAGCTGCTTATATATTAGGCATCAAGATCTATAGAGATAGATCGAGACGCCTCATAGGTCTTTCACAAAGCACATACCTTGATAAGATATTGAAGAAGTTCAATATGGATCAATCTAAGAAGGGGTTCTTGCCTGTGTTACAAGGTATGAAATTGAGCTCGGCTCAAAGTCCGACCACGGCAGAAGAAATAGAAGAGATGAGTGTCATCCCCTATGCCTCAGCCATAGGTTCTATTATGTATGCCATGCTGTGTACCAGACCTGATGTAAACCTTGCCGTAAGTTTGGTAGGAAGGTACCAAAGTAATCCCGGCAAGGAACACTGGACAGCGGTCAAGAATATCCTGAAGTACCTGAAAAGGACTAAGGAGATGTTTCTCATTTATGGAGGTGACGAAGAGCTCGTCGTAAAGGGTTACGTCGACGCTAGCTTCGACACAGATCTGGATGACTCAAAGTCACAAACCGGATACGTGTATATTTTGAATGGTGGGGCAGTAAGCTGGTGCAGTTGCAAGCAGAGCGTCGTGGCGGGATCTACATGTGAAGCGGAGTACATGGCAGCCTCGGAGGCAGCACATGAAGCAATCTGGGTGAAGGAGTTCATCACCGACCTCGGAGTCATACCCAATGCGTCGGGGCCGATCAAGCTCTTCTGTGACACAACTGGAGCTATTGCACTTGCCAAGGAGCCCAGGTTTCACAAGAAGACAAGGCATATCAAGCGTCGCTTCAACTCCATTCGTGAAAATGTTCAGGATGGAGACATAGATATTTGTAAAGTACATATGGACCTGAATGTAGCAGATCCGTTGACTAAACCTCTCCCTAGGGCAAAACATGATCAACACCAGAATTCCATGGGTGTTCGATTCATCACAATGTAACTAGATTATTGACTCTAGTGCAAGTGGGAGACTGTTGGAAATATGCCCTAGAGGCAATAATAAAAGCATTATTATTATATTTCCTTGTTCATGGTAATTGTCTTTATTCATGCTATAATTGTGTTATCCGGAAATCGTAATACATGTGTGAATAACAGACACCAACATGTCCCTAGTAAGCCTCTAGTTGACTAGCTCGTTAATCAACAGATAGTCATGGTTTCCTGGCTATGGACATAAGATGTCATTGATAACAAGATCACATCATTAGGAGAATGATGTGATGGACAAGACCCAATCCTAAACATAGCATAAAGATCGTATAGTTCGTTTGCTAGAGTTTTGCAATGTCAAGTATCTTTTCCTTAGACCATGAGATCGTGTAACTCCCGGATACCGTAGGAGTGCTTTGGGTGTACCAAACGTCACAACGTAACTGGGTGACTATAAAGGTATACTACGGGTATCTCCGAAAGTGTCTGTTGGGTTGACACGGATCAAGACTGGGATTTGTCACTCCGTATGACGGAGAGGTATCACTGGGCCCACTCGGTAATGCATCATCATAATGAGCTCAAAGTGACCAAGTGTCTGGTCACGGGATCATGCATTACGGTACGAGTAAAGTGACTTGCCGGTAACGAGATTGAACGAGGTATTGGGATACCGACGATCGAATCTCGGGCAAGCAATATATCGATTGACAAAGGGAATTGCATACGGGGTTGATTGAATCCTCGACATCGTGGTTCATCCGATGAGATCATCGTGGAGCATGTGGGAGCCAACATGGGTATCCAGATCCCGCTGTTGGTTATTGACCAGAGAGTCGTCTCGGTCATGTCTGCTTGTCTCCCGAACCCGTAGGGTCTACACACTTAAGGTTCGGTGACGCTAGGGTTGTGAAGATAAGTATATGCAGTAACCCGAATGTTGTTCGGGGTCCCGGATGAGATCCAGGACGTCACGAGGAGTTCCGGAATGGTCCGGAGGTAAAGAATTATATATAGGATGTGCAGTTTCGGCCATCGGGACAAGTTTCGGTGAACCCGGTATTGTACCGGGACCACCGGAAGGGTCCCGAGGGTCCACCGGGTGGGGCCACCTATCCCGGAGGGCCCCATGGGCTGAAATAGGAGGGAACCCAGCCCATAGTGGGCTGGGGTGCCAGCCCCTAGGGGGCCCATGCGGCTAGGGCTAAGGGGAAACCCTAGAGGGGGCGCCCCCCTTGCCTTGGGGAGCAAGCCCCACCCTAGGCCGCCGCCCCCCTAGTAGATTCCATCTACTAGGGCCGGCGCCCCCCCATGGCACCCCTATATATAGTGGGGGAGAGGAGGGACTTGACACACCAGCCCCTGGCGCCTCCCTCTCTCCCCGTTACGTCTCTCTTCCTCGTAGTATAGGCGAAGCCCTGCTACTGCGACGCCCTGCATCCACCACCACGCCGTCGTGCTGCTGGATCTTCCTCAACCTCTCCTTCCCCCTTGCTGGATCAAGAAGGAGGAGACGTCTCCCGTCCCGTACGTGTGTTGAACACGGAGGTGCCGTCCATTCGGCGCTGGTCATCGGTGATTTGGATCACGTTGTGTACGACTACATCATCCCCGTTCGTGGCAATCCTGTTCTGGAGGTCATGTTACTTGACCATGACGAACCTACGAACTATGAGGAAGCGATGATGAGCCCAGATTCCGCGAAATGGTTTGAGGCCATGAAATCTGAGATATGATCCATGTATGAGAACAAAGTTTGGACTTTGATGGATTTGCCCAATGATCGGCAAGCCATAGAAAATAAATGGATCTTCAAGAGGAAGATGGACGTTGATAGTAGTGTTACTATCTACAAAGCTAGAGTTGTCGCAAAAGGTTTTCGACAAGTTCAAAGTGTTGACTACGATGAGAGTTTCTCACCCGTATCTATGCTTAAGTCTGTCCGAATCATGTTAGCAATTGCCGCATTTTATGAAATCTGGCAAATGGATAAACAAAACTGCATTCCTTAATGGATTTCTTAAAGAAGAGTTGTATATGATGCAACCAGTAGGTTTTGTCAATCCTAAAGGTGCTAACAAAATATGCAAGCTCCAGCGATTCATCTATGGACTGGTGCAAGCATCTCAGAGTTGGAATACACGCTTTGATAAGTTGATCAAAGCATATAGTTTTATACAGACTTGCGGTGAAGCCTGTATTTACAAGAAAGTGAGTGGGAGCACTACAACATTTCTGATAAAGTATATGTGAATGACATATTGTTGATCGGAAATAATGTAGAATTATTCTGTAAAGCATAAAGGAGTGTTTGAAAGGAGTTTTTCAAAGAAAGACTTCGGTGAAGCTGCTTACATATTGAGCTTCAAGATCTATAGAGATAGATCAAGATGCTTGATAAGTTTTTTCAATGAGTACATACCTTGACAAGATTTTGAAGTAGTTCAAAATGGAGCAGTCAAAGAAAGAGTTCTTGCCCGTATTACAAGGTGTGAAGTTGAGTAAGACTCAAAGCCCGACCACGGCAGAAGATAGAAAGAGAATGAAAGTCATTCCCTATGCCTTGGCCATAGGTTCTATAAAGTATGTCATGCTGTATACCAGATCTATTGTATACCCTGCATTGATTTGGCAAGGGAGTACAATAGTGATCTAGGAGTAGATCACTGGACAGCGGTCAGAATTATCCTTAGTGAAATAAGGATATGTTTCTCGATTATGGACGTGACAAAAAGGTTCGTCGTAAAGGGTTACGTCGATGCAAGTTTTTGACACTGATCCAGATGAATCTAAAGTCTCAATCTGGATACATATTGAAAGTGGGAGCAATTAGCTAGAGTAGCTCCGTGTAGAGCATTGTAGACATAGAACTTGCAAAATACTTACGGATCTGAATGTGACAGACCCATTGACTAAAATTATCTCACAAGCAAAACATGATCACACCTTAGTACTCTTTGGGTGTTAATCACATAGATATGTGAACTAGATTACTGACTCTAGTACCCTTTGAGTGTTGGTCACATGACGATGTGAAGTATGGGTGTTAATCACATGGTGATGTGAACTATTGCTGTTAAATCACATGGTGATGTGAACTAGATTATTGACTCTAGTGCAAGTGGGAGACTGAAGGAAATATGCCCTAGAGGCAATAATAAAGTTATTATTTATTTCCTTATATCATGATAAATGTTTATTATTCATGCTAGAATTGTATTAACCGGAAACATAATACATGTGTGAATACATAGACAAACAGAGTGTCACTAGTATGCCTCTACTTGACTAGCTCGTTAATCAAAGATGGTTATGTTTCCTAACCATGGACAAAATAGTTGTTATTTGATTAACGAGGTCACATCATTAGTTGAATGATCTGATTGACATGACCCATTCCATTAGCTTAGCACCCGATCGTTTAGTATGTTGCTATTGCTTTCTTCATGACTTATACATGTTCCTATGACTATGAGATTATGCAACTCCCGTTTGCCAGAGGAACACTTTGGGTGCTACCAAACGTCACAACATAACTGGGTGATTATAAAGGAGTACTACAGGTGTCTCCAATGGTAGATGTTGGGTTGGCGTATTTCGAGATTAGGATTTGTCACTCCGATTGTCGGAGAGGTATCTCTAGGCCCTCTCGGTAATACACATTACACAAGCCTTGCAAGCATTGCAACTAATGAGTTAGTTGCGGGATGATGTATTAAAGAACGAGTAAAGAGACTTGTCGGTAACGAGATTGAACTAGGTATTGGATACCGACGATCGAATCTCGGGCAAGTAACATACCGATGACAAAGGGAACAACGTATGTTGTTATGCGGTCTGACCGATAAAGATCTTCGTAGAATATGTAGGAGCCAATATGGGCATCCAGGTCCCGCTATTGGTTATTGACCGGAGTCGTGTCTCGGTCATGTCTACATTGTTCTCGAACCATAGGGTCCGCACACTTAACGTTACGATGACAGTTATTATGAGTTTATGCATTTTGATGTACCGAAGGTAGTTCGGAGTCCCGGATGTGATCACGGACATGATGAGGAGTCTCGAAATGGCCGAGACATAAATATTGATATATTGGAAGCCTATGTTTGGACATCGGAAGTGTTCCGGGTGAAATCGGGATTTTACCGGATTACCGGGAGGTTACCGGAACCCCCCGGGAGCCATATGGGCCTTATTGGGCTTTAGTGGAAAGGTGAAAGGGGCTGCCCATAGTGGGCTGCGTGCCTCCCCCCTCCCCTAGTCCTATTAGGACTAGGGGAGGTGGCCGGCCACCTCTCTCTCTCTCTCTTTCCCCCTTGGGAGTCCTATTAGGAATAGGATTGGGGGGGGAGTCCTACTCCCGGTAGGAGTAGGACTCCTCCTGCGCCTCCATAGGCTTGGCCGGCCAGCCCTCCCCCTTGGATCCTTTATATACGGGGGCAGGGGGCACCTCTAGACACACAAGTTGATCATTGAGATCGTTCCTTAGCCGTGTGCGGTGCCCCCTGCCACCATATTCCACCTCGATCATATCGTTGTAGTGCTTAGGCGAAGCCCTGCGTCGGTAGAACATCAAGATCGGCACCACGCCGTCGTGTTGACGGAACTCCTCCCCGAAGCTATGCTGGATCGGAGCCCGGGGATCGTCATCAAGCTGTACGTGTGCTAAGAACTCGGAGGTGCCGGAGTAACAGTGCTTGGATCGGTCGGATCGGGAAGAAGACATACGACTACTTCCTCTACGTTGTGTCAACGCTTCCGTTGTGATCTACAAGGGTACGTAGATCAGACTCTCCCCCTCGTTGCTATGCATCACCATGATCTTGCGTGTGCGTAGGAAAATTTTGAAATTACTACGTTCCCCAACACCAGGAACATTTTATAGCAAAAGTAGAGCAAGATTGAGTCATGCTAGTGTACTCCATAATTGCAAAAAAAGATATGGATGGATAGAGCATAACAATATCTCAAAATGATCCTTACTGAACATTCTCAAAACAGGCATGGATCACTCTGTAGCAACATGAATACATGGCATAAAAATATCATCAGGGAAATGACTTAGAAGAATTCTAAGTCCCTAAAATCAGCAACATCCCGAGAGCTACTTTGCATGCTTGTGCTAGTCACCACATTGATCACAAAAATACATGGCATACACCCCTGTAAAGATGGCATGGCATAGCCCAAAACACATGTAGGGCTCAAGTTCATAGGAGGCACACATTAAACATGACAAAAATGACAAATGTCCATAATCTGTTAGGAAACAGAAACTAACATCACATAGCACTCTTGCAATGGCATTTAGGGCATCAAGATGCACTCAAATGAACATGGTGCAATGGAATGAAATGAAGTGCACATCCATACTAACAATTTGATATGCTACACGCCCAAAACGAACTACAGATGCAAAGATATGACATGATGAAGATAGCTAAAAATGTTAGGGACTTGGGGGGAAAACGAGGTCAACCTCTGGGGTTTCTTCTCAGATCTAGATCCAGCAGACACGCGAACCGAGAATGGCCGGGGAGTTTGCCGGAGTTGCGGGATGAGGTGGCTGGAGATGGTGGAGGGGCCGGACTTGACGGATCCATTCGCCGGCGATGACGGCGGAGCGGAGAAGGCGGCGCGGGCACGGTCCTCGGGGCGGCGGAGGCGGCGGCAAACGAGGTCGGAGGTGGCTGGTGGCGGTGGCGCGCCGGCGTTGGGGTCGCGGCGGCGGCGCACGGCGCTCGGGCGGGGAAGGACGAGTGGGCGGCGAAGATGGGCCGCAGGGGCCTGTCCCGGGCCGCGTGGGTCGGCGCTGTAACGCCCGGATAATTAGGCTACAGTAAAACTCTCCCAATGATGCCATGTCATCGGTGATTACTATTGCTAAACTTTCGTTAGTTCAAACCGATTCAAAAATCAATTCAGAAAAATGGCAAACAACAAAAGTTTTTAAAAGTTGAAACAAAAATGTTTGGTGGGTGCCAAATAGTGCATTGGTAATTATGGTGTAGAGGACACAATTTTACAAAATACCTAAATGCCCTAAACTAAATAAAATAGAAAAGGAAAATAAATAAAAGAAAGAAATTACAAAAACAAAAAAAAGGGGGAAGCCCCCCTAGACCAGGCGGCCCAGCTCACACCGGCCGGCCAACCTGGCCCAGTTGGCCACCCCCGGCCCGCCTCCCTCTGCCGCGTCCCCTTCCCCTGTTCCTCCGACCCGGGTCGGAACAGGGCGCGTTCCCGCCGAACCCCCCTCGCCGGTGACGGGGCGAGGATAAGGCCGCCACGCCCCCGCAACCTCGATCCCGCCTCTCACTCGCCCCCACTCTCGCCTCGGTTCCTGCGCCTTCCCCCCTCAGATCCACCGCGCCTTTCCCCCTCGTTCCCCTCCGCATCCGAGCGCCACCAACGCCATGGCTCCGGCCTAGCCACGGCCACCGAGCCCACCTCGCCGCCCCATGGTGTCTCCAAGGGCCACCGTCGTCCGCTGCTTCGACTGGTGCAACCCGCTGGAGACCGGAGCCACCGCAACGCCCCGACGCCGCCGTCTTCCTCCTCTGCTCCGACGAGATGTGTCGCCGCTCTTCACCAACTCCGGCGACGCCCCTGCAGCTACTAAACCCCCAAGGGCCACCGTGTGTGCCGCTTGGTGAGCCCCCGCTTCCTTCCTTCTCATTCCCGAGCATTTCCGCACCGTAGCTGCCCCGTCGCCGTTGCCGTGAGCACGTTGCCGCGGATCGCCTCGCCGCCATGGCCATGCTCTCCGTCGTGCTCGCGTCAGCATGACATCGTGTTCCTGGTGCTTCCAGGAACCCAACGCACACGCGCACACGCCTTCCCATGCCCCTAGCGTTGGATCCAATGACACCCGAACTCTGGCGTCTGCTCCGCCGCTCGCCACTGCTGTCTCCGGCTGTTTCCGGCCAAGTCCCCTCCATCGTTCGACGCGCCTCAACGCACTCGTCAGTTCGGTGCCAAACACGCCTCGTTCAAACGCCCCGTAGCGCAATCCCCGTCCGCGCCCGAACTGCCGTCCACCATGCTCGTCGCCGGCGACCATTCCGGCCACCCCCGCCGTCGTGCTCCCCTCCATTGGACGCAGCGCGAAGAGGTCGTTCCACAGGGCCTGCCTGCGCCCGATTTGATGCCCCGTAGGCGAATCCCGACGCTCGTCGGCATTCGGCCGTTGCGCGCGAGCTCGCCAGAGCTACTCCGGCAGCTCCGCTGAGCTGGCACATAGGGGCCCACCCCTGGGTCACTGCCTGTGGGCCTAGGGGTCCCAACTGGCCACGTTGACCGAAGTCAACTGCGCTGATGTGGCAGCTACAGCCACTGACATGCGGGCCCGCGTCATTTAAAACATTTTTGTAAATAAATAAAATGCTAATTATTTCATTAATTAATTTAATTAACTAAATAGTCACTGACTGCTGGGTCCCACCCACTAATTAACCCATTTAGTTAGTTTTAAAAACTCTGTTAATGCCCCTGACAATGACATGTGGGTCCCACTGGACCCACCTGTCTGGTTTGACTGGACAACTGACCAGTTGACCTACTGACATCACTCTGATGTCATGCTTGCATCATCTCACACTGTTTTGGATACTGTTAGAATTAAATAACTAATTAAAATCAGAAAATGATTTAAATCTTTAGAAAATCATATCTTTTAATCCGTAACTCGGATGAAAATACTTTCTACATGAAAGTTGCTCAGAACAACGAGACGAACCCGGATACGCAACCCGTTCATCCGCCACGCATCCCTAGCATACCGAACATGCAACTTTCCCCCTCCGGTTCATCTGTCCGAAAACACGAAACACCGGGAATACTTTCCCAGATGTTTTCCCCCTTCACCGGTACCACCTCGTACCGCGTTAGGGCACACCTAGCATCACGCTTTGTCATGTCATGCATCGTCATGCATTTGTTTGCATTATATTTATTGTTTCTTCCCCCTCTTCTCTCGCTAGACATCGAGACCGACGCTGCTGCTACCCAGTACGACTATGGTGTTGACGACCCCTCTCTCTTGCCAGAACAACCAGGCAAGTCCCCCCCCCCTTGATCACTAGATGTCGCCTACTCTCCTCTATACTGCTTGCATTAGAGTAGTGTAGCATGTTACTACTTTCCGTTAATCCTATCCTGATGCATAGCCTGTCATTGTTGCTACAACTGTTGTTACCTTTACCTGCAATCCTAATGCTTAGTATAGGATGCTAGTTTATCATCAGTGGCCCTTCATTCTTGTCCGTTGCCATGCTATACTATCGGGCCATGATCACTCGGGAGGTGATCACGGGTATATACTATATACTTTATATATGATACTTGAGGTGACTAAAGACGGGTCGGCTCGTAGGAGTACCCGTGTGTGATCCACGGATTGGGTCCGAAAGGACGTTTGTCCCGACGGCTCTCTAAGTGGATCTTTGTGGCAAAGTGACAGGGCAGGTTGAGACCACCTAGGAGAGAGGTGGGCCTGGCCCTGGTCGGCGTTCGCGATTATTTCAAAATAACACGTTTAACGAGATCTTGGTATTTGATATGAGTCTGGCTACTGGCCTATACGCACTAACCATCTACGCGGGGACAGTTATGGGCACTCGACGTCGTGGTATCAGCCGAAGCCTTCGTGACGTCAGCAACCGAGCGACACGCGCCGGATTGGACTGGAACGCCTGCTAGGCTAGGTCTACTTCTGGCCGCCCACGCAACATGCAGGTGTGCTAAGGGCGATGGGCCCAGACCCCTGGGCGCCTAGGTTTAGACCGGCATGCTGACCTCTCTGTTGGTCTAGGTGGGGCTGCGACGTGTTGATCTTCCGAGGCCGGGCATGACCCAGGAAAGTGTGTCCGGCCAAATGGGATCGAGCGTGTTGGGTTATGTGGTGCACCCCTGCAGGGAAGTTAAACTATTCGAATAGCCGTGATCTTCGTTAACAGGACGACTTGGAGTTGTACCTTGACCTTATGACAACTAGAACCGGATACATAATAAAACACACCCTTCCAAGTGCCAGATACAACCGGTGATCGCTCTCTCACAGGGCGACGAGGGGAGGATCATCGGTTAGGATTATGCTATGCGATGTTACTTGGTGAACTTACCATCTACTCTCTTTTCCTGCTGCAAGATGGAGGTTACCAGAAGCGTAGTCTTCGAAAGGACTATCTATCCCCCTCTTATTCCGGCATTCTGCAGTTCAGTCCACATATGATAGCCTTATTCCAGTTGATACCAATGAATACATATGTAGTGTAGCTCCTTGCTTGCGAGTACTTTGGATGAGTACTCACGGTTGATTTCTCCCTCTTTTCCCCTTTCCCTTCTACCCGATTGCTGCGACCAGACGTTGGAGTCCAGGAGCCAGACACCACCGTCGACGACAACTACTACTACTCGAGAGGTGCCTACTACTACGTGCACCCCGCTGACGGCGACCAGGAGTAGTTAGGAGGATCCCAGGCAGGAGGCCTGCGCATCTTTCGATCTGTATCCCTGTTTGTGCTAGCCTTCTTAAGGCAAACTTGTTTAACTTTTGTCTGTATTCAGATATTGTTGCTTCCGCTTACTCGTGTATGATCGAGCTCTTGTATTCAAGCCCTCGAGGCCCCTGGCTTGTAATATGATGCTTGTATGACTTATTTTATTTGTAGAGTTGTGTTGTGATATCTTCCCGTGGGTCCCTGATCTTGATCGTACACGTTTGCGTGTATGATTAGTGTACGATTGAATCGGGGGCATCACAAGTTGGTATCAGAGCCGACTGCCTGTAGGAATCCCCTTTCCACACTCCTTGGCCGAAGTCGAGTCTAGACATTGCAAAAACTTTTACTAACATGGCTATGTGCCTTACGGGCCCACGTCGCCATTGGGTGGTCCTAGGATCTTTTTCTCCTCGACCTTTACTCTGGGACTTTGAACTCTCTTCTACTTGGGTTAAACGAATTTACTAACTCTGACACTAGGATCCCGTGACGACATTCGCCCCAAAGTTGGATAAAAGCCATAGTTATTCCTTAAAATAGTATTTTGAACAGTTTCCACACTGTCATTTGACTCCTTTGAAACATCTCTGTTTTCAGATGGAACCCACGAGGCAGGTCGTGCGCCACACGACGGCCATTGGTGCCTTGGGATCACCTACCATGCTAGCTGAGATGATGACCTATCTGGGTTATCGCTGGCACCCTGAGTACACCGTCTTCGAGGAGTACCAGGACTTTAACTAGGAGCAGTACCGTGCCATCGTCCACCTCTACTCTCGGGAGTATGACTCCACTACTGTGCTGCACACCGCTCATGGTGTTGGAGTGACCATTGATATGGCAGTTCACGATGCTGCTTATGCTGCTCTGACACACCTTTGTAGAGAGTATCAGGAGTTGGACACCTCCCCCTTCAGGCACATTGCTATCGCATCCGATGTTGGTGCGGAGGGTTACTACACTGCTGCCTACTCCACTGTCACCCGAGAGCCCTTCTACCATCAGAACCTGGTTCTGCATGCTGATGGGCTGGATCAAGCTAACCGAGCTCTTCGCCACGAGTTACACACCACTCGTCAGCACCTTTACCGTGCTTTGGCGATGTTGCACCCCTTTGTCCGATCTGGTGATCTGTCGCGTTCTGCGATCTACCCTGCCAGGACCGTGATACCCCAGGGCGTCGGCTGGCCAGATGTGGGAGGCTACTCTCCTGCACTTGGTCCTCTCCTGCCACCTGCGCATCGGGTTCCACACCAGAGTATCCGCGGACCCCAGGCTACTCGCGTGGAGGTCTTCCCTTCGCGTCACTACCAGCTGTCGGGCTACACCTACCTCGGCAGTACCGCGTGTGACTGATGTAGACTTGCTTGTTAGTGTTAGATGCATTCGTCGCGAGCCTGTGTGCCGCCTATGATGTCTTAGTCTATGTACTGAACGCTGTGTACCGAACTCTATGCATGATCTCTTTTGTAAGATATGCCGACTACTATGTAGTATCTATCGTGCTGCTTTCGTTGTGCATGTTTCATCATGAATGATTCTTGTCTTTGCAAATTTCTCAATGCTAAACTACCCCTGTTATATATTAGCAGGATGGTTAGACCAGGTGGTCGTGGTCGTGGTGGCAACCTCCCACCACCGCCTGAGTACATGGCTGGTATGATCCAACAGCTTGAGATGAATCGCCAGTTCATGGAGAATATGATGGCTCAGTTTCCTCGCCCCAATATGAACCCGCAGCCAACCCCAGTAACTCTGCAGGATTTCATGTGCCTGAACCCAACTATGTACCGCAACTCAACTCAGCCTCTGGATGCTGATGACTGGCTCCGTGACATCACCTATGAGATGGAGTCTGCTGATGTAGCCCCTGCCAGCTATGTCACCTTTGCTTCCTTCTTCCTGAAGGGACCCGCAGCTCAATGGTGGGACAGCCACAGGCGTACTCTGCTAGTTGGAACAATCATCACCTGGTCAGACTTCCAAGCTGCCTTCCGTGCTCGCTTCATTCCTCAGGGAGTCATGGACCGTAAGAAGCGCGAGTTTCACAACCTTACCCAAGGCAACAAGACTGTTGAAGCTTATCAACGGGAGTTTCTTGACTTGTCCCGCTATGCTGAAGAAGACATTGCAACTGATGCACGCAGACAGGAGAAGTTTCGTGATGGCCTTCAAGCTGACATCAAGCTCGCACTTCTAGTGCATGACTTTGCTGATTTCGCCACCCTGGTGAACAAGGTCATCAATGTCGAAACTGGTCTGCAGGAATACCAGAGCTCTCACAGGCGCAACCATGACACGGGCTCATCTTCGGGCCCGTCCTCGCAGAAGCGCAAGATATGGATTCCCAACAGCATGTACCAGCCGAATGCACCTGCCCCAAGGCAGACCTATGTTGCACCTCGTCTGCCTGCTCCTCCAACTAGGTAGCCAAGACTTCCAGCTCCACCACCACAAGCTCCTGTTCCCACTCCCAATAATGGGTTGTGCTTCAGGTGTGGACAACCAGGCAACCGTGCTAGGGAATGCAACCAGAACCAGAATCAACTGGCCCTTCCAGCAACTGGCCGTGGAAGCAACCAGCCCCGCAGCAACAATGCCAAGTCTTATGGTCGTGTTCATGCCAACCACGTTGATCTGAACGAAGCTCAAGACCAGCCTGCTACTGTGATGGGTACACTCCTTGTAAATTCAGTACCAGCATCCGTTTTATTTGATACAGGTGCATCGCATTCATTCATGTCAGGAGATTTTTCATGCTTGCACAACATTAAATGTGAGGACATAAATGCTTCACTATTAGTACACACCCCTGCGGGCCAATGTCGAACCTCCATGATTTGCAACGACGTCCTTGTAGAAATCGAAGGACTGGAATTCCTTGTCTCTCCCATCATACTGAAGTCCTGTAGCATTGATCTCATTCTGGGAATGAATTGGTTAAAAGCGCATACTGCTTCTATAGTTTGCACCACTAAGACCGTCCATCTGCTACACCCTTCAGACGAAATAGTTACTTACCAAGCTCATCTGGTGCAAAACGCCGAGGCACGGCTTTATGCCTTGAATGCGTTGAACACTGCACCACTCGAGGGCATTGAAAACATTTCCGTCGTTCGTGAATTCCAAGATGTCTTCCCAGAAGAACTCCCAGGGATTCCCCCTGCTAGAGCTGTCGAATTCATCATCGACTTGAAACCCGGCACCACCCTATAGCTAAACGACCCTACAAGATGCCGCCGCATGAACTCATTGAGCTTAAGGAGGAAATCGACAAATCTCTTGTCAAAGGTTTCATTCGCCCAAGTTGCTCTCCTTGGGGAGCACCTTCTCTCTTTGTTAAGAAGAAGGATGGGACAAACCGATTAGTCCAAGACTACCGTCCTATAAACCAAGCTACCATTCAGAACAAATATCCTCTTCCTCGTATCAATGATCTTTACGATCAACTGGCTGGCTCATCAGTGTTCTCCAAACTCGACTTGAGGTTGGGTTACCACCAGATCCGTGTTCGTGAAGAGGATATCCCAAAAACCGCCTTCGTGACTCGGTATGGATCATAAGAGTACACCGTCATGTCATTCGGCTTAATGAATGCTCCTGCCACCTTCTCTCGTATGATAAACTATATATTCATGGATTACCTCGACAAGTTTGTCGTGGTTTATCTGGACGATATCCTTCTATTTTCCAAGAACGAAGAAGAACATGCTGAACATCTTCGTCTTGTGCTGGAAAAGCTTCGAGAGCATCAACTGTACGCTAAGTATTCCAAGTGTGAATTCTGGCTCCCCGAAGTAACCTATCTTGGGCATGTCATCTCCAAGGATGGTATTGCCGTCAACCCTGAACGAGTTCAGGCTATTCTCGATTGGACTCCTCCGAAGAATGTGAAGCAAGTCCGAAATTTTCTCGGTCTCGCCAGCTATTGCCGTCGATTCGTCGAGAACTTCTCCAAGATTGCCAGGCCCCTGACTAATCTGTTGCATAAGGGTGTCAAGTTTGACTGGACAGACAAGTGTCAGGAAAGTTTCCAGGCGCTCAAAGACAAGTTGACTTCTGCCCCCGTGCTTGCTCCACCTGATACTAAGAAGGACTTCGTCATTTACTGTGACGCTTCCCGTCAAGGATTAGGTTGTGTCCTAATGCAAGAGCGTAGAGTGATTGCTATGCCTCTCGTCAACTGCACCCTCACGAAGAAAACTACCCAGCTCACGACCTCGAGCTTGCTGCTGTCATTCATGCACTGAAGCAGTGGCGACATTACCTTCTCGGTAATCATTGCGAAATCTTCACCGACCACCAAAGTCTGAAGTATCTGTTTACTCAGCCAGATCTGAACCTCCGTCATTAGAGATGGATGGAGACTGTTGCAGACTTTGACGTGGGTATATCCTATACCCCCGGCAAGGCTAATGTAATGGCTGATGCCTTGAGCCGCAAGTCTTACTGCAATCACCTCCAGGTTCACAAAGTTCAGCCCTCGCTTGTCGAAGAATTTAGAAAGCTGAACCTTCATATTGTTCCTCCTGGAGCACTCACTCCCCCTCCCCCGGAGTTCCGCAAGATGAGTCTCCTTGTTGTTACTAAGGGTTCTCTAAATACCTTGGTTGTCGTACCAGATCTCGTAGCTGGTATAAAGACTATTCAAGGTTATGGCTCTGAAGTCCATAAGATTAAACGCCATCTAGGAAAAGGAAAGCCCTCATTCTTCACTATCGCCGACGATGGCGCCTTGTACTTCAAAGGCCGCCTAGTGGTACCATGTTTGAAGAAAAACCTGGATAAGACTAAAAGGGTTATGCAAGAAGCTCATGATACGCCTCTGTCCATCCATCCTGGTAGTACAAAGATGTACCAGGATATTCGTCAAAGATTCTGGTGGTCTAATATGAAGCAGGACATTGCTCGTTATGTTGCTGAGTGTGACGTTTGTCGCCGTATCAAAGCAGAGCATCAAAGGCCTGCTGGAACTCTGCAACCTATCTCTATTCCTGAATGGAAATGGGACCATGTTGAAATGGACTTCATCATTGGATTTCCCAAATCGCAGAAAGGTAATGATGCTATTCTTGTCGTCATTGACCAGCTTTCTAAAGTTGCACATTTTCTGGCGGTCAAAGAGACAATCACTGCTAGTCAGCTTGCTACTCTCAACATGGCCATAATTGTTTCACTTCACGGTATTCCACTGGTTATCAGTTCAGACCGTGGCAGTTTATTCACTTCAAGA
Organism: Triticum monococcum; assembly: GCA_034509565.1. Classification (NCBI taxonomy): domain Eukaryota; kingdom Viridiplantae; phylum Streptophyta; class Magnoliopsida; order Poales; family Poaceae; genus Triticum; species Triticum monococcum. The sequence continues at coordinate 532,393,926 of CM067841.1, read as the reverse complement.
TTTTGGGCAAGTTTCCAAGAAGCTATGGGAACTCATCTATCGTTCAGTACGGCGTTTCATCCTCAGTCGCAAGGACAGGTTGAACGTGTCAACCAAGTTCTCGAAGACATGCTTCGAGCTTGTGTAATTTCATTTAGCAAGAAATGGGAGGAATCTCTTCCATATGCCGAGTTTTCTTATAATAATAGCTATCAAGCTAGTCTGAAGATGTCCCCCTTCGAAGTGCTATATGGCCGAAAGTGTCGAACCCCTCTGAACTGGTCAGAAACTGAGGAACGTCCACTCTTCAGTCCGGATATTATCCAACAAGCTGAAGAACAAGTTCGCATTATTCGCGAGAATCTCAAGACTGCTCAGTCACGTCAAAAGAGTAATTATGACCATCATCATAAAGACATGGTCTATCAACATGGCGAAAAGGCCTATCTTTGACTTACACCAATGAAGGGTGCTCACTGCTTCGGGATCAAGGGCAAGCTAGCTCCTCGCTATATCGGTCCCTTCACTATTCTCGAAAGGCGTGGAAAAGTGGCATATCAACTGGAGCTTCCGCCGAACCTTTCTCAGGTTCACGATGTGTTCCATGTGTCACAACTCTGCCGTTGCTTCAAGGATCCAATCCGAGCAGTGGATCATGAAGTGCTCGAATTGCAACAGGACCTCTCCTATAAAGAGCATCCGATCCGCATTCTTGACCAAGCTGAACGCCGCACATGTCAGAAGGCGATCAAGTTCCTCAAAGTCCAGTGGTCGAATCACTCTAAAGACGAAGCCACTTGGGAACGCGAGGACCGCCTGCGTGATGAATACCCCGCACTGTTCCCTTCTACCTCCTAAATCTCGGGACGAGATTTCTTGTAGTGGAGGAGATTTGTAACGCCCGGATAATTAGGCTACAGTAAAACTCTCCTAATGATGCCATGTCATCGGTGATTACTATTGCTAAACTTTCATTAGTTCAAACAGATTCAAAAATCAATTCAGAAAAATGGCAAACAACAAAAGTTTTTAAAAGTTGAAACAAAAATGTTCGGTGGGTGCCAAATATTGCACTGGTAATTATGGTGTAGAGGACACAATTTTACAAAATACCTAAATGCCCTAAACTAAATAAAACAGAAAAGGAAAATAAATAAAAGAAAGAAATTACAAAAACAAAAAAGGGGGAAGCCCCCCTGGACCAGGCGGCCCAGCTCACATCGGTCGGCCCACCTGGCCCAGCCGGCCACCCCCGGCCCGCCTCCCTCTGCCGCGTCCCCTTCCCCTGTTCCCCCGACCCGGGTCGGAACAGGGCGCGTCCCCACCGAACCCCCCTCGCCGACGACGGGGCGAGGATAAGGCCGCCATGCCCTCGCAACCTCGATCCCGCCTCTCACTCGCCCCCACTCTCGCCTCGGTTCCCGCGCCTTCCCCCCTTAGATCCATCGCGCCTTTCCCCCTCGTTCCCCTCCGCATCCGAGCGCCACCGACGCCATGGCTCCGGCCTAGCCACAGCCACCGAGCCCACCTCGCCGCCCCACGGTGTCTCCAAGGGCCACCGTCGTCCCCTGCTTCGACTGGTGCAACCCGTTGGAGACCGGAGCCACCGCAACGCCCCGACGCCGCCGTCTTCCTCCTCTGCTCCGACGAGACATGTCGCCGCTCTTCACCAACTCCGGCGACGCCCCTGCAGCTACTAAACCCCCAAGGGCCACCGTGTGTGCCACTCGGTGAGCCCCCGCTTCCTCCCCTCTCTTTCCCGAGCATTTCCACACCGTAGCTGCCCCGTCGCCGTTGCCGTGAGCACGTCTTGCCGTGAGCACGTCGCTGCGGATCGCCTCGCCGCCATGGCCATGCTCTCCGTCGTGCTCGCGTGAGCACGACATCGTGTTCCTGGTGCTTCCAGGAACCCAACGCACACGTGCACACACCTTCCCATGCCCCCTAGTGTTGGATCCACTGACACCCGAACTCCGGCGTCCGCTCCGTCGCTCGCCACCACTGTCTCCGGCTGTTTCCAGCCAAGTCCCCTCCACCGTTCGACGCGCCTCAACGCGCTCGTCAGTTCGGTCCCAAACACGCCTCGTTCAAACGCCCCGTAGCGCGATCCCCGTTCGCGCCCGAACTGCCGTCCGCCGCGCTCGTCGCCGGTGACCATTCCGGCCACCCCTGCCGTCGTGCTCCCCTCCATCGAACGCGGCGTGAAGAGGCCGTTCCAGAGGGCCTACCCGCGCCCGATTTGATGCCCCGTAGGCGAATCCCGACACTCGCCGGCGTTCGGCCACTGCGCGCCAGCTCGCCGGAGCTACTCCGGCGGCTCCGCTGAGCTGGCACACAGGGGCACTAGTACGAAACGGAGCTTTAGCGCCGGTTCGTAAGGGCCTTTAGTGCCGGTTCCATAACCAGCACTAGGGGGTGGGCACTAAAGGCCCCCCCTTAGTACCGGTTCGGCACGAACCGGCACTAAAGTGCCACCACGTGGCGTGAGCTCGCGCCCTGGTATGGGGGACCTTTAGTACCAACCGGTACTAAAGGTTTTTTGTTTTTGATGTTTTTTTTGAAAATTTTGGAATTTTTTTTGATTTTTTTTCGATTTTTAATTTTTCTGAATTATTTGATGATTTAGTCTCTAATCACGTCTCTTAACTGCTCAAGTGTGGATCACTCATTCCAAATCGCCTGACTTCCCGGCCGGTCACCCATCCTCTCACTCCCCCAGCCTGAGCACGCTTAACTTCAGAGTTCTATTCCCCCTACATTCCAAGTCTGCACTTGTTGTTTTCCTGACAAATGTAAGCTGTCAATCCTATTAACCCTCAGTAGTTTAGCTTGAGCATGAAGTCACACGTTTCACCGTTTGAGTTTGAAACTATTATTCTAAAAAACAGTAATTATGTATTAACACTAATATTTCTTGAATAAGTAGTTTGACCATAGTTTGACCACAGTTTGACCAGATTTGGCCAAAATTCAAAAAAACTGAGATACTTATTTAGTAACGCTAATAGAATTGCGTAATTATTTAGTAACACTCTATATTTCTTGAATCAGTTGTTTGACCGGTTTGACAAGATTTAACCAAAATTCAAAAAAAACATAAATTAGAGCATATCTTTTTTCCTTTTACAATTTTGTCATTTCAAAAATTGTCCTAAACCCTAAACCCGGGACTTAAAACGTCGGAAACACTATGCTAAACAGTAAAAACTAAGGGTTTAAACCATAAAACCTAACCCTAAGCCCTGAAATCTAAACCCTAGCAGTAAACGCTAAAAACGTCTAAAAACATCTAAAACACCCAAAAACTATATTTTCCCTTTGGAATTTTATGATTTTAAAAAATTGTCAAAACGGAAAACTGGTTGTTCCAGCGGATCAATCTTTTTGTTCTGCAAATTTTGATATATTATATGTTTTTTCTGAATTACGATGATTTAGTTATGATTTTTTCAAGTTTGAAAATTGCCCTATAGTCCCGGTTTGTGTCTCCAACCGGGACTATAGCTTAGACCCCTTTAGTGCCGGTTCGTCGCACGAACCGGTACTAAAAGTTGGCCCTTTAGTATCAGTTTGTGCCACAAACCGGGACTAAAGAGGCTCATGGAGCCCCGGCCTGACGCCAGCCTGCCACAACCCCTTTAGTACTGGTTCGTGGCACGAACCGGTACTAAAGGTTCAACACGAACCGGCATTAATGCAAATCCGTTCGAACCGGCACTAATGATACCATTAGTACCGGGCCAAAATCAAACCGGCACTAATGTGCTTCACGTTTGACCCTTTTTCTACTAGTGGGGTCCCAACTGGCCACGTTGACCGAAGTCAACCACGCTGATGTGGCAGCTACAACCACTGACATGCGGGCCCGCGTCATTTAAAACATTTTTGTAAATAAATAAAATGCTAATTATTTCATTAATTAATTTAATTAACTAAATAGTCACTGACTGCTGGGTCCCACCCACTAATTAACCCATTTAGTTAGTTTTAAAAACTCTGTTAATGCCCCTGACAATGACATGTGGGTCCCAGTGGACCCACCTGTCTGGTTTGACTGGTCAACCGACCAGTTGACCTGGTGACATCACTCTGATGTCATGCTTGCGTCATCTCACACTGTTTTGGATAATGTTAGAATTAAATAACTAATTAAAATCAGAAAATGATTTAAATCTTTAGAAAATCATATCTTTTAATCCGTAACTCGGATGAAAATACTTTCTAGATGAAAGTTGCTCAGAATGATGAGACGAACCCGGATACGCAACTCGTTCGTCCGTCACGCATCCCTAGCATACCGAACACGCAACTTTCCCCCTCCGGTTCATTTGTCCGAAAACGTGAAACACCGGGAATACTTTCCCGGATGTTTTCCCCCTTCACCGGTACCACCTCGTACCGCGTTAGGGCACACCTAGCATCACGCTTTGTCATGTCATGCATCGTCATGCATTTATTTGCATTATATTTATTGTTTCTTCCCCCTCTTCTCTCGCTAGACATCGAGACCGACGCCGCTGCTACCCAGTACGACTACGGTGTTGACGACCCCTCTCTCTTGCCAGAACAACCAGGCAAGCCCCCCCCCCTTGATCACCAGATATCGCCTACTCTCCTCTATACTGCTTGCATTAGAGTAGTGTAGCATGTTACTACTTTCCGTTAATCCTATCCTGATGCATAGCCTGTCATTGTTGCTACAACTGTTGTTACCTTTACCTGCAATCCTAATGCTTAGTATAGGATGCTAGTTTATCATCAGTGGCCCTTCATTCTTGTCCGTCTGCCATGCTTTACTATCGGGCCGTGATCACTCGGGAGGTGATCACGGGTATATACTATATACTTTATATATGATACTTGAGGTGACTAAAGGCGGGTCGGCTCGTAGGAGTACCCGCGAGTGATCCATGGATTGGGTCCGAAAGGATGTTTGTCCCGACGGCCCTCTGAGTGGATCTTTGTGGCGAAGCGACAGGGCAGGTTGAGACCACCTAGGAGAGAGGTGGGCCTGGCCCTGGTCGGCGTTCGCGGTTATTTCAAAATAACACGTTTAACGAGATCTTGGTATTTGATCTGAGTCTGGCTACTGGCCTATACACACTAACCATCTACGCGGGGACAGTTATGGGCACTTGACGTCGTGGTATCAGCCGAAGCCTTCATGACGTTAGCAACTGAGCGGCGCGCGCCGGATTGGACTGGAACGCCTGCTAGGCTAGGTCTGCTTCTGGCCGCCCACGCAACGTGTAGGTGTGCTAAGGGCGATGGGCCCAGACCCCTGGGCGCTCAGGTTTAGACCAGCGTGCTGACCTCTTTGTTGGTCTAGGTGGGGCTGCGACGTGTTGATCTTCTGAGGCCGGGCATGACCCAGGAAAGTGTGTCCGACCAAATGGGATCGAGCGTGTTGGGTTATGTGGTGCACCCCTGCAGGGAAGTTAAACTATTCGAATAGCCGTGATCTTCGGTAACAGGACGACTTGGAGTTGTACCTTGACCTTATGACAACTAGAACCGGATACATAATAAAACACACCCTTCCAAGTGCCAGATACAACCGGTGATCGCTCTCTCACAGGGCGACGAGGGGAGGATCATCGGTTAGGATTATGCTATGCGATGTTACTTGGTGAACTTACCATCTACTCTCTTCTCCTGCTGCAAGATGGAGGTTACCAGAAGCGTAGTCTTTGAAAGGACTAGCTATCCCCCTCTTATTCCGGCATTCTGTAGTTCAATCCACATATGATAGCCTTATTCCAGTTGATACCAATGCATACATATGTAGTGTAGCTCCTTGCTTGCGAGTACTTTGGATGGGTACTCACGGTTCTTTTCTCCCTCTTTTCCCCTTTCCCTTCTACTCGATTGCTGCGACCAGACGTTGGAGTCCAGGAGCCAGACGCCACCGTCGACGACGACTACTACTACTCGGGAGGTGCCTACTACTACGTGCAGCCCGCTGACGGCGACCAGGAGTAGTTAGGAGGATCCTAGGCAGGAGGCATGCGCCCCTTTTGATCTGTATCCCTGTTTGTGCTAACCTTCTTAAGGCAAACTTGTTTAACTTTTGTCTGTACTCAGATATTGTTGTTTCCGCTGACTCGTCTATGATCGAGCTCTTGTATTCGAGCCCTTGAGGCCCCTGGCTTGTAATATGATGCTTGTATGACTTATTTTATTTGTAGAGTTGTGTTGTGATATCTTCCCGTGAGTCCCTGATCTTGATCGTACACGTTTGTGTGTATGATTAGTGTACAATTGAATCGGGGGCGTCACAGGCGCGGTGGGAGGCGCGGCGATGTGGGGCACGGGGCGGCGGCAAATCCTGATCTGACACGTGGCGGCGGCGGCGGGATTTTTGTCCGGTGGTGCCCGGACACGTCCGGCAGCGCAGAGGGGAGAGGGAGCTAGGGTTTTGACCCTAAATTTCGGAGGGGAGACCTATTTATACATAGAAGGAGCTAGGAGGCTCCAAATGGAGTGCGGTTTTCAGCCACGCGATCGTGATCAAACAACCGAGATGATGGAGGGGGTTTAGGTGAGTTTTGGGCCAATTTGGAGAGGTGTTGGGCTGCAACACACACGAGGCCTTTACGGTTCCTTGGTTAACCGTTGGAGTATCAAATGAAGTCCAAATGGCACAAAACTTGACAGGCGGTCTACCGGTAGTGAATCAAGGCCACTTGGCAAGTCTCAGTCCAATCCGAGAACATTTAACACCCACACACGAAAAGAGGCAAAAGGGGACACCGGAGGACGTAGGAGTGCTGGAATGCAAAACGGACAACGGGGAAGATGCTCGGATGCATGAGACAAACACGTATGCAAATGTGATGCACATGATGACATGATATGAGATGCATGACAAGGACAAAAACAAAATGAAGACAAAACCCAACAACGCGGAATATCATAACTTAGTGCCGAAAATGGCAAGAGTTGGGATACAAATATGGCAAGTTACATACGGGGTGTTACAACACTCCACCACTACGAAAGGATCTCGTCCCGAGATCTAGGACTGGAAAAACTCCGAATATTCGGAACGGAGGTGGTCCTCGCGTTCCCAGGTGGCTTCACGGACGGAATGATGTGACCACTTCACTTTCAGGAATTTCATAGACTTGTTGCGAGTCTTGCGCTCAGTTTCTTCAAGAATAGCAACGGGATGGTCATGATAAGATAGGTCTTCTTGGAGATCAATATCTTCGAAGTTGATGGTGCGGTCAGGAGTCTTGAAACACTTGCGGAGCTGAGACACGTGAAACACATCGTGCACGTTTGCAAAGTTGGATGAAAGCTCAAGTTGATAGGCGAGATCACCTCTTTTGCCCATGATATTGAAAGGACCCACGTATCTAGGGGCAAGCTTCCCTTTTATACTGAAGCGACGAGTACCTTTCATTGGAGAGACGCAGAGGTAGACATGGTCTGCGATCTCGAAAGCCAAGTCACGATGCTTGCTATCATAGTAACTCTTCAGGCGCGATTGCGTGGCTTTGAGATTTTTGTGAATGACTTTGCACATTTCTTCAGCCTCTGTGATCAAGTCATTGCCAAGAAGTTGGCGTTCACCAGTCTCTGGCTAGTTAAGAGGAGTACGACACTTTCAGCCATAGAGAATCTCGAATGGGGCCTTGCCCGAACTCGCTTGGAAACTGTTGTTGTAGGAGAATTCGGCATATGGAAGACAATCTTCCCACTTCATACTGAAAGAAATGACACATGCCCTGAGCATATCTTCAAGAATTTGATTGACTCGCTCGACTTGGCCACTAGTTTGAGGATGAAAGGCTGTGCTGAAGCGAACGCTGGTGCCCATGGCCTTCTAAAAGGAATCCCAGAACTTAGAGGTAAAGATGCTTCCACGATCTGAAGACATCAACTACGGAATGCCGTGCAAAGAGACAATCCTGGAGGTATATAGCTCTACCAACTGAGTTGCTATGGTAGATTCTTTGATAGGAAGAAAAAAATGAGCCACTTTAGTGAGCTTGTCGATGACAACGAAGATAACATCATTGCCACGCTTGGACTTTGGAAATCCAGTCACGAAGTCCATCTCAATATGGTCAAACTTCCATTTTGGAATGGCAAGAGGTTGGAGGAGACCAGCTGGTCGTTGGTGTTCTGCTTTCACTCTTCTGCAGACATCACATTCGTTCACAAACTAAGCAATCTCGCACTTTATTCGAGTCCACCAATACGACTGCTTGAGGTCATGGTACATCTTTGTACTTCCAGGGTGAATAGGGAGGAGTGAATTTTGAGCCTCGTTCATAATGACTTTACGAAGGTCACCCTTAGGAACAACAATGCGATCCTCGAAGAATAGAGTATCCTTGTCATCAAGGCGATAGCAGTTGTACTTGGGTTGGCTCTTGGCAATCCCAATCTTCACCTTCTTCACCATAGCATCAAGAAGTTGATCCTCACGAATCTGATCTTCCAAAGTAGGAGAGACTTGGAGGTTGGCAAGGAATCCTTGAGGAACAACTTGGAGATTAAGTTTGCGGAAAGCTTCACAAAGCTCTGGTTGGTAGGGCTTGAGAATCAAACTGTTGCAGTAAGCCTTCCTGCTCAATGCGTCAGCAATGACATTGGCCTTGCCTGGAGTATATTCGATACTCGGATTATACTCTTGAATCATTTCGACCCAACGAGTCTGCCTGAGGTTGAGGTTGGGCTGAGTGAAGATGTACTTGAGGCTCTTATGATTAGTGAAGATGTCCACTTTCCTTCCCAACAAGAGATGTCTCCATGTTAAAAGAGCATGGATAATTGCCGCCAACTCGAGGTCATGAGTGGGGTAGTTCTTTTCGTTGGGCTTCAACTGGTGAGAGGTATAGGCCACAACTTTCTTCTCTTGCATTAGCACAACACTGAGACCTTGCAGGGAAGCATCGCAGAAAACCTTGAATGGTTTGGATTCATCAGGAGGAGTCAGAACTGGAGCTGTGACTAACTTCTCTTTGAGGGTGTTGAAAGCGATGTCACATTCAGGCGTCCAGACATACTTCACATGCTTCTGGAGGAGGTTGGAAAGAGGCTTCGTGATCTTAGAGAAATTCTTAACGAACCTTCGACAATAGCTTGTGAGCCCAAGGAAGCTGCGGAGTTGCTTCACATTCTGAGGCGGTTCCCAATTCACAATTGTAGACACCATCTCAGGATTAACAGCTATGCCCTTGGCGGAGATGATATGCCCAAGGTAGAGAACCTCATCGAGCCAAAACTCGCACTTTGAAAACTTCGCATAGAACTGATGTTCTCTGAGTTTGTCCAGCACCAATCTCAAGTGCTTGGCATGATCCTCCTTATTCTTGGAAAAGACCAGAATGTCATTGAGATAGACCAAGACGAATTCATTTGTGTAGGGGTTGAAGATGAAGTTCATCATGTGAGAGAATGTTGGAGGAGCGTTGACAAGGCCAAAAGACATGACAGTGCATTCATAGGAACCATAGCTTGTTCTGAATGCTGTCTTGGGGATGTCTTGTTCACGAATGCGAATCTGATGATAGCCCATACGGAGGTCAAGCTTGGAGAATACTTGAGCACCTTTGAGTTTTTCGAAAAGCTCATTGATGTTGGGAAGTGGGTACTTGTTCTTTATGGTCTTCTTGTTCAATGGAAGGTAGTCGACACAAAGTCGGTCCATTACATCTTTCTTCTTGACAAAAAGAACACCACAACCCCATGGAGAAGAACTTGGTCGGGTTTCTTCAGCTCCTTCAACTCTTCTGGTCCAAGCTTGTAAGGATGTTTGCAAACAGATTCCGTGCCAGGCTCAAGATCAATGACGAATTCAACTGGCCGGTGAGGAGGCATTCCTGGAAGCTCTTCTGGAAAGACGTCTTGATATTCACAAACGACTGGAATCTGAGAGATGGCATCCAACTCGCCCTTCTCATTGAGAGAAAACAGTCGAATGGTATCATCCCGAGCGGCAAAGAGGGTATGGTCATCTTGCCTCCAAAGTTCTCCGAGTTGATGTAAGCTTGATCCTCGTAAGCGTACTCAACGGGTTCCTCGATCACGTACTCGTCTCCCGGCTCTACCCAAAGCAATAACACAAGCAAAGGGAACCATGATCAACCACGGTGCAATGCGCAAGCAACATGATGCAAAACATGGCATGATATGCGGGAAGTGATATGCAATGCATATGCATGCTCCAGAAGGAAAACATTGAACCAGGCCTCAACTTGGCAAACCAAGAGCGCCGCTGGAAAGATGAGTTGATTTCGGTCGAAATCGATATAAAGATCACCGGAATCGGATGCACGGTTTGCAAATGGCAAGCAAAACAATAATGACACCAATTTGCAATTAACAGCACGATGCCATCTAAATGCATCAAGAAAAATAAGCTATTATACTCTAACATAGCAAAAAAGCACATGGCAGTGATCAACTCAAGATGCTTGAAAAAAGATGAACACTAAGCTATGGCTAAATCACTCAATAGCAGGTTCAAACAAGCATGTCAAAAGTGCAAAAGATATCAGGTTCACAGACTTAGTGAAAATAGCAACATGTCAGGATTTAACATCAGGAAGCAATGTTTAGAGCAAGATATCAACATGCTACAGGAACATATCATGGCAAAGCAAGGCATGGAATGAAACTAATCAAAGCATATAACAAAAGTCCCTTAGTGACCATAAGCCAAAAGGGATCAGAAAATACAATGGCAACTATGTAAACATAGCAAGTTACGTTAACAGATTCAGACTTAGCAGAAAAACTGGACATGTCAAAAACAGAGTTACATAGGCATGTTACGAGCTCGATGCACTCACCACAAGGCATTGCATGGAAAACTAAGCATACACCCAGCAAGAAGACGTGATCAATAAGCTAACCATGGCAAGAACACTCTCATGGCATGCATGGACCAACTACAACAACCTCGGCAAAATTGCTTAACACGTAAACAATCTGCCAGGAACATTTTATAGCAAAAGTAGAGCAAGACTGAGTCATGCTAGAGTACTCCATAAGTGCAAACAAAGACATGGGTGGATAGAGCATAACAATATCTCAAAATCATCCTTACTGAACATGCTCAAAAGAGGCATGGATCACTCTGTAGCAACATGAATACATGGCATAAAAATATCATCAGGGAAATGACTCCCTGAAATCAGCAACATCCCGAGAGCTACTTTGCATGCTTGTGCTAGTCACCACATTGATCACAAAAATACATGACATACACCCCTGTAAAGATGGCATGGCATAGCCCAAAACACATGTAGGGCTCAAGTTCATAGGAGGCACACATTAAACATGGCAAAAATGACAAATGTCCATAATCTGTTAGGAAACAGAAACTAACATCACATAGCACTCTTGCAACAGCATTTAGGGCATCAAGATGCACTCAAATGAACATGGTACAATGGAATGAAATGAAGTGCACATCCATACGAACAATTTGATATGCTACACGCCCAAAACGGAGCTACAGATGCAAAGATATGACATGATGAAGATAGCTAAAAATGTTAGGGACTTGGGGGAAAATGAGGTCAACCTCTAGGGTTTCTTCTCGGATCTAGATCCAGTGGGCACGCGAACCGAGAATGGTTGGGGAGTTCGCCGGAGTTGTAGGATGAGGTGGCCGGAGATGGTGGAGGGGCCGGACTTGACGGATCCGTTCGCCGGCGACGACGGCGGAGCGGGGAAGGCGGCGCGGGCACGGTCCTCAGGGCGGCAGCGGCGGACGAGGTCGGAGGTGGCCGGTGGCGGTGGCGCCGGCATTGGGGTCGCGGCGGCGGTGCGTGGCGCTCGGGCGGCGAAGGACGAGTGGGCGGCGGAGATGGGCCGCGGGGGCCTGCCCCGGGCCGCGCGGGCCGGCGCGGTGGGAGGCGCGGCAGTGAACCCGGATCTGACACGTGGCGGCGGGGGCGGGATTTTTGTCCGGTGGCGCCCGGACACGTCCGGCAGCGCGGAAGGGAGAGGGAGCTAGGGTTTTGACCCTAAATTTTGGAGGGGAGGCCTATTTTTACATAGAAGGAGCTAGGAGGCTTCAAATGGAGTGCGGTTTTCGGCCACATGATCGTGATCGAACGACTGAGATGATGGAGGGGGTTTAGGTGGGTTTTGGGCCACTTTGGAGAGGTGTTGGGCTGCAACACACACGAGGCCTTTACGGTTCCCCGATTAACCATTGGAGTATCAAACAAAGTCCAAATGGCACGGAACTTGACAGGCGGTCTACCGGTAGTGAACCAAGGCCGCTTGGCAAGTCTCGGTCCAATCCAAGAATGTTTAACACCCACACACGAAACGAGGCAAAATGGGACACCGAAGAACGTAGGAGTGCCGGAATGCAAAACAGACAACGGGGTAGATGCTCGGATGCATGAGACGAACACATATGCAAATGCAATGCACATGATAACATGATATGAGATGCATGACAAGGAGAAAAACAAAACAAAGACAAAACCCAACAACGCGGAATATCATAACTTAGTGCCGAAAATGGCAAGAGTTGGAATACAAATATGGCAAGTTACATACGGGGCGTTACAGATATACTGGGTGCATGTATGCAAAACTATAATTGATTATGACTAAAGTGTTGGAAATATGCCCTAGAGGCAATAATAAATTGGTTATTATTATATTTCCTTGTTCATGATAATCGTTTATTATCCATGCTAGAATTGTATTGATAGGAAACTCAGATACATGTGTGGATACATAGACAACACCATGTCCCTAGTGAGCCTCTAGTTGACTAGCTCGTTGATCAATAGATGGTTACGGTTTCCTGACCATGGACATTGGATGTCGTTGATAACGGGATCACATCATTAGTAGAATGATGTGATGGACAAGACCCAATCATAAGCCTAGCACAAAGATCGTGTAGTTCGTATGCTAAAGCTTTTCTAATGTCAAGTATCATTTCCTTAGACCATAAGATTGTGCAACTCCTGGATACCGTAGGAATGCTTTGGGTGTGCCAAACGTCACAACGTAACTGGGTGGCTATAAAGGTACACTACGGGTATCTCCGAAAGTGTCTGTTGGGTTGGCACGAATCGAGACTGGGATTTGTCACTCCGTGTGACGGAGAGGTATCTCTGGGCCCACTCGGTAGGACATCATCATCATATGCGCAATGTGACCAAGGAGTTGATCATGGGATGATGTGTTACGGAACGAGTAAAGAGACTTGCCGGTAATGAGATTGAACAAGGTATCGGATACCGATGATCGAATCTCGGGCAAGTACAATACCGCTGGACAAAGGGAATTGTATACGGGATTGATTGAATCCTCGACATCATGGTTCATCCGATGAGATCATCGTGGAACATGTGGGAGCCAATATGGGTATCCAGATCCCGCTATTGGTTATTGGCTGGAGAGGTGTCTCGGTCATGTCTGCATGGTTCCCGAACCCGTAGGGTCTACACACTTAAGGTTCAGTGACGCTAGAGTTGTTATGGGAAATAGTATGTGGCTACCGAAGGTAGTTCGGAGTCCCGGATGAGATCCCGGACGTCACGAGGAGTTCCGGAATGGTCCGGCAGTGAAGATCGATATATTGGACGAAGGGTATTGGAGTCCGGAAGTGTTCCGGAGGTACCAGGCTATGGCCAGCATGACCGAAAGGTGTTTCGGGAGCCCCGGCAAGTGTTGGAGGGCCTCATGGGCCAAAGGGGAAGGGTCAAATCAGCCCACTAAGTGTTGGTGCGCCCCCACACACCCTTTCCCACGTTACTTGGGGAGGTGGGGCGCCTCCACCTAGCTTGGGAGGCAAGCCTCCACCTGCTTGGCTTGGGGGGCAAGTCTCCCTAGGATTTCCCCTAGGAAGATCCAATCTGCCTAGCCGCCGCCCCCTAGGGGAAACCCTAGGGCGCCTCCCCCTCTCCCCTTGCCCCTATATATAGTGGAGGGGTGGGAGGACAGCCGTGACCTCTTCCCTGGCGCAGCCCTCCCTCCTCCTACCTTCTCCTCCTCCTCCATGGTGCTTGGCAAAGCCCTGCCGGAGAACCACGAGCTCCACCACCACCACGTCGTTGTGCTGACGGAGCTCTCCCTCAATTTCTCCTCTCCCCTTGCTGGATCAAGAAGGAGGAGACGTCCCCGAGCTGTAGAGTGTTGAACGCGGCGGTGCCGTCCGTTCGGCACTTGGATCGGATCTTTTGTGATTTGAATCGCCGCGAGTACGACTCCATCAACCGCGTTCTTGTAACGCTTCTGCTTAGCGATCTACAAGGGTATGTAGATGCACTCTTCTTCCCCTCGTTGCAGGTCTCTCCATAGATAGATCTTGGTGACACGTAGGAATTTTTTTAATTTCTGGTACGTTCCCCAACAATGGTATTAGAGCTAGGTCTATTGCATAGATTCTATGCACGAGTAGAACACAAAGTAGTTGTGGGCGTTGATTTTGTTCAATATGCTTACCGTTACTAGTCTTATTTTGATTCGGCGGCATCGTGGGATGAAGCGGCCCGGACCGACCTTACACGTACTCTTACGTGAGACTGGTTCCACCGACTGACATGCACTAGTTGCATAAGGTGGCTAGCGGGTGTCTGTCTCTCCCACTTTAGTCGTATCGGATTCGATGAAAAGGGTCCTTATGAAGGGTAAATAGCAGTTGGCATATCACGTTGTGGTTTTTGCGTAGGTAAGAAACGTTCTTGCTAGAAACCCATAGCAGCCACGTAAAACATGCAAACAACAATTAGAGGACGTCTAACTTGTTTTTGCAGGGTATGCTATGTGATGTGATATGGCCAAAGGATGTGATGAATGATATATGTGATGTATGAGATGATCATGTTCTTGTAATAGGAATCACGACTTGCATGTCGATGAGTATGACAACCGGCAGGAGCCATAGGAGTTGTCTTAATTTATTTATGACCTGCGTGTCAACATAAACGTCATGTAATTACTTTACTTTATTGCTAACCGTTAGCTGTAGTAGTAGAAGTAATAGTTGGCGATACAACTTCATGAAGACACGATGATGGAGATCATGATGATGGAGATCATGGTGTCATGCCGGTGACGATGATGATCATGGAGCCTCGAAGATGGAGATCAAAAGGAGCAATATGATATTGGCCATATCATGTCACTATTTGATTGCATGTGATGTTTATCATGTTTATACATCTTATTTGCTTAGAACGTCGGTAGTAAATAAGATGATCCCTCATTAAAATTTCAAGAAAGTGTTCCCCCTAACTGTGCACCGTTGCGACAGTTCGTTGTTTCGAAGCACCACGTGATGATCGGGTGTGATAGATTCTAACGTTCACATACAACGGGTGTAAGACAGATTTACACATGCGAAACACTTAGGTTGACTTGACGAGCCTAGCATGTGTACAGACATGGCCTCGGAATATAGAAGACCGAAAGGTCGAGCATGAGTCGTATAGAAGATACGATCAACATGAAGATGTTCACCGACGTTGACTAGTCCGTCTCACGTGATGATCGGACACGACCTAGTTGACTCGGATCATGTAATCACTTAGATGACTAGAGGGATGTCTATCTGAGTGGGAGTTCATAAGATGAACTTAATTATCCTGAACATAGTCAAAAGATCTTCGCAAATTATGTCGTAGCTCGCGCTTCAGTTCTACTATTTAGTTATGTTCCTAGAGAAAATTTAGTTGAAAGATGATAGTAGCAATTATGCGGACTAGGTCTGTAAACTGAGGATTGTCCTCATTGCTTCATAGAAGGCTTATGTCCTTAATGCACCGCTCAGTGTGCTGAACCTCGAACGTCGTCTATGGATGTTGCGAACATCTGACATACACGTTTTGATAACTACGTGATAGTTTAGTTAAACGGTTTAGAGTTGAGGCACCGAAGACGTTTTGAAACGTCGCGAAACATATGAGATGTTTTGAGGGCTGAAATTGAGATTTCAGGCTCGTGCCCACGTCAAGAGGTATAAGACCTCCGACGATTTTCTTAGCCTGCAAACTAAGGGAGAAAAGCTCAATTGTTGAGCTTGTGCTCAGATTGTCTGAGTACAACAATCATTTGAATCAAGTGGGAGTTGATCTTCCAGATGAGATAGTGATGTTTCTCCAAAGTCATTGCCACCAAGCTGCTAGAGCTTCGTGATGAACTATAACATATCAGGGATAGATATGATGATCCTTGAAATATTTGCAATGTTTGACACCACAAAAGTAGAAATCAAGAAGGAGCATCAATTGTTGATGGTTGGTGAAACCACTAGTTTCAAGAAGGGCAAGGGCAAGAAGGGATACTTCATGAAACGGCAATTCAGCTGCTGCTCTAGTGAAGAAACCCAAGGTTGAACCCAAACCCGAGACTAAGTGCTTCTGTAATAAGGGGAACAGCCACTGGAGCAGAATTACCCTAGATACTTGGTAGATGAGAAGGCTGGCAAGGTCGATAGAAGTATATTGGATATACATTGTGTTGATGTGTACTTTACTAGTACTCCTAGTAGCACCAGGGTATTAGATACCAGTTCGGTTGCTAAGTGTTAGTAACTCGAAATAAAAGCTACGGAATAAACGGAGACTAACTAAAAGTGAGCTGACGATATGTGTTGGAAGTGTTTCCAATGTTGATATGATCAAATATCGTACGCTCCCTCTACCATCGAGATTGGTGCTTGCGTTGAGCATAGATATGATTGGATTATGTCTATCGCAATATGGTTATTCATTTAAGGACAATAATGGTTACTCTGTTTATTTGAATAATATCTTCAATGGTCTTGCACCTAAAATGAATGGTTTATTGAATCTCGATCGTAGTGATACACATGTTCATGTGAAAAGATATAAGATAGTAATGATAGTACCACCTACTTGTGGCACTGCCATGTAAGTCATATCGGTATAAAACGCATGAAGAAGCTGCATGTTGATGGATCTTTGGGCTCACTCGTTTTGAAAAGTTTGAGACATGCGAACCATGTCTATTGGTATATATGCATGAAGAAACTCCATGCAAATGGACCGTTTGGACTCACTTGATTTTGAATCACTTGAGACATGCAAATCATACCACATGGGCAAGATGACTGAAAGCCTCGTTTTCAGTAAAATGGAACTAGAAAGCAACTTGTTGGAAGTAATACATTTTGATGTGTATAGTCCAATGAGTGTTGAGGCATGTAGTGGATATCATTATGTTCTTACTTCACAGATGATTTGAGTAGATGTTGAGTATATTTACTTGATGAATCACGAGTCTGAATTATTGAAAGGTTCAAGTAATTTCAGGGTGAAGTTGAAAGATCGTCGTGACAAGAGGATAAAATATCTATGGTATGATCATAGAGATGAATATCTGAATTATGAGTTTGGCACAGATTAAGACATTGTGGAAATTGTTTCACAACTAATACAGCCTGGAACACCATAGTGTGATGGTGTGTCCGAACATCATAACTGCACCCTATTGGATATGATGCATACCATGATGTCCCTTATCGAATTATCAAGATAGTTTATGGGTTAGGCATTAGAGACAACCACATTCACTTTAAATAGGGCACCACATAATTCCGATGAGATGACACCGTATGAACTATGGTTTAGAGAAACCTAAGCTGTCATTTCTTAAAAGTTTGGGGCTGCGGCGCTTATGTGGAAAAGTTTCAGGCTGATAAGCTCGAACCCAAAGCGGATAAATGGATCTTCATGGGACACCCAAAACAGTTGGGTATACCTTCAGTCTCAGATCCGAAAGCAATAGGGATTGTTTCTAGAATCGGGTCCTTTCTCGAGGAAAAGTTTCTCTCGAAAGAATTGAGTGGGAGGATGGTGGAGACTTTATGAAGTTATTGAACCGTCACTTCAACTAGTTGTAACGCCCCGAGACCGATGTGCCAGGTGTCTTCCAGTTATTCGCTGTCGTTGCCATGTCATTTGCTTGCGTGTTGCATCTTATCATGTCATCATGTGCATTGCATCATCATGTTTTCAAAACTTGCATCCGTCCCGGTCTCCTCGTTCTCTCCGTTGTCTGTTGTGAGCCCAACCACACTTGCACGCGCCCGCGGCATGTCAGAAATAGTATTTTATAAGTGGCCGGAAAATGTTCTCGGAATGGGATGAGAGTTGACGTGTGGTCTTATTATAGTGTAGATAGACCGCCTGTCAAGTTTCATCGCATTCGGAGATTGTTTGATGCCCCAACGGATAAATATAGCGGCAATATAGTCGGTCTAACGTCAGACGTTTTCGGTCTCCGAAAACAGTCGCCGGGCCGCCCTCTCTTCTCTTCTCTCAGCTCGAGACCATCTACACAGCTCACTACCTACCGCCAGGCCCTACCTAACCTCTCTCGTCAGCCCGCGACCCTCCTCGCGCGCGCGTCCGAAAAGCTGTCCCGGACCCGACTCCGGCTGTCGCTACCATTGTGTTCGGATCATCCCCTAACATCTACAAAACGTCACCGCTTTCTCATTTAGACTCCCTAGCTATTTTATCCGCGATCGTCCGTTTGCGATCGTAGGGTCGAGATTACCCCTAACCTAATCCAACAACGTATAAATAGTGGACAACCCTAAAACCTAGGGAGCTGTCCCATCCATCCCGTGTCCGCCGCCGCCGCTCCAAAAATCTTCCTCGGGATCCCCTTCTCCTCATTTTCCTCCACCCACCAACAGGAGCCCGAGATCCTTCTCCCCGACCCCGAGCACCCAATCCACCCGTCGCCGAGCCTCCTTGCAGCAGCAGCCTCCCCGTGCGCGTCTCCTGCATCTTCATCCTCCAGCAGGCTACTCCGCGTCTCCTCTCCTCCTCCTGTGCCTCGATCCAGGGTGGATCGAGAGCAGCGCCGCCCGGCCCCGACCACCGTGCCGCCAGCTCGCCGTCAGCAACTCCAAGATCCTCCAGGCCGGCCCCTTCACGCCCTGTCTTTCTCCTTTCCTTCCTTCCCATTGTTTCGTCTCTCTCTCTCTCTGACCTCCCCGCTCTCCCTCTCTTGTCCTGGATAGGAACAACGACGCCAGGGCGCCCGGAGCTCGAGCTCATCCGGCCCCACCGCCCAGATCCATCTCCTGCACCATGCATCTTGGCGTCCCCATGCTCCTTGTCGCCGGAACCCCCACCAAGTCCCACACCGCGCCATGGGCGCCTCTCCTGCTTCGGCCTCCAAGTTCTAGCGCGAAGTCCCGCTCCCGTTGGCCGAGCTCGACCCTGCCTCCAGCTAGGTTGGGATCCCCAAGGCCGGATCCGCCCGTCCAGCCGCCCACTGCGCCCACTCGCAGCGCCAGTCGCCGCCCTCCGCTGCTGCTTTGCCGCTGTCCAGCCGTGCCGCCGTTCCTCTGTTTCCTCTGCTTCGTGTACGAGCGAGGAGAACGACCGCAACGCTCCTGTTTCGTTGACCGAGTCCGCCCGAGCCGGCCCGTTGCTGTTTTCCCCTGCAGGCCTCCCTCTCCGTCTAAACCGGCACAAGGCCACTTGGTGAGCAGTCCCAGATCCAGCACCCACTAGTCCAGCCCAGCGCCAAGGCCTGCCAGCGCTCCAGGCCCAGATTGCCCCTTCGCGGCCTACCTCCTCCTCCATTGAACCGGGCCGAGGCCCATGGTGAGGCCACCACCAGCGCCTCCTTTTTTTTACTATTCTGTTGGACCTCTGCTTAGTTTTGGCCCATGTAGTGTTTTTTCCCCCTGTGAATTTGTCTAATTTCCAGAGCATTGCAGTTTTACAGAAAACCCCTTCGGGATCATGCATTTAATAACTTCTAAACCGTGCATCGGATATAAACAAACTTAATATGAAACTTCCTTAAAATTGTGTCTAGTTTCATAATATGTCATTTTCATCCATGTTTAAAATGTTGTTTGCATTAATTTGCCCCTATGCCATGCTAAAATGAAGTAATTCATAACTAAATAACCGTAGCTCCGATTTAAATAAACTTTATATGTAAATGGGGTAGAATTTTGCCTAGTTTATCATGGTGACATTGTTTTGCATGCCTAACAACTCTAAAATATGTTTTAGGACAGAACAGGACCTATTCTAAAATATGCTATGGGGATTTACCAGAATTATTGTTCGTTGCTTCCGGCCTCATTTAAACTTGCCTAGATAGGTAGTTTTGTTGTGCTTCACCTCTTGCCATGCTTAATAACATTTAATATTGTTGGGTACATAAACGAGATCGAACTAAATAAGTCATGTGGTGATCCGTTAATATGCAACTCGTTGCATATTGAGCTCCACTTAATTTGTAGGATTGTTTGTGCATTTTGCCATGCCATGCCTCTTTAAACCGGACATGCATCATACTCGTTTGTGCATCATGCCATGTTGATGTGTTGGTTGTTTACTATGTTGTGTGCTTCTTTTTCGGTGATTGCTTCCTCGGGTTGGTTCCGGTAACGTCGAGCTTGTGAGGATCCGTTCAACTTCGTCCGTTTGTCTTCTTCATGGACTCGTTCTTCTTCCTTGCGGGATTTCAGGCAAGATGATCATACCCTCGAAATCACTACTATCTTTGCTATGCTAGTTTGCTCACTCTTTTGCTATGCCATTGCTACGATGCCTATGAAGGAAATATGCCCTAGAGGCAATAATAAAGTTATTATTTATTTCCTTATATCATGATAAATGTTTATTATTCATGCTAGAATTGTATTAACCGGAAACATAATACATGTGTGAATACATAGACAAACAGAGTGTCACTAGTATGCCTCTACTTAACTAGCTCGTTAATCAAAGATGGTTATGTTTCCTAACCATGGACAAAGAGTTGTTATTTGATTAACGGGATCACATCATTAGTTGAATGATCTGATTGACATGACCCATTCCATTAGCTTAGCACCCGATCGTTTAGTATGTTGCTATTGCTTTCTTCATGACTTATACATGTTCCTATGACTATGAGATTATGCAACTCCCGTTTGCCGGAGGAACACTTTTGGGTGCTACCAAACATCACAACGTAACTGGATGATTATAAAGGAGCATTACAGGTGTCTCCAAAGGTAGATGTTGGGTTGGCGTATTTCGAGATTAGGATTTGTCACTCCGATTGTCGGAGAGGTATCTCTGGGCCCTCTCGGTAATGCACATCACTTAAGCCTTGCAAGCATTACAACTAATGAGTTAGTTGCGAGATGATGTATTACGGAACGAGTAAAGAGACTTGCCGGTAACGAGATTGAACTAGGTATTGGATACCGACGATCGAATCTCGGGCAAGTAACATACCGATGACAAAGGGAACAACGTATGTTATTATGCGGTCTGACCGATAAAGATCTTCGTAGAATATGTAGGAGCCAATATGGGCATCCAGGTCCCGCTATTGGTTATTGACCGGAGACGTGTTTCGGTCATGTCTACATTGTTCTGGAACCGTAGGGTCCGCACGCTTAAGGTTTCGATGACAGTTATATTATGAGTTTATGAGTTTTGATGTATCGAAGGAATTAGGTGTCCCGGATGAGATCGGGGACATGACGAGGAGTCTCGAAATGGTCGATACGTAAAGATCGATATATTGGACGACTATATTCGGACATCAGAAAGGTTCCGAGTGATTCAGGTATTTTCGGAGGTACCGGGGAGTTACGGGAATACGGGGAAGAGTATTGGGCCTTAATGGGCTTTAGTGGGAAGGAGCCACGAGGTGGCGCGCGCCCCTCCCAAGTCCAGTCCGAATTGGACAAGGGATTTGGGGCGCGGCCCACCTCTCCCTTCCTTCTCCACTTCCCTCCTTTCCCCCCTTCTCCTAGTTGGACTAGGAAAGAAGGAGTCCTACTCCCGATGGGAGTAGGACTCCCCTTGGCGCGCCAACTCCTAGGCCGGCTGCCCCTCCTCCCTTGCTCCTTTATATACGGGGGCAGGGGCACCCCATGACACACAAGTTGATCCTTGGTGATCGTTCCTTAGCCGTGTGCGGTGCCCCCTCCCACCAAATTCCACCACGATCATATTGTTGCAGTGCTTAGGCGAAGCCCTGCGTCGGTAATACATCAAGATCGTCACCACGCTGTCGTGCTGACGGAACTCTTCCTCGACGCTTTGCTGGATCGGAGCCCAAGGATCGTCATCGAGCTGAACGTGTGCTAAGAACTCGGAGGTGCCGGAGTAACGGTGCTAGGATCGGTCGGATCGGGAAGACGTACGACTACTTCCTCTATGTTGTGTGATCGCTTCCGCAGTCGGTCTGTGTTGGTACGTAGACAACACTCTCCCCTCTGGTTGCTATGCATCACCATGATCTTGCGTGTGCGTAGGAATTTTTTGCAATTACTACGTTCCCCAACAGTGGCATCCGAGCCTAGGTTTTATGGTTTGATGTTATTTGCACGAGTAGAACACAAGTGAGTTGTGGGCGATACAAGTCATATTGCCTACCAGCATGTCATACTTTGGTTCGGCGGTATTGTTGGACGAGACGACCCGGACCAACCTTACGCGTACGCTTACGCGAGACCGGTTCCCTCGACGTGCTTTGCACATAGATGGCTTGCGGGCGACTGTCTCTCCAACTTTAGTTGAACCGAGTGTGGCTACGCCCGGTCGTTGAGAAGGTTAAAACAGAGTCTATTTGACAAACTATCGTTGTGGTTTTGATGCGTAGGTGAGATGAGTTCTTACTTAAGCCCGTAGCAGCCACGTAAAACTTGCAACAACAAAGTAGAGGACGTCTAACTTATTTTTGCAGGGCATGTTGTGATGTGATATGGTCAAGGCATGATGCTAAATTTTATTGTATGAGATGATCATGTTTTGTAACCAAGTTATCGGCAACTGGCAGGAGCCATATGGTTGTCGCTTTATTGTATGCAATGCAATCGCGATGTAATGCTTTACTTTATTGCTAAGCGGTAGTGATAGTCGTGGAAGCATAAGATTGGCGAGACGACAACGATGCTACGATGGAGATCAAGGTGTCGCGCCGGTGACGATGGTGATCATGACGGTGCTTCGGAGATGGAGATCACAAGCACAAGATGATGATGGCCATATCATATCACTTATATTGATTGCATGTGATGTTTATCCTTTTATGCATCTTATCTTGCTTTGATTGACGGTAGCATTATAAGATGATCTCTCACTAAATTATCAAGAAGTGTTCTCCCTGAGTATGCACCGTTGCCAAAGTTCGTCGTGCCCAGACACCACGTGATGATCGGGTGTGATAAGCTCTACGTCCATCTACAACGGGTGCAAGCCAGTTTTGCACATGCAGAATACTCAGGTTAAACTTGACGAGCCTAGCATATGCAGATATGGCCTCGAAACACGGAGACCGAAAGGTCGAGCGTGAATCATATAGTAGATATGATCAACATAATGATGTTCACCATTGAAAACTACTCCATCTCACGTGATGATCGGTTATGGTTTAGTTGATTTGGATCACGTGATCACTTAGAGGATTAGAGGGATGTCTATCTAAGTGGGAGTTCTTAAGTAATATGATTAATTGAACTTAAATTTATCATGAACTTAGTCCTGGTAGTATTTTGTAAATCATGTTGTAGATCAATAGATCGCGTTGTTGCTTCCCTGTGTTTACTTTGATATGTTCCTAGAGAAAATTGTATTGAAAGATGTTAGTAGCAATGATGCGGATTGGATCCGTGATCTGAGGTTCATCCTCATTGCTGCACAGAAGAATTATGTCCTTGATGCACCGCTAGGTGATAGACCTATTGCAGGAGCAGATGCATACGTTATGAACGTTTGGCTAGCTCAATATGATGACTACTTGATAGTTTAGTGCACCATGCTTAATGGCTTAGAATCGGGACTTCAAAGACGTTTTGAACGTCATGGACCATATGAGATGTTCCAGGAGTTGAAGATAATATTTCAAGCAAATACCCGAGTTGAGAGATATGAAGTCTCCAACAAGTTCTATAGCTAAAAGATGGAGGAGAATCGCTCAACTAGTGAGCATGTGCTCAGATTGTCTGGGTACTACAATCGCTTGAATCAAGTGGGAGTTAATCTTCCAGATAAGATAGTGATTGCCAGAATTCTCTAGTCACCATGACCAAGTTAGTAGAACTTCGTGATGAACTATAGTATGCAAGGGATGACGAAAACGACTCCCGAGCTTTAAATGATGATGAAATCGATGAAGGTAGAAATCAAGAAAAACATCAAGTGTTGATGGTAGACAAGACCACTAGTTTCAAGAAAAGGGCAGAGGGAAGAAGGGGAACTTCAAAAAGAACAGCAAGCAAGTTGCTGCTCAAGTGAAGAAGCCCAAGTCTGGACCTAAGCCTGAGACTGAGTGCTTCTACTGCAAAGGGACTGGTCACTGGAAGCGGAACTACCCCAAGTGATTGGCAGATAAGAAGGATGGCAAAGTGAACATAAGTATATTTGATATACATGTTATTGATGTGTACTTTACTAGTGTTTATAGAAAACCCTCAGTATTTGATACTAGTTCAGTTGCTAAGATTAGTAACTCGAAACGGGAGTTGCAGAATAAATAGAGACTAGTTAAGGGTGAAGTGACGATGTGTGTTGGAAGTGGTTCCAAGATTGATATGATCATCATCGCACACTCCCTATAATTTTGGGATTAGTGTTGAACCTAAATAAGTGTTATTTGGTGTTTGCGTTGAGCATGAATATGATTTGATCATGTTTATTGCAATACGGTTATTCATTAAATTCAGAGAATAATTGTTGTTCTGTTTACATGAATAAAACCTTCAATGGTCATACACCCAATGAAACAAGTTCATTGGATCTCGATCGTAGTGATACACATATTCATGATATTGAAACCAAAAGATGCAAAGTTAATAATGATAGTGCAACTTATTTGTGGCACTGCCGTTTAGGTCATATTGGTGTAAAACGCATGAAGAAACTCCATACTGATGGGCTTTTTGAATCACTTGATTATGAATCAGTTGATGCTTGCGAACCATGACTCATGGGCAAGATGACTAAAACTCTGTTCTTCGGAACAATGGAGCGAGCGACAGATTTGCTGGAAATCATACATACTGATGTATGTGGTCCGATGAATATTGAGGCTCGCGACATGTATCATTATTTTCTGATCTTCACAGATGATTTGAGCAGATATGAGTATATCTACTTGATGAAACATAAGTCTGAAACATTTGAAAAGTTCAAAGAATTTCAGAGTGAAGTGAAAAATCATCGTAACAAGAAAATAAAGTTTCTATGATCTGATCGTAGAGAAGAGTATTTGAGTTACGAGTTTGGCCTTCAGTTAAAAACAATGTGAAATAGTTTCACTACTCACGCCACATGGAACACCATAGTGTAATGGTGTGTCCGAACGTCATAACCGTACTTTATTAGATATAGTGCGATCTATGATGTCTCTTACCGATCTACCACTATCGTTTTGGGGTTATGCATTAGAGACAGCTGCATTCACGTTAAAAAGGGGCACCATCTAAGTCCGTTGAGACGACACAATCTGAACTGTGGTTTAGCAAGAAACCAAAGTAGTCGTTTCTTAAAGTTTGGGGTTGTGATGCTTATGTGAAAAAGTTTCATCCTGATAAGCTCAAAACCAAATCGGAGAAATATGTCTTCATAGGATACCCAAAAGGAGACTGTTGGGTACACCTTCTATCACAGATCCTAAGGCAAGACATTCGTTGCTAAGAATGGATCCTTTCTAGAGAAGGAGTTTCTCTCGAAAGAAGTGAGTGGGAGGAAAGTAGAAAACTTGATAAGGTAATTATACCTTCTCCCTTATTAGAAAGTAGTTCATCACAGAAATCTGTTCTTATGACTACTACACCAATTAGTGAGGAAGCTAATGATGATGATCATGTAACTTCAGATCAAGTTACTACCGAATCTCGTAGGTAAACCAGAGTGAGATCCGCACCAGAGTGGTACGGTAATCCTGTTTTGGAAGTCATGTTACTAGACCATGACGAACTTGCGAACTATGAGGAAGCGATGATGAGCCCAAATTCCGCGAAATGGTTTGAGGCCATGAAATCTGAGATATGATCCATGTATGAGAACAAAGTATGGACTTTGATGGATTTGCCCGATGATCGGCAAGCCATAGAAAATAAATGGATCTTCAAGAGGAAGACATACATTGATAGTAGTGTTACTATCTACAAAGCTAGAATTGTCGCAAAAGGTTTTCGACAAGTTCAAGGTGTTGACTACGATGAGAGTTTCTCACTCGTATCTATGCTTAAGTCTGTCCGAATCATGTTAGCAATTGCCGCATTTTATGAAATCCGGCAAATGGATAAACAAAACTGCATTCCTTAATGGATTTATTAAAGAAGAGTTGTATATGATGCGACTAGAGGGTTTTGTCGATCCTAAAGGTGTTAACAAATATGCAAGCTCCAGCGATCCATCTATGGACTGGTGAAAGCATCTCGGAGTTGGAATATACGCTTTGATAAGTTGATCAAAGCATATAGTTTTATACAGACTTGCGATGAAGCCTGTATTTACAAGAAAGTGAGTGGGAGCACTACAGCATTTCTGAGAAAGTATATGTGAATGACATATTGTTGATCGGAAATAATGTAGAATTATTCTGTAAAGCATAAAGGAGTGTTTGAAAAGAGTTTTTCAAAGAAAGACTTCGGTAAAGCTACTTACATATTGAGCTCCAAGATCTATAGAGATAGATCAAGAAGCTTGATAAGTTTTTTTTTCAATGAGTACATACCTTGACAAGATTTTCAAGTAGTTCAAAATGGAGCAGTCAAAGAAAGAGTTCTTGCCTGTAGTACAAGGTGTGAAGTTGAGTAAGACTCAAAGCCCGACCACGGCAGAAGATAGAAAGAGAATGAAAGTCATTCCCTATGCCTTGGCCATAGGTTCTATAAAGTATGTCATGCTGTATACCAGATCTATTGTATACCCTGCACTGATTTGGCAAGGGAGTACAACAGTGATCTAGGCGTAGATCACTGGACAGCGGTCAGAATTATCCTTAGTGAAATAAGGATATGTTTCTCGATTATGGACGTGACAAAAGGTTCGTCGTAAAGGGTTACGCCGATGCAAGTTTTGACACTAATCTAGATGACTCTAAATCTCGGTCTAGATACATATTGAAAGTGGGAGCAATTAGCTAGAGTAGCTCCATGCAGAGCATTGTTGACATAAAAATTTGCAAAATACATGTGGATCTGAATGTGGCAGACCCGTTGACTAAGATTCTCTCACAAGCAAAACATGATCACACCTTAGTACTCTTTGGGTGTTAATCACATAGCGATGTGAACTAGATTACTGAATCTAGTAAACCCTTTGGGTATTGGTCGCATGGCGATGTGAACTATGGGTGTTAATCACATGATGATGTGAACTATCGATGTTAATCACATGGTGATGTGATCTAGATTATTGACTCTAGTGCAAGTGGGAGACTGAAGGAAATATGCCCTAGAGGCAATAATAAAGTTATTATTTATTTCCTTATATCATGATAAATGTTTATTATTCATGCTAGAATTGTATTAACCGGAAACATAATACATGTGTGAATACATAGACAAACAGAGTGTCACTGGTATGCCTCTACTTGACTAGCTCGTTAATCAAAGATGGTTATGTTTCCTAACCATGGACAAAGAGTTGTTATTTGATTAACGGGATCACATCATTAGTTGAATGATCTGATTGACATGACCCATTCCATTAGCGTAGCACCCGATCGTTTAGTATGTTGCTATTGCTTTCTTCATGACTTATACATGTTCCTATGACTATGAGATTATGCAACTCCCGTTTGCCGGAGGAACACTTTTGGGTGCTACCAAACGTCACAACGTAACTGGGTGATTATAAAGGAGCATTACAGGTGTCTCCAAAGGTAGATGTTGGGTTGGCGTATTTCGAGATTAGGATTTGTCACTCCGATTGTCGGAGAGGTATCTTTGGGCCCTCTCGGTAATGCACATCACTTAAGCCTTGCAAGCATTACAACTAATGAGTTAGTTGCGAGATGATGTATTACGGAACGAGTAAAGAGACTTGCCGGTAACGAGATTGAACTAGGTATTGGATACCGACGATCGAATCTCGGGCAAGTAACATACCGATGACAAAGGGAACAACGTATGTTATTATGCGGTCTGACCGATAAAGATCTTCGTAGAATATGTAGGAGCCAATATGGGCATCCAGGTCCCGCTATTGGTTATTGATCGGAGACGTGTCTCGGTCATGTCTACATTATTCTCGAACCGTAGGGTCCGCACGCTTAAGGTTTCGATGACAGTTATATTATGAGTTTATGAGTTTTGATGTACCGAAGGAGTTCGGTGTCCCGGATGAGATCGGGGACATGACGAGGAGTCTCGAAATGGTCGAGACGTAAAGATCGATATATTGGGCGACTATATTCGGACATCGGAAAGGTTCCGAGTGATTCAGGTATTTTCGGAGGTACCGGGGAGTTACGGGAATGCGGGGAAGAGTATTGGGCCTTAATGGGCTTTAGTGGGAAGGAGCCAGGAAGTGGCGCGCGCCCCTCCCAAGTCCAGTCCGAATTGGACAAGGGATTTGGGGCGCAGCCCACCTCTCCCTTCCTTCTCCACTTCCCTCCTTTCCCCCCTTCTCCTAGTTGGACTAGGAAAGAAGGAGTCCTACTCCCGGTGGGAGTAGGACTCCCCTTGGCGCGCCAATTCCTAGGCCGGCCGCCCCTCCTCCCTTGCTCCTTTATATACGGGGGCAGGGGGCACCCCATGACACACAAGTTGATCCTTGGTGATCGTTCCTTAGCCGTGTGCGGTGCCCCCTGCCACCAAATTCCACCTCGATCATATTGTTGCAGTGCTTAGGCGAAGCCCTGCGTCGGTAATACATCAAGATCGTCACCACGCCGTCGTGCTGACGGAACTCTTCCTCGACGCTTTGCTGGATCGGAGCCCGAGGATCGTCATCGAGCTGAACGTGTGCTAAGAACTCGGAGGTGCCGGAGTAACGGTGCTTGGATCGGTCGGATCGGGAAGACGTACGACTACTTCCTCTATGTTGTGTGATCGCTTCCGCAGTCGGTCTGCGTTGGTACGTAGACAACACTCTCCCCTCTCGTTGCTATGCATCACCATGATCTTGCGTGTGCGTAGGAATTTTTTTGAAATTACTACGTTCCCCAACAGCCTACCACTTGCTTGTCAGCCTCCCAAATTGCCATGTTCAGCCTCTAACCCACCAATGTCCTAGCAAACCGTTGATTGGCTATGTTACCGCTTTGCTCAACCCCTCTTATAGCGTTGTTAGTTGCAGGTGAAGATTGAAGTTTGTTCCTTGTGTGGAACATGGAGATGTTGTTCCTTGTTGGAACATGTTTACTTGTTGGGATATCACTATATATCTTATTTAATTAATGCATCTATATATTTGGTAAAGGGTGGAAGGCTCGGCCTTATGCCTGGTGTTTTGTTCCACTCTTGCCGCCCTAGTTTCCGTCATATCGGTGTTATGTTCCCGGATTTTGCGTCCCTTACGCGGTTGGGCTATAATGGGAACCCCTCGACAGTTCGCCTTAAGTAAAGCTTTTCCAGCAATGCCCAACATTGGTTTTACCATTTGCCACCTAGCCTTTTTCCCTTGGGAGTCGCGCATCCCGAGGGTCATCTTTATTTTAACCCCCCCGGGCCAGTGCTTGTCTAAGCGTTGGTCCAAACTAGAGCCCCTTGCAGCGCCACCTCGGGGAAACTTGAGGGCTGGTTTTAGTTGTACGGACTGCTTATCCGGTGTTGCCCTGAGAACGAGATATGTGCAGCTCCTATCAGGATGTCGGCGCATCGGGCGGTGTTGCTGGTTTAGTTTTACCCTGTCGAAATGTCTTGTTGTACTAGGATACCGAGTCTGATCGGAATGTCTCGGGTGGAGGTCTATTCCTTCGTTGACCGTGAGAGCTTGTCATGGGCTAAGTTGGGACACCCCTGCAGGGATTTGAACTTTCGAAAGCCGTGCCCGCGGTTATGGGCAGATGGGAATTTGTTAACATTCGGTTGTAGAAAACCTGAAGTTGACCTTAATTAAAATGAATCAACCGCGTGTGTAACCGTGATGGTCTCTTTCCGGCGGAGTCCGGGAAGTGAACACGGTTGTTGGAGTTATGCTTGACGTAGGTAGTCCAGGATCACTTCTTGATCATACTTTTATCGACCGTGCTTTGCCTTCTCTTCTCGCTCTCATTTGCGTATGTTAGCCACCATATATGCTAGTCGCTTGCTGCAGCTCCACCTCATACCTTTACCTTACCCATAAGCTTAAATAGTCTTGATCGCGAGGGTGCGAGATTGCTGAGTCCCTGTGGCTCACAGATACTTCCAAAACCAGCTTGCAGGTGTCGTCGAGTCCGTGCAGATGACGCAACCCAGCTCAGGAGGAGCTCGATGAAGATCTTGTCCTTTATGTTGTTTCGTGCTAGTTGATCAGTAGTGGAGTCCAGTTGGGGTCGATCGGGGACCTTTGTCGCATTTAGGGTTCTTCTTTTATTTTGGTGCTGTAGCCGGACCTTGAGTGTATTTGATTGATGTAATGCTTTATTTATGTAATTGTGTGAAGTGGCGATTGTAAGCCAACTATGTATTTTTTCCCCTATTGTATTACATGGGTTGTGTGAAGATTACCTCATTTGCGACATATGCCTTCAATGCGATTATGCCTCTAAGTCGTGCCTCGACACGTGGGAGATATAGTCGCATCGAGGGTGTTACACTAGTGTATAGCAGGGCACAAGGAGTTGTTCCTGTGGCACCTACACCAATTGAAGTGGAAGCTTATGATAGTGATCATGAAACTTCGGATCAAGTCACTACCAAAACCTCGTAGGACGACAAGGATGCGTACTACTTCAGAGTGGTACGTAATCCTGTCTTGGAAGTCATGTTGCTAGATAACAATGAACCTACGAGCTATGGAGAAGCGATGGTGGGCCTGGATTCCGATAAATGGCTCGGGGCCATAAAATCCGAGAGAGGATCCATGTATGGAAACAAAGTGTAGACTTTGGCAGAACAGCTCGATGGTCGTAAGGCTGTTGAGTACAGATGGATTTTAAAAGGAAGACGGACAATGATGGTAAATGTCACCATTAAGAAAGCTCAACTTGTCGTTAAGATGTTTTCCGACAAGTTCAAGGAGTTGACTGCGATGAGACTTTCTCACTCATAGCGATGCTAAGAGTCTGTTGGAATTATATTAGCAATTACTGCATTATTTATGAAATCTTGCAGATAGGATGTCAAAACATTGTTTCCTCGATGATTTTCTTGAGGAAATGTTGTATGTGATACAACCGGAAGGTTTTGTCAATCCTGAAAGATGCTAATAAGTATGCAAAGCTCCAGCAATCCTTCTAAGGACTGGAGTAAGCATCTCGGAGTTGGAATATACACTTTGATGATGATCAAAGATTTTGGGTGTATACAAAGTTTATGAGAAACTTGTATTTCCAAAGAAGTGAGTGGGAGCACTATAGAATTTCTGATGAATATATGTTGTTGATCGGAAATGATGTAGAATTTCTGGAAAGCATACATAGTTATTTGGAAAGTGTTTTTCAATGGAAAACCTGAATTAGGCTACTTGAGTATTGAGCATTAAGATCTGTAAGGATAGATCAAAACGCTTAATAGTACTTTCAAATGAGCACATACCTTGACATGATCTTGAAGGTGTTCAAGATGGATCAGTCAAAGAAGGAGTTCTTGCCTGAGTTGTAAGGTATGAAGTTAAGACTTAAAGCTCGACCACGGCAGAATAGAGAGAAAGGACGAAGGTCGTCCCCTATGCTTAAGACATAGGCTCTACAGTATGCTATGCTGTGTACAGCACCTGAAGTGTGCCTTGCCATGAGTCAGTCAAGGGGTACAAGAGTGATCCAAGAATGGATCACAGGACAGCGGTCAAAGTTATCCTTAGTAACTAGTGGACTAAGGTATTTTATCGATTATGGAGGTGGTAAAAGAGTTCGTCGTAAAGGGTTACGCCGATGCGAACTTTAACACTAATCTAGATTATTCTGAGTAGTAAACTGGATTCGTATAGTAAAACAGTTTTTTGGAATAGCTCCAAATGTAGCGTAGTAGTTGCATTTACAAGATGTCATAGAAATTTGCGAAGTACATACGGATCTGAAAGGTTTAGACCCGTTGACTACAACCTCTATAACAAGCAACATGATCAAACCCAGAACACATTGAGTGTTAATCACATAGTGATGTGAACTAGATTATTGACTCTAGTAAACTCTTTGGATGTTGGTCACATGGCGATGTGACCTGTGAGTGTTAATCACATGGCGATGTGAACTAGATTATTGACTCTAGTGCAAGTGGGAGACTGTTGGAAATATGCCCTAGAGGCAATAATAAAATGGTTATTATTATATTTCCTTGTTCATGATAATCGTTTATTATCCATGCTAGAATTGTATTGATAGAAAACTCAGATACATGTGTGGATACATAGACAACACCATGTCCCTAGTGAGCCTCTAGTTGACTAGCTCGTTGATCAATAGATGGTTACGGTTTCCTGACCATGGACATTGGATGTCGTTGATAACGGAATCACATCATTAGGAGAATGATGTGATGGACACGACCCAATCATAAGCCTAGCACAAAGATTGTGTAGTTCGTATGCTAAAGCTTTTCTAATGTCAAGTATCATTTCCTTAGACCATGAGATTGTGCAACTCCAGGATACCGTAGGAATGCTTTGGGTGTGCCAAACGTCACAACGTAACTGGGTGGCTATAAAGGTACACTACGGGTATCTCCGAAAGTGTCTGTTGGGTTGGCACGAATCGAGACTGGGATTTGTCACTCCGTGTGACGGAGAGGTATCTTTGGGCCCACTCGGTAGGACATCATCATCATATGCGCAATGTAACCAAGGAGTTGATCATGGGATGATGTGTTACGGAACGAGTAAAGAGACTTGCCGGTAACGAGATTGAACAAGGTATCGGATACCGACGATCGAATCTCGGGCAAGTACAATACCGCTGGACAAAGGGAATTGTATACGGGATTGATTGAATTCTCGACATCATGGTTCATCCGATGAGATCATCGTGGAACATGTGGGAGCCAATATGGGTATCCAGATCCCGCTATTGGTTATTGGCCAGAGAGGTGTCTCGGTCATGTCTGCATGGTTCCCGAACCCGTAGGGTCTACACACTTAAGGTTCGGTGACGCTAGAGTTGTTATGGGAAATAGTATGTGGTTACCGAAGGTAGTTCGGAGTCCCGGATGAGATCCCGGACGTCACGAGGAGTTCCGGAATGGTCCGGTGGTGAAGATCGATATATTGAACGAAGGGTATTGGAGTCCGGAAGTGTTCCGGAGGTACCAGGCTATGGCCAGCATGACCGAAAGGTGTTTCGGGAGCCCCGGCAAGTGTTGGAGGGCCTCATGGGCCAAAGGGGAAGGGTCAAACCAGCCCACTAAGTGTTGGTGCGCCCCCACACACCCTTTCACACGTTACTTGGGGAGGTGGGGCGCCTCCACCTAGCTTGGGAGGCAAGCCTCCACCTGCTTGGCTTGGGGGGCAAGTCTCCCTAGGATTTCCCCTAGGGAGATCCAATCTGCCTAGCCGCCGCCCCCTAGGGGAAACCCTAGGGCGCCTCCCCCTCTCCCCTTGCCCCTATATATAGTGGAGGGGTGGGAGGGCAGCCGTGACCTCTTCCCTGGCGCAGCCCTCCCTCCTCCTACCTTCTCCTCCTCCTTCATGGTGCTTGGCGAAGCCCTGCCGGAGAACCACGAGCTCCACCACCACCACGTCGTCGTGCTGACGGAGCTCTCCCTCAATTTCTCCTCTCCCCTTGCTGGATCAAGAAGGAGGAGACGTTCCCGGGCTGTACGTGTGTTGAACGCGGAGGTGCCGTCCGTTCGGCACTTGGATCGGATCTTCCGTGATTTGAATTACCGCGAGTACGACTCCATCAACCGCGTTCTTGTAACGCTTCCGCTTAGCGATCTACAAGGGTATGTAGATGCACTCTTCTTCCCCTCATTGTAGGTCTCTCCATAGATAGATCTTGGTGACACGTAGGAATTTTTTTAATTTCTGCTACGTTCCCCAACATAAAGTGCATAAAAATTATGTGAAATATATGTGAATAGTTCTTGAAATTGTTTGTATGACTCGACAATTGAAATATGTGTGAATTTTCATAAATATATATAAACATTTTTAAGTAGTGAATATTGATGAAATAAAAAAACATTTCACAAAAATGTAGCAGAGAATCCATTAAATGTCTTTTTTGAAATGCCCCAAGAGAATTGAACAAATTTGAATGAAACTACCAAGAAACCAACATTGAAATCTTTTTGAAACATTTGAGAAACATGCATTTTTTCCAGAAATTGAAACATTGTTAGGACCCACCAAGTATATCTAATAAATTAGACAAGGAGTGTTTTTTTAGGCTACCATATTGTTGTTTTAACACAGCGCAATTGCAGATGCCCACATATACGCATATGTGCACACCCTTCCTTTATGAGTACTTCCAAAATACTAAGCCCACATCACATCTTAAGATTGTCAAAGTTACTGCAGGCGTCTCATAGTCGACGAAAACATCTTCTTTCACTTAACGAACATCACTGAAAAGACTGAAACAAATCTAGAAAAATACGAGCATTAATGCCAAGTTTAAAACTTAAAGCCTGGTGAGTTGGTTTCACAAGAAACCTAACCAATTGAGCTCATTTCACGACCTACCTTATTATTGCCTCTCGTGCTTGACTACGAAATAAAACAATAAAATGGTATGAAATTACCATCCCGACAACTTTGTCCCTAAATGTAATTATAAGGTTTTCAATTGGCAGCTGAAAGTCCAGTTCATCAATCTTAAGATGTGATGTCGGCTCAATTTCCTAGTGAACCGCGTATGTGCATTCATATGGATGAGTTTACATGCATATTCTTTTTAAACATGTGCGTGGATGTAAACATCTACGATTGTCCCGTATAGATGCTCTTAGAGATGGGGTCTGTGTATGTGCATTCATAGAGCGTGCATGTTTTTTTAGAAACATGTGCGCATATGTGAGCAACTACAATTGCCCCGTGTTAAGAGAAAGTTCCAGCTATCGAAAATTTGCGAACCAACATATGACTGGATGGTTAGAGGTACAGCGGTATCCCTAGCCCATCAGAATTCAAGTCATGGTGTTTGCACTATTTTTGGATTTATTTCAGGATTTTCGACGATACACTTTTAGTAAGAGGGGACGTTCTCGTCGACGACGAGGCGCTTAAGGCGACTTCGAAAATCTTAAAATGATATGCGGGCGCAGTCTTCCAAAGATGCTTATAGAGATAGGGTGTGCATGTGCGCACTTATAGCGGTGAGTGTTTACGTGTATATATGAGCGTATATATATGAGCGCTTGTTTAAAAAAAAGTTACCGAAAATTTGAGGAAAACTAGCGTATAGGGTGTAGGCCCATTAATAGTCGTGGGCCAAGGCCTGTTGTGCGATGCCTCAGGCCACCACCAACAGCCGAACCGCCCGCCGCCACCCCCCGCACGCCGCCAGCGCTAGGGCCACAGCTGAGCGACGGCCGGCGGAGGGACCCCTACTCGCCGGCTCACCGCGACGCCTCCGCTCCGCACCACCAGGCCTCGCTAGCGTGCCGCCGTCGGCGCTGACCCTCCTCGTCCGCTGCCCACTCCTCGTCCGTTCCTTCCCCTCGTCTCCGCCGGCGGCGCCAGCCGACCCCGAGGCCCGACAGCAGCTCGGCAGCGACCGGCCAAGTATGTCTTTTTAGTTGACTATATCAGTTTACCGTTTTTTAGTGCAGAAGAATCCGGTTTTCAGTTATCACTGACCGTGCCTCCTTCTCCCCAGGCCGCCCAGTCCTCCTGTCCCGCCTTCCGCGCCGCCAGCCACCAGCGCGCATGGTTTGCGCCGCCATCTCAGTAGCCGGCAGACCTGCCACGTCCCTCTCCCGTCGTCCAGCACTCGGCCTCCACAGCCGCCGCCTGCTCTGGGCTCGCGCGACGAGTCTTCAATATACAATGAGCCGGGTTGCGCCGCGGCTGAGCTCTGCCATGTTTGGGGCCCCCACGCCCGACCATGACGAAGCACGCGCAGGTGCGCAGGAAGGTAATGGGATTGGCTTTGATATGATTATCAGTAGGAATTTGGAATAGTCACATTGGATATTACTACTTATCAGATTCGTGGTAGCTTATTCCTCCTACCAGCGGTTTCAATGTAAATAGGTTGTTGAACTGATGAACGAACATGCTAATAATCCATCACTTGATTCTCCTTCCTACCTGCGTTTTGATGTGGTATTACGTCTTACGTGCAACCAGCCACTTGTTGAATTGTCTAAATTCTTGAGAACGTTTTGTATTGGTTGTTAGTTCTATCCGGAAATAATCTGTTGTTATCTGCTAGTCGATTAATCTTGTTACAACTCATGTGTTTAAGTAGTCAAGTAACATGGGTCCTATTCCTAAGAGCTGTATATCCTCTTCATTTAATTGTTTTCTCGTGCATAACATATGGAAATGCTTGAAGCAATGAACTAATAACAAGTTCCTACATCAACAGGAGTGAAGCAAGCACTCATATCACTGTCGGATAAAACAGACTTGGCCAATCTTGGAAAC
This sequence comes from Triticum monococcum, assembly GCA_034509565.1. Lineage (NCBI taxonomy): Eukaryota > Viridiplantae > Streptophyta > Magnoliopsida > Poales > Poaceae > Triticum > Triticum monococcum. The sequence continues at coordinate 532,357,321 of CM067841.1, read as the reverse complement.
GGTCTTCAGAGCTTGGGGTAACTCTTTCGTGCTGTGGGATCCCCATGCATCACCATGGAGAATTATGTCGTACATAAATGCCTAGTTCAGGCAGTGCTGATTTATAGCTGCATGTTTTTATAGGCTGACTGTTCGTGTGAGGGTTAGTGTTAATATTTATGAAGCTTAATATTGTACAGGAAGAAGCATTCTCCAGCTTAGATTTACCAATGCTATTTTTTTTCCTCCGTTCTAGTTATGTAGGGTCTTATGAAGATTTTTCGCGCCTGTAGGTTTTCTATTATCTCCACTGGTGGTACAGCGTCATGCCTGGAAGCAGCTGGAGTGAATGTTACAAAAGTTGAACAGATTACACATTTTCCTGAAATGGTATAGCTTAATTTATTGTTTAGCTGCTGCAGCATTTCTTGAAATGGTATAGCTTAATTTATTGTTTAGCTGCTGCAGCATTTCTTGAAATGGTATAGCTTAATTTATTGTTTAGCTGCTGCAGCATTTCTTGAAATGGTTTTATCCAGACATGATTTACCATAGTCAATAAACTAGTTCCTGAATCAAATTTGTTGCAAGTATTGTAAAATTTCATTTAATGAAATGTTTCTGTAGCACGCTAGAGTTGATATAGTTGGCAAGTGTGATGTCCATTCGTGTAAAAGGTGTATGTGGGTCTGATATAATCATCATTCTTTATTTATCTCTTCTCTTTGAAGTCTCTTGAATCCTCACAACAGTTGTTGAATAATCGATATACTCATATACAACCAAATTATTTTTTCTCTTGTCGATCCCACTCTACCTTCTGCTTTGTCTCTGGCTAGTCATTTAGAGGATATTGGGTATATATTTTTTCTTTTCATCTCCATTTACATTTCTGTTTTGGTGATTGCAGCTTGATGGAAGAGTAAAAACATTGCACCCCAGTATACATGGTGGTATTCTTGCCCGAAGAGACCAGGAGCATCATCTTAAAGCATTGAATGAGCATGGCATAGGTGAGAGTCCATTTTTTTAATCTTATATTAGTTGACCATTGTAATATTCTTCCAATTATCATGCCATTAAAGAACAATCTTGCCTTGCATTGTCATTTAACTAGGACATTTGTTTGGGCACAGGGACATTTGATGTGGTTGTAGTGAATTTGTATCCATTCTATGATAAGGTCACCTCTGGTGCAATTACTTTTGAGGATGGCATTGAAAATATTGATATTGGTGGGCCTACATTGATCCGGGCTGCAGCGAAGGTAACTGTGTTTATCATTTGAAATTACATACTTAGCAGCTGGTTGCAGTTGTTGCAATCTACCGTAACATTAGTTCACGTCAACATATATCTGCTTCCTGTTTATGAAAATCTGTTTTATGTTCATTTATACTCGTGGGATCAATGTAATAGTTATGTACAACTGATGTACGGCTTAATATTGATATCTTTGTTAACCTGACAGAATCATAAGGATGTTCTTGTTGTTGTGGATCATCATGATTACCCTGCTCTATTGAAATATCTACAAGAAAAGCAAGCAGACCCACAGTTCCGCAGGATGCTAGCATGGAAAGCTTTCCAGCATGTCGCTTCTTATGATTCAGCTGTCTCAGAGTGGTTGTGGAAGCAAACAAACAGTGGTATGATCCTTCTTTTGTGAATGGTCCAATACCTATCTGATAGTTTCATCTGCTATTTTTATTGGAGATCACATGTCATGGTCGTATGTATGTAGGAGATACATTTCCCCCAAGTTTTACTGTTCCCCTCTCGATGAAGTCTACACTTCGTTATGGTGAAAATCCTCATCAAAAGGCGGCATTTTATGGTGACAGGAGCCTTTCTCTTGTCAATGCCGGTGGTATTGCAACAGCAGTTCAGCACCATGGAAAGGTTACTACATCATGCATTTATTTTCTAGTTCGTGCTCCAACTAAGTGGCCCACAAATTATTAAAAAATATTCACAGAGCAATCTCTTCTGAGATGTTACCACCAATTCCATGTCTCTCAAATTTAGTATTTAGTTTGTTCAGTACACATACAACTTTTTTCTGGATATTCCTGCTCCTTGTGAACTCATGCTGTTGAAAAGTTCAGCGATGCTTCTTGAGGGGTTTTCATAACTGACATCCTTGCTCTTTGCAGGAAATGTCCTATAATAACTACTTGGATGCTGATGCTGCATGGAATTGTGTGTCAGAGTTTGAGAACCCTACTTGTGTTGTGGTTAAGCACACCAATCCATGCGGTGTTGCATCCCGGCAGGATGTTCTTGAGGCATATAGATTAGCTGTAAAGGCGGATCCTGTGAGTGCATTTGGGGGAATCGTTGCATTCAACACCACAATTGACGAGGTATGCACTAGACTCTGATCTTATGTTTCGCAAGCTCTAACGTTTGTGTAGTTGTGTTGCTGCCCATGACATGTTCCTGCATGCTCATCTTCACATTCTCAATTAGTCATGAATTGCGAGAGGGGCAACTAATAAATCTTATCTTGTCTAGGATCTTGCAAAGGAGATCCGTGAGTTTAGAAGTCCTACAGATGGCGAGACACGGATGTTCTATGAGATCGTGGTGGCACCAGGATACACAGAGAAGGGCCTCGAGGTCCTCAAAGGGAAATCGAAGACGCTGAGGATCCTTGAGGCAAAGAGAAGTGGGAAAAACATGTTGTCGCTCAGGCAGGTCAGCGGTGGTTGGCTAGCTCAAGAGTCGGACGATCTAGCCCCAGAAGACATCACCTTCACGACGGGTTCTGAGAGAGCTCCGACAGAGAGCGAGCTCTCAGATGCTAAGTTTGCCTGGCTCTGCGTGAAGCACGTCAAGAGCAACGCCATTGTGATTGCCAAGGTTAGTCTGCATTTCTCTGTGTGCCAAGGAAAAAATAGGGCGAGTAAATTTCAGTTTCCAACACAACCGTCGAAAGCAAAAAAAAAAACACCTGCTGCTGTCAGTATTTGTATTCCACAACTCACAAATCACTGACCTGCCAAGTTTGGTTCAGTGAATGGTTTTGCTGAGTGAATTGACTTGGCTGATCCTCTTGTGAGTGCAGGACAATTGCATGCTGGGCATGGGAAGCGGGCAGCCAAACAGGGTGGACAGCCTGAGGATTGCCTTCAGGAAAGCAGGGGAAGCTGCCAAGGGAGCCGCTCTGGCCAGCGACGCCTTCTTCCCATTCGGTGAGAACAAAACAACAACCCCATTCGATTCGACCAAGTGAGATCTCACAGGCTGATAAACTGACTCGTGTGAGTGGAACTGCAGCCTGGAAGGACGCCGTGGAGGAGGCGTGCGAGAACGGCATCGGCACGATCGCGCAGCCCGGCGGCAGCATGAGGGACAAGGACGCCGTCGACTGCTGCAACAAGTACGGGGTCTCCCTCCTCTTCACCGGCGTCCGCCACTTCAGGCACTAAGCCTAACTCAAGTCCTGAAGGTCATCACCGGTCTACCGTCAGTCTGCCCGCCGTGGAAACTTGCCGATATTTATCGCAATAAGACGGACGCAGGTGGTTTTGAGTCCAACTAGGAATAACTGTATGACAGGGGAGAAATCGTTTTTCTATGTTGTATCACATTGAGCAGAGAGTGGGTATAATAACAAAGGTTAGAAAACCAGGGCCATGTGCTAGTTAATCTAAGCAGAAACTGTGTTTGTATTCAGACCTCGACATGAATCAAACTTGTGAGGCCATTCTGACCTTTTCAGATGCCAGCACGTGATCTTTGCTTGAAGATTTGTGATCACCAGCAACCTTCAGATGCTGGTTTGTACGATAATTCTGTGGATGGGTAAAGGGTATCAGATGCTGCCTGAGTGTAGCTTCCAGAGAACGAAGACTGAATGATCGTTTTTGTCCTTCTGGAATTCAGATGGACATGTTGAAATTTAGAAGCATTCTTCAGAGAGGAGCACCGCGAAGCAGAATGAGATCTCAATCTACTTCTTCGCAGAATGAGATCTCAATCTACTTCAGGTGCATTTGCAACTGTACAATGTCCTGCTTGTTGCTTGTTACAGCTTGAGCAGTGTCCGCATCGCTGGTGCTGAATTAGAGCAACTTGCATGCTGACAGCCTCCCAAAGAGTTGTTTCGCATGCTGTTTATCTAAACCATTTGGCTATGTTAGCTTCTCGGACTCCAGCAGACCGGTCACCCTGCCACCTGACCTGGCAAGGCGCGGAGCTGCTGCTGCCCACCTGGGCCCCTGGCGACACCATCGAGGAGGAGCTCCCCGCTCCTATCCATCTGCGAGCGGCGGAGGGCAATGCGGAGCGTGAGTTCCTCGTTGTCCGGTGCGGAGGAGCTCTAGCCCTCCCTGGCGATCGCCGCCCAGTCGTTGTCGGATCCGTCCCGGGCCATGGCGGAGGGGAAGGTAGAGGGCCGGGAGAGGAAGGGGAGGAGACCCAGTGGAGCCAAGAGGTCGAGAGTGAGGTTTGACTAGGGTTTGTCATCCGGATGGGGTATTTTGTGGGGACATGAATGGGGATGGCGTGGGCAGATTAGATATGGGTTGTGTATATGAGGGTGCCGATGAGCCTAGATGTTTGGGCTGTGTTTGCAGGTCTGGTCGGGTGGCGTTTTGCTATCCAGGAAGGGATGTTTGGATGTTTGGAGGGGATATGGGGGCTCCGGTTGTAGATGCTCTTATATACATACATGGTGGCTGATGAAGGAGTGTACCTAGGGTGGAGGCACGGACCCGTCCTAAAGAGCCATACCCTAGGACATCCCTAGAAGAAGTCACCTTTCAATCAACTTGAAGGTATTCCACTCGACGGGTTCAAGACACTCGACCAAGAAGCTATCACTCGACCTTGAAGTCAACCACTCGGCTGCCAGAAGACCTAGAGTCACTCCGCATGCAAACGGTCGGCTATTAAGAAGTCTTTATGGTCATTATAGCACTTTATTAGGGGCGTTACCAGTAACGCCCCACCTTAAATGTACCTTAAACCCTGCATTACTGAGGGCAGGAGAGGGCCGGCGAACTCTATATAAGCCACCCCCTGGTCAGTATGAAGGGTTCACACCCTTGTTATCTACACACGCATAATCCAATCGATCGCCTCCGGGCATCGAGACGTAGGGCTGTTACTTCCTCCGAGAAGGGCCTGAACTCGTAAACCTTGCGTGCTTACAACTTCCCAATAGCTAAGGTCTAGCCTCTTCATACACACCCCCCTACCTCACTGTCAGACTTAGAACCACGACAGTTGGCGCCCACCTTGGGGCATTAGTCTTAGCGCCTAATTGGAGAAGTTGCTATTTTTCCGATCCATTTGATCATGGTTTCCTGCGGAGTTTTGGCAGAGGGCCGCGAGATCCGTCTCGGCGCGCTCACCTTCATCGCCGACGACTCCGCCTGGCTCCAGGAGGCGCCGCTCGACATCGACGCGCTCCCCGTCCGCGGTGCGACACACTTCCGCGCGTGCGTTCGTGGCGTCCTCCTGCGGCAGCCGTCGACCCAATATCGGTCGGCCCCCGTGTCGTCTCCCCGCCCCGTCTCCCACCGGCGCAAGCGCTCAGGTCGGTCGAGACTCCAGCGGTGGGTGAGGCACGCCGTGGTCCACCAGTCGGCGGCCCCGCAAGTCGCGGCAATCGAGACCGACGAATCCCTCTGCGGCCTGTTTGATCTGTCGACTGGCTCCGCGGAGACCGCATCCGAGTGCGATAGCAGCGACCCTTTGGCTGAGGTTCTGGCGGTCGAGGGGACACACAGTCCTCCCGGATTCCATCGCGCTGATGGTGGTGCGGATAGAGGCGATCCGTCGCATCCCACGGCGAGTACCTCCCCGAACCTCTTACGTCATTGCAGCGAGAGGAGCTTCGCCGCCGGAACATGGATGCGCTCCGCACTCCTATTGATGGAGAAACCCCCGAGGCCCGGGCCTTGGAGGACGCGCGCTTGGCTAAGCTGGCCGAGCTCACTCGACTGGAAAATCTACAGCGAGCACTCGACGAGCAAGCGTGTCAGCGGGCTCCCGAGTCCAGTCGACGACAGCAAGCTCCCGAATCCAGTCGATGTCAGCTCTTCCCGCCGCCGCAGGTATACCGAACTCCAGTTCAGAATTTGGCCGCCGCGGCTCGCATAACAGAGTCAATTCAGCCCTCCCAGTCGGAGGCTGGCAGGGGCTTGTTGCAGATCAGAGCATTGCTCCGAGCGGCGGGAAATCAGAATTCCGCCGTCTCTCAGTCGCGGGACAGGATCCACAGTCGATCCGTTGCAACAGAAATAGTCCAGTCGGCTCACAGCCCGAGATCGCCCCCGAGGCGTGAAGGACGTGGGGACCGGCACGATCAGTACAGGAGAAATGAGCAGTACGATCACCGACCCGACCGTGATGATCAACGTCGAGTGCCATCCCCTCCCCCGAGGAGTGGGTCATATGCACCTCGACGTCGAGATGACAGGCGCCCCCATAATGTTGGGCAGAGGATCCCAGTCGACCCCAGGGACCCAGGCTTTGACGCGAGATCCATCCTCGTTCAAGGTTTGGTGGACAGGAACAGGGCTCATCGAGAGGGCCACAACAGAGACACGCCCACCGGCAGCAGGGCACATGCTTCGGGGCCTGAATGTTTCAGTCGAGCCATCAGGGCCGCGGTAATCCCTCCCAACTTCAGGCTGGCGACTGGAGTTAGCAAGTTCACCGGGGAATCCAAGCCCGACACATGGCTCGAAGATTACCGAGTGGCCGTGCAGATTGGCGGTGGCAATGATGAGGTGGCCATGAAGCATTTACCTCTCATGTTGGAAGGCTCAGCCAGAGCGTGGCTGAATCAGTTGGCACCCAGCAGCATTTACACTTGGGAGGACCTCGCCCGAGTGTTTATCACAACCTTCGAAGGAACGTGCAAGCGCCCTGCAGGCCTTACAGAGTTGCGGTCCTGCGTGCAGAAGCCGAATGAAACACTGAGGGAATACATCCAGAGGTGGATCACACTGCACCACTCGGTCGAGAACGTGCCAGACCATCAAGTAGTTTGCGCTTTCAAGGAAGGCGTCAAATACAGAGAGTTGAATCTGAAGTTCGGTCGAACTGGAGAGATGTCTCTGAATCGGATGATGGAGATTGCCACCAAATATGCTAATGGTGAAGACGAAGACCGACTTCGAAGTGGCAAACTCAAATCAGTCGCCCAAGAAACCGGAGGAAACTCCAGTCGGAAGCAGAAGCGGAAGGCCGAGCCAGCCGCCCCCGGGGAGGTCCTGGCCGTGGCCCAGGGAAACTTCAAGGGGAAACCCAAGGGCGCATGGAAGCCCAAGAAAGTTAAGGATCAGGATGGGAATGATGTTTTGGACCTGCCATGTCACATCCACACCAAGAAAGATGAAGAGGGTAATTTTATTTTCCCAAAGCATACCACTCGACAGTGCCGGCTCCTGATCCAGCAGTTTTAGGGCAAGCAGCCCAAGGATAAGGAAAATGAGCCAGACAGAGTTGAGGACAAGGATGATAGTGACGATGGATACCCCCAAGTCAATTCCACCTTGATGATTTTTGCTGATGTCGAAAGCAAAAGTCGACTGAAAGTCATTAACCGTGAGGTGAACATGGTTGCTCCGGCAACACCAAGTTACCTGAAGTGGTCTCAGACCGCCATCACATTCGACCACTCTGATCACCCGACGCACATTGCCACCCCAGGGAGGCAAGCTTTGGTGGTTGACCCAGTTGTCGAAGGCACTCGACTGACCAAAGTCCTGATGGATGTCGGCAGTGGCCTGAACATACTGTATGCTGAAACTTTGAAAGGAATGGGCATTCCGATGTCCAGGCTCAGCACCAGTAACATGAGCTTCCACGGAGTCATTCCTGGGAAGAAAGCCGAGTCACTCGGCCAGATTGCTCTCGATGTGGTTTTTGGTGATTCAAAGAATTACCGCAAGGAAAAGTTGACATTTGAAGTTGTGGACTTCAAGAGTGCTTATCACGCCATTTTGGGCAGGCCAGCTTACGCACGCTTCATGGCTCGACTGTGTTACGTGTATCTTAAATTAAAGATGCCTGGCCCCAAAGGTGTGATCACTGTTACAGACAACCGGAAGAAAGCAGAAGAATGTTTTCAGAAGGGATCAAAGATCGCTGACGCTCAGATGGCAGTGGTCGAGCTGAAAGAGTACCAGAAGACTGCCGATCCGAGTGAATTGCTGCGAGCTAAGAAGCCTGCCTCCGAGTCAGCTTTTCAGTCGGCTGGTGAAACAAAGACAGTCCACATTCACCCGACCGACCCCGACGCTGCTCCGACTCACATCTCGACGACACTCGACTCCAAATAGGAAGAAGCGCTCGTCCAACTCCTCCGTGAGAACTAGGACATCTTCGCATGGAAACCCTCTGACATGCCTGGAGTTCCCAGGGGGCTGGCTGAGCACCGTCTGCGAGTCGACCCAAAATTCAAGCCCATGAAGGAACATCTTCGACGGTCCGCCGTCCAGAAGAAGCAAGCCATTGGCGAGGAGGTGGCTCGGCTCTTAGCAGCTGAGTTCATCCGAGAGATTTACCACTCCGAGTGGCTCGCCAATGTCGTCATGGTCCCCAAGAAGGACAAGTCACTCCGCATGTGCATTGATTTCAAACATATCAATCGGGCCTGCCCGAAAGATCATTTTCCTCTCCCTCGCATCGACCAAATAGTCGACTCAACTGCGGGGTGCGAGAGATTGTCTTTTCTAGATGCCTATTCCGGGTACCATCAGATCCGTCTGTATGGGCCCGACGAGATCAAAACGGCTTTCATCACTCCATTCGGATGCTTCTGTTACGTCACCATGCCGTTCGGCCTCAAGAACGCCGGAGCCACGTTCATGAGAATGATTCAGAAGTGTTTACTCACTCAAATCAGTCGGAATGTGGAGGCATACATGGATGATATTGTGGTCAAGTCTCGGAAAGGTTCCGACCTACGAGCTGACCTTGCTGAAACCTTTGCCAACATCATGAGGTATGATATCAAGCTCAATCCATCAAAGTGCACTTTTGGGGTTCCAGGTGGAAAGTTACTCGGTTTTCTCGTTTCCGAACGAGGGATCGACGCCAATCCTGAAAAAATTGGCACCATACTCCGGATGAAGCGTCCTGTACGCGTGCACGATGTCCAAAAGCTTACAGGCTGCTTGGCCGCTTTAAGTCGATTCATTTCTCGACTCGGTGAAAAGGCGTTGCCTCTTTACCGACTGATGAAGAAGTCTGACAAGTTCGAGTGGACTCCCGAAGCTGATGCAGCGTTTGCAGAGCTCAAAGCTCTACTCTCCACCCAGCCGGTGCTAGCTGCCCCAATCAACAAAGAGCCTCTGCTGCTTTACATTGCAGCCACAGGACAAGTTGTCAGTACAGTACTTACGGTCGAGCGGGAAGAGGAAGGGAAGGCCTTCAAAGTTCAACGCCCAGTATATTATGTGTCTGAAGTTTTGACCCCTTCAAAACAAAGATACCCCCACTACCAGAAGCTTGTATATGGGATTTATATGACCATGAAGAAAGTTGCACATTACTTCTCTGACCACTCCATTACAGTCGTCAGCGACGCCCCACTATCAGAGATCCTGCATAACAGAGACGCAACTGGTCGAGTGGCCAAGTGGGCGATTGAACTCCTTCCCTTAGATATCAAGTTTGAAGCAAAGAAGGCTATCAAGTCCCAAGCAATCGCGGATTTCATCGCTGAGTGGAATGAACAGCAACTTCCGACTCAAGTTCACTCGGAGCACTGGACCATGTTCTTCGATGGATCCAAGATGCTGAATGGTTCGGGCGCAGGAGTAGTCCTAGTCTCCCCCGAGGAGATAAGCTCAGATATGTTCTCCAGGTTCACTTCGATTCCTCCAATAACGAAGCAGAGTATGAAGCACTATTGTATGGGTTGCGCATGGCCATTTCACTCGGTGTCCGTCGCCTCATGGTCTATGGCGACTCAGATTTGGTGGTCAATCAAGTGATGAAGGAGTGGGACGTCAGGAGTCCGGCAATGACTGGGTATTGCAATGCAGTGCGAAAGCTAGAAAAGAAATTCGAGGGGTTAGAGCTTCATCATATCCCCCGACTGAAAAATCAGGCAGCTGACGATTTGGCAAAGATAGGCTCCAAGAGAGAAGCCATTCCCAGCAACGTGTTCTTGGAACACATCCACTTGCCGTCAGTCCAAGAGGATCCTTTCACAGAAGAAGCCCCACAGCCGAAAAGTGCCACAAATCCGACTAAAGTTGAAGTACCTGTAGTGGTCGACCTAATCATGGAAGTCTTGGCAATCACCCCTGACTGGACAATACCGTACATCGCGTATATCCTAAGGAAAGAACTCCCGGAAGACGAGGAGGAAGCTCGACAAATCGTCCGCCGATCCAAGGCCTTCACAGTCATAAGGGGACAGCTGTATAGAGAGAGCGCGACTGGAGTCGGTCAGAAATGCATAACACCAGAAGAGGGTCAGATAATCCTTAATGATATCCACTCGGCGACCTGTGGTCACCATGCGTCCTCTCGGACTATTGTGGCTAAAGCATACCGAGCTGGATTTTACTGGCCAAGAGCAAATGAGATGGCAAAAGAGATAGTCGACAAATGTGAAGGGTGCCAGTTCTACTCCAACATGTCGCACAAGCCTGCATCAGCCCTGAAGACCATTCCACTCATCTGGCCCTTTGCTGTCTGGGGATTGGACATGGTTGGTACACTGAGAACGGGCAGGAGTGGATTCACTCATGTGCTTGTGGCAGTCGACAAATTTACCAAATGGATCGAAGCTAAGCCCATCAAGAATCTCGATGCTTGCACTGCTATCAGTTTCGTCAGAGGGTTAACATTCAGATATGGAGTCCCGCACAACATCATCACTGATAACGGGTCAAACTTTGATTCGGACAAGTTCAGAGCTTTTTGCGCCTCTCAAGGCACACGAGTTGACTACGCATCGGTCGCCCATCCCCAGTCGAATGGACAAGCTGAGAGAGCAAATGGTCTGATTCTCAAAGGACTAAAGCCTCAATTGATGCGCGATCTCAAGCACGCGGCAGGCGCTTGGGTCGACGAGCTTCCATCAGTTTTGTGGGGATTAAGGACCACCCCTAACCGGTCGACTGGAAGAACTCCATTCTTTCTGGTGTATGGGGCCGAAGCAGTCCTGCCGAGTGATCTTCTTCATAATGCACCCCGAGTTGAACTTTACACCGAAGATGAAGCAGAACAGGCCCGACAAGACGCAGTCGATCTCTTGGAAGAAGAAAGGGAGATGGCCATGATCAGATCGACCATTTATCAGCAAGACTTGCGCCGTTTTCACGCCCGGAATGTGAAAAGTCGAGCCTTCCAAGAAGGAGATCTGGTCCTCCGAGTGGATCAACAGAAGCCACACAAGCTTGCTCCTACTTGGGAAGGCCCCTTCATAGTCACCAGAGTCCTCCACAATGGAGCGTACCACCTCTACAATGTTGATCGCCAGATCGATGAGCCACGAGCTTGGAACGCGGAACTGCTCCGCCCCTTTTACACCTGAGTTCTCCCTTAGATGAGATGTAATAAGAAAAAATAATAATCTCTACAGTTCATTTTTATCGAAGACAAGAGTGTTCCAATAATTGCTGTCACTTTGTTTGCATACAAAACCCCCCCCCCCCCAGTGGATGACTTGGCTGCGAATCCGTTTCGCTTAAGTTTGAAAAAATCCTACCGAGTGGAGAGCAATCCTCCCACTCGGGGGCTTAGCTGCAGTCCAGTACTCGCCTAAGTTCTCCCACTCGGAAGCTTAGCTGCAGTCAAGCACTCGCCTAAGTTTGAAAAAATCCTACCGAGTGGAGAGCAATCCTCCCACTCGGGGGCTTAGCTGCAGTCCAGTACTCGCCTAAGTTCTCCCACTCAGAAGCTTAGCTGCAGTCAAGCACTCGCCTAAGTTTGAAAAAATCCTACCGAGTGGAGAGCAATCCTCCCACTCGGGGGCTTAGCTGCAGTCCAGTACTCGCCTAAGTTCTCCCACTCGGAAGCTTAGCTGCAGTCAAGCACTCGCCTAAGTTTGAAAAAATCCTACCGAGTGGAGAGCAATCCTCCCACTCGGGGGCTTAGCTGCAGTCCAGTACTTGCCTAAGTTCTCCCACTCGGAAGCTTAGCTGCAGTCAAGCACTCGCCTAAGTTTGAAAAAATCCTACCAAGTGGAGAGCAATCCTCCCACTCGGGGGCTTAGCTGCAGTCCAGTACTCGCCTAAGTTCTCCCACTCGGAAGCTTAGCTGCAGTCAAGCACTCGCCTAAGTTTGAAAAAATCCTACCGAGTGGAGAGCAATCCTCCCACTCGTGGGCTTAGCTGCAGTCCAGTACTCGCCTAAGTTCTCCCACTCGGAAGCTTAGCTGCAGTCAAGCACTCGCCTAAGCTTGAAAAAATCCTACCGAGTGGAGAGCAATCGTCCCACTCGGGGGCTTAGCTGCAGTCCAATACTCGCCTAAGTTCTTCCACTCGGAAACTTAGCTGCGGTCGAGCACTCGCCTAAGTTTGAAAAAAACCCTACCGAGTGAAGAGCAAATCTCGCACTCGGGGACTTAGCTGCAGTCCAGCACTCGTCTAAATACAAGACCAAAAGTCCCACACGACAGATCAAAAACCACGAAGATGTTCAGCAAGAAATCAAGTTCGGATAAATCTTAAAAGGCCCCAGGCCTCAAATCAAAGTACTCGAGCCCTCGGCTCGGCAGAGTTTAAACGGTTACAAATCCACTCGGCATTCCGAGGCAAATTTAAGGAGAAGCATAAAAGTTTTTTACTCCTCGGGTGAAGGACTGGCAGGGGCGACGAACTCATCCAGGTCGATTCCATCCGCAATACGAGTGGCAGCAGCAATAAAGGTCTCCATGAAGTCTTGAAAGCTGTGCCTCTTGGTATTGGCGACTTGGATGGCGGCCAGCTTCTCTTCTCGCGCCTCCTTGCAATGGACGCGGACTAAAGATAGAGCCACATCAGTGCCGCACCGAGCAGAAGAATTCTTCCACTCCTGCACTCGGTCAGGGATTCTGTCAAGTCGAGTCATCAGAGACTCGAGATCGTTCTGGAGCGTAGACTCTGGCCAAAGTGTCGGGTCGATCCGCGACATGGCAACCTTCAGCCGAGCCAAGTAATCCACGACGCCATCGATATGAGATTCCAGTCGGAGCAGATTCATGGCAGTGTCATCATTCACCGGAGAACTGATTGGGTCCAAACCCGTTTCAATCCGCCCAGTCTCCTCTTCAAAGTTCTGGCAAAACTCTGCATACACGACCCAAGGATAAGTCAATTTTCACAAACTGAGTCGACACAAAAGAAAACCAGTCAGAATTGAATGCGCACCTTCAAGCTTGGTGTACAACTTCTTGGCGAGGCTCCTCAAGTAGCTCTCTAGGTCGTCCCTCCTGCGAGCGACGCCTTCCATCTGCTCGCTCAGGGAGAGGTGCTCCTTCTTCCAACGTGAGCACTCCCTGTTGGCTTCATTCAGAGCGGTCTTCAGCCTAGTATTCTCATCTTCTATTTGGCTGACCGAAGCCAGCTTCTGTTCAGCCAAAGCAATCTTGTCAGCCTCCTTGTGGGCAGCAGCCAAGTCCCGATCCTTCTTCGCCAGGGCCTCGCTCAGTTCTCCTGCAGAAGAAACGATGATTGGTTCAGAAACAGCAGAAGGGTACTCAAGCCGAAAGACAAAACCAGTCGACAAAGTCGTCTTACCAGCAACGCCATCTCTGACCTTCTGCAGCTCTGTTCTGGCTAGCTCCAGATCAAGGATCAGTTGAATACACTGCTTCTCCAACTCAGTATAGCGAGATGCAAGTTCACAGGATTTCTGCAAAAGGAAAAATCAATCGACAGACATCCAAGATAAGTTGCTTCCGAGTAACTGAGGAAAAAAGATAACATTTCTAAGACTACAACCGAATCAAAAACATTCGACAGTAGTCTCGGGGACTACACCCAGTGGGTGCACTCAGCGTGCCCCCACTGGTTAAAAAAAACATAGAGCGAAAAGTCGACTGTCCGCAGTCGACCGGATCCAGATCCATTCGACATGGCCTGACCAGACCAAGAAAAGAAATATAGATACAGAAACACAATGTAAAGACTACAGTCGACTGGCAGCAGTCCACCGTAGTCTCGGGGACCACACCCAGTGGGTGCACCCAGCATGCCCCCACTAGTCCAAGAAGGGGTAAACACACCCAGTGGGTGTACAGATACAAAGATCTTCAAAAAAAAGGGGGGGGGGGAGAAAGACTCTTCAAATGATCAAGTGTCAAGTCGACTGACCTGGACGTTGCTCTGAAGCGCCGAACTTGCGTCATAGGCTGCCTGGCTGGCCTCCCGAGCCTTCTTCACCTGCTCCATCATGACCCCCGCCTGGCGTATAGCCTCCTTCGCAGCAGCCACTTCGTCCTCAGGGACAGGGTATGTGACAAAAAGCGAAGTTGGATCTGCAGTCGACGCTGAAGGCTGCGCACTCGACAGGGGATTGGCAAAAGTCACAGAAGCCCGAGGGGCGTCGCCACCATCCCGAGCCACGGTCTCAGGCGCCGGAGTAGGCTGGGGATTCCTGTCAGCTGACGACCTCTTGGTCCTCCTCATCCTCAGCGGTTCATTGTCGTCGTCATCCGGGAGGTCGATAACATGAGGAGGGGCTGCAAGGGAAACTTTCAATAGACCAAAATCGCAAGAAATGACCAGTCGACTCAAAAACAGGACGTCAGTAATCGTACCAGGGTTGGAGGTAACAGCGTCCCCCATCTCTTGGTCGTCGTCCTTGGCTGAGACCTCAGAGGTAGCAGCGCTGCGAATTTCGAAAAGACAGTCAGATAGCTTAATGAATCGACCAAGGATCCGTCCATGATCGACGAAGGAAAACAAGCTTTATTACCCGGAAATAACAGGGACGATTATCTTCATTTTGGGCAGAGCCTTGGGCGGCTTGGACAGCATCGTGCGTGGTTGCTTGGAGACCTTCCCAGTCGGTGTTGGAGAAGAAGTCCGAGGGCGTTTTGACGACGGCCCAACGGAGGCAGTCGCCTTACCACGCTCCTGCGCCGGGTCGTGTGCGAGCTTGGATCGCCTCTCCGGGCGGGGGGGGGGGGGTTCGACCTCCTCCTCCTCCTCTTCGCTGGAGAAGATGTCATCACCTCCCTCTCCTTCACCATCAGACTCCCACTCGCCTTGGTCATCCCCGCTCTCGCCTCCGCTCCCTTCTCCTTCCTCAGTCGACCCCTGTGCCCCATTGGGCGTCAAGTACATCTCAGTGGTCGCCTGGAAAACAGCAGACAAAACGAAAGTCAATCGACCTACTCAAAAGAAGACCAACGCAGAAAACGAAGGTTTCAGTCGGGAGCATAAAGACATACCTGGTCGATCTCGTACGAACTGTCGAGTGGAATGACCCTCCTGGCTCCTCGGGGGTTGTCCTTGTTCCCCGTGATGCTTGATAGCCACCCCTCCAACATCTTGTCGGTGACCTCCTCCGGGTGGATCCGAGTGGTGTCCTCGAGGCCAGAATACAGCCACATCGGGTGGTCACGAGCCTGGAGCGGTTGGATTCGCCTCTTGAGGAAGACTTCCAGCAGATCCATTCCCGTTACACCCTCGCGGACAAGTTCAACCACTCGACCCGCCAGTACCTTGACCTGGGCTTTTTCTTCCGGCGTCACCCTCAGAGAAGCAGGCTTTTCGGCTCGGTCGAGAGAGAAAGGCGGGAGACCATTCGACTGCCCTAGAGTCACCTGGTCCTGGCAGTAGAACTAAGTCGCCTGCCAGCCTCGGACCGACTCCGGGAAAGTGATGGAGGGGAAACAGCTCTTCCCCCTCGTTTGGATCGCCAAGCCCCCACACAACTGGATCACTTGCGTCTTCTCATCACTCGACTTGGCCTTCTTGACCGACTGAGAGCGACAAGTGAAAATGTGCTTGAAAAGCCCCCAGTGTGGGCGGCAACCCAGGAACGCCTCACACATAGAAATGAAAGCGGCAAGGTAGACTATGGAGTTTGGGGTAAAGTGATGGAGCTGCGCTCCAAAGAAGTTCAAGAAGTTTCGGAAGAAAGAATGGGGCGGCAGAGAAAACCCTCGGTCGATGTGAGTGGCCAGAAGCACACACTCACCGTCGCGAGGTTGAGGCTCGATCTCTCCCCCCGGAAGACGCGCGGCTTTGTGGGGAATGGCTCCCCCCTCAACCATGTCGTCGAGATCCTCCTGCCGGAGCACCGATGGCATCCAGTCGCCCTGGATCCAACCTTTGGGTAGGGCCGTCCTGGAGGAAGATCCGCCGCGCGTAGACTTCTTCCCCTTCCCCACCGCCGCCGCCTTCTTCGCGCGCTCCAGAGCGGTTGTCTTTCCCTTCACCATCGTCGCCGGCGAGATCTCGAACTGGTTTGCGGTGGTTGGGCGAGAGCGAAGGCAGCGGAAGAGGTTACGAAGAAAGAGAGGAAGAAGGAGAAGAGAAGAGCACGCGCACTGTTGGGGGACTCCGAGCCGGCAACTTATAAGGGGCCGCTTCCGAGTGGCTGACTAGTAGGCCCAGGCTACCCAGTCAAATCCCACGGCAGGTGCGCGCGCAGTACGTGGTGAAAAAGGCGACGCGGAGATCGAGGAGCCTTCGCATTGTCACTTCTGATTACTGCGGCCACCCCCGTTCCGCGCGCTTCCGAAAAAATCCGAATCCCGTGATATCCGCTGGCTGCAGAACAATTCGTCAAAACAGAAAATCCCGCGCGCACCAGCGCTCGGTACGTCACAGGTAAAGGAATCCACTCGACGAAAGGCCTGGAACGGATCAAGGCGACAGAAAGAGGTTGATGACATCATCCGTGACGGTCGACCCAGAACGAAGCACTCATATAACCCGAAGAATCAGTCGGAAAGGTCACTAACCCTTTTCTCACTCTAGCCTCGATCCGTTCGGGGGCTAATGATGAAGGAGTGTACCTAGGGTGGGGGCACGGACCCATCCTAAAGAGCCCTACCCTAGGACATCCCTAGAAGAAGTCACCTTTCAATCAACTTGAAGGTATTCCACTCGACGGGTTCAAGACACTCGACCAAGAAGCTATCACTCGACCATGAAGTCAACCACTCGGCTGCCAGAAGACCTAGAGTCACTCCGCATGCAAACGGTCGGCTATTAAGAAGTCTTTATGGTCATTATAGCACTTTATTAGGGGCGTTACCAGTAACGCCCCACCTTAAATGTACCTTAAACCCTGCATTACTGAGGGCAGGAGAGGGCCGGCGAACTCTATATAAGCCACCCCCCTCCTCAGTATGAAGGGTTCGCACCCTTGTTATCTACACACGCATAATCCAATCGACCGCCTCCGGGCACCGAGACATAGGGCTGTTACTTCCTCCGAGAAGGGCCTGAACTCGTAAACCTTGCGTGCTTACAACTTCCCAGTAGCTAAGGTCTAGCCTCTTCATACACACCCCCTACCTCACTGTCAGACTTAGAACCACGACAGTGCCTGCTACCCTAGCCGCTGCCGAGCCCCGATCCACTCCCTCCTCTCCTCCCGTCACCGCCGCGTGACGCCGTCAGGCTAAGCCCGGGGGCAGATGGCAGTGGCGGGGGTCTCTCTTTCTCTCCCGTGGCTTGGGGTGGGGCGAGGCCCCTGGTCTGTGGAGGCGTCGCGGCCGTCCCTGCTTCGTGGTAGCGGCGCTATGCGGCCAGTTGGATCTCGGATCGGCGGCGGCATGAAGGGACTGGTGGATGGATCAGCTGTACGTGTGGTCCGGCTTCCAGTCAGATCAGATTTGGCCGGTGCAGCTTGCTCCATGAGCGGCGACGGTGATCGGTGGCAGTCCCGTGCACATGAGGCTGGATGGAGGTTCCTCGAGCGGATCCGGGTGAAAACCCTGCTCTTGGCTCGTTGGCAAGGCCGGCAATGGCTCGTTTCTGTGTCGTCTCTTTCTTGAAGGCATCGCCATGGAGTAGCTCTAGACCCCTATCCGCCACCTCTAGGGAAACTCTAGATCGGTTGATCGGATTACGGCGGCACTCTTGTGCCGTATCTGTCCCGAGGCGTCATTCTTGGAGGTATGCATAGGCTCGAGGGACCAGTGGATGACAACTGCGGTGGAATGGCGTTCCATGTGACACATTGACACTAGGTCTAGCAAGGTCTATGTCTCAGTATTTGCTCCGAAGATGGATCGATGGAAGACGATGACGACGACCTATATGAGTGCGTCAGACCGGTTTGTGCCCTAGACCTGGTATGTGGCTTAGTTGGGTTCTTCGGTTCTCCGGCTTTAGATGTTGGGTTATCCTCTCACACTTTCTGCACCTTTCATCAACGAATAGGAGTAGCGACAAATGATGCCAAGATAGCGTCTTTAGACATATTGATGGGTCTTTGTGAATAATTAATAAAATGGTTGCATGCATCTCACAGATGCCGGGGCTGGGGTCATCCTCCTTTTTTTAAAGTGTTTCTTACAAAAAAAATTGGATATGCCTTTATTAGTGTTTTTCCTTCATCTTTTTTCACCTAAAAACAATATATTTGATTACCAATAACTGATCACAATGGTGTTCTCACTACTGTTAGAAGAACCCGTTGGAAATATGCCCTAGAGGCAATAATAAATTGGTTATTATTATATTTCCTTGTTCATGATAATCGTTTATTATCCATGCTAGAATTGTATTGATAGGAAACTCAGGTACATGTGTGGATACATAGACAACACCATGTCCCCAGTAAGCCTCTAGTTGACTAGCTCGTTGATCAATAGATGGTTACGGTTTCCTGACCATGGACATTGGATGTCGTTGATAATGGGATCACATCATTAGGAGAATGATGTGATGGACAAGACCCAATCCTAAGCCTAGCACAAGATCATGTAGTTCGTATGCTAAAGCTTTTCTAATGTCAAGTATCATTTCCTTAGACCATGAGATTGTGCAACTCCCGGATACCGTAGGAGTGCTTTGGGTGTGCCAAACGTCACAACGTAACTGGGTGGCTATAAAGGTACACTACAGGTATCTCCGAAAGTGTCTGTTGGGTTCGCACGAATCGAGACTGGGATTTGTCACTCCGTGTAAACGGAGAGGTATCTCTGGGCCCACTCGGTAGGACATCATCATAATGTGCACAATGCGAGCAAGGAGTTGATCACGGGATGATGTGTTACGGAATGAGTAAAGAGACTTGCCGGTAACGAGATTGAACAAGGTATCGGGATACCGACGATCGAATCTCGGGCAAGTATCGTACCACTAGACAAAGGGAATTGTATACGGGATTGATTAAGTCATTGACATCGTGGTTCATCTGATGAGATCATCGTGGAGCATGTGGGAGCCAACATGGGTATCCATATCCCGCTGTTGGTTATTGACCAGAGAGTTGTCTCGGCCATGTCTGCATGACCCCCGAACCCGTAGGGTCTACACACTTAAGGTTCGATGACGCTAGGGTTATAGGGAAAGTATGTACGCGGTTACCGAATGTTGTTCGGAGTACCGGATGAGATCCCGGACGTCATGAGGAGTTCCGGAATGGTCCAGAGGTAAAGATTGATATATAGGAAGTATGGTTTTGGCCACTGGAAGTGTTCCGGGCATCACCAGTAGTGTACCGGAACCACCGGAGGGGTCCGGGGGTCCACCAGGTGGGGCCACCAGCCCCGGAGGCCTACATGGGCCAAGTGTGGGAGGGGACCAGCCCCAGGTGGGCTGGTGCGCCCCCCACCAAGGCCCAAGGCGCAAGGGAGAGTGGAAGGGGGCAAACCCTAGGCTTAGATGGGCCTAAGGCCCACCTAGTGGTGCGCCCCCCTCTCTCCCCCCTTGGCCGCCCCCCTAGATGGGATCTAGGGCTGGCCGCCACCCCTAGGGGTGGAAACCTAGGTGGGGGCGCAGCCCCTCCCCTCCCCCTATATATACTTGAGGTTTTGGGCTGCCATAGACATGAGATCCTCTCCCTCTTGGCGCAGCCCTACCTCTCTTCCTCCTCGTCTCTCGTAGTGCTTGGCGAAGCCCTGCTGGAGTCCCGCGCTCCTCCACCACCACCACACCGTTGTGCTACTGCTGGATGGAGTCTTCCCCAACCTCTCCTTCTCCCCTTGCTGGATCAAGGCGTAGGAGACGTCACCGGGTTGTACGTGTGTTGAACACGGAGGTGCCGTCCGTTCGGCACTAGGATCATCGGTGATTTGGATCACGACGAGTACGACTCCATCAACCCCGTTCACTTGAACGCTTCCGCTTAGCGATCTACAAGGGTATGTAGATGCACTCTCCTTCCCTCGTTGCTAGATTACTCCATAGATTGATCTTGGTGATGCGTAGAAAATTTTGAATTTCTGCTACGTTACCCAACAGTGGCATCATGAGCTAGGTCTATGCGTAGTTACTATGCACGAGTAGAACACAAAGTAGTTGTGGGCGTCGATATTGTCAATTATCTTGCCGTTACTAGTCTTATCTTGATTCGACGACATCGTGGGATGAAGCGGCCCGGACCAACCTTACACGTACGCTTACGTGAGACCGGTTCCACCGACTGACATGCACTAGTTGCATAAGGTGGCTGGTGGGTGTCTGTCTCTCCCACTTTAGTCGGATCGGATTCGATGAACATGGTCCTTATGAAGGGTAAATAGAAATTGGCAATTCACGTTGTGGTTTTGGCGTAGGTAAGAAACGTTCTTGCTAGAAACCTATAGCAACCACGTAAAAACTTGCAACAACAATTAGAGGACGTCTAACTTGTTCTTGCAGCAAGTGTTTTGTGATGTGATATGGCCAAAGGATGTGATGAATGATATATGTGATGTATGAGATGATCATGTTCTTGTAATAGGAATCACGACTTGCATGTCGATGAGTATGACAACCGGCAGGAGCCATAGGAGTTGTCTTAATTTATTTATGACTTGCGTGTCAATATAAACATCATGTAATTACTTTACTTTATTGCTAACCATTAGCTGTAGTAGTAGAAGTAATAGTTGGCGAGCCAACTTCATGAAGACACGATGATGGAGATCATGGTGTCATGCCGGTGACAACGATGATCATGGAGCCCCGAAGATGGAGATCAAAAGGAGCAAAATGATATTTGCCATATCATGTCACTATTTGATTGCATGTGATGTTTATCATGTTTTACATCTTATTTGCCTAGAACGACGGTAGTAAATAAGATGATCCCTCATTAATATTTCAAGAAAGTGTTCCCCCTAACTGTGCACCGTTGCGAAAGTTCGTCGTTTCGAAGCACCACGTGATGATCGGGTGTGATAGATTCTAATGTTCACATACAACGGGTGTAAGACAGATTTACACATGCGAAGCACTTAGGTTGACTTGACGAGCCTAGCATGTACAGACATGGCCTCGGAACACAAGAGACCAAAAGGTCGAGCATGAGTCGTATGGTAGATACGATCAACATGAAGATGTTCACTGATGATGACTAGTCCGTCTCACGTGATGATCGGACACGGCCTAGTTGACTCGGATCATGTAATCACTTAGATGACTAGATGGATGTCTATCTGAGTGGGAGTTCATAAGATGAACTTAATTATCCTGAACACAGTCAAAAGGTCTTCGCAAATTATGTCGTAGCTCGCGCTTCAGTTCTACTGTTTAGATATGTTCCTAGAGAAAATTTAGTTGAAAGATGATAGTAGCAATTATGCGGGCTAGGTTCGTAAACTGAGGATTGTCCTCATTGCTTCATAGAAGGCTTATGTCCTTAATGCACCGCTCAGTGTGCTGAGCCTCGAATGTCGTCTGTGGATGTTGCGAACATCTGACATACACATTTTGATAACTAAGTGATAGTTCAGTTAAACGGTTTAGAGTTGAGGTACCGAAGATGTTTTGAAATGTCGTGAACATATGAGATGTTTCGAGGGCTGAAATTGGGATTTCAGGCTCGTGCCCACGTCAAGAGGTATAAGACCTCCGACGATTTTCTTAGCCTGCAAACTAAGGGAGAAAAGCTCAATTGTTGAGCTTGTGCTCAGATTGTCTGAGTAGAACAATCATTTGAATCGAGTGGGAGTTGATCTTCTAGATGAGAAAGTGATGTTTCTCCGAAGTCATTACCACCAAGCTGCTAGAGCTTCGTGATGAACTATAATATATCAGGGACATATATGATGATCCTTGAGATATTCATGATGTTTGACACCACAAAAGTAGAAATCAAGAAGGAGCATCAATTGTTGATGGTTGGTGAAACCACTAGTTTCAAGAAGGGCAAGGGCAAGAAGGGATACTTCATGAAACGGCAATTCAGCTGCTGCTCTAGTGAAGAAACCCAAGGTTGAACCCAAACCCGAGACTAAGTGCTTCTGTAATAAGGGGAACAACCACTGGAGCAGAATTACCCTAGATACTTGGTAGATGAGAAGGCTGGCAAGGTCAATAGAAGTATATTGGATATACATTGTGTTAATGTGTACTTTACTAGTACTCCTAGTAGCACCATGGTATTAGATACCGGTTCGGTTGCTAAATGTTAGTAAACTTGAAATAAAAGGCTGCGGAGTAAACGGAGACTAGCTAAAGGTGAGCTGGCAATATGTGTTGGAAGTTTTTCCAAGCTTGATGTGATGAAGCATCGCACGCTCCCTCTACCATCGAGATTGGTGTTTGCGTTGAGCATAGACATGATTGGATAATGTCTATCGCAATACGGTTATTCATTTAAGGAGAATAATGGTTACTTTGTTTATTTGAATAATACCTTCAATGGTCTTGCACCTAAAATGAATGGTTTATTGAATCTCGATCGTAGTGATACACATGTTCATGCCAAAAGACATAAGATAGTAATGATAGTACCACCTACTTGTGGCACTGCCACGTAAGTCATATCGGTATAAAACGCATGAAGAAGCTCCATGTTGATGGATCTTTGGGCTCACTCGTTTTTGAAAAGTTTGAGACACGCGAACCATGTCTATTGGTGTATATGCATGAAGAAACTCCATGCAAATGGAGCATTTGGACTCACTTGATTTTGAATCACTTGAGACATGCAAATCATACCACATGGGCAAGATGACTGAAAGCCTCGTTTTCAGTAAAATGGAACTAGAAAGCAACTTGTTGGAAGTAATACATTTTGATGTGTGCAGTCCAATGAGTGCTGAGGCGTGTAGTGGATATCGTTATGTTCTTACTACACAGATGATTTGAGTAGATGTTAAGTATATTTACTTGATGAATCACGAGTCTGAATTATTGAAAGGTTCAAGTAATTTCAGGGTGAAGCTGAAAGATCGTCATGACAAGAGGATAAAATATCTATGATATGATCATAGAGATGAATATCTGAATTACGAGTTTGGCACGGAATTAAGACATTGTGGAAATTGTTTCACAACTAATATAGCCTGGAACACCATAGTGTGATGGTGTGTCCGAACATCATAACTACACCCTATTGGATAAGATGCATATCATGATGTCTCTTATCGAATTACCACGATAGTTTATGGGTTAGGCATTAGAGATAACCACGTTCACTTTAAATAGGGCACCACGTAATTCCAATCAGATGACACCGTATGAACTATGGTTTAGAGAAACCTAAGCTGTCATTTCTTAAAAGTTTGGGGCTGCGACGCTTATGTGAAAAAGTTTCAGGCTGATAAGCTCGAACCCAAAGCGGATAAATGCATCTTCATAGGACACCCAAAACAGTAGGGTATACCTCCAGTCTTAGATCCGAAAGCAATAAGGGATTGTTTCTAGAATCAGGTCCTTTCTCGAGGAAAAGTTTCTCTCGAAAGAATTGAGTGGGAGGATGGTGGAGACATGATGAGGTTATTGAACCGTCTCTTCAACTAGTGTGTGGCAGGGCACAGGGAGTTGTTCCCGTGGCACCTACACCAATTGAAGTGGAAGCTTATGATAGTGATCATGAAACTTCAGATCAAGTCACTACCAAACCTCGTGGGATGACAAGGATGCGTACTACTTTAGAGTGGTACGTAATCCTGTCTTGGAAGTCATGTTGCTAGACAACAATGAACCTACGAGCTATGGAGAAGCGATGGTGGGCCTGGATTCCAAAATGGCTCGAGGCCATATAATCCGAGAGAGGATCCATATATGAAAACAAAGTGTAGACTTTGGAAGAACTACTTGATGGTCGTAAGGCTGTTAGGTACATATGGATTTTAAAAGGAAGACGGACAATGATGGTAAGTATCACCATTAAGAAAGCTTGACTTGTCGTTAAGATGTTTTCCGACAAGTTCAAGGACTTGACTACGCTGAGACTTTCTCACTCGTAGCGATGCTAAGAGTCTGTTGGAATTATATTAGCGATTACTGCATTATTTATGAAATCTTGCAGATAGGATGTCAAAACATTGTTTCCTCGACGATTTTCTTGAGGAAAGGTTGTATGTGATACAACCGGAAGGTTTTGTCAATCCTGAAAGATGCTAACAAGTATGCAAAGCTCCAGCAATCCTTCTAAGGACTGGAGTAAGCATCTCGGAGTTGGAATGTATGCTTTGATGAGATGATCAAAGATTTTGGGTGTATACAAAGTTTATGAGAAACTTGTATTTCCAAAGAAGTGAGTGGGAGCACTATAGAATTTCTGATGAATATATGTTGTTGACATATTGTTGATCAGAAATGACGTAGAATTTCTGGAAAGCATATAGGGTTATTTGGAAAGTGTTTTTCAATGGAAAGCCTGGATTAAGCTACTTGAACATTGAGTATCAAGATCTATAAGGATAGATCAAAACGCTTAATGGTACTTTCAAATGAGCACATACCTTGATATGATCTTGAAGGTGTTCAAGATGGATCAGTCTCAGAAGGAGTTCTTGCCTGAGTTGTAAGGTATGAAGTTAAGACTTGAAGCACGACCACGACAGAAGAAAGAGGAAGGACGAAGGTCGTCCCCTATGCTTTTGTCATAGGCTCTATACGGTGTGCCATGCTGAGTACCGCTGTCGGCGTTCTGTTAACGGGGGTCCCCAGACTTGCCTGCCTGCGGCCCGCGGTGTGGCTCAAGGGAGGCCCAGCATGGCCCATCTTCATCAACACGAGACTCAAGACCGTCGCGAGGGGCCAAGCCTCGCGAGGCGGACGACACAGAGCTTCCTCAGGCGCAGCCTCCTCAGGCTGGCTCGCCAGGAGGCGGAGAAATCAAGGCGGGGTACCTCGCGAGGTGCCCATGATGCAAGCCATGACGACTCAGGGCGCCAGGCGAGCGCCAGCGCGCGCAGCGTCCTTCTTTCCTCTTTGGTGCAAAGGGGGCAAGCGCAGCCGCAGAGTACCAAGGCATCAGGCAAAGGTTGCCATTTCGGTGCAACGAGACCAGGACCAAGCGGACTACGAGACAGAGGTCACCATGGAGCCCAGCACGGCGTCACCACTGAGCCTTTGGCAGGCGAAGACCAACTTTAGTCAGGATAAGTGTACTAGATGTTCCCCTTCGAATTGGCCAATTGTTGGCGCCCTTCCCGCTCAATATTCGGGAAGAGGCCCAGGGCCTTTGCCTATAAATAGGACTAGCCACCCCCAGGGTAGGGGGATCCAAAAAGGGGGTTGGTTCATTCGGTTCGCAAGCAGAGAGAGAGTGAGCAAGAGAGAGAGAGAGAGAGAGAAGGGTGACTGAACTCCTCCTAGCAGTTCATCGCCCCAACCAAGAACAGACCCTCGCGAGGCTGTTCTTCCCTGTATTGTTCACCATCATCAGCCCCAAGAGGCAATCCACCCACCACACACTGGAGTAGGGTATTACACCACAACGGTGGCCCGAACCAGTATAAACCTTGTGTCTCTTGTGCAGTTCTTTTAGTAGTTTAGATCTTTGTGAGACGGGGAGGTAGAAGGCGAGATCTCCGTGCGCACCCCAGTGTTCGAACCTTAAGGGTCTGCCGGAACCCGTGAATCCGACATTTTGGCGCGCCAGGTAGGGGTGCACCGGAATCTTTCCTCCACCACTCCGTTCTCCTCCGACCGTCGCGTCCATGTCCGACGCTCGTCGGGCCCGCGCCGAGCACCGGGCCGCCATCGCTTCTCGCGTCGCCCAGACGGCCCCCGTCGGTGGGCGTCCTCGTCGTTCCCCGTCGCCCGCCATCAACACCGCCACCGGCCCGACGGGGGGCGAGCAGCAAGCGTCGTCTCAGCACCCGTCCGTGCGCAAAGACGGCCGCACCGCTACTCCATCGCTCGCACCAGCTGGCTCTTCATCCCGCGCGCTCCGTGCACCCTTGGAGGCTCGAGCTGCGCTCCTCGCGGCAAACGAGCTCCTGCGCTACCGCCCCGTCGACGATGTCTATGAAGAGTGGCTCGACCGCGTCGCCGAGCTTGTCCGCGCCGCAGGGGGCTCTTCCGCGCCGTCCGTTCCTCTGTGCCACACCCCGCCCCGCGCGGGCAACGAAGCTCCAGAGGCGCACCAGCCACCTCCTCTCCAAGAAGATGCCATGGCTCCAAGGCGCGTGGCCCCTGGGCGGAACCCGCTCCGTCAGGTGCTAGCGCAACAAGAACGGAGCTGCCAGGAAGTCCCTCCCAGCTCCGGCACGCCGCGACCCTGCTCCAGCTCCGGCACGCCAAGACCCCGCTCTGCTCCTAGCTGCAGCGCGTGGGGACCCTCAAGACCAAGCTCTCCACCAGCTAAAGCCTTTCGTGGCCATCGCCGGCTACCGTGCCTACACCACTGAGCTGCGCAGCGTCGCGTGGCCCGGCAAGTTCAAGCCAGACCTGCCTCCTTGCTACGACGACACAACTGACCCCGCAGAGTTCCTCCAGCTCTACGAGCTGGGCATCGAGGCTGCCGGCGGGGATGAAAAGGTCATGGCGAACTGGTTCCCCATGGCGCTCAAGGAAGGAGCTCGAACCTGGCTCCTGAATCTGGCTCCAGGCACGATCTCCTCCTGGGACCAGATGCGCACCCGCTTCATCGCCAACTTCCAAGGTACTCGCGACCGGCCACCCGCCGTGAGTGAGATGCGCTGCATCAAGCAACAACCCGGAGAGACCCTGCAAAAGTACATCCAGCGCTTCAACAGCGCGCGCCTCAAGATCCCCAAGGTGTCCGAGGAAGCCATCATCTCGGCCTTCTCCGATGGCGTGCGCGACGTCAAGATGAAGGAGGAGCTGGCGATGCACGAAGACCTCTGCACCTCCCTGGAGCTGTTCAACTTGGCGACCAAGTGCGCCAGGGCTGAGGAGGGACGTCTCTCCCTCCTCGAGCTGCCTGCCACGGACCCAGAAGAGAAGAAGCCCAAGGCCAAGGACGTGAAGCGCAAGGGGGCTGCGGTACTCGCCGCAGAACCAGACACCAAGCGGGGCAAGGATCTGCCCAAACCCTCCAGGGGCAGCCAGTATTGTGTGTACCACGACCTCCACACCCACAACACCAACGAATGTCAAGAACTCCGCGCCGTGCGAGAAGGAAGGATCGGCCGTCGCCCTGACCGTGCTGACCGGGGCTATGGCCGAGGAGGAGGAAGAAACCCAGGACGCTGGGAAGATCGCGGCCCGCGCCAGGGGTGGCGTGACCAACCTCGCGAGGACCGCTGGCGGGACCTGCTTCGCGAGGGAGACTGGAGGGATCAGCCTCGTGAGGATCGCCCTCATGGCAACGCAGGCCTACCTCCGCTGCCGCCTCAGCCAAGGAGGAACGAAGACCGCCATCAAGACGAGGGGGCTAGGGGCTTCCAAGAGCCGCGCGCAATCGCCTGCATCCTAGGCGGAGCTCACGCCCCAGCCTCTCAACGTATCTTCAAGCAGTTTGCCCACGAAGTGAATGCAGTTCTCCCCAAGGTCGAAGCAACGCGCCCCCTCAGGTGGTCGGCGTGCGCCATCACGTTCAGCTCAGCAGACCAGCTCAAGTGCGCGGCCACGGCCGGAGTCCTCCCGATGCTTTGCTCCCCAGTCATCAGCAACGTGCTGGTCACCAAGACCCTCATCGATGGCGGGGCAGGGCTCAACGTCCTGTCCGTGGAAACATTCAACAATCTCCAAGTTCCCTACGACCAGCTTCAGCCAACCAAGCCCTTCTCTGGAATCACCGACGGTTCCACAGTCCCGATCGGGCAGGTCCGCCTCCCTGTCACCTTCGGGGCTTGCAGCAACTACCGCACCGAGCTCATCGACTTCGACGTCGCCCACATCCGCCTGCCATACAAGGCCATCCTCGGGTACCCAGCTCTGGCCAAGTTCATGGCCGTGACTCACCACGGCTACAACATCCTCAAGATGCCAGGAAGTGGCGGCGTTATCACGGTGCCATGTGAAGAGAAGGATGCAGTGTGTTCCCTGGAGCGAGCCTTTCAGGCCGCGTCGCTAGAAGACCCAGATCGCGGAAGCAGGAGGCTTCCTGAGACCACCCCCAAGAAGAAGAAGACATCGTCAGGCTCAGCCCCTTAGGAGGCAGGCCCTTCAGGGCCCGTATCTGCCCAGGGGGACCCCCCATCCATCGCATAGGAAAGCGCGCCCGGCGCCTTCCTCAGGCAGGGCTCGAGGGCTCTCACCTGGAGGGCCACCGACCTAGCCAGGGTCACGAGGGAGGCGCTTGGGCACCATGTGGAGGCGTGCTTCGCAGCACGTTTCCCTCGAGAAGGAGCCAGGCAAGGAAGGTCAGACCAGCAAGAGTTCGTTAACAAGGCCATTCAAGGACTACATGAGCCAAGGATCATAAGAGGTTGCCGCCGTCTACCAGCTGTGGCCCCGCATCCAGGCGAGGATGGCGGGCTGCGCGTCTGCGTCGACGTACCAGGACTCAATCAGATCGACGTACCAGTGCCAGGCGCAACCCGCCTAGAGGTAGGGCCTCGTGAGTCCCGCGCTGGCTCACGGGTGCCCAGATACACCTCACCTAGCCCTACCGTGCCGGCCACGTGTCAGGGCGGGGCTGTACACGCCCCGGGGGCTCCTCCCGGAGGGGAGCCCCCTCCCACGTACCAGTGGAAGCACCATGCTCCGCGCTGGCTGACGACACTGCCGAGGAGCGGCTATGCCCGTACACATATGGAAGCGCTATGCTCCGCGCTGGTGATAAACAACTGGGGGTGGCCTCCGGGCCGCATTAACCTCAGGGAGCCCAGAGCTCAGTGGCTGGCCTCATCGCAACGCCTCCCCTCGGGAGTGCCGCGCAAGGGGGCTAGGCACGGGGGCTACGACTGGGTCACGCCCAGACGTACGCCGCCCAGCCAGGCCCCTCGGGCCTGGTTCGTCGCGCGTCTCTCCCCGAGCGGAGCCAAGGTATGAAGGCCGTTTGCACGTCAAGGGGGACCCCTGAGCATCGCGACTCAGGGGCCTAACTGGTCCCGTAGCCCCTCACTCCTTAGTTCCGAAAGGCTATGCTGGGTGAGGTACACGCGGGGCCGGGCTCTGCAGACGTAGAACGGTAGCCCTGCTTACATTGCACCTCATCGCTCGCTGTTTGCGCGTCAAGGGGGGCTCCTGAGCATCGCGACTCAGGAGCCTAACTGGTCCCGTAGCCCCTCACTCCTTAGTTCCGAAAGGCTATGCTGGGTGAGGTACGCGCGGGGCCGGGCTCTGCAAACGTAGAACAGAAGATACACCTACATCGCGCCTCCCTACTTGTTGTTCGCACGCTAAGGGGGACTCCTGAGCATCACGACTCAGGAGCCTAACTTGTCACGTAGCCCCTCACTCCTTTGGTCCCGTCCTGGTTTCCGGTCGGGGCTAATGCTAGGTGAGGCACGCGCGGGGCCGGGCTCTGCCGGCGCAGAACACAAGCAAGTAGGGAAGAAAAGCATAAAATTCAAGGAACTTAAAAGCAAATATTACAGTCCATACTGTCGTCTCAGTACCAAACGCAAGTTTAAATGCCTCCCTGAGGCGTGATGCATGTGCAGGAATTGAAAGAAGAACAGGGATGGAACGGAGTCACTTGTCGGCGGTGAAGCTGTGCGGAGTGGCTTCGCCTCGTGGAGCAGCAGGGCCAGCAGCGCCTTGCTTTGGCTTGGTGCTGAAGGCCCGGAACTTCCCCAGCAGCGCCTCCGCGTGCCCCTTCACGGCTTCGACAGCGGCGGCAGCACCCTCGCCGCTCACCGGTTCTAGCAGGCCGTCGAGGTCGGCGTTGGGATCACGAAGGTAGATGTGGGCGAGGACCCGCGTCAGCGCAGCAGAAGACAGGACGCGCGCCTCGGCCTCGGCCGTGGGGCCGATGCCAAGGGCGACGTCCCCAAGAGCCTTAACCAGGAAAGGAAGCAGCTTGGCGGGGCCATCACCATCATCGGCTAGCGGGCTGTCCAGGCCGCTCTCGTAAAGCGTCTTCAGCGAAGCACGAGCATCTTTCTCCATGTCCGCGAATGCCACGCGGTCCTCGGCAAGAACCTTGGCCTTGCTGTCCAGCTCAACCCTCGTCGCCTCAGCTCCTCCCCCAGCGTATTTAGACGGCCGCGGCGCTTCTTGAGCTTGGCCTCCCGGCCCTTGATGCCCGCCTCACGAGCCTTCATGCCTTCTTCTTGTTCCTGGCAAAGACGAACCTCCTCCGCGAGCTGGCCCCGCAGGCCTTGCAGCTCGTCCTCCAGCACCTTGCAACGACCGCGGACTTCAACCACCTCTCCCAGGGCTGCGTCTCGGGCAGCCTTCGCCTCGAGGGTGGCCTCCCTCTCTTCGTCACAGGCCGTTGAGGCCTGAACCAACGCCGCCCGAATCGAAGCATCGGAACGAATCCACCCCGAAGCCAGTTCCAGGCGCCCGACCACCAGGCGAGGGTCGGCGCCGAGAAGATCCTGCTGCAACCGGTCCAGTTCAGCAACGGCACGCTCCAAGATGGAAGAAGGAGGCGGAGAAACATCGGTGCGCCCCAAGACAACAGGAGGAGCCGGGGAAGCAACGGTCAGTGGAACGGGAGGAGAAGGTAGCGGTGGCGAGGCCGCAGTGTCCCGAGGCGGAGTCCGCTGCGCCTCCACAGCCGTAGCAGTGGCGCGAGACGAGGGCACCTCGGGAGTCGCTCGGGCCATGGGGGCTGAGCTCGCCCCAGCCAGCTCAGCCAAGCCTCGCAAGGATGAGCGGGCAGGAGAGGCCCGCGCGTCACGATCTCCCTCCCCTGCAGGCGAAGGCGTCGCCGCAGATGGGGCCTTGGGGGCTCCCTTCGGCTTCTTCGCCGCTGGCGCCAGCCTATTCAAGAGAAGCAATCATCAAGCCTCATCAGCGGAACGAGAAACAAAAGATCAAGGGTCAAGCACTTACGGGTCATCGCCGGTGAGCTCGGGCAGCCTCCGGCCCAACTTGAAGCCCGACAGCCGGATGGAAGGGTCGACCTCAGAAGCAGAAGGCGCGTCCACGGTACGCCCTGGAGTCAGGACGGACCCGCGGGGGATCGACCCGGTCCTGCCCCTCTCCGGGATCGTGGGCGAGCTCCCGCTACCCAGCACGTCATAGTCATCATCATCGCTCGGCGAAAGGCGGAGAGTACGGGACCTGTGCCGGGGGAGGGGAGCCCTTGACTCTCCATCGGTCGCCCCAGAGTTGGGCCCCTCTCCCTGCTCCTCTCCGTCCTCCTCCTTGCTGGAGTCGCCGAAGGGCACATCCACCGGTCCTTCGGAAGCCGCCACGGGCATGAGCCCGTCCCTGTTAAAAACAGGCATGGACTTCACCACCCGCTTCCAGTCGTCGCGAAGGAACAAGGGCTTGGGAGCGCCCTTCAACCTTGCCACCTCGCCCTCGACCAGAGATTGGAGAACCGCGGTCACATCCTCTTCGTCCACAGCCTCGGGGCTCGAATGAGGCCTCCACATTGGAGGAGAGTACCGCCGGAGTGGAGCCAGCTGGTGCTCCAAGAACTCCTTCAGCAGTGACGCACCGGTCAACTTCGCCGCCGCCATGTTGGCCGGCCTCAGGTCCGCCTCCATCTTCTCCAACACCAGTTTCGCACGGGGGTCCGTGAGCTCCGCTCGGCACTAGTCGCTGGAGCTCACCGGCTGCTCCGCGGGCAAGATCAGCCGAGGATGGATGCGCCCGGCATCTGCCAAGACCCACTTGCTCCTGAAGCCCTCAATCCTCTTCCCGGGATTCGAGATGGCAATGGTGCCGCCATACGCGACGAAGCCTGTGAAGGAAATATGCCCTAGAGGCAATAATAAAGTTATTATTTATTTCCTTATATCATGATAAATGTTTATTATTCATGCTAGAATTGTATTAACCGGAAACATAATACATGTGTGAATACATAGACAAACAGAGTGTCACTAGTATGCCTCTACTAGACTAGCTCATTAATCAAAGATGGTTATGTTTCCTAACCATGAACAAAGAGTTGTTATTTGATTAACGAGGTCACATCATTAGTTGAATGATCTGATTGACATGATCCATTCCATTAGCTTAGCACTCGATCGTTTAGTATGTTGCTATTGCTTTCTTCATGACTTATACATGTTCCTATAACTATGAGATTATGCAACTCCCGTTTACCGGAGGAACACTTTGGGTACTACCAAACGTCACAACGTAACTGGGTGATTATAAAGGAGTACTACAGGTGTCTCCAATGGTAGATGTTGGGTTGGCGTATTTCGAGATTAGGGTTTGTCACTCCGATTGTCGGAGAGGTATCTCTGGGCCCTCTCGGTAATACACATCACATAAGCCTTGCAAGCACTGCAACTAATATGTTAGTTGTGAGATGATGTATTACGGAACGAGTAAAGAGACTTGCCGGTAACGAGATTGAACTAGGTATTGGATACCGATGATCGAATCTCGGGCAAGTAACATACCGATGACAAAGGGAACAACGTATGTTGTTATGCGGTCTGACCGATAAAGATCTTCGTAGAATATGTAGGAGCCAATATGGGCATCCAGGTCCCGCTATTGGTTATTGACCGGAGACGTGTCTCGGTCATGTCTACATTGTTCTCGAACCGTAGGGTCCGCACGCTTAACCTTACGATGACAGTTATTATGAGTTTATGCATTTTGATGTACCGAAGGTTGTTCGGAGTCCCGGATGAGATCACGGACATGACGAGGAGTCTCGAAATGGTCGAGACGTAAAGATTGATATATTGGAAGCCTATGTTTGGACATCGGAAGTGTTCCGGGTGAAATCGGGATTTTACCGGATTACCAGGAGGGTTACCGGAACCCCCCGGGAGCCAAATGGGCCAACATGGGCCTTAGTGGAAAGGTGAGAGGGCAGCCCACATAGGGCTGCGCCTCCCCCCTCTCCCTAGTCCTATTAGGACTAGGAGAGGGGCCGGCCACCTCTCTCTCTCTCCCCTTTGAAGGATTCCTAGTTAGACTAGGATTGGAGGGGGGAGTCCTACTCCCGGTAGGAGTAGGACTCCTCCTGCGCCTCCCTCTCTTTGGCCGGCCAGCCCCCCTCCCTCCAACCTTTATATACGGGGGCAGGGGACACCCCAAGACACACAAGTTGATCCTTGAGATCGTTCCTTAGCCGTGTGCGGTGCCCCCTGCCACCATATTCCACCTCGATCATACCGTTGTAGTGCTTAGGCGAAGCCCTGCGTTGGTAGTACATCAAGATCGTCATCACGCCGTCATGCTGACGGAACTCTTCCTCGACGCTTTGCTGAATCGGAGCCCGAGGATCGTCATCGAGCTGAACGTGTGCCAAGAACTCGGAGGTGCCGGAGTAACGGTGCTTGGATCAGTCGGATCGGGAAGAAGACGTATGACTACTTCCTCTACGTTGTGTGATCGCTTCCGCAGTCGGTCTGCGTTGGTACGTAGACAACACTCTCCCCTCTCGTTGTTGTGCATCACCATGATCTTGCGTGTGCGTAGGAAAATTTTCGAAATTACTGCGTTCCCCAACAGTGGTATCAGAGCCAGGTTTTATGGTTTGATGTTATTTGCACGAGTAGAACACAAGTGAGTTGTGGGCGATACAAGTCATACTGCCTACCAGCATGTCATACTTTGGTTCGGCGGTATTGTTGGGTGAGACGATCCGGACCAACCTTACGCGTACTCTTACGCGAGACCGGTTCCCTCGACGTGCTTTGCACATAGATGGCTTGCGGAAGACTGTCTCTCCAACTTTAGTTGAACCAAGTGTGGCTACGCCCGGTCCTTGAGAAGGTTAAAACGGAGTCTATTTGACGAACTATCGTTGTGGTTTTGATGCGTAGGTGAGATGAGTTCTTACTTAAGCCCGTAGCAGCCATGTAAAACTTGCAACAACAAAGTAGAGGACGTCTAACTTGTTTTTGCAGGGTATGTTGTGATGTGATATGGTCAAGGCATGATGCTGATTTTATTGTATGAGATGATCATGTTTTGTAACCAAGTTATCGGCAACTGGCAGGAGCCATATGGTTGTCGCTTTATTGTATGCAATGCAATCGCGATGTAATGCTTTACTTTATTACTAAGCGGTATTGATAGTCGTGGAAGCATAAGATTGGCGAGACGACAACGATGCTACGATGGAGATCAATGTGTCGCGCCGGTGACGATGGAGATCATGACGGTGCTTCGGAGATGGAGATCACAAGCACAAGATGATGATGGCCATATCATATCACTTATATTGATTGCATGTGATGTTTATCCTTTTATGCATCTTATCTTGCTTTGATTGACGGTAGCATTATAAGATGATCTCTCACTAAATTATCAAGAAGTGTTCTCCCTGAGTATGCACCGTTGCCAAAGTTCGTCGTGCCCAGACACCACGTGATGATCGGGTGTGATAAGCTCTACGTTCAAATACAACGGGTGCAAAACAGTTGCACACGCAGAATACTCAGGTTATACTTGACGAGCCAAGCATATACAGATATGGCCTTGGAACACGGAGACCGAAAGGTCGAGCGTGAATCATATAGTAGATATGATCAACATAACGATGTTCACCATTGAAAACTACTCCATCTCACGTGATGATCGGTTATGGTTTAGTTGATTTGGATCACGTGATCACTTAGAGGATTAGAGGGATGTCTATCTAAGTGGGAGTTCTTAAGTAATATGATTAAATTGAACTTAAATTTATCATGAACTTAGTCCTGGTAGTATTTTGCAAATCATGTTGTAGATCAATGGCTCGCGTTGTTGCTTCCCTGTGTTTATTTTGATATGTTCCTAGAGAAAATTGTGTTGAAAGATGTTAGTAGCAATGATGCGGATTGGATCCGTGATCTGAGGTTTATCCTCATTGCTGCACAGAAGAATTATGTCCTTGATGCACCGCTAGGTGACAGACCTATTGCAGGAGCAGATGCAGATGTTATGAACGTTTGGCTAGCTCAATGTGATGACTACTTGATAGTTTATAGCACCATGCTTAACGGCTTAGAATCGGGACTTCAAAGACGTTTTGAACGTCATGGACCATATGAGATGTTCCAGGAGTTGAAGTTAATATTTCAAGCAAATACCCGAGTTGAGAGACATGAAGTCTCCAGCAAGTTCTATAGCTAAAAGATGGAGGAGAATCGCTCAACTAGTGAGCATGTGCTCAGATTGTCTGGGTACTACAATCGCTTGAATCAAGTGGGAGTTAATCTTCCAGATAAGATAGTGATTGACAGAATTCTCTAGTCATCATCACTAAGTTAGTAGAACTTCGTGATGAACTATAATATGCAAGGGATAACGGAAACAACTCCCAAGCTCTTCGTGATGCTGAAATCAACGAAGGTAGAAATCAAGAAAAACATCAATTGTTGATGGTTGACAAGACCACTAGTTTCAAGAAAAGGGCAAAGGGAAGAAGGGGAACTTCAAGAAGAACGGCAAGCAAGTTGCTGCTCAAGTGAAGAAGCCCAAGTCTGATCCTAAGCCTGAGACTAAGTGATTCTACTGCAAAGGGACTGGTCACTGGAAGCGGAACTACCCCAAGTGATTGGCGGATAAGTAGGATGGCAAAATGAACATAAGTATATTTGATATACATGTTATTGATGTGTACTATACTAGTGTTTATAGCAACCCCTCAGTATTTGATGCTAGTTCAGTTGCTAAGATTAGTAACTCGAAATGGGAGTTGCAGAATAAACAGAGACTAGTTAAGGGTGAAGTGATGATGTGTGTTGGAAGTAGTTCCAAGATTGATATGATCATCATCGCACACTCCCCTATACTTTCGGGATTAGTGTTGAACTTAAATAAGTGTTATTTGGTTTTTGCATTGAGCGTGAATATGATTTGATCATGTTTATTGCAATACGGTTATTCATTAAAGTCAGAGAATAATTGTTGTTCTGTTTACATGAATAAAACCTTCAATGGTCATACACCCAATGAAACAAGTTTGTTGGATCTCGATCATAGTGATACACATATTTATAATATTGAAACCAAAAAGATTCAAAGTTAATAATGATAGTGCAACTTATTTGTGGCACTGCCGTTTAGGTCATATTGGTATAAAAAGCATGAAGAAACTCCATGCTGATGGGCTTTCGAAATCACTTGATTATGAATCACTTGATGCTTGCGAACCATGCCTATTGGGAAAGATTACTAAAACCCCGTTCTTCGGAACAATGGAGCGAGCAACAGATTTGTTGGAAATCATACATACTGATGTATGTGGTCCGATGAATATTGAGGCTCGCGACAGGTATCATTATTTTCTGATCTTCACAGATGATTTGAGCAGATATGAGTATATCTACTTGATGAAACATAAGTCTGAAACATTTGAAAAGTTCAAAGAATTTCAGAGTGAAGTGGAAAATCATCGTGACAAGAAAATAAAAGTTTCTACGATATGATCGTAGAGGTAAAATATTTGAGTTACGAGTTTGGTCTTCAATTAAAACAACGTGGAATAGTTTCACAAAATCATGCCACATGGAACACCACAGCATAATGGTGTGTCCTAACGTCATAACCGTACTTTATTGGATATAGTGCAATCTATGATGTATCTTACCGATCTACCACTATCGTTTTGGGGTTATGCATTAGAGACAGCTGCATTCACGTTAAATAGGGCACCATCTAAATCCGTTGAGACGACACCGTGTGAACTATGGTTTGGCAAGAAACCTAAGCTGTCGTTTCTTAAAAATTTGGGGTTGTGATGCTTATATGAAAAAGTTTCATCCTGATAAGCTCAAACTCAAATCGGAGAAGTACGTCTTCATAGGATATCCAAAGGAAACTATTGGATACACCTTCTATCACAGATCCGAAGGCAAGACTTTTGTTGCTAAAATTCGGAAACTTTCTGGAGAAGGAGTTTCTCTCGAAAGAAGTGAGTGGGAGGAAAGTAGAACTTGATGAGGTAACTGTACCTGCTCCCTTATTGGAAAGTAGTACATCACAGAAAACTGTTTCTATGACACCTACACCAATTAGTGAGGAAGCTAATGATGATGATCATGTAACTTCAGATCAAGTTACTACCGAACCTTGTAGGTAAACCAGAGTAAGATCCACGCCAGAGTGGTACGGTAATCCTTCTCTGGAAGTCATGCTACTAGATCATGATGAACCTACGAACTATGAGGAAGCGATGATGAGCCCAGATTCCGCGAAATGGTTTGAGGCCATGAAATCTGAGATATGATCCATGTATGAGAACAAAGTATGGACTTTGATGGATTTGCCCGATGATCGGCAAGCCATAGAAAATAAATGGATCTTCAAGAGGAAGACGGACGCTGATAGTAGTGTTACTATCTACAAAGCTAGAATTGTCACAAAAGTTTTCGACAAGTTCAAGGTGTTGACTATGATGAGTTTTTCTCACTCGTATCTATGCTTAAGTCTGTCTGAATCATGTTAGCAATTGCCGCATTTTATGAAATCTGGCAAATGGATAAACAAAACTGCATTCCTTAATGAATTTATTAAAGAAGAGTTGTATGTGATGCAACTAGAAGGTTTTGTCAATCCAAAAGGTGCTAACAAAATGTGCAAGCACCAGCGATCCATATGTGGACTGGTGCAAGCATCTCGGAGTTGGAATATACGCTTTGATAAGTTGATCAAAGCATATAGATTTATACAGACTTGCGGTGAAGCCTGTATTTACAAGAAAGTGAGTGGGAGCACTACAGCATTTCTGATAAGCATATGTGAATGACATATTGTTGATCGGAAATAATGTAGAATTATTCTGTAAAGCATAAAGGAGTGTTTGAAAGGAGTTTTTCAAAGAAAGACTTCAGTGAAGCTGCTTACATATTGAGCTTCAAGATCTATAGAGATAGATCAAGACGCTTGATAAGTTCTTTCAATGAGTACATACCTTGACAAAGATTTTGAAGTAGTTCAAAATGGAGCAGTCAAAGAAAGAGTTCTTGCCTGTATTATAAGGTGTGAAGTTGAGTAAAACTCAAAGCCCGACCACGGCAGAAGATAGAAAGAGAATGAAAGTCATTCCCTATGCCTTGGCCATAGGTTCTATAAAGTATGTCATGCTGTATACCAGATCTATTGTATACCCTGCACTGATTTGGCAAGGGAGTACAATAGTGATCTAGGAGTAGATCACTGGACAGCGGTCAGAATTATCCTTAGTGAAATAAGGATATGTTTCTCGATTATGGACGTGATAAAAAGGTTCGTCGTAAAGGGTTACGCCGATGCAAGTTTTGACACTAATCTAGATGACTCTAAGTCTCGGTCTAGATACATATTGAAAGTGGGAGCAATTAGCTAGAGTAGCTCCGTGCACAGCATTATAGACAAAGAATTTTGCAAAATACTTACGGATCTGAATGTGACAGACCCGTTGACTAAAATTATCTCACAAGCAAAACATGATCACACCTTAGTACTCTTTGGGTATTAATCACATAGAGATGTGAACTAGATTACTGATTCTAGTAAACCCTTTGAGTGTTGGTCACATAACGATGTGAACTATGGGTGTTAATCACATGGTGATGTGAACTATTGCTGCTAAATCACATGGCGATGTGAAACTAGATTATTGACTCTAGTGCAAGTGGGAGACTGAAGGAAATATGCCCTAGAGGCAATAATAAAGTTATTATTTATTTCCTTATATCATGATAAATGTTTATTATTCATGCTAGAATTGTATTAACCGGAAACATAATACATGTGTGAATACATAGACAAACAGAGTGTCACTAGTATGCCTCTACTAGACTAGCTCGTTAATCAAAGATGGTTATGTTTCCTAACCATGAACAAAGAGTTGTTATTTGATTAACGAGGTCACATCATTAGTTGAATGATCTGATTGACATGACCCATTCCATTAGCTTAGCACCCGATCGTTTAGTATGTTGCTATTGCTTTCTTCATGACTTATACATGTTCCTATAACTATGAGATTATGCAACTCCCGTTTATCGGAGGAACACTTTGGGTACTACCAAACGTCACAACGTAACTGGGTGATTATAAAGGAGTACTACAGGTGTCTCCAATGGTAGATGTTGGGTTGGCGTATTTCGAGATTAGGGTTTGTCACTCCGATTGTCGGAGAGGTATCTCTGGGCCCTCTCGGTAATACACATCACATAAGCCTTGCAAGCACTGCAACTAATATGTTAGTTGTGAGTGTTGGGGAACGCAGTAATTTCGAAAATTTTCCTACGCACACGCAAGATCATGGTGATGCACAGCAACGAGGGGGAGAGTATTGTCTACGTACCAACGCAGACCGACTACGGAAGCGATCTCACAACGTAGAGGAAGTAGTCGTACGTCTTCTTCCCGATCCGACCGATCCAAGCACCGTTACTCCGGCACCTCCGAGTTCTTAGCACACGTTCAGCTCGATGACGATCCTCGGGCTCCGATCCAGCAAAGCGTCGAGGAAGAGTTCCGTCAGCACAACGGCGTGGTGACGATCTTGATGTACTACCGACGCAGGGCTTCGCCTAAGCTCTACAACGATATGACCGAGGTGGAATTTGGTGGCAGGGGGCACCGCACACGGCTAAGGAACGATCAACAATGATCAACTTGTGTGTCTATGGGGTGCCCCCTGCCCCCGTATATAAAGGAGCAGGGGGAGGGGTTCGGCCGGCCAAGGGAGAGAGGCGCAGGGGGAGTCCCACTCCTACCGGGAGTAGGACTCCCCCCCCCCCCCAATCCTATTCCTAATAGGACTCTTCAAGGAGAAGAGAGAAGAGAGGGGGGCCAGCACCTTCTCCTAGTCCTAATAGGACTAGGGAAGGGGGGGAGGCGCGCAGCCCTTGTGGGCTGCCCCTTTTCACTTTTCCACTAAGGCCCAATAGGCCCATTTGCCTCCCGGGGGGTTCTGGTAACCCTCCCAGTATTCCGGTAAAATCCCGATTTCACTCGGAACACTTCCGGTATCCGAACATAGGCTTCCAATATATCAATCTTTACGTCTCGACCATTTCGAGACTCCTCGTCACGTCCGTGATCACATCCGGGACTCCGAACAACCTTCGGTACATCAAAATGCATAAACTCATAATAACTGTCATCGTAACGTTAAGCGTGCGGACCCTACGGTTCGAGAACAATGTAGACATGACCGAGACACGTCTCCGGTCAATAACCAATAGCGGGACCTGGATGCCCATATTGGCTCCTACATATTCTACGAAGATCTTTATCGGTCAGACCGCATAACAACATACGTTGTTCCCTTTGTCATCGGTATGTTACTTGCCCGAGATTCGATCGTCGGTATCCAATACCTAGTTCAATCTCGTTACCGGCAAGTCTCTTTACTCGTTCCGTAATACATCATCTCACAACTAACATATTAGTTGCAGTGCTTGCAAGGCTTATGTGATGTGTATTACCGAGAGGGCCCAGAGATACCTCTCCGACAATCGGAGTGACAAACCCTAATCTCGAAATACGGCAACCCAACATCTACCATTGGAGACACCTGTAATACTCCTTTATAATCACCCAGTTACGTTGTGACGTTTGGTAGTACCCAAAGTGTTCCTCCGGTAAACGGGAGTTGCATAATCTCATAGTTATAGGAACATGTATAAGTCATGAAGATAGCAATAGCAACATACTAAACGATCGGGTGCTAAGCTAATGGAATGGGTCACGTCAATCAGATCATTCAACTAATGATGTGACCTCGTTAATCAAATAACAACTCTTTGTTCATGGTTAGGAAACATAACCATCTTTGATTAACGAGCTAGTCAAGTAGAGGCATACTAGTGACACTCTGTTGGTCTATGTATTCACACATGTATTATGTTTCCGGTTAATACAATTCTAGCATGAATAATAAACATTTATCATGATATAAGGAAATAAATAATAACTTTATTATTGCCTCTAGGGCATATTTCCTTCAGTCTCCCACTTGCACTAGAGTCAATAATCTAGATTACACAGTAATGATTCTAACACCCATGGAGCCTTGGTGCTGATCATGTTTTGCTCGTGGAAGAAGCTTAGTCAACGGGTCTGCAACATTCAGATCCGTATGTATCTTGCAAATCTCTATGTCTCCCACCTGGACTAAATCCCGGATGGAGTTGAAGCGTCTTTTGATGTGCTTGGTTCTTTTGTGAAATCTGGATTCCTTTGCCAAGGCAATTGCACCAGTATTGTCACAGAAGATTTTCATTGGACCCGATGCACTAGGTATGACACCTAGATCGGATATGAACTCCTTCATCGAGACTCCTTCGTTTGCTGCTTCCGAAGCAGCTATGTACTCCGCTTCACATGTAGATCCCGCTACGACGCTTTGTTTAGAACTGCACCAACTGACAGCTCCACCGTTTAAAGTAAACACGTACCCGGTTTGCGATTTAGAATCGTCCGG
The DNA here is from genome assembly GCA_034509565.1 of Triticum monococcum. Lineage (NCBI taxonomy): Eukaryota > Viridiplantae > Streptophyta > Magnoliopsida > Poales > Poaceae > Triticum > Triticum monococcum. Next base: position 532,315,672 of record CM067841.1, on the reverse strand, counting down.
ATCAGTGTCAAAGCTTGCATCAACGTAACCTCTTACGGTGAGCTCTTTGTCACCTCCATATACGAGAAACATATCCCTAGTCCTTTTCAGGTATTTCAGGATGTTCTTGACCGCTGTCCAGTGATCCACTCCTGGATTACTTTGGTACCTCCCTGCTAAACTTATAGCAAGGCACACATCAGGTCTGGTACACAGCATTGCATACATGATAGAGCCTATGGCTGAAGCATAGGGAACATCTTTCATTTTCTCTCTATCTTCTGCAGTGGTCGGGCATTGAGTCTGACTCAACTTCACACCTTGTAACACAGGCAAGAACCCTTTCTTTGCTTGATCCATTTTGAACTTCTTCAAAATCTTGTCAAGGTATGTGCTCTGTGAAAGTCCAATTAAGCATTTTGATCTATCTCTATAGATCTTTATGCCTAATATGTAAGCAGCTTCCCCGAGGTCTTTCATCGAAAAACTTTTATTCAAGTATCCCCTTATGCTATCCAGAAATTCTATATCATTTCCAATCAGCAATATGTCATCCACATATAATATCAGAAATGCTACAGAGCTCCCACTCACTTTCTTGTAAATACAGGCTTCTCCAAAAGTCTGTATAAAGCCAAATGCTTTGATCACACTATCAAAGCGTTTATTCCAACTCCGAGATGCTTGCACCAGTCCATAAATGGATCGCTGGAGTTTGCACACTTTGTTAGCTCCTTTCGGATCGATAAAACCTTCTGGTTGCATCATATACAACTCTTCTTCCAGAAATCCATTCAGGAATGCAGTTTTGACATCCATTTGCCATATTTCATAATCATAAAACGCAGCAATTGCTAACATAATTCTGACGGACTTAAGCATCGCTACGGGTGAGAAGGTCTCATCGTAGTCAACCCCTTGAACTTGTCGAAAACCTTTTGCGACAAGTTGAGCTTTATAGACAGTAACATTACCGTCAGCGTCAGTCTTTTTCTTGAAGATCCATTTATTCTCGATTGCTTGCCGATCATCGGGCAAGTCAACCAAAGTCCATACTTTGTTCTCATACATGGATCCCATCTCAGATTTCATGGCCTCAAGCCACTTTGCGGAATCTGGGCTCACCATCGCTTCTTCATAGTTCGTAGGTTCATCATGATCTAGTAGCATGACTTCCAGAACTGGATTACCGTACCACTCTGGTGCGGATCTCACTCTGGTTGATCTACGTGGTTCAGTAGGATCTTGCCCTGAAGTTTCATGATCATCATCATTAGCTTCCTCACTAATTGGTATAGGTGTCGCAGAAACAGTTTTCTGTGATGTACTATTTTCCAATAAGGGAGAAGGTACAGTTACCTCGTCAAGTTCTACTTTCCTCCCACTCACTTCTTTCGAGAGAAACTCCTTCTCTAGAAATGATCCATTCTTAGCAACGAATGTCTTGCCTTCGGATCTGTGATAGAAGGTATACCCAACAGTTTCCTTTGGGTATCCTATGAAGACACATTTCTCCGCTTTGGGTTCGAGCTTATCAGGTTGAAGCTTTTTCACATAAGCATCGCAGCCCCAAACTTTAAGAAACGACAACTTTGGTTTCTTGCCAAACCATAGTTCATAAGGCGTCGTCTCAACGGATTTTGATGGTGCCCTATTTAACGTGAATGCGGCCGTCTCTAAAGCATAACCCCAAAACGATAGCGGTAAATTAGTAAGAGACATCATAGATCGCACCATATCTAGTAAAGTACAATTACGACGTTCGGACACACCATTACGCTGTGGTGTTCCGGGTGGCGTGAGTTGCGAAACTATTCCACAATTTTTCAAATGTATACCAAACTCGTAACTCAAATATTCTCCTCCACGATCAGATCGTAGAAACTTTATTTTCTTGTTACGATGATTTTCAACTTCACTCTGAAATTCCTTGAACTTTTCAAATGTTTCAGACTTATGTTTCATTAAGTAGATATACCCATATCTGCTTAAATCATCTGTGAAGGTGAGAAAATAACGATATCCGCCACGAGCCTCAATATTCATCGGACCACATACATCGGTATGTATGATTTCCAATAAGTCTGTTGCTCTCTCCATAGTACCGGAGAACGGTGTTTTAGTCATCTTGCCTATGAGGCACGGTTCGCAAGTACCAAGTGATTCATAATCAAGTGGTTCCAAAAGCCCATCAGTATGGAGTTTCTTCATGCGCTTTACACCGATATGACCTAAACGGCAGTGCCACAAATAAGTTGCACTATCATTATCAACTCTGCATCTTTTGGCTTCTACATTATGAATATGTGTATCACTACTATCGAGATTTAATAAGAATAGACCACTCTTCAAGGGTGCATGACCATAAAAGATATTACTCATATAAATAGAACAACCATTATTCTCTGATTTAAATGAATAACCGTCTCGCATCAAACAAGATCCAGATATAATGTTCATGCTCAACGCTGGCACCAAATAACAATTATTTAGGTCTAATATTAATCCTGAAGGTAGATGTAGAGGTAGCGTGCCGACTGCGATCACATCGACTTTGGAACCGTTTCCCACGCGCATCGTCACCTCGTCCTTTGCTAGCGTCCGCTTATTCCGTAGTCCCTGTTTCGAGTTGCAAATATTAGCAACAGAACCAGTATCAAATACCCAGGTGCTACTACGAGCTCTAGTAAGGTACACATCAATAACATGTATATCACATATACCTTTGTTCACCTTGCCATCCTTCTTATCCGCCAAATACTTGGGGCAGTTCCGCTTCCAGTGACCAGTCTGCTTGCAGTAGAAGCACTCAGTTTCAGGCTTAGGTCCAGACTTGGGTTTCTTCTCTTGAGCAGCAACTTGCTTGCTGTTCTTCTTGAAGTTCCCCTTCTTCTTCCCTTTGCCCTTTTTCTTGAAACTAGTGGTTTTGTTAACCATCAACACTTGATGCTCCTTCTTGATTTCTACCTCCGCAGCTTTCAGCATTGCGAAGAGCTCGGGAATAGTCTTGTTCATCCCTTGCATATTATAGTTCATCACGAAGCTCTTGTAGCTTGGTGGCAGTGATTGGAGAATTCTGTCAATGACGCAATCATCTGGAAGATTAACTCCCATCTGAATCAAGTGATTATTATACCCAGACATTTTGAGTATATGCTCACTGACAGAACTGTTCTCCTCCATCTTGCAGCTATAGAACTTATTGGAGACTTCATATCTCTCAATTCGGGCATTTGCTTGAAATATTAACTTCAACTCCTAGAACATCTCATATGCTCCATGACGTTCAAAACGTCGTTGAAGTCCCGATTCTAAGCCGTAAAGCATGGCACACTGAACTATCGAGTAGTCATCAGCTTTGCTCTGCCAGACATTCATAACATCTGGCGTTGCTCCAGTAGCAGGCCTGGCACCCAGCGGTGCTTCCAGGACGTAATTCTTCTGTGCAGCAATGAGGATAATCCTCAGGTTACGGACCCAGTCCGTGTAATTGCTACCATCATCTTTCAACTTTGCTTTCTCAAGGAACGCATTAAAATTCAACGGAAAAACAGCACGAGCCATCTATCTACAATCAACATAAACAAGCAAGATACTATCAGGTACTAAGTTCATGATAAGTTTAAGTTCAGTTAATCAAATTACTTAGGAACTCCCACTTAGATAGACATCCCTCTAATCCTCTAAGTGATCACGTGATCCAAATAACTAAACCATAACCGATCATCACGTGAGATGGAGTAGTTTTCAATGGTGAACATCGTCATGTTGATCATATCTACTATATGATTCACGCTCGACCTTTCGGTCTCTGTGTTCCGAGGCCATATCTGCATATGCTAGGCTCGTCAAGTTTAACCCGAGTATTCTGCGTGTGCAAAACTGGCTTGCACCCATTGTAGATGGACGTAGAGCTTATCACACCCGATCATCACGTGGTGTCTGGGCACGACGAACTTTGGCAACGGTACATACTCAGGGAGAACACTTCTTGATAATTTAGTGAGAGATCATCTTATAATGCTACCGTCAATCAAAGCAAGATAGGATGCATAAAAGGATAAACATCACATGCAATCAATATAAGTGATATGATATGGCCATCATCATCTTGTGCTTGTGATCTCCATCTCCGAAGCACCGTCATGATCACCATCGTCACCGGCGCGCCACCTTGATCTCCATCGTAGCATCGTTGTCGTCTCGCCAATCTTATGCTTCCACGACTATCACTACCGCTTAGTAATAAAGTAAAGCATTACATCGCGATTGCATTGCATACAATAAAGCGACAACCATATGGCTCCTGCCAGTTGCCGATAACTCGGTTACAAAACATGATCATCTCATACAATAAAATCAGCATCATGCCTTGACCATATCACATCACAACATGCCCTGCAAAAACAAGTTAGACGTCCTCTACTTTGTTGTTGCAAGTTTTACGTGGCTGCTACGGGCTTAAGTAAGAACACATCTCACCTACGCATCAAAACCACAATGATAGTTCGTCAAATAGACTCCGTTTTAACCTTCTCAAGGACCGGGCGTAGTCACACTTGGTTCAACTAAAGTTGGAGAGACAGTCTTCCGCAAGCCATCTATGTGCAAAGCACGTCGAGGGAACCGGTCTCGCGTAAGAGTACGCGTAAGGTTGGTCCGGATCGTCTCACCCAACAATACCGCCGAACCAAAGTATGACATGCTGGTAGGCAGTATGACTTGTATCGCCCACAACTCACTTGTGTTCTACTCGTGCAAATAACATCAAACCATAAAACCTAGGCTCGGATGCCACTGTTGGGGAACGCAGTAATTTCGAAAATTTTCCTACGCACACGCAAGATCATGGTGATGCACAGCAACGAGGGGGAGAGTATTGTCTACGTACCAACGCAGACCGACTGCGGAAGCGATCTCACAACGTAGAGGAAGTAGTCGTACGTCTTCTTCCCGATCCGACCGATCCAAGCACCGTTACTCCGGCACCTCCGAGTTCTTAGCACACGTTCAGCTCGATGACGATCCTCGGGCTCCGATCCAGCAAAGCGTCGAGGAAGAGTTCCGTCAGCACAACAGCGTGGTGACGATCTTGATGTACTACCGACGCAGGGCTTCGCCTAAGCTCTACAACGATATGACCGAGGTGGAATTTGGTGGCAGGGGGCACCGCACACGGCTAAGGAACGATCAACAATGATCAACTTGTGTGTCTATGGGGTGCCCCTTGCCCCCGTATATAAAGGAGCAGGGGGAGGGGTTCGGCCGGCCAAGGGAGAGAGGCGCAGGGGGAGTCCCACTCCTATCGGGAGTAGGACTCCCCCCCCAATCCTATTCCTAATAGGACTCTTCAAGGAGAAGAGAGAAGAGAGGGGGGCCGGCCCCTTCTCCTAGTCCTAATAGGACTAGGGAAGGGGGGGAGGCGCGCAGCCCTTGTGGGCTGCCCCTTTTCACTTTTCCACTAAGGCCCAATAGGCCCATTTGCCTCCCGGGGGGTTCCGGTAACCCTCTCGGTATTCCGGTAAAATCCCGATTTCACTCGGAACACTTCCGGTGTCCGAACATAGGCTTCCAATATATCAATCTTTACGTCTCGACCATTTCGAGACTCCTCGTCATGTCCGTGATCACATCCGGGACTCCGAACAACCTTCGGTACATCAAAATGCATAAACTCATAATAACTGTCATCGTAACGTTAAGCGTGCGGACCCTACGGTTCGAGAACAATGTATACATGACCGAGACACGTCTCCGGTCAATAACCAATAGCGGGACCTGGATGCCCATATTGGCTCCTACATATTCTACGAAGATCTTTATCGGTCAGACCGCATAACAACATACGTTGTTCCCTTTGTCATCGGTATGTTACTTGCCCGAGATTCGATCGTCGGTATCCAATACCTAGTTCAATCTCGTTACCGGCAAGTCTCTTTACTCGTTCCGTAATACATCATCTCACAACTAACATATTAGTTGCAGTGCTTGCAAGGCTTATGTGATGTGTATTACCGAGAGGGCCCAGAGATACCTCTCCGACAATCGGAGTGACAAACCCTAATCTCGAAATACGCCAACCCAACATCTACCATTGGAGACACCTGTAATACTCCTTTATAATCACCCAGTTACGTTGTGACGTTTGGTAGTACCCAAAGTGTTCCTCCGGTAAACGGGAGTTGCATAATCTCATAGTTATAGGAACATGTATAAGTCATGAAGATAGCAATAGCAACATACTAAACGATCGGGTGCTAAGCTAATGGAATGGGTCATGTCAATCAGATCATTCAACTAATGATGTGACCTCGTTAATCAAATAACAACTCTTTGTTCATGGTTAGGAAACATAACCATCTTTGATTAACGAGCTAGTCAAGTAGAGGCATACTAGTGACACTCTGTTGGTCTATGTATTCACACATGTATTATGTTTCCGGTTAATACAATTCTAGCATGAATAATAAACATTTATCATGATATAAGGAAATAAATAATAACTTTATTATTGCCTCTAGGGCATATTTCCTTCAGTGAGATGATGTATTACGGAACGAGTAAAGAGACTTGCCGGTAACGAGATTGAATTAGGTATTGGATACCGATGATCGAATCTCGGGCAAGTAACATACCGATGACAAAGGGAGCAACGTATGTTGTTATGCGGTCTGACCGATAAAGATCTTCGTAGAATATGTAGGAGCCAATATGGGCATCCAGGTCCCGCTATTGGTTATTGACCAGAGACGTGTCTCGGTCATGTCTACATTGTTCTCGAACCGTAGGGTCCGCACGCTTAACGTTACGATGACAGTTATTATGAGTTTATGCATTTTGATTAACGAAGGTTGTTCGGAGTCCCGGATGAGATCACGGACATGATGAGGAGTCTCGAAATGGTCGAGACGTAAAGATTGATATATTGGAAGCCTATGTTTGGACATCGGAAGTGTTCCGGGTGAAATCGGGATTTTACCGGATTACCGGGAGGGTTACCGGAACCCCCCGGGAGCCAAATGGGCCAACATGGGCCTTAGTGGAAAGGTGAGAGGGCAGCCCACATAGGGCTGCGCCTCCCCCCCTCTCCCTAGTCCTATTAGGACTAGGAGAGGGGCCGGCCACCTCTCTCTCTCTCTCTCTCTCTCCCCTTTGAAGGATTCCTAGTTGGACTAGGATTGGAGGGGGGAGTCCTACTCCCGGTAGGAGTAGGACTCCTCCCGCGCCTCCCTCTCTTTGTCCGGCCAGCCCCCCTCCCTCCAACCTTTATATACGGGGGCAGGGGACACCCCAAGACACACAAGTTGATCCTTGAGATCGTTCCTTAGCCGTGTGCGGTGCCCCCTGCCACCATATTCCACCTCGATCATACCGTTGTAGTGCTTAGGCGAAGCCCTGCGTCGGTAGTACATCAAGATCGTCATCACGCCGTCATGCTGACGGAACTCTTCCTCGACGCTTTGCTGGATCGGAGCCCGAGGATCGTCATCGAGCTAAACGTGTGCCAAGAACTCGGAGGTGCCGGAGTAACGGTGCTTGGATCGGTCGGATCGGGAAGAAGACGTACGACTACTTCCTCTACGTTGTGTGATCGCTTCCGCAGTCGGTCTGCGTTGGTACGTAGACAACACTCTCCCCTCTCGTTGCTATGCATCACCATGATCTTGCGTGTGCGTAGGAAATTTTTCGAAATTACTGCGTTCCCCAACAGCCTGCGCATGCAGAAAGAGAGCCGCTGTTTACCCGGAGGGAGAAGTAGTGGCGCAGCAAGGCCACCGAAGGCTGCACCCCTACATGGGCCTCGCGGTAGTAAGTGAAGATTGCCAGAAGAAGGACAGAGTTGGGGTGGAGATGCAGAGCCTGCAAGTTGTAATGGCGGAGGACGGAGAAGAAGAACTCGAAGAATGGAGGCACCAGGCCCGCAGCAATGGAGCTTGCAAAGAGAGGGTAAAAGGTGCTTCCTCGGACCTCAGGGGTGGCGGAGCCAGTCTTGAACACCTCCGTCCCATTGATGCCCTGCACCGCCGCCATCCGGCGCAGCTGGGCAAGGCTCACCTTGGACACATTCGGCGAGTCCAGAGCAGGAGAATACCAAGCTTTGGCCGGAGGCTGGCGAGGCGCCATGGCTTCCTAGGTCGCGCAGCTGGAGTAGATCTGGAAGTTTGGAGGAAGAAAGGGAAGGCGCAAGAAAGGGGATCTGAGCAGCGACCGGAGAGAGCAAAAGGCGAAGTCTGGGCAGATACCGCTCCTTTACCAACCTGCGCGGTTGCTGAAGCACTTGCGTCCCATCAACTTTCTCCCTTGCCCTTTCGCCTCTCAGCACAGCCAAGCCCATGCGCGCCTTGGGCCCGGGGGCTACTGTCGGCGTTCAGGGAACGGGGGTCCCCAGACTTGCCTGCCTGCAGCCCGCGGCGTTGCTCAAGGGAGGCCCAGTATGGCCCATCTTCATCAACACGAGACTCAAGACCCTCGCGAGGGGCCAAGCCTCGCGAGGCGGACGACACGGAGCTTCCTCAGGCGTAGCCTCCTCAGGCTGGCTCGCGAGGAGGCAGAGAAATCAAGGCGGGGTACCTCGCGAGGTGCCCATGACGCAAGCCATGACGACTCAGGGCGCCAGGCGGGCGCCAGCGCGCGCAGCGTCCTTCTTTCCTCTTTGGTGCAAAGGGGCAAGCGCAGCCGCAGAGTACCGAGGCATCAGGCAAAGGTTGCCATTTCGGTGCAACGAGACCAGGACCAAGCGGACTACGAGACAGAGGTCACCATGGAGCCCAGCACGGCGTCACCACTGAGCCTTTGGCAGGCGAAGACCAACTTTAGTCAGGATAAGTGTACTAGATGTTCCCCTTCGAATTGGCCAATTGTTGGCGCCCTTCCCGCTCAATATTCGGGAAGAGGCCCAGGGCCTTTGCCTATAAATAGGACTAGCCACCCCCAGGGTAGGGGGATCCAAAAAGGGGGTTGGTTCATTCGGTTCGCAAGCAGAGAGAGAGTGAGCAAGAGAGAGAGAAGGGTGACTGAACTCCTCCTAGTAGTTCATCGCCCCAACCAAGAACAGACCCTCGCGAGGCTGTTCTTCCCTGTATTGTTCACCATCATCAGCCCCAAGAGGCAATCCACCCACCACACACTGGAGTAGGGTATTACACCACAACGGTGGCCCGAACCAGTATAAACCTTGTGTCTCTTGTGCAGTTCTTTTAGTAGTTTAGATCTTTGTGAGACGGGGAGGTAGAAGGCGAGATCTCTGCGCGCACCCCAGTGTTCGAACCTTAAGGGTCTGCCGGAACCCGTGAATCCGACAACCGCACTTGATGTGTGCCTTGCCACATATCTGGCAAGAGGGTACAAAGGTAATCTAGGAGTAGATCACCAGATAGCGGTCTAAATTATCCTTAGAGGAATAAGGATATGTTTCTCGGTTATGGAGGTGATAAAGAGTTCGACGTAAAGAGTTACGTCGATGCAAGCTTAACACCTATCCGGATGGCTCTGAGTAGAGATACCGGATACGATAATGGAGCAACAATTTAGAATAGCTTCAAGTAGAACAGTTATTTGAAATGGCTCCAAATATAGCGTAGTAGCTGCATCTACAAGATGACATAGAAATTTGCGAAGTACATACGGATCTGAATGTTGCAGACCCGTTGACTGAAACCTCTCTCACAAGCATAACATGATCAAACCCAGAACTCTTTGGGTGTTAGTCACATGGGGATGTGACCTTGAGTGTTAATCACATATCGATGTGAACTGGATTATTGACTCTAGTGCAAGTGGGAGACTGTTGGAAATATGCCCTAGAGGCAATAATAAATTGGTTATTATTATATTTCCTTGTTCATGATAATCGTTTATTATCCATGCTAGAATTGTATTGATAGGAAACTCAGGTACATGTGTGGATACATAGACAACACCATGTCCCTAGTAAGCCTCTAGTTGACTAGCTCGTTGATCAATAGATGGTTACGGTTTCCTGACCATGGACATTGGATGTCGTTGATAACGGGATCACATCATTAGGAGAATGATGTGATGGACAAGACCCAATCCTAAGCCTAGCACAAGATCATGTAGTTCGTATGCTAAAGCTTTTCTAATGTCAAGTATCATTTCCTTAGACCATGAGATTGTGCAACTCCAGGATACCGTAGGAGTGCTTTGGGTGTGCCAAACATCACAATGTAACTGGGTGGCTATAAAGGTACACTATAGGTATCTCCGAAAGTGTCTGTTGGGTTGGCACGAATCGAGACTGGGATTTGTCACTCCGTGTAAACGGAGAGGTATCTTTGGGCCCACTCGGTAGGACATCATCATAATGTGCACAATGTGATCAAGGAGTTGATCATAGGATGATGTGTTACGGAACGAGTAAAGAGACTTGCCGGTAACGAGATTGAACAAGGTATCGGGATACTGACGATCGAATCTCGGGCAAGTATCGTACCACTAGACAAAGGGAATTGTATACGAGATTGATTAAGTCCTTGACATCGTGGTTCATCCGATGAGATCATCATGGAGCATGTGGGAGCCAACATGGGTATCCAGATCCCGCTGTTGGTTATTGACCGAAGAGTTGTCTCGGCCATGTCTGCATGACTCCCGAACCCGTAGGGTCTACACACTTAAGGTTCGATGACGCTAGGGTTATAGGGAAAGTATGTACGCGGTTACCGAATGTTGTTCGGAGTCCCGGATGAGATCCCGGACGTCACGAGGAGTTCCGGAATGCTCCGGAGGTAAAGATTGATATATAGGAAGTATGGTTTTGGCCACCGAAAGTGTTCCGGGCATCACCGGTAGTGTACCGGGACCACCGGAGGGGTCCGGGGGTCCACCAGGTGGGGCCACCAGCCCCGGAGGCCTACATGGGCCAAGTGTGGGAGGGGACCAGCCCCATGTGGGCTGGTGCGCCCCCCACCAAGGCCCAAGGCGCAAGAGAGAGTGGAAGGGGGCAAACCCTAGGCTCAGATGGGCCTAAGGCGCACCTAGTGGTGCGCCCCCCTCTCCCCCCTTGGCCGCCCCCCTAGATGGGATCTAGGGCTGGCCGCCACCCCTAGGGGTGGAAACCTAGGTGGGGGCGCAGCCCCTCCCCTCCCCCTATATATACTTGAGGTTTTGGGCTACCATAGACACGAGATCCTCTCCCTCTTGGCGCAGCCCTACCTCTCTTCCTCCTCGTCTCTCGTAGTGCTTGGCGAAGCCCTGCTGGAGTCCCGCGCTCCTCCACCACCACCACACCGTCGTGCTACTGCTGGATGGAGTCTTCCCCAACCTCTCCTTCTCCCCTTGCTGGATCAAGGCGTAGGAGACGTCACCGAGCTGTACGTGTGTTGAACACGGAGGTGCCGTCCGTTCGGCACTAGGATCATTGGTGATTTGGATCACGACGAGTACGACTCCATCAACCCCGTTCACTTGAACGCTTCCGCTTAGCGATCTACAAGGGTATGTAGATACACTCTCCTTCCCTCGTTGCTAGATTACTCCATAAATTGATCTTGGTGATGCGTAGAAAATTTTGAATTTCTGCTATGTTACCCAACAGAACCATCGCACCCAAAGAATTTAGAATAGACGGATGAAAAACCGGAGTCCACTCCGTTTGAGATGCGACTCATACCTGTCAACAATACACAAACAGAAACAAACAATATGTTTCCTATTTTCTCATCAGGCAAAAATTCATGTTAATTTTTCACCATCTTGGTGATGGGTAAACACTAGTACATGGCAGTCAAATGACAAGAGAAACATCAGTTAAAATCATGGTTTCCATATGCTTGCACATGGCAACAGCAAGACCAGCTCCACTGATCACTGCACCGATATGATGTTCGAGTAATCAGTTGTGCACGCTAGACACTTAGATCTAGATGAAATTTATACAAATGAACACGAAGGTGTCAATGCTGTTGTTGCCACAAAAATGACAGTATGGTACTATAAGAGTCTACCACTATTCTCTATACAGAACGCATCATACAGATGAGAGAACACATTGACATTGACTAGACGACATGAATGTCAACACAGTTCAATATAAGCTGGTTCGGTACCCACTTGTCCATCAAATGCAACAGTTGGGCCGCCGCCCAGAGTCTTGTCAGCTTCTTTAGTTTCCTATAATCCGCTGGTTTGGCTGCAATCGCACCTTCCGCGGTTTCCTCAGCTAATGGTTCAGCAGCAGCTAAATTTTCTAGCCTCCCCAACAGGCATTTCAACTGTTGACCCCTCGATTCCCTGGAGCGTGTACTCATCCCCCACAGACTGTTTTGGTACATATCCGGTAAAAGCTTGAGCTCTCAGGTCCTGAGGCATGCTGGTCTCTTCTCGAGTCTCATCCGTATTATCAACTTCCATGGTATCTTCCCAGGCCTCGACAACACCATGTACACACACAAGTTTGTGTTTTGGGGTGTCATCTACAATTCCAGATTGCATGGTATCTGAGAGAACATCAGGTGACTCTTCATTTCTGCCTCCAGCATGTAAAGCACGCTCGGTATTGCCTTCATCTTGTCCTGCAAGCTTGACCATCTCAGTGTGTTCAACTGATGGATTCCTTACAGTTTCACCTTTGTCAGCTTTGTCGACGATGTCAATTTGCGCAGAATCCAGTGCAACTCCAGACACCCTACAAGCTATAATAAGAAAACACATACAAAAGGTACTGTAAGCAACTAAGCATATTTAGCTCACTGGATTTTACAAATTTAAGAGAAAGAAATGTTTACCAGGAGTCTCCATGCCTTCAGGGCGTAACTTGGGATAATTCAATTCAGTCATTCTTAGAGAAAATGGCATATTCGCAAGACGAAAACTTCGAAGTGAAGGTCCAAAAGAGCCAAAGTTGCCAGCAACACTGAAAGCCCTTTCAGCATCGACACGTTTCCTGAAGACAACTTTAGCAGTATTTGTGTTCTTGTGCACTTCAGTCTCGGTTTCTTTTAGTGGTCCATAGCGACTGAACATCCTAATAAAATCCATTTCTGAAGGAAGAGCAATTGACTTGCCAAAGCACAAAACAAGTGCAGTGGGGTTTACATCGTGGACCATCTTCTCGTCAACGTGGATAATTGATCTTTTTATCACTTCTACCTTTCTGTTAACATCCAACGTTTCAGGCTGCATATCACATACAGGGGAAGAACGATCTGATGAAGGTGCACATGTTCGTCGCGTCTGTCTCCGCCTACGTATCGGCCTTGTTTTGCCACTTGCCCCTTTGAGGCTATGAGTCGAGACAGTATGTAAACTCAGTCCAGACCAGTAGGCGTCCTGCATATGGTCCGTTGTTTCTTCCTTAGGGCAAGGCAAAAATTTCCACTCTTCACTCCTGTCCCCTTCAGTTTTTCCAATCATGCTCATTTCAGTAGAAGCTGCCATCCCAGATAATAAGTCCTTGGTGTCCACACCATGGCGCCTCTGCACACGCCTTCTTTTTGCCGGCTTCTTCACAGAGATGTCAACTTCACCACACTCTGTTTCACCAATGTTGTTATGAACTATCGGTTCATTCTGAGGCTTCACAATGGGCCTTCCCTCTGTCAACTCTATGTCATCGTCAGGCTTTCGCTTACGAGGTCTTCCCCTACCTCTTTTGGGCTTCACACTAGGCTGCACTTCATTGGTAACAGTTGTGTCGATGCCATCCTCTGCCCATGCACTGCCAGATTGAAATGATGCAATTTCACCGTATCCCTTAGACCGATAGAAAGACATAAGTTGAGAGCAAGCAATCACTAAATCCTGCAGAACACCTCCTTGGCAAGGGGACAGAGCCAGCGACTTCATATAATGAAGAAGGTGTTCTGGACTGAAATATTGCAATATCTCAGCCTGGCTAACCTTAGAGCAAGCAACTCCAGCCTTGAGCCCAGAATTCCCACGCAGATAACACATGCCATTCTCAGAGAGATATTCTGGGAGACAAGAGCAACTCGCGGCCGTCAATATCCGCGTTGAGAGTTCTTGAAGCGCATAATTAACTGCATTGGTGAAGGCATCAGAATTGCCTTGTTTCTCCATCTCTAGACAGTTGTCCATGAAAGGCTTCAACTGGGATTCCTGACACCACGCAAAAGAACCGTCGCCAAAAAATGCTACCAGACGGTGGCCCTCCTTCTGATGCTTCAATGCCAGCTCAGATGCATCCAAAGGATCAAAAATTGCACCAGGCCACCAGGGACGGCCTTGCAATTTAGACCAGACAAGATCAGAAACTCGAAACCCATCTTTATCAGGGGGAGGAAGACGGTATCTAACACGCTGACCATCTTCGTTCGATCCTGCAAGATCACAAAAACCGATTAGTCAGTGATGACATACAAGTCGAAGGGTAAAGGGGGTGGAACCAACACGCAGTAGATCAAGCTAACCAGAGTCTGGTGTCAGAGTATGCTTACCGGCTTCAGCATCGTGTGGAGGTACGGCAGGATCAGAAATCTCCGCCGTGTCGGCGGCAATATTCTGTGTCTGCGCCAGGCTACTCCCCTCCTCCTCCTCCTCCTCGCCCTGCAACCCACCAGATTCCGCCATCATGGCGTCAAAATCTGCCTCGCCGAAACTCCCCTGCGCCATCGCCTCCCCGTCCGTGGCGGCATCCACCGGCGGCAGCTCGTCCCGCCCCTCCGGGTTCACCCCTCCCTCCACCCCCGAAAGCCAGATCATCGCGGCGAACCAACCCCCGGCGCCACCTACTCGAATCTGTGGAATTGGGGAGGAGATGTCAGTTGGCGCACATTAATTAAAGCCTCGAAATCCCCAATCGATCTCGCCGCCGCGGGAGGGGAGGGCGAGGTACCTCAGGCACCGGCCGGCGGGAGCGGGGGGCCGGGGGAGGGAGCGAGCGCGAGCTCCTGCGCGTCGGCCGGGCGGGCGGAGACGGAGGCTCTAGGGTTTGGCCTCCGGGTGGCTTCGGCCTCTGAGGCTGCGCGCGCGCGGGCGATTTGGGTGGTGATATCGGCGAGCTCGGGTAGGGACCGATTGGGAGGAGGAGACGGGGTGGGAAGTGGCCGAAAGGCCGGGCTATATGGGCTGGACTAACGGGCCTGCCGAGGGGTGGGCCGTGAGGTTGGTTCGTGGGCTGGTTTTGCTTAACTGGGCCGTGGGGCGTGTGCGCGTTTATCACGGCGGAGTGTGAGGCGCGGTGGGACTGAAATGTAGGGACAGGAACAGACGCCAGCCAGCCAGTGGGTCCGCGACGGCCTGACGGGGAGTGGACGTGCGTCAAGGCGGTTCGCCGTCGTTGACGAGGTTGCAGGCGGACGTGTCCGACTCCGGCGCTATCGACGGCATAGAAGGCGAGCCGGCAGAAGACAGAAGAAGGTGATCTCTTTCTCTTGTGTTGACATTTTTGTTTTGCTTGATCTGTGGCAATGTAGATTGGAATGATGCTAGCTTTGCTGCCGTAAACATCATTCGATTTCCACTTGTTCTTGATGATTTTTGCATCTTGTCATCTCATCGATAGGTGAAGAACGCAGAGGGGGCAATGGGGAAGAAGGTGAGGTGGTTCGACGCCGTGCACAGGATCCTGAGCCCGTCGGAACCTGATCGCGACGAGAAGGAAGACAAGCAGGTAACTGAAACCGTGCAATTCTCCCGTCTTCATCGAATTCCAGTCGACGCAAATGACCGATCCGCATCGATCGATGTTCTCGATCCAAGAAGCCGGCCGAGAGACCGACGAGCAAATCGAGCTTCAAGAAGCTATGGCAGTTCGGCAAGTCCAGCACGTCCACTTCTTCTTCCTCCGCGGCGCATCAGCAGCCTCCTCCGCAGCCCGATCAGCAGGATGCTGCGGAGGCCAAATCCACCGGAACGACGAGCGAGCAGAACAATGGTGGGTTCCAAGTCGCAGCGCTCGCCGCACCGGTGGCGCAGCAGCCGGCAGAGGCTACGGCCGTCGTCACGCCAAGAGCGCCCGCGCGGTCAAGGGAGGAGCTTGCCGCCGTCAGGATTCAGACTGCTTGCAGGGGCTACCTGGTAATTGCATGATCACATTTCGATCTAGCATATGTCTAACATGTTGAAAACTTGGAAACATTTTATTCACGTTCAGGTAAGGAAGGGGTACAAGGCGAGAGCACAGGCT
The DNA here is from genome assembly GCA_034509565.1 of Triticum monococcum. NCBI lineage: Eukaryota > Viridiplantae > Streptophyta > Magnoliopsida > Poales > Poaceae > Triticum > Triticum monococcum. The sequence goes on along the minus strand of CM067841.1, from coordinate 532,299,585 downwards.
CGGCTGATGTCGCTGCTGGAGGGGGTCGCCGTGAAGCGCCAGACGGAGGATGCGCTGTACAGCATGCAGATGATGACTAGGCTTCAGACCCAGATATACGCCAGGAGGGTCAACAAGGACAAGGCTCTCAAGAGTCAGGTCCAGCCCAAGCAAGGGCCTGACAAAACCAAGGTGCGAAGCATCATCTCATCTGCTCCGATCATCTATCGTACTAGTTCGTAACGATTCTTGTTCATATGGTACGACGATCACGACTTGCCGATCGATCGATCGATGTCTGAAAATTCTCCGGTATGCTAGCCGAACCTGACCGGTGTGCTGCTGACATTATTGAGCGCAGACTGGTGAAGTCTGGGATCACACTCACCAGTCCAAGGAGCAGATCGAGGCCACGCTCGCGACGAAGCAGGAGGCTGCGTCGAGGCGGCAGAAGGCCCTGTCATACGCCTTCTCTCACCAGGTAGCCATCGGGTCTACGTTGTGGATGGCACTGTCGCTCGACGTGTTCATGTCCTCTGCTGAACTCACTCTGTCTGGCGCAGTGGAGGAACAAGAGCCCCTCTTCTTCATCTTCCTCTGGGAGAGGGAGAGTGACACCCACGCTGTCGCACCCTCCGACGTTCATGGACCCCGGCTGCCCCAACTGGGGCTGGAGCTGGGCGGAGCGCTGTCTGGCGGCGTCCAGGCCGTGGGAGAGCCAGACCGCGCCGCCGGACGTCAAGGACCGCGCTGCTCCGGCCAAGAGCGTCGGCCGGGCCGCCAGCCCGAGGGTGTCCATCTCGGTTCATATTCCCACCACGCCGACGGGCAGGTCCGCTCGGCCGGCCGGCCGGTCGTCGCCGTCGACCCCGACGCAGCCGCGGTCACCCTCGGTGCCGGGAAAGACGATCGCGTCGCCCCGGCGGGCTCCGAGCCCGAGGGGTAGCCCGTTCAACAAATCGGGAAGCACGCTGTCGGAACGCCCGCGGAGCAGCCAGGAGCACATGGGGGCAAGCAGTGGCGGAGGTGGCGACGAGAAGGAGGCCTCGCTGCGGCGGACGACGAGCTTGCGGTCGGGGGAGCAGCCGAGGAAGCTGAGCCTGGGAACGAGAGAGGTGGACGCAGGCGAGACGGGCGACGCGCCGGTGACGCCCAGCTACATGCAGGCGACCAAGTCCGTGAAGGCCAAGGCCCGGTGCGCGAGCCCCGCGGCGGCTGACAAGGCCGAGCTCCCCGAAAGGGCGCCTCTCGTGTCCTCGCCGTCGATGAAGAGGCGCCCGTCGCCGGAGTTCCCGGAGAAACAAGGGGTGTCGTCGCCGAGGACGCCAAGGACGCCGAGCACGCCGGGCAAGGCGAAGCCGGAGATCAGGACGAAGCGGCCTCCCAGCCCCAGGCTCTAGCTCGCTGGGCTTGCGTATATCCACAGTGGCAGCACGATAACTGTATGAGGTTTTCTTATTTTTGTTGCCTAGTTTCGAATTTGTAATCTAGCATTTTTGGTCATTTTTGTTTTTGAATTTGTAAATTAGCGCGGTACAAATTTATCTTCTTGAGTTGGCTAACGCTGGTCTAAAGACTCTTTCCACCTTTGTGAATGTATTATTTAAAATGCATGATTTTTTAGATGATGATTTTAAATGCAAGCTTGTGAGTGGATTTTGTACCAAACGTGCATGGATCCGCTGTCCGCATTAGACGTTGGTGCCGAGTTTTCTTGATTAATCGAAGCATATTATTATACTACTACTATATTTCGCCATATTTTCTCTCAATGGATAGTTATTGTAATGTTTCATTGTACCAACAAAAGCGCAACGTTGAAACATGTTTTGAGGTCGCATGAACCTATAGATTACACACTCGACAGGTTGAAACATGTTTTGGATTTGGATGTGAATCTTTACTAGGCATCATACCCTAACGGGCCTACATAGTACTAAAGTTCCGTTAGTTAATTTGAATCAGAGAGAGTACAATAATTAGGGTTTTTGGACACAATAAACACTACTCTTAAGACTTTACACATAAAAAAACACACTATCAAATTTATCAGTTGAGTGTGCAAAACCTCATGCGTGTGATCTTGAGTAACGAGAAGGTAGCATGACTACAACTCCAACGTGCCACGTCGACTAAGTAATTACCAAATTTTACCGAGGCCCATTTGTTTAGGGTTTAGGGCTTAAGGTTTCATATTTGGAGTTTAGGGTTCATGATTTATGTTTCAGGGTTTAAGTTTTAGTATTTGAAACTTGTTATCACTCGTTTGATCATGTTTTAATAGTTGAAACTTGTTATCACTAGTTTGATCATTTGTTCGTGGGATGTACAAGTGATTGACAATTTAGGGTTTGAGTTTTGGTAGGATGAGCACAATCTTGAGTATTGTGGCATTGAGAAGGGGGTTCTTTGTATTCATCTGATTGCCCCAGTTCGTCGTGTTTGCACCGATGTAGAGGACGCTTGCAGGCGGTTCTTAGGTTGTGCGTACGAGGTAAGTGTTGTCGTAGTCAGTTTCAGAATTAGATTAGTTGGCTTTGTTATATGTTTCAGAATTTTGTTACATGTAAAAATGTGTGCGTATGAATTTTGCGGGGCCCTCTTGCTTGCGACTATGTTAAGTGGATTGACAAAAGGTGGGAAGACAGGGCAAAGACAGTGATTATGGATCTGTCTTCGAAGAACATAAACCTGGAGAGCATAATTAAAGCTTGTGAGAGAGAAATGGAAAAGAACAAGCTTGAAAAGAGGGCAAATGGAAGGATCCACAAGGAAAGGCTGCTGTTTAGGGATAGGATCATAACATTTGGTGGTCTTTTGTATCTTGGCATGTTTGCCATTATGTTTGCTGTTATTGTTAGCAAGTAGAAGTGGTGGATTACTAGTGATGTTAAGACAACTCCGTAGTATTGCTTCACTTTTGTTTTTAGTAGTTGATGTTGGCATTGCTGTCATTTTGAAAAGATCCGGGATTTTGCAGTGCAATAAAGTTCAGACGTTGTTCATCACAACATAGTTCTTGACTATAAACATGGATACATTGTTACGAACATGGACTAAAATTTGATACAAAGATGCTAAACTGACGGAGCACGAACTGAAACCTGACAGAATAGTAGTGAACAAGCTAAACTGAAAATAGAATGCATGGGTAGATAATATCGAAATGCAGGTGCTTCTTCTACTCGTCGTCGTCGGATGAGAGGACAATTGGGTTCTTGTTGTTGCCCTTTTGAGCGGTAGACGTCGACGCACCGGCATATGTTGCTCTTGCTCGCTCCCTGGCTGCGCGCTCTGCTTCTGTAGCCCGATGGCGGACGACATCTACCTGCGCCATGGACCAGGACGCAGCTATGACGGCATCACCGAGCTGCTGCTTGGGTGCGCTCAGAGCCTCATCGGCCTGCGCGGTGAGCAAGGATGCCTCATACGCCGGAGATGGTAGCCCAAAGACCACTTGGTCGGGCGACAGGTATTCGTCGCGACCAGCCTCCCTCCGCTAGGCGCGCAGTCTCGCTTGCACCTCCTCAAACTCCGCCTCCTCCCGTGCATCCTCCTCCTCGTGCTCCCGACGGACAGCAGGGAGCTCCGAAGCCGTTGGCTCGATGTCAGAGTCTGCGGTGTAGCGGCTCGAATAGCTTCGCTCGCCCGATGTTGAGGAGCGGTGCGCGCCCGACGAAGAGGAGCCAGACGCGGCGGGAGGGGGGCCGCCCGCGCCTGGTCGAGGTGTTGGGCCCCCGTCGGCCCTGCGAGGACCGGTGGACATCCAGGCGGTCCACCGCTTGCACCCCAAGGAGCTAGAATGGGCAAGGTAGTGACTGTGGTGACTGCGACCACCGACAGTACCTTGTGATTGTTGGGGAACGTAGTAATTTCAATTTTTTTCCTACGCACACGCAAGATCATGGTGATGCATAGCAACGAGAGGGGAGAGAGTCGTCTACATACCCTTGTAGACCGTTAAGCGGAAGCGTTATGACAACGCGGTTGATGTAGTCGTACGTCTTCACGATCGACCGATCCTCAGTACCGAACGTACGACACCTCCGCGTTCAGCACACGTTCAGCTCGGTGACGTCCCGCGAACTCACGATCCAGTAGAGCTCGAGGGAGAGTTTCATCAGCACGACGGCGTGGTGACGATGTTGATGAAGCTACCGACGCAGGGCTTCGCCTAAGCACCGCTACGATATGACCGAGGTGGATTATGGTGGAGGGGGGCACCGCACACGGCTTGGAGAGATCAATGATCAACTTGTGTGTTCTAGGGTGCCCCATGCCCCCGTATATAAAGGAGCAAGGGGGGAAGGCCGGCCGGCCCTGTAGGGCGCGCCAGGAGGAGGAGTCCTCCTCCTAGTAGGAGTAGGACTCCTCGCTTTCCTACTCCTACTAGGAGGGGGAAAGGAAGGGGGAGAAGGAGAAGAAAACGGGGGCACCGCCCCCCTTGCTAGTCCAATTCGGACTAGAGGGGGAGGGGGCACGCGGCCTGCCCTGGCCGACCCCTCTCTCTCTCTCTCCACTAGGGCCCAACAAGGCCCATTAACCCCCGGGGGGTTCCGGTAACCCCTCCGGCACTCCGGTAAAATCCCGATTTCACCCGGAACTCTTCCGATGTTCAAATGTAGGCTTCCAACATATCAATCTTTATGTCTCGACCATTTCGAGAATCCTTGTCATGTCCGTGATCATATTCGGGACTCCGAACTACCTTCGGTACATCAAAACATATAAACTCATAATATCGATCGTCACAGAACTTTAAGGGTGCGGACCCTGCGGGTTCGAGAACTATGTAGACATGACCGAGACATGTCTTTGGTCAATAACCAATAGTGGAACCTGGATGCTCATATTGGTTCCTACATATTCTACGAAGATCTTTATCGTTCAAACCGCATAACAACATACGTTGTTCCCTTTGTCATCGGCATGTTACTTGCTCGAGATTCGATCGTTAGTATTTCAATACCTAGCTCAATCTCGTTACCGGCAAGTCTCTTTAATCGTTCTGTAATGCATCATACTGCAACTAACTAATTAGTCACATTGCTTTCAAGGCTTATAGTGATGTGCATTACCGAGAGGGCCCAGAGATACCTCTCCGACAATCGGAGTGACAAATCCTATTCTTGATCTATGCCAACTCCACGAACACCATCGAAGACACCTGTAGATCACCTTTATGATCACCCAGTTACGTTGTGACGTTTGGTAGCACACTAAGTGTACCTCCGGTATTCGGGAGTTGCATGTGTTGGGGAACGTAGTAATTTCGAAAATTTTCCTACGCACACGCAAGATCATGGTGATGCATAGCAACGAGAGGGGAGAGTGTTGTCTACGTACCAACGCAGACCGACTGCGGAAGCGATCACACAACGTAGAGGAAGTAGTCGTACGTCTTCTTCCCGATCCGACCGATCCAAGCACCGTTACTCCGGCACCTCCGAGTTCTTAGCACATGTTCAGCTCGATGACGTTCCTCGGGCTCCGATCCAGCAAAGCGTCGAGGAAGAGTTCCGTCAGCACGACGGCGTGGTGACGATCTTGATGTACTACCGACGCAGGGCTTCGCCTAAGCACTGTAACGGTATGATCAAGGTGGAATTTGGTGGCAGGGGGCACCGCACACGGCTAAGGAACGATCTCAAGGATCAACTTGTGTGTCTTGGGGTGTCCCCTGCCCCCGTATATAAAGGTTGGAGGAAGGGGGGCCGGCCAGCCAGGGAGAGGGAGGCGCAGGGGGGGTCCTACTCCTACCGGGAGTAGGACTCCCCCCTCCAATCCTATTCCAATTAGGACTCTCGGGGGGAAAGGAGAGAGAGGGGGGCCCGGCCCCTTCTCCTAGTCCTACTAGGACTTGGGGAAAGGGGGGGGCGCCGGCCAGCTATGGGCTGCCCCTTTTCTCTTTTTCCACTAAGGCCCAATAGGCCCATTAGTCTCCCGGGGGTTCCGGTAACCCTCCCGGTATTCCGGTAAAATCCCGATTTCACCCGGAACACTTCCTATGTCCAAACATAGGCTTCCAATATATCAATCTTTACGTCTCAACCATTTCGAGACTCCTCGTCATGTCCATGATCTTATCCGGGACTCCAAACAACCTTCGGTACATCAAAATGCATAAACTCATAATAACTGTCATCGTAACGTTAAGCGTGCGGACCCTACGGTTCGAGAACAATGTAGACATGACCGAGACACGTCTCTGGTCAATAACCAATAGCGGGACCTGGATGCCCATATTGGCTCCTACATATTCTACGAAGATCTTTATCGGCCAGACCGCATAACAACATACGTTGTTCCCTTTGTCATCGGTATGTTACTTGCCCGAGATTCGATCGTCGGTATCCAATACCTAGTTCAATCTCGTTACCGGCAAGTCTCTTTACTCGTTCCGTAATACATCATCTCACAACTAACATATTAGTTGTAGTGCTTGCAAGGCTTATGTGATGTGCATTACCGAGAGGGCCCAGAGATACCTCTCCGACAATCGGAGTGACAAACCCTAATCTCGAAATACGCCAACCCAACATCTACCATTGGAGACACCTGTAGTACTCCTTTATAATCACCCAGTTACGTTGTGACGTTTGGTAGTACCCAAAGTGTTCCTCCGGTAAACGGGAGTTGCATAATCTCATAGTTATAGGAACATGTATAAGTCATGAAGAAAGCAATAGCAACATACTAAACGATCGGGTGCTAAGCTAATGGAATGGGTCATGTCAATCAGATCATTCTACTAATGATGTGACCTCGTTAATCAAACAACAACTCTTTGTTCATGGTTAGGAAACATAACCATCTTTGATTAACGAGCTAGTCAAGTAGAGGCATACTAGTGACACTCTGTTGGTCTATGTATTCACACATGTATTATGTTTCCGGTTAATACAATTCTAGCATGAATAATAAACATTTATCATGATATAAGGAAATAAATAATAACTTTATTATTGCCTCTAGGGCATATTTCCTTCAGTCTCCCACTTGCACTAGAGTCAATAATCTAGATTACACAGTAATGATTCTAACACCCATGGAGCCTTGGTGCTGATCATGTTTTGCTCGTGGAAGAGGCTTAGTCAACGGGTCTGCAACATTCAGATCCGTATGTATCTTGCAAATCTCTATGTCTCCCACCTGGACTAAATCCCGGATGGAGTTGAAGCGTCTCTTGATGTGTTTGGTTCTTTTGTGAAATCTGGATTCCTTTGCCAAGGCAATTGCTCCAGTATTGTCACAGAAGATTTTCATTGGACCCGATGCACTAGGTATGACACCTAGATCGGATATGAACACCTTCATCCAGACTCCTTCGTTCGCTGCTTCCGAAGCAGCTATGTACTCCGCTTCACATGTAGATCCTGCTACGACGCTTTGTTTAGAACTGCACCAACTGACAGCTCCACCGTTTAAAGTGAACACGTATCCGGTTTGCGATTTAGAATCGTCCGGATCAGTGTCAAAGCTTGCATCAACGTAACCTCTTACGGTGAGCTCTTTGTCACCTCCATATACGAGAAACATATCCTTAGTCCTTTTCAGGTATTTCAGGATATTCTTGACCGCTGTCCAGTGATCCATTCCTGGATTACTTTGGTACCTCCCTGCTAAACTTATAGCAAGGCACACATCAGGTCTGGTACACATCATTGCATACATGATAGAGCCTATGGCTGAAGCATAGGGAACATCTTTCATTTTCACTCTATCTTCTGCAGTGGTCGGGCATTGAGTCTGACTCAACTTCACACCTTGTAACACAGGCAAGAACCCTTTCTTTGCTTGATCCATTTTGAACTTCTTCAAAATCTTGTCAAGGTATGTGCTCTGTGAAAGTCCAATTAAGCATTTTGATCTATCTCTATAGATCTTTATGCCTAATATGTAAGCAGCTTCCCCGAGGTCTTTCATCGAAAAACTTTTATTCAAGTATCCCTTTATGCTATCCAGAAATTCTATATCATTTCCAATCAGCAATATGTCATCCACATATAATATCAGAAATGCTACAGAGCTCCCACTCACTTTCTTGTAAATACAGGCTTCTCCAAAAGTCTGTATAAAGCCAAATGCTTTGATCACACTATCAAAGCGTTTATTCCAACTCCGAGATGCTTGCACCAGTCCATAAATGGATCGCTGGAGTTTGCATACTTTGTTAGCTCCTTTTGGATCGACAAAACCTTCTGGTTGTATCATATACAACTCTTCTTCCAGAAATCCATTCAGGAATGCAGTTTTGACATCCATCTGCCATATTTCATAATCATAAAATGCGGCAATTGCTAACATAATTCTGACGGACTTAAGCATCGCTACGGGTGAGAAGGTCTCATCGTAGTCGACCCCTTGAACTTGTCGAAAACCTTTCGCGACAAGTCGAGCTTTATAGACAGTAACATTACCGTCAGCGTCAGTCTTTTTCTTGAAGATCCATTTATTCTCAATTGCTTGCCGATCATCGGGCAAGTCAACCAAAGTCCATACTTTGTTTTCATACATGGATCCCATCTCAGATTTCATGGCCTCAAGCCACTTTGCGGAATCTGGGCTCACCATCGCTTCTTCATAGTTCGTAGGTTCATCATGATCTAGTAGCATGACTTCCAGAACTGGATTACCGTACCACTCTGGTGCGGATCTCACTCTGGTTGATCTACGTGGTTCAGTAGTATCTTGTCCTGAAGTTTCATGATCATCATCATTAGCTTCCTCACTGATTGGTATAGGTGTCGCAGAAACAGTTTTCTATGATGTACTATTTTCCAATAAGGGAGCAGGTACAATTACCTCGTCAAGTTCTACTTTCCTCCCACTCACTTCTTTCGAGAGAAACTCCTTCTCTAGAAAGTTTCCGAATTTAGCAACAAAAGTCTTGCCTTCGGATCTGTGATAGAAGGTGTATCCAATAGTTTCCTTTGGATATCCTATGAAGACACATTTCTCCGATTTGGGTTCGAGCTTATCAGGTTGAAGCTTTTTCACATAAGCATCGCAGCCCCAAACTTTAAGAAACGACAACTTTGGTTTCTTGCCAAACCATAGTTCATAAGGCGTCGTCTCAACGGATTTTGATGGTGCCCTATTTAACGTGAATGCGGCCGTCTCTAAAGCATAACCCCAAAACGATAGCGGTAAATCAGTAAGAGACATCATAGATCGCACCATATCTAGTAAAGTACGATTACGACGTTCGGACACACCATTACGCGGTGGTGTTCCGGGTGGCGTGAGTTGCGAAACTATTCCACAATTTTTCAAATGTACACCAAACTCGTAACTCAAATATTCTCCTCCACGATCAGATCGTAGAAACTTTATTTTCTTGTTACGATGATTTTCAACCTCACTCTGAAATTCTTTGAACTTTTCAAATGTTTCAGAGTAGATATACCCATATCTGCTTAAATCATCTGTGAAGGTGAGAAAATAACGATATCCGCCACGAGCCTCAATATTCATCGGACCACATACATCGGTATGTATGATTTCCAATAAATCTGTTGCTCTCTCCATAGTACCGGAGAACGGTGTTTTAGTCATCTTGCCTATGAGGCACGGTTCGCAAGTACCAAGTGATTCATAATCAAGTGGTTCCAAAAGCCCATCAGTATGGAGTTTCTTCATGCGCTTTACACCGATATGACCTAAACGGCAGTGCCACAAATAAGTTGCACTATCATTATTAACTTTGCATCTTTTGGCTTCTACATTATGAATATGTGTATCACTATCATCGAGATTCAACAAGAATAGACCACTCTTCAAAGGTGCATGACCATAAAAGATATTACTCATATAAATAGAACAACCATTATTCTCTGATTTAAATGAATAACCGTCTCGCATCAAACAAGATCCAGATATAATGTTCATGCTTAACGCTGGCACCAAATAACAATTATTTAGGTCTAATATTAATCCCGAAGGTAGATGTAGAGGTAGCGTGCCGACCGCGATCACATCGACTTTGGAACCGTTTCCCACGCGCATCGTCACCTCGTCCTTTGCTAGCGTCCGCTTATTCCGTAGTCCCTGTTTCGAGTTGCAAATATTAGCAACAGAACCAGTATCAAATACCCAGGTGCTACTGCGAGCTCTGGTAAGGTACACATCAATAACATGTATATCACATATACCTTTGTTCACTTTGCCATCCTTCTTATCCGCCAAATACTTGGGGCAGTTCCGCTTCCAGTGACCAGTCTGCTTGCAGTAGAAGCACTCAGTTTCAGGCTTAGGTCCAGACTTGGGTTTCTTCTCCTGAGCAGCAACTTGCTTGCTGTTCTTCTTGAAGTTTCCCTTCTTCTTCCCTTTGCCCTTTTTCTTGAAACTAGTGGTTTTGCTAACCATCAACACTTGATGCTCCTTCTTGATTTCTACCTCCGCAGCTTTCAGCATTGCGAAGAGCTCGGGAATAGTCTTGTTCATCCCTTGCATATTATAGTTCATCACGAAGCTCTTGTAGCTTGGTGGCAGTGATTGGAGAATTCTGTCAATGACGCAGTCATCTGGAAGATTAACTCCCATCTGAATCAAGTGATTATTATACCCAGACATTTTGAGTATATGCTCACTGACAGAACTGTTCTCCTCCATCTTGCAGCTATAGAACTTATTGGAGACTTCATATCTCTCAATTCGGGCATTTGCTTGAAATATTAACTTCAACTCCTGGAACATCTCATATGCACCATGACGTTCAAAACGTCGTTGAAGTCCCGATTCTAAGCCGTAAAGCATGGCACACTGAACTATCGAGTAGTCATCAGCTTTGCTCTGCCAGACGTTCATAACATCTGGCGTTGCTCCAGCAGCAGGCCTGTCACCCAGCGGTGCTTCCAGGACGTAATTCTTCTGTGCAGCAATGAGGATAATCCTCAGGTTACGGACCCAGTCCGTGTAATTGCTACCATCATCTTTCAACTTTGCTTTCTCAAGGAACACATTAAAATTCAACGGAACAATAGCACGAGCCATCTATCTACAATCAACATAAACAAGCAAGATACTATCAGGTACTAAGTTCATGATAAGTTTAAGTTCAGTTAATCAAATTACTTAGGAACTCCCACTTAGATAGACATCCCTCTAATCTTCTAAGTGATCACGTGATCCAAATCAACTAAACCATAACCGATCATCACGTGAGATGGAGTAGTTTTCAATGGTGAACATCGTTATATTGATCATATCTACTATATGATTCACGCTCGACCTTTCGGTCTCCGTGTTCCGAGGCCATATCTGTATATGCTTGGCTCGTCAAGTATAACCTGAGTATTCTGCGTGTGCAACTGTTTTGCACCCGTTGTATTTGGACGTAGAGCTTATCACACCCGATCATCACGTGGTGTCTGGGCACGACGAACTTTGGCAACGGTGCATACTCAGGGAGAACACTTCTTGATAATTTAGTGAGAGATCATCTTATAATGCTACCGTCAATCAAAGCAAGATAAGATGCATAAAAGGATAAACATCACATGCAATCAATATAAGTGATATGATATGGCCATCATCATCTTGTGCTTGTGATCTCCATCTCCGAAGCACCGTCATGATCACCATCGTCACCGGCGCGACACCTTGATCTCCATCGTAGCATCGTTGTCGTCTCGCCAATCTTATGCTTCCACGACTATCACTACCGCTTAGTAATAAAGTAAAGCATTACATCGCGATTGCATTGCATACAATAAAGCGACAACTATATGGCTCCTGCCAGTTGCCGATAACTCGGTTACAAAACATGATCATCTCATACAATAAAATCAGCATCATGCCTTGACCATATCACATCACAACATACCCTGCAAAAACAAGTTAGACGTCCTCTACTTTGTTGTTGCAAGTTTTACGTGGCTGCTACGGGCTTAAGTAAGAACTCATCTCACCTACGCATCAAAACCACAACGATAGTTCGTCAAATAGACTCCGTTTTAACCTTCTCAAGGACCGGGCGTAGTCACACTTGGTTCAACTAAAGTTGGAGAGACAGTCTTCCGCAAGCCATCTATGTGCAAAGCACGTCGAGGGAACCGGTCTCGCGTAAGAGTACGCGTAAGGTTGGTTCGGATCGTCTCACCCAACAATACCGCCGAACCAAAGTATGACATGCTGGTAGGCAGTATGACTTGTATCGCCCACAACTCACTTGTGTTCTACTCGTGCAAATAACATCAAACCATAAAACCTAGGCTCGGATGCCACTATTGGGGAACGTAGTAATTTCGAAAATTTTCCTACGCACACGCAAGATCATGGTGATGCATAGCAACGAGAGGGGAGAGTGTTGTCTACGTACAACGCAGACCGACTGCGGAAGCAATCACACAACGTAGAGGAAGTAGTCGTACGTCTTCTTCCCGATCCGACCGATCCAAGCACCGTTACTCCGGCACCTCCGAGTTCTTAGCACACGTTCAGCTCGATGACGTTCCTCGGGCTCCGATCCAGCAAAGCGTCGAGGAAGAGTTCCGTCAGCACGACGGCGTGGTGACGATCTTGATGTACTACCGACGCAGGGCTTCGCCTAAGCACTGTAACGGTATGATCGAGGTGGAATTTGGTGGCAGGGGGCACCGCACACGGCTAAGGAACGATCTCAAGGATCAACTTGTGTGTCTTGGGGTGTCCCCTGCCCCCGTATATAAAGGTTGGAGGAAGGGGGGCCGGCCGGCCAGGGAGAGGGAGGCGCAGGGGGAGTCCTACTCCTACTGGGAGTAGGACTCCCCCCTCCAATCCTATTCCAATTAGGACTCTCGGGGGGAAAGGAGAGAGAGGGGGGCCGGCCCCTTCTCCTAGTCCTACTAGGACTTGGGGAAAGGGGGGGGGGCGCCGGCCAGCTATGGGCTGCCCCTTTTCTCTTTTTCCACTAAGGCCCAATAGGCCCATTAGTCTCCCGGGGGGTTCCGGTAACCCTCCCGGTATTCCGGTAAAATCCCGATTTCACCCGGAACACTTCCTATGTCCAAACATAGGCTTCCAATATATCAATCTTTACGTCTCGACCATTTCGAGACTCCTCGTCATGTCCGTGATCTCATCCGGGACTCCGAACAACCTTCGGTACATCAAAATGCATAAACTCATAATAACTGTCATCGTAACGTTAAGTGTGCGGACCCTACGGTTCGAGAACAATGTAGACATGACCGAGACACGTCTCTGGTCAATAACCAATAGCGGGACCTGGATGCCCATATTGGCTCCTACATATTCTACGAAGATCTTTATCGGTCAGACCGCATAACAACATACGTTGTTCCCTTTGTCATCGGTATGTTACTTGCCCGAGATTCGATCGTCGGTATCCAATACCTAGTTCAATATCGTTACCGGCAAGTCTCTTTACTCGTTCTGTAATACATCATCTCACAACTAACATATTAGTTGTAGTGCTTGCAAGGCTTATGTGATGTGCATTACCGAGAGGGCCCAGAGATACCTCTCCGACAATCGGAGTGACAAACCCTAATCTTGAAATACGCCAACCCAACATCTACCATTGGAGACACCTGTAGTACTCCTTTATAATCACCCAGTTACGTTGTGACGTTTGGTAGTACCCAAAGTGTTCCTCTGGTAAACGGGAGTTGCATAATCTCATAGTTATAGGAACATGTATAAGTCATGAAGAAAGCAATAGCAACATACTAAACGATCGGGTGCTAAGCTAATGGAATGGGTCATGTCAATCAGATCATTCTACTAATGATGTGACCTCGTTAATCAAACAACAACTCTTTGTTCATGGTTAGGAAACATAACCATCTTTGATTAACGAGCTAGTCAAGTAGAGGCATACTAGTGACACTCTGTTGGTCTATGTATTCACACATGTATTATGTTTCCGGTTAATACAATTCTAGCATGAATAATAAACATTTATCATGATATAAGGAAATAAATAATAACTTTATTATTGCCTCTAGGGCATATTTCCTTCAGCATAATCTCATAGTCATAGGAACATGTATAAGTCATGAAGAAAGCAATAGCAGTAAACTAAACGATCAAGTGTTAAGCTAACAGAATGGGTCAAGTCAATCACATCATTCTCCTAATGATGTGATACCGTTAATCAAATGACAACTCATGTCTATGGTTAGGAAACTCAACCATCTTTGATCAATGAGCTAGTTAAGTAGAGGCATACTAGTGACACTATGTTTGTTTATGTATTCACACATGTATTATGTTTTCGGTTAATACAATTCTAGCATGAATAATAAACATTTATCATGATATGAAGAAATAAATAATAACTTTATTATTGCCTCTAGGGCATATTTCCTTCAGTCTCCCACTTGCACTAGAGTCAATAATCTAGATTACACAGTAATGATTCTAACACCTCATGGAGTCTTGGTGCTGATCATGTTTTTCTCGTGGAAGAGGTTTAGTCAATGGGTCTGCAACATTCAGATCCGTATGTATCTTGCAAATCTCTATGTCTCCCACCTGGACTTGATCCCGGATGGAATTGAAGCGTCTCTTGATGTGCTTGGTTCTCTTTTGAAATCCGGATTCCTTTGCCAAGGCAATTGCACCAATATTGTCACAAAAGATTTTCATTGGTCCCGATGCACTAGGTATGACACCTAGATCGGATATGAACTCCTTCATCTAGACTCCTTCATTTGCTGCTTCCGAAGCAGCTATGTACTCCGCTTCACACGTAGATCCCGCCACGATGATTTGTTTAGAACTGCACCAACTGTCAGCTCCACCGTTCAATGTAAACACGTATCTGGTTTGTGATTTAGAATCGTCCGGATCAGTGTCAAAGCTTGCATCGACGTAACCATTTACGATGAGCTCTTTGTCACCTCCATAAATGAGAAACATATCCTTAGTCTTTTTCAGGTATTTTAGGATGTTCTTGACCGCTGTCCAGTGATCCACTCCTGGATTACTTTGGTACCTCCCTACTAAACTAATAGCAAGGCATACATCAGGTCTGGTACACAACATTGCATACATGATAGAGCCTATGGCTGAAGCATAGGGAACATTTTTCATTTTCTCTCTATCTTCTGCAGTGGTCGGGCATTGAGTCTGACTCAACTTCACACCTTGTAACACGGGCAAGAATCCTTTCTTTGCTTGATCCATTTTGAGCTTCTTCAAAACTTTATCAAGGTATGTGCTTTGTGAAAGTCCAGTTAAGTGTCTTGATCTATCTCTATAGATCTTGATGCCCAACATATAAGCAGCTTCACCGAGGTCTTTCATTGAAAAACTCTTATTCAAGTATCCTTTTATGTTATCCAGAAATTCTATATCATTTCCAATCCGCAATATGTCATCCACATATAATATTAGAAATGCTATAGAGCTCCCACTCACTTTCTTGTAAATACAGGCTTCTCCAAAAGTCTGTATAAAACCATATGCTTTGATCACACTATCAGAATGTTTATTCCAACTCCGAGAGGCTTGCACCAGTCCATAAATGGATCGCTGGAGCTTGCACACTTTGTTAGCTCCCTTTGGATCGACAAAACCTTCTGGTTGCATCATATACAACTCTTCTTCCAGAAATCCATTTAGGAATGCAGTTTTGACATCCATTTGCCAAATTTCATAATCATAAAATGCGGCAATTGCTAACATGATTTGGACAGACTTAAGCATCGCTACGGGTGAGAAAGTCTCATCATAGTCAACTCCTTGAACTTGTCGGAAACCTTTCACAACAAGTCGAGCTTTGTAGACAGTAACATTACCGTCAGCGACAGTCTTCTTCTTGAAGATCCATTTATTCTCTATGGCTTGCCGATCATCAGGCAAGTCAATCAAAGTCCATACTTTGTTCTCATACATGGATCCCATCTCAGATTTCATGGCCTCAAGCCATTTTGCAGAATCTGGGCTCACCATCGCTTCTTCATAGTTCGTAGATTCGCTTTGGTCAAGTAACATGACCTCCAGAATAGGATTACCGTACCACTGATGACCCACAAGTGTAGGGGATCTATCGTAGCCTTTTCGATAAGTAAGAGTGTCGAACCCAACGAGGAGCAGAAGGAAATGATCAGCAGTTTTCAGTAAGGTATTCTCTGCAAGCACTGAAATTATCGGTAACAAATAGTTTTGTGATAAGGTAATTTATAACGAGTAGTAAGTAATAAAAATAAATAAGGTGCAGCAAGATGGCCCAATCCTTTTTGTAGCAAAGGACAAGCCTGGACAAACTCTTATATGAAGGAAAGCGCTCCCGAGGACACATGGGAATTATCGTCAAGCTAGTTTTCATCACGATCATATGATTCGCGTTCGGTACTTTGATAATTTGATATGTGGGTGGACCGGTGCTTGGGTACTGTCCTTACTTGGACAAGCATCCCACTTATGATTAACCCTATTGCAAGCATCCACAACTACAACGGAAGTATTAAGGTAAACCTAACCACAGCATGAAACATATGGATCCAAATCAGCCCCTTACGAAGCAACGCATAGACTAGGGTTTAAGCTTCTGTCACTCTAGCAACCCATCATCTACTTATTACTTCCCAATACCTCCCTCTAGGCCCAAACAATGGTGAAGTGTCATGTAGTCGACGTTCACATGACACCACTAGAGGGATGACTGTCGGGTAACATAGTAATTTCAAAAAATTTCCTACGCACACGCAAGATCATGGTGATGCATAGCAACGAGAGGGGAGAGTGTAATCTATGTACCCTTGTAGATCGACAACGGAAGCGTTTGGTTGATGTAGTCGTACGTCTTCATGGCCCGACCGATCAAGCACATAAACTACGACACCTCCGAGTTTTAGCACACGTTCAGCTCGATGACGATCCCCGGACTCCGATCCAGCAAAGTGTCGGGGAAGAGTTCCATCAGCATGACGGCGTGGTGACGATCTTGATGTACTACTATCACAGGGCTTCGCCTAAGCACCGCTACAATATTATCGAGGACTATGGTGGCAGGGGGCGCCACACACGGCTAAGAATATGATCACGTGGATCAACTTGTGTTCCTTTGGGGTGCCCCTGCCTCCGTATATAAAGGCTCAAGGGGGGGGGGGGTGCGGCCGGCCTAGAGGTGGCGCGCCAGGAGGAGTCCTACTCCCTCCGGGAGTAGGATCCCCCCCAATCCTAGTTGGAATAGGATTCGCGGAGGGGGGAAAAGAGGAAGGGGGCCGGCCCCCTCTCCTTGTCCTATTCGGACCAAGGGAGGGGAGGGGCGCGCGGCCCATCTCCGGTTGCCTCTTATCTTTTCCACTAAGGCCCACTAAGGCCCATATAGCTCCCGGGGGGTTCTGGTAACCTCCCGGTACTCCGGTAAAATCCTGATTTCACCCGGAACAATTCCGATATCCAAACATAGGCTTCCAATATATCAATCTTTATGTCTCGACCATTTCGAGACTCCTCGTCATGTCCGTGATCACATCCGGGACTCCGAACAACCTTCGGTACATCAAAATGTATAAACTCATAATATAACTGTCATCGAAACCTTAAGCGTGCGGACCCTACGGGTTCGAGAACAATGTAGACATGACCGAGACATGTCTCCGGTCAATAACCAATAGCGGGACCTGGATGCCCATATTGGCTCCTAGATATTCTACGAAGATCTTTATCGGTCAGACCGCATAACAACATACGTTGTTCCCTTTGTCATCGGTATGTTACTTGCCCGAGATTCGATCGTCGGTATCCAATACCTAGTTCAATCTCGTTACCGGCAAGTCTCTTTACTCGTTCCGTAATACATCATATCGCAACTAACTCATTAGTTGCATTGCTTGCAAGGCTTAAGTGATGTGCATTACCGAGAGGGCCCAGAGATACCTCTCCGACGATCAGAGTGACAAATCCTAATCTCGAAATACGTCAACCCAACATGTATCTTTGGAGACACCTGTAGAGCACCTTTATAATCACCCAGTTACGTTGTGACGTTTGGTAGCACACAAAGTGTTCCTCCGGCACACGGGAGTTACATAATCTCATAGTCATAGGAACATGTATAAGTCATGAAGAAAGCAACAACAACATACTAAACGATCGGGTGCTAAGCTAATGGAATGGGTCATGTCAATCAGATCATTCAACTAATGATGTGATCCCGTTTAATCAAATGACAACTCCTTGTCCATGGTTAGGAAATATAACCATCTTTGATTAATGAGCTAGTCAAGTAGAGGCATACTAGTGACACTTTGTTTGTCTATGTATTCACACATGTATTATGTTTCCAGTTAATACAATTCTAGCATGAATAATAAACCTTTATCATGATATAAGGAAATAAATAATAACTTTATTATTGCCTCTAGGGCATATTTCCTTCAGTCTCCCACTTGCACTAGAGTCAATAATCTAGATTACACAGTAATGATTCTAACACCCATGGAGCTTTGGTGCTGATCATGTTTTGCTCGTGGAAGAGGCTTAGTCAACGGGTCTGCTACATTCAGCTCCGTATGTATCTTGCAAATCTCTATGTCTCCCACCTGGACTAGACCCCAGATGGAATTGAAGCGTCTCTTGATGTGTTTGGTCCTCTTGTGAAATTTGGATTCTTTTGCCAAGGCAATTGCACCAGTATTGTCACAAAAGATTTTCACTGGACCCGATGCACTAGGTATGACACCTAGATCGGATATGAACTCCTTCATCCAGACTCCTTCGTTTGCTGCTCCCGAAGCAGTTATGTACTCCGCTTCACATGTAGATCCCGCCACGACGCTTTGTTTAGAACTGCACCAACTGACAGCTCCACTGTTTAATGTAAATACGTATCCGGTTTGCGATTTAGAATCGTCCGGATCAGTGTCAAAGCTTGCATCAACGTAACCGTTTACGATGAGCTCTTTGTCACCTCCATATATGAGAAACATATCCTTAGTCCTTTTCAGGTATTTCAGGATGTTCTTGACCGCTGTCCAGTGATCCACTCCTGGATTACTTTGGTACCTCCCTGCTAGACTTATAGCAAGGCACACATCAGGTCTGGTACACAGCATTGCATACATGATAGAGCCTATGGCTGAAGCATAGGGAACATCTTTCATTTTCTCTCTATCTTCTGCAGTGGTCGGGCATTGAGTCTGACTCAACTTCACACCTTGTAATACAGGCAAGAACCCTTTCTTTGCTTGATCCATTTTGAACTTCTTCAAAATCTTGTCAAGGTATGTGCTTTGTGAAAGTCCAATTAAGCGTCTTGATCTATCTCTATAGATCTTTATGCCTAATATGTAAGCAGGTTCACCGAGGTCTTTCATTGAAAAACTATTATTCAAGTATCCCTTTATGCTATCCAGAAATTCTATATCATTTCCAATCAGTAATATGTCATCCACATATAATATCAGAAATGCTATAGAGCTCCCACTCACTTTCTTGTAAATACAGGCTTCTCCGAAAGTCTGTATAAAACCAAATGCTTTGATCACACTATCAAAGCGTTTATTCCAACTCCGAGAGGCTGGCACCAGTCCATAAATGGATCGCTGGAGCTTGCACACTTTGTTAGCTCCCTTTGGATCGACAAAACCTTCCGGTTGCATCATATACAACTCTTCTGCCAGACATCCATTCAGGAATGCAGTTTTGACATCCATCTGCCAAATTTCATAATTATAAAATGCGGCAATTGCTAACGTGATTCTGACAGACTTAAGCATCGCTCCGGGTGAGAAGGTCTCATCGTAGTCAACCCCTTGAACTTGTCGAAAACGTTTTGCAACAAGTCGAGCTTTGTAGACAGTAATATTATCGTCAACGTCAGTCTTCTTCTTGAAGATCCATTTATTCTCAATTGCTTGCCGATCATCGGGCAAGTCAACCAAAGTCCATACTTTGTTCTCATACATGGATCCCATCTCAGATTTCATGGCCTCAAGCCATTTTGCGGAATCTGGGCTCACCATCGCTTCTTCATAGTTCGTAGGTTCATCATGATCTAGTAGTATGATTTCCAGAACAGGATTACCGTACCACTCTGGCGCGAATCTTACTCTGGTTGATCTACGAGGTTCAGTAGTATCTTGTTCTGAAGTTTCATGATCATTATCATTAGCTTCCTCACTAATTGGTGTAGGTGTCGCAGAAACATTTTTCTGTGATGTACTACTTTCCAATAAGGGAGCAGCTACAGTTACCTCATCAAGTTCTACTTTCCTCCCACTCACATCTTTCGAGAGAAACTCCTTCTCCAGAAAGTTTCCGAATTTAGCAACAAAAGTCTTGCCTTCAGATCTGTGATAGAAGGTGTATCCAATAGTTTCCTTTGGATATCCTATGAAGACCCATTTCTCCGATTTGGGTTCTAGCATATCAGGTTGAAGCTTTTTCACATAAGCATATGTAACACCCCGGATATAACTTTCCCAATTTGTACTCCAACTCTTGCCGTTTCCGGCGTTAAGTTATATTTATTTCTCGGGTTCAGGTCTTTGTCTCCGTGTGTTGTTTTCGTTGTCATGCATCTCATATCATGTCATCATGTGCATTGCATTTGCATATGTGTTCATCTCATGCATTCGAGCATTTTCCCCGTTGTCCGTTTTGCATTCCGGCGCTTCGTTCTCCTCCGGTGGTCATTTCTAGCTTTATTTCGTGTGTGGGGATTAAACATTTCCGGATTGGACCGAGACTTGTCATGCGGCCTTGGTTTACTACCGGTAGACCGCCTGTCAAGTTTCGTATCATTTGGACTTCGTTTGATACTCCAACGGTTAACCAAGGGACCGAAAAGGCCTCGTGTGTGTTGCAGCCCAACACCCCTCCAATTTGGCCCAAAACCCACCAAACTCTGCTCCATCATCTAGAGCGTTCGATCACGATTGCGTGGCCGAAAACCGCACCTCATTTGGACTCTCCTAGCTCCCTCTATGCCTATAAATAGACCCCCATTCCAAATCTCGGATCCCCTCTCCCCGAAACCCTAATTCCCATATCTGCCACCGACGGACATGTCCGCCGCCTGATCGGACACGTCCGCCGCCGCCCCTCGTCCACTCCGCGCCCGCCACGTGTCCTTCCTGCCGGCGCCACCGCGCGCAGCCCGCCCGGCCCGCGTAGGGCCCCCGCGGCCCGCATCGCCGCCCACCGCTGCCTCGCAACAGCCCCGCCTCCTTCCTCGTCGCCGGTCCACCGCGCCGCCGTGGCCGACATCGCCGTCCGGCGCCGCCTCCTCGGTCCGGTAACGCCCCGCTGCGCTGTTCCGCCGTCCGAGGCCGCCGCCTCCTCGACGCCGGCGCTCGCCGCCCGGCCACCGCCGCCCCACGCCCGGTCCTCTCCGGCGAACCTCCCCGCCGTCCTCCTCCGGCCGCCGTCGTCTTCCCCGTCAAGTTCCGGCCGGCGAACCTCGGGCTTCGCGCCCTGCTACAGTACCCGGGATCCGGATCTGGATCTAGATCTGGTTGACTTTTCCCCTCCGAACCCTAATTTTTGTGCATACTTTTACCTGCCATATCTCCGCATCCGTAGCTCCATTTTGGACATATAGTATATCAAAATGTTCGCCTCGACGAGTACATCATTTCATTCCATTGCATCATTTTCATTTGAGTTCATCTTGATGCCCGAAATGCTGCTAGAAGGAGGCTTCATGAGTTAATTGTGAGACCTGCTAGTTCATCTTAGACTTTTGTCATTTTTGCCATGATTGTTGTGTGCATGATATGCCCGTGAGTCCTTCATATGTTTTGTTAAGCATCTTGTTATCTTTCCAGAGGTGCAACCCATGCATTTTTAGGATGTGTGTGGTGAATTGTGCAAGCTTGCAAAGTGAGGCACCCGGTAAATCTGTTTTCAGGGACTTAGTAGTTTTCACTAAGTCTGGGATTATTTAGTTCATGATGCCATATGTTCATGTTGTTTCCTAGTGATCCTGCCTCTTTTGAGGATGATCAATAAAGGAGTTTTGTTAATATTGTAGTGCTCTATCCATCCATGTCTTTGTTTGCATATGTGGAGCACCCTAGCTTGAGTCAATCGAGCTCTACTTTTGCTTCGTGGTGAATCATGGCAGATCGTCAACTTGTTTGCGATTTTGCCGATGTTATTGTAGTTGATCCGTGCATGCTATGCCATTGTTCTTGCCATGTCTAGCTTGCATTTTGTGCCTTCTTAATGTATGTATGCTTGCCTTGCCATGACTTGCACCGTAGTGAGTGCATCGAGCTCGTTTACATGCCTTCGTGAGTTACATTTCAGCATGTCTCAGTTTTCACTAAGTCTGAAAACTGATTATGTTTTAGCTATGTTCGTGTGCTTGTTAGTATATTTTTGTGATCCCTTTTGTCCATAGGTCACTTAGGGACTTTTGATAAGCTTGTTGAGTAGCTCCATGCCATGTCTTTCTTTGTCATGTTCAGATCCTGTAGCATGTTGTTTTGTTGCTCCGAAGAGGGCTTCATGATCTGAAATTCCAGACAATTGTTAATTTCACTAAGTCTGAGATCTGTTTTGCATTTGCGTTTTTGCCATGCTTGTTTGAACCTCTTAATGGATGAATTGGCTGTAGCTCAGTGCTAGTCTTTTGTTAAGCATCTTGAATGCTTCCCTGCCATGTATTTTGATGCCATGTTTGATTGCTGTAGCATGTTCATTTCATTGCATTTAGATGCCTACTTGCTGTAAATCGCAGACCGGTGTCATTCTTAAATCGCTTGCCATTTCCAAACCGTAACTCCGATTCCGGCGTTCTTTATATCGTTTTCAAGCGATTTCATCCCATCTTTCCAGTGGCACACTTGGTTTTCCAAGTTGAGGCTAGGTTCATGCATTTCCTGTCATATCTTGCATTTTGCATCCCGCATAGCATACCATCATTGCATCTTATTGTTTGAGCTTGCACGTGGTTGATTGTATCCTTGTTGCTTGTTTGTCTTGTTTGGGTAGAGCCGGGAGACAAGTTTGCTAACGAGGAGCCCGTTGAGTTTTCTTTCGAGGATCCAGTCAACTCTGACAACTTTGCAGGCAAGATGATCATACCCTCGAAATCACTACTATCTTTCCTATGCTAGTTTGCTCGCTCTTTTGGTATGCCAATGCTACGATGCCTACCACTTGCTTGTCAGCCTCTCAAATTGCCATGTTCAGCCTCTAACCCACCATTGTCCTAGCAAACCATTTATTGGCTATGTTACCGCTTTGCTCAGCCCCTGTTATAGCGTTGTTAGTTACATGTGAAGATTGGAGACCGTTCCTTGTTGGAACATTTATTTACTTGTTGGGATATCATTATATTGCCATGTTATCTTAATGCATCTATATACTTGGTAAAGGGTGGAAGGCTCGGCCTCTCGCCTAGTGTTTTGTTCCACTCTTGCCGCCCTAGTTTCCGTCATATCGGTGTTATGTTCCCGGATTTTTGCGTTCCTTACGCGGTTGGGTTATAATGGGAAGCCCTTGATAGTTCGCCTTGATTAAAGCTTTTCCAGCAATGCCAAACATTGGTTTTACCATTTGCCACCTAGCCTCTTTTTCCCTTGGGTTTCGGGAGCCCGAGGGTCATCTTATTTTAACCCCCCCGGGGCCAGTGCTCCTCTGAGTGTTGGTCCGAACTAGAGTCCTGTGCAGCGCCCCCTCGAGGAAACTTGAGGTTTGGTTTTAGTTGTATGGAGCGCTCATCTGAGTGTGCCGTGAGAACGAGATATGTGCAGCTCCTATCGGGATTTGTCGGCACATTCGGGCGGTGTTGCTGGTCTTGTTTTAACCTGTCGAAATGTCTTGTTGTACCAGGATACCGAGTCTGATCGGAATGTCTCGGGTGGAGATCTATTCCTTCGTTGACCGCGAAAGCTTGTCATGGGCTAAGTTGGGACTCCCCTGCAGGGATTGAACTTTCGAAAGCCATGCCTGTAGTTATGGGCAGATGGGAATTTGTTAATGTCCGGTTGTAGATAACTTGAACCTTAATTTAATTAAAATGAATCAACTGAGTGTGTTACCGTGATGGCCTCTTCTCGGCGGAGTCCGGGAAGTGGACACGGTGTTGGAGTTATGTTTGCGCAGGTTGCTCTCTAGTTTCTCGCTCGCGCTTTGCCTCCTCTTCTCGCTCTCTTTTGCGAATAAGTTAGCCACCATATATGCTAGTCGTTTGCTGCAGCTCCACATATATTTACCCCATCCTACCTTTTAAGCTTAAATAGTCTTGATCGCGAGGGTGCGAGATTGCTGAGTCCCTGTGGCTCACAGATTACTATTACACCAGATGCAGGGTCAGATGATACAGCTCCAGACGGCGCGCTTGAGCTCAAGTGGGAGTATGACGAGGATTCTCAGCGTTACTATGTTTCTTTTCCTGATGATCAGTAGTGGTGCCCAGTTGGGGTGATCGGGACCATGTCGCTTGTTGGGTTGTCTTTTATTTTGGCGCCGTAGTCGGGCCATGAGTGTTTGGATGATGTATGTTATTTATGTACTTTGATGTGACGTGGCGAGTGTAAGCCAACTATGTATCTCCCCTTTTATTCTATACATTACATGGGATGTTGTGATGATTGCCTAACTTGCGACATTGCTTTCAATGCGGTTATGTCTCTAAGTCGTGCCTCGACACGTGGGAGCTATAGCCGCATCGAGGGCGTTACAAGTTGGTAATCAGAGCCTTCCCCGACCTTAGGAGCCCCCACTAATTGATCGTTTTTAGAGGCCGAGTTGTGTCTAGAAAAATGTTTTGAGTCGTTTAGGAATTATATATCGGAGAGCTTAGGAATTCTTTTTTACTTCCCAGTCTCCTCATCGCTCTGGTAAGGCATCCTGACGTAGAGTTTTGACTCTTCTCTTCTCAAATTTCATTAAATTTTTTTTTTAGGATCACGTGAGTATCTTGGAATCGTTCCGATGGCTTATGATGAGAACATTGTCTTGGTGCCTCCTGTCAGGGGTTTAGTGGAAGTGTCCCGGGGAGTTGAGATCTGAGGTGTTGTCATCATAATTTTATCGTTGTAGTTCTGGAATACCTGAGATTAGTATGCCGACATCGAAAATCTCTTTTATGCAGTTCATTGGTGAGATAACCTCGACGCCACCCAGTACTGGGGCGGGAGTTCGGGAGTATCGCCATAACTTGTATAACGAATGCTTTTTGAAGGTCGAGGTAGATGGTTTTCGAAGGTTTCTTGGTTATGTGTTGAAGGATGGATACAGCTGGATGTAGGATTTGCTAGTTTGGGTGAGATATTATGCTTCCCCTGTATCCCCAACACCTGATTGCATATCCGGAAAGGTTCGGGAGTTTCATAGGTGGGAATTCTTGTAGCTCTAGTATTTATTCCACGGATATTGGTTTGAGATTGGGTTTTCTTACCGATTATTCGTTCTTGATCCGTACCTTGTTGATTTACTTCGTCTACCTAATTCTACGTGGCTTCGCAATTTAGGGATATGTGACCACTTCAAGAGAAGTGCATTCGTTCATTTTGTTCGGATGTGAAGACTTTATGTTGCAATTTTCATTCCGTTGGATTCAGCTTCATTTATCTGTCTATGTGCTAATGGTGGTCAACCTCTTCAGGATGGCTCCTCCAACGCACACGACTCCTAATCCTGATCCGCCACCACCTCCACCTCCTCCGGAGGCTTGGCAAGCTGTGATGGCCACAACCAATGCAAACACACAGTTGATCATGGAAATCCTCCAAGAGCGAAATCAAGGTAGTCAAGGGAATCAAGGCAACAATCAGAACCATTTTGCTACACTGAACCAGTTCCTTGCTAATGGGCCGAAGACGTTCAGCAATTGTGTTGAGGCAACCGATGCTGACAATTGGCTGGTGGATCTGTGTAAGCATTTTGAATGCAGCAACGTCAGGCCTGAAGATTTCGTCAAGTTCGCTTCCTTCCAACTCAAAGATCAGGCTGCAGAGTGGTTCCAGCAGTACAAGGATTCCAGAGGTGGACGTCTGATCACTTGGGATGATTTTCGTCGAGATTTCCGAGCTCATCACATCCCTCAGAGTGTGACTGAAAGTAAACGTGAGGAATTCCGCAACCTGAAGCAAGGCTCTTTGTCTGTCTATGACTACAACAAGTTGTTCCAGAAGCTCGCCCGCTTTGCCAAGCAGGACGTACCTGATGAGAAGAGCATGATATACCAGTTCAGGGGTGGTCTCAGAGAAGAAATTCAGCTCGCTCTTGTCCTCTTTGAGCCGTTGAGGTACGATGAGTTCTACAACATGGCACCGAAGCAAGAGGTTGCTCAGTTGAGGTGTGATGCTTCCAAGAAGCAAGTCAGAGACGCTACTCCTTCTTCCTCAACTCAAGTGGCCAAGCAACAGAAGTTTTGGCTTCCTCCTCCTCCGTTCCATCAGCCGTATCAGCAGAAGAGCAAAGGTGGCAGTGGTTCTTCCCACCCACCCAACCCTGGCTTTCAGAACAAGACTTCGTCTCAAGCTCCAAGATCGAGTGCTCCATACCACCGTCCGCTTTCAGAGGTCACGTGCAACAAGTGCCAACAGAAGGGTCACTATGCCATCAAGTGTTTCAACCAGAGGCGTCTTCCTCCTCCTCCTCCTGTCAGATCGGCAAGTATAGCTGTGGTCAAGCATAACCCCAAGCACGCCAAGGTCAACTTGCTGAATGCAGCTCAGGCAGAGGATTCGTCAGATGTAATCATGGGTAACCTTCCTGTTAACGATATTCCCGCAAAAATTCTTTTTGACACGGGTGCATCGCATTGTTTCATTTCCAAACCTTTTGCATCAAAGTATGAGTGCGATTATCAGTATCTGCAAAGTGCCTTGCAAATTGTGTCACTGGGCAAGCAGATGACAGCTAACACCTGCGTTCTGGAAGTTACTATCAACTTGGGCGACTACAAGTTCCTTTCTTCCCCAATTGTTCTTGGTGATTCGGATATCGATCTTATTCTCGGGATGGATTGGCTCTCTAAGCACAAGGCGCATCTCGATTGTGCAGCCAGGCAGATTCAATTGACTCATTCGTCTGAGGATGTAATTGTCTTTGCCGCTCGGGATAACACTATCCGGTTGTTTTCTCTCAATGAGAAGGGTGAATTGGATGCTATTTCGCAGATGCGAGTATCAAGACGTCTTCCCAGAAGAGCTCCCAGGAATGCCTCCGCACCAGCCAGTTGAATTCGTTATTGATCTCGAGCCCGGTACGGAACCTGTGTGCAAGCGTCCTTACAAGCTCGGACCTGAAGAGTTGAAGGAGCTGAAGAAACAACTCGATATTCAAGAAAGAATGGGTCTCATCTGGCCTAGTTCTTCTCCGTGGGGTTGTGGTGTTCTTTTTGTGAAGAAGAAGGATGGAACGGACCGACTTTGTGTTGATTATCGTCCATTGAACAAGAAGACCATCAAGAACAAATACCCACTTCCCAACATCAATGAGCTGTTCGAACAACTCAAGGGTGCCCAAGTATTCTCCAAGCTTGATCTCCATATGGGTTATCATCAGATTCATATCCGTGAGCAAGATATTCCCAAGACGGCTTTCAGGACAAGCTATGGGTCATATGAATACACTGTCATGTCTTTTGGCCTCGTCAACGCTCCTCCGACGTTCTCTCGCATGATGAACTTCATCTTCAACGCCTACACCAATGACTTCGTTTTGGTCTATCTCGACGACATTCTGGTTTTCTCGAAGAACAAGGAAGATCATGCCAAGCACTTGCGTTTGGTCCTTGATAAGCTGAGGGAACACCAGTTCTACGCCAAGTTCTCCAAGTGTGAATTTTGGCTCGATGAGGTTCTTTATCTTGGGCATATCATCTCTGCCAAGGGCATTGCCGTGAATCCTGAGAAGGTGTCTGCAATTGTTAATTGGGAACCTCCTCAGCGTGAAGCAACTCCGTAGCTTCCTCGGTGTCGCAAGCTACTGCCGAAGATTCGTTGAAAACTTTTCTAAGATCGCGAAGCCTCTCTCTAATCTTCTTCAGAAGCACGTCAAGTATGTTTGGTCTCCGGAGTGTGATATTGCTTTCAACACTTTGAAAGAGAAGTTGATCACTGCTCCAGTTCTGACTCCGCCTGATGAGTCCAAGCCGTACGAGGACTTTTGTGATGCCTCTCTCCAAGGTCTTGGCGCAGTGTTGATGCAAGAGAAGAAAGTTGTTGCTTGTACATATCGCTAGTTGAAGCCTAATGAGAAGAACTACCCCACTCATGATCTTGCGTTGGCGGCAGTTGTGCATGCTTTTTTGACTTGGAGACATCTTCTATTGGGAAGAAAAGTGGACATTTTCACTGATCACAAGAGTCTCAAGTACATCTTCACTCAGCCTAATCTCAACCTCAGGCAAACTCGATGGGTCGAAATGATTCAAGAGTATAATCCAAGTATCGAGTATACTCCAGGCAAGGCCAATGTGATTGCGGACGCTTTGAGCAGAAAAGCGTATTGCAACAGTCTGATTCTCAAGCCTTATCAACCCGAGCTTTCTGAAGCTTTCCGTAAACTTAATCTGCAAATTGTTCCTCAAGGTTTCCTCGCCAACCTTCAAGTCTCTCCTACCTTGGAAGACCAGATTTGCCAAGCCCAGCTTCTTGATGCTATGGTGAAAAAGGTGATGATTGGGATTGCTAAGAGTCAGTCCAAGTACAAGTGCTACCGCCTTGATGACAAGGACACTCTCTTCTTCGAGGATCGAATTGTTGTACCCAAAGGTGAACTTCGTAAAGTGATCATGAATGAGGCTCACAATTCCCTCCTCTCCATCCACCCTGGGAGCACGAAGATGTATCGAGATCTAAAGCAAACTTATTGGTGGACTCGAATAAACCGCGAGATCGCTCAATTCGTGAATGAATGTGATGTCTGCAGAAGAGTAAAGGCAGAACACCAAAGGCCAGCAGGTCTCCTCCAACCTCTTGCCATTCCAGAATGGAACTTTGACCACATTGAAATGGACTTCGTGACTGGGTTTCCAAAGTCCAATCATGGCAATGATGCTATATTCGTTGTCATTGACAAACTCACCAAAGTGGCTCATTTTCTGCCTATCAAAGAGTCGATCACTGCAGCTCAATTGGCGGAACTCTATACCTCTCGAATTGTCTCTCTACACGGTATTCCTCAAGTTATCTCTTCAGACCGTGGCAGCATCTTTACCTCCAAGTTTTGGGATTCTTTTCAGAAGGCCATGGGCACCAACATTCGCTTCAGCACAGCTTTCCATCCTCAAACAAGCGGTCAAGTCGAGCGTGTCAACTAGATTCTTGAAGATATGCTCAGGGCTTGTGTGATCTCCTTCGGCATGAAGTGGGAGGATTGTCTTCCTTATGCTGAATTCTCATACAACAACAGTTTTCAAGCTAGTTCAGGCAAGGCCCCATTTGAAATTCTGTATGGTAGGAAATGCCGTACCCCTCTCAACTGGCTGAAACCGGTGAACGTCAGCTGCTGGGTAATGACTTAATCACAGAGGCAGAAGAAATGTGCAAAGTCATTCGTGATAACCTCAAAGCAGCCCAATCCCGCCAGAAGAGCTACTATGATAGTAAGCACCGTGATTTGGCCTTCGAGATCGGAGATCATGTTTACCTCCGCGTCTCTCCTATGAAAAGGACTCGTTGCTTCGGTATCAAAGGGAAGCTTGCCCCTAGATACGTGGGACCTTTCAAGATTGTCAACAAGAGAGGCGACCTCGCCTATCAACTCGAGCTTCCGTCAAACTTTGCAAATGTTCATGATGTGTTCCATGTCTCTCAGCTCCGAAAGTGCTTCAAGACGCCTGATCGCACCGTCAACTTCGAGGACATTGAGCTCCAAGAAGATCTCTCCTATCGTGAGCACCCAGTTGCAATCCTTGAAGAGACTGAACGCAGGACTCGCAACAAGTCAATCAAATTTCTCAAAGTAAAGTGGTCACACCATTCCGACCATGAAGCTACCTGGGAACGCGAGGATCACCTCCGTTCTGAGTACCTGGCGTTCTTTCAGTCCTAGATCTCGGGACGAGATCTTTTCGTAGTGGTGGAGTGTTGTAACACCCCGGATATAACTTTCCCAATTTGTACTCCAACTCTTGCCATTTCGGGCGTTAAGTTATATTTATTTCTCGGGTTCGGGTCTTTGTCTCCGTGTCTTGTTTTCGTTGTCATGCATCTTATATCATGTCATCATGTGCATTGCATTTGCATACGTGTTCATCTCAGGCATTCGAGCATTTTCCCCGTTGTCCGTTTTGCATTCAGGCACTTCGTTCTCCTCCGGTGGTCATTTCTAGCTTTCTTTCGTGTGTGGGGATTAAACATTTCCGGATTGGACCGAGACTTGTCATGCGGCCTTGGTTTACTACCGGTAGACCGCCTGTCAAGTTTCGTATCATTTGGACTTCGTTTGATACTCCAGCGGTTAACCGAGGGCCGAAAAGGCCTCGTGTGTGTTGCAGCCCAACATCCCTCCAATTTGGCCCAAAACCCACCAAACTCTGCTCCATCATCTAGAGCGTTTGATCACGATTGCATGGCCGAAAATCGCACCTCATTTGGACTCTCCTAGCTCCCTCTATGCCTGTAAATAGACCCCCCCATTCCAAATCTCGGATCCCCTCTCCCCGAAACCATAATTCCCAGATCTGCCACCGACGGACATGTCCGCCGCCTGATCGGACACGTCCGCCGCCGCCCCTCGTCCACTCCGCGCCCGCCACGTGTCCTCCCCGCCAGCGCCACCGCGCGCAGCCCGCCCGGCCCGCGTAAGGCCCCCGTGGCCTGCATCGCCGCCCACCGCCGCCTCGCAACAGCCCCGCCTCCTTCCTCGTCGCCGGTCCACCGCGCCGCCGCGGCCGACATCGCCGTCCGGCGCCGCCTCCCCGGTCCGGCAATGCCCCGCTGCGCCGTTCCGCCGTCCGAGGCCGCCGCCTCCTCGACGCCGGCGCTCGCCGCCCGGCCACCGCCGCCCCACGCCCGGTCCTCTCCGGCGAACCTCCCCGCCGTCCTCCTCCGGCCGCCGTCGTCTTCCCCGTCAAGTTCCGGCCGACGAACCTCGGGCTTCGCGCCCTGCTACAGTACCCAGGATCCGGATCTGGATCTAGATCCGGTTGACTTTTCCCCTCCGAACCCTAATTTTTATGCATACTTTGACCTGCCATATCTCCGCATCCATAGCTCCGTTTTGGACATATAGTATATCAAAATGTTCATCTCGACGAGTACATCATTTCATTCCATTGCATCATTTTCATTTGAGTTCATCTTGATGCCCGAAATGCTGCTAGAAGGAGGCTTTGTGAGTTAATTGTCAGGCCTGCCAGTTCATCTTAGACTCTTGTCATTTTTGCCATGATTGTTGTGTGCATGATATGCCTGTGAGTCCTTCATATGTTTTGTTAAGCATCTTGTTATCTTTCCAGAGGTGCAACCCAAGCATTTTTAGGATGTGTGTGGTGACTTGTGCAAGCTTGCAAAGTGAGGCACCCGGTAAATCTGTTTTCAGGGACTTAGTAGTTTTCACTAAGTCTGGGATTATTTAGTTCATGATGCCATATGTTCATGTTGTTTCCTAGTGATCCGTGCCTGTTTTGAGGATGATCATTAAAGGAGTTCTGTTAATATTGTAGTGCTCTATCCATCCATGTCTTTGTTTGCATATGTGGAGCACCCTAGCTTGAGTCAATCGAGCTCTACTTTTGCTTCGTGGTGAATCTGGGCAGATCATCAACTTGTTTGCAATTTTGCCGATGTTATTGTAGTTGATCCGTGCATGCTATGCCATTGTTCTTGCCATGTCTAGCTTGCATTTTGTGCCTTCTTAATGGATGTATGCTTTCCTTGCCATGACTTGCACCGTAGTGAGTGCATCGAGCTCGTTTCCATGCCTTCGTGAGTTACATTTCAGCATGTCTCAGTTTTCACCAAGTCTAAAAACTGATTGTGTTTTAGCTATGTTCGTGTGCTTGTTAGTATATTTTTGTGATCCCTTTTGGCCCCAGGTCACGTAGGGACTTTTGATAAGCTTGTTGAGTAGCTCCATGCCATGTCTTTCTTTGTCATGTTCAGATCCTGTAGCCTGTTGTTTTGTTGCTCCGAAGAGGGCTTCATGATCTGAAATTCCAGACAAGTCTTAATTTCACTAAGTCTGAGATCTGTTTTGCATTTGCGTTTTTGCCATGCTTGTTTGAACCTCTTAATGGATGAATTGGCCGTAGCTCAGTGCTAGTCTTTTGTTAAGCATCTTGAATGCTTCCCTGCCATGTATTTTGATGCCATGTTTGATTGCTGTAGCATGTTCATTTCAATGCATTTAGATGCCTACTTGCTGTAAATCGCAGACCGGTGTCATTCTTAAATCGCTTGCCATTTCCAAAGCGTAACTCCGATTCCGGCGTTCTTTATATCGTTTTGAAGCGATTTCATCCCATCTTTCCAGTGGCACACTTGGTTTTCCAAGTTGAGGCCAGGTTCATGCATTTCCTGTCATATCTTGCATTTTGCATCCCGCATCGCATCCCGCATAGCATACCATCATTGCATCTTATTGTTTGAGCTTGCACGTGGTTGATTGTATCCTTGTTGCTTGTTTGTATTGTTTGGGTAGAGCCGGGAGACGAGTTCGCTAACGAGGAGCCCGTTGAGTTTTCTTTCGAGGATCCAGTCAACTCTGACAACTTTGCAGGCAAGATGATCATACCCTCAAGATCACTACTATCTTTGCTTTGCTAGTTTGCTCGCTCTTTTGCTATGCCAATGCTACGATGCCTACCACTTGCTTGTCAGCCTCCCAAATTGCCATGTTCAGCCTCTAACCCACCATTGTCCTAGCAAACTGTTGATTGGCTATGTTACCGCTTTGCTCAGCCCCTCTTATAGCGTTGTTAGTTGTAGGTGAAGATTGGAGACCGTTCCTTGTTGGAACATTTATTTACTTGTTGGGATATCATTATATTGTCATGTTATCTTAATGCATCTATATACTTGGTAAAGGGTGGAAGGCTCGGCCTCTCGTCTAGTGTTTTGTTCCACTCTTGCCGCCCTAGTTTCTGTCATATCGGTGTTATGTTCTCGGATTTTTGCATTCCTTACGCGGTTGGGTTATAATGGGAACCCCTTGATAGTTCGCCTTGATTAAAGCTTTTTCAGCAATGCCCAACATTGGTTTTACCATTTGCCACCTAGCCTCTTTTTCCCTTGGGTTTCCGGAGCCCGAGGGTCATCTTATTTTAAGCCCCCCGGGCCAGTGCTCCTCTGAGTGTTGGTCCGAACTAGATTCCTGTGCAGCGCCCCCTCGGGGAAACTCGAGGTTTGGTTTTAGTTGTATGGAGCGCTCATCTGAGTGTGCCCTAAGAACGAGATATGTGCAGCTCCTATCGGGATTTGTCGGCACATTCGGGCGGTGTTGCTGGTCTTGTTTTAACCTGTCGAAATGTCTTGTTGTACCGGGATACCGAGTCTGATCGGAATGTCTCGGGTGGAGGTCTATTCCTTCGTTGACCATGAGAGCTTGTCATGGGCTAAGTTGGGACTCCCCTGCAGGGATTGATCTTTCGAAAGCCGTGCCCGTGGTTATGGGCAGATGGGAAATTGTTAATGCCCGGTTGTAGATAACTTGAACCTTAATTTAATTAAAATGAATCAACTGAGTGTGTTACCCTGATGGCCTCTTCTCGGCAGAGTCCGGGAAGTGGACACGGTGTTGGAGTTATGTTTGCGCAGGTTGCTCTCTAGTTTCTCGCTCGCGCTTTGCCTCCTCTTCTCGCTCTCTTTTGCGAATAAGTTAGCCACCATATATGCTAGTCGCTTGCTGTAGCTCCACATATATTTACCCCATCCTACCTTTTAAGCTTAAATAGTCTTGATCGCAAGGGTGCGAGATTGCTGATTCCCTGTGGCTCACAGATTACTATTGCACCAGATGCAGGGTCAGATGATACAGCTCCAGACGGCGCACTTGAGCTCAAGTGGGAGTACGACGAGGATTCTCAGTGTTACTATGTTTCTTTTCCTGATGATTAGTAGTGGTGCCCAGTTGGGGTGATCGGGACCATGTCGCTTGTTGGGTTGTCTTTTATTTTGGCGCTGTAGTCGGGCCATGAGTGTTTGGATGATGTATGTTATTTATGTACTTTGATGTGACGTGGCGACTGTAAGCCAACTATGTATCTCCCCTTTTATTCTATACATTACATTGGATGTTGTGATGATTGCCTAACTTGCGACATTTCTTTCAATGCGGTTATGTCTCTAAGTCGTGCCTCGACACGTGGGAGCTATAGCCGCATCGAGGGTGTTACAAGTTGGTAATCAGAGCCTTCCCCGACATTAGGAGCCCCCACTGATTGATCGTTTTTAGAGGCCGAGTTGTGTCTAGAAAAATGTTTTGAGTCATTTAGGAATTATATATCGGAGAGCTTAGGAATTCTTTTTACTTCCTAGTCTCCTCATCGCTCTGGTAAGGCATCCTGACGTAGAGTTTTGACTCTTCTCTTCTCAAATTTCACTAAATTTTTTTTTTAGGATCACGCGAGTATCTTGGAATCGTTCCGATGGCTTATGATGAGAACATTGTCTTGGTGCCTCCTGTCAGGGGTTTAGTGGAAGTGTCCCAGGGAGTTGAGCTCTGAGGTGTTGTCATCATAATTTTATCGTTGCAGTTCTGGAATACCTGAGATTAGTACGCCGACATCGAAAATCTCTTTTATGTAGTTCGTTGGTGAGATAACCTCGACGCCACCCAGTACTGGGGCGGGAGTTCGGGAGTATCGCCATAACTTGTATAACGGATGCTTTTCGAAGGTTGAGGTAGATGGTTTCCGAAGGTTTCTTGGTTATGTGTTGAAGGATGGATACAGCTGGATGTAGGATTTGCTAGTTTGGGTGAGATATTATGCTTCCCCTGTATCCCCAACACCTGATTGCATAACCGGAAAGGTTCGGGAGTTTCATAGGTGGGAATTCTTGTAGCTCTAGTCTTTCTTCCACGGATATTGGTTTGAGATTGGGTTTTCTTACCGATTATTCGTTCTTGATCTGTACCTTGTTGATTTACTTCGTCTACCTAATTCTACGTGGCTTCGCAATTTAGGGATATGTGACCACTTCAAGAGAAGTGCATTCATTCGTTTTGTTCCGATGTGAAGACTTTATGTTGCAATTTTCATTCCGTTGGATTCAGCTTCATTTATCTGTCTATGTGCTAATGGTGGTCAACCTCTTCAGGATGGCTCCTCCAACGCACACGACTCCGAATCCTGATCCGCCACCACCTCCACCTCCTCCGGAGGCTTGGCAAGCTGTGATGGCCACAACCAATGCAAACACACAATTGATCATGGAAATCCTCCAAGAGCGAAATCAAGGCAGTCAAGGGAATCAAGGCAACAATCAGAACCATTTTGCTACACTGAACCAGTTCCTTGCTAATGGGCCGAAGACGTTCAGCAATTGTGTTGAGGCAACCGATGCTGACGATTGGCTGGTGGATCTGTGTAAGCATTTTGAATGCAGCAACGTCAGGCCTGAAGATTTCGTCAAGTTCGCTTCCTTCCAACTCAAAGATCAGGCTGCAGAGTGGTTCCAGCAGTACAAGGATTCCAGAGGTGGACGTCTGATCACTTGGGATGATTTTTGTCGAGATTTCCGAGCTCATCACATCCCTCAGAGTGTGACTGAAAGTAAACGTGAGGAATTCCGCAACCTGAAGCAAGGCTCTTTGTTTGTCTATGACTACAACAAGTTGTTCCAGAAGCTCGCCCGCTTTGCCAAGCAGGACGGACCTGATGAGAAGAGCATGATATACCAGTTCAGGGGTGGTCTCAGAGAAGAAATTCAGCTCGCTCTTGTCCTCTTTGAGCCGTTGAGGTACGATGAGTTCTACAACATGGCACTGAAGCAAGAGGCTGCTTAGTTGAGGTGTGATGCTTCTAAGAAGCGATTCAGAGACGCTACTCCTTCTTCCTCTACTCAAGTGGCCAAGCAGCAGAAGTTTTGGCTTCCTCCTCCTCCGTTCCATCAGCCGTATCAGCAGAAGAGCAAAGGTGGCAGTGGTTCTTCCCACCCACCCAACCCTGGCTTTCAGAACAAGACTTCGTCTCAAGCTCCAAGATCGAGTGTTCCGTCCACCGTCCGCTTTCCGAGGTCACGTGCAACAAGTGCCAACAGAAGGGTCACTATGCCAACAAGTGTTTCAACCAGAGGCATCTTCCTCCTCCTCCTCCTGTCAGATCGACAAGTACAGCTGTGGTCAAGCATAACCCCAAGCACGCCAAGGTCAACTTGCTGAATGCAGCTCAGGCAGAGGATTCGTCAGATGTAATCATGGGTAACCTTCCTATTAACGATATTCCCGCAAAAGTTCTTTTTGACATGGGTGCATCGCATTGTTTCATTTCCAAACCTTTTGCATCAAAGTATGAGTGCGATTATCAGTATCTGCAAAGTGCCTTGCAAATTGTGTCACCGGGCAAGCAGATGACAGCTAACACCTGCGTTCCGGAAGTTACTATCAAATTGGGCGACTACAAGTTCCTTTCTTCCCCAATTGTTCTTGGTGATTCGGATATCGATCTTATTCTTGGGATGGATTGGCTCTCTAAGCACAAGGCGCATCTCGATTGTGCAGCCAGGCAGATTCAATTGACTCATTCGTCTGAGGATGTAATTGTCTTTGCCGCTCGGGATAACACTATCCGGTTGTTTTCTCTCAATGAGAAGGGTGAATTGGATGCTATTTCGCAGATTCCAGTTGTTTGCGAGTATCAAGACGTCTTCCCAGAAGAGCTCCCAGGAATGCCTCCGCACCGGCCAGTTGAATTCGTTATTGATCTCGAGCCCGGTACGGAACCTGTGTGCAAGCGTCCTTACAAGCTCGGACCTGAAGAGTTGAAGGAGCTGAAGAAACAACTCGATATTCAAGAAAGAATGGGTCTCATCTGGCCTAGTTCTTCTCCGTGGGGTTGTGGTGTTCTTTTTGTGAAGAAGAAGGATGGAACGGACCGACTTTGTGTTGATTATCGTCCATTGAACAAGAAGACCATCAAGAACAAATACCCACTTCCCAACATCAATGAGCTGTTCGAACAACTCAAGGGTGCCCAAGTATTCTCCAAGCTTGATCTCCGTATGGGTTATCATCAGATTCATATCCGTGAGCAAGATATTCCCAAGACGGCTTTTAGGACAAGCTATGGGTCATATGAATACACTGTCATGTCTTTTGGCCTCGTCAACGCTCCTCCGACGTTCTCTCGCATGATGAACTTCATCTTCAATGCCTACACCAATGACTTCGTTTTGGTCTATCTCGACGACATTCTGGTTTTCTCGAAGAACAAGGAAGATCATGCCAAGCACTTGCGTTTGGTCCTTGATAAGCTGAGGGAACACCAGTTCTACGCCAAGTTCTCCAAGTGTGAATTTTGGCTCGATGAGGTTCTTTATCTTGGGCATATCATCTCTGCCAAGGGCATTGCCGTGAATCCTGAGAAGGTGTCTGCAATTGTTAATTGGGAACCTCCTCAGCGTGAAGCAACTCCGTAGCTTCCTCGGTGTCGCAAGCTACTGCCGAAGATTCATTAAAAACTTTTCTAAGATCGCGAAGCCTCTCTCTAATCTTCTTTAGAAGCACGTCAAGTATGTTTGGTCTCCGGAGTGTGATATTGCTTTCAACACTTTGAAAGAGAAGTTGATCACTGCTCCAGTTCTGACTCCGCCTGATGAGTCCAAGCCGTACGAGGTCTTTTGTGATGCCTCTCTCCAAGGTCTTGGCGCAGTGTTGATGCAAGAGAAGAAAGTTGTTGCTTATACATCTCGCTAGTTGAAGCCTAATGAGAAGAACTACCCCACTCATGATCTTGAGTTGGCGGCAGTTGTGCATGCTCTTTTGACTTGGAGACATCTTCTATTGGGAAGAAAAGTGGACATTTTCACTGATCACAAGAGTCTCAAGTACATCTTCACTCAGCCTAATCTCAACCTCAGGCAAACTCGATGGGTCGAAATGATTCAAGAGTATAATCCAAGTATCGAGTATACTCCAGGCAAGGCCAATGTGATTGCGGACGCTTTGAGCAGAAAAGCGTATTACAACAGTCTGATTCTCAAGCCTTATCAACCCGAGCTTTCTGAAGCTTTCCGTAAACTTAATCTGCAAATTGTTCCTCAAGGTTTCCTCGCCAACCTTCAAGTATCTCCTACCTTGGAAGACCAGATTTGCCAAGCCCAGCTTCTTGATGCTATGGTGAAAAAGGTGATGATTGGGATTGCTAAGAGCCAGTCCAAGTACAAGTGCTATCGCCTTGATGACAAGGACACTCTCTTCTTCGAGGATCGAATTGTTGTACCCAAAGGTGAACTTCGTAAAGTGATCATGAATGAGGCTCACAATTCCCTCCTCTCCATCCACCCTGGGAGCACGAAGATGTATCAGGATCTGAAGCAAACTTATTGGTGGACTCGAATGAAGCGCGAGATCGCTCAATTCGTGAATGAATGTGATGTCTGCAGAAGAGTGAAGGCAGAACACCAAAGGCCAGCAGGTCTCCTCCAACCTCTTGCCATTCCAGAATGGAAGTTTGACCACATTGAAATGGCCTTCGTGACTGGGTTTCCAAAGTCCAAGCGTGGCAATGATGCTATATTCGTTGTCATCAACAAACTCACCAAAGTGGCTCATTTTCTGCCTATCAAAGAGTCGATCACTACAGCTCAATTGGCGGAACTCTATACCTCTCGAATTGTGTCTCTACACGGTATTCCTCAAGTTATCTCTTCAGACCGTGGCAGCATCTTTACCTCCAAGTTTTGGGATTCTTTTCAGAAGGCCATGGGCACCAACATTCGCTTCAGCACAGCTTTCCATCCTCAAACAAGCGGTCAAGTCGAGCGTGTCAACTAGATTCTTGAAGATATGCTCAGGGCTTGTGTGATCTCCTTTGGCATGAAGTGGGAGGATTTTCTTCCTTATGCTGAATTCTCATACAACAACAGTTTTCAAGCTAGTTGGGGCAAGGCCCCATTTGAAATTCTGTATGGTAGGAAATGCCGTACCCCTCTCAACTGGCTGAAACCGGTGAACGTCAGCTGCTGGGTAATGACTTAATCACAGAGGCAGAAGAAATGTGCAAAGTCATTCGTGATAACCTCAATACAGCCCAATCCCGCCAGAAGAGCTACTATGATAGTAAGCACCATGATTTGGCCTTCGAGATCGAAGATCATGTTTACCTCCGCGTCTCTCCTATGAAAGGGACTCGTCGCTTTGGTATCAAAGGGAAGCTTGCCCCTAGATACGTGGGACCTTTCAAGATTGTCAACAAGAGAGGCGACCTCGCCTATCAACTCGAGCTTCCGTCAAACTTTGCAAATGTTCATGATGTGTTCCATGTCTCTCAGCTCCGAAAGTGCTTCAAGACGCCTGACCGCACCGTCAACTTTGAGGACATTGAGCTCCAAGAAGATCTCTCCTATCGTGAGCACCCAGTTGCAATCCATGAAGAGACTGAACGCAGGACTCGCAACAAGTCAATCAAATTTCTCAAAGTAAAGTGGTCATACCATTCCGACCGTGAAGCTACCTGGGAAGGCGAGGATCACCTCCGTTCTGAGTACCCGGCGTTCTTTCAGTCCTAGATCTCGGGACGAGATCTTTTCGTAGTGGTGGAGTGTTGTAACACCCCGGATATAACTTTCCCAATTTGTACTCCAACTCTTGCCCTTTCGGGCGTTAAGTTATATTTATTTCTCGGGTTCGGGTCTTTGTCTCTGTGTGTTGTTTTCATTGTCATGCATCTCATATCATGTCATCATGTGCATTGCATTTGCATACGTGTTCATCTCATGCATTCAAGCATTTTCCCCGTTGTCCGTTTTGCATTCCGGCGCTTCGTTCTCCTCCGGTGATCATTTCTAGCTTTCTTTCGTGTGTGGGGATTAAACATTTCCAGATTGGACCGAGACTTGTCATGCGGCCTTGGTTTACTACCGGTAGACGGCCTGCCAAGTTTCGTATCATTTGGACTTCGTTTGATACTCCAACGGTTAACCGAGGGACCGAAAAGGCCTCGTATGTGTTGCAGCCCAACATCCCTCCAATTTGGCCCAAAACCCACCAAACTCTGCTCCATCATCTAAAGCATTCGGTCACAATCGCGTGGCCGAAAACCGCACCTCATTTGGACTCTCCTAACTCCCTCTATGCCTATAAATAGACCCCCCATTCCAAATCTCGGATCCCCTCTCCCCGAAACCCTAATTCCCAGATCTGCCACCGACGGACATGTCCGCCGCCTGATCGGACACGTCCGCCGCCGCCCCTCGTCCACTCCGGGCCCGCCACGTGTCCTCCCCGCCGGTGCCACCGCGCGCAGCCCGCTCGGCCCGCGTAGGGCCCCCGCGGCCCGCATCGCCGCCCACCGCCGCCTCGCAACAGCCCCGCCTCCTTCCTCGTCGCCGGTCCACCGCGCCGCCGCGGCCGACATCGCCGTCCGGCGCCGCCTCCCCGGTCCGGCAACGCCCCGCCGCGCCGTTCCGCCGTCCGAGGCCGCCGCCTCCTTGACGCCGGCGCTCGCCGGCCGGCCACCGCCGCCCCACGCCCGGTCCTCTCCGGCGAACCTCCCTGCCGTCCTCCTCCGGCCGCCGTCGTCTTCCCTGTCAAGTTCCGGCCGGCGAACCTCGGGCTTCGCGCCCTGCTACAGTACCCGGGATCCGGATCTAGATCTAGATCCGGTTGACTTTTCCCCTCCGAACCCTAATTTTTGTGCATACTTTGACCTGCCATATCTCCGCATCCGTAGCTCCGTTTTAGACATATAGTATATCAAAATGTTCGTCTCGACGAGTACATCATTTCATTCCGTTGCATCATTTTCATTTGAGTTCATCTTGATGCCCGAAATGCTGCTAGAAGGAGGCTTCGTGAGTTAATTGTCAGGCCTGCTAGTTCATCTTAGACTTTTGTCATTTTTGCCATGATTGTTGTGTGCATGATATGCCTGTGAGTCCTTCATATGTTTTGTTAAGCATCTTGTTATCTTTCCAGAGGTGCAACCCATGCATTTTTAGGATGTGTGTGGTGACTTGTGCAAGCTTGCAAAGTGAGGCACCCGGTAAATCTGTTTTCAGGGACTTAGTAGTTTTCACTAAGTCTGGGATTATTTAGTTCATGATGCCATATGTTCATGTTGTTTCCTAGTGATCCATGCCTCTTTTGAGGATGATCAGTAAAGGAGTTTTGTTAATATTGTAGTGCTCTATCCATCCATGTCTTTGTTTGCATATGTGGAGCACCCTAGCTTGAGTCAATCGAGCTCTACTTTTGCTTCGTGGTGAATCTGGGCAGATCGTCAACTTGTTTGCGATTTTGCCGATGTTATTGTAGTTGATCCGTGCATGCTATGCCATTGTTCTTGCCATGTCTAGCTTGAATTTTGTGCCTTCTTAATGTATGTATGCTTGCCTTGCCATGACTTGCACCATAGTGAGTGCATCGAGCTCGTTTACATGCCTTCGTGAGTTACATTTCAACATGTCTCAGTTTTCACTAAGTCTGAAAACTGATTATGTTTTAGCTATGTTCGTGTGCTTGTTAGTATATTTTTGTTATCCCTTTTAGCCCCAGGTCACTTAGGGACTTTTGATAAGCTTGTTGAGTAGCTCCATGCCATGTCTTTCTTTGTCATGTTCAAATCCTGTAGCATGTTGTTTTGTTGCTCCGAAGAGGGCTTCATGATCTGAAATTCCAGACAAGTGTTAATTTCACTAAGTCTGAGATCTGTTTTGCATTTGCGTTTTTGCCATGCTTGTTTGAACCTCTTAATGGATGAATTGGCCGTAGCTCAGTGCTAGTCTTTTGTTAAGCATATTCAATGCTTACCTACCATGTATTTTGATGCCATGTTTGATTGCTGTAGCATGTTCATTTCATTGCATTTAGATGCCTACTTGCTGTAAATCGCAGACCGGTGTCATTCTTAAATCGCTTGCCATTTCCAAACCGTAACTCCGATTCCGGCGTTCTTTATATCGTTTTCAAGCGATTTCATCCCATCTTTCCAGTGGCACACTTGGTTTTCCAAGTTGAGGCCAGGTTCATGCATTTCCTGTCATGTCTTGCATTTTGCATCCCGCATAGCATACCATCATTGCATCTTATTGTTTGAGCTTGCACGTGGTTGATTGTATCCTTGTTGCATCTTTTTCTTGTTTGGGTAGAGACGGGAGACGAGTTCGCTAACGAGGAGCCCGTTGAGTTTGCTTTCAAGGATCCAATCAACTCTGACAACTTTGCAGGCAAGATGATCATACCCTCGAAATCACTACTATCTTTGCTATGCTAGTTTGCTCGCTCTTTTGCTATGCCAATGCTACGATGCCTACCACTTGCTTGTCAGCCTCCCAAATTACCATGTTCAGCCTCTAACCCACCATTGTCCTAGCAAACCGTTGATTGGCTATGTTACTGCTTTGCTCAGCCCCTCTTTAGCGTTGTTAGTTGCAGGTGAAGATTGGAGACCGTTCCTTGTTGGAACATTTATTTACTTGTTGGGATATCATTATATTGCCATGTTATCTTAATGCATCTATATACTTGGTAAAGGGTAGAAGGCTCGGCCTCTCGTCTAGTGTTTTGTTCCACTCTTGCCGCCCTAGTTTCCGTCATATCGGTGTTATGTTCCCGGATTTTTGCGTTCCTTACGCGGTTGGGTTATAATGGGAACCCCTTGATAGTTCGCCTTGATTAAAGCTTTTCCAGCAATGCCCAACATTGGTTTTACCATTTGCCACCTAGCCTCTTTTTCCCTTGGGTTTCCGGAGCCCGAGGGTCATCTTATTTTAACCCCCCGGGCCAGTGCTCCTCTGAGTGTTGGTCCGAACTAGAGTCCTGTGCAGCGCCCCCTCGGGGAAACTCGAGGTTTGGTTTTAGTTGTATGGCGCGCTCATCTGAGTGTGCTCTGAGAACGAGATATGTGCAGCTCCTATCGGGATTTGTCGGCACATTCAGGCGGTGTTGCTGGTCTTGTTTTAACCTGTCGAAATGTCTTGTTGTACCGGGATACCAAGTCTGATCGGAATGTCTCGGGTGGAGGTCTATTCCTTCGTTGACCGTGAGAGCTTGTCATGGGCTAAGTTGGGACTCCCCTGCAGGGATTGAACTTTCGAAAGCCGTGCCCGCGGTTATGGGCAGATGGGAATTTGTTAATGTCCGGTTGTAGATAACTTGAACCTTAATTTAATTAAAATGAATCAACTGAGTGTATTACCGTGATGGCCTCTTCTCGGCGGAGTCCGGGAAGTGGACACGGTGTTGGAGTTATGTTTGTGCAGGTTGCTCTCTAGTTTCTCGCTCGCGCTTTGCCTCCTCTTCTCGCTCTCTTTTGCGAATAAGTTAGCCACCATATATGCTAGCCGCTTGCTGCAGCTCCACATATATTTACCCCATCCTACCTTTTAAGCTTAAATAGTCTTGATCGCGAGGGTGCGAGATTGCTGAGTCCCTATGGCTCACAGATTACTATTACACCAGATGCAGGGTCAGATGATACAGCTCCAGACGGCGCGCTTGAGCTCAAGTGGGAGTACGACGAGGATTCTCAGCGTTACTATGTTTCTTTTCCTGATGATCAGTAGTGGTGCCCAGTTGGGGTGATCGGGACCATGTCGCTTGTTGGGTTGTCTTTTATTTTGGCGCCGTAGTCGGGCCATGAGTGTTTGGATGATGTATGTTATTTATGTACTTTGATGTGACGTGGCGAGTGTAAGCCAACTATGTATCTCCCCTTTTATTCTATACATTACATGGGATGTTGTGATGATTGCCTAACTTGCGACATTGCTTTCAATGCGGTTATGTCTCTAAGTCGTGCCTCGACACGTGGGAGCTATAGCCGCATCGAGGGCGTTAGATCATCGCAGCCCCAAACTATCAGAAACGACAACTTTGGTTTCTTGCCAAACCATAGTTCATAAGGCGTCGTCTCAACGGATTTTGATGGTGCCCTATTTAACGTGAATGCGGCCATCTCTAAAGCATAACCCCAAAACGATAGCGGTAAATCAGTAAGAGACATCATAGATCGCACCATATCTAGTAAAGTACGATTACGACGTTCGGATACACCATTACGCTGTGGTGTTCCGGGTGGCGTGAGTTGCGAAACTATTCCGCATTGTTT
Source organism: Triticum monococcum (assembly GCA_034509565.1). Classification (NCBI taxonomy): domain Eukaryota; kingdom Viridiplantae; phylum Streptophyta; class Magnoliopsida; order Poales; family Poaceae; genus Triticum; species Triticum monococcum. The sequence goes on along the minus strand of CM067841.1, from coordinate 532,255,526 downwards.
CAAATGTACACCAAACTCATAACTCAAATATTCTCCTCCACGATCAGATCGTAGAAATTTTATTTTCTTGTTACGATGATTTTCAACTTCACTCTGAAATTCTTTGAACTTTTCAAATGTTTCAGACTTATGTTTCATTAAGTAGATATACCCATATCTGCTTAAGTCATCTGTGAAGGTGAGAAAATAACGATATCCGCCACGAGCCTCAATATTCATCGGACCACATACATCTGTATGTATGATTTCCAACAAATCTATTGCTCTCTCCATAGTACCGGAGAACGGTGTTTTGGTCATCTTGCCCATGAGGCACGGTTCGCAAGTACCAAGTGATTCATAATCAAGTGGTTCCAAAAGTCCATCAGTATGGAGTTTCTTCATGCGCTTTACACTGATATGACCTAAACGGCAGTGCCACAAATAAGTTGCACCATCATTATCAACTCTGCATCTTTTGGCTTCAACATTATGAATATGTGTGTCACTACTACCGAGATTCAATAAGAATAGACCACTCTTCAAGGGTGCATGACCATAAAAGATATTACTCATATAAATAGAACAACCATTATTCTTCGATTTAAATGAATAACCGTCTCGCATTAAACAAGATCCAGATATAATGTTCATGCTTAACGCTGGCACCAAATAACAATTATTTAGGTCTAATATTAATCCCGAAGGTAGATGTAGAGGTAGCGTGCCGACCGCGATCACATCGACTTTGGAATCGTTTCCCACGCGCATCGTCACCTCGTCCATAGCCAATCTTCGCTTAATCCATAGTCCCTGTTTCGAGTTGCAAATATTAGCAACATAACCAGTATCAAATACCCAGGTGCTACTGCGAGCATTAGTAAGGTACACATCAATAACATGTATATCACATATACCTTATATCGCATGACATGCTGGTAAGCAATATGACTTATATCGCCCACAACTCACTTGTGTTCTACTCGTGCATATAACATCAACACATAAAACCTAGGCTCGGATGCCACTATTGGGTAACGTAGTAATTTCAAAAAAATTCCTATGCACACGCAAGATCATGGTGATGCATAGCAACGAGAGGGGAGAGTGTAATCTACGTACCCTTGTAGATCAACAACGGAAGCGTTTTGTTGATGTAGTCGTACGTCTTCACGGCCCAACCGATCAAGCACCGAAACTATGACACCTCCGAGTTTTAGCACACGTTCAGCTCGATGACGATCCCCGGACTCCAATCCAGCAAAGTGTCAGGGAAGAGTTCCATCAGCACGACGGCGTGGTGACGATCTTGATGTACTACTATCGCAGGGCTTCACCTAAGCACCGCTACAATATTATCGAGGACTATGGTGGCAGGGGGCGCCGCGCACGGCTAAGAATATGATCACGTGGATCAACTTGTGTTCCTCTGGGATGCCCCTGCCTCCGTATATAAAGGCTCAAGGGGGGGGGGTGCGGCCGGCCTAGAGGTGGCGCGCCAGGAGGAGTCCTACTCCCTCCGGGAGTAGGATTCCCCCCCCCCCCCAATCCTAGTTGGAATAGGATTCGCGGAGGGGGGAAAAGAGGAAGGGGGGCCGTACCCCTCTCCTTGTCCTATTCCGACCAAGGGAGGGAGGGGCGCGGCCCATCTCCGGTTGCCTCTTCTCTTTTCCACTAAGGCCCATATAGCTCCCGGGGGGTTCTGGTAACCTCCCGGTACTCCGGTAAAATCCCGATTTCACCCGGAACAATTCCGATATCAAAACATAGGCTTCCAATATATCAATCTTTATGTCTCGACCATTTCGAGACTCCTCGTCATGTCCGTGATCACATCCGGGACTCCGAACAACCTTCGGGAACATCAAAATGTATAAACTCATAATATAACTGTCATCGAAGCCTTAAGCGTGCGGACCCTACGGGTTCGAGAACAATGTAGACATGACCGAGACATGTCTCCGGTCAATAACCAATAGCGGGACCTGGATGCCCATATTGGCTCCTACATATTCTACGAAGATCTTTATCGGTCAGACCGCATAACAACATACGTTGTTCCCTTTGTCATCGGTATGTTACTTGCCCGAGATTCGATCGTCGGTATCCAATACCTAGTTCAATCTCGTTACCGGCAAGTCTCTTTACTCGTTCCGTAATACATCATCTCGCAACTAACTCATTAGTTGCATTGCTTGCAAGGCTTAAGTGATGTGCATTACCGAGAGGGCCCAGAGATACCTCTCCGACGATCGGAGTGACAAATCCTAATCTCGAAATACGTCAACCCAACATGTATCTTTGGAGACACCTGTAGAGCACCTTTATAATCACCCAGTTACGTTGTGACGTTTGGTAGCACACAAAGTGTTCCTCCGGCACACGGGAGTTACATAATCTCATAGTCATAGGAACATGTATAAGTCATGAAGAAAGCAATAGCAACATACTAAACGATCGGGTGCTAAGCTAATGGAATGGGTCATGTCAATCAGATCATTCAACTAATGATGTGATCCCGTTTAATCAAATGACAACTCCTTGTCCATGGTTAGGAAACATAACCATCTTTGATTAACGAGCTAGTCAAGTAGAGGCATACTAGTGACACTTTGTTTGTCTATGTATTCACACATGTATTATGTTTCCGGTTAATACAATTCTAGCATGAATAATAAACCTTTATCATGATATAAGGAAATAAATAATAACTTTATTATTGCCTCTAGGGCATATTTGCTTCAATGACAACATACATCTCATCAAAATATAGAACAAATACCAAATTCACATGACTACTAATAGCAAGACTTCTCCCATGTCCTCAGGAACAAACGTAACTACTCACAAAGCATATTCATGTGCATAATCAAAGGGGTATTAATATGCATAATGGATCTAAACATATGGTCTTCCACCAAGTAAAAAAACTAGCATCAACTACAAGGAGTAATCAACGCTACTAGCAACCCACAGGTACCAATCTGAGGTTTGGATACAAAGATTGGATACAAGAGATGAAATAGGGTTTGAGATGAGATGGTGCTGGTGAAGATGTTGATGGAGATTGACCCCCTCCCAATGAGAGGATCGTTGGTGATGACGATGGTGATGATTTCCCCCTCCCGGAGGGAAGTTTCCCCGGCAGAACAGCTCCGCCGAAGCCCTAAATTGGTTCCGCCAAGGTTCTGCCTCGTGGCGGCAGAGTTTCGTCCCGTAAGCTTGCTTATGATTTTTTCTCGGACGAAAGACCTCATATAGCAGAAGATGGGCATCGGAGGGCCACCAGGGGGGCCACGAGGCAGGGGGCGCACCCCCCACCCTCGTGGCTAGTGGGTGGCCCCCCTTTGGTACTTCTTGCGCCCAATATTTTTTATATATTCTGAAAAGTGCTCCCGTGGAGTTTCAGGACTTTTGGAGATATGAAGAATAGGTCTCTAATATTTGCTCCTTTTCCAGCCCAGAATTCCAGTTGTCGGCATTCCCCCTCTTCATGTAAACCTTGTAAAATAAGAGAGAAAAGGCATAAGTATTGTGACATAATGTGTAATAACAGTCCATAATGCAATAAATATCAATATAAAAGCATGATGCAAAATGGACGTATCAACTCCCCCAAGCTTAATTACGCCGGCGAGAGAGAGGGGGGTCCACCACAGGGGTAACTCTTCGGGGTAGGAGGCGATTGCGAGGCGATCGCGCGACTATGCTAGGGTTAGGGTTTTCCTGCTGGGGGTGGTGAGTATACGGCGGCGACTCAGGCATGCGACGACGCAGCCCGGTTGCAGGTCGGGGGGGCTACTCCCTGCTGAAAGCGGTGGCGATGGCGGAGAAGGCTGGAAGCACGACGGCTCCTGCGATGAAATCCCAAACGACCCCGAAAATGGCGGCGGCGGCTCCAACGCCCCAACCGCAGAGAACAGGGGATCCGGCCAACCAGAGATCGTCGGCATCTCTGGTGGAGAGCAGAACGCCTGATCTGGCAGCTAGCCTTTCAGCACGGTTGGGAGGGATGGTTCTAATGGATAAGGAGGCGGATGGACTCGTCTTTGAAGATCATGAGATCCCGATCCCAAAGGCATCTAGATGGTCTGTAGTTTGCAAGGTCTGCTCTGACAAACCAATGAAGATGTCGGCGGTGGAGAAGACGATGCCGAGAGCGTGGGGTTTACACAAGGAAGCAAAATTCAGAGATATGGGGTCCAATATTTTCGTTGTCCACCTGGGTAGCGAAGGCGACTGGAGGCATGTGATGCATAATGGGCCGTGGCAATTTGACTTCAGTGTGCTCATTGTGAAGGAATATGAAGGTAAAATCCGACCCTCAGAGATGGTGTTTGAGAATATCGATGTCTGGGTTAGGGTCATTGATCTACCTCCGGACAAGAGATGTGATACCTTTGGGACTGCCCTGGGCAACTGGATTGGAAAGACGGTTAGAGTTGACACTGATGGGGATGGAATGGCTCATGGACAGCAACTCAGAGTTCGTACTACCATCTCCGTGTATGAGCCATTGATCCGTGGTTTCAATCTTAAAAAGTCGAAGGATGACAAAGTTGGGACTTGGTTTGATTTCTTTTATGAGAAAATCCCACATTTTTGTTTTGAGTGTGGAAGGCTGGTTCATGTTGGAGGGCTGTGTGACCCCCCTTTGAATTCCTCTGATCAGTGGGGGTGTTGGTTACGTTCATCCCCTGGAAGGAACAGCTCGATGAAGGAGGGTTCGTTTACTGCTGGGGGGGCTAGTAGCAGCAACAGTTATGCTAGCTCGCAGGGTAACGATGGGGGCATGCGCCAACAGGAACAGTCGAGAGCTCGTGATCTGCCTACAAAGAGGAATCTAGGGGCGCAATTTGCTGGCTCGACAGGGCACCGCACTGGCGGGGACTCTGGTTAGAGCAAGGGCGAGGTCAACAGCCCCATGAGAGGGGCGGGTGTGTATGGAGATCGCCAGGGTAGGGATCTGCGGGATAGCCTGGAACAACGGCGGGAAGCGGACCTATGGGAGAAGCTGACTAGACAGAGCCAGCAGAGACGTAATGAATATTCTGGGGCGGATATGGGTAATCTCAAAGGGAAGGATAACATCAACTTTCGAGATGAAGAACGGGCTGGGGGAAGTTATCAAAGGAATTTCAGAAGGGAGGAGGTTTATAGCGAGCCTAGCTATTATGGAAGACCGGAGACGAGTGTGGACAAGGGAAGAAAGAAGGGATACTATGTCAGAAAACCGAGGGAGGACTATAAGCATCACCAGCAATATTCGGCGTATCCCAGGCGGGAGTATGTGGGCAAAAAGAGAAGTCCAAAGCAGATTTGGAGGATTAAGGAAGATCAAGAGAGGCAAGGAGCAGATGATGGATTCATTCGCGATACGAGGCATAAAACGTCGACAGTGTTTGATCGCATCACGGAACAAAGAGACATAGCGGCGAGCCCTGAAGGTCAGGGCCGTCGGGAGCAATGAATATCCTAGCCTGGAACTGTTGAGGCTTGGGGTTGGGACTCGACAGTGGGCGAATTACGGGACCTGATTAGGTCTTACAACCCAGCGGTGGTATTCTTGAGTGAGACTAAGAAAAAAGCTAGGGCAATGGAGAGACTACAAGGAAGAAATCTTGGGACGTTATCCGTTATCTCCGAGCGCAAGACGACCAGCCGTGGATTTGTGTCGGGGATTACAATGAGGCTTTGTTCCAAACCGACCAGCTAGGGGGGAATGTGAGGAGTTTTTCACGCATGGAGGATTTCCGGGACTGTTTGGCCGACTGCGGCCTAGCGGATTTGGGATTCTCAGGATACCCGTACACGTGGGATAATAGAAGAGACGGTGCTGATAACATCCAAGTGAGATTGGACCGTGCTACATGCAATGACGGGTTTCTGCAGTTATATCCGGAGATGAGGGTGGAACACATAATGACTGAAGAATCTGACCATCAAGCGGTCCTTGTTAGAGCGATGGAGACAGCTTCATCGAATCCTAGAGGTGCCGATCGCCCCTTTCGCTATGAAGAAGCATGGACGAGGCATGCGGAATATGAGCTGATGATGAAGGAGGCGTGGGAAGCGGCTGCCACCGGACAGCGGAACCTGGAAGCGATATGGGACAAATTAGGGTCTGTCTCCGGCTGCATGCAGCGGTGGGCTAGAGAGGTGTTTGGGTCTGTGAGGCGCAAGATAGCAAAGCTCAAAACACAGCTGACTGATGCAAAAACTCGGGCGATCTCATCCGGGTACCACTAGGAGGTCCGTGATCTAGAGGAGCAGCTGCGTGAAATGTACGAGCGAGAGGAGATTCTATACAGGCAACGGTCACGGGTGGACTGGTTGATGGCAGGTGACCAAAATACAAAATACTTTCAGAACAGGGCGACTCATAGGAAGCGGAAGAATACTATACGGGCTCTTAAGAGAGAAGATGGCACTAGGGTGACAGTCGACGAGGAAATTAGGGCGATGGCAGCGTCCTTCTACGAGCATCTGTTTACATCCGAGGGTTCGACGGGTGTCGAGGCACTTCTTCAAAATATCGAGCAAGTTGTGTCGGGGGAGATGAATGCAAAGCTTACGGCGCCTGTCATAGATGATGAAATTCAGGGGGCGCTCTTTCAAATGGGACCGACCAAGTCGCCGGGACCTAACGGCTTCCCAGCATTATTCTACCAACGGCACTGGCCGCTGGTACGGGATGATGTGTGCGCTGCGGTGAGGGATTTTCTTAATGGTGCAGCCAGTCCGGATTCTTTTAACGACACTGTAATTGTTATGATTCCAAAGGTAAATGCTCCGGAATTACTGTCACAATTTCGGCCTATAAGTCTATGCAATGTGCTATACAAGATAGCTACAAAGGTCCTGGCAAATAGACTCAAGGTGATTCTCCCAATTCTTATATCGGAGGAGCAAAGCGCTTTCGTCCCGGGGCGTCTTATCACGGACAACGTGTTAGTGGCATATGAGTGTGTACATGCCATCCGGACAAGGAAGCGAAAGAAGTGTCTATGTGCAGTTAAGCTAGACATGATGAAAGCATATGATAGGGTGGAATGGAATTTTCTGGAGAGGATAATGGCTCAGATCGGCTTTGATCCACAATGGATAATAATGGTGATGCGGTGTGTCACCTCGGCTCGATTTTCTGTTAAGGTTAATGGGGGTCTCTCTAGGATGTTTCTCCCATCCCGAGGGCTCAGGCAAGGTGATCCCTTATCATCGTATCTATTCCTCTTTTGTGTTGAGGGTTTTTCGGCGCTGTTAAGGAAAGCTTAGCAGGATAACAACCTAAAGGGTGTCACTTTTGGCGGCACTGGCCCCCATATTACATACCTGCTGTTTGCAGATGACAGCATCGTTTTTTTGGAGGGGTCCAATGAGAACATGGCTACTCTTAAGGAGATCTTGCTGCGGTATGAGGAGGCTTCGGGGCAAAGAGTGAACCTGCAAAAGTCATCTATCTTCTTTGGAAGAGGGTGCAACGACAATGTCAAAGCTGAGTTGAAGCAGGTGGTGGGTATTGACTCAGAAGCGCTGAGTGAGCGGTATCTTGGACTACCTACACTGGTGGGTAGGTCCAAAGATGGCACTTTCAAATATGTTGTAGAAAGCTCAAAAGGCAAAGTGACAGGTTGGAAAGGGCTAGGAATGTCCAAGGCGGTGAGAGAGGTACTTGTCAAATCAGGATTACAAGCGACACCGACTTTTACCATGAGTTGTTTTCATCTCACAAAGAAGATATGCTGGAACCTGACTTCGATCTCTTCTAAATTCTGGTGTGGTGCGATGAATGGTGAAAGAAAGGTGCATTGGATATCCTGGGAGAAGATGTGTGCATCTAAGAGAGAAGGATGTATGGGGTTTAGGAACCCAGAGGGTTTTAACCAAGCGCTCTTGGCCAAACAAGCGTGGAGAGTTCTTTCCACTCCCTCCTCCCTTTGTGCTCGAGTTCTCAAAGCATGCTACTTCAAAGATGGGTCTATACTGAGCGCTACGTGCCCGTCCAACTCTTCCTTTACATACAGAAGCTTGCTGCATGGAAGGGACCTCCTCAGGGAGGGGCTGGTTTGGCGGGTAGGAGATGGCACAAGCATCAATATACATCATGACAACTGGATTCCTCGACAAGGATTCCTGAGGCCACTAGGTCAAATATATGTTCATGGGATAAATAAGGTTGCAGATCTTCTGGACAGTACTGGGACTAGCTGGGACCGGAACAAGCTTGCCACCATGTTTAGTGAGTCAGACGCAGGCGATATTGCACAGATTGCTATTGGTGGCCCGGGTTCCAATGATTACCCCGCATGGAATTTCACTAAGAATGGCATCTTCAATGTGAAATCAGCTTACCATCTCTGGATGTCTAAGAGAAGAGCGCGGTCGGGCCAGCAAGAGTCCTCCAGCTCGGTCCAGAAACACAAGGGGTACATGGCGATGTGGGATACTAGCGCGCCACCCAAAGCGAAGATTCATATGTGGCGTATGATTCAAAATGGACTGGCGGTGGGATCAGAGCTTCATCAGCGGCGAATCAAACCGGGTGTGTTTTGTGTTGCGTGCGGCAGAGAAGAATCTATTATTCATCGTTTCTGGGCATGTCAGCATTCCTCTCAGTTCTGGCAGTTGTTGCGCTCAGGAAAAGGTATTACGGTGGCAGCCCCACTGTGTCAGATTGATACCCAGGGCGCTCTAGCTTGATGGCTTCTGAGCTGGTTCTCCGGGGCGGCCGACGATGAGAAAGAAGTGATGATCTAGGCGACATATGGCTTATCACTCGCTAGAAATGAGGCGCATGATGGAGTTAGAATTCAGAGTCCACATGCAATAATGGAGGCTGTTTATGCACATATGACACAATGGTCAAACGCTCATCAGCCAAAGCTTCGAGAGAGAGAGAGCCGAGGGAAATCCAGAAGTGGGCGGTGCCAGAGGTGGGATGGATTAAGCTCAACTGTGATGGAGCGGTGTCAAAGGTGGGTGACAAGGCGGGTGGTGCAGCTGTCCTCAGAGACCACAATGGTGCGTTTCGGGCGGGGGTTTGCCATCACTTCCCAAGCATTGTTGATCCTGAAGCAGCTGAAGTTCTCGCGTGTAGGCGTGGTCTACAGGTGGCCGAGGAGCTAGGTGTCCAAAATATCCACGTCGAACTGGATAGTCTGCAGGCTGTACAGATGATCAACCAAACCGGCAGGAACTTCTCGGCTGTCGGACCATGGATCAATGACATAAAACAAATGCTGGAGATGAAGCAAAACGTGAAGGTTACTTGGGTTCGATGATCTGCGAATGTCGCGGCGCATAAGTTGGCTAGAGTAGGGGTAGGAGATGAACTATGTAGGGTCTGGTTGGGGGTGCCCCCAGACTGTATTTTGAGTGTAATCTCGGATGACATCCTGGGCTTTGCGGACCTTTAATTAAATAAAGCGGCGGCATTTACCCTCAAAAAAAAACTCCCCCAAGCTTAGACCTTGTTTGTCCTCAAGCAAAAGCCGAAATTGAAAAATATGTCCACATGTTTAGAGATAGAGGTGTCGATAAAAATAAAATACGGGCATGAGGGCATCATGATCATTCTTAGAACAGCAATATATATATATATATATATATATATATATATATATATATATATATATATATATATAAACACTATTCTGATCACGGGATCAGAATAATATTCTGATCACAACATGAACTTCCCAAGTACTAGGTTGAACTTCAGCTAAAAGGTGTCCAAATGGGGCTTGCGATATACCGTTGGATAGCTATGGACATCAGTATCATGACCCAAGTTAAAATTTTGGCAAAATGTAAGCGGTTTAAGAGCAGTTTTGAAAAGCGTTTTTTCTTCATACAAAAAACGTGAATCGTATTTTCGATCGCATTTTTAAACCGTTTATCGGAATGAGGCAAATAATATGGCGTTCGAAAGCTGCTGCAAAACCGCTCCTTCCACATGTTGAAAGTTTTCTCTAATTCCCTACGGTTAAAGAGTAATTCGGAAAATCGTAAAATTTCGTAAACCGAACACCCGAGTTCGTATTTTGACGCCATTTCTAAACGGCTAATCCAATTGAGGCAAATAATATGGCGTTGGAAAGCTTATGAAAATGCACTACTTTTTTATGTTAAAAGCATTTTTTTTCTAATTTTGAATGGTTTAAAAGTCATTTAGAAAATGGTACAAGTTCCACCGAGTTCGTATTTTTGAGCTAATTTTTTAACCGTACGTCCAAATGCAGCAAATGATATGGCGTTGGAAAGCTTGAAGAAATGCGAAACTTTTTTGTATATATTGTTTCTCCTAATTCACTACGGTTTTATGTCAGTTTTGCAAATGGTTAAAAACGTATTTTTGCCGTAATTTCTACAAACTTCATCGTAATGGGGCAAATAATATACCGCTGAAAAACTACGGAAAATGCGAAACTTTTTCATGTTGATGGTTTTCTCTGATTCCTAGCTGTTTTCAAGTAATTTCGAAAACAGCGGGATCATGCGTTCTGCCTTTATCGCGAAACAGATTCTTCGAAAATGCACCGCGTGAAGAACCTGGACTTCTCGGCGCGTGTACCTGAACTTCACTCTGTTTTTCACGTGATTTTTTTGCTCGTAGCTCTCCATCCACTCACCGGAATTGAGCAAGTGATATACCGGTGGAAAGCTGCTGTAAGCACTTAATTTTCCCGTGTTGATCGTTTTTTCATACTCGCGACGATTTTAAAAGTTTTTCATCTGAAATTCATTCATTGTAGTAGGTGAACTTCCTGCTGTTTTCAGTTGATCTTCTGTGACGTATTTTCGTTTGTAATTTTCTCATCCATTCGTCAGTGTTACACAAATGTTATTTCCTTCTGTACAAATCTCTCTCACAATAATTTTTTTGACTTTCTTCGACGAAGGACTTGAACTTATAACAACAATTTTTTTTGCCTTTTCTTTTTTGTTCTTTTTTAATACAAAATGCATGCCGTGTATTACATGAACTTCTAGCAGTTATAAACCTGAACTTCTCTCGGTTACATGAAAATATTTGAGTTTTTTATGAATTTTTAATCTTATTTTTCTTAATCTTTTTTTATGAATTTTGAAGTGCTCTATTTTTAATAGTTGAACTTCTTGTTATTTTATTTTTGAACTTCTTGTTTCCATTCTTTAATAACGAGGAAAATCTGAGTTTTCTATAATCATCGAACTTCTCCATCTTTTTAATATGGACTTCCTGATTTTATTTCTTAATCCTTTTATATGAAATTTTGAAGCGCTCTATTTTTTAAAAGTTGGACTTCTTGTTAATTTATTTTTGAACTTCTTGTTATTTTATTTTGAACTTCTTGTTTCCATTCTTTAATAACGAGGGAAATGTGAGATTTTTCTATAATCATCGAACTTCTCTGTCTTTTTAATATGGACTTCCTGGTTTTTTTCTTAATCTTTTTTATGAAATTTTGAAGTGCTCTATTTTTTAAAGTTGAAATTCTTGTTATTTTATTTTTGAACTTCTTGTTTCCATTCTTTACTAATGAGGATCTGAGTTTCCTATAATCATTGAACTTCTCCATCTTTTTAATATGGACTTCCTAGTTTTATTTATTTTAGTAATGGAAAAAAATCCTACTTTCTGATAGACATCTGTGACGCCCCCAATTTAATCGTACACTAATCATACATGCAAACGTGTATGATCAAGATCAGGGACTCACGGGAAGATATCATAACACAACTCTACAAATAAAATAAGTCATACAAGCATCATATTACAAGCCAGGGGCCTCGAGGGCTCGAATACAAGAGCTCAATCATAGACGAGTCAACAGAAGCAACAATATCTGAGTACAGACATAAGTTAAACAAGTTGCCATAAGATGGGTAGCACAAACTGGGATACAGATCGAAAGAGGCGCAAGCCTCCTGCCTGGGATCCTCCTAACTACTCCTGGTCGTCATCAGCGGGCAACACGTAGTAGTAGGCACCTCCGGTGTAGTAGGAGTCGTCGTCGACGGTGGCGTCTGGCTCTGGGGCTCCAACATCTGGTTGCGACAACCAGGTAGAAGGGATAGAGGGAAAAGAAGGAGAAAGCAACCGTGAGTACTCATCCAAAGTACTCGCAAGCAAGGAGCTACACTACATATGTATGCATTGGTATCAACTGGAATAAGGCTATTATATGTGGACTGGACTGCAGAAAGCCGGAATAAGAGGGGGATAGCTAGTCCTTTCGAAGACTATGCTTCTGGCAGCCTCCGTCTTGCAGCATGTAGAAGAGAGTAGACTGAAGTCCTCCAAGTATCATCGCATAGCATAATCCTAACCGATGATCCTCCCCTCGTCGCCCTGTGAGAGAGCGATCACCGGTTGTATCTGGCACTTGGAAGGGTGTGTTTTATTAAGTATCCGGTTCTAGTTGTCATAAGGTCAAGGTACAACTCCAAGTCGTCCTGTTACCGAAGATCACGGCTATTCGAATAGATTAACTTCCCTGCAGGGGTGCACCACATAACCCAACACGCTCGATCCCATTTGGCCGGACACACTTTCCTGGGTCATGCCCGGCCTCGGAAGATCAACATGTCGCAGCCCTACCTAGGCACAACAGAGAGGTCAGCACGCCGGTCTAAATCCTATGGCGCAGGGGTCTGGGCCCATCGCCCATTGCACACCTGCACGTTGCGTACGCGGCCGAAGAGCAGACCTAGCAACCTCCATTACAAAGGAAGTTGCGTTACGCGGTCCAACCCGGCGCGCGCCACTCAGTCGCTGACGTCACGAAGGCTTCGGCTGATACCATGACGTCGAGTGCCCATAACTGTCCCCGCGTAGATGGTTAGTGCGTATAGGCCAGTAGCCAGACTTAGATCAAATACCAAGATCTCGTCAAACGTGTTATCTTGAAATAACCGTGAACGCCGACCAGGGCCAAGCCCACCTCTCTACTAGGTGGTCTCAACATGCCCTGTCGCTTCGCCACAAAGATCCACACAGAGGGCCGTCGGGAAAGTATGTCCTTCCAGCCCCAATTCGTGAATCAACTGCGGGTACTCCTAGAGCCAACCCGACTTTGGTCATCACATGTATCATGTATAAAGTATATAGTATAAACCCGTGATCACCTCCCGAGTGATCACGGCCTGATAGTATAGCATGGCAGACGGACAAGAATGTAGGGCCACTGATGATAAACTAGCATCCTATACTAAGCATTAGGATGCAGGTAAAGGTAACAACAGTAGTAGCAAGGACAGGCTATGCATCAGGATAGGATGAACGGAAAGCAGTAACATGCTACACTACACTAATGCAAGAAGTAGAGAGAAGAGTAGGCGATATCTGGTGATCAAGGGGGGGGGCTTGCCTGGTTGCTCTGACAAGAGAGAGGGGTCGTCAACTCCGTAGTCGTACTGGGTAGCAGTGACGTCGGTCTCGGTGTCTAGCGGAAGAAGAGGGGGGAAGAAACAATGGATACAATGCAAACAGATCCATAACGATGCATGACAAGACAAGTAACGGTGCTAGGGGTGCCCTAATGCGGTATGAGGTGATGCCGGTGAAGGGGGGAAACATCCGGGAAAGTATCCCCGGTGTTTCGCGTTTTCGGGCAGAGGTGCCGGAGGGGGAAAGTTGCGAGTTCGATAGGTTAGGGAGGTGTGGCGGACGAACGGGTTGCGTATCTAGATTCGTCTCGTCGTTCTGAGCAACTTTCATGTAGAAAGTATTTTCATCTGAGCTACGGTTTATTTTATATTAATTTTAAAAGATTTAAATCATTTTTATTATTAATTTAAATATTTTAAGTCAACATTATCCAGAACAGTGTTTGCTGACGTCAGCATGACATCAGCAGTCAACAGAGGTGTTGACTGGGTCGCTGACGTGTGGGTCCCATTGGTCATTGATTGCTTAGCCTCATCAGTGTTTAACTAATCTAACTACTGTTTAGTTAAACTAATTAGTTAATTAGGTTAATCCAATTATGATTAATTAACTTAATTAATTCCTTAATTAATTAATTTAATAATAATTACTTATTTAATAATAATTATTTTTAACTCTTTATTATTATTATTATTAAAACCATTCTGGTCGTGGGCCCCCCCTGTCATAGGCACAGGGGGCCGTTGCGGGTTAGCGGGCGCCTGTGCAAGCGCTCGCCCGGAGGGAGCGGCGGGGCGAGGCCAAAGGTCAGGGCAGCGCCGACGCGGCCACGACGTGGGTGTAGGGGCGGCCGCGGCCACGGCGAGGACGTGGGTGGGCGCGAGAGCCGCACCCACGGGGAGGAAGCAAGGCAGGGGCGGTCAGGGAGGTAGCGGCCACCGGAAACGGGCGGAGGCAGCAGCGCCATGGCGCGGGCGCAGCCAGGCCACCGTGGGTGGAGGGGGTTCGGCAAGGCGAGGTGCGAACAACCGCGGGCAGGGGAGCGACGGATGCGGCCAGTGCGGCGCGGAGCGCGGTCAGGCAGGGACGACCATGCACGGGCGGTTGCGGGCGCACGCGGTGGGGTATGGGCTTGCGAGCGAGCATGGAGGAGGGGCACGCATGGGCGATGGGAGGGAAGCGCGGCCGAGCGCGTGCGGAGCAAAGGCAGGGCGCGGCCGGACCGCGGTCAAGGGAGAGAGAGAAAGGGCGCGACCATGGGTGCGTTCAGGGGGCGCCGGGGAGCGGCTGTCGACGTGGTGAGCACAGGGGCGGACACGGGACAAGGGAAGGAGAGGAGGGGTGCGGCTCACAGGGGGAGTGCAGGGCACGCGACTGTGTGCTCGGTGGAGGTCGGGGAGGACGACGGGGACGAGCGGCGGAGAGGAGCAGTCCGGCGAGGGGGGGGGGGGGGCGGCGAGCTCCGGGCACCGGCGACCTCCTCCGATCCCGATCCAATCGGGAGAGAGGGGGGGAGATATTTTGTGCGGGGGGAGTGGGAGTGTCGGTGGAGTGGGGCGAGGTATTGAGTGGATAAGGGGGGCACTGGGTGGCCGGCTGGGCCTGCGGCCGATTGGGCCGGCCAGCTGGGCCGAAGCCCAGTGGGGGGGGGTGGCCTTCTCTCTTTTTTTCTTTTCCTTTTTATCTAGTTTTATTTTTCTATTTTCTTTTTATTTATTTTCTTTTCTGTTTAAATTCACTTTAAACCATTTAGTCATTTTATAAAAATATGGTGGCTGCACCATAATTACTGATGCAATAATAGACATAGCCCGAACATTTTATTTTAATATTTGAAAACTTTTGTCATTTGACTTATTTAGGATTTAAATTTGAAACGGTTTTGAATCAACCCGAGATTAATTACAGTGACAGAGGTGACGTGCCACCATTAACGTGAGATCACTGTAGCATGATTATCCGGGTGGTACAAATCTCCTCCACTACAAGAAATCTCGTCCCAAGATTTAGGAGGTAGAAGGAAACAGTGGAGGGTATTCATCGCGAAGGCGATCCTCGCGTTCCCAGGTGGCTTCGTCTTCAGAGTGATTCGACCACTGGACCTTGAGGAACTTGATCGCCTTCTGACGGGTGCGGCGTTCAGCTTGGTCGAGAATGCGGACCGGATGCTCTTTATAGGAGAGGTCCTGTTGCAATTCAAGCACTTCATGATCCACTGCTCGGATTGGGTCCTTGAAGCAACGTCGGAGTTGTGACATGTGGAACACATCGTGAACCTGAGAAAGGTTTGACGGAAGCTCCAGTTGATATGCCACTTTTCCACGCCTCTCGAGAATAGAGAAAGGACCAATATAGTGGGGAGCTAGCTTTCCTTTGATCCCTAAGCGGTGTGCACCCTTCATTGGTGTAACTCGAAGATAGGCCTTTTCGCCAGGTTTATAGATCATGTCTTTATGATGACGGTCATAATTACTCTTTTGGCGTGACTGAGCAGTCCTGAGGTTCTCGCGAATAATGCGGACTTGTTCTTCGGCATGTTGGATAATATCCGGACCGAAGAGTGGACGTTTGTCGGGACCCCGATCCCAAGTCACACCGATCTAGCATGTAACACGTCATATCACTTTGCGGCCTCACGCACGGTATTCCCACGGGTGCCACCTTACCTGGCCCGGGACCGTTTGCGCATTTTGGCTCACGTATATGACAGTGTCGCTAGCATCCATATGACAGAGAACCCGGGCCGACATGGCTAGTTGTGAACCCAAAGCGGCACGGACCTATGGAGACAGGCATACATGAATCGCATCGAACATGTCGGTCATCAACGAGTGATTCTGGGCTGTAGCACTGGGCTAACAGGACTCCGGGGATCCCGGGCTGTAGCAGGCTAGGCAGGACTCCGGAGATCACCATGTGACATTTCCCCGAAGGGACAGACATAGGGACGAAGTGAAACACATGCCGGCCAGTCAAGTGTCCTGAACAGTAGTACTGGGCTAGCAGGACTCCGGTGAACCGGGCTGTAGCGGACTACTATGGCTCGAGGAACACTAGACTACATTTCCCCATAAGAAAGGCTGCGAAGGATAAACAACTAGATTGTCGGATCCCACACATAGCAATACACGTTACACGTACGCATAACATGCATGTATGTGCGGTACATCATGGCATCACAACATAACTCAAACTCATATAGATAAGGGCCCAGAAGAGCCACATAGCATAAATACAAACAGGGGTCACATGACCCATCATTCAGAGCATACAAGCAACAAGCGGAAGCATTACAGGTCTGAGTACAGACAACTACCAAAGAAAAAGACTAAGAAGCCTGACTAACACGACCCTCCCAAGGGTACAAGATCGTAGCTGGGATACAAGCTACTCGTCGAAGCCACTAGTGTAACCAACTGCAAAACATAAATAAGCAAACGTGAGTACAAAGGTACTCAGCAAGTCTTACTTCAGAACTATCTACATATGCATCATTATCAACAAAGGGGGGGGGTGGAGTTTAACAGCAGCAAGCCAGCTTTGACTCAATGGCTAATCTATACTACGGGTAACAGAAACTTCTTTGAGGTGAGAAGACGCACACGAGTCCACAACTTCACCATATCAATACTCCACTATGGATCCGTTCCCGTCTCCCTACGAGAAGGCCATCCATAGCACTCACGCTTATCTTGCGTATTTTAGAGTATCCACTTCAAATTGTCTATGTACTATATAAGTTCTCCAAGCTTCCATATCCGAGGAAAACGGCTATTCGAATAGATAATAATGACCCTGCAGGGGTGTACTTCTTCACACACGCTCTCGCCACTTATAGCCCCGTACACGTCATGTACCTCGGCAACCTTCAAGCGGAAGCTGGGCGAGGGTGTCGGCCACGACCTGACTAAGCACACAAGTCTCTCGTCCAGGTTTATCGCCTATTCGGGTTCCATCCGCAAGGAGATCCCCCCGGGGTGTCGCTCACGGCCCCAAACGATGTGTGCAGGGTTCCCAAGCCCACCATCCGGGTGCCACTTGGTACACCGTGCCATAGTGCCTAGTCTGTCCCAAGCCCGTCCCGTCGGACACCACCTGGTAGACAAGTAGCACTACCTAAAAACGCCAGAAACTAGTTGCGACTCCTTGACAGAGATCAAGTGGGTTAATAAGCCGAGAGGGGCCGGATAACCGGAACCCAATGTGTGGTAGTAACTGGACTTGGATAACATACACAGAACTCAGTGCTTAAGGACGGTTCCAATGAGACAACCCACCATGTACTCCTACATGGCCTCTCATCGCTACCTTTACCAAAACGTGTTCACACACTTAGCCTTTACTGGTAGGACATGTTCACCACTCCGATTCATTCCCGATGAATCAGACCTGACACAACTCTAAGCATAGCTGGCATAAAGAAAACAAGCATGGATGAGCAGGCACATCAAGGCTCAAGCAACTCCTACTCATGCTAGTGGGTTTCAACTATTTACTGTGGCAATGACAGGTCATGCAGAGGAAAGGGTTCAACTACCGCAGCAGAAAGTAGCAGTTTGAATCGTTGTTGTCCTAATGCAGTAAAAGGAGCAGGAGCGAGAGAGTGGGACTTTATCGGGATGCTCAAGGGGGTTTGCTTGCCTGATAGATCCACGAAGAAGCACTGCTCCTCAGACAGGTACTCGGGACACCTTCCGGAGTAGAACCTATCGAGAGGGAACGGTGCCGGCAATCAATAAACAACCATATGCAACAATATGATGCATGAAGGTAACATTCAAAAATGCTATGATTTGCCCTAATGCATCTAGCATCAATTTGGTTGAAGTCCATATGAACCAAGGGTTCATATGCAAAGCCTAATTTAAGTATATAACATGCCATTATTACGTTTTCACTTATACAGTAGGTATAAGTTGGTTTTTCATGCATGAAACTGGCATAAATGGATTCCTTGAATTTTTCTGATAATTTTTCATATATAATTTATTTGATTTGGAGTTACGGTTGAATTACTATGAATTTTTGAAGTTTTAACTATTTTCTGGAATTTCCTGATTTATATTAATACCAGAAATCAATTATTGCGTTAGCTCTATGTCAGCATGATGTCAGCGAGTCAACGGGTCGGTCCCGGTCAAACCTGACCAGTGGGACCCATATGTTAGTGTCTAAACTAACTAATCTAGTTTAGTTAGTGGCCTCGGGCCCACATGTCAGTATCAGGTTAATTATCAGAGGGTTAATTAATCCTAACTACTAATTAGGGGCGCCGGGGCCCATCTGTCATTGAGAGAGAGGGGGGGGGTCAACGGCTGTGGGGTCAGACCAGTCAACCCGCCGGCGTTTAGCCGCCGGCGAGGCAGAACGCGGCGGAGGCGCTCCGGGTTTTGCCTACAGGGGGTCATTTGGCGCGTGGAGTGCAGCTACGGGATGCGAGCACTCGTCCGCATCCAACTGTGGTGGTGGCGCGGTCGGGGAGTGGCCGGAGTGGCGCCGGCGACGACGAGTGCGGCGGCCGGAGCTCGGGCAGGTGCGGGCGCGTGGTTGCGGTGCACGGGGAGGCGAGCGGAGAGGCGCTACGGGCTCCTGGCGTCACCAGGAGCACGGTGAGGCGCACGGGTGCGGCTGGCTCGGCCCCTGGCCACGGTGGCTCCGTGGCCGGCGGCGAGGAGCTACGGCCATGGCGGGAAAAGGGGCTACGGCGTGCAGGCGGCTAAATGGAGAGAGGGAGGAGAAGTAGCAGCTCACCGCGGTCTCGGTGGGCTTGACGGCGAGCTCGGGCATGCACTGAAGACGGCGAGGCGGCGATGGGGATCCACGGCGACCGGAGATGAAGACGGCGGCGATGAAGGCGCTCCAGGGCCTCCCGAGGCGCGTGGCTCGACGGAGAGCTTCAGGGCGAGGTGGCGGAGCTTCTGGACTCAAAGAGAGGGCGAGGGGGAGGCGGTGGCCGCGGCAATGGCAAACGGCGGCGACGGCAGCGCTCGGCCGTGAGCGAGGAAGCGAGGGAGAGGAGAGGAGAGAGCTGGGGGGGAAGTGAGAGAGGGCCGAGGGGGATGCGTGGCGTCGCGAGGGAAGGGCCAGGGCAACGACGAGGGAAGCAGGAGGTGGTGGGGCGACGTGGCCGGCGCGCGGCGTCGTGCCCGGCTTCTCCTCTGCCTACTGGCAAGAGGTAGAAGACGGGGCTGCCCCTGGTGGGCTGGGCCGCCAGGTGGGCTGGCCAGCTGGGCCGCCAGGTAAGGGCAGGTAAGCCCTTTTTTTCCTCTTCTGTTTTTTGTTTTTCTATTTCTGATATTTGTTTGTATTTAAAGAAATGTTAAAACATTTACATAAATGCTGAAAATAATTGTGGCATCTAGATATAATATTCTAGAGGCCCTCACCAATTCCCAACATTTTTGGAGCTATAAAAATATTTATATAATTAAAACAGCTCCAATTCAAATATTTAAGCATTGATTCAAAAATCCAAAATGAGAAGGAAAAATGTGCATCACCTCTGGTTGTTGTTCCCAACATTTTCCAAAGACCATGAACATTTTTGAAAAGCATTTTGGGTTCATTGAAAATCCACTTTTAATTTGAACCTATTTGAATTGCTTTGGTGCTAGGGTTTGCAACTTCCCCATTTCAATTTCATTTGAAATATAAACATGATGCACAAAGCAAGCCTAGGACCATACCAGAACTAGGGATGTGACAACTCGCCCCCACTCGAAGAAATCTCGTCCCGAGATTCAGGAGTTGGCGGACAGAAAGCGGGGTACTCAAGTCGAAGACGATCTTCTCGCTCCCAAGTAGCTTCTCTCTCAGAATGATGAGACCACTGAACCTTGAGAAACTTGATGTTATGACGTCGAGTGACACGCTCTGCTTGATCCAGAATGTGAATGGGGTACTCTCGATAAGTGAGGTTATCTTGGAGATCAAGCGTTTCGTGGTCCACTCCGCGGATGGGATCCGAGAAGCAACGCCTGAGTTGAGAGACGTGGAAAACATCATGAACTCGAGAAAGATGTGGGGGTAGTTCCAACTAGTAGGCAACCTCTCCTCGTTTAGCGAGAATGCGAAAAGGACCGATGTAACGAGGAGCCAACTTGCCCTTGATACCGAAACGATGGGTACCCTTCAAAGGGGTAACCCGAAGGTAAGCCTTGTCGCCAACTTCATAAGCCACTTCCTTATGACGACGGTCATACTGGCTCTTTTGACGAGATTGGGCTGTTTTCAAATTCTCACGAATGATGCAAACTTGCTCTTCGGCCTCCTGGATCATATCCGGTCCAAAGAATTGTCTTTCGCCGGTTTCTGACCAGTTCAAAGGTGTTCGACATCTTCGTCCATACAGAATCTCGAAGGGTGCCTTCTTAAGACTGGATTGGTAGCTATTGTTATAAGCAAACTCGGGAAAGGGAAGACATTTCTCCCAATCCATACCGAATGAGATAACGCAAGCTCTAAGCATGTCTTCGAGAATTTGGTTGACCCTTTCCACCTGACCACTTGATTGAGGGTGGAAAGCGGTACTGAAAGAAAGATGGGTGCCCATGGCAGTTTGGAAACTTTCCCAGAAATGAGAGGTGAAAAGACTGCCACGGTCTGAATTGATCTCTAGTGGAACACCATGGAGTGACACTATTCGGGAGATATATAAGTCAGCGAGCTGACTAGCAGTGATACTCTCTCGAACAGGTAGGAAGTGAGCCACTTTGGAAAGACGATCAATGACTACGAAGATAGCATTATTTCCTTTCTTGGTCCTGGGAAAGCCGGTGATGAAGTCCATACCAACTTTGTCCCATTTCCACTCGGGAATAGCTAAAGGTTAAAGATAGCATTATTTCCTTTCTTTGTCTTATGGGGAAACCCACTAGCATGAGTAGGAGTTGCTTGAGCCTTGATGTGCCTGCTCATCCATGCTTGTTTTCTTTATGCCAGCTATGCTTAGAGTTGTGTCAGGTCTGATTCATCGGGAATGAATCGGAGTGGTGAACATGTCCTACCAGTAAAGGCTAAGTGTGTGAACACGTTTTGGTAAAGGTAGCGATGAGAGGCCATGTAGGAGTACATGGTGGGTTGTCTCATTGGAACCGTCCTTAAGCACTGAGTTCTGTGTATGTTATCCAAGTCCAGTTACTACCACACATTGGGTTCCGGTTATCCGGCCCCTCTCGACTTATTAACCCACTTGATCTCTGTCCAGGAGTTGCAACTAGTTTCTGGCGTTTGTAGGTAGTGCTACTTGTCTACCAGGTGGTGTCCGACGGGACGGGCTTGGGACAGACTAGGCACTGTGGCACGGTGTACCAAGTGGCACCCGGGTGGTGGGCTTGGGAACCCTGCACACATCGTTTGGGGCCGTGAGCGACACCCCGGCCGGATCTCCTTGCGGATGGAAAGTCTGTCGGGACCCCGATCCCAAGTCACACCGATCTAGCATGTAACACGTCATATCACTTTGCGGCCTCACGCACGGTATTCCCACGGGTGCCACCTTACCTGGCCCGGGACCGTTTGCGCATTTTGGCTCACGTATATGACAGTGTCGCTAGCATCCATATGACAGAGAACCCGGGCCGACATGGCTAGTCGTGAACCCAAAGCGGCACGGACCTATGGAGACAGGCATACATGAATCGCATCGAACATGTCGGTCATCAACGAGTGATTCCGGGCTGTAGCACTGGGCTAACAGGACTCCGGGGATCCCGGGCTGTAGCAGGCTAGGCAGGACTCTGGAGATCACCATGTGACATTTCCCCGAAGGGACAGACATAGGGACGAAGTGAAACACATGCCGGCCAGTCAAGTGTCCTGAACAGTAGTACTGGGCTAGCAGGACTCCGGTGAACCGGGCTGTAGCGGACTACTATGGCTCGAGGAACACTAGACTACATTTCCCCATAAGAAAGGCTGCGAAGGATAAACAACTAGATTGTCGGATCCCACACATAGCAATACACGTTACACGTACGCATAACATGCATGTATGTGCGGTACATCATGGCATCACAACATAACTCAAACTCATATAGATAAGGGCCCAGAAGAGCCACATAGCATAAATACAAACAGGGGTCACATGACCCATCATTCAGAGCATACAAGCAACAAGCGGAAGCATTACATGTCTGAGTACAGACAACTACCAAAGAAAAAGACTAAGAAGCCTGACTAACACGACCCTCCCAAGGGTACAAGATCATAGCTGGGATACAAGCTACTCGTCGAAGCCACTAGTGTAACCAACTGCAAAACATAAATAAGCAAACGTGAGTACAAAGGTACTCATCAAGTCTTACTTCAGAACTATCTACATATGCATCATTATCATCAAAGGGGGGGGGTGGAGTTTAACAGCAGCAAGCCAGCTTTGACTCAATGGCTAATCTATACTACGGGTAACAGAAACTTCTTTGAGGTGAGAAGACGCACACGAGTCCACAACTTCACCATATCAATACTCCACTATGGATCCGTTCCCGTCTCCCTACGAGAAGGCCATCCATAGCACTCACGCTTATCTTGCGTATTTTAGAGTATCCACTTCAAATTGTCTATGTACTATATAAGTTCTCCAAGCTTCCATATCCGAGGAAAACGGCTATTCGAATAGATAATAATGACCCTGCAGGGGTGTACTTCTTCACACACGCTCTCGCCACTTATAGCCCCGTACACGTCATGTACCTCGGCAACCTTCAAGCGGAAGCCGGGCGAGGGTGTCGGCCACGACCTGACTAACCACACAAGTCTCTCGTCCAGGTTTATCGCCTATTCGGGTTCCATCCGCAAGGAGATCCGGCCGGGGTGTCGCTCACGGCCCCAAACGATGTGTGCAGGGTTCCCAAGCCCACCATCCGGGTGCCACTTGGTACACCGTGCCACAGTGCCTAGTCTGTCCCAAGCCCGTCCCGCCGGACACCACCTGGTAGACAAGTAGCACTACCTACAAACGCCAGAAACTAGTTGCAACTCCTGGACAGAGATCAAGTGGGTTAATAAGCCGAGAGGGGCCGGATAACCGGAACCCAATGTGTGGTAGTAACTGGACTTGGATAACATACACAGAACTCAGTGCTTAAGGACGGTTCCAATGAGACAACCCACCATGTACTCCTACATGGCCTCTCATCGCTACCTTTACCAAAACGTGTTCACACACTTAGCCTTTACTGGTAGGACATGTTCACCATTCCGATTCATTCCCGATGAATCAGACCTGACACAACTCTAAGCATAGCTGGCATAAAGAAAACAAGCATGGATGAGCAGGCACATCAAGGCTCAAGCAACTCCTACTCATGCTAGTGGGTTTCAACTATTTACTGTGGCAATGACAGGTCATGCAGAGGAATGGGTTCAGCTACCGCAGCAGAAAGTAGCAGTTTGAATCGTTGTTGTCCTAATGCAGTAAAAGGAGCAGGAGCGAGAGAGTGGGACTTTATCGGGATTCTCAAGGGGGTTTGCTTGCCTGATAGATCCACGAAGAAGCACTGCTCCTCAGACAGGTACTCGGGACACCTTCCGGAGTAGAACCTATCGAGAGGGAACGGTGCCGGCAATCAATAAACAACCATATGCAACAATATGATGCATGAAGGTAACATTCAAAAATGCTATGATTTGCCCTAATGCATCTAGCATCAATTTGGTTGAAGTCCATATGAACCAAGGGTTCATATGCAAAGCCTAATTTAAGTATATAACATGCCATTATTACGTTTTCACTTATACAGTAGGTATAAGTTGGTTTTTCATGCATGAAACTGGCATAAATGGATTCCTTGAATTTTTCTGATAATTTTTCATATATAATTTATTTGATTTGGAGTTACGGTTGAATTACTATGAATTTTTGAAGTTTTAACTATTTTCTGGAATTTCCTGATTTATATTAATACCAGAAATCAATTATTGCATCAGCTCTATGTCAGCATGACATCAGCGAGTCAACGGGTCGGTCCAGGTCAAACCTGACCAGTGGGACCCATATGTTAGTGTCTAAACTAACTAATCTAGTTTAGTTAGTGGACTCGGGCCCACATGTCAGTATCAGGTTAATTATCAGAGGGTTAATTAATCCTAACTACTAATTAGGGGCGCCGGGGCCCATCTGTCATTGAGAGAGAGGGGGGGTCAACGGCTGTGGGGTCAGACCAGTCAACCCGCCGGCGTTTAGCCGCCGGCGAGGCAGAACGCGGCGGAGGCGCTGCGGGTTTTGCCTACAGGGGGTCATTTGGCGCGCGGAGTGCAGCTACGGGATGCGGGCGCTCGTCCGCATCCAACTGTGGTGGTGGCGCGGCCGGGGAGTGGCCGGAGTGGCGCCGGCGACGACGAGTGCGGCGGCCGGAGCTCGGGCAGGTGCGTGCGCGTGGTTGTGGTGCACGGGGAGGCGAGCGGAGAGGCGCTACGGGCTCCTGGCGTCACCAGGAGCACGGTGAGGCGCACGCGTGCGGCTGGCTCGGCCCCTGGCCACGGTGGCTCCGTGGCCGGCGGCGAGGAGCTACGACCATGGCGGGAAAAGGGGCTACGGCGTGCAGGCGGCTAAATGGAGAGAGGGAGGAGAAGCAGCAGCTCACCGCGGTCTCAGTGGGCTTGACGGCGAGCTCGGGCATGCACTGAAGACGGCGAGGCGGCGATGGGGATCCAGGGCGACCGGAGATGAAGACGGCGGCGATGAAGGCGCTCCAGGGCCTCCCGAGGCGCGTGGCTCGACGGAGATCTTCAGGGCGAGGTGGCGGAGCTTCTGGACTCAAAGAGAGGGCGAGGGGGAGGCGGTGGCCGCGACAATGGCGAACGGCGGCGACAGCAGCGCTCGGCCGTGAGCGAGGAAGCGAGGGAGAGGAGAGGAGAGAGCTGGGGGGGGGGGGAAGTGAGAGAGGGCCGAGGGGGATGCGTGGCGTCGCGACGGAAGGGCCAGGGCGACGACGAGGGAAGCAGGAGGTGGCGGGGCGACGTGGCCGGCGCGCGGCGTCGTGCCCGGCTTCTCCTCTGCCTACTGGCAAGAGGTAGAAGACGGGGCTGCCCCTGGTGGGCTGGGCCGCCAGGTGGGCTGGCCAGCTGGGCCGCCAGGTAAGGGCAGGTAAGCCCTTTTTTTCCTCTTCTGTTTTTTGTTTTTCTATTTCTGATATTTGTTTGTATTTAAAGAAATGTTAAAACATTTACATAAATGCTGAAAATAATTGTGGCATCTAGATATAATATTCTAGAGGCCCTCACCAATTCCCAACATTTTTGGAGCTATAAAAATATTTATATAATTAAAACAGCTCCAATTCAAATATTTAAGCATTGATTCAAAAATCCAAAATGAGAAGGAAAAATGTGCATCACCTCTGGTTGTTGTTCCCAACATTTTCCAAAGACCATGAACATTTTTGAAAAGCATTTTGGGTTCATTGAAAATCCACTTTTAATTTGAACCTATTTGAATTGCTTTGGTGCTAGGGTTTGCAACTTCCCCATTTCAATTTCATTTGAAATATAAACATGATGCACAAAGCAAGCCTAGGACCATACCAGAACTAGGGATGTGACAACGTTCCCCAGTTTCTGACCAGTTCAGAGGGGTTCAGCACTTTCGTCCATATAACACTTCGAAGGGGGACATCTTCAGACTAGCTTCATAGCTATTATTATAAGAGAAGTCGGCATATGGAAGAGGTTCCTCCCATTTCTTGCCGAATGAGATTACACAAGCTCGAAGCATGTCTTCGAGAACTTGGTTGACACGTTCAACCTGTCCTTGCGACTGAGGATGAAACGCAGTACTGAACGACAGATGAGTTCCCATAGCTTCTTGGAAACTCGCCCAAAACCTTGAAGTGAATAAGCTGCCACGGTCTGAACTAATAACCAGTGGAATACCGTGAAGTGAAACAATTCTGGCCATGTAGAGAGTAGCAAGCTGACTAGCAGTGATTGTCTCTTTGACCACCAGAAAATGGGCAACTTTGGAAAGCCGGTCAATGACAACAAGAATAGCATCATTACCTTTCTATGATTTGGGAAACCCAGTGACGAAGTCCATTTCAACATGGTCCCATTTCCATTCAGGAATAGAGATTGGTTGCAGAGTTCCAGCAGGCTTTTGATGCTCTGCTTTGATACGGCGACAAACGTCACACTCAGCAACATAACGAGCAATGTCCTGCTTCATATTAGACCACCAGAATCTTTTACGAATATCCTGGTACATCTTTGTACTACCAGGATGGATGGACAGAGGTGTATCATGAGCTTCTTGCATAACCCTTTTAGTCTTATCCAGGTTTTTCTTCAGACATGGTACCACTAGGCGGCCTTTGAAATACAAGGCACCATCGTCGGCAACAGTGAAGAATGAGGGCTTTCCTTCTGCTAGATGGCGTTTAATCTTATGGACTTCAGAGTCATAACCTTGAATAGTCTTTATACCAGCTACGAGATCTGGTACTACAACCAGGGTATTTAGAGAACCCTTAGTAACAACAAGAAGATTCATCTTGCGGAACTCCGGGGGAGGGGGAGCGAGTGCTCCAGGAGGAACAATATGGAGGTTCAGCTTTCTAAATTCTTCGACAAGCGAGGGCTGAACTTTGTGAACCTGGAGGTGGTTGTAGTAAGACTTGCGGCTCAAGGCATCAGCCATTACACTAGCCTTGCCGGGGGTATAGGATATACCCACGTCAAAGTCTGCAACAGTCTCCATCCATCTCTGCTGGCAGATGTTCAGATCTTGCTGAGTAAACAGATACTTCAGACTTTGGTGGTCGGTGAAGATCTCGCAACGATTACCGAGAAGGTAATGTCGCCACTGCTTTAGTGCATGAATGACAGCAGCAAGCTCGAGGTCGTGAACTGGGTAGTTTTCTTCGTGAGGGCGCAGTTGACGAGAGGCATAAGCAATCACTCTGCGCTCTTGCATTAGGACACAGCCTAATCCTTGACGGGAAGCGTCGCAGTAAATGACGAAGTCCTTCTTAGTATCAGGTGGAGCAAGCACGGGGGCAGAGGTCAACTTGTCTTTGAGTGCCTGAAAACTTTCCTGACACTTGTCTGTCCATTCGAACTTGACACCCTTATGCAACAGATTAGTCAGAGGCCTGGCAATCTTGGAAAAGTTCTCGACGAATCGACGACAATAGCTGGCGAGACCAAGAAAACTTCGGACTTGCTTGACATTCTTCGGAGGAGTCCAATCGAGAATAGCCTGAACTCATTCAGGGTTGACGGCAATACCATCCTTGGAGATGACATGCCCAAGATAGGTTACTTCGGGGAGCCAGAATTCACACTTGGAATACTTAGCATACAGTTGGTGCTCTCGAAGCTTTTCCCGCACAAGACGAAGATGTCCAGCATGTTCTTCCTCATTCTTGGAAAATACAAGGATATCGTCCAGATAAACCACGACGAACTTGTCGAGGTAATCCATGAATATATAGTTCATCAGACAAGAGAAGGTGGCGGGAGCATTCGTTAAGCCGAATGACATGACAGTGTACTCGTATGATCCATACCGAGTCACGAAGGCGGTTTTTGGGATATCCTCTTCACGAACACAGATCTGGTGGTAACCCCACCTCAAATCGAATTTGGAGAACACTGATGAGCCAGCCAGTTGATCATAAAGATCATTGATCCGAGGAAGAGGATATTTATTCTGAATGGTAGCTTGGTTTATAGGACGGTAGTCTTGGACTAATCGGTTTGTCCCATCCTTTTTCTTAACAAAGAGAGAAGGTGCTCCCCAAGGAGAGCAACTTGGGCGAATGAAACCTTTGACAAGAGATTTGTCGATTTCCTCCTTAAGCTCAATGAGTTCATGCGGCGGCATCTTCTAGGGTCTTTTAGCTATAGGGGTGGTGCCGGGTTTCAAGTCGATGATGAATTCGACAGCTCTAGCAGGGGGAATCCCCGAAAGTTCTTCTGGGAAGACGTCTTGGAATTCACAAATGACAGGAATGTTTTCAATGCCCTCGAGTGGTGCAGCGTTCAACGCATTCAAGGCATAAAGTCGTGCCTCGGCGTTCTGAACTAGATGAGCTTGGTAAGCTATTATTTCATCAGAAGGGTGTAGCAGATGGACGACCTTAGTGGCGCAAACTATAGAAGCAATATGCGCTTTCAACCAATCCATTCCCAGAATGAGGTCGATGTTAGACGACTTCAGGATAATGGGAGAGGCATAGAATTCCAGCCCTTTGATTTCCACGGGGACATCGATGCCAACCAGTGAGGTTTGACACTGTCCCACGAGTTTTTTTACCAATACCGAAGTGTTCATCTCCTCACATTTAACGTCATGCTTGTATGCAAAATCTTCTGACATGAATGAATGCGATGCTCCTGAATCAAATAAAATAGATGCAGGTACTGAGTTTACGAGGAGTGTACCCATCACGGTAGCAGGCTGGTCTAGAACTTCATTGAGATCAACGTGGTTGGCATGAACACGACCATAAGACTTGGCATTGTTGTTGCGAGGCTGGTTGCTTCCACGGCCAGCTGTGGGGAGGGCCAGTTGATTCTGGTTCTGATTCTGATAGCAGTTCCTGGCAAGGTGACCATGTTGGCCACACTTGAAGCACAAACCGTTATTGGGAGGGGGAACAGGAGCTTGGGGTGGTGGAGCTAGAAGCCTTGGCTGCCTAGTTGGTGGAGCAGGCAGACGAGGTGCAACATAGGTCTGCCTTGGGGCAGGTGCATTTGGCTGGTACATGCTGTTGGGAATCCATATCTTGCACTTTCGCGAGGACGGGCCCGAAGATGAGCCCGTGTCACGGTTGCGCCTGTGAGAGCCCTGGTATTCCTGCAGACCAGTTTTGACATTGATGGCCTTGTTCACCAGGGTGGAGAAATCAGCAAAGTCATGCACTAGAAGTGTGAGCTTGATGTCAGCTTGAAGGCCATCACGGAACTTCTCCTGTCTGCGTGCATCAGTTGCAATGTCTTCTTCAGCATAGCGGGACAAGTCAAGAAACTCCCGTTGATAAGCTTCAACAGTCTTGTTGCCTCGGGTGAGGTTGCGAAACTCGCGCTTCTTACGGTCCATGACTCCCTGAGGAATGAAGCGAGCACGGAAGGCAGCTTGGAAGTCTGGCTAGGTGATGATTGTTCCAGCTGGCAGAGTACGCCTGTGGCTGTCCCACCATTGAGCTGCGGGTCCTTTCAGGAAGAAGGAAGCAAAGGTGACATAGCTGGCAGGGGCTACATCAGCAGACTCCATCTCATAGGTGATGTCACGGAGCCAGTCATCAGCATCCAGAGGCTGAGTTGAGCTACGGTACACGGTTGGGTTGAGGCGCATGAAATCCTGCAGAGTCACTTGGGTTGGCTGCTGGTTCATATTGGGGCGAGGAAACTGAGCCATAATATTCTCCATGAACTGACGATTCAGCTCAAACTGTTGCATCATCCCAGCCATGTACTTAGGCGGTGGTGGGGCATTGCCACCACGACCACGACCACCGGGTCTAACCATCCTGCTAATATTTAACAGGGGTAGTTCAGCATTGAGAAATTTGCAAAAAAACAAGAATCATTCATGATGAAACATGCACAACGAAAGCAGCACGATAGATACTACATAGTAGTCGGCATATCTTACAAAAGAGATCATGCATAGAGTTCGTTACACAAAGTTCGGTACATAGGCTAAGACATCATAGGCGGCACATAGGCTCACGGCGAATGCATCTAACACTAACAAGCAAGTCTACATTAGTCCCATGCGGTACTGCGGAGGTAGGTGTAGCCCGACAGCTGGTAGTGACGCGAAGGGAAGACCTCCACGCGAGTAGCCTGGGGTCCGCGGATACTCTGGTGCGGAACCTAATGCGCAGGTGGCAGGAGAGGACCAAGTGCAGGAGAGTAGCCTCCCACATCTGGCCAGCCGATGCCCTGGGGCATCACGGTCCTGGCAGGGTAGATCACAGAACACGACAGATCACCAGATCAGACAGAGGGGTGCAACAGTGTCAGAGTATGATACAGGTGCTGACGGGTGGTGTACAACTCGTGGCGAAGAGCTCGGTTAGCTCTATCCAGCCCATCAGCATGCAGAACCAGGTTCTAATGGTAGAAGGGCTCTCGGGTGACAGTGGAGTAGGCCGCAGTGTAGTAACCCTCCGCACCAACATCGGATGTGATAGCAATGTGCCTGAAGGGGGAGGTGTCCAACTCCTGATACTCTCCCCGAAGACGTGTCAGAGCAGCATAAGCAGCATCGTGGACCGCCATATCGATAGTCACTCCAAGACCATGAGCAGTGTGCAGCACAGTAGTGGAGTCATACTCCCGAGAGTAGAGGTGGACGATGGCACGGTACTGCTCCTGGTTGAAGTCCTGATACTCCTCATAGACGGTATACTCAGGGTGCCAGCGATAACCCAGATAGGTCATCATCTCAACCAACACAACAGGTGATCCTGAGGCACCAATGGCCGTCGTGTGGCGCACGACCTGCCTCGTGGGTTCCATCTGAAAACAAAGATGTTTTCACAGGAGTCAAATGACAATGTGGATAATGTTCAAATACTATTCTAAAGAATAACTAGGGCTTATCCAACTTTGGGGTGAACATGGTCACGGGATCCTAGTGTTAGAGTTAGTAAAATCGTTTAACCCAAGTAGGAGAGAGTTCAGAGTCCCAGAGTAAGGATCGAGGAGTAAAAGATCCTAATACCACCCAGATGGCGACGTGGGCCCGTAAGGCAAACAGCCATGTTAGTAAAAGTTTTTATAACGTCTAGACTCAACTTCGGCCAAGGAGTGTGGAAGGGGGATTTCTACAGGCAGTCGGCTCTGATACCAACTTGTGACGCCCCCAATTTAATCGTACACTAATCATACACGCAAACGTCTACGATCAAGATCAGGGACTCACGGGAAGATATCACAAGACAACTCTACAAATAAAATAAGTCATACAAGCATCATATTACAAGCTAGGGGCCTCGAGGGCTCAAATACAAGAGCTCGATCATAGACAAGTCAACGGAAGCAACAATATCTGAGTACAGACATAAGTTAAACAAGTTGCCACAAGATGGCTAGCACAAACTGGGATATAGATC
This sequence comes from Triticum monococcum, assembly GCA_034509565.1. Taxonomy (NCBI): domain Eukaryota; kingdom Viridiplantae; phylum Streptophyta; class Magnoliopsida; order Poales; family Poaceae; genus Triticum; species Triticum monococcum. The sequence goes on along the minus strand of CM067841.1, from coordinate 532,224,110 downwards.
GAAAGAGGTGCAGGCCTCCTGCCTGGGATCCTCCTAACTACTCATGGTCGTCGTCAGCGGGCAGCACGTAGTAGTAGGCACCTCCGATGTAGTAGGAGTCATCGTCGACGGTGGCGTCTGGCTCCTGGGCTACAACATCTGGTTGCGACAACCAGGTAGAAGGGATAGTGGGAAAAGAAGGAGAAAGCAACCGTGAGTACTCATCCAAAGTACTCGCAAGCAAGGAGCTACACTACATATGTATGCATTGGTATCAACTGGAATAAGGCTATTATATGTGGACTGGACTGCAGAAAGCCGGAATAAGAGGGGGATAGCTAGTCCTTTCGAAGACTACGCTTCTGGCAGCCTCCGTCTTGCAGCATGTAGAAGAGAGTAGACTGAAGTCCTCCAAGTATCATCGCATAGCATAATCCTAACCGATGATCCTCCCCTTGTCGCCCTGTGAGAGAGCGATCACCGGTTGTATCTGGCACTTGGAAGGGTGTGTTTTATTAAGTATCCGGTTCTAGTTGTCATAAGGTCAAGGTACAACTCCAAGTCGTCCTGTTACCGAAGATCACGGCTATTCGAATAGATTAACTTCCCTGCAGGGGTGCACCACATAACCCAACACGCTCGATCCCATTTGGCCGGACACACTTTCCTGGGTCATGCCCGGCCTCGGAAGATCAACACGTCGCAGCCCTACCTAGGCACAACAGAGAGGTCAGCACGCCGGTCTAAATCCTATGGCACATGGGTCTGGGCCCATCGCCCATTGCACACCTGCACGTTGCGTACGCGGCCGGAGAGTAGACCTAGCAACCTCCATTACAAAGGAAGTTGCGTTACGCGGTCCAACCCGGCGCGCGCCACTCAGTCGCTGATGTCGCGAAGGCTTCGGCTGATACCACGACGTCGAGTGCCCATAACTGTCCCCGCGTAGATGGTTAGTGCGTATAGGCCAGTCGCCAGACTTAGATCAAATACCAAGATCTCGTTAAACTTGTTATCTTGAAATAACCACGAACACCGACCAGGGCCAGGCCCACCTCTCTACTAGGTGGTCTCAACCTGCCCTGTCGCTTCCCCACAAAGATCCACATAGAGGGTCGTCGGGAAAGTATGTCCTTCCAGCCCCCAATTCGTGAATCAACTGCGGGTACTCCTCGAGCCAACCCGACTTTGGTCATCACATGTATCATGTATAAAGTATATAGTATAAACCCGTGATCACCTCCCGAGTGATCACGGCCCGATAGTATAGCATGGATGATGGACAAGAATGTAGGGCCACTGGTGATAAACTAGCATCCTATACTAAGCATCAGGATTGCAGCTAAAGGTAACAATAGTAGTAGCAAGGACAGGCTATGCATCAGGATAGGATGAACGGAAAGCAGTAACATGCTACACTACTCTAATGCAAGAAGTAGAGAGAAGAGTAGGCGATATCTGGTGATCAAGGGGGGGGGGCTTGCCTGGTGGCTCTGACAAGAGAGAGGGGTCGTCAACTCCGTAGTCGTACTGGGTAGCAGCGGCGTCGGTCTCGGTATCTAGCGGAAGAAGAGGGGGGAAGAAACAATGAATACAATGCAAACAGATGCATAACGATGCATGACAAGACAAGTAACGGTGCTAGTGAAGGAAATATGCCCTAGAGGCAATAATAAAGTTATTATTTATTTCCTTATATCATGATAAATGTTTATTATTCATGCTAGAATTGTATTAACCGGAAACATAATACATGTGTGAATACATAGACAAACATAGTGTCACTAGTATGCTTCTACTAGACTAGCTCGTTAATCAAAGATGGTTAAGTTTCCTAACCATGAACAAAGAGTTGTTATTTGATTAACGAGGTCACATCATTAGTTGAATGATCTGATTGACATGACCCATTCCATTAGCTTAGCACCCGATCGTTTAGTATGTTGCTATTGCTTTCTTCATGACTTATACATGTTCCTATGACTATGAGATTATGCAACTCCCGTTTGCCGGCGGAACACTTTGTGTGCTACCAAACGTCACAACGTAACTGGGTGATTATAAAGGAGCTCTACAGGTGTCTCCAATGGTAGATGTTGGGTTGGCGTATTTCGAGAATAGGATTTGTCACTCCGATTGTCGGAGAGGTATCTCTGGGTCCTCTCGGTAATGCACATCACTTAAGCCTTATAAGCATTGCAACTAATAAGTTAGTTGCGGGATGATGTATTACGGAATGAGTAAAGAGACTTGCCGGTAACGAGATTGAACTAGGTATTGGATACCGACGATCGAATCTCGGGCAAGTAACATACGGATGACAAAGGGAACAACATATGTTGTTATGCGGTCTGACCGATAAAGATCTTCGTAGAATATGTAGGAGCCAATATGGGCATCCAGGTCCCGCTATTGGTTATTGACCGGAGAAGTGTCTCGGTCATGTCTACATTGTTCTCGAACCGTAGGGTCCGCACGCTTAACGTTACGATGACAGTTATTATGAGTTTATGCATTTTAATGTACCGAAGGTTGTTCGGAGTCCCGGATGTGATCACGGACATGACGAGGAGTCTCGAAATGGTCGAGACATAAAGATTGATATATTGGAAGCCTATATTTGGATATCAGAAGTGTTCCGGGTGAAATCGGGATTTTACCGGATTACCGAGAGGTTACCGGAACCCCCCGGGAGCCATATGGGCCTTCATGGGCCTTAGTGGAAAAGAGAAAAGGGGCAGCCCATAGGTGGCCGCGCGCCCCCCTTCCCTTAGTCCTATTAGGACTAGGAGAAGGGGCCGCCCCCCCTCTCTCTTTCCCCCTTTGGGAAACCTAGTCCAACAAGGATTGGGGGGGGGGGAGTCCTACTCCCGGTGGGAGTAGGACTCCTCCTGCACCCTCTCCCTGGCCGGCGCACCCCTCCCCCTTGGCTCCTTTATATCAAGGGGCAGGGGGCACCTCTAGACACACAAGTTGATCATTGAGATCGTTCCTTAGCCGTGTGCGGTGCCCCCTGCCACCATATTCCACCTCGATCATATCGTAGTAGTGCTTAGGCGAAGCCCTGCATCGGTAGTACATCAAGATCGTCACCACGCCGTCATGCTGACGGAACTCCTCCCCGAAGCTTTGCTGGATCGGAGCCCGGGGATTGTCATCGAGCTGTACGTGTGCTAAGAACTCGGAGGTGCCGGAGTAACGGTGCTTAGATCGGTCGGATCGGGAAGAAGACGTACGACTACTTCCTCTATGTTGTGTCAACGCTTCCGTTGCGATCTACAAGGGTACGTAGATCATGCTCGCCCCTCGTTGCTATGCATCACCATGATCTTGCATGTGCGTAGGAAAGGTTTTGAAATTACTACGTTTCCCAACAGTGGCATCCGAGCCTAGGTTTTATGGTTTGATGTTATTTGCACGAGTAGAACACAAGCGAGTTGTGGGCGATACAAGTCATACTGCCTACCAGCATGTCATACTTTGGTTCGGCGGTATTGTGGACGAGACGACCCGGACCAACCTTACGCGTACGCTTACGCGAGACCGGTTCCCTCGACGTGCTTTGCACATAGATGGCTTGCGGGCGACTGTCTCTCCAACTTTAGTTGAACCGAGTGTGGCTATGCCCGGTCCTTGAGAAGGTTAAAACGGAGTCTATTTGACAAACTATCGTTGTGGTTTTGATGCGTAGGTGAGATTGGTTCTTGCTTAAGCCCGTAGCAGCCACGTAAAACTTGCAACAACAAAGTAGAGGACGTCTAACTTGTTTTTGCAGGGCATGTTGTGATGTGATATGGTCAAGGCATGATGCTAAATTTTATTGTATGCGATGATCATGTTTTGTAACCGAGTTATCGGCAACTGGCAGGAGCCATATGGTTGTCGCTTTATTGTATGCAATGCAATCGCGATGTAATGCTTTACTTTATTACTAAGCGGTAGTGATAGTCCTGGAAGCATAAGATTAGCGAGACGACAATGATGCTACGATGGAGATCAAGGTGTCGCGCCGGTGACGATGGTGATCATGATGGTGCTTCGGAGATGGAGATCACAAGCACAAGATGATGATGGCCATATCATATCACTTATATTGATTGCATGTGATGTTTATCCTTTTATGCATCTTATCTTGCTTTGATTGACGGTAGCATTATAAGATGATCTCTCACTAAATTATCAAGAAGTGTTCTCCCTGAGTATGCACCGTTGCCAAAGTTCATCGTGCCCAGACACCACGTGATGATCGGGTGTGATAAGCTCTACGTCCATCTACAATGGGTGCAAGCCAGTTTTGCACATGCAGAATACTCAGGTTAAACTTGACGAGCCTAGCATATGCAGATATGGCCTCAGAACACACAGACCAAAAGGTCGAGCGTGAATCATATAGTAGATATGATCAACATAACGATGTTCACCATTGAAAACTACTCCATCTCACGTGATGATCGGTTATGGTTTAGTTGATTTGGATAACGTAATCACTTAGAGGATTAGAGGGATGTCTATCTAAGTGGGAGTTCTTAAGTAATTTGATTAACTGAACTTAAACTTATCATGAACTTAGTACCTGATAGTATCTTGCTTGTTTATGTTGATTGTAGATAGATGGCTCGTGCTGTTGTTCCGTTGAATTTTAATGCGTTCCTTGAGAAAGCAAAGTTGAAAGATGATGGTAGCAATTACACGGACTGGGTCCATAACTTGAGGATTATCCTCATTGCTGCTCAGAAGAATTACGTCCTGGAAGCACCGCTGGGTGCCAGGCCTGCTGCTGGAGCAACACCAGATGTTATGAACGTCTGGCAGAGCAAAGCTGATGACTACTCGATAGTTCAGTGTGCCATGCTTTACGGCTTAGAATCGGGACTTCAAAGACGTTTTGAACGTCATGGAGCATATGAGATGTTCCAGGAGTTGAAGTTAATATTTCAAGCAAATGCCCGGATAGAGAGATATGAAGTCTCCAATAAGTTCTATAGCTGCAAGATGGAGGAGAACAGTTCTGTCAGTGAGCATATACTCAAAATGTCTGGGTATAATAATCACTTGATTCAGATGGGAGTTAATCTTCCAGACGATTGCGTCATTGACAGAATTCTCCAATCACTGCCACCAAGCTAGAAGAGCTTCGTGATGAACTATAATATGCAAGGGATGAACAAGACTATTCTCGAGCTCTTCGCAATGCTGAAAGCTGCGGAGGTAGAAATCAAAAAGGAGCATCAAGTGTTGATGGTTAACAAGACCACTAGTTTCAAGAAAAAGGGCAAAGGGAAGAAGAAGGGGAACTTCAAGAAGAACGGCAAGCAAGTTGCTACTCAGGAGAAGAAGCCCAAGTCTGGACCTAAGCCTGAAACTAAGTGCTTCTACTACAAGCAGACTGGTCACTGGAAGCGGAACTGCCCCAAGTATTTGGCGGATAAGAAGGATGGCAAGGTGAACAAAGGTATATGTGATATACATGTTATTGATGTGTACCTTACTAGAGCTCGCAGTAGCACCTGGGTATTTGATACTGGTTCTGTTGCTAATATTTGCAACTCAAAACAGGGACTACGGATTAAGCGAACACTGGCAAAGGATGAGGTGACGATGCGCGTGGGAAATGGTTCCAAAGTTGATGTGATCCCGGTCGGCACGCTACCTCTACATCTACCTTCGGGATTAATATTAGACCTAAATAATTGTTATTTGGTGCCAGCGTTAAGCATGAACATTATATCTGGATCTTGTTTGATGCGAGACGGTTATTCATTTAAATCAGAGAATAATGGTTGTTCTATTTATATGAGTAATATCTTTTATGGTCATGCACCTTTGAAGAGTGGTCTATTTTTGATGAATCTCGATAGTAGTAATACACATATTCATAATGTTGAAGCCAAAAGATGCAGAGTTGATAATGATAGTGCAACTTATTTGTGGCACTACTGTTTAGGTCATTTCGGTGTAAAGCGCATGAAGAAACTCCATACTGATGGGCTTTTGGAACCACTTGATTATGAATCACTTGGTACTTGCGAACCGTGCCTCATAGGCAAGATGACTAAAACACCATTCTTCGGTACTATGGACAGAGCAACAGATTTGTTGGAAATCATACATACCGATGTATGTTGTCCGATGAATATTGAGGCTCGTGGCAGATATCGTTATTTTCTCACTTTCACAGATGATTTAAGCAGATATGGATATATCTACTTAATGAAACATAAGTCTGAAACATTTGAAAAGTTCAAAGAATTTCAGAGTGAAGTTGAAAATCATCGTAACAAGAAAATAAAGTTTCTACAATCTGATCGTGGAGGAGAATATTTGAGTTACGAGTTTGGTGTACATTTGAAAAATTGTGGAATAGTTTCGCAACTCAATCCACCCGGAACACCACAGCGTAATGGTGTGTCCGAACGTCGTAATCATACTTTACTAGATATGGTGCGATCTATGATGTCTCTTACTGATTTACCGCTATCGTTTTGGGGTTATGCTTTAGAGACGGCCGCATTCACGTTAAATAGGGCACCATCAAAATCCGTTGAGACGACGCCTTATGAACTATGGTTTGGCAAGAAACCAAAGTTGTCGTTTCTTAAAGTTTGGGGCTGCGATGCTTATGTGAAAAAGCTTCAACCTGATAAGCTCGAACCCAAAGCGGAGAAATGTGTCTTCATAGGATACCCAAAGGAGACTGTTGGGTACACCTTCTATCACAGATCCGAAGGCAAGACATTCGTTGCTAAGAATGGAGCATTTCTAGAGAAGGAGTTTCTCTCGAAAGAAGTGAGTGGGAGGAAAGTAGAACTTGACGAGGTAACTGTACCTGCTCCCTTATTGGAAAATAGTACATCACAGAAAATTGTTTCTGTGACACCTATACCAATTAGTGAGGAAGCTAATGATGATGATCATGAAACTTCAGGACAAGATACTACTGAACCTCGTAGATCAACCAGAGTGAGATCCGCACCAGAGTGGTACGGTAATCCAATTCTGGAAGTCATGCTACTAGATCATGATGAACCTACGAACTATGAAGAAGCGATGGTGAGCCCAGATTCCGCAAAGTGGCTTGAAGCCATGAAATCTGAGATGGGATCCATGTATGAGAACAAAGTATGGACTTTGGTTGACTTGCCCGATGATCGGCAAGCAATTGAGAATAAATGTAGCTTCAAGAAAAAGACTGTCGCTGACGGTAATATTACTGTCTATAAAGCTCGACTTGTCGCAAAAGGTTTTCGACAAGTTCAAGGGGTTGACTACGATGAGACCTTCTCACCCGTAGCGATGCTTAAGTCTGTCAGAATCATGTTAGCAATTGCCGCATTTTATGATTATGAAATTTGGCAGATGGATGTCAAAACTGCATTCCTGAATGGATTTCTGGAAGAAGAGTTGTATATGATGCAACCAGAAGGTTTTGTCGATCCAAAGGGAGCTAACAAAGTGTGCAAGCTCCAGCGATCCATTTATGGACTGGTGCAAGCCTCTCGGAGTTGGAATAAACGCTTTGATAGTGTGATCAAAGCATTTGGTTTTATACAGACTTTTGGAGAAGCCTGTATTTACAAGAAAGTGAGTGGGAGCTCTGTAGCATTTCTGATATTATATGTGGATGACATATTGCTGATTGGAAATAATATAGAATTTCTGGATAGCATAAAGGGATACTTGAATAAAAGTTTTTCGATGAAAGACCTCGGGGAAGCTGCTTACATATTAGGCATAAAGATCTATAGAGATAGATCAAGACGCTTAATTGGACTTTCACAAAGCACATACCTTGACAAGATTTTGAAGAAGTTCAAAATGGATCAAGCAAAGAAAGGGTTCTTGCCTGTGTTACAAGGTGTGAAGTTGAGTCAGACTCAATGCCCGACCACTGCAGAAGATAGAGAGAAAATGAAAGATGTTCCCTATGCTTCAGCCATAGGCTCTATCATGTATGCAATGCTGTGTACCAGACCTGATGTGTGCCTTGCTATAAGTTTAGCAGGGAGGTACCAAAGTAATCCAGGAGTGGATCACTGGACAACGGTCAAGAACATCCTGAAATACCTGAAAAGGACTAAGGATATGTTTCTCGTGTATGGAGGTGACAAAGAGCTCACAGTAAGAGGTTACGTTGATGCAAGCTTTGACACTGATCTGGACGATTCTAAATCGCAAACCGGATACGTGTTTACTTTAAACGGTGGAGCTGTCAGTTGGTGCAGTTCTAAACAAAGCGTCGTAGCGGGATCTACATGTGAAGCGGAGTACATAGCTGCTTCGGAAGCAGCAAATGAAGGAGTCTGGATGAAGGAGTTCATATCCGATCTAGGTGTCATACCTAGTGCATCGGGTCCAATGAAAATCTTTTGTGACAATATTGGTGCAATTGCTTTGGCAAAGGAATCCAGATTTCACAAGAGGACCAAACACATCAAGAGACGCTTCAATTCCATCCGGGATCTAGTCCAGGTGGGAGACACAGAGATTTGCAAGATACATACGGATCTGAATATTGCAGACCCATTGACTAAGCCTCTTCCACGAGCAAAACATGATCAGCACCAAGACTCCATGGGTGTTAGAATCATTACTGTATAATCTAGATTATTGACTCTAGTGCAAGTGGGAGACTGAAGGAAATATGCCCTAGAGGCAATAATAAAGTTATTATTTATTTCCTTATATCATGATAAATGTTTATTATTCATGCTAGAATTGTATTAACCGGAAACATAATACATGTGTGAATACATAGACAAACAGAGTGTCACTAGTATGCCTCTACTAGACTAGCTCGTTAATCAAAGATGGTTAAGTTTCCTAACCATGAACAAAGAGTTGTTATTTGACTAACGAGGTCACATCATTAGTTGAACGATCTGATTGGCATGACCCATTCCATTAGCTTAGCACCCGATCGTTTAGTATGTTGCTATTGCTTTCTTCATGACTTATACATGTTCCTATGACTATGAGATTATGCAACTCCCGTTTGCCGGAGGAACACTTTGTGTGCTACCAAACGTCACAACGTAACTGGGTGATTATAAAGGAGCTCTACAGGTGTCTCCAATGGTAGATGTTGGGTTGGCGTATTTCGAGAATAGGATTTGTCACTCCGATTGTCGGAGAGGTATCTCTGGGCCCTCTCGGTAATGCACATCACTTAAGCCTTGCAAGCATTGCAACTAATAAGTTAGTTGCGGGATGATGTATTATGGAACGAGTAAAGAGACTTACCGGTAACGAGATTGAACTAGGTATTGGATACCGACGATCGAATCTCGGGCAAGTAACATACCGATGACAAAGGGAACAACGTATGTTGTTATGCGGTCTGACCGATAAAGATCTTCGTAGAATATGTAGGAGCCAATATGGGCATCCAGGTCCCGCTATTGGTTATTGACCGGAGAAGTGTCTCGGTCATGTCTACATTGTTCTCGAACCGTAGGGTCCGCACGCTTAACGTTACGATGACAGTTATTATGAGTGTATGCATTTTGATGTACCGAAGGTTGTTCGGAGTCCCGGATGTGATCACGGACATGACGAGGAGTCTCGAAATGGTCGAGACATAAAGATTGATATATTGGAAGCCTATATTTGGATATCGGAAGTGTTCCGGGTGAAATCGGGATTTTACCGGATTACCGGGAGGTTACCGGAACCCCCCGGGAGCCATATGGGCCTTCATGGGCCTTAGTGGAAAAGAAAAAAGGGGCAGCCCATAGGTGGCCGCGCGCCCCCCTTCCCTTAGTCCTATTAGGACTAGGAGAAGGGGCCGCCCCCCTCTCTCTCTCTTTCCCCCTTTGGGAAACCTAGTCCAACTAGGATTGGGGGGGGGGGGGAGTCCTACTCCCGGTGGGAGTAGGACTCCTCCTGCGCCCTCTCTCTGGCCGGCGCACCCCTCCCCCTTGGCTCCTTTATATACAGGGGCAGGGGGCACCTCTAGACACACAAGTTGATCATTGAGATCGTTCCTTAGCCGTGTGCGGTGCCCCCTGCCACCATATTCCACCTCGATCATATCGTAGTAGTGCTTAGGCGAAGCCCTGCGTCGGTAGTACATCAAGATCGTCACCACGCCGTCGTGCTGACGGAACTCCTCCCGAAAGCTTTGCTGGATCAGAGCCCGGGGATCGTCATCGAGCTGTACGTGTGCTAAGAACTCGGAGGTGCCGGAGTAACGGTGCTTGGATCGGTCGGATCGGGAAGAAGACGTACGACTACTTCCTCTACGTTGTGTCAACGCTTCCGTTGCGATCTACAAGGGTACGTAGATCATGCTCTCCCCTCGTTGCTATGCATCACCATGATCTTGCGTGTGCGTAGGAATTTTTTTGAAATTACTATGTTTCCCAACAGCTAGGGGTGCCCTAACGCGGTATGAGGTGATACCGGTGAAGGGGGGAAACATCCGGGAAAGTATCCCTGGTGTTTCGCGTTTTCGGGCACAGGAGCCGGAGGGGGAAAGTTGCGAGTTCGATAGGTTAGGGAGGTGTGGCGGACGAACGGGTTGCGTATCCGAATTCGTCTCGTCGTTCTGAGCAACTTTCGTGTAGAAAGTATTTTCATCCGAGCTATGGTTTATTTTATATTAATTTTAAAAGATTTAAATCATTTTTAAGATTAATTTAAATATTTTAAGTCAACATTATCCAGAACAGTGTTTGCTGACGTCATCATGACGTCAGCATGACATCAGCAGTCAACAGAGGTGTTGACTGGGTCGCTGACGTGTGGGTCCCACTGGTCATTGACTGTTTAGCCTAATCAGTGTTTAACTAATCTAACTACTATTTAGTTAAACTAATTAGTTAATTAGGTTAATCCAATTATGATTAATTAATGTAATTAATTCCTTAATTAATTAATTTAATTATTATTATTTATTTAATAATTATTATTTTTAACTCTTTATTATTATTATTATTATTAAAACCATTCTGGTCGTGGGGCCCCCTGTCATAGGCACAGGGGGCCGTTGCGGGTTAGCGGGCGCCTATGCGAGCGCTCGCCCTCAGGGAGCGGCGGGGCGAGGCCAGAGGTCTGGGCGGCGCCGGCGCGGCCACGACGCGGGCGTAGGGGCGGCCGCGGCCACGGCGAGGCCGTGGGTGGGCGCGAGAGCCGCACCCGCGGGGAGGAAGCAAGGCAGGGGCGGTCAGGGAGGTAGCGGCCACCGGAAACGGGCGGAGGCAGCAGCGCCATGGCGCGGGCGCGGCCAGGCCACCGTGCGTGGAGGGGGTTCGGCAAGGCGAGGTGCGAACAGCCGCGGGCAGGGGAGCGACGGATGCGGCCATTTCGGCGCGGAGCGCGGTCAGGCAGGGACGACCATGCACGGGCGGTTGCGGGCGCGCGCGGTGGGGTATGGGCTTGCAAGCGAGCATGGAGGAGGGGCACGTGTGCACGACGGGAGGGAAGCGCGGCCGAGCGCGTGCGGAGCAGAGGCAGGGCGCGGCGCACGGCCAGGGCACGGCCGGACCGCGGTCAAGGGAGAGAGAGAAAGGGTGCGGCCATGGGTGCGTTCAGTGGGCGCCGGGGAGCGGCCGTCGACGTGGTGAGCACGGGGGCGGACACGGGACAGGGGAAGGAGAGGAGGGGCACGGCTCACAGGGGGAGTGTAGGGCACGCGGCTGTGTGCTCGGTGGAGGTCGGGGAGGACGACGGGGACGAGCGGCAGAGAGGAGCAGTCCGGCGAGGGGGGGGGGCGGCGAGCTCCGGGCGCCGGCGGGCAATGGCGACCTCCTCCGATCCCGATCCAATCGGGAGAGAGGGGGGAGATATTTTGTGCGGGGGCAGTGGGGGTGTCGGTGGAGTGGGGCGAGGTGGTGAGTGGATAAGGGGGGCACTGGGTGGCCGGCTGGGCCTGCGGCCGATTGGGCCGGCCAGCTGGGCCGAAGCCCAGTGGGGGGGGTGGCCTTCTCTCTTTTTTTTCTTTTCCTTTTTATCTAGTTTTAGTTTTCTGTTTTCTTTTTATTTATTTTCTTTTCTGTTTAAATTCACTTTAAACCATTTAGTCATTTTATAAAAATATGTTGGCTGCACCATAATTACTGATGCAATAATAGACATAGCCCGAACATTTTATTTTAATATTTGAAAACTTTTGTCATTTGACTTATTTAGGATTTAAATTTGAAACGGTTTTGAATCAACCCGAGATTAATTATAGTGACAGAGGTGACGTGCCACCATTAACGTGAGATCACTGTAGCATGATTATCCGGGCGTTACAACATCGAACCACTCCGTTTTTAAATTTGAACTTCTAGGTTTATTTTAACAGAGAAATCTTTTTTACAAAATTGTTTGAGATGCTTTTTCTAATGACCTTTGGGTTTTTTTGGATGAAAGTTTTTGTTATGTGATACCTCTAAACTTAGTTTTTTCTAAAACATGAACTTCATGTTCGAAAAGCAAAAAATTACACAAGAGTATACATGCACAGTACAACACCAATTCGTATTACACACAACACTATGTGCAAGCATTACACACAATACTATGGTCATCTTCCACGACCGCGGCGGCGGAGCAGGATGACGCCGCGGCCGGGCCTCGCGCGTGAACATCAAACTCTTTTTTATTACAACGTCTTCATTTATTTTTTTAGAAACATGGAAATATGGTTTTTTTAACTATTTGAAGTTTTAACTTTTTTACAATTTGAAATTTTCAAAATTTTCTAGACGGAACTCAAGTAAATTTTTCCATAAGCCAAATACAGAAACACGAACGTGCTCATCTTTTTTCTAGTTTTTGGTGAAGTTTGACTTGGTCTGCAGCAGAAGCACGAACGGGCTCATCTTTTTTCTAGTTTTTGGTGATGTTCGACTTGGTCTTTAGGAGAAGCACGAACGGGATCACCGATGGCTGAGCCAGAAGGAGACTGTTCCTTCCTTTTTATAGAATTTCACATGGGGAAATTAGGAAGAAGACGCTAAGAACTCTGCTGCTGCTATAGTTGACCTACTAGTAGCGTACGAATTGAACTTCAGTTAAGCTGCTTTTTGCTGCCGAGGAGACGACGCGACTGCCGGTGATGCACTGCTTGAGTGGCGTACCATCGTTTTGCCGCTCTATCCAGCCGCAATTCTTGTCAGTTGTTGTGAAATGTCAAAATACATACAGGTAGTAATATATGAACTTTTGGGGAAAAAATAAATGAACTTCTAAAATACATTTTTGTTTTCTCACATAAACAAAATAAGAAACAGCATGGTTTTCTCACATACAGGCAGCTAATGTTTTGTAGTACACAACAGCCTGAACCTGAATACCTGATGCACGCATTGAACCTACGAACTGAAGAAACCGGTATACGCCACCTCACCGCCTGCTCAGTATGCTAATGCAAAAAAAGGTTCTCTCCCTCGATCTCGATCTACTTCCCCTTGAGCTTGCTGTTGGCATCGGCCTCCTTGGAGTCCTTGGAGTTGAGCATGTCCCGGGCCTCGATCCAGATGACCATGGCGTCGGCGAGCTTGATGAAGTAGGGGTCGATCTTGCCGAGCTTCTCCTTGACCTGCTGCGAGAGCGAGATGTAGCACTTCTGCACGGTGTCGCATTCCTTGTCAGCTTCGCGACCTAGAAGAAGGGGATGATGTCCTCCTGCCAGAAGATGCCCTTGTACTCCTTCAGGTTCATGAACGGGTTGCTGGCCTTACTGTGCCAGATGTAGGGCAGCCCCGTCTTGACTCCTAGCCCAAGGTGGTCGCAGATCACCTGCACACATACACAAATTATTCAGTAAAAGTTCGGTACAGCCGGACCAAACTCAAAGACGATGTGTGTGTTTAGTTTAGTTATAGTTACCTTGATGCACCAGTCGGCCACATGTCGTCGTAGCGTCCGATGGGCTGGCCGTCGCCCATGAGGCCGAAGTATATGGGCGGGCCGATGAGCTCGCGGTCGAAGGCCAGGTTCATGCCGCACGTGGAGGAGGAGTAGGAGGGCGCGCCGGAGCAGAGGGCAGGCTGCACCGAAGGGGAGGGAAGGTTGAGGTGGCGTAGAGGGAAGTTCGCGCCGGACGGGAGGGAAGGGCGTGCCACACTGCACCACCGGGCAATGGACGGTGACATCGCGGTGGCCGGATGGGGGTGGTAGACGGATCTCGCGGTTGGGGCGGCGGCTGGATCCTGCAGTGGGGGGCGGCGCCGCAGCCGGATCCGAGGCGTGTGGCGGAGTTGTAGCTGGATCCGGGGGACGGTGGCGACGGGGTTGTAGGAGGAGATCGGCAGCGGGACCCATAGGCCCGGGGGGCGCTCTTGTGGCGGGAGCGCGCTGGGGAAGAAGGGGCTGGCGCGGTGCTGGATTCGCTCATCGGCGGCGGCGGTAGGTGGCTGGAGTTAGGCGCGCCGACGGGATGTAGGGCGGCGGTGGTGGATCGGAAGAAGTTCATCGCCGGCGGCGCGATGCCGTGAGGAGTGTGCAGATGGGATCGGGAGAGGGTAGTGGAGGGAGTCGTGGGAAGTGGGTGGGGTGTGTTTTTTTCTTTGACCGGTCGGGTGGGTTTTCTCAGGAGTTCAGAACGCCTCTTCGGGCCCTATATAGGGCGCGCCGTTATCCAAATAGTTATTCTAATCCTGGGATTAGAATAGTGCTATATATATTGTCATATGATCTCTTATGCTAAAGTAACAATTCAATCACAATTTCAAGTATGAGTCATAAATTTTATTGAGAACCAACAAACTCTAATCTCAATCATTGAAGCAATTGCAATTTATCATAACATAGGAAAGAGTCAATATAAGAGCTTTTCATCAAGTCCACATACTCAACCATCTTTTAGTCTTTCACAATTGCTAACACTCACGCAATATTTATGGGTATGGAGTTTTAATCGGACACAGAGAAAGATAGGGGCTTATAGTTTTGCCTCCCAACGTTTTACCTCTAGGGTAATGTCAACCATAATAGTTCATGAAAACTCACATCCAATTAGCTATATATATCTGGATCTTTCCAACACATTGTGCTTGCCAAAGGATAAAATGTAAAAGGAAAGGTGAAGATCACCATGACTCTTATATAAGGTAGAAGATAAAAGTAAAAGATAGGCCCTTCGCAGAGGGGAGTAGAGGAAGTCATGCGCTTTTATGGTTGGATGCACGAAATCTTAATGCAAAAGAACGACACTTTATATTGCCACTTGTGATATGGACCTTTATTATGCAGTCCATCGCTTTTATTTCTTCCATATCACAAGATCATATAAAGCTTATTTTCTCCACATTAATAAGTCATACATATTTAGAGAGCATTTTTTATTGCTTGCATCGATGACAATTCACTTGAAGGATCTTACTCAATCCATAGGTAGATATGGTGGACTCTCATGGCAAAAACGGGTTTAGGGATATTTGGAAGCACACGTAGTATCTCTACTTGGTGCAAAGAAATTGGCTAGCATGAGAGGGAAAGGCAAGCTCGACATGTTGGATGATCCATGACAATATAAGTTATCTAAGATGTAAGAAAACATAACCCATTACATTGTCTTCCTTGTCCAACATCAACTCTTTAGCATATCATACTTTAATGAGTGCTCACAATCATAAAAGATGTCCAAGATAGTATATTTATATGTGAAGACCTCTCTTTCTTTATTACTTCCTATTAATTGCAACGATGATCAAAACTATGTTTGTCAACTCTCAACAACTTTTATTCATCATACTCTTTATATGTGAGCTCATTACTCTCCATAAGATCCATATGATCTCTTTATTTATTTTTATTCTTTCTCTTTTATTTTATTCCCTCAAGATCATAGCAAGGTAATCAAGCCCTTGACTCAACACCAATCTTTATTATATATAGCTCACATACTCGTACATAGAAGGATCATAAAGCAAAACTCACAACTAGATCATACTAAAACTTTATTCTACTAGATCAAGATATTATCAAAAGGATCAAACCAAGAAAAATGGTAAAGATAAAAGTGATGGTGATACAATACCAGGGCACTCCCCCAAGCTTGGCAGTTGCCAAGGGGAGTGCCCATACCCGATGCTCAGTTCTTCTTTGTTGGTGAAGAAGAAGATGGTTTTGTTGATGGCGTAAGCTTCTTCCTTAATTTGCGCTTGAGGACAGAGTTTTGATCCCCCAGGTCATCGATTTCCTGCTCCAGGCTTAGTATCTTTTTGCATAATTCCTGCTTGTTTTCCTGCAAGAGGCGAAAAGGGGTAAACTCGATCTTAGGTTTCTTTGCTCTATCCGGGAGGCTTGACTTTTTGAACTCCACATGCATGTCCCTAGGTTGAGGTAGTGGGACTTCATCTTCATCTGAGCTCATCTCCTCCTTTCCCTTAGGTTCATAGTCCTCTTCTTCTTCCGTAGTCCAACCACAATGTTCTGCATACCCATAGACCTTGGGATCTGCAAGGTAATCAGCCACATAGCTTTCTCCTTCTGAATCCTAGGATGACATGTTGCTCAAATTTGCAGCAGAACAGCTCGAAACAAAGACAGGAGATTTTTGCGTGATACGTGGTCAAAACCTTCGGGAGGTTGTATAATGAATTTTTAGCGACCAAAAGAAGTATCATGCAAGAAAATGGAGTCCGGAGAGCGCACGAGGTGCCCACGAGGCAGGGGGCGCGCCCAGGGGGTAGGGTGCGCCCTCCACCCTCGTGGAAGCCCCGTGCCCTTTCCGGTCTGCTTCTTATTTTCCTAATTTTTTATATATATTCCAAAACGGAGAAATATTGCCATTAGAACTATTGTGGAGTCGGTTTACTTACCCATGGATAAGGCTGCCAGACACTGCAAAGGCTGCCAGCTTTTCAGCTCGCAGCAAGACATGCCGGCTTCGACACTCAAGACCATTCCCATCACCTGGCCTTTTGCCGTCTGGGGATTGGATATGGTGGGCCCATTCAAGACGGCGCGCGGCGGCATGACACATTTGCTCGTCGCCGTTGACAAATTCACCAAGTGGATCGAGGCGAGGCCGATCAAGAAGCTGAATGGGCCGATTGCAGTGACATTCATTGCAGATATAACAACCCGGTACGGCATACCGCACAGCATCATCACCGACAACGGCACGAACTTTGCCAAAGGTGCCCTGGCACGGTTCTGCGCTGCGCAAGGTATCCGGCTGGACCTTGCGTCAGTCACCCACCCACAGTCAAACGGCCAAGTGGAGCGAGCAAATGGCCTCATTCTGTCCGGCATCAAGCCTCGACTGGTCGTACCCCTGGAGCGTTCAGCCGGCTGCTGGCTCGATGAGCTGCCGGCTGTCCTATGGAGTCTGCACACTACTCCCAACAGATCAACCGGCTTCACTCCCTTCTTCCTTGTATATGGTGCCGAGGCGGTCATCCCAACAGACATCGAGTTCGACTCGCCTCGGGTAACCATGTACACGGAAGCGGAAGCCAAAGAAGCACGAGAAGACGGCGTCGACCTGCTGGAAGAGGCCCGGCTGTTAGCCCTCAGCCGGTCCGCCATCTACCAGCAGGGTCTGCGCCGCTACCATAGCCGGAGGGTCCGCCCAAGATCCTTCCAGGAGGGCGACCTTGTGCTCCGGCTGATCCAGCGAACAGCCGGCCAGCACAAGCTCGCAGCCCCCTGGGAAGGCCCCTTCATCATCAGCAGAGCCTTGGGCAACGACGCCTACTACCTCATCGACGCGCAGAAGCCAAAGCCACGCAAGAGAGACGACTCTGGCAAGGAGTTGGAGCGACCGTGGAACGCAAATCTCCTTCGGAAGTTTTACAGTTAAAGCGCAGTATGTGTCATGCCCACTTTTGTACTTAGTATGATACAGTAGGCTCCCCGAGAAAGACTCGGGGACTGCCACCCGTTGTTTTACGAATGAAAGTTATCATGCGTATGATATTACCTTTTCATTTATTTTGTCCGGTACCGGGTCCGACGAGTCGGACCGGGGACTAGCCGACTAGAGTTAAATTAGGAGCCTCACCCGCAGTCAGACAAGTAATGTGCCGACACCCAGGCTTGGCTCTTGCCGAAATCGCAGCTCGAAGAACCGACTGCCCGGCTGGCAAGAGTCACCAGCCGGAAAGGGTGCGCACATGAAAAATGGCTAGGGACGAAACAGGCTCGCATATATAACAAAAGCCGGCTTGCTGCCTCCCGCCGACCGGCTACCAGAGTAGCCGGCCGGCCGACTTACGTTCAGTCTACTTCAAATCCAAGAAAACACAAGTACTTGCCTTCCCAAAGAGGGAAGGCGGCAAAGGAAAGAGCCTAAGGACAAAAAGTACACTCGGATGAACGCCAACACATGCATATATTAATATATTACACAAAAAGCCTCCAGAGAGGTCGACACACAGCATTGTTCGATACACCCCCAGTGGGTGGAATTGCAGAAACTTAAATTTGTCCAAAAAGAAAGACAGGGACAAAAAGAACGGCAGATCAAGCCGGCGGGGTCGCAGACGAGCTGGATTAGGCGACGGAGGTAGTCGCGCCGGCTGAAGGTGCGGCCGGCTGACGAACCTCGGCTTGATCGTCGTCTCCGGCAGAGGGCGCGCTCCTGCGTGGCTCGTTGCTAGAGGCACGATCGGCTGGGGGACGGTCGGCCGCCCCACCAGTCGGCTCGGCGTCTTCGCTCTCCTCCTCCTCGTCGTCCTCGCCCTCGTCGCTGGAGGCGATCTCTTCCGCCGAGTCCTCGCCGTCCGCCGGGTTCATCCCGAACCATATCTCCGGCTGGGCAGCGCCATCGTCGTTGAGCTCCGGCGCGAAGACGCTGGTGTCGGTACACTCGGCGATCGTCGAGGCGCGCTGCGCGATCGCCGGCCACACCTCCTCCAGCTCGGCGTCGGCTTCCGACCGCCACGTCCGCAGCTGGTCCAGGCTTAGCCCTGGGTACCACGCGCGGACGAACTCCAGCGCGCGCCCGGCTCCAAGACGGGCCGCGGACGCCTTCCAGGCCTCGAAGCGGCCGACTGCGACTTCGAGCCAGTCGGCCGTCCGGCTTGGGGTCCGGGGAATTGCCTGGCCGGGCCAGAGCGCAGCCAGCATCGTCGCCCCGGCGCGTTGGAGCCGGCGGAGCAACCGGTGGGCCGGCTGCAGCCGCGCCTGGACGGCGATAAGCTTTTCCGACAATGTCCGGTTCGCATCCGGCGGAATCACGACCCCGGCTTAACGGCGCTCCTCGCGGTAGGCTTCGATGGCTTGGGCGGCAAGGACAGACTGGCCGGGGAAGTACTCTGCGCAAGACAGCAAACGCAAGTCAAAACAAAACCATGGGCGGCCGGCGAATGGAAGAAGAGCAAGAAAGACAGCCTACCGTCAATGAGATCCTCGACCCGGCCGAAGCCTTCTTCCAGCGCCCGGCGCGTCTCGGCCCAGCTCGCCTCCCTGGCCCCGAACTCCGCCCTCAGGGTAGCCTCGTCGTCCTGCGCCTTTTGCAGGGCCGCCTTGTGGCTCTCCTCTTGGTCGGCCAGTTTCGTCGCTAGGCGGTCGCGCTCTTGAGCCAAGTCTGCATACTCGGCGTCCTTGGCACGAAGAGCGGCCTGCACCACGCCGAGTTCCCTCCGCAGGTCGGCGTTGGCCTCTGCACGAGCAAGAAATAAAGAGAAAAATCAGCAAAGGAAAAGTCGTCAAGTAAGATCCGACCCGACTGCGCTGCAGTCGGCCCGGATCTCGGGGACTACACCCAGTGGGTGCGCTGTCGCGCCCCCATGAGAAGTTAATAATGACAAAACACTTACGCCGGCTGCTGGCGAGGTCTTCGGTCCTCTGGCTTAGCTCCCGAGCCTGGGAGTTGAAGGCGGCCGCGCGAGAGTTGTGATAATCCTGAAGATCAAAAAAAATAGTCAACATAGTCGTCTAGTAAGATCCGACCCGACTGCGCCGCAGTCAGCCCGGATCTCGGGGACTACACCCAGTGGGTGCGCTAGCGCGCCCCCATGGAAAATATTCAAAGGACCAGAGCGGTCAAGGAGTGAAGACTTACCCGGATTGCAGACCGCGTCGACAGAAACTCCTGAGTGAATTGCCTCAGGAGGCCGGCCTGTGCCTGCAGCCAGCTCCGAACCTCTTGGGCCGCGACGTTCAGCTCGCCGCTCCCTCCGCTGGGAGTCCACCCAGACGTGGCGGAGCTGGCCGCCTCCAAGGCGTCTGCCGTCCGCTCGGCTCCCGCGGCTCGGCGCATGTCCGGCGGGGCCGTGCCCCCTCCGGCGGGCAGGCTCGCCGCTGGCTCGATCTCAAGGCCGGCTCCGGCCTCGGGCGCGGCCCGGGCCGGCTCCTCCGGCACCGCCGACGATCGGCCGCCTTCGCCTGCTCCGGCTGGTGCTGCTGGCGACGTCCTCTCTTCGGATCCCTCGACGACCTCGTCCCTCTGCACCGGCGGCTGCTCGGGGATAATCTCCTCCGCCGTGGGCAGAGGGACGTCCGGATCCAATGTCTGGAGGGGGATGGCGAGCAGCGGAGTCTGGCTGCGCGCCTTCCACCTCCGCCTCCACGGCCGCCCGCTCCGATGGAACCTCGGCCGCCGCGCTCGCTCGCCCTGGCGCCGTTTGGGCGGCCTCTCGCTCCGCCGCCGCCCGCTCGGCCGCCTCCTTCTCTTGGCGTGCCTCGCGTGCGTTGCGCTGCGTGGCTGCGTCAAGTTCGGCGCGGGGGTCTACTCGGCGGGACCCTGAGGAACCGGTGCTCGGCCCGACCACGAAGCCGGCTGGGCCTCGCTCGAGGGAGAGCGGCGCCCTGCCCAGGAGATCAGAAAAACATTCAAGGAAAGAAAACTTCAGAATAACAAGCATGCAGGCGGCTACTAGACTTACGCGGAAACTGACGGGGGCTTCTTCACCGCCTTCCGGAAGCGGGCCGCCTTCGCCGCCGCCTCCTCGCGCTTTGTGGCCGCGGCGGAGGCCTTCGGTTTCTTCGGCCGGCTCCCGAAGAGCGGGAGCGCGGCCCGGCGCTTCCCTTTCCCGCCACCGGCAGTCGGCGCGGCAGACGAGCTCGCGCCGCGGCGGTCGGTTGCCGGCTGGCGGCGCGGGAGTTCTTTGGCTTCAAAATCGTCCGGCCAGTCGTCAAAACTGGCCGAAAGCCCGGTGCCGCCGAGCTCGGCGGCACCCCCCGTGGCGGCGTCCTCCATGGCGACGGCGGAGAGATCCGGGTCGTCGGGGTCATCCACCGTGCGGTCCGGGGCGTACTCTCGGTCGACTCCGGCTGCCCCGGCTGGCAGCGGGAGGAGAGGATTCTGATGAAGGAAAAGAGAAAAAATAGCCGCTTGGTCAGAGGCCGGCTAACCCAAGCCGGCAGACGACGAGAGGAAAAGCTTACCACAGGTGGAGGCTGGGCACGGGAGTACGGCGCCTTGCCGAATTGCCACTCGTCGGTGAGCTTCAAGTTGGCGACGTAGTTCGCCATCAGGGCCACCTTGGCGTGGGGCATCTCCCAGGTGCTCAGCCGGCAGGGATCGAACCGGCCGCTCATCTGGCACATCATGTGCGGCCGGCTTTGAAGAGGCAAGATCCGGCGCTCGACGAAGGCGGTTACCAAGTCGGACGCGAGCAGACCTTCCGACTGGATCATCACCCGAAGCTGGGAGATGGAAGCGTTCCCTGCTGGAGACAGGGACTTCGACCGGTAGCCCCAGGTCCGCCGTTTCCCAGTCGGCGGGCCGGCTACGTAAGCCGGCAGATTGACGTAGTCGCCGTGCCGGGCGACGTTCTTGACGTAGAAGTAAGACTTCTGCCACAGCTTAACCGACTGGATCAGAGGAATGTGGGGGAAGGGGTTGTCGTCGCTGGCCCTCTTCATCGCGATGAAGGCGCCGCAGGGAGCCGGCACGCCGGCGGAGACGGTGCCGAGCTTGTTCTGGAACAGTTCCGCCCAGAGCTCGAGCGTCGGCAGCACCCCCAAGTACCCTTCGCAGAGCGTGACGAAGGCCGAGAGTTGCAGCACTGCGTTGGGCGTGACGTGGTGCGGTTCGAGGTTGTAGAACTCGAGAAAGGACCACATGAAGCTGCTCGCCGGGAAGCCGAAGCCCCGGAGGAAGTGCGTGCGGAAGACGACGCGCTCGCCTTCCTCCGGCGCCGGCGAGACCTCCTTTGCGGGCGCCAGGCGCACCTGCACGAGGTCGGCGGCGGGCAGACGCCGGGTCTGGCGGAGGAACTCGATGTGCTCGTCGTGGACGTTGGACCCGTCCCATGAGCTCGACAAAGCCAGCGACATGGCGGCGTGGGAGGGCAACGGCGCGAGATGGCGTCGGGCGCGAGGAAGAAGAAGAAGAGCAAGAAGAAGAAGAGCAGGGGGGATGGGGAGCGGGGGAGCGAACAGGCCCGTGCCTCTCCCCCTCCCCTCCTACTTGTAGGTGCGTGCGCCGGAGACGAGGAGGCGCGGCGTGGGGGATCGTGGGGATCGATCGTGCCCATCTCCCACACGCTCGCGTTAATTACGCCCCTTGATGACGCGAGGTAACGGCCGCGGGGAGGCGAGCAGCCCTCTCGGGCCACAGAAGATCTGCGCCCGGGCCGAGGCCAGGGAGTGGCAGGCCCGGGCCTGCGGCGGCGTCCCGTCGCGCGCGTGCGACGGCAGGACTTCCCCGCCACGTGGCTCGTCGTGGGGCCCGCGGCCGGTCCGCGGGTCAACCACGGTCACCCTAATAAAGAAAAGTGCTCTGAAGTCGGCTGCAACGACGCAGTCGGCCCCTCACGGTATGAAGCCGGCCAAGCTTCCCGTCCTTCCGTCCGCCGTGAAGCTCGCTCGCCTTCGGGGACTACTGTCGGGGTAAATAGCCATGGGTAGCCCAGCCGGCTTCCCCTGGCCCCTTAGAAAAAATTGTGAGCCCGTCCGGCTCATAAGAAGACTTAGGCCGCCTCCCCCCCCCTAGCCGGCTACCTTCCTAGCCGGCTTGGGGGGCGGCCCGCCCTTCCTACCCCCATGAAGAAAACTATGGAGGGCCGGCTACGACATGACCGGCTATGGCAAGGCCGGCTATGGCACGGCCGGCTACCGCCGGGCCGGCTCCGATAAAGCAGTCAACGCCGTACCTGCGATGTACGCGTCCACTCTGCGATGATGAAGCGGGGCGTGGCTACAGTGGAGCCTGCCACCCCCAAAACCCGGAGCACGCCTGGTACAACGCGTCGTGCGGGCAACTGCGGCCCGCCCGGCGCGGCACTGTAGCCTCGGCGGCTCCGACGCCGTCCTCGACGGGCCGCCAGCGTGGCCCCCGAGGCGGTGGGCCCCTTCGGGCAGAGAGATGCCGAAGGCGGCCGCACCCCCTCTCAAGCCGGCGAGACAGAGGGCCGGCTTCGCGTAGCCGGCCTGCCGCCTTCCTCGAAGGAGACGCTCATTAAGGAGACAAGGTGCGGTGGGGCTACAGTAATCGCCCGCCAGGGCGGCGTTACTGTAGCCACGCTTACCCCGACCAAGCCTGCGCCAACAAACGCGGAGCGACAGTAACCGGCTGCCGACAAGGCCCTGGCCGGTGGGGCCGGCTTGTCGACCCAGGAGCCGGCAGTCGGCGGGACCCACCAGCTGGCGGGCCCCAGAAGCCGGCGGAGAAGCCGGTGAGCATAGTCGCCGACAGCTGGGCCCCGCGCCCAGTCGGATTACCATTGTACCCCCGGGGGTAGGCCTATATAAACCCCCCGGTGCACCCATGCAAAAGGGGAACTCTTTTTCTAGACATAGACACTTACGAGGAGAAGAGGCAGGCTGTGCTAAGCCCTTCTTCCTCCTTCCATCCCAAACAGCTCAAGGAGCATTGTAGCCACCTGTGAACTTAGTAACCATGCGGAGACCCCGCAGAGCAGCAGTAGGGGTGTTATCTCCCCGGAGAGCCCTGAAGCTGGGTAAGATTCGCCGGCGTGCATGTCTACGCCTCATCCCGTTTCCAGGCACCGGCGACGTTCTTTTGGCCCCCGCAATGATAAGCCACCCGTTGGCATATGTCGATCCTACCACCCGACATTTGGCGCCCACCGTGGGGCCAGGTGCACCGTCGTCCGGAGACCTGTTCTGGACGGGAACCCTTTTCCTTCGTCGCGGGCGCAGCCAGCCTGGCTCGCCCGACGGCGCTTGCCGCGACGCGCTGCATGGCGTCGCCGACGCCTGCGCGGCTAGCGGCATCGCTAGCCTCTTCGACAAGGCCCGCATCCGCGACGAGCCCTTCCCCAAAGGGTTCTCGCTCCCAAGAGACACACCCAAGTATAACGGCTCGGTGAAGCCGGAAGACTGGCTGACCGACTACTCCACAGCCGTCAGCATCGCCAATGGCAACCGGCGCGTTGCCGTAAAGTACGTGCCCCTCATGCTGCAAGGCACGGCGCGGACTTGGCTTAACAGCCTTAAGCCGCTCAGCATCAACAGCTGGGTGGACTTCACTGAAGCCTTCGTTCGCAACTTCACCAGCACCTACAAGCGGGCTCCCAAGCCCAGACGGCTCTCCCTGTGTGTACAGGGCCCAGCCGAGTCCACTCGCGACTACTTGACGCGTTGGGCCGAGCTCCGCAACTCCTGTGAGGGGGTGCACGAGGTGCAAGCCATCGAATACTTCACAGCCGGGTGCCGAGAGGGCACCCTCCTCAAGCACAAGCTTCTCTGCGATGAGCTGACTACCCTCGACGAGCTCCTAAACATCGCCGACAAGTACGCCACCGCCGACTCCTCGATGAAGACCGAACTCCGGGTGGACGCATCCGGAAAGGTGCTCAATCCGGCGCCCAAAGCGCCGGCTGGAGACGGCGGCCGACGCCAACACCAGAACGATCAAAAACGCAAGGGCCCTGCGCCGCCTCCCGCCAGTCGGCAGGTGGCCACGGTCGAAGACGCGCCGCCTGAAGGGCGGCCCGCACCCAAGAAGCCTAAGGGCGGTCGGCCGGCTTGGCAGCCGGCCTTCTCCTACGAGCAAACCCTTGACGCCCCGTGCAAGTTCCACAGCGGCGCGAAGCCGTCCAACCACACGACCCACAAATGCAACTGGCTCGCCCGAATCTCGAAGGGCGAAGGGCTCACACCGACCCCGCCTGCCGGCCCGCCGCCGCTGGCTCCGCCGCCCAAAGCCGCCCGGCCCGCGGTCGACGCCGTGCAGGACGAGTTCCCCGACGAGCAAGCGTCTTATGTCATCTTCACGAGCCAGCCCGAAGACCGGCGCAGCAAGCGCCGAGAGCAACAGGAGGTCAACATGGCTGCCGCCAGCCCAGCCGGCCACATGCACTGGTCGGAGAAATCCATCGGCTGGAGCCGGGCCGACCACCCAGAGGTGATGCCATCCCCCGGTTCCTATGCATTGGTCCTGGAGGCCACCCTCGCAACGGACACGCACGCCGCACGCTTCTCCCGCGTGCTGATCGACGGCGGAAGCAGCATCAACATCCTGTACCGCGACACCATGGAGAAGCTGGGCGTCAAGGCCAAGCAACTTGCGCCGACTCGAACGGTATTCCACGGCATCGTACCCGGACTGTCCTGTGCCCCCATCGGCAAGCTCAAGATCGATGTACTCTTTGGGGGAAAGGATCATTTCCGCCGGGAAGCAATCTGGTTCGAGGTGGTGGACCTGGATAGCCCTTATCATGCCTTGCTTGGCCGACCCGCCTTGGCCAAGTTCATGGCGGTCCCCCACTATGCTTACCTCAAGATGAAGATACCGAGCTCCAAGGGTGTCATCACCATCGCTGGCGACTACAAGAAGTCTGCCGATTGCGCCACGGCCAGCAGCCGGCTGGCCGAGTCCCTCGTGATCACAGCCGAGAGGAAGACGCTGGACCGGGTCGTGGCCCTGGCCAGCAAGCAGCTAAACCAACCCGCCGACTCCAAGGAGTATGACGCCCAAGGATCTTTCCAGCCGGCCAAGGAGACCAAGAAGATACAGCTCGACCCCGAGCACCCCGAGAGGTTTGCCATCATTGGGGCGAGCCTGGATAGCAAATAGGAAGGAGAGCTCGCCGATTTCCTCCGTGAGAATCGGGATATCTTTGCATGGTCCCCCAAGGACATGCCGGGTGTTCCGAAGGATTTCGCCGAGCACAAATTGCACGTGCGGGAGGATGCTAAACCAGTCAAGGAGCCCCTCCGCCGACTGTCAGAAGAGAAGAGAAGGATCGTAGGGGAGGAGATAGCCCGGCTCCTTGCAGCCGGCTTCATCATGGAAGTTTTCTTCCCCGAATGGCTCGCGAACCCGGTTCTCGTGCTGAAGAAGAATAACAAGTGGCGCATGTGTATAGATTACACGAGCCTCAACAAAGCCTGCCCAAAAGATCCCTTCGCTCTGCCCAGGATTGATCAAGTGATAGACTCCACAGCCGGATGCGAGCTGTTGAGCTTTTTGGATGCCTACTCGGGATACCACCAGATCAAGCTGAACCCGGATGACCAACTGAAGACCGCCTTCATCACGCCGTTTGGAGCCTTCTGCTACCTGACCATGACGTTCGGCTTGAGAAATGCCGGCGCCATGTTTCAGCGTTGCATGCAGAAGTGCCTCCTCACGCAGCTCGGCAAGAATGCCCACGTTTACGTGGATGATGTTGTGGTGAAGACGGAGAAGCGTGGCACTCTGCTGGAAGACTTGAAGGAGACATTCGAGAACCTGCGCCGGTTCCGGATCAAGCTCAACCCAGAGAAATGCGTGTTCGGAGTGCCAGCCGGCCAGCTCCTTGTTGGGGAACGCAGTAATTTCGAAAATTTTCCTACGCACATGCAAGATCATGGTGATGCACAGCAACGAGAGGGGAGAGTGTTGTCTACGTACCAACGCAGACCGACTACGGAAGCGATCACACAACGTAGAGGAAGTAGTCGTACGTCTTCTTCCCGATCCGACCGATCCAAGCACCGTTACTCCGGCACCTCCGAGTTCTTAGCACACGTTCAGCTCGATGACGTTCCTCGGGCTCCGATCCAGCAAAGCGTCGAGGAAGAGTTCCGTCAGCACGACGGCGTGGTGACGATCTTGATGTACTACCGACGCAGGGCTTCGCCTAAGCACTGTAACGGTATGATCGAGGTGGAATTTGGTGGCAGGGGGCACCGCACACGGCTAAGGAACGATCTCAAGGATCAAGTTGTGTGTCTTGGGGTGCCCCCTGCCCCCATATATAAAGGCCAGGGGCAGGGGGTTCGGCCGGCTAGGAGGGAGGCGCAGGGAGGAGTCCTACTCCCACCGGGAGTAGGACTCCTCCCCTCCAATCCTATTCCAACTAGGATTCTTGGGGGGGAAGGAGAAAGAGGGGGCCGGCCCACCTCTCCTAGTCCTATTAGGACTTGGTAAAGGGGGGCGCCGGCTAGGCTTGTGGGCTACCTCTTCTCTCTTTTCCACTAAGGCCCAATAGGCCCATTTACCTCCCGGGGGGTTCCGGTAACCCTCCCGGTAATCCGGAAAAATCCCGATTTCACCCGGAACGCTTCCGGTGCCCAAACATAGGCTTCCAATATATCAATCTTTACGTCTCGACCATTTCGAGACTCCTCGTCATGTCCGTGATCTCATCCGGGACTCCGAACAACCTTCGGTACATCAAAATGCATAAACTCATAATAACTATCATCGTAACGTTAAGCGTGCGGACCCTGCGGTTCGAGAACAATGTAGACATGACCGAGACATGTCTCCGGTCAATAACCAATAGCGGGACCTGGATGCCCATATTGGCTCCTACATATTCTACGAAGATCTTTATCGGTCAGACCGCATAACAACATACGTTGTTCCCTTTGTCATCGGTATGTTACTTGCCCGAGATTCGATCGTCGGTATCCAATACCTAGTTCAATCTCGTTACCGGCAAGTCTCTTTACTCGTTCTGTAATACATCATCTCACAACTAACATATTAGTTGCAGTGCTTGCAAGGCTTATGTGATGTGTATTACCGAGAGGGCCCAGAGATACCTCTCCGACAATCGGAGTGACAAAACCCTAATCTAGAAATACGCCAACCCAACATCTACCATTGGAGACACCTGTAGTACTCCTTTATAATCACCCAGTTACGTTGTGACGTTTGGTAGTACCCAAAGTGTTCCTCCGGTAAACGGGAGTTGCATAATCTCATAGTTATAGGAACATGTATAAGTCATGAAGAAAGCAATAGCAACATACTAAACGATCGGGTGCTAAGCTAATGGAATGGGTCATGTCAATCAGATCATTCAACTAATGATGTGACCTTGTTAATCAAATAACAACTCTTTGTTCATGGTTAGGAAACATAACCATCTTTGATTAACAAGCTAGTCTAGTAGAGGCATACTAGTGACACTCTGTTGGTCTATGTATTCACACATGTATTATGTTTCCGGTTAATACAATTCTAGCATGAATAATAAACATTTATCATGATATAAGGAAATAAATAATAACTTTATTATTGCCTCTAGGGCATATTTCCTTCAGTCTCCCACTTGGACTAGAGTCAATAATCTAGATTACACAGTAATGATTCTAACACCCATGGAGCCTTGGTGCTGATCATGTTTTGCTCGTGGAAGAGGCTTAGTCAACGGGTCTGCAACATTCAGATCCGTATGTATCTTGCAAATCTCTATGTCTCCCACCTGGACTAAATCCCGGATGGAGTTGAAGCGTCTCTTGATGTGTTTGGTTCTTTTGTGAAATCTGGATTCCTTTGCCAAGGCAATTGCACCAGTATTGTCACAGAAGATTTTCATTGGACCCGATGCACTAGGTATGACACCTAGATCGGATATGAACTCCTTCATCCAGACTCCTTCGTTTGCTGCTTCCGAAGCAGCTATGTACTCCGCTTCACATGTAGATCCTGCTACGACGCTTTGTTTAGAACTGCACCAACTGACAGCTCCACCGTTTAAAGTAAACACGTATCCGGTTTGCGATTTAGAATCGTCCGGATCAGTGTCAAAGCTTGCATCAACGTAACCTCTTACGGTGAGTTCTTTGTCACCTCCATATACGAGAAACATATCCTTAGTCCTTTTCAGGTATTTCAGGATGTTCTTGACCGCTGTCCAGTGATCCACTCCTGGATTACTTTGGTACCTCCCTGCTAAACTTATAGCAAGGCACACATCAGGTCTGGTACACAGCATTGCATACATGATAGAGCCTATGGCTGAAGCATAGGGAACATCTTTCATTTTCTCTCTATCTTCTGCATTGGTCGGGCATTGAGTCTGACTCAACTTCACACCTTGTAACACAGGCAAGAACCATTTCTTTGCTTGATCCATTTTGAACTTCTTCAAAATCTTGTCAAGGTATGTGCTTTGTGAAAGTCCAATTAAGCGTTTTGATCTATCTCTATAGATCTTTATGCCTAATATGTAAGCAGCTTCCCCGAGGTCTTTCATCGAAAAACTTTTATTCAAGTATCCCTTTATGCTATCCAGAAATTCTATATCATTTCCAATCAGTAATATGTCATCCACATATAATATCAGAAATGCTACAGAGCTCCCACTCACTTTCTTGTAAATACAGGCTTCTCCAAAAGTCTGTATAAATCCAAATGCCTTGATCACACTATCAAAACGTTTATTCCAACTCCGAGATGCTTGCACCAGTCCATAAATGGATCGCTGGAGTTTGCACACTTTGTTAGCTTCCTTTGGATCGACAAAATCTTCAGGTTGCATCATATAAAACTCTTCTTCCAGAAATCCATTCAGGAATGCGGTTTTTACATCCATTTGCCAAATTTCATAATCATAAAATGCGGCAATTGCTAACATGATTCTGACAGACTTAAGCATCGCTACGGGTGAGAAAGTCTCATCGTACTCAACTCCTTGAACTTGTCGAAAACCTTTTGCGACAAGTCGAGCTTTGTAGACAGTAACATTACCATCAGCGTCAGTCTTTTTCTTAAAGATCCATTTATTCTCAATTGCTTGCCGATCATCGGGCAAGTCAACCAAAGTCCATACTTTGTTCTCATACATGGATCCCATCTCAGATTTCATGGCTTCAAGCCACTTTGCGGAATCTGGGCTCACCATCGCTTCTTCATAGTTCGTAGGTTCATCATGATCTAGTAGCATGATTTCCAGAACAGGATTACCGTACCACTCTAGTGCGGATCTTACTCTGGTTGATCCACGAGGTACAGTAGTATCTTGATCTAAAGTTTCATGATCATTATCATTAACTTCCTCTCTTATTGGTGTAGGTCTCACAGAAACAGTTTTCTGTGATGTACTATTTCCCAATAATGGAGTAGGTACAGTTACCTCGTCAAGTTCTACTTTCCTCCCACTCACTTCTTTCGAGAGAAACTCCTTCTCCAGAAAGTTTCCGAATTTACCAACAAAAGTCTTGCCTTCGGATCTGTGATAGAAGGTGTATCCAATAGTTTCCTTTGGATATCCTATGAAGACACACTTCTCCGATTTGGGTTCGAGCTTATCAGGTTGAAGCTTTTTCACATAAACATCGCAGCCCCAAACTTTAAGAAACGACAACTTTGGTTTCTTGCCAAACCACAGTTCATAAGGCGTCGTCTCAACGGATTTAGATGGTGCCCTATTTAACGTGAATGCGGCCGTCTCTAAAGCATAACCCCAAAATGATAGCGGTAAATCAGTAAGAGACATCATAGATCGCACCATATCTAGTAAAGTACGATTACGACGTTCGAACACACCATTACGTTGTGGTGTTCCGGGTGGCGTGAGTTGCGAAACTATTCCACAATTTTTTAAATGTACACCAAACTCGTAACTCAAATATTCTCCTCCACGATCAGATCGTAGAAACTTTATTTTCTTGTTACGATGATTTTCAACTTCACTCTGAAATTCCTTGAACTTTTCAAATGTTTCAGACTTATGTTTCATTAAGTAGATATACCCATATCTGCTTAAATCATCTGTGAAGGTGAGAAAATAACGATATCCGCCACGAGCCTCAATATTCATCGGACCACATACATCGGTATGTATGATTTCCAATAAATCTGTTGCTCTCTCCATAGTACCGGAGAACGGTGTTTTAGTCATCTTGCCCATGAGGCACGGTTCGCAAGTACCAAGTGATTCATAATCAAGTGGTTCCAAAAGCCCATCAGTATGGAGTTTCTTCATGCGCTTTACACCGATATGACCTAAACGGCAGTGCCACAAATAAGTTGCACTATCATTATCAACTCTGCATCTTTTGGCTTCAACATTATGAATATGTGTATTACTACTATCGAGATTCAATAAGAAGAGACCACTTTTCAAGGGTGCATGACAATAAAAGATATTACTCATATAAATAGAACAACCATTATTCTCTGATTTAAATGAATAACCATCTCGCATCAAACAAGATCCAGATATAATGTTCATGCTCAACGCTGGCACCAAATAACAATTATTTAGGTCTAATATTAATCCCGAAGGTAGATGTAGAGGTAGCGTGCCGACTGCGATCACATCGACTTTGGAACCGTTTCCCACGCGCATCGTCACCTCGTCCTTTGCTAGTGTCCGCTTATTCTGTAGTCCCTGTTTTGAGTTGCAAATATTAGCAACAGAACCAGTATCAAATACCCAGGTGCTACTGCGAGCATTAGTAAGGTACACATCAATAACATGTATATCACATATACCTTTGTTCACCTTGCCATCCTTCTTATCCGCCAAATACTTGGGGCAGTTCCGCTTCCAGTGACCAGTCTGCTTGCAGTAGAAGCACTCAGTTTCAGGCTTAGGTCCAAACTTGGGTTTCTTCTCTTGAGCAGCAACTTGCTTGCCGTTCTTCTTGAAGTTCCCCTTCTTCTTCCCTTTGCCCTTTTTCTTGAAACTAGTGGTTTTGTTAACCATCAACACTTGATGCTCCTTCTTGATTTCTACCTCCGCAGCTTTCAGCATAGCGAAGAGCTCGGGAATAGTCTTGTTCATCCCTTGCATATTATAGTTCATCACAAAGCTCTTGTAGCTTGGTGGCAGTGATTGGAGAATTCTGTCAATGACGCAAACATCCGGAAGTGTAACTCCCAATTGAATCAAGTGATTATTATACCCAGACATTTTGAGTATATGCTCACTGACAAAACTGTTCTCCTCCATCTTGCAGCTATAGAACTTATTGGAGACTTCATATCTCTCAATCCGGGCATTTGCTTGAAATATTAACTTCAACTCCTGGAACATCTCATATGCTCCATGATGTTCAAAACGTCGTTGAAGTCCCGGTTCTAAGCCATAAAGCATGGCACACTGAACTATTGAGTACTCATCAGCTTTGCTCTGCCAGACGTTCATAACTTCTGGTGTTGCTCTTGCAGCAGGCCTGGCACTCAGCGGTGCTTCCAGGACGTAATTCTTCTGTGCAGCAATGAGGATAATCCTCAGGTTACGGACCCAGTCCGTGTAATTGCTACCATCATCTTTCAACTTTGCTTTCTCAAGGAACGCATTAAAATTCAACGGAACAACAGCACGAGCCATCTATCTACAATCAACATAAACAAGCAAGATACTATCAGGTACTAAGTTCATGATAATTTTAAGTTCAGTTAATTTACTTAAGAACTCCCACTTAGATAGACATCCCTCTAATCTTCTAAGTGATCACGTGATCCAAATCAACTAAACCATAACCGATCATCACGTGAAATGGAGTAGTTTTCAATGGTGAACATCAATATGTTGATCATATCTACTATATGATTCACGCTCGACCTTTCGGTCTCCGTGTTCCGAGGCCATATCTGTATATGCTTGGCTCGTCAAGTATAACCTGAGTATTCCGCGTGTGCAACTGTTTTGCACCCGTTGTATTTGAACGTAGAGCCTATCACACCCGATCATCACGTGGTGTCTCAGCACGAAGAACTTTTGCAACGGTGCATACTCAGGGAGAACACTTCTTGATCATTTAGTGAGAGATCATCTTATAATGCTACCGTCAATCAAAGCAAGATAAGATGCATAAAAGGATAAACATCACATGCAATCAATATAAGTGATATGATATGGCCATCATCATCTTGTGCTTTGTGATCTCCATCTCCGAAGCACCGTCATGATCACCATCGTCACCTGCGCGACACCTTGATCTCCATCGTAGCGTCGTTGTCGTCTCGCCAATCTTATGCTTCCACGACTATCACTACCGCTTAGCAATAAAGTAAAGCATTACATTGCGATTGCATTGCATACAATAAAGCGACAACCATATGGCTCCTGCCAGTTGCCGATAACTCGGTTACAAAACATGATCATCTCATACAATAAAATCAGCATCATGCCTTGACCATATCACATCACAACATGCCCTGCAAAAACAAGTTAGACGTCCTCTACTTTGTTGTTGCAAGTTTTACGTGGCTGCTACGGGCTTAAGTAAGAACTCATCTCACCTACGCATCAAAACCACAACGATAGTTCGTCAAATAGACTCCGTTTTAACCTTCTCAAGGACCGGGCGTAGTCACACTTGGTTCAACTAAAGTTGGAGAGACAGTCTTCCGCAAGCCATCTATGTGCAAAGCATGTCGAGGGAACCGGTCTCGCGTAAGAGTACGCGTAAGGTTGGTCCGGATCGTCTCAACCAACAATACCGCCGAACCAAAGTATGACATGCTGGTAGGCAGTATGACTTGTATCGCCCACAACTCACTTGTGTTCTACTCGTGCATATAACATCAAACCATAAAACCTAGGCTCGGATGCCACTGTTGGGGAACGCAGTAATTTCGAAAATTTTCCTACGCACACGCAAGATCATGGTGATGCACAGCAATGAGAGGGGAGAGTGTTGTCTATGTACCAACGCAGACTGACTGCGGAAGCGATCACACAACATAGAGGAAGTAGTCGTACGTCTTCTTCCCGATCCGACCGATCCAAGCACCGTTACTAGTTCCGTCAGCACGACGGCGTGGTGACGATCTTGATGTACTACCGACGCAGGGCTTCGCCTAAGCACTGTAACGGTATGATCGAGGTGGAATTTGGTGGCAGGGGGCACCGCACACGGCTAAGGAACGATCTCAAGGATCAAGTTGTGTGTCTTGGGGTGCCCCCTGCCCCCGTATATAAAGGCCAGGGGCAGGGGGTTCGGCCGGCTAGGAGGGAGGCGCAGGGAGGAGTCCTACTCCCACCGGGAGTAGGACTCATCCCCTCCAATCCTATTCCAACTAGGATTCTTGGGGGGGAAGGAGAAAGAGGGGGCCGGCCCACCTCTCCTAGTCCTATTAGGACTTGGGAAAGGGGGGGCGCCGGCTAGGCTTGTGGGCTGCCTCTTCTCCCTTTTCCACTAAGGCCCAATAGGCCCATTTACCTCCCGGGGGGTTCCGGTAACCCTCCCGGTAATCCGGAAAAATCCCGATTTCACCCGGAACGCTTCCGGTGCCCAAACATAGGCTTCCAATATATCAATCTTTACGTCTCGACCATTTCGAGACTCCTCGTCATGTCCGTGATCTCATCCGGGACTCCGAACAACCTTCGGTACATCAAAATGCATAAACTCATAATAACTGTCATCGTAACGTTAAGCGTGCGGACCCTACGGTTCGAGAACAATGTAGACATGACCGAGACACGTCTCCGGTCAATAACCAATAGCGGGACCTGGATGCCCATATTGGCTCCTACATATTCTACGAAGATCTTTATCGGTCAGACCGCATAACAACATACGTTGTTCCCTTTGTCATCGGTATGTTACTTGCCCGAGATTCGATCGTCGGTATCCAATACCTAGTTCAATCTCGTTACCGGCAAGTCTCTTTACTCGTTCTGTAATACATCATCTCACAACTAACATATTAGTTGCAGTGCTTGCAAGGCTTATGTGATGTGTATTACCGAGAGGGCCCAGAGATACCTCTCCGACAATCGGAGTGA
Organism: Triticum monococcum; assembly: GCA_034509565.1. Lineage (NCBI taxonomy): Eukaryota > Viridiplantae > Streptophyta > Magnoliopsida > Poales > Poaceae > Triticum > Triticum monococcum. The sequence continues at coordinate 532,189,374 of CM067841.1, read as the reverse complement.
CAAAACCCTAATCTCGAAATACGCCAACCCAACATCTACCATTGGAGACACCTGTAGTACTCCTTTATAATCACCCAGTTACGTTGTGACGTTTGGTAGTACCCAAAGTGTTCCTCCGGTAAACGGGAGTTGCATAATCTCATAGTTATAGGAACATGTATAAGTCATGAAGAAAGCAATAGCAACATACTAAACGATCGGGTGCTAAGCTAATGGAATGGGTCATGTCAATCAGATCATTCAACTAATGATGTGACCTCGTTAATCAAATAACAACTCTTTGTTCATGGTTAGGAAACATAACCATCTTTGATTAACAAGCTAGTCTAGTAGAGGCATACTAGTGACACTCTGTTGGTCTATGTATTCACACATGTATTATGTTTCCGGTTAATACAATTCTAGAATGAATAATAAACATTTATCATGATATAAGGAAATAAATAATAACTTTATTATTGCCTCTAGGGCATATTTCCTTCACTCCTAGGCTTCCTGGTCTCTGAACGCGGCATAGAGTGCAACCCTGTGAAGATCAAGGCCATCGAGAGGATGGCGGTCCCAACCAAGCTCAGAGAGATTCAGAAGTTCACCGGGTGCCTGGCCTCTCTTAACCGCTTCATCAGCCGGCTTGGGGAAAAAGCTCTCCCCCTCTACCGCCTCATGAAGAAGAGCACTCACTTTGAGTGGAACGACCAGGCCGACCAAGCTTTCCACGAGCTGAAGAAAATGCTGTCCACGCCGCCTGTCTTGGCGGCACCGACTGAGAAGGAGCCCATGCTCCTATATATTGCCGCCACTAGCCGGGTGGTTAGCACCGTCATTGTGGTCGAACGCCCCGAAGAAGGCCGAGCCCAGCCGGTCCAGAGGCTGGTTTATTACCTGAGCGAGGTGTTATCCACCTCGAAACAAAATTAGCCGCACTATCAGAAGATGTGCTATGGCGTGTACTTCGCCGCCAAGAAGCTGAAGCCATACTTTCAAGAGCATCCCATCACGGTCGTATGCACTGCCCCGCTAGCCGACATCATAGGCAGCCGGGATGCATCCGGCCGGGTGGCCAAATGGGCCATCGAGCTGGCCCCCTACACCATCTTCTACCAACCCCGCACCGCCATCAAGACGCAAGCGCTGGCCGACTTCCTCGTCGACTGGGCCGAGACCCAGTACTTACCACCGGCGCCCGATTCCACCCATTGGCGCATGCACTTTGACGGATAAAAGATGCGCACCGGCTTGGGAGCCGGCGTCATCCTTACCTCTCCAAAGGGCGACAAGCTCAGATACACGCTGCAGATCCACTTCGCCGCCTCCAACAACGTAGCCGAGTACGAGGCGCTCATACACGGACTCCGGCTTGCCAAGGAGCTTGGTATTCGCCGGATCCTGTGCTATGGCGACTCGGATTTGGTGGTGCAGCAGTCTTCTGGCGACTGGGACGCCAAGGACGCGAACATGGCGAGCTACCGTTTCCTAGTGCAGCAAATCAGCGGGTACTTCGACGGTTGTGAGTTCCTCCACGTGCCGCGAGCCGACAACGAGCCAGCAGATGCCCTGGCCCGAATAGGCTCCACGCGGCAAGCAATACCAGCCGGCGTCGCCCTGCAGCGCCTCCTCAAGCCTTCATCAAGCCGTCTCCGGAATCCGACTCCATTTTCGTGCCGCCTAACCCCGAGGGGGCCGGGTCCGGCTTGAAGAATCAAGCAGCTGGCCCGGGGACTTCAATATTCGGCCCGGGGACTGCAGCAGCCGGCCCGGGGGCTGCAGTAGCCGGCCGGGGACTTCTTCAGCACAGGAAGCGGCGGCCGACTCCAGCGCTGCACTGCCCAACCTGCCCACCCTGGTGGCTCTGGCCACATTGGTGGCTGAGGAGGTCGCCGCCCATCATGGGCCCACGCGATCCGCAACTTTCTGGTGAACCATGACCTGCCGGCCGACAAAAACGAAGCAAGACAAGTTCAGCGCCGGGCTGGAGCATACACAATCGTCAACAGAGAGCTTGTCAAGCGCAGCGCCACCGGAGTCTTGCAGCAATGCGTCGAGCAGGAGAAAGGCATCGCGATCCTCAGGGATATACACCAAGGAGAATGCGGCCACCACGCCGCATCAAGATCACTGGTCGCCAAAGCCTTCCGCCACGGTTTCTTCTGGCCTACTGCTTTGGACGATGCCAAAGAGCTAGTCAAACACTGCAAAGGCTGCCAGCTTTTCAGCTCGCAGCAACACATGCCGGCTTCGACACTCAAGACCATTCCCATCACCTGGCCCTTTGCCATCTGGGGATTGGATATGGTGGGCCCATTCAAGATGGCGCGCGGCGGCATGACACATTTGCTCGTCGCCGTTGACAAATTCACCAAGTGGATCGAGGCGAGGCCGATCAAGAAGCTGAATGGGACGACTGCAGTGACATTCATTGCAGATATAACAACCCGGTACGGCGTACCGCACAGCATCATCACCGACAACGGCACGAACTTTGCCAAAGGTGCCCTGGCACGGTTCTGCGCTGCGCAAGGTATCCGGCTGGACCTTGCGTCAGTCGCCCACCCACAGTCAAACGGCCAAGTGGAGCGAGCAAATGGCCTCATTCTGTCCGGCATCAAGCCTCGACTGGTCGTACCCCTGGAGCGTTCAGCCGGCTGCTGGCTCGATGAGCTGCCGGCTGTCCTATGGAGTCTGCGCACTACTCCCAACAGATCAACCGGCTTCACTCCCTTCTTCCTTGTATGTGGTGCCGAGGCGGTCATCCCAATAGACATCGAGTTCGACTCGCCTCGGGTAACCATGTACACGGAAGCGGAAGCCAAAGAAGCACGAGAAGACGGCGTCGACCTGCTGGAAGAGGCCCGGCTGTTAGCCCTCAGCCGGTCCGCCATCTACCAGCAGGGTCTGCGCCGCTACCATAGCCGGAGGGTCCGCCCAAGATCCTTCCAGGAGGGCGACCTTGTGCTCCGGCTGATCCAGCGAACAGCCGGCCAGCACAAGCTCGCAGCCCCCTGGGAAGGCCCCTTCATCATCAGCAGAGCCTTGGGCAATGACGCCTACTACCTCATCGACGCGCAGAAGCCGAAGGCACGCAAGAGAGACGACTCCGGCAAGGAGTCGGAGCGACCGTGGAACGCAAATCTCCTTCGGAAGTTTTACAGTTAAAGCGCAGTATGTGTCATGCCCACTTTTGTACTTAGTATGATACAGTAGGCTCCCCGAGAAAGACTCGGGGACTGCCACCCGTTGTTTTACGAATGAAAGTTATCATGCGTATGATATTACCTTTTCATTTATTTTGTCCGGTACCGGGTCCGACGAGTCGGACCGGGGACTAGCCGACTAGAGTTAAATTAGGAGCCTCACCCGCAGTCAGACAAGTAATGTGCCGACACCCAGGCTTGGCTCTTGCCGAAATCGCAGCTCGAAGAACCGACTGCCCGGCTGGCAAGAGTCACCAGCCGGAAAGGGTGCGCACATGAAAAACGGCTAGGGACGAAACAGGCTCGCATATATAACAAAAGCCGGCTTGCTGCCTCCCGCCGACCGGCTACCAGAGTAGCCGGCCGGCCGACTTACATTCAGTCTACTTCAAATCCAAGAAAACTCAAGTACTTGCCTTCCCAAAGAGGGAAGGCGACAAAGGAAAGAGCCTAAGGACAAAAAGTACACTCGGATGAACGCCAACACATGCATATATTAATATATTACACAAAAAGCCTCCAGAGAGGTCGACACACAGCATTGTTCGATACACCCCCAGTGGGTGGAATTGCAGAAACTTAAATTTGTCCAAAAAGAAAGACAGGGACAAAAAGAACGGCAGATCAAGCCGGCGGGGTCGCAGACGAGCTAGATTAGGCGACGGAGGTAGTCGCGCCGGCTGAAGGTGCGGCCGGCTGACGAACCTCGGCTTGATCGTCGTCTCCGGCAGAGGGCGCGCTCCTGCGTGGCTCGTTGCTAGAGGCACGATCGGCTGGGGGACGGTCGGCCGCCCCACCAGTCGGCTCGGCGTCTTCGCTGTCCTCCTCCTCGTCGTCCTCGCCCTTGTCGCTGGAGGCGATCTCTTCCGCCGAGTCCTCGCTGTTCGCCGGGTTCAGCCCGAACCATTCCTCCGGCTGGGCAGCGCCATCGTCGTTGAGCTCCGGCGCGAAGACGCTGGTGTCGGTACACTCGGCGATCATCGAGGCGCGCTGCGCGATCGCTGGCCGCACCTCCTCCAGCTCGGCGTCGGCTTCCGACCGCCACGTCCGCAGCTGGTCCAGGCTTAGCCCTGGGTACCACGCGCGGACGAACTCCAGCGCGCGCCCGGCTCCAAGACGGGCCGCGGACGCCTTCCAGGCCTCGAAGCGGCCGACTGCGACTTCGAGCCAGTCGGCCGTCCGGCTTGGGGTCCGGGGAATTGCCTGGCCGGGCCAGAGCGCGGCCAGCATCGTCGCCCCGGCGCGTTGGAGCCGGCGGAGCAACCGGTGGGCCGGCTGCAGCCGCGCCTGGACGGCGATAAGCTGCTCCGACAATGTCCGGTTCGCATCCGGCGGAATCACGACCCCGGCTTGACGGCGCTCCTCGCGGTAGGCTTCGATGGCTTGGGCGGCAAGGACAGACTGGCCGGGGAAGTACTCTGCGCAAGACAGCAAACGCAAGTCAAAACAAAACCATGGGCGGCCGGCGAATGGAAGAAGAGCAAGAAAGACAGCCTACCGTCAATGAGATCCTCGACCCGGCCGAAGCCTTCTTCCAGCGCCCGGCGCGTCTCGGCCCAGCTCGCCTCCCTGGCCCCGAACTCCGCCCTCAGGGTAGCCTCGTCGTCCTGCGCCTTTTGCAGGGCCGCCTTGTGGCTCTCCTCTTGGTCGGCCAGTTTCGTCGCTAGGCGGTCGCGCTCTTGAGCCAAGTCTGCATACTCGGCGTCCTTGGCACGAAGAGCGGCCTGCACCACGCCGAGTTCCCTCCGCAGGTCGGCGTTGGCCTCTGCACGAGCAAGAAATAAAGAGAAAAATCAGCAAAGGAAAAGTCGTCAAGTAAGATCCGACCCGACTGCGCTGCAGTCGGCCCGGATCTCGGGGACTACACCCAGTGGGTGCGCTGTCGCGCCCCCATGAGAAGTTAATAATGACAAAACACTTACGCCGGCTGCTGGCGAGGTCTTCGGTCCTCTGGCTTAGCTCCCGAGCCTGGGAGTTGAAGGCGGCCGCGCGAGAGTTGTGATAATCCTGAAGATCAAAAAAAATAGTCAACATAGTCGTCTAGTAAGATCCGACCCGACTGCGCCGCAGTCAGCCCGGATCTCGGGGACTACACCCAGTGGGTGCGCTAGCGCGCCCCCATGGAAAATATTCAAAGGACCAGAGCGGTCAAGGAGTGAAGACTTACCCGGATTGCAGACCGCGTCGACAGAAACTCCTGAGTGAATTGCCTCAGGAGGCCGGCCTGTGCCTGCAGCCAGCTCCGAACCTCTTGGGCCGCGACGTTTAGCTCGCCGCTCCCTCCGCTGGGAGTCCACCCAGACGTGGCGGAGCTGGCCGCCTCCAAGGCGTCTGCCGTCCGCTCGGCTCCCGCGGCTCGGCGCGTGTCCGGCGGGGCCGTGCCCCCTCCGGCGGGCCGGCTCGCCGCTGGCTCGATCTCAAGGCCGGCTCCGGCCTCGGGCGCGGCCCGGGCCGGCTCCTCCGGCACCGCCGACGATCGGCCGCCTTCGCCTGCTCCGGCTGGCGCTGCTGGCGACGTCCTCTCTTCGGATCCCTCGTCGACCTCGTCCCTCTGCACCGGCGGCTGCTCGGGGATAATCTCCTCCGCCGTGGGCAGAGGGACGTCCGGATCCAAGGTCTAGAGGGGGATGGCGAGCAGCGGAGTCTGGCTGCGCGCGCCTTCCACCTCCGCCTCCACGGCCGCCCGCTCCGATGGAACCTCGGCCGCCGCGCTCGCTCGCCCTGGCGCCGTTTGGGCGGCCTCTCGCTCCGCCGCCGCCCGCTCGGCCGCCTCCTTCTCTCGGCGCGCCTCGCGTGCGTTGCGCTGCGTGGCTGCGTCAAGTTCGGCGCGGGGGTCTACTCGGCGGGACCCTGAGGAACCGGCGCTCGGCCCGACCACGGAGCCGGCTGGGCCTCGCTCGAGGGAGAGCGGCGCCCTGCCCAGGAGATCAGAAAAACATTCAAGGAAAGAAAACTTCAGAATAACAAGCATGCAGGCGGCTACTAGACTTACGCGGAAACTGACGGGGGCTTCTTCACCGCCTTCCGGAAGCGGGCCGCCTTCGCCGCCGCCTCCTCGCGCTTTGTGGCCGCGGCGGAGGCCTTCGGTTGCCGGCTGGCGGCGCGGGAGTTCTTCGGCTTCAAAATCGTCCGGCCAGTCGTCGAAACTGGCCGAAAGCCCGGTGCCGCCGAGCTCGGCGGCACCCCCCGTGGCGGCGTCCTCCATGGCGACGGCGGAGAGATCCAGGTCGTCGGGGTCATCCGCCGTGCGGTCCGAGGCGTACTCTCGGTCGACTCCGGCTGCCCCGGCTGGCAGCGGGAGGAGAGGATTCTGATGAAGGAAAAGATAAAAAATAGCCGCTTGGTCAGAGGCCGGCTAACCCAAGCCGGCAGACGACGAGAGGAAAAGCTTACCACAGGTGGAGGCTGGGCACGGGAGTACGGCGCCTTGCCGAATTGCCACTCGTCGGTGAGCTTCAAGTTGGCGACGTAGTTCGCCATCAGAGCCACCTCGGCGTGGGGCATCTCCCAGGTGCTCAGCCGGCAGGGATCGAACCGGCCGCTCATCTGGCACATCATGTGCGGCCGGCTTTGAAGAGGCAAGATCCGGCGCTCGACGAAGGCGGTTACCAAGTCGGACGCGAGCAGAACTTCCGACTGGATCATCACCCGAAGCCGGGAGATGGAAGCGTTCCCCGCTGGAGACAGGGACTTCGACTGGTAGCCCAGGTCCGCCGTTTCCCAGTCGGCGGGCCGGCTACGTAAGCCGGCAGATTGACGTAGTCGCCGTGCCGGGCGACGTTCTTGACGTAGAAGTAAGACTTCTGCCACAGCTTGACCGACTGGATCAGAGGAATGTGGGGGAAGGGGTTGTCGTCGCTGGCCCTCTTCATCGCGATGAAGGCGCCGCAGGGAGCCGGCACGCCGGCGGAGACGGTGCCGAGCTTGTTCTGGAACAGTTCCGCCCAGAGCTCGAGCGTCGGCAGCTCCCCCAAGTACCCTTCGCAGAGCGTGATGAAGGCCGAGAGTTGCAGCACTGCGTTGGGCGTGACGTGGTGCGGTTGGAGGTTGTAGAACTCGAGAAAGGACCGCATGAAGCTGCTCGCCGGGAAGCCGAAGCCCCGGAGGAAGTGCGTGCGGAAGACGACGCGCTCGCCTTCCTCCGGCGCCGGCGAGACCTCCTTTGCGGGCGCCAGGCGCACCTGCACGAGGTCGGCGGCGGGCAGACGCCGGGTCTGGCGGAGGAACTCGATGTGCTCGTCGTGGACGTTGGACCCGTCCCATGAGCTCGACAAAGCCAGCGACATGGCGGCGTGGGAGGGCAACGGCGCGAGACGGCGTCGGGCGCGAGGAAGAAGAAGAAGAGCAAGAAGAAGAAGAGCAGGGGGGATGGGGAGCGGGGGAGCGAACAGGCCCGTGCCTCTCCCCCTCCCCTCCTACTTGTAGGCGCGTGCGTCGGAGACGAGGAGGCGCGGCGTGGGGGATCGTGGGGATCGATCGTGCCCATCTCCCCCACGCTCGCGTTAATTACGCCCCTTGATGACGCGAGGTAACGGCCGCGGGGAGGCGAGCAGCCCTCTCGGGCCACAGAAGATCTGCGCCCGGGCCGAGGCCAGGGAGTGGCAGGCCCGGGCCTGCGGCGGCGTCCCGTCGCGCGCGTGCGATGGCAGGACTTCCCCGCCACGTGGCTCGTCATGGGGCCCGCGGCCGGTCCGCGGGTCAACCACGGTCGCTCTAATAAAGAAAAGCGCTCTGAAGTCGGCTACAACGACGCAGTCGGCCCCTCACGGTATGAAGCCGGCCAAGCTTCCCGTCCTTCCGTCCGCCGTGAAGCTCGCCCGCCTTCGGGGACTACTGTCGGGGTAAATAGCCATGGGTAGCCCAGTCGGCTTCCCCTGGCCCCTCAGAAAAAATTGTGAGCCCGTCCGGCTCATAAGAAGACTCAAGACTTAGGCCGCCTCCCCCCCTAGCCGGCTACCTTCCTAGCCGGCTTGGGGGGCGGCCCGCCCTTCCTACCCCCATGAAGAAAACTATGGAGGGCCGGCTACGACATGGCCGGCTGCGGCAAGGCCGGCTATGGCACGGCCGGCTACCGCCGGGCCGGCTCCGATAAAGCAGTCAACGCCGTACCCGCGATGTACGCATCCACTCTGCGATGATGAAGCGGGGCGTGGCTACAGTGGAGCCTGCCACCGCCAAAACCCGGAGCACGCCTGGTACAGCGCATCGTGCGGGCAACTGCAGCCCGCCCGGCGCGGCACTGTAGCCTCGGCGGCTCCGACGCCGTCCTCGACGGGCCGCCAGCGTGGCCCCCGAGGCGGTGGGCCCCTTCAGGCAGAGACATGCCGAAGGCGGCCGCACCCCCTCTCAAGCCGGCGAGACAGAGGGCCGGCTTCGCGTAGCCGGCCTGCCGCCTTCCTCGAAGGAGACGCCCATTAAGGAGACAAGGTGCGGCGGGGCTACAGTAATCGCCCGCCAGGGCGGCGTTACTGTAGCCATGCTTACCCCGACCAAGCCTGCGCCAACAAACGCGGAGCGACAGTAACCGGCTGCCGACAAGGCCCTGGCCGGTGGGGCCGGCTTGTCGACCCAGGAGCCGGCAGTCGGCGGGACCCACCAGCCGGCGGGCCCCAGAAGCCGGCGGAGGAGCCGGCGAGCATAGTCGCCGACAGCTGGGCCCCGCGCCTAGTCGGATTACCATTGTACCCCCGGGGGGTAGGCCTATATAAACCCCCCGGTGCACCCATGCAAAAGGGGAACTCTTTTTCTAGACATAGACACTTACGAGGAGAAGAGGCAGGCTGTGCTAAGCCCTTCTTCCTCCTTCCATCCCAAATAGCTCAAGGAGCATTGTAGCCACCTGTGAACTTAGTAACCATGCGGAGACCCCGCAGAGCAGCAGTAGGGGTGTTATCTCCCCGGAGAGCCCTGAAGCTGGGTAAGATTCGCCGGCGTGCATGTCTACGCCTCATCCCGTTTCCAGGCACCGGCGACGTTCTTTTGGCCCCCGCAATGATAAGCCACCCGTTGGCATATGTCGATCCTACCACCCGACACCGTACCACGTACCTATTCCTTTTTGGAGTCTGAAATGTTCCGAAAAGTGTTCCTTATCTATTCCTCCGGGGTTATGGTTTCAATAATATTAGTTTCAACACTTATAGGATTACCTGAGATATAATGTTTGATTCTTTGGCTGTTCACCACCCTCGGATTTGTGCCTTCGAAGTTGTTGATTTTTATGGCACCGGAACGATAGACCTCCTCGATAGCGTAAGGACCTTCCCATTTAGAGAGAAGTTTGCCTGCAAAAAATCTTAAAATGAGAGTTGTATAGCAATACATAATCACCTACATTGAACTCACGCTTTTGTACCCTTTTGTCATGCCATCTTTTAACTTTTTCTTTGAACATTTTGGCATTCTCATAGGCCTGGGTTCTCCATTCATCAAGTGAGCTAATGTCAAATAACCTCTTCTCACCGGCAAGTTTGAAATCATAATTGAGCTCTTTAATGGCCCAATATGCCTTATGTTCTAGCTCAAGAGGTAAGTGCCATGCTTTGCCATAAACCATTTTATACGGGGACATACCCATATGATTTTTGTATGCAGTTCTATAATCCCATAATGCATCATCAAGTTTCTTGGACCAATTCTTTCTAGATCTATTAACAGTCTTTTGCAAAATTAATTTGAGCTCTCTATTACTTAATTCTACTTGACCACTAGACTGTGGGTGATATGGAGATGCAATTCCATGATTAACATCATACTTAACAAGCATTTTACGAAAGGCACCATGAATAAAATGTGAACCACCACTAGTCATTAAATATCTAGGGACTCCAAACCTCGGAAAAATAACTTCTTTAAGAATCTTAATAGAGGTGTTATGATCAGCACTACTAGTTGGAATAGCTTCTACCCACTTAGTAACGTAATCAACAACAACTAAAATATGTGTATACCCATTAGAGGAAGGAAACAGTCCCATATAATCAAAGCCCCAAACATCAAATGGTTCAATAACAAGTGAATAATTCATAGGCATTTCTTGACATCTACTAATATTACCAATTCTTTGACATTCATCACAAGACAAGACAAACTTACGGGCATCCTTGAAGAGAGTAGGCCAATAAAAACTGGATTGCAATACCTTATGTGTAGTTCTATCTCCAGCATGGTGTCCTCCATAGGCTTCGGAGTGACACTTGCGTAGGATATGTTCCTGTTCATGCTCAGGTACACAACGTCTAATAACACCATCTACTCCTTCTTTATAAAGATGTGGGTCATCCCAGAAGTAATGCCTTAAATCATAAAAGAACTTTTTCTTTTGCTGGTATGTGAAACTAGGTGGTATAAATTTAGCAACAATATAATTAGCATAATCAGCATACCATGGAGCAGTACGAGAAGCATTTATGACATTTAATTGTTCATCAGGAAAGCTATCATTGATGACCCACAAGTATAGGGGATCTATTGTAGTCCTTTCAATAAGTAAGAGTGTCGAACCCAACGAGGAGCAGAAGGAAATGATAAACGGTTTTCAGCAAGGTATTCTCTGCAAGTACTGAAATAAGTGGTAACAGATAGTTTTGTGCTAAGATAATTTGTAACGAGCAACAAGTAACAAAAGTAAATAAAGTGCAGCAAGGTGGCCCGATACTTTTGGTAGCAAAGGACAAGCCTGGACAAACTCTTATATAAGGAAAAGCGCTCCCGAGGACACATGGGAATATCGTCAAGCTAGTTTTCATCACGTTCATATGATTCGCATTCGGTACTTTGATAATTTGACATGTAGGTGGACCGGTGCTTGGGTCTTGTTCTTACTTGAACAAGCATCCCTCTTATGATTAACCTCTATTGCAAGCATCCGCAATTACAACAAAAGTATTAAGGTAAACCTAACCACAGCATGAAACATATGGATCCAGATCAGCCCCTTACGAATGCAATGCATAAACTAGGGTTTAAGATTCTGTCACTCTAGCAACCCATCATCTTCTTATTACTTCCTAATGCCTTCCTCTAGCCCAAATAATGGTGAAGTGTTATGTAGTCGATGTTCACATAACACCACTAGAGGCTAGACAACATGCATCTCATTAAATATCGAACGAATGCCAAATTCACATGACTACTAATAGCAAGACTTCTCCCTTGTCCTCGGGAACAAACGTAACTACTCACAAAGCATAAACATGTTCATAATCAGAGGGGTATTAATATGCATATAGGATCTGAACATATGATCTTCCACCAATTAAACCAACTAGCATCAACTACAAGGAGTAATTAACACTACTAGCAACCTACTAGCACCAATCTCGGACTTGGAGACAAGAATTGGATACAAGAGATGAACTAGGGTTTTGGGATGAGATGGTGATGATGAAGATGTTGATGGAGATTGCCCTCTCCCAATGAGAGGAGCGTTGGTGATGACGATGGCGATGATTTCCCCCTCCGGGAGGGAAGTTTCCATGGCAGAACAGCTCTGCCGGAGCTCTAGATTGGATCCACCAAGGTTCTGCCTCGTGGCGGCGGAGTTTTGTCCCGAAAGGTTGCTTCTTATTTTTTTTCTCGACGAAAGACTTCATATAGGAGAAGATGGTGAAAGTGCAACTATCCCTAGGTGGTTTTGGTAATTCATAACAACATATAGCTCATTAAGCTAATGCTATTCCAAGATGATCATTTCAGGAAAGCTCAATGACTGGCATGGCATGGATGGTGAAAGTGGAACCCTCAAAATGCTAAGGACAAAGGATTGGCTCTAGCTCATATGCTCAAGAATCTTCATTTTACATTTTAGTGATCCAAGATCACATTGAGTCTTTAGGAAAAGCCAATACTATCAAGGAGGGATGAGGTGTTGCTTAATGAGCCTCTTGCTTCAAGTGCTTAATGATATGCTCCAAAACCCTCAACTACTTTCCCATAACCACATTTGACCTAAACCCAAAGCCAAACTCGGACCTACCGATTCTTTCAACCCGGCACCACCGAGTTTCACTTGGCATAGCCATTGCCAAACCCTAAGCAAATCGGTTCTACCGATAGGGATCTCGGTCTCACCGAGATGGGATTGCAATCTCTCTGTTTCCTTTTCGTAACTTTTCGGTCTCACCGAAAGAGCGGATTGGTCCCACCGAGATTGCAATGTAAACTCTCTGTTTCCTTTTTGTAACATTTCGGTCTCACCGAAAGAGCAAATCGGTCCCACCGAGTTTACCTGACCAACTCTCTGGTTAGCTTATTACCAAAATCGCTCTCACCGAGTTTGTGTAATCGGTCTCACCGAGATTACGTTATGCCCTAACCCTAACCATATCGGTCCTACCGAGTTGCATGTCAGTCCCACCGAAAATCTCTAACGGTCACTAGGTTTACTATTTCGGTCCGACCGAGTTTGTGATTCGGTCCCACCGAGATTGGTAAATTGTGTGTAACGGTTGGATTTTGTGTGGAGGCTATATATACCCCTCCACCTCCTCTTCATTCATGGAGAGAGCCATCAGAACACATCTACACTTCCAATTCATATGTTCTGAGAGAGAACCACCTACTCATGTGTTGAGGCCAAGATATTCCATTCCTACCATATGAATCTTGATCTCTAGCCTTCCCCAAGTTTCTTTCCACTCAAATCTTCTTTCCACCAAATCCAAATCCTGTGAGAGAGAGTTGAGTGTTGGGGAGACTATCATTTGAAGCACAAGAGCAAGGAGTTCATCATCAACACACCATTTGTTACTTCTTGGAGAGTGGTGTCTCCTAGATTGGCTAGGTGTCACTTGGGAGCCTCTGACAAGATTATGAGTTGAACCAAGGAGTTTGTAAGGGCAAGGAGATCGCCTACTTCGTGAAGATCTACTGCTAGTGAGGCAAGCCCTTCGTGGGCGATGGCCATGGTGGGATAGACAAGGTTGCTTCTTCATGGACCCTTCGTGGGTGGAGCCCTCCGTGGACTCGCGCAACCGTTACCCTTCGTGGGTTGAAGTCTCCATCAACGTGGATGTAGGATAGCACCACCTATCCGAACCACGGGAAAAACATCCGTCTCTCCAATTGCGTTTGAATTCTCCGAACCCTTCCCTTTACATTCTTGCAAGTTGCATGCTTTACTTTCCGCTGCCAATATACTCTTTGCATGCTTGCTTGAATTGTGTGATGATTGCTTGACTTGTCCTAAAATAGCTAAAATCTGCCAAGAACTAAAATTGGGAAAAGGTTAAGTTTTTATTTGGTCAAGTAGTCTAATCACCCCCCTCTAGACATACTTTCGATCCTACAAGTGGTATCAGAGCTTTGGTCTCCATTTGCTTTGATTTCCATAGCTTTTGGTGGTCATAGCCTTGGTTTCACAACCTAGGAGAGTATGGTGTCTAGCAAGGGAAATTATCACCATAGAGGTCCTTACTATGATGGTACTAATTTTGCTAGTTGGAAGCATAAAATGAAAATACATATTCTTGGACATAACCCCGCCGTTTGGGCTATTGTGTGTGTTGGTTTGCAAGGTGACTTTTTGATGGGAAAGAACCAAACCGTGAAGCTACCGCGAATGAGTTGAAAATGTTGCAATACAATGCTCAAGCTTGTGATATTCTCTTCAACGGATTGTGCCCCGAAGAATTCAAAAAAATCAGCCGTCTTGAGAATGCAAAGGAAATTTGGGACACTTTGATTGATATGCACGAAGGTACCAACTCCGTCAAGGAATCCAAATTGGATGTGCTTCAAAGTCAACTTGACAAGTTCAAAATAAAGGATGGTGAAGGTGTCGCTCAAATGTACTCTAGGCTTGCTCTTGTCACAAATGAGATTGCCGGCTTAGGAAGTGAAGAGATGACCGATAGATTCATCATCAAGAAGATTCTAAGAGCCTTGGATGGAAAATATGATACCGTGTGCACATTGATCCAAATGATGCCCAATTACAAAGATCTCAAGCCAACGGAAGTAATTGGAAGAATTGTTGCTCATGAGATGTTACTTAAGGGTAAAGAGGAACTTCACAACAAATCAAGTGGTGCCTACAAAGCCTCATGTGAAGCCCCTACATCATCAAGTGAGAAACAAAACTTTAATGAAGAATTGAGCTTAATGGTGAAAAACTTCAACAAGTTCTACAAGAGTAGAAGCAAAGATAGAAGCTCCAAGTCAAGGTCCTACAATGACAAAAGATCTTCTAGTCGAGAGCGAAACTGCTACAATTGTGGAAGACCCGGACACTATTCCAATGAGTGTACGACTCCCTACAAGAGAATAGAAGACTCTCCAAAAAGAAGAAGCAAAAGAGAAGAATCACCACCAAGAGAGAGAAGGACTAGAGATGATCGGTATGAACGAAGATACTCATGGAGAAGCAAGGATTCAGAAAGGAAGGAAAAGTCATCAAGGAGCTACACAAAACGAAGACATCAAGCTCATGTTGGTGAATGGGTATGCGGCTCCGACTCCGACAGCCACTCTGAGAGAAGTTATCACTCCGATTCCGAATATACTCAAGATGAGGTGTTGCCGGTCTAGCACTTGTGTCAACCAACTCCTACGACATATTTGACTCACCAAATGAAGGAATTGGAAGATGCTTCACGACCAAAGGTCCTAAGGTAACACACCCCGAGTATGTTGATTTTAATAGTGATGAAGATGACTTGTTAGGTGATGATGATTTACTTGTTGACAACTCTAGTGATGAATACTATGATGAAACGTCAATTAATCATGCTAATCAAGATAAAACGAATGACAATGATAAGGAGAAGATTGAGGCTCTAACTAAAGAACTAAACACTCTTAAGTTAGCTCATGAAACTATCTTCGAAGATCATCGAGAACTTTTAAGAGCTCATGAGAAGTTACGCTTTGAAAAGCTCAATCTTGAGCAAGAGCATGAGTTCTTAAAGGCAATCAATGATGATCTCCACAAGAAAAGTTCTTCTTACATTGCCAAGCGTTTACTCTTATCCACTTTCATGCCTCAAGTCAAGTCTAGTAACAAGAACAAGAAAGATTCTTCCTCTAGTAGTAACAATGATCATGCTAAATCCAATATTGTTGCTTCTAGTACTTCTCTTGATTCCACTAATGATTCTCTTAGCCAAGTTACACTTGAGCAAGAAAATAGCTTATTGAAGGGATTATATAGAAATGAGTGTACAAAAGCCTTGCCGGGAGTAAGCAATTTGAGGAAATTGTGCGCAAGCAAGGAAGGCACCGGAAGAATCAAGGTGTTGGTTTTGAACGAAAGTTCAATGCCAATGGAGTTGAGTGGGAAGAAGATAAATACCCCAAGACAAAGTTTGTTCCTCAACAAGAGAAGTATCCTACTTCCTTCAAGGGGACACAAGCTCAAGATGATCTTCCACCACAAGACTACAAGCAAAAAGGCAAGGACAAGCTTCAAGAGGAAATTGATGCATTTGAAGAAGGTCCTAAGACCTTAGTCAAGTGGATTCCCAAGACCACTTCAAGTTCCACTTCATCAAGTACGACTACAACTCCAAGGATTCCCATCAAGATGGTGTGGATCCAAAAGAAGAAGAACTAGAGAGTTCTTGAGGGTGACTCCCCCAACATACTTCACTCTTATCATTTTGGCAAGAACAAGTGCAATCAACTTCCACATCTTGCACTAGTTCAAGGAGTCACAAACCCTCTTGTTGGTAAGACAAGGGACAAGGTAACCTAAAAGTTTTCATGGACATCATCTTGTGTGTGCATCACTCTATGTCTATGGATATCCTTGTTTGTTCCTTGTGGGACTAACCCATGTAGGTATTGAAAGTTCAATTCACTCAAATGGATAGCTCCAAGTGATCTACATCAACATTGAGCATCCACATCTTCAACATCTACATGAAGTCATCATCGACAAAACCCAAGGTTAGTTCATCCCTCTTAGGGGGGATATCACATCTAGGGGGAGCTTTACTCTAAGACTTGAGCTAAAGCAACTCTAAAGATGTGAACACAACAATGCTTTATGTAAAAGTGGTAACCCCACTTGAGCTTAAATGATGAGTATGACCTATGATCAAGTGTTCTCACTTGACTCCTGAGTCAATATACTCATATATAGATGACCTAGTCATCGCCAATTGCTTGATAGATGCTAGAATTGGTTGTGCATGCTTTGTCACATATTTCAATTGCCATTTTATTGTGTGAGCATGTTGGTTGCATATTTTACTCATTCGTGGACATCCACTTGTTGTTTTGATTGTTTGGTTTTATTTCCTTTTGCCAAGTGGATGGACAAGAATGCCTAAGAACCTCCTCTAGCTATCTATGCTTTTCTTGTCTCAAACTCTATTCATGCTACATCACAAAATTTGATCAAGTCAGATTTGAACCACTCTGTGTGAGGAGCACTCAGAGTCCCCGATTCGTCATAGACTTAAACTTCCAAAACCTCTTTGTGATTCTCGGTCTGACCGATATCCTACTTTCGGTCCTACCGAGATCATTAAGTTGATCTGAATTTTCGATCTCGGTGCAACCGATTTGAATCATTCGGTCACACCGAGTTGCAATAACTGTATACAGTTTTGCATCTCGGTGCCACCGAGTTGTTCCACTCGGTCACACCGACAGGGTCGGGCTATATATAGGCACGGGCAAAAATTTGGAAATTTCTCCGAACCCCTTCGCCCGCGCGATAGCTCGCTCTGCCAACGTGGTCTCCGGATCGTCTCCTCACCGCTAGGTGCCTCCAGTCGCTGGTCTCCATCGCCGTCAACGGAATTCAACCCCGCCGTTGCCGCTGTAGCGAGTCTCCGCCGAACTAGGGTATGGACTCGATCTTTGTGCTATCCCCAATCTGATTCCTAGCACATTGTGATCTTATTGTTTCTAGCCACGATTGAAACACTCCTATCCAGTCAATGCGTTCGTCGAATAGGATTGATTCAAAAAATTTAGGGTTAGGTTTCCGCCGACACCATCTCGGACCCACCGAGTTGAAAAACTCGGTCCCACCAATTTGGCTCATGCCATTGCACAAGTGAGACTCGGTCTGACCGAGAATTACTAATCAGTGTGACCGATTTTGGAACTTTGTGAAACCCTAGCAGTCTCGGTGCCACCGAACTGTGACTCGGTCTGACCGAGTTCACTAGTTTAGGTTCCAAAACTGCTTCGGTATCACCGAGTTTAAAAATCGGTAGATCCGAAATGATTTCTGTGGGAAACTAAAACTAAGATTTTGAATCATTCTTTTGCAAAAATCTCTGCATTTTGTGATGCTCATCCACTCTACCTCATCTATAAACTATTCATAGGGTCAGCAGTCAGCTTGTTCATCATGTCAGATCAGAGTGACAGCCAGAATGTGTCAGAACAGCAAGTGCACATGAGTGAGGGCACTAGTCCCTCCAGTTCTTTAGATGAAGGCAGCAGGAGCACCCCTAGCAACCTGCCAAAAGCTGCCACCAGACAAAGGAAGAAGAGAACCTCAGATTCAGAGGATGAAGACTATGTGGCAGAAGAGGAAGCAACTTCCAAGAGAGTTGTGCTCAAGAAGGAATATGGCCCAGCACAGAGCACAAAGCCAGGGATGAAAGTCAAAAGGCCAGCAGGAAGGCAGCCTACGCCAAAGGCCAGAGCCTCAACTCAGATTCCTGAAAAGCCTGAACCCAAAGAGGCTGCTGCAGAAGGAAGAGGAGGAAGGATAGGATCAAAAAGACCACTGCTAGAGTGTTTGGGAGATCCTCAATCATGAGAGATTCTGAAGAGGAAGAGGAAGAAGAGGTTGCTCCACCAGCACCTAAGGCACCTAAGCTTATGGGTGATGCTATCAGGACAGGGGCTGCTGCATCAAAGCCCAAAGAAGCACCCAAAGCTGCCTCCAAGCCCAAGTCAGCTCCAAAGAGGAATACAAGGAGCATACCAGCTGCTGAGAAGAACAAGGCCCCAGTGCCTGACATTGCTGAGGAAGAAGAAGGTCAAGTGCTCAAGAAGCTTAAGCCCAAGATCCCAGACCACAATGATGCTCATCCTGTGGCTGAGAACATGAAAATCAGAAGAGATTCAGGGCTCAGGAAGTGGAGAGAAGCAGATCCGTATGCTTCAAGAAGAAGAACTGCTGTTGATTACAGGTTTCACACCAAGGAACATCAAGATTTTTATGAGACAGTGTTGCTAGATAAGAAGCCCATAGTGTGTGACATGAGATGGGTTGATTGGGAGTACATCAAGGACAATGAAGAGCACTATCCTGGAGTGCAAGACAGCTTCAAAGCTTGTGGAGTAGCATACTTTGTTGGGCAGAAGCTCACAAAGTGGAATGAAGAGCTGATCATGCAGTTCTACTCCACAACACACTTCTATCCAGATGGAAGGATTGTGTGGATGTCTGAAGGTACGAGGTACCAATCTACAGTTGCTGAGTGGGCACAACTCATCAATGCCCTAAAGGAAAATGAAGATGACTTGGATGTCTATGCCAAGAAGAAGATGGATCACAATTCCATGTCTAACATGTACAAGGAGATCCCCAATGAAGCTCTTGAAACGTTCAAGTTTGGCTCAGTACATTATCTTCTGTCAGGGCTGCCAACCATTAACTGGATCCTTAGGCACACCTTATTGCCTAAGTCAGGAGATCACAAGATGATCAGAGGCCATGCAATAAATTTGCTTCATATATTTGATGTGCCACAGAAGTTCAAGGTGATGAGCCTCATGGCTGAGACCATTAAGAGGACAGCAGCTGATCAGAAGAGGAGTTGTGGATATGCCCCACAAATTCAGGAGTTAATCAACTCAAAGATGGGCACAGGCACATACTTGTTGGACAAGGAACATTTGCCTATTCATCCAGATTTTGAAGAAAATCAAGTTGTGATGAATGAGAATGAACCATCATCAGTTCAAGCACAAGCAAAGAAGGAGAAGGCAAGGAAGGAGAAAGCTGCCAAGATGCCAACTCAAGAGGAGGCATCTGAGTATTTCCTGAAAACCAAACAAGAGCAGCTTGGTTACTTGATTGCATCCACATTGAGGATTGAGAAAGGACTGGCCACCCTCACTCAGAATCAGCAGAGCTTAGAGAGGATCATAGAACAAAAGTTCTATGGCATGGATGTCAAAGTAACAGAGATTCAGTCTGCAGTGGAGCAACTTCAAGATGACATGCAGGGGAGGAGAGGGAAGACTACAACTGATGCATTTGCCAGAGTGCCACGAGCTCCGAGGTCGACTGCAGTGCCAGTTCCTGACACCAGAGCCACCACCTCAGCTCCAGCTACAGCACCAGCCCAACCAGCTCCAGCATCTACTTCAGCTTCAACTCCAACCACGTCTATAGAAGGATTCGTCCTTGGAGTGATCCAGACTCCACCACCACCAGAAGATCAAGCCTGAGAGTCAATCTAGCACTATGCATTTTCTAGGAACTTTTTGGTAACTTGTTGCCAAAGGGGGAGAAAAATGTATAGATCATAGGCTTCGAGAGAGAGAGAGAGTGTTGCTTTTATTCTCTCTTGCTTTATTTGGTGTTTTTCAAACTTTGTTTGCTTTTGGTTGAGATACTATGATATGCTTGTGAGACATTGATGATCATGTGTTTGATCATAAGCTACACTTATGCATGCTTGATATATCTTATCTATCTTATGCGATCATTCACTTTCTTTGGTGATGAGTGCATGTATTTCATTCTTATCTTTTTGAGTGCTCCATCAAGATGTATGTGACATGGAAGAGTAACCCATGACTCTAACTCTTTGTGCATTTGCAGTCCAAAGCAAATTTTAAATATGCACAAATTTAGGGGGAGCTCTTACTTATCACATACTTCTCAAAGCAACGATATATTTCATTCTTATTATTTGTCGAAGCTTTGATCTATATGTTGTCATCAATTACCAAAAAGGGGGAGATTGAAAGTGCAACTATCCCTAGGTGGTTTTGGTAATTCATAACAACATATAGCTCATTGAGCTAATGCTATTCCAAGATGATCATTTCAGGAAAGCTCAATGATTGGCATGGATGGTGAAAGTGGAACCCTCAAAATGCTAAGGACAAAGGATTGGCTCTAGATCATATGCTCAAGACTCTTCATTTTACATTTTAGTGATCCAAGATCACATTGAGTCTTTAGGAAAAGCCAATACTATCAAGGAGGGATGAGGTGTTGCTTAATGAGCCTCTTGCTTCAAGTGCTTAATGATATGCTCCAAAACCCTCAACTACTTTCCCATATCCACATTTGACCTAAACCCAAAGCCAAACTCGGACCTACCGATTCTTTCAACCCGGCGCCATCGAGTTTCACTTGGCATAGCCATTGCCAAACCCTAAGCAAATCGGTTCTACCGATAGGGATCTCGGTCTCACCGAGATGGGATTGCAATCTCTCTGTTTCCTTTTCGTAACTTTTCGGTCTCACCGAAAGAGCAGATCGGTCCCACCGAGATTGCAATGCAAACTCTCAGTTTCCTTTTTGTAACATTTCGGTCTCACCGAAAGAGCAAATCGGTCCCACCGAGTTTACCTGACCAACTCTCTGGTTAGCTTATTACCAAAATCGCTCTCACCGAGTTTGTGTAATCGGTCTCACCAAGATTACGTTATGCCCTAACCCTAACCATATCGGTCCTACCGAGTTGCATGTCAGTCCCACCAAAAATCTCTAACGGTCACTAGGTTTACTATTTCGGTCCGACCGAGTTTGTGATTCGGTCCCACCGAGATTGGTAAATTGTGTGTAACGGTTGGATTTTGTGTGGAGGCTATATATACCCCTCCACCTCCTCTTCATTCGTGGAGAGAGCCATCAGAACACATCTACACTTCCAACTCACATGTTCTGAGAGAGAACCACCTACTCATGTGTTGAGGCCAAGATATTCCATTCCTACCATATGAATCTTGATCTCTAGCCTTCCCCAAGTTGCTTTCCACTCAAATATTCTTTCCACCAAATCCAAATCCTGTGAGAGAGAGTTGAGTGTTGGGGAGACTATCATTTGAAGCACAAGAGCAAGGAGTTCATCATCAACACACCATTTGTTACTTCTTGGAGAGTGGTGTCTCCTACATTGGCTAGGTGTCACTTGGGAGCCTCCGACAAGATTGTGGAGTTGAACCAAGGAGTTTGTAAGGGCAAGGAGATCGCCTACTTCGTGAAGATCTACCGCTAGTGAGGCAAGTCCTTCGTGGGCGATGGCCATGGTGGGATAGACAAGGTTGCTTCTTCGTGGACCCTTCGTGGGTGGAGCCCTCCGTGGACTCGCGCAACCGTTACCCTTCGTGGGTTGAAGTCTCCATCAACGTGGATGTAGGATAGCACCACCTATCCGAACCACGGGAAAAACATCTATGTCTCCAATTGCGTTTGAATTCTCCGAACCCTTCCCTTTACATTCTTGCAAGTTGCATGCTTTACTTTCCGCTGCCAATATACTCTTTGCATGCTTGCTTGAATTGTGTGATGATTGCTTGACTTGTCCTAAAATAGCTAAAATCTGCCAAGAACTAAAATTGGGAAAAGGTTAAGTTTTTATTTGGTCAAGTAGTCTAATCACCCCCTCTAGACATACTTTCGATCCTACTGATGGTCATCGGAGTGCCACCAAGGGGCCCACGAGGTAGGGGGCGCCCCCCACCCTCGTGAGCAGGGTGTGGGCCCCCTGGTCTTCATCTTTGGCGAGGATTTTTCATTATTTATTATAAGGTGTTCTGTGGAGTTTTAGGACTTTTGGAGTTGTGCAGAATAGGTCTCTAATATTTGCTCCTTTTCCAGCCCAGAATTCCAGCTGCCGGCATTCTCCCTCCTTATGTAAACCTTGTAAAATAAGAGAGAATAGCCATAAGTATTGTGACATAATGTGAAATAACAGCCTATAATGCAATAAATATCGATATAAAAGCATGATGCAAAATGGACGTATCAATCATCAATAGGTAGTGGGTCATCAAGAACATTCTTTAACCTAGACAAGTTGTCTGCAACGGGGTTCTCAGCTCCCTTTCTATCAATAATATGCAAATCAAATTCTTGTAGTAGGAGAACCCATCTAATAAGTCTAGGTTTAGCATCTTTCTTTTCCATAAGATATTTAATAGCATCATGATCAGTGTGAATAGTTACTTTAGAATCAACAATATAAGGTCTGAACTTATCACAAGCAAATACAACTGCTAAGAATTTCTTTTCAGTAGTAGCATAATTTCTCTGGGCATTGTCTAGAGTTTTACTAGCATACTGTATAACATTCAATTTCTTATCAACTCTTTGTCCTAGAACAGCCCCTACAGCATAATCACTAGCATCACACATAATTTCAAAGGGTAAATTCCAATCAGGTGGCTAAACAATAGGTGCCAAAATTAATGCTTTCTTAAGTATTTCAAATGCTTCTACACAATCATCATCAAAGACAAAAGGAATATCCTTTTGTAATTGGTTAGTCAGAGGCCGAGAAATTTTTGAGAAGTCCTTAATGAACCTCCTATAAAAACCTACATGATCTAGAACACTTCTTATACCTTTGATGTCCTTGGGACACGGCATCTTTTCAATAGCATCAACTTTAGCTTTGTCAACTTCAATACCTCTTTCAGAAATTTTATGCCCCAAGACAATACCTTCATTAACCATAAGTGGCACTTCTCCCAATTTAATACAAGATTAGTTTCTTCACATCTCTGCAAAACTCGATCAAGGTTGCTCAAGCAATCACCAAAAGAGGATCCATAAACGGAGAAATCGTCCATGAAAACCTCACAAATCTTTTCACAAAAGTCATAGAATATAGCCATCATGCATCTTTGAAAGGTAGCGGGTGCATTACATAAAACAAAAGGCATACGTCTATAAGAAAAGGTACCGAAAGGGCAAGTAAACATGGTCTTAGCTTGATCATCAGCTGACACAGGTATTTGAGAGAAACCAGAGTAACCATCTAGAAAGAAAAAATGTGTATGTTTGGATAATCTTTCTAGCATTTGATCAATAAAAGGCAAAGGGTAATGATCTTTTTTAGTAGCTTTATTTAATTTGCGGAAATCAATTACCATCCTATAACCTGTAATAATTCTTTGTGGGATCAATTCATGTTTATCATTAGGAACAACGGTAATACCTCCCTTTTTAGGGACACAATGGACATGACTTACCCACTGACTATCAGCAATGGGATAAATTATACCTGCCTCAAGGAGTTTTAATATTTCCTTTCTTACCACTTCTTTCATCTTAGGATTTAGCCGTCGTTGGTGATCAATAACTGGTTTGGCATCCTTCTCCAAATTTATTTTGTGTTGACATGGAGTGGGACTAATGCCCTTAAGATCATCAAGAGTATATCCAATAGCAGCACGGTGCTTCTTCAAAGTTTTCAATAATTTATTTTCTTCATGCTCTGAAAGGTTAGCACTGATAATAACCGGATATATCTTCTTTTCATCAAGATAAGCATATTGAAGAGTATCAGGTAATGGTTTAAGCTCAAACACGGGATCAGCCTTGGGTGGAGGAGGATCCCCTAGGATTTCAACAGGCAAGTTGTGTTTCAGAATAGGTCCTTTTTTAAAGAATACTTCATCTATTTCCCTTCTTTCATTCATGAACATAAGGGTCTACCAAATATAATGGGACAAAAGCTATCTTGTGGGGAACCAAGAACAAGAAAATCAACAGAATATTTAACCTTCCCACACAAGACTTCAACATCTCTAATAGTCCCAATCGGTGAAATAGTATCTCTATTGGCAAGCTTAATTGTAACATCGATATCTTCTATCTCAGCAGGTGCAATATCATGCATAATTTCTTTGTATAAGGTATGAGGTATTGCACTAGCACTATGTGATAGCCTGGCTTATTAGGGATGGTAGACTACTCATAACAATAAGGAATTCCTTCTTTTCCGGAAACCCATTCGGACAGAACTCCAAAGTTAAGCATGCTCAGCTTGGAGTAGTTTCAAGATGGGTGACCGACCGAGAAGTTAGTCCCGGGTGCGCACGAGTGAGGACAAAGTGCGCAGGAAAGACTAGTATTGATCTGTGGGGACAGTCTAGATCCCGCCAGGAGTAACGACCACCGGCGGGTGTGTCCGGGGCGTTACAAGTTGGTATCAGAGCCGACCCTCGCGGTTACATGGATGTTTGCGGACAGGTGTGCGGTCATGTTGTTCATGAAGTTTGTGACCTGTCGTGGCACACGGCATGGCACATGTACCGGACTGGATGCACAGACGTATGTGCCAAGAGGGAATGTTCCTATGGCCCGACGAGGATGTCGGTTCCTCTGAGTGGGGGTGTATGTGATAGCTTGGCTTATTAGGGATGGTAGACTACTCATATCAATAAGGAATCCCTTCTTTTCCGGAAACCCATTCGGACAGAACTCCAAAGTTAAGCGTTCTCAGCTTGGAGTAGTTTCAAGATGGGTGACCGACCGGGAAGTTAGTCCCGGGTGCGCACGAGTGAGCACAAAGTGCGCAGGAAAGACTAGTATTGACCTATGGGGCCAGTCTAGATCCCGCCAGGAGTAACAACCACCGGCGGGTGTGTCCGAGGCATTACACACTAGCACCCATATAACATAAACCATGATAACAATGATCTCCTATTTTAATATAAATAACAGGCATGCCTATAACAGGTGTATGTTTATCCATAGCACTAGGCTTAACAATTCTAGCAGTTTCTTCACAAAAATAAACAACTTGTCCATGAATAATATCGGCCAAGAGATCTTTGACCATAGAAATATTAGGTTCAACTTTAATTTTCTTAGGGGGTTTGTGTGTCCTAATATTACTCTTGTTGACTACAGTTGAAGCTTTAGCATGATCCTTAATTCTAACAAGGAAAGGTGGTTTCTCAACATAAGCAGTGGGAACAACAAGATCATTATAAGTGATAGTTTTTTCTTCAACTTTAATAGGTGCAACTACTTTTGTTTCAATGGGGGGATTATATTTAAACCACTTCTCCTTAGGGAGATCAACATGAGTAGCAAAAGATTCACAGAAAGAAGCTACTATCTCAGAGTCAAGTCCACATTTAGTGCTAAACTTATGGAAAACATCAGTATCCATAAATATTTAACACAATCAAACTTATGTGTCATACTTGACTCCTTACCTTTGTCGAGATACCAATCTTCAGAGTTGCATTTAATCCTCTCCAATAAATCCCATTTAAATTCAATAGTCTTCATCATAAAAGAACCAGTACAAGAAGTATCAAGCATGGAGCGATTGTCGTCAGAAAGCCGAGCATAAAATTTTTGAATAATCATTTCTCTTGAGAGCTCATGATTGGGGCATGAATATAACATTGACTTAAGCATCCTACAAGCTTGAGCGATGCTTTCTCCTTCGCGAGGACAAAAATTATATATATAATTACGATCACGATGAACAAGATGCATAGGATAAAACTTCTGGTGAAATTCCAATTTCAATCGCTTATAGTCCCATGATCGCATATCATCACATAGCCTATACCATGTCAATGCGTCTCCCTTCAAAGATAAAGGGAAGACCTTCTTCTTGATAACATCATCGGGCATACCTGCAAGCTTAAATAATCCACAAACTTCATCCACATAGATTAAGTGCAAATCAGGATGCAATGTTCCATCTCCTGCAAAAGGATTAGCTAGCAGTTTCTCTATCATACCCGAAGGAATTTCAAAGTAAACATTTTCAATAGGTTCATTAGGTTGAGGGGTAACTAATTGTGGTTCCGGATGAGGTGAAGATACCCCGAACAAACCCCTCAAAGGATTATGTTACATAGTAATAAGTGACAGTAAATTTCAGCACACTATATAAAATTTTCCTTACCAAATTCCACCTACCAAAGCTGCTTCACTCCCCGGCAACGGTGCCAGAAAAGAGTCTTGATGACCCACAACTGTAGGGGATCTATCATAGTCTTTTCGATAAGTAAGAGTGTCGAACCCAACGAGGAGCAGAAGGAAATGATAAGTAGTTTTGAGTAAGGTATTCTCTGCAAGCACTGAAATTATCGATAACAGATAGTTTTGTGATAAGGTAATTTGTAACGAGTAGTAAGTAATAAAAATAAATAAGGTGCAGAAAGATGGCCCAATCCTTTTTGTAGCAAAGGACAAGCCTGGACAAACTCTTATATGAAGGAAAGCGCTCCCGAGGACACATGGGAATTAGCGTCAAGCTAGTTTTCATCACATTCATATGATCCGTGTTCGGTACTTTGATAATTTGATATGTGGGTGGACCGGTGCTTGGGTACTGCCCTTACTTGGACAAGCATCCCACTTATGATTAACCCCTATTGCTAGCATGTGCAACTACAACAGAAGTATTAAGGTGAACCTAACCATAGCATGAAACATATGGATCCAAATCAGCCCCTTATGAAGCAACACATAACCTAGGGTTTAAGCATCTGTCACTCTAGCAACCCATCATCTACTTATTACTTCCCAATGCCTCCCTCTAGGCCCAAACAATGGTGAAGTGTCATGTATTCGACGTTCACATGACACCACTAGAGGGACGATGAAAGGATCGATATAGTTGACTAGAGGGGGGTGAATAGGCAACTAAAAATTTTTAGCTTTTCTTTAACAATTTAAACTTTGCATCAAAGTAGGTTGTCTAGATATGCAACCTAAGTGAGCAACCTATATGATGCAACAAAGATAAGTACACAAGCAAGCTAGAGATATATCACAAATAAGCTTGCACAAGTAAAGGCATGAGATAACCAAGAGTGGAGCCGGTGGAGACGAGGATGTGTTACCGAAGTTCCTTCCCTTTGAGGGGAAGTACGTCTTCGTTGGAGCGGTGTGGAGGCACAATGCTCCCCAAGAAGCCACTAGGGCCACCGTATTCTCCTCACGCCCTCACACAATGCGAAATGCCGTGATTCCACTATTGGTGCCCTTGGAGGCGGCGACCGAACCTTTACAAACAAGGTTGGCACAAACTCCACAACTCAATTGGAGGCTCCCAACGACACCACGAAGCTTCATCACAATGGACTATGGCTCCACGGTGACCTCAACCGTCTAGGGTGCTCAAACAACCAAGAGTAACAAGATCCGCAAGGGATTAGTGGGGGGAATCAAATTTCTCTTGGTGGAAGTGTAGATCGGGGCCTTGTCAACCACTCCCGAGCAAATCAACAAGTTTGATTGGCTAGGGAGTGAGATCGGGCGAAAATGGAGCTTGGAGCAACAATGGAGCTTAGGGTTGGAAGAGGTAGTCAACTAGAGGAAGAAGACACCCCTTTTATAGCTTAGGACAAAAATCCAACCGTTATCCACCTACCAGCCCGCGACCAGCGGTACTACCGCCCCAGACCAGCGCTACTACCGCAAGGCCATGCGGTACTTCCGCTCCTGACAAGCGGTACTACCGCAAGGCGATGCGGTACTTCCACTCCTGACGAGCGGTACTACCGCAAGGCCATGCGGTACTACCGTGAGGAACCGCAGTACTACCGCAGCAGTAGCAGTAGCTAGGGCAGACCTGAAGCACAAGGGCTGAGGACGGTACTGCCGCACGCGCGGTACTACCGCTCCCCCTTGCGGTACTACCGCAAGGCAGGAAACCCCTAGTCTGGGAAGAGCGCGGATAAAAATACATCCGTGCCTACTTCCGCTGGAAAACGGATGAAGCAAAAATCCGATACAGTACTACCTCAGAGGAGAGGTACTACCGCCTGGCAGCTGAGCCAGGCCGCGCACGGTACTACCGCACAAGGGATGCGGTACTACCGCGGTGGCGCGGATGTAAAAAATTACATCCGCCCCTACTACCACGAAGGAGCGGTACTTGGCCTGGGGGCCACGGTACTACGGCTCCAGAGGAGCGGTACTACCGTGGGAACCTACGGTACTACCGCGCCGAAGTACGGTAATACCGCTCAAGAAGGAGCAGTACTACCGCAAGCCCATCAACAGCAGCCAGGACACAGTAAAGAGGATAAACGGAGGATGCTCCAAAGTGCAGGGGAAAGGAGGGGACAAGGAAGAAAACGTGTATGTGATGATTCCACCCAAACCTTTCCGACGCGGACCCCCTTTTAATAGTACGGCTTTCCTACGACTCAAATCTACCAAAAAGAAATGTAGAGAAAATGCCATCTGCAATAGTCTTCGAGGGGCACCAAACCGTCTTGTGCCTAGCGATGAAACGTCTGGGAAACTCAAGGCACACGATTAGTCCGCAAAAGCATTGTCATCAATCACCAAAACACCTTAGGGATAAATATGCCCTTACAATCTCCCCCTTTTCGGTGGATTGATGACAATACGGGATTTGCACAAAGGAAATAATATTAAGCAAACGCAAACCCCTCCTCTCTAGAATATAGATGGGCTCCCCCTAGATGTGTGCCAACTAGATGGGTGCTTTGGACTGCACGGCACACATTGGGATCAAAGCTCCCCCTATATTATAGAGACAAGGCATATCTTGTAAAAGTAAGGCTAACACTAGACAAGATAGCAAATACAAGCATAACATTAGTAGCACAACCATAAGCTCACTAAGATAGAATAGAGGGCATATGTCTTACACCATATGAAGGATAAGTCTCAAAGGCGCAAACCAAAACAAAGCAAACGAGGTCCAAACGACAAAGCAAACACCAAACACGACACGACTCGCAAGCACGCAAATCCCTACACTCTCTCCCCCTTTGGCATCGAGACATCAAAAAGGCAGAGAGGACACCTACACACAAGGGGTGGCCCAGGCAGAGAAATCATCCCAATGCTCCTCGTGCTCCTCATCAGACTCGGCGGCGGGGACGGTCTCCTCGATGTCCTCCTCAGAACTAGTCCACTTGAAACCTTGCTTCGCCATCCATGCAGCCTCTGGCGTGATGGCATCCTCAGAACCGCCAGAGACGTCCTCTCCAAAGAGCCTCATAACCTTCTTGTCGCGGCGGCGACTCTCCTTGGATGCCACATGAGTCATGTACTGCCCCTTTGCGTGCATGCAGAAAAGAGTCTTCATCTTGTCCTTCAACTTTTTGGCCCACGACGGCTCAAAGGAAGGTTGGGAAGACCTAGCAGCACGGTCCTCAGCAATATCCTCTGCACCAGCCTCCTCCTCACCAACAGCCCTCCTAGCAGCAGACGCCTCAGCACGAGTAGTAGTGTTGGCCCAGTTGGGCTTGACGCGGAGACTGATGGACTCATGGCGAATCCAGTCTGGAGCAAGGAACTCATCACCAGGGTATAGCCTCTCACAAGTCGTGGAGATCAACAAAAATAGGTATGGTCCATAGATAGGTACCTTGCGAGTGTACACCGCAAACCGTAGCTCACACCACATGATGTGTGAGACATCAAGTGGTTGAGTCTGAGACGTACGAGCCTCCTCGCACAGGAGCATCATGTCCGCCAGATAGGAATGAACCTTGTCCTTGTCACCAATGCGAGGGAACAGAGTGTTGCGGAAGATGCGATGCATGATATCCAGAAAAGAGTTCAGCACCCAAGTCGACTTGCCACTGGGAAGCACCTTCTCAACATAGAACGGCTGAAGCTTGTTCTTGCTAGCAGACTCAGAATTGGCATGGGGGCGAACACCAACGGGTGTGTGGACACCGTCATCAGGAACGTGGAGCAGATCCATGAGCTCCTTCTAGGTAGCAGACAACTGACGGCCATTGGTCATCCAGGTCATCCTCCGCTCATCCCCGGGGTGAAAGTGAACTGAGGCAAAGAACTGACAGATAAGCTCAGGGTCATAGTCAAGGTGGAAAGAGATCACATGTTCAATACCGAACTGCTCCACCAAATCCAGAGCTTCTCCAAAGTAGTCACGAAACTTGTCCTTCCTCAAGTGATTCATGTCTATCCACTTGACATCCACATAGGTGTTTTGCTTGTTCTTGATTACATCTAGATAAATGAGAGCCTGCTGCTTGGTCCAAAACAACTCAGTGCCTCTGAGGGTAGCACGAGCATTCACATAAGGGTTGATCTTCCAGCGTTCGATGTACTCAGTGAGGGAAATCTCGTCCATGCCCTTAGCAGGTTCCTTTTGCTTGCTGGCAGTGGTCTTGACATTGCGCTTGGGGGCACTGGAGCCCTCTGGTGCTTCATCTTGAGGATTGCGCAGTCGCTTGGAGCCAGTATCACGACTGGGATTGGAACAACGAGAGCCACCACCTAAGACACCAGAGAAAGCACACACAAAGAGCAAGAAGAATCAATGCAAAGACCACGGCAAAGCAAGGGAAACAGGTAGAAAGCATACGAGATAACTGCCACGAGGAAGATGGGACAATAACGGTTGTGCCACCTGGTCATGCGGTACTAAAATTTTAGTACCGCTCCTAGTCGCAGTAGTATCGTGTGAGGATATGGTAGTACCGTGGCTTGGAGCGTAGTAAGACCTTAGTGCCACAGAACGTGCGATAGTACCGGACAAGCGGTAGTACCGCACCAGAAGCACGGTAGTACTGCACTGCGTCAGATCCGAACCTACTTTTGAATCTGAGAAGACGCGCAAAACCACGGCGGAACTACAGTTGATCAAATCTACCACGGGACAAAATATCAAGTATAATTTCTATGCAATACTACTCTCATACAACCTTCTCTTGCAAAGACTTGGCCTAAAATCTCAAGAACACAAGCATCTCCGCAAAAACCTAGTGACAAGAGAACCAACTAGAAAGAGAGGGATTTGGGGAAAAAAAACTTGGTCCATGGCAAGAGGAAGTGGTGGGGAACGATCCCATCGGTCGGAATCCAAGGAGAGCAGCCGGAGACGGAGATCTGGCAAGGGACTCCGGCCCCGTTCTTGAGCGAGAGAGAGAGAGAGAGAGAGACGAAGTGGGGAAAACTGACGAATGGGTATGGGTAAGTTAGAACCCCCCTGTTCCCGTCCTTATCCGCACGCGCCTCCGACAGCGTGGTAGTACCGTGTATCACCGCGGTAGTACCGCTTGGGCGGAAGAACTGCACCAAAGAGGTAGGACTGCTCTCCTAGGCGGTAGTACCGCGTTGGGCCGGTAGTACCGTACTCTCACGCACGGTAGTGCCGTGGCAGGCCGCGGTAGTACCATGAGCTCAAGAAGAAGCCATTTCCAAAGACAAGAAAAGAGAGGTCTTCGCAAGGAAACTTCAAACGAATAAGACACCTCACAACAAGCTCAAACACGAAGGGAAGAAGGGGCAAGATAGCAACAAGAGACGACCATGAGACACAACCTCTCCAAAGAGAGGGCGGTGGCCGGAGCCACCTATGTTTGAGTCAATTGGTATGTCACCGCGAAGAATTATCCTTGGGCCCATGAGCAAAACTCGTCTTTGAAGCACAAGTACCATAAAAATGGCTAATGTGAAAGATTTGATCAATTTATGCATAATGGGGGGAGGGAGAGTTCATTGAGAGAACAACACTCCCCCCTATGTCCATGCCTACATCTAAACAAGACAACAAGTTGAGTATGGTGGGGTGTGCAAGGGTTCAAGCAACATTGCTCGAATCAATGATATTTAGCTCATGCCTTAACTCGTGAAATCTGGCTTCATCCAACGGCTTCGTGAAAATATCTGCAAGGTTATCATGAGTGTTGACATAGTTGAGCTCGATCTCCCCTCGCCTAATGTGATCCCGGATGAAGTGATACCGAATCGCAATATGCTTCGTCTTGAAGTGTTGCACCGTGTTGAGAGAAATCTTGATGGAACTTTCATTGTCACACCAAAGAGGCACTTTGTCACAAATGACACCGTGATCCTTTAAAGTTTGCCTCATCCATAAGAGTTGTGCACAACAACTACCGGCCGCTACATACTCCGCTTCGGTGGATGAGAGAGACAAACAACTTTGCTTTTTGGAAGACCAACTCATCAAAGAGAAACCAAGGAATTGGCACCCTCCAGAAGTGGACTTCCTATCCACTTTGTCTCCCGCCCAATCGGAGTCCGAATACCCTACAAGCTTGAAGTTTTCTCCTCTTGGGTACCATAAGCCAAAGTTTGGGGTATGAGCCAAATATCGAAAGATTCGCTTGACCGCCACATAGTGAATTTCCTGAGGTGCAGCTTGAAACCATGCACAAATTCCCACACTCAACATGATATCCGGTCTAGATGCACAAAGGTAAAGCGAGGATCCAATCATGGAGCGATATACCTTTTGATCCACCGCTTTACCATTGGGATCTATGTCAAGTTGGCACTTGGTGGGCATTGGAGTGGAAGCCGGCTTGACATCACTTAGCTTGAATCTCTTGAGCATGTCTTGAGTGTATTTGGCTTGGTTGATGAAGGTTCCTTCTCTTCTTTGCTTCACTTCGAACCCTAGAAAGAACTTCAACTCTCCCATGGAAGACATCTTGAACTTGGAGGTCATGAGAGCGGCGAATTCCTCATTGAAAGCTTTGTTAGGGGAACCAAAGATAATGTCATCAACATATAGATGGCATAGAAACAACTCCCCTTTGACCTTCTTAGTAAAAAGAGTGGGGTCGATTAGCCCAACTTCAAACCCACGATCTTGTAACAACTCGGTAAGGTGGTCATACCACGCACGTGGGGCTTGTTTAAGCCCATAGAGTGCCTTATCGAGTTGATACACATGATCGGGAAAGTAGGGATCCTCGAACCCGGGGGGTTGCTTGACATAGACCAACTCATTAATAGGACCATTAAGAAAGGCACTCTTCACATCCATTTGTTGCAACTTAAAGTTGTGATGAGAAGCATAAGCAATCAACAAACGAATGGATTCAAGGCGAGCAACGAGAGCAAAGGTTTCACCGTAGTCGATACCCTTGACTTGGGAGTAGCCTTGTGCCACCAATCTTGCCTTGTTGCGAATGATGGTCCCATGAGCATCTTGCTTGTTCTTAAATATCCACTTGGTTCCAATGACATTGTGGTTCCCCATTGGCCTTGGCACCAATCTCCACACCTTGTTGTACTCGAAGTTGTTGAGTTCTTCATGCATGGCATTAAGCCAATCCGGATCTTCGAGTGCTTCATATACCTTTTCGGGTTCAACACAAGAGGCAAACGCGTGATGTTCACAATAGTTTGCCAATTGTCTATGAGTGCTTACCCCCTTTTGAATGCTTCCAAGTACATTATTCATGAGATGACCCTTGGTGGAGAGATTGGAAGCAATCTTGGCGGCACGACGCTCCAATTCCTCCTCGGTGGTGAGTTGAGGAGCAGTCACTTGATCATCTTGAGCGACGTCTTGAGCTTGTTCTTGATCTTGAACTTGCTCGGAGGAGAGAACTTGACCTTGGGCATCACTTGGTGTGTCAACACCGTCTTGAGCATGATCTTGCCCTTGGTCTTGTTCACGAGGATGAGGGCCTTCACTTTGTTCTTCGTAAGCATGTGGGCCTTGGTTTGGTGATGGCTCCACTTGAGTGGAGCATTGTCCTTCTCCTTCGGCCACAAGGGGTTCCTCAATGGGTAGGATAAAACCAACACCCATTCTTCTTATGGCTTGAGGAGGAATTTCATCACCTACATCACAAGTGCCACTTTGCTCCACTTGGGAGCCATTATTCTCATCAAACTCCACGTTACACGTCTCCTCAATAAGTCCCGTGGATTTATTGAGGACACGGTAAGCATGAGAGTTTGTAGCATAACCAACAAATATGCCCTCATAAGCTCTAGCCTCAAATTTAGACAACTGAACACCTTTCTTGAGAATGAAACACTTACACCCGAACACCCGAAAGTACTTAAGGTTGGGCTTGTTACCGGTGAGTATCTCATATGGAGTCTTGTTCAAGCCCTTGCGGAGGTAGAGCCGATTGGATGCATGACACGCGGTGTTGATGGCTTCGGCCCAAAAGTTGTATGGAGACTTGAACTCCGCCATCATGGTCCTTGCCGCATCCATCAACGGCCGGTTCTTCCTCTCTGCAACACTGTTTTGTTGAGGGGTGTAAGGTGTGGAATATTGATGCTTGATCCCCTCATCACTAAGAAACTCATCCAAGGTGTAGCTCTTGAACTCGGTGCCATTGTCACTTCTTATTGTCAAGATCTTTGCACTGTGTTGACGTTGTGCTTCATTTGCAAAGTCAATGACGGTTTGTTGGGTCTCGCTCTTCCTCTTGAAGAAATAGACCCAAGTATATCTTGAGTAGTCATCCAGAATCACCAAGCAATACTTCCTACTCCCAATACTATCAAAGGATGGAGGCCCAAAGAGATCCAAGTGAAGGAGCTCCAAAGGCCTCTTTGAGTAAATGATAGTCGTGGGAGGGTGAGCCTTCTCATGAAGCTTTCCTTCGATACAAGCACTGCAAGCATGATCTTTAGCAAAACTAACATTCGTTAGTCCACGGACATGGTCCCCCTTGAGAAGACTTTGCAAAGATCTCATACTGACATGGGCTAAACGGCGATGCCAAAGCCATCCCACATCAACTTTAGCCATTAGGCACATCACGGTCTTAGTGGGTCGCTCCGAAAAGTTAATCACATATAGACCGTTCTCAACATGCCCAACAAAGGCTACTTTAAGAGTCTTGCTCCACAAGAGGGCCACTGTATCAATATCAAAGAAAGTCGCAAAGCCCATGATTGCAAGTTGACGAACGGAAAGTAAATTGTATGCAAGGGACTCAACAAGCCTGACCTTCTCGATCGTGAGATCATGAGAGATGACAACCTTGCCAAGTCCCAATACCTTATAAGATGAGGCATCACCCCACTCGACATTGGTGGGCATAGATGGAATCTTGTGAATGTCCACCACCAAGTCCTTGCTTCCGGTCATATTATTTGTAGCTCCACTATCGAGCAACCATGATCCCCCACCGGAAGCAAACACCTACAAGAGATCAATGCTTGGTTTTAGGTACCCATTCTGTAATGGGTCCTTTAATGTTAGTAACAAGGGCCTTGGGAACCCAAATAGACCATTCAATGTACTCATGAGGAGAACCAACAAATTTGGCATAGACATGTGCATCACTAGCACAACATAACACATAAGAAGGATTAAAGTCGCCAGCTTTGTTGGGAGGGGTGGCATTGCCCTTTTTGACACCGCCACCCTTCGCATTGTTCTTCTTCTCCTTGGAAGCACTCTCTCCCTCCTTCACAAATGTTTGCTTGAGAGGAGGAGGTCGTTTGGTCTTGTTATCCTTCTTCTTGTTCTTGGGGTTGGGTGCGAACCCAATCCCCTCCTTGGCCACAACTCCCTTTTGATTTCTCAAAAGGTCGTTTAGGTTCTTCTCACCTTATATGCATGACACAAGGCCTTTCTCAAGTTGCTCCTTCAACTTAACATTCTCCTCAATAAGATGCACATGCTCACAACAAGGGTTAGTAGCATTTGCATTATCCATTAACACCATACAAGGAAAAGTGGCTTTCTCCTTGGTTAGCTTCACTTAGAGTTGATCATGAGACTCCTTGAGGGTAGCATGAACACCCTTCAAGACTTTGTGAGCCTTTTTGAGAATGTCAAACTCCTCTTTGAGTCTAGCAAGATCAACCCCAAGCTTTGCCTTCTCGGAGTTTAGCACACGAGAAACAACAAGCGCATGATCAAGATCTTTCTTTAATTTAGCATGATCATCGTTGTGAGACTCCTCAAGAGCCAAACGAAGACCACGCTCTTCCTCAAGAGCATTGGAAAGATCCGAAATCTCATCGGCATAGTCACGACTATGCCCCTCCATCTTAGAGATGGTATCTTCGTGAGCCTTGATCATGTCATTGGCTTCACCAAGTTGTTCCAAGAGAGCAACAAAGTGCTTCTTGGATTTACCCTTGAGTTTACCCATAAAGGCCTCAAACTCATTCACCTCCACATTATTTCCCTCATGTTCATCAATGCTATCCATCGAAGAAGGATGATTAATGATAGTAGTTTTGATGTTGTGGGTTACCTTGTTGGTGGCTTTAGCCATGAGGCACTTGGCGGTGATGCTCTCATTGGGTGAGTCAAAGAGAGACACCCGTGGAGTCGTTGCAATGGAAACGGAGGCCATGGCAACCGACTCACCATCTTCATCATTGTCATCATCCTCATTGTACTCTTCTTGTACCACCAATGCCTTGGGAGGAGTCTTCTTGGTGAAATTGCTCTTCTTGGGAACGACTTGGCCTTGTCCTTTCGGATGAGCTTGCCACCATTGTCTTCCCTCTTCTCATAAGGGCACTCCGCAACAAAGTGGCTTACATTGCCACAATTGAAACAAGTCCTCACTCGTTGCTTGCCCTTTGTGCCACTTGAATTGTTCTTGTTGAAGTTGGCCCTTGAGTTCTTCTTGCTCCAAAAATTCCTTGAAGCAAGGGCCATGTGTTCATGATAGGTATACTTCGTATCTTCGAGGTTGATCTCCTCTTCATCCTCTTCCTCCATACTAACCTTGGCCTTTAGAGCAAGGTTGGGTTTCTTTACTCTTTGAGAGCGAAGTACCGCATTGTCGGCGGTCTTGTCCAAGATGCTTATAGCAACGAACTCATCCAACACATCACTTGAGGACAAGGTGTGGAAGTCCGGCCTTTGACGAATGACGGAGGACATGGCTTTGTGGTAGGGCGTCATTGCCTTCAGGAATTTGCGCTTGATCCAATTGTCATCTATGTCCTTGCTTCCATGATCTCTGAGCGAGACCGCGAGTTTGGTTACCCTCCCATAGAGCTCACGAGGTTCTTCATCTTCTTTCATTGCAAACTCATCGGCTTCATCTTGCACCACTTCATAGTTGGAGCGTTGAATGCTTGCGCTTCCCCGGTAGAGGGAAACCACTTGGCGCCAAGCATCTTTGGCCAAGGAGTAAGGCCGGAGATGAGGAAGGTCTTCGGGTGGGATAGCTTCTTGAATGATGAAGAGAGCATTCTCATTGAATTGATTATCCACGGCTTCTCTAGGAGTGAAGTTGCTTCGATCATGCGGATAGAAACCTTCTTCAATGATTCTCCAAAGGTTAGTGTTCACATGATTTAAATGATGCTTAAAACGATAGTCCCAAGAGTCAAATTCAACATTCTTCTCAATCTTAGGGGCCAGCCTGGCATGATTAAAATGAGTGGAAGGGAGAGGTCCACCATAGACAAGTGAAGGTTCCACATGGGCAAAGATGTCAGTGCCACTCTTACCACTAGTAGGAAGGGCTTTCTCGCTAGTAGCTTCCCCCTTGTCGGAGGTAGCATCCGTCACCTTGTTGGCGGGATCACCCATTTTCAACGGTGCGGTGGAAAGTTTATGCTCTTCTAAGAAATCTTTAAACATGCTTTTGACCTCGGTCGTCATGGAGGTTTTCAATGTGTCCAACGCCACATTGAACTCCTCACGAGAGACCGCGGTTCCCCCATCTCCCGTAGAAGATACCGGATTTGCACCGGAGTGCTCCTCCTCACCTTCTACGACGTCAACCATACTCTTCGGACGGTAAAGTCCTTAATAAACAAATGAGGCTCTGATACCAATTGAAAGGATCGATATAGTTGACTAGAGGGGGGGTGAATAGGCAACTAACAATTTTTAGCTTTTCTTTAACAATTTAAACTTTGCATCAGAGTAGGTTGTCTAGATATGCAACTAAGTGAGCAACCTATATGATGCAACAAAGATAAGTACACAAGCAAGCTGGAGATATATCACAAATAAGCTTGCACAAGTAAAGGCATGAGATAACCAAGAGTGGAGCCGGTGGAGACGAGGATGTGTTACCAAAGTTCCTTCCCTTTGAGGGGAAGTACGTCTCAGTTGGAGCAGTGTGGAGGCACAATGCTCCCCAAGAAGCCACTAGGGCCACCGTATTCTCCTCACGCCCTCACACAATGCGAGATGCCGTGATTCCACTATTGGTGCCCTTGGAGGCGGCGACCGAACCTTTACAAACAAGGTTGGGGCAAACTCCACAACTCAATTGGAGGCTCCCAACGACACCACGAAGCTTCACCACAATGGACTATGGCTCCGTGGTGACCTCAACTGTCGTGTGGTAGGAGCGACATATGCCAACGGGTGGCTTATCATTGTGGGAGCCAATAAAACAT
The DNA here is from genome assembly GCA_034509565.1 of Triticum monococcum. Classification (NCBI taxonomy): domain Eukaryota; kingdom Viridiplantae; phylum Streptophyta; class Magnoliopsida; order Poales; family Poaceae; genus Triticum; species Triticum monococcum. Next base: position 532,151,205 of record CM067841.1, on the reverse strand, counting down.
CGCCGGTGCCTGGAAACGGGATAAGGCGTAGACATGCATGCCGGCGAATCTTACCCAGCTTCAGGGCTCTTCGGGGAGATAACACCCCTACTGCTGCTCTGCGGGGTCTCCGCATGGTTGCTAAATGAACAAGTAGCTACAATGCTCCTTGAGCTATTTTGGGTGGAAGGAGGAAGAAGGGCTCAGCTAGCTTGCTTCCTCTCCTTGTATGGTGTCTAGGTCTAACTTGAGAGTCCAACCCTTTGCATGGGTGCACCGGGGGGTTTATATAGGCCTACCCCCCGGGGGTACAATGGTAATCCAGCTGGGCGCGGGGCCCAGCTGTCTGTGACTATGCTTGCCGGCTTCTGCGCCGGCTACTGGGGCCCGCCGGCTGCTGGCTCCTCGGTCGACAGGCAGGCCCCACAGGCCAGGGCCTGGTCGGTGGCTGGTTATTGTTGCTCCGTGCTGTTGACGCAGGCTTGGTCGGGGTAAGCGTGGCTACAGTAACGCCGCCCTGCGGGCGATTACTGTAGCCCTGCCGTATCTTGTCTCCTTAATGGGCGTTCCCTTCGAGGAAAGTGGTAGGCCGGCTATAGGAAGCCGGCCCTCTATCTTTCCGGCTTGAGAGGAGGTGCGGCCGCCTTTGGTATCAATCTGCCCGAAGGGACCCACCACCTCGGGGGCCACGCTGGCGGCCCGTCGTGGACGGCGTCGGAGCCGCCGTGGCAACAGTGCCGCACCGGACAGGTCATGGCCACCCGTACGGCGCACTGTACCAGGCGTGCTCCGGGTCTTGGGGGTGGCAGGCTCCACTGTAGCCATGCCCCGCTTCATCATCGCAGGGTGGACGCGTACATTGCGGGTACGGCTTTGACTGCTTTATGGGAGCCGGCTTCTCGTAGCCGGCCTTGCTGCAGCCGGCTTCTCGTAGTCGGCCCTCCACAGCTTTCTTCATGAGGGTAAAGGGTGGGCCGCCCCCAAAGCCGGCCTAGGAGGTAGCCGGCCGAGGGGGGAGGCGGCCCTAGGTCTTGAATCTTCTTGAGAGTCGGCCAGTCTTGTAATTTTTTCTGATGGGCCAGGGGAAGCCGGCTAGGCTACCCATGGCTATTTACTCCAACAGTAGTCCCCGAAGCTGGGCGAGCTTCACGGCGGACAGAGGGACGAGAAGCTTGGTCAGCTTCATACCCTGAGGAGCCGACCTTGCCGTCGTAGGCCGACTTTGGAGAGCTTTCTTGTTTATTAATATGACCGTGGCTGACCCACGGGCTGGCCGCGGGCCCCACGACGGGCCACGTGGCGGAGAAGTCCTGCCGTCGCACGCGCGCGATGGGACGCCACCGCAGGCCCGGGCCCGCCACTCCATGGCCTCGGCCCGGGCGCAGATCTTCTGCGGCCCGAGGGGACTGCTCGCCTCCCCGCGGCCATTTCTTCGTGTCTTCAAGGCGCGCAATTAACGCGGGGCGTGGGGGAGATGGGCACGATCGATCCCCACGATCCCCCACGCCGCGCCTCCTCGGCTCCGGCGCACGAGCCTACAAGTAGGAGGGGGAGGGGGAGAGACAAAGGCTTGTTCGCTCCCCCGCTCCCTGTCCCTCCTTGCTCCTCTTCTTTCCTGTCTTCTTCCTTGCGCCCGACGCAGCCTCCCGTCGTAGCCCGCCCACGCCGCCATGTCCATGGCGCTGTCAAGCTCGTGGGACGGGTCCAACGTCCACGAAGACCACATCGAATTTCTCCGCCAGACCCGGCGCCTGCCCGCCGCCAACCTCGTGCAGGCTCATCTGGCGCCGGAGACGGAAATCTCGCCGGCGCCGGAGGAAGGCGAGCGCGTCGTCTTCCGCACGCATTTCTTGCGTGGCTTCGGCTTCCCGGCGAGCGGCTTCATGCGCTCCTTCCTCGACTTCTATCAACTACAGCCGCATCACCTCACGCCCAATGCGGTGATGCTGCTGTCGTCCTTCGTCTCTCTCTGCGAAGGATTCTTGGGAGTGCTGCCCACGCTGGAGCTTTGGGCGTAGCTCTTCCAAAACAAGCTCGGCACCATCACCGCCGGCGTGCCCGCCCCCTGCGGGGCCTTCATCGCGATGAAGAGGTCAAGCGACAACAACCCCTTCCCGCACATTCCTTTGATCCAATCTGTCAAACTCTGGCAGAAATCTTATTTCTACATCAAGAACGTCGCCCCGCAAGGAGACTACGTGAATCTGCCGGCTTACGTAGCCGGCCCGCCGGCTGGGAGGCGGCCGTCTTGGGGCTTCCGGGCCAAGTCCTTGTCTTAGGCCGGGAACGCCTCCATCGCCGGGCTTCGGGTAATGATCCAGTCGGAAGGCCTGAGCGGAGCCGACTTGGTGGCCGCCTTCGTCGAGCGCCGGATCCTTCCCCTTCAGAGCCGGCCTCACATGCTATGCCAGATGAGCGGCCGCTTCGACCCTTGCCGGCTGAGCACATGGGAGATGCCCCATGCCGAGGTAGCACTCATGGTGAACTACATCGCCAACCTCAAGCTCGCCGACGACTGGCAATACGGCAAGGCGCCATACTCCCGCGCCCATCCTCCGCCCGTGGTAAGTCCTTCTTTCTCTCATCAGCCAGCTTGTGCCGGCCGGCTTCTGACCGGGCGGCTCTTCTCTTTTCTCTTTGTTATCAGAACCCTCTTCTTCCGCCGCCAGCCGGGGCGGCAGGAGTCGAACGCCAGTATGCCCCGGATCGCGCGGTAGATGGCATCGATGACCCGGACTTGGCCGCGGTCGCCATGGAGGACGCCGCCACGGGGGACGTCGCCGAGCCCGGAGGCACAGGGCTCTCGGCCAGCTTTGACGACTGGCCGGACGACGCCGATGTTGAAGAAATCCCGCGCCACCAGCCGGCAGCCGATCGCCATGGCACGGGCTCGTCCGCCGCGCCGACTGCCGATGGTGGAAAGGCGAAACACCAGGGCCGCGCTTCCCCTCTTCGGCAGCCGGCCAAAAAAGACGAGGGCCTCCGCCGCGGCCACGAAGCGAGACGAAGCGGCGGCGAAGGCGGCCCGCTTCCGGAAGGCGGTGAAGAAGCCTCTAGCAGTTTCCGCGTAAGCCCTCCGGCCGCTTGCGTGCTTGTTACTTTGTTGTCTTCCTTTGTTTTAATTCTACTCCGATTTCTGAGCAGGACGCCGCTTTCCCTCGAGCGAGGCCCAGGCGGTTCTGTGGTCGGGCCGGGTGCTGGATCTTCAGGGCCCCGCCGCGTGGACCCCCGCACCGATCTTGCAGAAGCCACGGAGCGAAACGCCCGTGAGGCGTGACAAGAGAGGGAGGCGGCGGAGCGGGAGGCCGCCCGGGCGGCGACGGAGCGAGCGAACGCGGCGGCCGAGACTCCATCAGAGCGGGCGGCCACAGAGACGGAGGCCGAGGGCACGCATAGCCGGCCTCCGCTGCTCGCCATCCCCCTCCACACCTTGGACCCGGACATCCCGCTACCCACGGTGGAGGAGATCACCCCCGATCAGCCGCCGGTGCAGAGGGATGAACTCTTCGAGATCTTTGCAGAGAGGACGCCGCCGGCAGCGCCAGCTGGAGCAGGCGAAGTCGGCCAGTCGTCGGCGGTGCTGGAGGAGCCGGCCCGGGCCGCACCCGAGGCCGGAGCCGGTCTTGAAATTGAGTTGGCGGTGAGCCAGCGCGCCGGAGGGAGCACGGCCCCGCCGGACACGCGCCAAGCCGCGGGTGCCGACCAGACGGCAGACGCCTTGGAGGCGGCCAGCTCCGCCACGTCTGGGTGGACTCCCAGCGGAGGAAGCGGCGAGCTGAACGTCGCGGCCCAAGGGGTTCGGAGCCGGCTGCAGGCACAGGCCGGCCTCCTGAGGCAATTTACTCAGGAGTTTCTGTCGACGCGGTCTGCAATCCGGGTAAGTTTTTACTTGTCGACCGCTCTGGTCCTCTGATTCTTTCCGTGGGGGCGAGCTAGCGCACCCACTGGGTGTAGTCCCCGAGATCCGGGCCGACTGCAGCGCAGTCGGGTCGGATCTTACTCGACGACTATCTTAACTGTTTTCTGTCTGATCTTTAGGATTATCACAACTCTCGTGCCGCCGCCTTCAACTCCCAGGCTCGGGAGCTGAGCCGGAGGACCGAAGACCAGGCCAGCAGCCGCCGTAAGTATATTGCTTTTATCTGTTTCTCGTGGGGGCGCGACAGCGCACCCACTGGGTGTAGTCCCCGAGATTCGGGCCGACTGCAGAGCAGTCGGGTCGGATCTTCCGTGACGACTTTTCCCTTGCTGACTTTTTCTCTTTGTCTTTTGCTCGTGCAGAGGCCAACGCTGACTTGCGGAGGGAGCTCGGCGAAGCGCAGGCCGCTCTTTGTGCCAGGGACGCCGAGTACGCCGACTTGGTTCAGGAGCGCGACCGCCTGGTCAAGAAACTGGCCGACCAGGAGGAAAGCCATAAGGCGGCCCTGCAGAAGGCGCAGGACGGCGAGGCTGCCCTGAAGGCGGAGTTCGAGACCAGGGAGGTGAGCTGGGCCGAGACACGCCAGGCGCTGGAAGAAGGCTTCGGCCGAATCGAGGATCTGATCGATGGTAAGCCGCCTTTCTTGCCCTTCCTCCATCTGCCAGCCGCCTGAGGTTTTGTTTTGACTTGTGCTTGCTACTTTGCACAGAATACTTTCCCGGCCACTCCGTCCTCGCCGCCCAAGCCATCGAGGCCCATCGCGAGGCGCGCCGTCAGGCCGGAGTTGTTATTCCACCGGATGCGAATCAAACACTGTCGGAGCAGCTCGTCGCCATCCAAGCGCGACTGCAGCCGGCCCATCGGATGCTCCGCCGGCTCCAACGTGCCGGGGCGCAGGTGCTGGCCGCGCTCTGGCCCGGCCAGACCATTCCCCGCACCCCGAGTCGGACTGCCGACTGGCTAGAAGTCGCAGTCGGCCGCTTCGAGGCTTGGAAGGCGTCCGCAGCACGTCTCGGAGTCGGGCGTGCATTGGAGTTCGTCCGCGCGTGGTACCCAGGGCTGAGCCTGGACCAGCTGCGGACTTGGCGGTTGGAGGCTGACGCGGAGCTGGAGGAGGTGCGGCCGGTGATCGCGCAGCGCGCCTCGACGATCGTCGAGTGCACCGACACCAGCGTCTTCACGCCGGAGCTCAGCGATGACGGCATCGCCCAGCCGGAGGAGTGGTTCGGGCTGAACCCGGCGGAAGGCGAGGACTCGGCCGAGGAGATCGCCTCCAGCGACGAGGGCGAGGACGACGAGGAGGAAGACGGCGGAGACGCCGAGCCGACTGGTGAGACGGCCGACCGCCCTCAAGCCGACCGTGCCTCCAGCAACGAGCCACGCGGGAGCGCGCCCTCTACCAGAGGCGATGATCAGGCCGAAGTTGGCCAGCCGGCCGCTCCTTCAGCCGGCACGACCGCCTCCACCGCCCAGCCCGACTCGTCAGCGGCCCCGCCGGCTTGATCTGCCGTTCCTATTGTTCCTGCTTTTGCTTTTTCGAACAATTTTAAGTTTCCGCAATTCCACCCACTGGGGGTGTATCGAACAATGTTGGATGTTGACCTCTCTGGAGGTCCTTTGTGTAAATATTAATGTATGCATGTGTTGGCATCCATTCGAGTGCACTTTTTTATCCTTAGGCTTTTTCCTTTGCCGCCTTCCCTCTTTGGGAAGGCAAGTACTCAAGCTTTCTTGGATTTGAAGCAGACTGAATGTAAGCCGGCCAGCCGGCTACTCTGGTAGTCGGTCGGCGGGAGGCGGCAAGCCGGCTTTTGTTATATATATAAGCCCGTTAGTCCCTAGCCGTTTTTCGTGTGCGCACCCTTTCCGGCTTATGACTCTTGCCATCCGGGCAGTCGGTTCTTCGAACTGCGATTTTGGCAAGAGCCAAGCCTGGGTGTCGGCACATTACTTGTCTGACTGCGGGTAGGGCTCCTAATATAACTCCAATCGGCTAGTCCCCGGGCCGACTCGTCGAACCCGGTGCCGGACAAAATAAATGAACAGGCAATATCATACGCATGATAACTTTCATTCATAAAATAAAGGATGGCAGTCCCCGAGTCCTCCTCGGGGAGCCTATTGTTTCGTACTTAATACAAAAGTGGGCATAATACATACTGCATTTTAACTGTAAAACCTCCGAAGAAGATTGGCATTTCATGGTCGTTCCGACTCCTTGCCGGAGTTGTCTCTCTTGCGTGCCTTCGGCTTCTGCGCATCCATGAGGTAGTAGGCATCGTTGCCTAGAGCTCTGCTGACGACGAAGGGGCCCTCCCAGGGGGCTGCGAGCTTGTGCTGGCCGGCTGTTCGCTGGATCAGCCGGAGCACAAGGTCACCCTCCTGGAAGGATCTTGGTCGGACCCTCCGGCTGTGGTAGCGGCGCAAACCCTGCTGGTAGATGGCAGACCGGCTGAGCGCTAACAGCCGGCCTTCTTCCAGCAGGTCGACACCGTCTTCTCTTGCTTCTTTGGCTTCCGCTTCCGTGTACATGGTTACCCGAGGCGAGTCGAACTCGATATCTGTTGGGATGACTGCCTCGGCACCATATACGAGGAAGAAAGGGGTGAAGCCGATTGATCTGTTGGGGGTAGTACGCAGACTCCATAGGACAGCCGGCAGCTCGTCGAGCCAACAGCCGGCTGAACGCTCCAGGGGTACGACCAGTCGGGGCTTGATGCCGGATAGGATGAGGCCATTTGCTCGCTCCACTTGGCCGTTTGACTGCGGGTGGGCGACTGACGCAAGGTCCAGCCGGATACCTTGTGCAGCGCAGAACCGTGCCAAGGCACCTTTGGCAAAATTCGTGCCGTTGTCAGTGATGATGCTGTGCGGTACGCCGTACCGGGTTGTTATATCTGCAATGAAAGTCACCGCAGTCGGCCCATTCAGCTTCTTGATCGGCTTCGCCTCAATCCACTTGGTGAATTTGTCGACGGCGACGAGCAAATGTGTCATGCCGCCGCACGCCATCTTGAATGGGCCCACCATATCCAATCCCCAGATGGCAAAGGGCCAGGTGATGGGAATGGTCTTGAGTGCCAAAGCCGGCATGTGTTGCTTGGTGCTGAAAAGCTGGCAGCCTTTGCAGTGTTTGACTAGCTCTTTGGCGTCGTCCAAAGCAGTCGGCCAGAAGAAACCGTGGCGGAAGGCTTTGGCAACAAGTGATTTTGATGCGGCGTGGTGGCCGCACTCTCCTTGGTGTATATCTCTAAGGATTGCAATGCCTTTCTCCTGCTCGACGCATGCTGTAAGACTCCGGTGACGCTGCGCTTGACAGGCTCTCTGTTGACGATTGTGTATGCTCCGGCTCGGCGCTGGACTTGTCTCGCTTCGGTTTCGTCAGCCGGCAGATCTTGGTTCACCAGAAAGTTGCGGATGGTTTGGGCCCATGACGGAGCTGCGACTTCCCCTGCCACCAATGTGGCTAGAGCCACCAGGGTGGGCGGGCTGGGTAATGAAGTGCTGGAGTCGGCCGCCGCTTGCTGTGCTGAAGAAGTCCCCGGGCCGGCTACCGCAGTCCCCGGGCCGGCTACCGCAGTCCCCGAGCCGGGTGCGGCAGTCCCCGAGCCGGGTACTGCAGTCCCCGAGCCGAGTATCGAAGTCCCGGGGCCGGCTGCTTGATTCTTTGAGCCGGACCCGGCCCCATCGGGGTTAGGCGGCACGAAGATGGAGTCGGATTCCGGAGACGGCTTGATGGATGGCTTGAGGAGGCGCTGCAGGGCGACGCCGGTTGGTCTTGCTTGCCGCGTGGAGCCTATTCGGGCCAGAGCATCTGCTGGCTCGTTGTCGGCTCGCGGCACATGGAGGAATTGACATCCATCGAAGTATCCACTGATTTGCTGTACTAGGAAGCGGTAGCTCGCCATGTTTGCGTCCTTGGCGTCCCAGTCGCCAGAAGATTGCTGAACCACCAAATCCGAGTCGCCATAGCACAGGATCCGGCGGATGCCGAGTTCCTTGGCAAGCCGGAGCCTGTGTATGAGCACCGCGTACTCGGCTACATTGTTGGAGGCGGCGAAGTGGATCTGCAGCGTGTATCTGAGCTTGTCGCCCTTAGGAGAGGTAAGGACGATGCCGGCTCCCAAGCCGGTGCGCATCTTGGATCCGTCAAAGTGCATGCGCCAATGGGTGGAGTCGGGAGCTGGCGGTAAGTACTGGGTCTCGGCCCAGTCGACGAGGAAGTCAGCCAGTGCTTGCGACTTGATGGTGGTGCGGGGCTGGTAGAAGATCGTGTAGGGGGCCAGCTCGATGGCCCACTTAGCCACCCGGCCGGATGCATCCCGACTGCCTATGATCTCGGCCAGCGGGGCAGTGCATACGACCGTGATGGGGTGTTCTTGAAAGTACGGCTTCAGCTTCTTGGCGGCGAAGTACACGCTGTAGCAGATCTTCTGGTAGTGCGGGTAATTCTGTTTCGAGGCGGACAGCACCTCGCTCAGGTAATAAACCGGCCTCTGGACCGGCTGGGCTCGGCCTTCTTCGGGGCGTTCGACCACAATGACGGTGCTGACCACCTGGCTAGTGGCGGCAATATAAAGGAGCATGGGCTCTTTCTCAGTCGGTTCCGCCAAGACAGGCGGCGTGGACAGCATTTTCTTCAGCTCGAGGAAAGCTTGGTCGGCCTGGTCATTCCACTCAAAGTGGGTACTGTCGTGGTTCTAAGTCTGACAGTGAGGTAGAGGGGTATGTATGAAGAGGCTAGGCCTTAGCTGTTGGGAAGTTGTAAGCACGCAAGGTTTACGAGTTCAGGCCCTTCTCTGAGGAAGTAACAGCCCTACGTCTCGGTGCCCGGAGGCGGTCGATTGGATTATGCGTGAGTAAGATTACAGGGGTGCGAACCCTTCATACTGAGGAGGGGGGTGGCTTATATAGAGTTCGCCAGCCCTCTCTTGCCCTCAGTAATGCAGGGTTTAAGGTATATTTAAGGTGGGCGTTACTGATAACGTCCCTAATAAAGAGTCATGATGATCATAAAGACTACTTAATAGCCGACCGTTTGCCTGGGAGCGATTTGAGATCCCCTGGTGGTCGAGTGGTTGGCTTGTTGGTCGAGTGACAGCTTCTTAGTCGAGTGCCTTGGCCCCGTCGAGTGGGATATCTTCAAGTTGTCTAAAAGGTGACTTCCTCTAAGGACGTCCTACGGTAGGGCTCTTAGGACGGGTCTGTGTCCCTACCGTAGGTATATGACTACATCATTAGCCCCCGAACGGATCGAGGCTGGAGTGGAAAAAGAGGTTAGGGACCTTTTCATCCGACCCCTCGGGTTATTATGGGTGCTTCATTTTGGGTCGACCGTCACGGATGATGTCATTAACCTTTTTCAGTCGACTTGATCCGTTCCAAGTCTTTCGTCGAATGGATTTCTTCACTTGCGAGGCATCGAGCGCTGGCGTGCGCGGGATTGCCGTTCCGCCAAGTTGTTCTGCAGTTGGCGGAGATCGCGGGATTCGGATTTTTTGGCAAGTGCGCGGAACGGGGGCGGCCGCAGTAATCGGGAGCGACAGTGCGAAGGCTCCTCGATCCCCGCGCCGCCTTTTTCGCCACGTACAGCGCGCGCGCCTGCCAAGGGATTTGACAGGATAGCTCGGGCCTACCTGTCAGCCACTCGGGAGTGGCCCCTTATAAATAGTTGGCCCGGAGTCCTTCTTCAGTACGCGTGCTCCTCTCTTCTGCCCCTCTCTCTGTCTCTCTGTCGTCTCCTCCGCTTCCTTCGCTCTCGCCCTGTCGCCATAAAAACCAGCCCGAGACCTTGCCGGCGGCGATGGTGAAGAGCAAGACGACCGCCCTGGAGCGTGCGAAGAAGGCGGCGGCGGCCAGGAAGGGGAAGAAGTCTGCGCGCGGGGGCTCTTCTTCTCGGACGGCCCTGCCCAAGGGGTGGATCCAGGGCGACTGGATGTCCACGGTGCTTCGTCAGGAGGACCTCGACGATATGGTCGAGGGAGGAGTCATCCTCCACAAGGCGGCGCGTCTTCCGGGGAGGGAAATCGAGCCCCAGCCACGTGATGGTGAGCGCGTCCTCCTGGCGACTCACATTGATCGTGGTTTCTCCTTGCCGCCCCACCCTTTTTTCCGCAATTTCCTGAATTTCTTCGGGGAGCAGCTCCACCACTTGACTCCAAACTCCATAGTCTATCTTGCCGCTTTCATTTCTATGTGCGAGGCGTTTCTGGGGTGCCGCCCGCACTGGGGACTTTTCAAGCATATCTTCACCGTTCGCTCTCAGTCGGTGAAGAAGGCTAAGTCGAGTGACGAGAAGACCCAGGTGATCCAGTTGTGCGGAGGCTTGGCGATCCAGATAAGGGGGAAAAGTTGTTTTCCCTCCATCACTTTCCCGGAGTCAGTTCGGGGGTGGCAGACGACTTGGTTTTACTGCCAGGATCAAGTGACCCCGGGGCAGTCGACCGGACTCCCGCCCTTCACCCTCGACCGAGCTGAAAAGCCGGCTTCTCTAAAGGTGACGCCCGAAGAAAAGGCCCATGTCAAGATACTGGCGGGTCGAGTGGTCGAACTTGTCCGTGAGGGCGTGACGGGGATGGACCTGCTCGAAGTCTTCCTCAGGAGGAGGATCCAACCCCTCCAGGCTCGGGATCACCCGATGTGGTTGTACTCCGGCCTTGAGGACTCCACTCAGGTCCACCCAGAGGAGGTCACTGACGAGATGCTGGAGGGGTGGTTGTCAAGCATTACAGGGAACAAAGACAACCCCCGAGGAGCCAGGAGGGTCGTTCCACTCGACAGCTCTTATGAGGTCGACCAGGTGTGTATTTGCATTTCCGACTGAAATCTTGCTTTCTGCACTGGTCTTCTTTTGGGCGAGTCGACTGACTTTCCATTCTGCCTGTTGTCTTTCAGGCGACCACTGAGATGTACTCGACGCCCAACGGGGCGCAGGGGTCGACTGAAGAAGGTGAGGGAAGCGGAGGCGAGAGCGGCGACGACCAGGGCGAGTGGGAGTCAGACGGCGAAGGAGAGGAAGGCGACGACATCTTCTCCAGTGAGGAGGAGGAGGAAGAAGCCAAACCTCCCCGCCCAGAGAGACGATCCAAGCTCGTGCACGACCCGGCGCAGGGACGTGGTCAGGCGACTGCCTCTGCCGGGCCGTCGTCGAAACGCCCTCGGACCTCCTCTCCGACACCGACTGGGAAGGTTCCCAAGCAACCGCGCACGACGCAGTCCAAGCCGCCCAAGACTCTGCCGAAGATGAAGATAACTGTCCCTATCATCTCTGGGTAATAGCTTCGACTTCTTTCGTCGATTGGAGGACAGATCCTGAGTCGACTCATTATGCTGAACTGGTTGATTCTTCGAAATTTGCAGTGCTGCTACCTCTGAGGTCTCAGCCAAGGACGACGACCAAGAGATGGGGGACGCTGCAACCTCCAACCTTGGTACGATCATCGACGTTTTGTTTTTGAGTTGACTTGGTCGTTTCTTGCAATTCTTGTCGATTGAAAGTTCTTCCTGCAGCTCCTCCTCAAGTTATCGACCTCCCGGACGATGATGACAATGAGCCGCTGAGGATAGGGAGGACCAGGAGGCCGCCGACTGACAAGGCTCCCCAGCCTGCTCTGGCGCCTGAGGCCGTGGCACGGGACGGCGGCGATGCCCCTCGGGCCTCTATGTCTTTCGCCAATCCTCTGTCGAGTGCACAGCCTTCGGCGTCGGCTGCCAATCCGACTGCCAATCCTCAGTCGAGTGCGCAGCCCTCGGCGTCGGCTGCCGATCCGACTTCACTCTTTGTCGCGTACTCTGCTCCCGAAGACGAAGTGGCCGCTGCGAAGGAGGCCATACGCCAGGCAGGGGTCATGATGGAGCAAGTGAAGAGGGCTCGGGAGGCCAGCCAGGCGGCTTACGACGCGAGTTCAGCGCTTCAGAGTAACGTCCAGGTCGGTTGATTTGATGTTTGTTTGTTTGAAGAGTCTTTCTCTCTCTTTCTCTTCCTTTTTTTGAAGATCTTTGTTTCTGTACCTGTACACCCACTGGGTGTGTTTTCTCTTTGGTCGAACCAGTGGGGGCATGCTGAGTGCACCCACTGGGTGTAGTCCCCGAGACTACGGTGGACTGCTGACAGTCGACTGTAGTCTGTATATTGTGGTTGTGAATCTGAACTTCTTCACTCGGTCTGCCCTGCCAGGTCGAGCGGTCCGTGGCCTGTCGACTGTATGCAGTCGTTTTTTTTTGGTCGAACCAGTGGGGGCACGCTGAGTGCACCCACTGGGTGTAGTCCCCGAGACTACGGTCGAATATTTTTTATTCGGCTGTGGTCTTAGAAACGTCACCATTGTTCCTTAGTTACTCGGGAGCAACTTATCTCAAATGTCTGTCGGCTGGTTTTTTCTTTTGCAGAGATCCTGTGAACTTGTCGCTCGTTATGCTGAATTGGAGAAGCAGAAGATTCAGCTGGACCTTGATTTAGAGCTGGCCAGGACGGAGTTGCAGAAGGTCAGGGAGGGCGCCGCAGGTAAAGCAACTTTGTCGACTGGTTCTGTTTTCAGGCTCGGGCATTCCTTTGCTGTTTCTGATTCCGTCGCCGTTTCTTTGTAGGTGAATTGGACAGAGCGTTGGCGAGGAAGGATCAGGACCTGGCTGTCGCCCGTAAGGCGGCTGACGACAAGATGGTTCTGGCCGAACAGAAGCTGGCTTCGGTCGGCCAGTTGGAGCAAGAGAACGTTAGGTTGCAGGCCGCTCTGACTGATGCCAACAAGCTGGCTGCCAGTTGGAAGAAGAAGAACCTCCTCTTGGGTGAGGAGATGGAAGGCGTCGCCCGTAGGAGGGACGACCTGGAGAGCTTCCTGAGGAGCCTCGCCAAGAGGCTGTACACCAAACTTGAAGGTGCTCTTCTAATTTTGACTATTTTGTACTTTTTGTGTCGACTCAATCCTGTGTTCGTTGGCTTATCCTTAGGTCTTGTGTGCAGAATTCTGTCAGAACTTCGAAGAGGAGACCAGGCGGATCGAAACGGGTCTTAACCCAATCAATTCCCCGGTGAAAGACGACACTGCCATGAACTTGCTCCGACTGGAATCTCGAATCGACGGTGCCGTGGATTACCTGGCTCGACTGAAGGTTGCCGTGTCGTGGATCGACTCGACACTTTGGCCAGAGTCTGCGCTCCAGAACGATCTTGAGTCTCTTATGGCTCGACTTGACAAAATCCCCGATCGAGTGCAGGAGTGGAAGAAGTCCTCTGCCCGGTGCGGTGCTGACGTGGCTCTATCCTTAGTCCGCGTTCATTGCAAGGAGGCGCGAGAAGAAAAGCTGGCCGCCATCCAAGTCGCCAATACCAAGAGGCACAGCTTCCAGGACTTCATGGAGACCTTCATCGCTGCAGCTACTCGCATTGCGGACGGGGTCGACTTGGATGAGTTCGTCGCTCCTGCCAGCCCTCCTCTTGAGGAGTGAGAAAACTTTTCATGTCTCTCCTTAAATTAGCCTCGGGATGCCGAGTGGATTTGTAGTCGTTTAAACTCTGCTGAGCCGAGGGCTCGAGTACTTTGATTCGGGGCTCGGGGCCTTTTAAGCTTTATCCGAACTTTATTTTTGCTGAATGTCTCTGTGATCTGGAACTGACGTGAGAGGCTTGACGGCCAGCCCCCACCCTGTCGTTGTACATTGTATTTGTGGCGGAGCTCTCGGGAGAAGGTGGCGGTCGACCCACGCTCCGTTGTTGTACATTGTATTTGTGGCGGAGCTCTTGGGGGAAGGTGGTAGTCGACCCATACTCCATTGTTATACATTGTATTTGTGGCGGAGCTCTCCACTCGGTAAGATTTTTCAAACTTAGGCGAGTGTCTGACTGCAGCTAAGTCTTTTCGTGGAGAACTTAGGCGAGTGCTGAACCGCATCTAAGCCCCCGAGTGGGAGGGTTGCTCTCCACTCGGTGGGATTTTTCAAACTTAGGCGAGTGTCTGACTACAGCTAAGTCTCTTCGTGGCGAATTAGGCGAGTGCTGAACTGCAGCTAAGCCCCCGAGCGGGAGGGTTGCTCTCCGCTTGGTAGGTTTTTTTCAAACTTAGGCGAGTGTCTGACTGCAGCTAAGTCTCCTCGTGGAGGACTTAGGCGACTGCTGAACTGCAGCTAAGCCCCCGAGTGGGAGGGTTGCTCTCCACTCGGTAGGAATTTTCAAACTTAGGCGAGTGTCTGACTGCAGCTAAGTCTCTTCGTGGAGAACTTAGGAGAGTGCTGAACTGCAGCTAAGCCCCCGAGTGGGAGGGTTGCTCTCCACTCAGTAGGAATTTTCAAACTTAGGCGAGTGTCTGACTGTAGCTAAGTCTCTTCGTGGAGAACTTAGGCGAGTGTTGAACTGCAGCTAAGCCCCCGAGTGGGAGGGTTGCTCTCCGCTCGGTAGGTTTTTTCAAACTTAGGCGAGTGTCTGACTGCAGCTAAGTCTCTTCGTGGAGAACTTAGGCGAGTGCTGAACTGCAGCTAAGCCCCCGAGTGGGAGGGTTGCTCTCCGCTCGGTAGGTTTTTTCAAACTTAGGCGAGTGTCTGACTGCAGCTAAGTCTCTTCGTGGAGAACTTAGGCGAGTGCTGGACTGCAGCTAAGCCCCCGAGTGGGAGGGTTGCTCTCCACTCGGTAGGATTTTTCAAACTTAGGCGAGTGTCTGACTGCAGCTAAGTCTCTTCGTGGAGAACTTAGGCGAGTGCTGAACTGCAGCTAAGCCCCCGAGTGGGAGGGTTGCTCTCCGCTCAGTAGGTTTTTTCAAACTTAGGCGAGTGTCTGACTGCAGCTAAGTCTCTTCGTGGAGAACTTAGGCGAGTGCTGGACTGCAGCTAAGCCCCCGAGTGGGAGGGTTGCTCTCCACTCGGTAGGATTTTTCAAACTTAGGCGAGTGTCTGACTGCAGCTAAGTCTCTTCGTGGAGAACTTAGGCGAGTGCTGAACTGCAGCTAAGCCCCCGAGTGGGAGGGTTGCTCTCCACTCGGTAGGATTTTTCAAACTTAGGCGAATCGGATTCGCAACTAAGTCACCCACTGGGGGACTTCGGACACATACAACAGTGACAACAATTATTGGAACACTCTTATTTCTGATAAAAATGGATCTTAGGAGTTTTTCTTATTACATCTGGTTTTAAGAGCGGACTCAAGTGTAAAAGGGGCGGAGAAGCTCCGCGTTCCAAGCTCGAGGTTCGTCGATTTGTCGATCAACATTGTAAAGATGGTATGCTCCATTGTGGAGGACTCTGGTGATGATGAAGGGGCCTTCCCAAGTGGGAGCGAGCTTGTGAGGTTTTTGTTGATCCACTCGGAGGACCAAATCTCCTTCTTGGAAGGCTCGACTCTTCACACTCCGGGCGTGGAACCGACGCAAGTCCTGCTGGTAAATGGTCGATCTGATCATTGCCATCTCCCTTTCTTCCTCCAAGAGGTCGACTGCGTCTTGCCGGGCCTGCTCTGCTTCATCTTCGGTGTAAAGTTCAACTCGAGGCGCATTGTGAAGGAGATCGCTTGGCAGGACAGCTTCGGCTCCATAAACCAGAAAGAACGGGGTCCTTCCAGTCGACCGGTTAGGGGTAGTCCTTAATCCCCACAGCACTGACGGAAGCTCGTCGACCCAAGCGCCTGCCGCGTGCTTGAGATCGCGCATCAACCGAGGTTTTAGCCCTTTGAGAATCAGACCATTTGCTCTCTCAGCCTGTCCATTCGACTGGGGATGAGCGACTGAGGCGTAGTCGACTCGTGTGCCTTGAGAAGCGCAAAATGCCCTGAAATCGTCCGAATCAAAGTTTGACCCGTTATCAGTGATGATGCTGTGTGGGACTCCATATCTGAATGTCAACCCTCTGATGAAACTGATAGCGGTGCTAGCGTCAAGGCTCTTTATGGGCTTAGCTTCGATCCATTTGGTAAACTTGTCGACTGCCACAAGCACGTGAGTGAACCCACTCCTGCCCGTTCTCAAAGGGCCAACCATGTCCAGTCCCCAGACGACAAAGGGCCAGACGAGCGGAATGGTTTTCAGGGCTGACGCGGGCTTGTGTGACACGTTGGAGTAGAACTGGCAGCCCTCGCACCTGTCGACTATCTCTTTTGCCATCTCATTTGCCCTTGGCCAATAAAATCCAGCTCGGTATGCTTTAGCCACAATGGTCCGAGAGGACGCATGGTGACCGCAAGTTCCCGAGTGGATATCGTTGAGGATTATTTGACCTTCTTCTGGCGTTATGCATTTCTGGCCGACTCCGGTCGCACTTTCTCTGTACAGCTGTCCCCTTATGACTGTGAAGGCCTTAGATCGACGGACGATCTGTCGAGCCTCCTCCTCGTCCTCCGGGAGTTCTTTCCTTAGGATATATGCAATGTATGGTATCGCCCAGTCGGGGGTGATTGCCAAGACTTCCATGATCAAGTCGACTACTGCAGGCACTTCAACTTCAGTCAGGTCCGCGGCACTTTTCGGCTGCGGGGCTTCTTCTGTGAAAGGATCTTCTTGTACTGACGGCGAGTGAATGTGTTCCAAGAACACGTTGCTTGGGATGGCTTCTCTCTTGGAGCCTATCTTTGCCAAGTCGTCGGCTGCCTGGTTTTTCAGTCGAGGGATGTGGTGGAGTTCCAACCCCTCGAACTTCTTCTCTAGCTTCCGTACTGCATTGCAGTATCCAGTCATTGCCGGACTCCTGACATCCCATTCCTTCATTACTTGATTAACCACCAGATCTGAGTCGCCATAGACCATGAGGCGACGGACGCCGAGTGAAATGGCCATGCGCAACCCATATAAAAGTGCTTCATATTCTGCTTCGTTATTGGAGGAATCGAAGTGAATCTAGAGAACGTATCTGAGCTTGTCTCCTCAGGGGGAGACCAGAACTACCCCCGCGCCCGAACCATTCAGCATCTTGGATCCATCGAAGAACATAGTCCAGTGTTCCGAGTGAACTTGAGTCGGAAGCTGCTGTTCAATCCACTCGGCGATGAAATCAGCGATTGCTTGAGACTTGATGGCTTTCTTTGCTTCAAACTTGATGTCCAAAGGAAGGAGTTCAATCGCCCACTTGGCCACTCGACCAGTTGCATCTCTGTTATGCAGGATCTCCGATAATGGACCGTCGCTGACGACTGTAATGGAGTGGTCAGAGAAATAGTGTGCAACTTTCTTCGTGGTCATGTAAATCCCATAAACAAGCTTCTGGTAGTGGGGGTATCTTTGTTTTGAAGGGGTCAAAACTTCAGACACATAATAAACAGGGCGTTGAACTTTGAAGGCCTTCCCTTCCTCTTCTCTCTCGACCGTAAGTACTGTACTGACAACTTGTCCCGTGGCTGCAATATAAAGCAGCAGAGGCTCTTTGCTGATTGGAGCAGCTAACACCGGCTGGGTGGAGAGCAGAGCTTTGAGCTCCGCAAACGCTGCATCAGCTTCTAGAGTCCATTCGAACTTGTCGGACTTTTTCATCGGTCGGTAAAGAGGCAAAGCTTTTTCACCGAGTCGAGAGATGAATCGACTTAAGGCAGCCAAGCAGCCTGTAAGTTTTTGGACATCATGCACACGTACAGGACGCTTCATCCGGAGTATGGTTCCAATTTTTTCAGGATTGGCGTCGATTCCCCGTTCGGAAACGAGAAAACCGAGTAGCTTGCCACCTGGAACTCCGAAAGTGCATTTTGACGGATTGAGCTTGATATCGTACCTCCTGAGGTTGGCGAAGGTTTCAGTAAGGTCGGCCCGTAGGTCGGAACCTTTCCGAGACTTGACTACGATATCGTCCATGTACGCCTCCACATTCCGACTGATTTGAGTGAGTAAACACTTCTGGATCATTCTCATGAATGTGGCTCCGGCGTTCTTGAGGCCGAACGGCATGGTGACGTAACAGAAGCATCCGAATGGAGTGATGAAAGCTGTTTTGATTTCGTCGGGTCCATACAGACGGATCTGATGGTACCCGAAATAGGCATCTAGAAAAGACAATCTCTCACATCCCGCAGTCGAGTCGACAATTTGGTCGATGCGAGGAAGAGGAAAGTGATCTTTCGGGCAGGCCCGATTGATATGCTTAAAATCAATGCACATGCGGAGTGACTTGTCCTTCTTGGGGACCATGACAACATTGGCGAGCCACTCGGAGTGGTAGATCTCTCGAATGAACTCAGCTGCTAAGAGCCGAGCCACCTCTTCGCCGATAGCTTGTTTTTTCTGGACGGCGGACCGTCGCAGATGTTCCTTCACGGGTTTGAACTTTGAGTCGACTCGTAGGCGGTGCTCAGCCAGCCCCCTGGGAACTCCGGGCATGTCAGAGGGTTTCCATGCGAAGATGTCCCAGTTCTCATGGAGGAGCTGGATGAGCGCTTCTTCCTATTTGGAGTCGAGAGTTGTTGAGATGTGAGTTGGAGCTGCGTCGGGGTCGGTCGGGTGAATGTGGACCGTCTTTGTTTCGCCGGCCGACTGAAAAGCTGACTCGGAGGCAGGCTTCTTAGCCGGCAGCAATTCACTCAGGTCGACAGTCTTCTGGTACTCTTTCAGCTCGACTACCGCCATCTGAGCGTCGGCGATCTTTGATCCCTTCTGGAAACATTCTTCCGCCTTCTTCCGGTTGCCTGTAACAGTGATCACACCTTTGGGACCAGGCATCTTTAATTTAAGATACACGTAGCATGGTCGAGCCATGAAGCGTGCATAAGCCGGTCTGCCCAAGATGGCGTGATAAGCACTCTGGAAGTCCACAACTTCAAACGTTAACTTTTCTTTGCGGTAATTCTTTGAATCACCGAAAACCACGTCAAGAGCAATTTGACCGAGTGACTCGGCTTTCTTCCCGGGAATGACTCCGTGGAAGCTCATGTTACTGGCGCTGAGCCTGGACATCGGAATGCCCATTCCTTTCAAGGTTTCTGCGTACAGTATGTTCAGGCCACTGCCACCGTCCATTAGGACTTTGGTCAGTCGAGTGCCTTCGACAACTGGGTCGACCACCAAAGCTTGCCTCCCAGGGGTGGCAATGTGTGTTGGATGATCGGATTGGTCGAACGTGATGGCCGTCTGGGACCACTTTAGGTAACTGGGAGTTGCAGGGGCAACCATGTTCACCTCCCGGTTAATGACTTTCAGTCGACTTTTGCTTTCGACATCGGCAAAAATCATCAGGGTGGAATTGACCTGGGGGTATCCGTCGTCACTATCATCCCTGTCCTCAACTCTGTCCGGCTCTTTCTCTCTATCCTTGGGCTGCTTGCCCTGAAACTGTTGGATCAGGAGCCGGCATTGTCGAGTGGTATGTTTGGGGTAAATAAAATTACCCTCTTCGTCTTTCTTGGTGTGGATGTGACATGGCAAATCCAAAACATCATTCCCATCCTGATCCTTGACTTTCTTGGGCTTCCAAGTGTTCTTGGGTTTCCCCTTGAAGTTTCCCTGAGCCACAGCTAAGGCCCCCCCGGGAGCGGCTGGCTCGGCCTTCCGCTTTTGCTTCCGACTGGAGTTTCCTCCGGTTTCTTGGGCGACTGATTTAAGCTTGCCGCTTCGGAGTCGGTCTTCGTCTTCTCCATTAGCGTACTTTGTGGCAATCTCCATCATCCGATTAAGGGACATCTCTCCGGTCCGGCCAAATTTCAGATTCAACTCCCTGTACTTGACCCCTTCCTTGAAAGCGCAGACTGCTTGATGGTCAGGCACGTTTTCAACCGAGTGGTGCAGTGTGATCCACCTTTGGATGTATTCCCTCAATGTTTCATTCGGCTTCTGTACGCAAGACCGCAGCTCTGTAAGGCCTGCGGGGCGCTTGCATGTCCCTTCGAAGGTTGTAACAAACACTCGAGAGAGATCCTCCCAAGTGTAAATGCTGCTGGGCGCCAGCTGATTTAGCCACGCCCTAGCTGAGCCTTCCAACATGAGGGGTAAATGCTTCATGGCCACCTCGTTGTTGCCGCCACCGATCTGCACAGCCACTCGGTAATCTTCGAGCCACGTGTCAGGCTTGGATTCGCCGGTGAACTTGCTGATTCTAGTCGCCATCCGGAAGTTGGGTGGGATCACTGCGGCTCTGATGGCTCGACTGAAACACCCAAGCCCCGAGGCGAGTGCTCTGTTGTCGGTAGGTGTATCTCTGTTGTGGCCCTCACGATGAGCCCTGTTCCTGTCCACCAGACCTTGAACAAGGATGGATCTCGCGTCAAAGCCTGGATCTCTGGGGTCGACTGGGACCCTCTGCCCAGTGTGATGAGGGCGCCTGTCGTCTCGATGTCGAGGCGCATACGATCCACTCCGTAGAGGAGGGGACGGCACCCGACGTCCATCATCACGGTTGAGTCGGTGATCGTATTGCTCGTTCCCCCTATACCGATCGTGCCGGTCTCCACGCCCCTCACGCCTCAGGGGCGATCTCGGGCTGTGAGCCGACTGGACGGTCTCCATTGCGACGGATCGACTGTGGATCCTGTCCCGCGACTAAGAGACGGCGGAATTCTGATTCCCTGCTGCTCGGAGCAATGCTCTGATCTGCAGCAATCCTCTTCCGGCCTCCGACTGGGAGGGTTGGATCGACTCCGCTATGCGGGCCGCGGCAGCCAGGTTCTGAACCGGAGTTCGGTACACCTGTGGTGATGCGAAGAGCACCGTCGACTGGGTTCGGGTGCCGGTTGGCGTCGACTGGACTCGGGAGCCCGCTGACGTCGACTGGACTCAGGAGCCCGCTGACGCGCCTGCTCGTCGAGAGCTCGCTGTAGGTTTTCCAGTCGAGTGCGCTCGGCTAGATTAGCCAACCGCGCATCCTCCAAGGCCCGGGCCTCGGGGGTTTCTCCAACAATAGGTGTGTAGAGCGCGTCCATGTTCCGGCGACGAAGCTCCTCCCTCTGCAACGACGTCAGGGGTTCGGGGAGGTATTCGTCGTGAGGGCGCGACGGATCGCGCCTGTCGGCACCATCGTCAGTATGAGGGAATCCGGGGGGACTGCACGTCCCCTCGACCGCCAGGACCTCCGCCAGGGGGTCGCTGCTGTCGCAATCGGAAGCGGACTCCATGGAGCCAGTCGACAGATCGAACAGGCCGCAGAGGGATTCGTTAGGCTCGATTGCAGCGACCTGCTGGGTCACCGACTGGCGGGCCAGGGCGTGCTTCATCCACCGCTGAAGCCTCGACCGACTCGAGCGCTTGCGCTGGCGGGAGACAGGAGTGGGAGATGGCATGGGAGTCGACCGATATGGGGTCGAGGGCTGCCTCAGGAGGATGCCACGGACGCACGCGCGGAAGTGCGTCGCACCGCGGACGGGGAGTGCGTTGACGTCGAGCGGCGCCTCCTGGAGCCAAGCGGAGTCGTCGGCGATGAAAGTAAGTCGGCCGAGACGGATCTCGCGGCCCGCCGCCAAGGCTCCGCAGGAAAACATGATCGAGTGGATCGACGAAAATCGCAACTTCTCCAAATTAGGCGCTAAGACTACTGCCCCATGGTGGGCGCCAACTGTCGTGGTTCTAAGTCTGACAGTGAGGTAGGGGGGTATGTATGAAGAGGCTAGGCCTTAGCTGTTGGGAAGTTGTAAGCACGCAAGGTTTACGAGTTCAGGCCCTTCTCTGAGGAAGTAACAGCCCTACGTCTCGGTGCCCGGAGGCGGTCGATTGGATTATGCGTGAGTAAGATTACAGGGGTGCGAACCCTTCATACTGAGGAGGGGGTGGCTTATATAGAGTTCGCCAGCCCTCTCTTGCCCTCAGTAATGCAGGGTTTAAGGTATATTTAAGGTGGGTGTTACTGATAACGTCCCTAATAAAGAGTCATGATGATCATAAAGACTACTTAATAGCCGACCGTTTGCCTGGGAGCGATTTGAGATCCCCTGGTGGTCGAGTGGTTGGCTTGTTGGTCGAGTGACAACTTCTTAGTCGAGTGCCTTGGCCCCGTCGAGTGGGATATCTTCAAGTTATCTAAAAGGTGACTTCCTCTAAGGACGTCCTACGGTAGGGCTCTTAGGACGGGTCCGTGTCCCTACCGTAGGTATATGACTACATCAGGTACTCTTCTTCATGAGGCGGTAGAGAGGGAGAGCTTTCTCTCCAAGCCGGCTGATGAAGCGGTTCAGAGAGGCCAGGCACCCGGTGAACTTCTGAATCTCTCTAAGCTTGGTTGGGACCGCCATCCTCTCGATGGCCTTGATCTTCACAGGGTTGCACTCTATGCCGCGTTCGGAGACTAGAAAGCCTAGGAGCTGGCCGGCTGGCACTCCGAACACGCATTTCTCAGGGTTGAGCTTGATTCGGAACCGGCGCAGGTTCTCGAATGTCTCCTTCAAGTCTTCCAGCAGAGTGCCACGCTTCCCCATCTTCACCACAACATCATCCACGTAGACGTGGGCGTTCTTGCCGAGCTGCGTGAGGAGGCACTTCTGCATGCAATGCTGAAAAGTGGCGCCGGCATTCCTCAAGCCGAACGTCATGGTCAGGTAGCAGAAGGCTCCAAACGGCGTGATGAAGGCGGTCTTCAGTCGGTCATCCGGGTTCAGCTTTATCTGGTGGTATCCCGAATAGGCATCCAAAAAGCTCAACAGCTCGCATCCGGCTATGGAGTCTATCACTTGATCAATTCTGGGCAGAGCGAAGGGATCTTTTGGGCAGGCTTTGTTGAGGCTTGTGTAATCTATACACATGCGCCACTTGTTATTCTTTTTTAGCACGAGAACCGGGTTCGCGAGCCACTCGGGGAAGAAAACTTCCATGATGAAGCCGGCTGCGAGAAGCCGGGCTATCTCCTCGCCTACGATCCTTCTCTTCTCCTCTGACAGTCGGCGGAGAGGCTGCTTGACTGGTTTGGCATCCTCCCGCACATGTAATTTGTGCTCGACGAAATCCTTCGGAACACCCGGCATGTCCTTGGGGGACCACGCAAAGATATCCCGATTCTCACAGAGGAAATCGACGAGCTCGCCTTCCTATTTGCTATCCAGGCTCGCCCCAATGACGACAACCTCTCGGGGTGCTCGGGGTCGAGCTGTATCTTCTTGGTCTCCTTGGCCGGCTGGAAAGATCCTTGGGCATCATACTCCTTGGAGTCGGCGGGTTCGTTTAGCTGCTTGCTGGCCAGGGCCACGACCCTGTTCAGCGTCTTCTTCTCCTCGGCAATCACGAGGGATTCGGCCAGCCGGCTGCTGGCCATGGCGCAGTCGGCGGACTTCTTGTAGTCGCCGGCAATGGTGATGACGCCCTTGGAGCTCGGTATCTTCATCTTGAGGTAAGCGTAGTGGGGGACCGCCATGAACTTGGCCAAGGCTGGTCGGCCAAGCAAGGCGTGGTAAGGGCTCTCCAGGTCCACCACCTCGAACCAGATTGCTTCCCGGCGGAAATGATCCTTGCCCCCAAAGAGTACGTCGATCTTGATTTTGCCGATGGGGGCACAGGACAAACCGGGTACGATGCCGTGGAACACCGTTCGAGTCGGCACAAGCTGTTTTGCCTTGACACCCAACTTCTCCACCGTCGATCAGCACACGGGAGAAGCGGGCGGCACGCATGTCCATCGCAAGGGTGGCCTCCAGGACCAAAGCGTAGGAGCCGGGGGACGGCATCACCTCTAGGTGGTCGGCCCGGCTCCAACTGATGGATTTCTCTGACCAATGCATGTGGCCGGCTGGGTTGGCGGCGGCCACATTGACTTCTTGTTGCTCTCGGCGCTTGCTGCGCCGGTCTTCGGACTGGCTCGTGAAGACAACGTAAGATGCTTGCTCATCGGGGAACTCGTCCTGCACGGCGTCGACCGCGGGCCGAGAGGCCTTGGGCGGCGGAGCCGGAGGTGGCGGGCCGGCAGGCGGAGTCGGCGTGAGCCCTTCGCCCTTGGAGATTCTGGCGAGCCAGTTGCACTTCCGGGTTGTATGGTTGGACGGCTTCGCGCCGCTGTGGAACTTGCACGGGGCATCAAGGGTTTGCTTGTAGGAGAAGGCCGGCTACCAAGCCGGCCGGCCGCCCTTGGGTTTCTTGGGCGCGGGCCGCCCCTCAGGTGGCGTATCTTCGACCGTGGCCACCTGCCGGCTAGCAGGAGGCGGCGCAGGGCCTTTGCGCTTCTGATCATTCTGGTGTTGGCGTTGGCCGGAATCGCCAGCCGGTGCTTGGGGCGCCGGATTGAGCACTTTTCCGGACGCGTCCACCTGGAGCTCGGTCTTCATCGAGGAGTCGGCGGTGGCGTACTTGTCGGCGATGTTCAGGAGCTCGTCGAGGGTAGTCGGCTCATCGCAGAGAAGCTTGTGCTTGAGGAGGGTGCCCTCTCGGCACCCGGCAGTGAAGTATTCGATGGCTTGCACCTCGTGCACCCCTTCGCAGGAATTGCGGAGCTCGGCCCAACGCGTGAGGTAGTCGCGAGTGGACTCGGCTGGGCCCTGTATGCACAGGGAGAGCTGTCTGGGATTGGGAGCCCGCTTGTAGGTGCTGGTGAAGTTGCGAACGAAGGCTTCAGTGAAATCCACCCCGCTGTTGATGCTGAGAGGCTTGAGGCTGTTAAGCCAAGTCCATGCCGTGCCTTGCAGCATGAGGGGCACGTACTTCACGGCAACGCGCCGGTTGCCATTGGCGATGCTGACGGCTATGGAGTAGTTGGTAAGCCAGTCTTCCGGCTTCACCGAGCCGTTGTACTTGGGCGTGTCTCTTGGGAGCGAGAACCCTTTGGGGAAGGGCTCGTCGCGGATGCGGGGGCCAAAACAAGGCGGGCCGACATCATCTTCTTCTTCCAGCGCCAGGGATCGGGCCAGGCGGTCGATCCGGTGGCGGGCATCGTTTTCGCCGACTCCTTCGCGGCGACCAAGCCGGCCGCTGAGAGTCGGGTGCGCCACTGGAGGCGGGATGGGATATCTCTCTCCGCGAGCTCGAGGCGGAGGCGGGGTGCCCCGCCATTCCATGGCTCGGGGGCGGCCGTCCGCGTCTCGCTCGATGGAGATCTGGGTCCAGCTTCGGCTGGAAGCCGGCTCTTTCTCGCACCGCGCGCGGGTGTTGCTCGTAGTCGGCGATCGGGAAGTCGCGCCGTGCTCGCGGCGCGGGGGAGGGCTCCCCGCGCAGGCGTCGGCTTCGTGCCGCCGAGCGGCTGCATCAATTAGTTGCTGTATGCGCCATGTCATGTGGGGGAGGTCTTCGGCTTCCAAGCTGTCCAGCTCGTCTACGGCCGCCTGGGCGGCGCACAGATTCGCGAGTGGAGTGGCGTAGACCGGGTGATCGACTCCAAGCGTATCGGCGATGACGGCGCCGCGTTGCCTGACAGCACCAGCCCGGCTTGGGCCAGCCGGAGCCGGCGTGCCGAAGGCGGCTTGGTCAGCTTCGCGCTGGTAGGCCTCGGTGAGGCATCTTACGGAGGCCAGCCGCCGGCCCTCCGCGAGGAGGGCGAGGCGGTGTGCCTCCAATACTTCGTCGTTGGCGTCAGTCGGAAGGGGGCGGACAAGTCGTGGGCCGCCGCGCATGGGGCGTCGCGGGCGCCCTCGTCAGTCGGGCCGTCGAGGCTGATAACCATCACCTCGGTAGTGTCAGAATCGCGATCACCAGCCGGAGGGAGCGGGTCGTTGTAGATCGTGACGTTGGTGGGGAAGGTATCGTAGGATGCCGTGTCGGAGTCGACAGGCATCGGGTCGGTGGAGCCAACCGACTCCAAATCCGCAGCGGGCTCGCTGGAGACGTGGAGCTGGCCGAGGAGGTTGGCGAGGTGATCGGTGCCCGCATCGAAGGCAAGCTCGTCGGAGATGCGGGCCTCGTCGAAGAGGTCGGCGAGGCTGCTCGCCGCGCAGATGTTGGTGACGCCATGCAGCGCATCGCGGCAAGCGCCATCGGGCGAGCCGGGCTGGCTACGCTCGCGGGGAAGGAAAAGGGTTCCCGTCCAGAACAGGTCTCCGGACGATGGTGCACCTGGCCCCACGGTGGGCGCCAAATGTCGGGTGGTAGGAGCGACATATGCCAACGGGTGGCTTATCATTGTGGGAGCCAATAAAACATCGCCGGTGCCTGGAAACGGGATAAGGCGTAGACATGCACGCCGGCGAATCTTACCCAGCTTCAGGGCTCTCCGGGGAGATAACACCCCTACTGCTGCTATGCGGGGTCTCCGCATGGTTGCTAAATGAACAAGTAGCTACAATGCTCCTTGAGCTGTTTTGGGTGGAAGGAGGAAGAAGGGCTCAGCTAGCTTGCTTCCTCTCCTTGTATGGTGTCTAGGTCTAACTTGAGAGTCCAACCCTTTGCATGGGTGCACCGGGGGGTTTATATAGGCCTACCCCCCGGGGGTACAATGGTAATCCAGCTGGGCGCGGGGCCCAGCTGTCTGTGACTATGCTTGCCGGCTTCTGCGCCGGCTACTGGGGCCCGCCGGCTGGTGGGTCCCGCCGGCTGCTGGCTCCTCGGTCGACAGGCAGGCCCCACAGGCCAGGGCCTGGTCGGTGGCTGGTTACTGTTGCTCCGTGCTGTTGATGCAGGCTTGGTCGGGGTAAGCGTGGCTACAGTAACGCCGCCCTGGCGGGCGATTACTGTAGCCCCGCCGTATCTTGTCTCCTTAATGGGCGTTCCCTTTGAGGAAAGTGGCAGGCCGGCTATAGGAAGCCGGCCCTCTATCTTGCCGGCTTGAGAGGAGGTGCGGCCGCCTTCGGTATCTCTCTGCCCAAAGGGGCCCACCACCTCGGGGGCAACGCTGGCGGCCCATCGTGGACGGCGTCGGAGCCGCTGTGGCAATAGTGCCGCGCCGGACGGGTCATGGCCACCCGTACGGCGCACTGTACCAGGCGTGCTCCGGGTCTTGGGGGTGGCAGGCTCCACTGTAGCCATGCCCCACTTCATCATCGCAGGGTGGACGCGTACATTGCGGGTACGGCTTTGACTGCTTTATGGGAGCCGGCTTCTCGTAGCCGGCCTTGCTGCAGCCGGCTTCTCGTAGTCGGCCCTCCACAGCTTTCTTCATGAGGGTAAAGGATGGGCCGCCCCTGAAGCCGGCCTAGGAGGTAGCCGGCCGAGGGGGGAGGCGGCCCTAGGTCTTGAATCTTCTTGAGAGTCGGCCAGTCTTGTAATTTTTTCTGATGGGCCAGGGGAAGCCGGCTAGGCTACCCATGGCTATTTACTACGACATCAACCGTCTAGGGTACTCAAACAACCAAGAGTAACAAGATCCGCAAGGGATTAGTGGAGGGAATCAAATTTCTCTTGGTGGAGGTGTAGATCGGGGCCTTCTCAACCACTCCCGAGCAAATCAACAAGTTTGATTGGCTAGGGAGTGAGATCAGGCAAAAATGGAGCTTGGAGCAACAATGGAGCCTAGGGTTGGAAGAGGTAGTCAACTAGAGGAAGAAGACACCCCTTTTATAGCTTAGGACAAAAATCCATCTGTTATCCACCTACCAGCCCGCGACCAGCGGTACTACTGCCCCAGACCAGGGTACTACCGCAAGGCCATGCGGTACTTCCGCTCCTGACGAGCGGTACTACCGCAAGGCCATGCGGTACTACCGTGAGGACCGCGGTACTACCGCAGCAGCAGCAGCAGTAGCTAGGGCAGACCTAAAGCACAAGGGTTGAGGACGGTACTGCCGCAGGCGCGGTACTACTGCTCCCCTTGCGGTACTACCGCAAGGCAGGAAACCCCTAGCCTGGGAAGAGCACGGATAAAAATACATCCATGCCTACTTATGCTGGAAAACGGACGAAGCAAAAATCCGATACAATACTACCGCAGAGGAGCGGTACTACCGCCTGGCAGCTGTGCCAGGCTGCGCACGGTACTACCACGCATGGGATGCGGTACTACCGCGGTGGCGCGGATGTAAAAAATTACATCCGCCCCTACTACCACGAAGGAGCGGTACTTGGCTTGGGGGCCATGATACTACGACTCCAGAGGAGCGGTACTACCGTGGGCACCTGCGGTACTACCGCGCCGAAGTACGGTACTACCGCTCAAGAAGGAGCAGTACTACCGCAAGCCCATCAACAGCAGCCAGGACACGGTAAAGAGGATAAACGGAGTATGCTCCAAAGTGCAGGGGAAAGGAGGGGACAAGGAAGAAAACGTGTACGTGATGATTCCACCCAAACCTTTCTGACGCAGACCCCCTCTTAATAGTACAGCTTTCCTACGACTCAAATCCACCAAAAAGAAACATAGAGAAAACGCCGTCTTCAATAGTCTTCGAGGGGCACCAAACCGTCTTGTGCCTAGCGATGGAACATCTGGGAAACTAAAGGCATACGATTAGTCCGCAAAATCATTGTCATCGTTCACCAAAACACCTTAGGGATAAATATGCCCTTACAGATGATAACATACATCTCATCAAAATATCAAACGAATACCAAATTCACATGACTACTAATCGCAAGACTTCTCCCATGTCCTCAGGAACAAACGTAACTACTCACAAAGCATATGCATGTTCATAATTAGAGGGGTATTAATATGCATAATGGATCTGAACATATGATCTTCCACCAAGTAAACCAACTAGCATCAACTACAAGGAGTAATCAACACTACTAGCAACCCACAGGTACCAATCTGAGGTTTGGATACAATGATTAGATACAAGAGATGAACTAGGGTTTGAGATGAGATGGTGCTGGTGAAGTTGTTGATGGAGATTAACCCCCTCCCGATGAGAGGATCGTTGGTGATGACTATGGTGATGATTTCCCCTGCCCGAAGGGAAGTTTCCCCAGCAGAACAGCTCCGCCGGAGCCCTAGATTGGTTCCGCCAAGGTTCCGCCTCGTGGCGGCGGAGTTTCGTTCCCATAAGAGACCCTCACGGTTACACACGCGATTGATGTATTTTAATTAAGGTCAACTTCAGGTTTCCTACAACCGGGCATTAACAAATTCCCATCTGCCCATAACCGTGGGCACGGCTTTCGAAAGTTCAAAACCCTGCAGGGGTGTCCCAACTTAGCCCATGACAAGCTCTCACGGTCAACGAAGGATATTCCTTCTAGCGGGAAGATCCGATCAGACTCGGAATCCTGGTTACAAGACATTTCAACAAGGTAAAACAAACTAGCAACACAGCCCGAATGTGCCGACAAATCCCGATAGGAGCTGCACATATCTCTTTCTCAGGGCACACTCGGATTGTCAGGTACGGGTAGGCCAGCCCAGAGTTGCCCCTGGTGGCCACCGGCAGCTGACAGGTTGGACCAACACACAGAGGAGCACTGGCCCGGGGGGGGTAAAATAATGATGACCCTCGGGAGCGCGACTCCCAAGGGAAAAGAAAAGGCTAGGTGGCAAATGGTAAAACCAATGTTGGGCATTGCTGGAGGAGTTTTACTCAAGGCGAACTGTCAAGGGGTTCCCATAATAGCCCAACCGCATAAGGAACGCAAAATCCGGGAACATAACACCGATATTACGGAAACTAGGGCGGAAAGAGTGGAACAAAACACCAGGCATAAGGCCGAGCCTTCCACCCTTTACCAAGTATATAGATGCATTAATTAAATAAGATATATTGTGATATCCCAACAAGTAAACATGTTCCGAACAAGGAACAAAATCTCCATGTTCCAACAAGGTACAAACTTCAATCTTCACCTGCAACTAACAACGCTATAAGAGGGGCTGAGCAAAGCGGTAACATAGCCAAACAACGGTTTGCTAGGACAAGGTGGGTTAGAGGCTTGGTTCAACAATATAGGAGGCATGATAAGCAAGTGGTAGGTATCGCAGCATAGGCATAGCAAAAGAGCGAGCAACTAGCAAGCAAAGATAGAAGTGATTTCGAGGGTATGGTCATCTTGCCTGAAATCCCGCAAGGAAGAAGAATGAGTCCATGAAGAAGACAAACGGACGTAGTCGAACGGTTCCTCATAAATGCGACGTTAACGGAACCAACCCGAAGAAGCAACACGGGAAAGAAGCACACAACATAGTAAATAAACAACACATGGACATGGCATGATGCACAACCAAGTATGATGTATGTCCGGTTTAATGATACATGGCATGGCATGGCAAAATGCACAAACAATCCTACAAATTAAGTGGAGCTCATTATGCAACGGAGTTGCATATTGAAGAAAACACCACATGACTTATTTAGTTCTCTCTCGTTTATGTACCCAACAAGATTAAATGTTGATTAACATGGCAAGAGGGTGAAGCAAAATAAAACTACCTATCTAGTCAAGTTTAAATGAGGCCGGAAGCAACGAACAACAATTCCGGTAAATCCCCATATGCATATATTAGGTTTGGTGATGTTCTGCCCTAAACATAATTTTAGAGTTGTTAAACATGCAAAGAGATGCCACCATGTTAAACTATGCAAAATTCTACCCCATTTACATATAAAGATTATTTAAATCCGAGCTACGGTTAATTAGTTATAAATTAAATCATTTTAACATGGCATAGGAGCAAATTTAACCAAACCGCATTTTAAACTTTGCAAACATGCATGAAAGTGGCATATTATGAAAATAGATGAAAAACTAAGCATATTTCATATATAACTTATTTTAAACCGACGCACCATTTGTGAGTTATTAAATGAATGAAGTGCAAGGGTTTTTCTGCAAAACTGACATTCTCTGGGAAAAATAGCTAAATCCGTTGGACAAGAAAAAAATAGAAACGGGCCGAAACAACTTGGCCCAATAGGAGGAAAAAAAATAGAGGAGAGGCGCTGCGGGGGCTGCTCACCCTGGGCCTGGCCCAGTCGATGGGAGGAGGGAGGCCTGCAGGGGCGATGTTGGGCCGGATGAGGCAGGCGGCTGGGCTGGACTGGCTTGAGCTGGCCTTGAAGGCCGAAGGGGAAGCACGCGCTGCGCGTCTCAGGCAGCAGAGGCGGGGCGCTGGGCCTGGAATCGGGACGAGGCCGGCTGGATCCACGCGAGAAGTCAACGCGATAAGGGGTCGAACGGGTGCCTCGTCCTGGAAGTAGAGGACGCAGGCGGCGGTGGACCTGGCGATGGCGTCTCCCGGTGACGAGTGGAAGGGCGGGGGGGACGGATCCAGTGCGCAGGAAGTCGAGGAGGGCCGATGCGAGACTGGAGCTGCTTCGTTCCTCTCGGCGCGCGATGGGACGACGCAGACGAGGGACTTGGCGAAGCGGCAGTTCGTGAGGCAGGCGCGCGGGCGGACATGGAGGCCATGGCAGCGGCGCAGGTGAGATCCGGCGACGTGGATCCTATCCAGGACAGGCGCGGGAGGCGAGAACCGTCGCGAGGAAGCTCCTGGCGACGGCGAACTGCGTCGATCCGGCCGGCGTCGAGGAGCTCCGGGCGGCGCAGAAGATCGAAGCGGATTCCCTGGTGATCCCTGTCCATGGAGAAAAACAGACAAGGGAAAATGAGGTAAGGCTAGGAGGAGAAGGAAGGAAGAGGAGCAGGGAAAGAGCGGCGACGGGCTTGGCCTGTAGGTGGCCGAAGGCAGGTCGGCGAGGTCGCCGGCAGCGGCGCTAGGAGGTGGTGGCGCGCTCGGGCTCCAAGGCAACGAGGAGGAGGCCGTGGGGCGAAGCAGGTCAGGGTTAAGGGACATCAAGAGCTCCTCTCCTGTGCGTTGGCCGCGGCGAGCTAGGAGCCTGGTGGAGGCTCAGGCGCTGGTTGGGTGGATCGGCAGGGGAAGATCCCGAGGGGGATTTGGAAAGCGGCGGCGGGAGACGGGACACGGTCCCTAGATTTTAGGGTTGCTGCCTAGGGATTGGTCTATATGTAGTAAGTGGATTTTTGGATAGGGGCATTAGGTCCCTCCGATCTTAATCGGACGGACGGGAAAAATAGGTTAGGTAGCCCAAAGAGAAAAATGGAGATGTTTTGTATACGTTTGGGGATGATCCGGACACAACGGTGACGACTGCTCGGGTCGGGTCCGGGACAATTTTTGGACGCGCGCGCGATGCTTGGCCGCGGGCTGACGAGAGAGGTAAGGTTGGGCCTGGCGGTAGGTAGTGAACTATGTAGACGGTCTCGAGCTGAGAGAAGAGAAGAGAGGGAAGCCCGACGACTGTTTCTGGAGACCAAAAACGTCCGACGTTAGACCGGCTATACTGCCGCTATAGTTAATCGTTGGGGCATCAAACGAACCCTGAATGCGATGAAACTTGGCAGGCGGCCTACCTACAACATAACAACACCGCATGCCAACTTTCAACCCATTCCGAGAACATTTTCTGGCCACTTATAAAATAATATTTCGGACGTGCCGCGGGCGCGTGCAAGTGTGACTGGGCTCAGAACGGACAACGGACGGAACTGGGGGAACCCGGACGGATGCAAGTTTTTTAAAAACATGATGATGCAATGCCCATGATGACATGATAAGATGCAACACGCAAGCAAATGACATGGCAATGGCAGCGAATAACTCGAAGACACCTAGCGCATCGGTCTCGGGGCGTTACAACACTCCACCACTACGAGAGGATCTCGTCCCGAGATCTAGAATGGCACCGGAGGGGAAAGGAAGAGGAAGAGGAAGAGAGGAGGTAAAACTAAGTTGCTTCTTTGATGAATGAGTGAAACCAAAGAACCTTGAAAAGGTTAAGACATTTCGAGAAAAGAATACAACGGAGATGAACAAAGTTGAAAACACTCCGTTAGGAAAAGGAAACAAGGAAGAACAAATTCGAACAGCAATCCGGTTGAAAAGAGATGCAAGGCTTGATAAGGCGAAAAGAACTTGAGCAAAAAGGGGACAACACTCCGGTAAAATGGATAGGCATGAAAAGAACATGATCTTTGACAAAACGAGATGATGGGTTGAAAAGATGAGCATCACAATGCCTCCGGAACAAAAGTAGGAATGGAATGAAGTGAACGAAGGGAAACAAGGTCTTGAGGGAGCATGCTTACAACAAAAGCTAGAACGGAGTTGTTGGATAACCAACCACGAAAATAATACGCTTGATATGGTCTTATGGAATACATCTCAAATTATGAGGTGACAACCTGCCACTCACGGGAAGAAGAATTGGATTGATATGAACAAGGAGACAAGAAACTTATCTCACTGGGAGGATAATGAAGAACTTGGGTCATTTATAAGCACCATAATTAGCAACAATCCTTAGGAAAAGCTTTAGATGAAATATAACTCCAGATAACTCCAATGACGAGATTGATGATTTAAAATATCCCATTCTTGTGAAAGAAGAATGATATATTATCACCTCAAATGATACGGAAGAGAGAATTGCACTCCGGATTACAATATGAAGAAATCTTGAGCTCCTTAGAAAAGAAACTCAATGAAAACTTTGAGATGGAACTAAATCCTTGATGAACCATCATGTATAGCCTCCATGAAGAAACTCCGGTAAGAAAAGAATAGCAAGAAAGAGAAATTGAAAACACAAGGTGAATCCTTGCAATGATTTAGATGGATCTCCGTGATAATTAGAGCTTGGAACTCCGGGAAAGAAGTATGAGCACTTGAACCCAAGAATTTAATCATCGTGAACAAACTCTGGAAGAAAAGATTAACATAAGGATGAAACAAGAGTAAGAATTACGTTATGTGTATCCTTCACCAATTTAAATTGATGACAAGCAACGGATTTGGCATACCACTTATTCTCGTAGAAAGATTAAGATAGATATGGCGCAAACTTGAGAAAGTTTTCAACGATCCACCGGTAGAATTTGAAAGGCACGAATGCATAGATATGATACACGAAGGAAGAAAACTCTTGAACGAACCACCGTAAGAATTAAAAATGAACAAAGAAAAGATCAGGAATACACCGGGAAGAATTAGCAAATGAATGAAGATGCTTGAGAGAATTTAGACCCATGAGAACGAAGAGATCACGAGCCGATTAGAGATCTCTTGAACGATGCACTGGTAGGATTTGAGAATGATAACTGAAAGCTGAGAATTAATAAATCTTCTAAAATGATGGGCTCCGGAGAAACAAACTAGAAAGACTCCTGAATTACTCCGGCTGGGTGAAAAGAATTCTCACAATCGAAAGCAATTATGAGAGGAAGGCAACAAGCTAGAATCACGAATCTTGAAGAGAATGGAGCAAGATTAAAGAGAAACTCTTCTTCGGTCTTCAAAATCCGAGAATGACGACGAGAAACACCACCATGAATTATTGAGATACTCCGGAATTAAGAATGGAAAGGTTGAGCCAACGATGAAAAGAATTTGAAAGATCTTGGAGAAAGACATTTGACTGGTGACAATTTATTCTTACGTCAAACTTTAGAAGATTTGAGAATAACGCCGGGAAAATAAGAAGAGTCAGGTAAGATCCTGGAAAAAGACCTGTGGCTTAGGGCCCACTCAAAAGATACACCATTGAACGATTTGAAGGTGAGATTGCACCGGTTGAATTAAATGGCTTGAATAAGATAGGACCTCGAAATAGCTTTAACGGATGCAAGGTGAAAACACAAATCTTCGAAATATCTTCAGCACTCCGGAACAAATGAATAGCGAGAGGTGCAATGATGATGAGGTGCACCGGCATGACAAAGCATTGAAAACGAGGAAAGGATATGATCAACAAAGCTTGACTTGAAACCACCGGAGATGAAAAGAATGAAGAATGACGAACTTGAAGCTCCATTAGAATCTTCATGAGAATCGTCGGGTAAGAACATGAAGGAAGAAGAATGGAGAGACTTCCATAATAAAATGGATACTTGATAAAGAAATCTGAGTCCTTAAAGAAAAACAAGGGAGGGAGGGTAGGAAAAACAAAGGCAAGCTTGGGGCGGATGAGATGGACACCGTTGAAAAGAACTGATAATTGATCTTGCGGATGTTGAAAACGATCGGATCCACTTGAAGAGAAAACACGCCGGTTGGAAAAAGAATTGACATGACCATCTCGATGATGAAGAAGGGTTAGTATTCACAAAGGAGTATGAGAACACCGTTTAGAGAAGGTATGGAATAAACATTTGACTTCGAAGCAACTCGAATACCACAACTCAAAAAACAAAACAAAGGATTGGCTTGCAAAATAAGCCGGAACAAACATATGATAGAGATTTCGTCCGAAGTTTTCGTGGTGGGGCCTACACGGGCTCGATCATACAGCACCATCACGTACAAGGCAGTGCACATGACATATGAAGCGTCCTCGAGTCGGCATAGCCAAGGACTCTTTAAGACACAACGAGACCATTGTAAAACCAACCGTGAATAGGCGGACCACTAGACGTCGAACCCCAATTTCATATCATACATCTGTCAGAAAAATATCCTAAGAGCTACTTGAATTCCCACTTATAAACTCCCGAAACTTTCTGGTTATGCAATCAGGTGTTGGGGATACAGGGGAAGCATAATATCTCACCCAAATCTAGCAAATCCTACATCCAGCTGTATCCATCCTTCAACACATAACCAAGAAACCTTCAGAAATCATCTACCTCAACCTTCGAAAAGCATCCGTTATACGAGTTATGGCAATACTCCCGAACTCCCGCCCCAGTACTGGGTGGCGTCGAGGTTATCTCACCAACAACTGCATAAAAGAGATTTTCGATGTCGGCGAACTAAACTCAGGTATTCCAGAACTGCAACGATAAAATTGTGACGACAACACCTCGGAGCTCAACTCCCCGGGACACTACCACAACCCCTAAATGACAGGAGGCACCAAGAACAATGTTCTCGTCACAAAGCGATCGGAACAATTCCAAGATACCCGCGTGATCCTAAAAAAATTTAGTAAAATTTGAGAAGAGAAGAGTCAAAACTCTACGTCAGGATGCCTTACCAGAGCGATGAAGGGACTGGGGAGTAAAAATAATTCCTAAACTCTCCGATATATAATTCCTAAATGACTCAAAACATTTTTATAGACTCAACTTGTCTGCTAATTCGATCAAGCAATGGGGCTCCTAAGGTCGGGGATGGCTCTGATTAACAACTTGTAACGCCCTCGATGCGGCTATATCTCCCACGTGTCGAAGCACGACTTAGAGGCATAACCGCATTGAAAGCAATGTCGCAAGTGAGGTAATCTTCACACAACCCATGTAATACATAAGGGAAAAGATACATAGTTGGCTTACAATCGCCACTTCACACAAATACATGAATAAAGCATTATGACATCCAAATACAATCAAGGTCTGACTACGGAACCAAAATAAAAGAAGAACCCCAAATGCGACACGGTCCCCGATCGACCCCAACTGGGCTCCACTACTGATCAACTAGAACGAAACAACACAAAGGACAAGATCTTCAACGAGCTCCTCCTGAGCTGGGTTGCGTCATCTACACGGACTCATCGGCACCTGCAAGCTGGTTTTGGAAGTATCTGTGAGCCACGGGGACTCAGCAATCTCACACCCTCGCGATCAAGACTATTTAAGCTTATGGGTAAGGTAAAGGTACGAGGTGGAGCTGCAGCAAGCGACTGGCATATATGGTGGCTAACGTACGCAAATGAGAGCGAGAAGAGAAGGCAAAGCGCGATCGAGAAACTATGATCAAGAAGTGATCCTAGAACAACCTACATCAAGCATAACTCCAACACCATGTTCACTTCCCGGACTCCGCCGAGAAGAGACCCTCACGGTTACACACGCGGTTGATGTATTTTAATTAAGGTCAACTTCAGGTTTTCTACAACCGGACATTAACAAATTCCCATCTGCCCATAACCATGGGCATGGCTTTCGAAAGTTCAAAACCCTGCAGGGGTGTCCCAACTTAGCCCATGACAAGCTCTCACGGTCAATGAAGGATATTCCTTCTAGCGGGAAGATCCGATCAGACTCGGAATCCCGGTTACAAGACATTTCGACAAGGTAAAACTAAAACAGCAACACCGCCCGAATGTGCCGATAAATCCCGATAGGAGCTACACATATCTCTTTCTCAAGGCACACTCGGATTGTCCTAGGTACGGGTAGGCCAGCCCAGAGTTGCCCCTGGTGCCCACCGGCAGCTGACAGGTTGGACCAACACTCAGAGGAGCACTGGCCCGGGGGGGTAAAATAATGATGACCCTCAGGAGCGCGACTCTCAAGGGAAAAGAAAAGGCTAGGTGGCAAATGGTAAAACCAATGTTGGGCATTGCTGGAGGAGTTTTACTCAAGGCAAACTGTCAAGGGGTTCCCATATTAGCCCAACCGCGTAAGGAACGCAAAATCCGGGAACATAACACCGATATTACGGAAACAAGGGCGGCAAGAGTGGAACAAAACACCAGGCATAAGGCCGAGCCTTCCACCCTTTACCAAGTATATAGATGCATTAATTAAATAAGATATATTGTGATATCCCAACAAGTAAACATGTTCCGAACAAGGAACAACATCTCCATGTTCCAACAAGGTACAAACTTCAATCTTCACCTGCAACTAACAACGCTATAAGAGGGGCTGAGCAAAGAGGTAACATAGCCAAACAATGGTTTGCTAGGACAAGGTGGGTTAGAGGCTTGGTTCAACAATATAGGAGGCATGATAAGCAAGTGGTAGGTATCGCAGCATAGGCATAGCAAAAGAGCGAGCAACTAGCAAGCAAAGATAGAAGTGATTTCAAGGGTATGGTCATCTTGCCTGAAATCCCGCAAGGAAGAAGACCGAGTCCATGAAGAAGACAAGCAGACATAGTCGAACGGTTCCTCACAAACGCGACGTTAACGGAACCAACCTGAAGAAGCAACATCGGAAAGAAGCACACAACATAGTAAATAAACAACACATGGACATGGCATGATGCACAACCAAGTATGATGTATGTCCAGTTTAATGATACATGGCATGGCATGGCAAAATGCACAAACAATCCTACAAATTAAGTGGAACTCATTATGCAATGGAGTTGCATATTGAAGAAAACACCACATGACTTATTTAGTTCTCTCTCGTTTATGTACCCAACAAGATTAAATGTTGATTAACATGGCAAGAGGGTGAAGCAAAATAAAACTACCTATCTAGTCAAGTTTAAATGAGGCCGGAAGTAATGAACAACAATTCGGTAAATCCCCATATGCATATATTAGGTTTGGTGCTGTTCTGCCCTAAACATAATTTTAGAGTTGTTAAACATGCAAAGAGATGCCACCATGTTAAACTATGCAAAATTCTACCCCATTTACATATAAAGATTATTTAAATCCGAGCTACGGTTAATTAGTTATAACTTAAATCATTTTAACATGGCATAGGAGCAAATTTAACCAAACAGCATTTTAAACTTTGCAAACATGCATGAAAGTGGCATATTATGAAAATAGATGAAAAACTAAGCATATTTCATATATAACTTATTTTAAACCGACGCACCATTTGTGAGTTATTAAATGAATGAAGTGCAAGGGTTTTTCTGCAAAACTGACATTCTCTGGGAAAAATAGCTAAATCCGCTGGACAGGAAAAAAAAATAGAAATGGGCTGAAACAAGTTGGCCCAACAGGAGGAAAAAAATAGAGGAGGGGCGCTGCGGGGCCTGCTCACCCTGGGCCTGGCCTAGTCGGTGGGAGGAGGGAGGCCTGCAGGGGCGATGCTGGGCCGGATGAGGCAGGCGGCTGGGCTGGACCGGCTTGAGATGGCCTTGAAGGCCGAAGGGGAAGCAGGCGCTGCGCGTCTCGGGCAGCAGAGGTGGGGCGCTGGGCCTGGAATCGGGACGAGGCCGGCTGGATCCCCGCGAGAAGTCAACGCGATACGGGGTCGAACGGGTGCCTCGTCCTGGAAGCAGAGGACGCAAGCGGCGGTGGACCTGGCGTTGGCGTCTCCTTGCGACGAGTGGAAGGGTGAGGGGGACGGATCTGGTGCGCAGGAAGTCGAGGAGGGCCGAGGCGAGAATGGAGCTGCTCCATTCCTCTCAGCGCGCGACGGGACGACGCAGACGAGGGACTTGCCGGAGCGGCAGTTCGTGAGGCAGGCGCGCGGGCGGAGCTGGAGGCCATGGCGGTGGCGCAGGTGAGATCCGGCGATGCGGATCCTATCCAGGACTGGCGTGGGACGTGAGATCCATCGCGAGGAAGCTCCTGGCAGCGGCGAATGGCGTCGATCCGGCCGGCGTCGAGGAGCTCCGGGCGGCGCAGAAGATTGAAGCGGATTCCCTGGTGATCCCTGTCCATGGAGAAAAATAGACAAGGGAAAACGAGGTAAGGCCGGGAGGAGAAGGAAGGAAGAGGAGCAGGGAAAGAGCGGCGACGGGCTTGGCCTGTAGGTGGCCGAAGGCAGGTCGGCGAGGTCGCCGGCAGCGGCGCTAGGAGGTGGTGGCGCGCTCGGGCTCCAAGGCAACAAGGAGGAGGCCGTGGGGCAAAGCAGGTCGAGGGCAAGGGAAATCAAGAGCTCCTCTCCTGTGCGTTGGCCGCTGCAAGCTAGGCTCCTGGTGGAGGCTCGGACGCTGGTTGGGTGAATCGGCAAGGGAAGATCCCGAGGGGGATTTGGAAAGCGGCGGCGGGCGACGGGACACAGTCCCTAGATTTTAGGGTTGCTGCCTAGGGATTGGTCTATATGTAGTAAGTGGATTTCTGGATAGGGGCATTAGGTCCCTCCGATCTTAATCGGACGGATGGGAAAAATAGGTTAGGTAGCCCAAAGAGAAAAACGGAGACGTTTTGTAGACGTTTGGGGATGATCCGGACACAACGGTGACGACTGCTCGAGTCGGGTCCGGGACAATTTTTGGACGCGCGCGCGAGGCTTGGCCGCGGGCTGACGAGAGAGGTAAGGTTGGGCCTAGCGGTAGGTAGTGAACTGTGTAGACGGTCTCGAGCTGAGAGAAGAGAAGAGAGGGAGGCCCGGCGACTATTTCCGGAGACCGAAAACGTCGACGTTAGACCGGCTATACTGCCGCTATAGTTAATCGTTGGGGCATCAAACGAACTCCGAATGCGATGAAACTTGGCAGGCGGCCTACCTACAACATAACAACACCGCATGCCAACTTTCAACCCATTCCGAGAACATTTTCCGGCCACTTATAAAATAATATTTCGGACGTGCCGCGGGCGCGTGCAAGTGTGACTGGGCTTAGAACGGACAACGGACGGAACTGGGGTAAGCCGGACGGTTGCAAGTTTTTTAAAAACATGATGATGCAATGCCCATGATGACATGATAAGATGCAACACGCAAGCAAATGACATGGCAACGGCAGCGAATAACTCGAAGACACCTGGCGCATCGGTCTCGGGGCGTTACAACATCGCAACATAAAGGGCCGTGATGGTCACATCAAGCCGGAGGCGGTTCGGTTCATAAAAACCGCATTGGGAATGGACAAGAAGGGGGTTCACAGCCTTCGTGCAGTTGAAGATTTTCTCAGGAAGGACATTTCTAAATCATCAAGCAAGATAGAGAAGGACTGCTTCCAAATTGCCTTTGTTATTTGCGTCATGGGCCATGTTCTAGCACCGACCACAAAGCATGATTACGCCACCATCGATTTCTGGGGGCTCTGGCTGACACCAAGATGATATCGCAATTCAATTGGTGTGAGTATGTGATTCAAGCTATGCTAGCTGGAGTTAAGAGGCTGAAGAATGACATCCGTTCAGGTAACCCCGTCAGTAACTTAGTAGGCCGCCATTTCTTCCTGCAGGTAGCACAAGTGGTTGACCGTATGCAACAATTTAAACCCTTTTAACATTTAATTACATCCAACTAATGTATTCCACTCCTTTTCACAGATTTTCGTTCTAGACAACCTCGATCTGGGAATCTTCAACAAACATCATTCTACTCTGCCCAGGGTCAAGGAGTTTGATCAAAAGTCAGTCCGCAATATGATAACTCAGGCTACTGATGTTGGCAAGGGAACCACGTCCTATGCCAGCTCTATGGTGAGTCTTTGTCATATGCCATGTCCATTTTTATCTGCATGCTAGTGTTTCTCCTTCAGTTTAATGATAATGCCATTACTTTTGAAGCTACGCCACCACTCAACTATGTGTTACAAGCGATCAAAGTATCCTCCTGTGGAGCTGTCAGAGTCCAGAAACACGACTATTTCTCCGATGCAGCCAAGCTTGTCTTGCGGTGGTACCGCAAGCGCGACATGTCCGAGGGACGCGCCTACCTCAGCCCAAAAACACAATTTGATTTCTGAAATGACGCCAACGACCATACGGCTACTAGGGCCCATGGATTTCTCAAACTACCTACGGAGGCAGTACCCGCATCTGGTTAGTTCTCCTTCTTGAAGTGTTCATATGTACCGGTTTCTGCTCACAAGCATTATCATTAGTCACAAGGATTGACGTTGCCAACTCCATCTCATGCTCCAGGCGAACGATGAAACCACTGTTCTTCTTAAGGAAGTCAATGCTCGCTGCATATCGCACCTTACAACTGCACGTGGCCACATCCAGCTCGAGATGATGAAGTTTGCTGACAAGATTTATGTTGCCCGTCCCCGCACATGTACATGTTATGCAGCGCGTGGATATGACGACTGCCCACCCAGACCTAACAATGCACCCAATGGTACCTCCTGGTCCAGTACATGAATTTTCTTGTTCTCCATGTATGTACTATAAGTTATGCCCCTTTTTCCATGAACAGTTGATGCAATGAGAATGCCAGCCAGAAATGTCATTCAGGGCCACCGACTGAACCTAACTCCGTGTGAAGGTAACCTCGCCCACTGTTTTCGACCTTTGCCTAGTTATGCTAGTTGAATTGACACCTCCATTTTTTCATTGTAGCCAACACTTCCACGAGCAAGCGGGTTAAAACTGCACACACACCCTATCAAAGTGAGGAAAATCAGTTGGGCTCTGCTCTTCACCAATTTATACAAACGGTGACCCAGTTTTCCCAGGGAAACATGCAAGCGATTAATGAACTATATATCGATCTCCCAAATGATGGTAGCACAACTGTTTTTGGTGAGAGGTGTGCTGATCTTCCTGGCTGGAAATACGTATGTCGGCCTGATTCCAGACTGATCCGTGGGTCAGGGGAGTTGTACCCTGTCCTCCATAGGCTGGTGTTGCTGAGCTAATTGAGCAGTACCTCATGTCTGCTCCCGACAGCGGGCTAGCTGGGTATGTGCATGCACCAATCTAATGAGTTTCCCTAATTTCTCTACCATCACATTGTAAGCAGTTCATGTTAATTTGCCCACACTAATGAATCACGGTACTATATGCAGGAACTTTCTCGTCCATGAGGACCCAAGATTTATTCGGATATCTGGTTTTGTCCTAAGTGACCAACTTGTTGGCAATAACATAATAGGCCATGAATTGATGTCAATCTTGTTTAGGCGTTTCGCTCAACTTGATGCGTATGCTGAAACTGCGAACCCGTACCTAAGCTGGAGGCACCCAATTGAACCGGATTTTCCAGTAAGCTAAATACCTTTCAAAGATTTCCATGTTCCATTTATTAAACTGTTTTTTCCTGTCTAACAACATGTGTTCATACCGCCAACGCAGACACTAGTGTTGTTTGACTGCGATTTTCTGCACACCGTGTCAATCCAGAGGCAGTTAGCCTCTGATTATCTCAAGTATGATATAACTTCGTCCAAAATGGTAATTTTCTGGTTGAGCACCCAATGTTTTCCGATATAGTATGTTGACTCACTTGCACAGCTTACAACTGACATCCCTATGTTATTCCACAGTTCATCACGCCGGTGCCACGACCCGAAGGGTGGTTGGTTGTAGTTTGGGACATGCAAATGAAAGTTATCAATTTGCTCGACCCGCTGTATCACAACACTCTGCAAACTCTCCCCTGGAAGGACCGTGATGAAGCAACGGCATGGAAACTGCACAATGCATTGTTCGCATGTCTTCATGAATTCTATGCTGGCTGGCCGGCAGTCAAGGAGAATTGGCACATGAAGCATGAACCTACGACAGACGTCCATTTCACTGCGTAAGTCATTGCAAAATAAATATGTAATCATCTGACCTGTTTGATAGAACCATTCAAAACTTACGATCTAATGATTTTCCATTTTACTCAATTATTTTTCAGTGCTGAATCTGGAGTGTGTGCCATCCACATCGCTCGTCACTTCGACGGTGACAAGCTGAAAATGCCGCTAACCAAGGTATGTTCAAGACAGTTGCTAGCCTTTTTTGCATTAAAGTTTCGAGCAAAATGATATAACAAGGTACGTGGTTAACACACCATCTTTGTTGACAGCAATATGTTTTCAAAACCAAGAGGGACTGCTTGCACAAGAGCTTGAAGATCCAGGGTAACTTCTCAAAGCTAGCTCACAAAGAATTGTGGACTGTTTTAGCACAATCCGACTCTGTCTTCGATGTCTAATCACATTATCTGGCACCACCCATTACCACGCGAGATGTTATCCACTTTGTAGTGTCTTTGCCGTGTCGTTTATCAGCGGGGATTTGTATGAGACATGGGGTGAGCAACTTACTTTGTGGCATGTTGTTTACTGAAAACTAGTTACCTATCCCCTGTCGCAACATAGTACCATGTTGGGTTTTCTAAGCCCTTGTATCCGTTTTGACAAAACATATATATATATATATATATATATGTGTGTGTGTGTGTGTGTGTGTGTGTG
Source organism: Triticum monococcum (assembly GCA_034509565.1). Classification (NCBI taxonomy): domain Eukaryota; kingdom Viridiplantae; phylum Streptophyta; class Magnoliopsida; order Poales; family Poaceae; genus Triticum; species Triticum monococcum. The sequence continues at coordinate 532,107,910 of CM067841.1, read as the reverse complement.
TGTGTGTGTGTGTGTATTAGTACCTACAGTCTTTTAAATGGATGCCGGAATGAAGGTTTTTCTCCGGTCGTTCCATTGTTCATCTACACTAGCGAAACGTATGTTTTATAATTCAATCATTACAATCACTTTATTCACTACCACTGCTATAACTCGTATTAAACACCCCTAACCATACATCCCACCTACAACACATGTTTCCCGGATTCAGCTTGAATATGTTAAGTTCCTGAAGCCAAAGCCATTACTAAAGTTTGTATGTGCACACAACTCCTCTCAAATGCTACGAATATGTCACTTTGCCTTCAGTCATCCCTCATTCGTTTTCGTTCTGTTTTTTTTTGCATCAACTGCATACTAAGGACCTTCTATGCACGTTAAGCACATAACTGCCAGCTTATCGATCATAAAATCGAACACCAGGGCAAATTTCATGACTCTCTAGCTGCTTACATGAATAATCGGTCATTTGACACCACTAGACTTGATGAATGCAGACTCCTGTATGTGTGTTTGTTCTATGTGGTTACACACATAGAATTAGATGTGACTTGTAATTTAGAAAACAGGTTCGTTTGAGCTAGTTTTCGAAATAGATGTACTATATGAATTCCATGGCTCTCTGACTGATTTAACTGAATAATTTGACATTGGTGCCATTAGACATGAGTGCAGCCTCATGGCTTTTTTTTCTTATTTTTGGTTAGACATACAGAATTAGTTCTGACTTAATTACACAACGAACTGGATTGGGCTGGTTGTTGCAAATGTATTCTTTCTTTGCATGTGCTGAGCAGTATAGGTTTGTGCTGACTATCTAGGTAATTATCAGATTCCTAAAATTTTCATAGTTATCCCTCGTTCAAATGGATGACTTTAGTCATCCCTCGTGCGCTTTCATCATGCTTTTTTCCATCAACTGCATAGTAAAGACCTTGTATGCACATCATCCATATAACTGCCAGCTTTTTGATCATACGATTTAACACCAGGGCAAATTTCAGTACTACTCATAAGTAGATAAACATCTTCATGAATACAGACGACATGGCAAGCAAACCATGTTCAAGCACTACCGAACACACACCATAGACCCCCACTTAAATTCCGCATAGGGGACGGATGCAAAAGGAACCACTGATCGTTTCAACCCGAGTACGATCTAACCATGCTGGCTGCGACAGTTAGCACTCCAACCCCAGCAAGTGGAGTGAAAGCTAATCTATCATACCCTAGCCATGCATCTACTTCAAAAGCTCTTCCCTGTTAGTTCATAAGTTAAACGCTTATTATATACACATAGTTAAATAGCCTCCCCTCACTTGCTTAGAACAGAACTTCCTTGATCATGAAGCTTGGTAGGTCACCCCTGTTGCCCCTCATCGTAATCACCTCGTATGCAAACTGCTTCTCCAGGTAAGCCAGCTCGTTCTGCAAAAAACATTTTAAATGATTTACGATGAGTTATATGGTTTTCTCCACTTTTTTATCTAGTGCTTACGTAATGTTCCATGTATAAAATGATGTATTGTTTTACCTCGCCAATCTGCCTCTCAAGATACAGTCCATTGTAGTTCCTCCAGTAATGCCCAAGGTAGATCCAGCTGTCCTCGCTGCCAAAGAACACGTGAATTTAGAGTCATACAATGCTAAATATTCTCTGTTCATGCAAGTTACTAAATTGTTCTCCACAAATGACTTACATCTCACAGGGTTCATTCATGCTGTAGGCATACCGCACACTCCAGCCATTCTCAGGGATATACCAATCTGCAAAGTGCCCACGAAGCACACTCCGGAGCCTGCGCAGGACGAGCTATGCATTGACTTCATGTTTCACACACATCTCATCATCCTGGACGCTTGTTTCCACGGGATCCATAACAAGAAGTGTTCTTTCTTCAATGTCCACAACCTAAAAGGAGAATCCACCCATCATTGGTACAGGAAGAAATAGCTGCAGATTAGAAAGCGAAGCAAAAAATCAGCGAGGCAAGTCATCCATTTTCTCTTCATGCAGTTTGTATGAAACTTATGTGTCTTTTCACATTTTCTTTATGTACCTTCTTGGTCCATTGAAGCTTGTATCCAAGCACATGTTCATCCAGCATACTCACTAGGAATTTGTAGTCCAGTGCATTGGAGGTCAAGTCACCAGAGTTGTACATCAGATGCTCCTGTCGCCAAGCCATACAGTTAGTTATTGATATGCACGAGCTACTCATGCACCCACAGATGAAGTTTTAGTTTGCACTTACCACAAAACGAATGTCCAACAGATGCCTCCATCTTATTTTACATTTGCCATACATGCGAGCATCTTTACCGACTAGCATCCGTGACAATGCTATCCAGCCATACCTTGTCAGCTCACCATCAAGTCCAAATTGATGTATGAAATCATCCCCACCTAGGACGATGAGGTACATGACCAGGTGTTTGAACCATTTCCTACAAGTACATTCCCAATTAGTTCAGGACATATGTACCAATTGGCTTAGACAAATCTTGCATTTAGGCATCACAAACAAGTACCCACCTGTCATGATCACTCCTTGTGATGTGCACCATCTTGTCATAGAACCGCAGTACATCCTGAGTAGTGGGTATATCATGCTTAAGACCGAATTTCCCAGGGAACTTCACGCCCATCTCTCCCTTAACCTCAATCCTTAGTATTCCCTCTGGCAACCTCAGATTTCTTGACAGTCTCTCCGATACTGGGGCTAAAAATACAGAAACATTAGATGTAAGCATGCAAATAAGTATTCAAAACTCACTCAGGCAAGCAAATGTATGAAGCTCGAAAGTTATCATTAGAAAACAACGAGTGCACACCTGTCGCTCCATGGTGTCGACCAGCTGTTCCACCAACCAAGCCTGACACATGAGAACAAATTATTACACGATTTGAAAGTACAACCAATGGTATCCTTAGATTTCTTGACACCCTTTTTCTTACCTTCGTTCAAATTCTGTACCCGCACTAGCACTTGTGTCGAGCTTCCCCCAACTTCCGACACTGTCATTAGATTATCAAGTTTTAAATACTTCATAACGAAATCATGTGCATGCAAAAACAATTTCTCATTTTTCATGTGTGTGAGAGCTCACCGGTTCTCCCTTCAAAAGTATATCCAGGGGAACTGTCATGCCTATGCAGTCTGCCAACAGTTACAGGGACATCATCCTGAGCTTCGTCCACGCCAGCTACAAGACATACCAACGGATGAACCAATTATAGCCAAGCCAATGTTTTTCAACAATTCAATGCTCGTGTAAACACGCGCCACTCACCAGCATGCCCGTGATCTGGAGCAATAGGGTTATCTTCCGTTCTGCCACCACTTCCTGAACCAACAGCATGCATTCGTAACACATCCCCACTGACAGTGTTGGCAACACCTGAAGATTTTTCATACCGTTAGTCCGCATCTCATACTCTTCAAGAAACATAAAATTAATTACTCAATATCGCAAAGGGATAATTTCTACGTACCGTGTGCACCTGGGTCCCCATTGTCCTCGCCACTAGCATCGTTGCCGTCATCTGAACTGCTGTCATCGGTTTCAGAGCTGTCTGTTGGACAAATTGTCTGAACAACATTTGAGAACCTAACTCTTCTTCGATGCTTACTCCCTGCCTTTCTTGATTTCCTACTCTTCCGTTTATTCTGGCGGGCAGTCCTCCTCCCTGCATAATCAAACACATTTTGAAGGAAATATGCCCTAGAGGCAATAATAAAGTTATTATTTATTTCCTTATATCATGATAAATGTTTATTATTCATGCTAGAATTGTATTAACCGGAAACATAATACATGTGTGAATACATAGACAAATAGAGTTTCACTAGTATGCCTCTACTTGACTAGCTCGTTGATCAAAGATGGTTATGTTTCCTAACCATAGACATGAGTTGTCATTTGATTAACGGGATCACATCATTAGGAGAATGATGTGATTGACTTGACCCATTCTGTTAGCTTAGCACTTGATCGTTTAGTTTGTTGCTATTGCTTTCTTCATGACTTATACATGTTCCTATGACTATGAGATTATGCAACTCCCGTTTACTGGAGGAACACTTTGTGAGCTACCAAACGTCACAACGTAACTGGGTGATTATAAAGGTGCTCTACAGGTGTCTCCAAAGGTACTTGTTGGGTTGGCGTATTTCGAGATTAGGATTTGTCACTCCGATTGTCGGAGAGGTATCTTTGGGCCCACTCGGTAATGCACATCACTATAAGCCTTGCAAGCATTGCAACTAATGAGTTAGTTGCGGGATGATGTGTTACGAAACAAGTAAAGAGACTTGCCGGTAATGAGATTGAACTACGTATTGAGATACCAACGATCGAATCTCGGGCAAGTAACATACCGATGACAAAGGGAACAACGTATGTTGTTATGCGGTTTGACCAATAAAGATCTTCGTAGAATATGTAGGAGCCAATATGAGCATCCAGGTTCCACTATTGGTTATTGACCGGAGACGTGTCTCGGTCATGTCTACATAGTTCTCGAACCCGTAGGGTCCGCACGCTTAAAGTTCAATGACGATAATATTATGAGTTTATGTGTTTTGATGTACCGAAGGAGTTCGGAGTCCCGGATGAGATCGGGGACATGACGAGGAGTCTCAAAATGGTCGAGACATAAAGATCGATATATTGGATGACTATATTCGGACATTGAAAAGGTTCTGAGTGATTCAGGTATTTTTGGGAGTACCGGGGAGTTACGGGAATTCGTATTGGGCCTTAATGGGCCATACGGGAAAGGAGAGAAAGGCCTCAAAGGGTGGCCGCACCCCTCCCCATGGGCTGGTCCGAATTGGACTAGGGAGGGGGGCGCCCCCTTCCTTCCTTCTCCTTTTCCCTTCCCTTTCCTTCCCTCCTACTCCTGCTGCTTGGAAGGGCTTCTAGTTCTACTAGGAAAGGGGGAATCCTACACTCGGTGGGAGTAGGACTCCCCTAGGGCGCGCCATAGAGAGGGCCAGCCCTCCCCCTCCTCCACTCCTTTATATACGGGGGCAGGGGGCACCCCAAAGACACAACAATTGATCTCTTGATCTCTTAGCCGTGTGCAGTGCCCCCCTCCACCATAATCCACCTCGATCATATCGTAGCGGTGCTTGGGCGAAGCCCTGGGTTGGTAGAACATCATCATCGTCACCACGCCGTTGTGCTGACGAAACTTTCCCTCAACACTTGGCTGGATCGAAGTTCGAGGGACGTCATCGGGTTGAACGTGTGCAGAACTCGGAGGTGCCGTGCGTTCGATACTTGATCGGTCGGATCGTGAAGACGTACAACTACATCAACCGTGTTGTGCTAACACTTCTGCTTTTGGTCTACGAGGGTACGTGGACAACACTCTCCCCTCTCGTTGCTATGCATCACCATGATCTTGCGTGTGCGTAGGAATTTTTTTGAAATTACCACGTTCCCCAACAGTGGCATCCGAGCCTGGTTTTATGCGTTGATGTAATATGCACGAGTAGAACACAAATGAGTTGTGGGCGATATAAGTCATACTGCTTACCAGCATGTCATACTTTGGTTCGGCGGTATTGTTGGATGAAGCAGCCCGGACCGACATTACGTGTACGCTTACGCGAGACTGGTTCTACCGACGTGTTTTTCACACAGGTGGCTGGCGGGTGTCAGTTTCTCCGACTTTAGTTGAACCAAGTGTGGCTACGCCCGGTCCTTGCGAAGGTTAAAACAACATCAACTTGACAAACTATCGTTGTGGTTTTGATGCGTAGGTAAGAACGGTTCTTGCTAAGCCCGTAGCAGCCACGTAAAACTTGCAACAACAAAGTAGAGGACGTCTAACTTGTTTATGCAGGGCATGTTGTGATGTGATATGGTCAAGACATGATGCTAAATTTTATTGTATGAGATGATCATGTTTTGTAACCAAGTTATCGGCAACTGGCAGGAGCCATATGGTTGTCGCTTTATTGTATGCAATGCAATCGCCCTGTAATGCTTTACTTTATCACTAAGCGGTAGCGATAGTCGTGGAAGCATAAGATTGGCGAGACGACAACGATGCTACGATGGAGATCAAGGTGTCGCGCCGGTGACGATGGTGATCATGAAGGTGCTTCGGAGATGGAGATCACAAGCACAAGATGATGATGGCCATATCATATCACTTATATTGATTGCATGTGATGATTATCTTTTATGCATCTTATCTTACTTTGATTGACAGTAGCATTATAAGATGATCTCTCACTAAATTTCAAGATAAAAGTGTTCTCCCTGAGTATGCACCGTTGCCAAAGTTCGTCGTGCCCAGACACCACGTGATGATCGGGTGTGATAAGCTCTACGTCCATCTACAACGGGTGCAAGCCAGTTTTTGCACACGCAGAATACTCATGTTAAACTTGACGAGCCTAGCATATGTAGATATGGCCTCGGAACACTGAGACCGAAAGGTCGAGCGTGAATCATATAGTAGATATGATCAACATATTGAGGTTCACCATTGAAAGCTACTCCATTTCACGTGATGATCGGTTATGGTTTAGTTGATTTGGATCACGTGATCACTTAGAAGATTAGAGGGATGTCTTTCTAAGTGGGAGTTCTTATGTGAAAAAGTTTCAACCTGATAAGCTCAAACCCAAATCGGAGAAGTGCGTCTTCTTAGGATACCCAAAAGAAAATGTTGGGTGCACCTTCTATCACAGATCCGAAGGCAAGATATTCATTGCTGAGAATGGATCCTTTCTAGAGAAGGAGTTTCTCTCGAAAGAAGTGAGTGGGAGGGAAGTAGAACTTGATGAGGTAACTGCACCTGCTCCCATATTGGAAAGTAGTTCATCATAGAAATCTGTTTCTGTGACTCCTACACCAATTAGTGAGGAAGCTAATGATGATGATCATGTAACTTCAGATCAAGTTACTACCGAACCTCGTAGGTAAACCAGAGTGAGATCCGCACCAGAGTGGTACGGTAATCACGTTCTGGAGGTCATGTTACTTGACCATGACGAACCTACGAACTATGAGGAAGCGATGATGAGCCCAGATTCCATGAAATGGCTTGAGGCCATGAAATCTGAGATGAGATCCATGTATAAGAACAAAGTATGGACTTTGATTGACTTGCCCAAAGATCGGCGAGCCATTGAGATTAAATGGATCTTTGTAACATCCCAAATTTTCAATTTGGAATGTTATACATAGATCATCATGCATATCATATTTTCTTGCATTTTTGCCGATCCTAGAAATTTCACGCAACTCAAGGACCCTCGGAGAGAGTTGGAGATTTCGTCTTTTTCATATTTGAGTCCTCTCAAATTTTGAAGAAAGGATCAGTGGATTTGTCGGAGTTTTATTTGCCTTTTATTTGGATAGGGAAAAATGCGCGTTTTAAAAAATTGCATTTTAGGCCCGGAGAAAAGTTCATTTTGTTCGACTCATTTTTAGGAGTCGGGGAAAATTTACTTTATTAGATTTGGAGTTCGTTTAGATCCTTTTCTGTTTTTTTTCGAGCGCGGAACCGATTTAAAAAAAAGTCCCAGCGACTTGGGCCAAAGGCCCAAGCCACCGAGCCGCCGCTGGCCAGGAGGCCAGGCGCCAGCGCGCGCGCCCCAGGCACAGGAGCCGCCGCCGCCGTCGTTTCCTTTTCCTAGTAGGATTCATCCTATTTCGTTTTTTTATAGATCTCTTTCCTCTTTTCTTTCCTAGTCCTAGTCTAATTCCTTGTCCTCTACTCCAAGTAAACCCCTCCCCTCCCCAATATAAATACCCCCACACCCCCCCCCCTCTAAATCATCATCAAACCCAAAGCCTAGAGCTCCACCACACCCCGCCCCGCGCCACCCCACACCCGCGTGCCGCCCTAAGCCGCCGCACGCGCCGCCCATCACCCGCGCCGCGGCCGCACCTTGCCGCCGCCGCCCCACGCCCACGCCACCGGAGCCCTCGCCGGAGACTTCACCGGAGGTAGCCCACGCTACATCTATTCTTTTCATCGGCTCATTTTCTTCTAATCATTCCGATTCTTTTTCTCCGATTCGTTTTTCTTCGCCAAACCGTTCTGGTTTTCTAGATCGGTTTTTCGATCGGTTTTCTTCTCCGAAACCCTAGATCGGATTCGTTCTCTTTTCCGATTTAGTTGCCTCAAGATCGTTCGCCGGACCATTCGTCTTAACGAACGTGATCACCAGAATCTTCTAGGTTAACAAACGTCCGTTCGTTTAACCATTCTTCTTTTTCTTTCCGCCGGATTTATTCCGCGATCGCGATCTCAGATCCGATCTTCTTTCTAGTCTATCTTCTCGCCCGTTTATCGGAATCGGGTGATTCAAGCGCCTGGAGTTTCGTTTCGAAACCGCCGTTCCGTCTAATCAACTTTAACTAAGTTTTGCTACGGTAAAATTTGACCTAGTTTCAACTTGCTAGAACCGAGTTGTTTTCTTCCGCCGTTTGTTTTCGGTTTCTTTGTTCAGTTCTTTCTTTCTTTGCAACCGGAGTTCTTAAGTTGAACTTTCTGGTTCATTCTCTTGTTTGAGTTTTACCTGTGCATTAGATGAGTACTTATTGTATGCTTGTTGTTTGTCTGCGATAGATTACCCGGATTGCGCCGCCTATTACTTCGAATCTCTAGGACTCGCGGATCATCAGCAAGGCAAGTAACACTTTGATCATACCTTTTCTACAACCCAGTTTTATTACATTAGATCCATCCTCACACATTGCATGATTAGGATCTAATTAAATTGTGGGATGGGAAGTAGATGAGGTAGTACCTATTACCTGTTACTATGAAACCTTTGGGAGTTACTTCTACATTTGCTTATTATGCCATGCTATGCTAGTAGACGTGGATTGGGTGAGTGATATCCATGACAGATGTGAGATTGATAATTTTTAATGGTTTATCTAAGGTGGAAACTTAAACACACATCTGGGTGGATTGAGGCACCTGATGTCTATCAGGACTTGCCTGTTTTTATTTTGGACCGCCACCCAGGCTCAAAGGGATCATAAGATCTTTCATGCTAAATACTTACGTGTGCAGCCACAAGCCATTATGGGCTCTGGCATAGTTGATTAAGTCGTGCGAACTCTTATAGGGGTAGACTAGCAGATGTAGGGGATATAGGTGGTACGGTCTACTCCGTCGTAAGGTGCTAGCGCTTCTGAAAGACTATGTCTCGGTCATCCGTTTCTCAAACACCAGTAGTGCGAGAAAACCAATGGAGGCGATCGAGTCTTGTGGGGAAAAGTGCGCAAACCTCTGCAGAGTGTAACAAACTAATCATGATTAGCCGTGTCCCCGGTTAAGGACAATCTTGAGTATCTAGTACTTGAATATCATGTGAATCTCATCATGTTACTTTTAACTAATATTGTTGGGTTTTAATTGTTCACTTTTAATTGGGATTGAGGATGCTTTCAACCATTCTCAATGTTTAACAACCACCATGATAGTTAAATAAATTTATTCCTTTGCAGTAGGGAAAAATTGGCTTTACACAAAACTGTAACCATAGAGCTTTCCACCAGCCAAATATGCATATAGTATAGCTGTTTCATTCCATTATTCTCTATGTGTTACCTTGCCAGCATATTCCATGTGTTGACCCGTTTCGGGCTGCAACGTTAATGTTGCAGACTTTTCAGATGATGATTAAGGTGCTTTTAGGTCGTGGTTCTATACTCAGTGATGCCGTTGGAGTTGATGGACCCATTTATCTTCCAAGTCTTCCGCTGTTATCGACACTACATGGCCTTAAGCCATATTATTGTAATAAGTTCTCTTTTGAGACATCGATGTAATAAGTGTGTGATTGCCACTCTGCTATAAATCCTTCGAAGTACTGTGTGGTGTCAGCATTACTGATCCAGGGATGACACCGGAGCACAGGGATCAGACTGTTTGAGGTCTGGTCGCTACAGAGATGGTATCAGAGCACACGCTGACTGTAGGACACGACCACTAAGTTAAAGCCCTAGATCACTATCCTCTCCTCATTTTCTAACTCCTCATCTTTTCTACTCTTTAGGATGAAGGACGCGAAGATTAAGTACGCTCAACTGGATGAAGGCACACCTTTTGGATTTCACTTGAAGGAAGTCACCAAGTACCTAAACATTGGATTACCAAGCTTCACGGGAACCTTCAACGCCACTTTACCCGAAGAGGAGCGCTGGAAGATTCAAGCTCACGTTCCGGGAAGGACATTCGCGCTAATCACGAAGCCCATAGATAGTGTTTTCAATGCACCAACTTGGAGTCTAGGAAGGAGCATGGCAGCCCATATCACCATAGGACGCATTGGAGAAGTTTATCAAGAAGACCTCAAGGACACTATCTACCAGATTTGCGGACGCCGAGATGAACAATGGGAGTTAGTCACCACCAAGAAGGATAGATCCATTGCAGCTTTTATCCAGGAGTTAAACCAGCACATTCGACGCCACGAGAACCAGATGTGCAATGATATGATGGAGTTGAAGAATGCAAAAGCAAGGATCATCGAGCTAGAAGGAGAACTGAAGACTACACGCAAGGACTACATGGACGAGATTGTAGCTCTAGCAGGACACAACGTCGATCTTAAGCAAGAGATTGAAGAACTCAAGAGGAAGTTAGCATCCAAGGAGGAAGACGAGTACGTCGCATGTCCGGATAACTACATCATCATCGACGACACTGATTCGGATCCAAGTGAACCCGAATTTGAAGACGAAGCTGGAGCGGACATCATGGAGTCTTCCACCGGTTCAAATTTCTAGATGACCACCAGATATTAGTAGTATTTTCCCCCATGTAAACACTATAGTTCGAGCACTTTTGCGATAGCTAGATCAATTGTAAGCCCTTGTTTGATTGAATGAAGTGATTTTGTGTGAATTTGCTCATGTGCATTGGGGTAGTGTTTTCTCTTTAGACCTCATTCTATTCTTATATCTCGTCTTTTCTAAACCCTCAAATGCCTCTGAGACGTGACCCCGGAATTACCATTAAGGATTGGTAACTATGTTTTTCCCTCAGACCTAATAGTATCGGAATCTCAAGGATGGGATGTAATCCTCGGTATGGATTGGTTGTCGATGTATGGAGGAAACATCGATTGTGCTAGTAAGTCAATTTTGCTTACCACGCCAGAAGGAAGAAGGATCAAGTATGTATCCCGGCATGTGCCAAATAGGACACAAGTAAATTGCCTGACAGGAGTCGTGCAGGAGGAGGTACCAGTGGTAAAGGATTTTCCTGATGTATTTCCAGAAGAGTTGCCAGGCATGCCACCAGATAGAGACATTGAGTTTTTGATTGAGTTATTGCCAGGTACAGGTCCAATATCAAAGAGACCATACAGGATGCCAGCAAAGGATTTGGTAGAAATTAAGAATCAGATTAAGGAGTTATTGGAGAAAGGTTACATTCGCCCAAGTTCTTCGCCTTGGGGATCACCCGTACTTCTAGTGGAGAAGAAGGATGGATCATTACGGATGGTTGTTGATTACCGTGGATTGAATGAATTAACCATCAAGAACAAGTACCCACTGCCAATGATAAATGATCTGTTTGATCGTTTGCAAGGAGCTAAAGTGTTTTCCAAGATCGATTTGCGATCAAGGTACCACCAGTTGAAGATCTGAGAGCAGGACATTCCTAAGACAGCTTTCACCACAAGATATGGACTTTATGAGTATACCGTTATGTCATTTGGATTGACTAACGCGCCTGCCTATTTTATGAATATGATGAACAAAGTGTTTATGGAGTTTTTGGATAAGTTCGTCATAGTGTTCACTGATGACATCCTGGTTTATTCGAAGAATGAAGAAGAGCATAAGGAACATTTGCGTTTGGTTTTGGAGAAACTAAGGGAACATCAGTTATATGCCAAATTTAGCAAATGTGAGTTTTGGTTGAAGGAAGTAGGATTCCTCGGACACGTTATATCCGGAGAAGGGATAGCAGTTGACCCCGCAAAGGTTGAGACCGTAACCGAATGGGAAGCACCAACGACAGTTGGAGAGATCCGGAGTTTTCTTGGACTCGTAGGATACTACCGGAGATTTATTGAGAATTTTTCAAAGATTGCGAAGCCTATGACGGAGTTGTTGAAGAAGGATACCAAGTTCAAATGGACTGAGGAGTGTGAGGCTAGTTTCCAGGAGTTGAAGAAACGATTGGTTACCTCACCGGTGTTGATTTTGCCAGATCAGACCAAGGATTATGAGGTGTATTGCGACGCTTCACGTCGAGGACTTGGAGCAGTGCTTATGCAGGAAGGTAGAGTTGTTTCGTATGCTTCACGACAACTGAAGCCTCATGAGTTGAATTACACCACCCATGATTTGGAGTTAGCAGCCGTAGTGCATGCATTGAAGACATGGAACATTTTCTCATTGGAAATCATTGTGAGGTGTACACGCATCACAAGAGTTTGAAGTACATTTTCACGCAAAAGGAGTTGAATCTCAGACAAAGGAGATGGTTGGAGCTCATCAAGGATTATGACATGAGATTGCATTACCATCCTGGTAAAGCTAATGTAGTAGCTGATGCATTGAGCCGTAAGAGCCATGTCAATACGTTAATGACGGGAGAAATACCCAAGGAGTTAGCAGAAAACCTTCGTGAACTAAGTTTAGAGATAGTTCCGAAAGGCTATGTAGCAGCATTGGAGATTCAGTCAACATTGATGGATAGAATCAGAGAAGCTCAGAAATCTGACAAGGAGATTGCTTCTATAAAGGAGAAACTAAGCAAAGGAAAAGCAAAGGGATTTCGTGAGGATGAGCACGATACCCTATGGTTTGAGGACCGTGTTTATGTGCCAAATGACCCGGAGATTAGGAGGTTGATTCTACAAGAGGCACATGATTCACCATATTCGATTCACCCCGGAAATACCAAGATGTATTTGGATTTGAAGGAGACATTCTGGTGGACCGGAATGAAGAAGGATATTGCAGCCTATGTGGCAGTTTGTGATGTATGTCATAGAGTGAAGGCAGAACATCAGAAGCCAGCCGGATTGTTACAACCATTGCTGATACCCGAATGGAAGTGGGATAAGATAGGCATGGATTTTATCACAGGATTACCCAGGACGAAGGCAGGATATGATTCGATATGGGTAGTAGTTGATCGTTTGACGAAGGTAGCACATTTATTTCCAGTTAAGACCACTTACACCAGTGCTAAGTTGGCGAAGATATACATGACTAGGATCATTTGTTTGCATGGAGTTCCAAGGAGTATTGTACCAGATAGAGGAACCCAATTTACCTCAAAGTTTTGGAATCAGTTGCATGAAACTTTGGGAACCAGGTTAGAGTTCACCACCGCTTTTCATCCGCAGACAGATGGACAGACCGAGAGAGTCAATCAGATTTTGGAAGATATGCTGAGAGCTTGAGCACTAGATTATGCATCTAGTTGGGACGATAACTTGCCATGTGCGGAGTTTTCGTATAACAACAGTTACCAAACCAGTCTGAAGATGGCACCTTTCGAAGCTTTGTACGGAAGGAGGTGCAGGACACCGTTGTCATGGGACGAAGTTGGAGACCGTCAATTCTTTGGACCAGATTTGATTAAGGAGTCTGAACGGAAGGTTAAGTTGATACGCGATAGGCTCAAGGTAGCCCAGTCCAGGCAGAAGAGCTACGCGGATTCTAAACGCAAGGAGACAGTTTACGAAACCGGAGACAGGGTGTATCTCCGAGTATCCCCACTTCGAGGAGTTAAGCGTTTTGGAGTTAAGGGAAAGCTAGCACCGCGTTTCGTTGGACCATATAAGATTTTGCAATGTATGGGAGAAGTCGCATACAAGTTGGAATTACCAGAGGGACTGTCAGGAGTTCATGACGTATTCCATGTTTCTCAGCGGAAGAAGTGTCACGCCGAGATGGCGGAGGTACCGTTAAGAGATACAGTACCGCTAGAAGCGGTTCAGTTAAAGGATGACTTAACGTATGAAGTGTAGGATCGAAAGTATGTCTAGAGGGGGGGTGATTAGACTACTTGACCAACTAAAAACTTAGCCTTTTCCCAATTTTAGTTCTTGGCAGATTTTAGCTATCTTACAGCAAGTCAAGCAATCATCACACAATTCAAGCAAGCATGCAAAGAGTTTATTGGCAGCGGAAAGTAAAGCATGCAACTTGCAAGAATGTAAAGGGAAGGGTTTGGAGGATTCAAACGCAATTAGAGACACGGATGTTTTCCCGTGGTTCGGATAGGTGGTGCTATCCTACATCCACGTTGATGGAGACTTCAACCCATGGAGGGTAACGGTTGCGCGAGTCCACGGAGGGCTCCACCCACGAAGGGTCCACGAAGAAGCAACCTTGTCTATTCCACCATGGCCATCGCCCACGAAGGACTTGCCTCACTAGCGGTAGATCTTCACGAAGTAGGCGATCTCCTTGCCCTTACAAACTCCTTGGTTCAACTCCACAATCTTGTCGGAGGCTCCCAAGTAACACCTAGCCAATCTAGGAGACACCACTCTCCAAGAAGTAACAAATGGTGTGTTGATGATGAACTCCTTGCTCTTGTGCTTCAAATGATAGTCTCCCCAACACTCAACTCTCTCTCATAGGATTTGGATCTGATGGAAAGAAGATTTGAGTGGAAAGCAACTTGGGGAAGGCTAGAGATCAAGATTCATATGGTAGGAATGAATATCTTGGTCTCAACACATGAGTAGGTGGTTCTTTCTCAGAACATATGAGTAGGAATGGTGTATGTGTTCTGATGGCTCTCTCTTCGAATGAAGAGGAGGTGGAGGGGTATTTATAGCCTCCACACAAAATCCAACCATTACACACAATCTACCAATCTTGGTGGGACCGAATCAGAAAACTCGGTCTGACCGAAATAGTAAACTTGGTGACCGTTAGGAATTTTGGTGGGACTAAGATGCAACTCGGTAGGACCGATTCGGTTAGGGTTTGGGCATAACGTAATCTCGGTGAGACCGATCGCACAAACTCGGTGAGACCGAGTTCGGCAATTAGCTAACCAGAGAGTTGGTCAGGCAAACTCGGTGGGACTGACTTGCTCTTTCGGTGAGACCGAAAAGTTACAAGAAGGAAATAGAGAGTTTGCATTGCATTCTCGATGGGACCGATTCGCTCTTTCGGTTAGACCGAAAAGTTACGAAAGGGAAACAGAGAGTTTGCAACCCCATCTCGGTGTGACCGAGATCCTTATCGGTAGGACCAAATTGCTAGGGTTTGGCAGTGGCAAATGACAAGTGAAACTCGGTGGCGCCGGATTGACAGAATGTAACACCCTCGATGCGACTATATCTCCCACGTGTCGAGGCACGACTTAGAGGCATAATCGCATTGAAGGCAATGTCGCAAGTGAGGTAATCTTCACACAACCCATGTAATACAATAGGGGAAAAGTTACATAGTTGGCTTACGCTCGCCACTTCACACAATTACACGAATAAAGCATTACATCAACCAAATACACTCATGGTCCGACTACGGAACCAAAATAAAAGAAGAACCCCAAATGCGACAAAGGTCCCCGATCGACCCCAACTGGGCTCCACTACTGATCAACTAGAACAAAGCAACACAAAGGACAAGATCTTCATCGAGCTCCTCCTGAGCTTGGTAGCGTCATCTGCACGGTCTCATCGGCACCTGCAAGCTGGTTTTGGAAGTATCTGTGAGCCACAGGGACTCAGCAATCTCGCACCCTCGCGATCAAGACTATTTAAGCTTATGGGCAAGGTAAAAGGTATGAGGTGGAGCTGCAGCAAGCGACTAGCATATATGGTGGCTAACATACGCAAATGAGAGCGAGAAGAGAAGGCAAAGCACGGTCGATAAAAGTATGATCAAGAAGTGATCCTGGACTACCTACGTCAAGCATAACTCCAACAACCATGTTCACTTCCCGGACTCTGCCGGAAAGAGACCATCACGGTTACACACGCTGTTGATTCATTTTAATTAAGGTCAAGTTTAGGTTTTCTACAACCGGACGTTAACAAATTCCCATCTGCCCATAAACGCGGGCACGGCTTTCGAAAGTTCAAATCCCTGCAGGGGTGTCCCAACTTAGCCCATCACAAGCTCTCACGGTCAACGAAGGAATAGACCTCCACCCGAGACGTTCCGATCAGACTCGGTATCCCGATACAACAAGACATTTCGACAGGGTAAAACTAAACCAGCAGCACCGCCCGAATGTGCCGACAAATCCCGATAGGAGCTGCACATATCTCTTTCTCAGGGCACACTCAGATGAGACTAGCTATGAGTAAAACCAACCCTCAAGTTTCCCCGAGGTGGCCCCGCAGGTAGCTCAGTTCGGACCAACACTCAGAGGAGCACTGGCCCGGGGGGGTTAAAATAAAGATGACCCTTGGGCAGGCCTACCCAAGGGAAAGAAAAGGCTAGGTGGCGAATGGTAAAACCAATGTTGGGCATTGTTGGAAGAGCTTTACTTAAGGCGAACTGTCAAGGGGTTCCCATTATAGCCCAACCGCGTAAGGGACGCAAAATCCGGGAACATAACACCGATATGACGGAAACTAGGGTGGCAAGAGTGGAACAAAACACCAGGCATAAGGCCGAGCCTTCCACCCTTTACCAAGTATATAGATGCATTAAATAAATAAGATATATAGTGATATCCCAACAAGTAAATAAATGTCCCAACAAGGAACAACATCTCCATGTTCCAACAAGGAACATACTTCAATCTTCACCTGCAACTAACAACGCTATAAGAGGGGCTGAGCAAAGCTGTAACATAGCCAAACAACGGTTTGCTAGGACATGGGTGGGTTAGAGGCTGAACATGGCAATTTGGGAGGCTGACAAGCAAGTGGTAGGCATCGTAGCAATGGCATAGCAAAAGAGCGAGCAAACTAGCATAGCAAAGATAGTAGTGATTTTGAGGGTATGATCATCTTGCCTGAAATCCCGCAAGGAAGAAGAACGAGTCCATGAACAAGGCAAACGGACGTAGTCGAATGGATTCTCACAAACTCGACGTTACCGGATCCAACCCGAAGAAGCAATCACCGGAAAAGAAGCACACAACACAGTAAACAACCACGACATGAACATGGCATGATGCACAACCAAATATGATGCATGTCCGGTTTAATGAAGCATGGCATGGCAAAGTGCACAAACAATCCTACACATTAAGTGGAGCACAATATGCATCGGGATGCATATTGACAAGACACCACATCAATTATTTAGTTCTCTCTCGTTTATGTACCCGACAATATTAAATGTTATCAAACATGGCAAGAGGGTGAAGCAAAGCAAAACTACCTATTTAGTCAAGGTTAAATGAGGCCGGAAGCAACGAACAACAATTCCGGTAAATCCCCATAGCATATTTTAGATTTGGTACTGATCTGTCCTAAACACAATTTTAGAGTTGTTTAACATGCAAAGTAAGGTCACCATGATAAACTAGGCAAAATTCTACCCCATTTACATATAAAGTTTATTAAAATCGGAGTTACGGTTATTTAGTTATGAATTAAATCATTTTAACATGGCATAGGAGTAAATTAACCAAACATCAATTTAAACAATTTTAATTGTTGTTATCATGATGCGGATGACATGATCAAGTTTATGCAATTTTATGAAAAATGTTGATATGAGAATTATGAAGCATTGTCACCGTGATGGAAGGAAGAAGGGGTGCCACGGCAACGAATCCGAAAATGATGCCACGGCAACATATCGGTTCCGGTAACTCGATTGAGATCCCGGTGCAAACGGAAGTGCGGCGGGAGCGTGACAAGCGATAGAAGGTGGGGTACTCTCGGATACCGAGTTCCCACATGTCGGTGGCAAGGCAAAAGAGGGGCGTCGTTATCGAACAAGGGTGCATCTCATACAACATGCATTCATTCACGGGCATCGTTCCGGCGGTTATACCTTCCAAGGGAGCATACTCGGAGGGGTTCGGGTTCGTAGAGGAAGTAGGCGTTCTCGCGACGGTAGAGGAAGTAGTGGTACACGATCATGGAGTAGGTTGTACACATCGTCGGTAGATGTTCACTTGACGGCCTTCAACAGCGGTAGTTGTTCTTGTTTTGTCGTGGAAGTAGTTGCACATCTCATAGTGGTACTTGACGATCTCGGAGACAGCGGAAGAGGAACTTGGCGGTCCCATTACATGGTTCTTCGAAGACGGTAGTTGTACATGACCGTATATGTTCAGGGTCGTCGGGGTACTTGTCGGTCGGGTCTTGACGGTCTCGTTTTTGCGACGGTAGTTGTGCTAGTCGGCGGTAGCGGAACTTGACGAATCCGAGGTCTTCGAGATTGACGGTAGTTGTACATCTCATAATGGAACTTGACGGATTCGAGGACTCCGGGCGTCATGGTACTTGTCACGTTCTGGAACCGAAGTGGTACTTGGCAATATTCAGGACGGTCTTGGCGATTCCGGAGACACGGTTTAGGTACTTTGACGCAACACTGCGTAGTCGTCCTTGGGCATCGGAACTAGTTGGACTTGCCGGACTTTACGATCTGAAGAGCACTTGGGGTCTTCGGTCATCTTGCTTGGCAGGTCATCGAGGTGGAGCAGGGGGGTCGAGGCCATGGCGCGTGGAGGAGAAGCAGGGTCGGGGTGCGTCGAAAGGGTGCAGCAGCTGCTGCTGCTGCCGGCGGCGAGGGGGAAGCAGGGCAGGCGGAGTTCCTGCTCGACAAGGCGTAGGTGAAGGCGTCGTGGTGCTCTGCTGCAGGGTGCCATGGCGGGGAGGCGACGAAGAGGAGATGTCCACGGCAGCGTCGGGCAGGGCTCGAGGCAGAGGGCAACCGCGAACCGCGGAGGCGCGCCAACAAAGGCCGAAGGGGAGGTCGATGCCGCGAGAAGGGAGGCACAAGGACTCGTCGGATCCAGTGTGAGGAGGACAGGAGCGGGCGGCCGGCATGGTGCTCATGGACGGGCAGCTCGGGCGCGAGGCTAGGAGGAGAAGCAGGGCCTCGCAGGACAGGAGGAGAACCAGGGGGCGACTAGGTCGCCTGCAGGTGACCAGAGGCTGGCCGGGGTGGCCGCTGGCGGCGTCGGCGTGGGAAGATGGAAGGGCGAGGAGAGGGGATCGAGAGAATGGGGATCGAGGGAGAGAATGGTGCTGCGAGGGAGAGAGATGGCATCGAGGGGAGATGGCGGCGCTGCGGGAACGAGAGGGAGACGAGTGCGGGATCGGGATCGCGGCCTAGCGTTACAGGGGCGCGACTGGGCCTTGGGCCACTAGCTGCGGGGAAGGTCGGCCGGGCGTGGGAGGCCTTGGTGGGCCAGCGCGTGAGGAAGGGAGAGGCCCAGGTGGCCGGTGGGGATGGAGAGGCCCAGGTGGCCGGCGGGGATGGAGAGGCCCAGGTGGGCTGGACTCTCTTTCCCTCTTTCTCTAATTCTCTCTTAACCAAAAAGAGAAAAATAGAAAATAGATAGAAGGGAAAAAATAGAAAGAGAGGGTATGGATGGAATTTGGGCACGGGGAATATTTTTCCGGACTCGCAAAAATATGCTCGTTGCGAGAAAATAGAAAAGGCCATGATAGAAAGATTTAAATTCAAACTCATTTGATTTAAATTCAAATGGGTTTGAACTAGGGCTTGGTTAAAGAAGTGTCCAAAAATGTTGAGAAATTAGGTGGAGCTCCGGAAAATGATGAAAGGACATGTGACAAAGTTAGAGGCCAAGAGAAGAAATAATAAAAGGCATTGGGATTTTTGCAAGTGTGTTATGGTGATTCCAAAGAATGGAATATTTATTATAGCTCCCTAATATTGGGAGGATATATTATAAAGAGAAGTCATCCTTCCCTCGAATTAAATGGATCGAAGACCCACACAAATTATTTAGTTGAGATGCAAAAGACTATGACATGATGATATGATAACATGATGCAATGCAAAATAAATAAATAAATAAATAAATAAAAGAGAAGGCACAAATGAAAACACACGGAGAAACCCGGAACATAAGGAAGTCTTCTCGAGCATCGGTCTTGGGGCGTTACACAGAATCAGTATGACCGAGTTTGGCTTAGGGTTTAGGTCATTTGTGGATATGGAAAGGTGGTTGAGGATTTTGGAGCATATCACTAAGCACATAAAGCAAGAGGCTCATTAAGCAACACCTCATCCCTCCTTGATAGTATTGGCTTTTCCTAAAGACTCAATGTGATCTTGGATCACTAAAATATAAAATGAAGAGTCTTGAACTTTTGAGCTTGAGCCAATTCTTTGTCCTTAGCATTTTGAGGGTTCCACTTTCACATCCATGCCATGCCAATCATTGAGCTTTCCTGAAATAATCATCTTGGAATAGCATTAGCTCAATGAGCTATATGTTGTTATGAATTACCAAAACCACCTAGGGATAGTTGCACTTTCAATCTCCCCCTTTTTGGTAATTGATGACAACATATAGATCAAAGCTTCGACAAATAATAATAATCATGAAATACATCGTCGCTTTGAGAAGTATGTGATAAGTAAGAGCTCCCCCTAAATTTGTGCATATTTTAAAATTTGCTTTGGACTGCAAATGCCCAAGGAGTTAGAATCATGGGTTACTCTTCCATGTCACATACATCTTGGTGGAGCGCTCAAAAAAATGATAAGATTGAAATACATGCACTCATCACCAAGAATAGTGAATGATCACAGACAATAGATAGAATGATAACATTTAGCAAGCATTAAGCAACCATTAAGTGTAGCTTATGATCAAACAATTGATCATCGATGTCTCACGAATAATGACATAGTATCGCACACGCAAGCAAACAAAGTTCGAAAAACCACCAAATAAAAACAAGAGAGAATAAAAGCAACACTCTCTCGCGAAGCCTATGATCTATACATTTTCTCCCCCTTTGGCAACAAGTTACCAAAAAGTTCCTAGAGAATGCATAGTGCTAAGTCGACGCTCAGGCTTGATCTTCAGGTGGTGGTGGAGTCCGGAGCACGCCAAGGACGAAGCCTTCAGTAGATGTGGTAGGAGTTGAGGCTGTGGTGGATGCTGGAGCTGGTGGAACGGAGGCTGTAGCTGGTGCAGACGTTGTAGCTCTAGTGTCAGCAACTGGCAGTGCAGACGACCTCGGACCTCGTGGCACCCTGGCAAAAGCATCAGTTGTGGTTCTGCCTCTTCTCTCGTTCATGTCGTCCTGGAGCTGCTCCACGGCAGTCTGTATCTCAGTCACTTTGATGTCCAGGTCATAGAACCTCTGTTCCATGATCCTCTCTAGGCTCGCCTGGTTCTGAGTCAGGGTAGCTATACTCTGCTCAATCCGCAGGGTGGACGCTATCAAGTAACCGAGCTGCTCTTGTTTGGTCTTCAAGAAGTAATCAGATGCCTCCGCTTGAGTAGGCATCCTGGCAGCTTTCTCCTTCTTCGCCTTCTCCTTCTGAGCTTGTGCATGGGCAGATGAGGGTTCATTCTCAGTCATAACCACTTGGTTATCCTCAAAATCTAGACGGATGGGCAGGTGTTCCTTATCCAATAAATACACGCCCGTGCCCATCTTGGAGTTGATGAGCTCCTGAATCTGTGGGGCATACCCACAACTCCTCTTCTGGTCTGCAGCTGTCCTCTTGATTGTTTCCACAATGAGACTCACGACCTTGAATTTCTGAGGCACGTCAAAAACATGAAGCAAGTTGATCGCGTGACCTCTGATCATCTTGTGATCTCCAGATTTGGGAAGAAGGGTGTGCCTAAGGATCCAGTTGATCGTAGGCAATCCTGAGAGCAGATAGTGCACTGAACCAAACTTGAACGTGTCGAGCGCTTCATTCGGGATCTCCTTGTACATGTTGGACATGGAGTTGTGATCCATCTTTTTCTTGGCATAAATGTCCAAGTCATCAGCTTGCTCCTCTGGGGCATTGATCAACTTCGCCCATTCTTCAACAGTGGATTGGTACCTTGTACCCTCTGACATCCATGTGATCCTGCCATCCGGATAAAAGTGTGATGTGGAGTAGAATTGCATGATCAGCTCCTCGTTCCACTTTGTGAGCTTCTGCCCAACAAAGTCTGCAACTCCACACGCACTAAAGCTATCAAATACACCGGGGTAGTACTCTTCATTGTCCTTGATGTAGGTCCAGTCGACCCATCTCATGTCACAAACGATTGGCTTCTTGTCAAGCAAAACAATCTCATAGAAATCTTGCTGCTCCTTGGTATGAAATCTATAATCCACGGCAGTCCTTCTCCTAGAAGCATACGGATCTGCTTCTCTCCATTTCCTCAGCCCTGAATCTCTCCTGAGCTTCATATCCTCAGCCACAGGATGAGCATCGTTGTGGTCTGGGATCTTGGGCTTGAGCTTACTAAGGACACTCTCTTCCTCTTCTTCGATGGCTTCAGGCACTGGGGCCTTGTTCTTTTCCGCAGCTGGGATGCTTCGTGTGTTTCTCTTTGGTGCACTCTTAGGCTTAGATGCAGCCTTAGGTGCTTCCTTGGGCTTGGACGCAACTGTTCCTGACCTTATAGCATCTCCCATGAGTTTGGCTGCCTTGGGTGCTGGTGCAGCAACCTCTTCTTCTTCTTCCTCCTCATCTACCATGATGGAGGCCTTCCCAAGCACTCTGGCTACAGTCTTCTTCACCCTTTCTTTCCTCTTCTTGCCTTGGCCACCTGCTTCCTCTTCAGATTCCAGGGCAAGCTTCATGGTTTCTTCAGTTGCAGCCTTCCTAGGTTTGGAAGTGGGAACTCTTGCCTTAGACATGGGCTGCCTGCCTGCTGGCCTTTTGATTTTCAGCCCTGGCTTTGTGCCTTGAGCTGGTTCAGCTCTCTTTGATGTGGCCTCTTCCTCTGCCACATAGTCTTCATCCTCAGAATCAGACATTCTCTTCTTCCTTTGACATGTGGCAGCCTTAGACAGATTGTTGGGGGTGCTCCTGCTGCCATCATCAGAAGAACTTGAGGGGCTAGTGCCCTCACTCATCACAACTTGCTGCTCAGACACATTCTGGCTGTCACTTTGATCAGACATGTTGCAAACTGACTGCTGACCCTGTGAATAGATTATGGATAAGATAGAGTGGATCAGCATCACAAAAAGCAGAGTTTTTTGCAAAAGATTAATTCAAAAACTTAGTTTTAGTTTTCCACAAAAAGCATCTCAGATCTACCGATTTTCAAACTCGGTGACACCGAAGCAGTTTTGGCACCAGAACTGGTGAACTCGGTCAGACCGAGTCACAGTTCGGTGGCACCGAGACTGCTAGGGTTTCACAGAATTCCAAAATCGGTCGCACCGATAAGTTATTCTCGGTCAGACCGAGTTTCACTTGTGCAATGGCAAAAGCCAGATCGGTGGGACCGAGTTTTTCAACTCGGTGGGTCCGAGATGGTTTCGGCGGAAACCTAACCCTAAAATTTTCGAATTAAACGTAATCTACGAGTTCATTGACTGGATAGGAGTGTTTCAATCATGGCAAGAATCATGATGATCGCAATGTGCTAGGAATCGGAGTGGAGAATAGCACAAAGATCGAGTCCATACCCTAGTTCGGCGGAGACTCGCTACGGCGGCAACGGCGGGGCAGAATTCCGTTGACGGCGGCGGAGACCAGCGACTGGAGGCTGCTGGCGGCGAGAAGACAATCCGGAGACCACGAAGGTAGAGCAGGCTATCGCGCGGGCGAAGAGGTTTCGGAGAAATTTCCAAAATTTTGCCCGTCACTATATATAGCCCGACCCTGTCGGTGTGACCGGGTGGAACAACTCGGTGGCATCGAGATGCAAAACTGTGTGCAGTTATTGCAACTCGGTGTGACCGAAAAGTTCAAATTAGTTGCACCGAGATCGAAAACCTAGATCAACTTAATGAACTCGGTAGGACCGAAAATGGAGTATCGGTCAGACCGAGATTCATAAAGAAGTTTTGGAAGTTTAAGTCTATGACGAATCGGGGACTCCAAGCGCTCCTCACACAGAGTGGTTCGAATCTGACTTGATCAAGTTTTGTGATGCAGCATGAATAGAGTTTGAGACGAGAAAAGCATAGATAGCTAGAGGAGGTTGTTAGGCATTCTTGTCCATCCACTTGGCAAAAGAAGAAAGCCAAACAATCAAAACAACAAGTGGATGTCCTCGAATGAGTAAAATATGCAACCAACATGCTCACACAATAAGATGGCAAATGAAATATGTGGCAAAGCATGCACAACCAATTCTAGCATCTATCAAGCAATTTGCGATGACTAGGTCATCTATATATGAGTATATTGACTTAGGAGTCAAGTGAGAACACTTGATCATAGCTCATACTCATCGTTTAAGCTCAAGTGGGGTTACCACTTTTACATAAAGCATTGTTGTATTCACATCTTTAGAGTTGCTTTAGCTCAAGTCTTAGAGTAAAGCTCCCCCTAGATGTGATATCCCCCCTAAGAGGGATGAACTAACCTTGAGTTTTGTCGATGATGACTTCATGTAGATGTTGAAGATGTGGATGCTCAATGTTGATGTAGATCACTTGGAGCTATCCATTTGAGTGAATTGCACTTTCAATACCTACATGGGTTAGTCCCACAAGGAACAAACAAGGATATCCATAGATAGAGTGATGCACACACAAGATGATGTCCATGAAAACTTTAGGTTACCTTGTCCCTTGTCTTACCAACAAGAGGGTTTGTGACTCCTTGAACTAGTGCAAGATGTGGAAGTTGATTGCACTTGTTCTTGCCAAAATGATAAGAGTGAAGTATGTTGGCGGAGTCACCCTCAAGAACTCTCTAGTTCTTCTTCTTTTGGATCCACACCATCTTGATGGGAATCCTTGGAGTTGTAGTCGTACTTGATGTAGTGGAACTTGAAGTAGTCTTGGGAATCCACTTGACTAAGGTCTTAGGAGCTTCTTCAAATGCATCAATCTCCTCTTGAAGCTTGTCCTTGCCTTTTTGCTTGTAGTCTTGTGGTGGAAGATCATCTTGAGCTTGTGTTCCCTTGAAGGAAGTATCATACTTCTCTTGTTGAGGAATAAACTTTGTCTTGGGGTATTGATCTTCTTCCCATTCAACTCCATTGGCATTGAACTTTCGTTCAAAACCAACACCTTGATTCTTCCGGTGCATTCCTTGCTTGCGCACAATTTCCTCGAATTGCTTACTTCCGGCAAGGCTCTTGTAAACACCTTTCTCTATAATTCCCTTCAATAAGCTATTTTCTTGCTCAAGTGTAACTTGGCTAAGAGAATCATTAGTGGAATCAAGAGAACTACTAGAAGCAACAATATTGGATTTAGCATGATCATTGTTACTACTAGAGGAAGAATCTTTCTTATTCTTGTTACTAGTCTTGACTTGAGGCATGTAGGTGGATAAAAGTAAACGCTTGGCAATGTGAGAAGAACTTTTCTTGCGGAGATCATCATTGATTGCTTTTAAGAACTCATGCTCTTGCTCAAGATTAAGCTTTTTAAAGCGTAGTTTCTCATGAGCTCTTAAAAGTTCTCGATGATCTTCGAAGATAGTTTCATGGGCTAACTTAAGAGTGTTTAGTTCTTTAGTTAGAGCCTCAATCTTCTCCTTATCATTGTCATTCGTTTTAGCATGATTAATTGATATTTCACCATAATATTCTTCACTAGAGTTGTCAACAAGCAAATCATCATCACCTAACAAGTCATCTTCATCACTATTAAAGTCAACATACTCGGGGTGTGTTACCTTAGGACCTTTGGCCATGAAGCATCTTCCAATTCCTTCATTTGGTGAGTCAAATATGTCGTAGGAGTTGGTTGACACAAGTGCTAGACCGGCAACACCTTCATCTTGAGTATCTTCGGAGTCGGAGTGATAACTTCTCTCGGAGTGGCTGTCGGAGTCGGAGCCAGATACCCATTCACCAACATGAGCTTGATGTCTTCGTTTTGTATAGCTCCTTGATGATTTTTCCTTCCTTTCCGAATCCTTGCTTCTCCGTGAGTATCTTCGTTCATAACGATCATCTCTACTCCTTCTCTCTCTTGGTGGAGATTCTTTGCTTCTTCTTTTTGGAGAATCTTCTCTTCTCTTGTAGGGAGCCGTACACTCATTGGAATAGTGTCCGGGTCTTCCACAATTATAGCAGTTTCGCTCTCGACTAGAAGATCTTTTGTCATTGTAGGACCTTGACTTTAAGCTTCTATCTTTGTTTCTACTCTTGTAGAACTTGTTGAAGTTCTTCACCATTAAGCTCAATTCTTCATTGAAGTTTTGTTTCTCACTTGATGATGTGGGGACTTCACATGACACTTTGTAGGCACCACTTGATTTATTGTGAAGTTCCTCTTTATCCTTGAGTGACATCTCATGAGCAACAATCCTTCCAATTACTCCGTTGGCTTGAGATCTTTGTAGTTGGGCATCATTTGGATTAATGTGCACACGGTATCATATTTCCCATCCAAGGCTCTTAGGATCTTCTTGATGATGAATCTATCGGTCATCTCTTCACTTCCTAAGCCGGCAATCTCATTTGTGATGAGAGCAAGCCTAGAGTACATTTCAGCGACACCTTCACCATCCTTCATCTTGAACTTGTCAAGTTGACTTTGGAGCACATCCAACTTGGATTCCTTGACGGAGTCGGTACCTTCGTGCATATCAATCAAAGTATCCCAAATTTCCTTTGCATTCTCAAGGCGGCTGATTTTGTTGAATTCTTCGGGGCACAATCCGTTGAAGAGAATATCACAAGCTTGAGCATTGTATTGAAACATCTTCAACTCATCCGCGGTAGCTTCACGGTTTGGTTCTCTCCCATCAAAGAACTCACCTTGCAAACCAACACAAACAATAGCCCATACGGCGGGGTTGTGTCCAAGAATATGCATTTTCATTTTATGCTTCCAACTAGCAAAATTAGTGCCATCAAAGTAAGGACCTATACGGTGATAATTTCCCTCGCTAGACGCCATACTCTCCTAGGTTGTGAAACCAAGGCTATGACCACCAAAAGCTATGGAGATCAAGGCAAATGGAGACCAAAGCTTTGATACCACTTGTAGGATCGAAAGTATGTCTAGAGGGGGGGTGATTAGACTACTTGACCAACTAAAAACTTAGCCTTTTCCCAATTTTAGTTCTTGGCTGATTTTAGCTATCTTAGAGCAAGTCAAGCAATCATCACACAATTCAAGCAAGCATGCAAAGAGTTTATTGGCAGCGGAAAGTAAAGCATGCAACTTGCAAGAATGTAAAGGGAAGGGTTTGGAGGATTCAAACGCAATTGGAGACACGGATGCTTTCCCGTGGTTCGGATAGGTGGTGCTATCCTACATCCACGTTGATGGAGACTTCAACCCACGGAGGGTAACGGTTGCGCGAGTCCACGGAGCGCTCCACCCACGAAGGGTCCACGAAGAAGCAACCTTGTCTATTCCACCATGGCCATCACCCACGAAGGACTTGCCTCACTAGCGGTAGATCTTCATGAAGTAGGCGATCTCCTTGCCCTTACAAACTCCTTGGTTCAACTCCACAATCTTGTCGGGGGCTCTCAAGTAACACCTAGCCAATCTAGGAGACACCACTCTCCAAGAAGTAACAAATGGTGTGTTGATGATGAACTCCTTGCTCTTGTGCTTCAAATGATAGTCTACCCAACACTCAACTCTCTCTCATAGGATTTGGATCTGATGGAAAGAAGATTTGAGTGGAAAGCAACTTGGGGAAGGCTAGAGATCAAGATTCATATGGTAGGAATGGAATATCTTGGTCTCAACACATGAGTAGGTGGTTCTTTCTCGGAACATATGAGTAGGAATGGTGTATGTGTTCTGATGGCTCTCTCTTCGAATGAAGAGGAGGTGGAGGGGTATTTATAGCCTCCACACAAAATCCAACCGTTACACACAATCTACCAATCTCGGTGGGACCGAATCAGAAAACTCGGTCTGGCCGAAATAGTAAACCTAGTGACCGTTAGGAATTTCGGTGGGACTGAGATGCAACTCGGTAGGACCGATTCGGTTAGGGTTTGGGCATAACGTAATCTCGGTGAGACCGATCGCACAAACTCGGTGAGACTGAGTTCGGCAATTAGCTAACCAGAGAGTTGGTCAGGCAAACTCGATGGGACCGACTTGCTCTTTCGGTGAGACCGAAAAGTTACAAGAAGGAAACAGAGAGTTTGCATTGCATTCTCGGTGGGACCGATTTGCTCTTTCGGTGAGACTGAAAAGTTATGAAAGGGAAATAGAGAGTTTGCAACCCCATCTCGGTGTGACCGAGATCCTTATCGGTAGGACCGAATTGCTAGGGTTTGGCAGTGGCAAATGACAAGTGAAACTCGGTGGCGCCGGATTGACAGAATCGGTATGACCGAGTTTGGCTTAGGGTTTAGGTCATTTGTGGATATGGAAAGGTGGTTGAGGATTTTGGAGCATATCACTAAGCACATAAAGCAAGAGGCTCATTAAGCAACACCCCATCCCTCCTTGATAGTATTGGCTTTTCCTAAAGACTCAATGTGATCTTGGATCACTAAAATATAAAATGAAGAGTCTTGAACTTTTGAGCTTGAGCCAATTCTTTGTCCCTAGCATTTTGAGGGTTCCACTTTCACATCCATGCCATGCCAATCATTGAGCTTTCCTGAAATAATCATCTTGGAATAGCATTAGCTCAGTGAGCTATATGTTGTTATGAATTACCAAAACCACCTAGGGATAGTTGCACTTTCATGAAGAGAAACCAGTCAAGATTCTAGAGTTTGCCAGCAGAGTTACCCGTAGTAAGGTTATCAAGTTTTGCAAAGTTCAGTGGAACCACCACTCAGAGGATGAAGCCACCTGGGAGAGAAAAGAAGATTTGCTCAAGGACCACCCTCACCTATTTTCTAGCCAACCCAAATCTCGAGGGCGAGATTCATCTTAAGGGGGGTAGGTTTGTAACATCCCAAATTTTCAATTTGGAATGTTATACATAGATCATCATGCATATCATATTTTCTTACATTTTTGCCGATCCTAGAAATTTCACGCAACTCAAGGACCCTCGGAGAGAGTTGGAGATTTCGTATTTTTCATATTTGAGTCCTCTCAAATTTTGAAGAAAGGATCAGTGGATTTGTCGGAGTTTTATTTGCCTTTTATTTGGATAGGGAAAAATGCGCGTTTTAAAAATTTGCATTTTAGGCCCGGAGAAAAGTTCATTTTGTTCGACTCATTTTTAGGAGTCGAGGAAAATTTACTTTATTAGATTTGGAGTTCGTTTAGATCCTTTTCTAATTTTTTTTCGAGAACGGAACCGATTTAAAAAAAGTCCCAGCGACTTGGGCCAAAGGCCCAAGCCACCGAGCCGCCGCTGGCCAGGAGGCCAGGCGCCAGCACGCGCGCCCCAGGCGCAGGAGCCGCCGCCGCCGCCGTTTCCTTGTCCTAGTAGGATTCATCCTATTTCGTTTTTTTCTAGATCTCTTTCCTATTTTCTTTCCTAGTCCTAGTCTAATTCCTTGTCCTCTACTCCAAGTAAACCCCTCCCCTCCCCAATATAAATACCCCCACACCCCCCATCTAAATCATCATCAAACCCAAAGCCTAGAGCTCCACCACACCCCGCGCCGCGCCACCCCACACCCGCGCGCCGCCCATCACCCGCGCCACCGCCGCACCTTACCGCCGCCGCCCCACGCCCACGCCGCCGGAGCCCTCGCCGGAGACTTCACCGGAGGTAGCCCGCTCTACATCTATTCTTTTCATCGGATCGTTTTCTTCTAATCGTTCCGATTCTTTTTCTCTGATTCGTTTTTCTTCGCCAAACCGTTCCGGTTTTCTAGATCGGTTTTCTTCTCCGAAACCCTAGATCGGATTCGTTCTCTTTTCCGATTTAGTTGCCTCAAGATCATTCGCCGGACCGTTCGTCTTAACGAACGTGATCACCGGAATCTTCTAGGTTAACGAACGTCCGTTCGTTTAACCGTTCTTCTTTTTCTTTCCGCCGGATTTATTCCGCGATCGCGATCTCAGATCCGATCTTCTTTCTAGTCTATCTTCTCGCCCGTTTATCGGAATCAGGTGATTCAAGCGCCTGGAGTTTCGTTTCGAAACTGCCGTTCCGTCTAATCAACTTTAACTAAGTTTTGCTATGGTAAAATTTGACCTAGTTTCAACTTGCTAGAACCGAGTTGTTTTCTTCCGTCATTTGTTTTCGGTTTCTTTGTTCGGTTCTTTCTTTCTTTGCAACCGGAGTTCTTAAGTTGAACTTTCTGGTTCGATCTCTTGTTCGAGTTTTACCTGTGCATTAGATGAGTACTTATTGTATGCTTGTTGTTTGTCTGTGATAGATTACCCGGATTGCGCCGCCTGTTACTTTGAATCTCTAGGACTCGCGGATCATCAGCAAGGCAAGTAACACTTTGATCATACCTTTTCTACAACCCAGTTTTATTGCATTAGATCCATCCTCACACATTGCGTGATTAGGATCTAATTAAATTGTGGGATGGGAAGTAGATGAGGTAGTACCTATTATCTGTTACTATGAAACCTTTGGGAGTTACTTCTATGTTTGCTTATTATGCCATGCTATGCTAGTAGACGTGGATTGGGTGAGTAATATCCATGACAGATGTGAGATTGATAATTTTTAATGGTTTATCTAAGGTGGCAACTTAAACACACATCTGGGTGGATTGAGGCACCTGATGTCTATCAGGACTTGCCTGTTTTTATTTTGGACCGCCACCCAGGCTCAAAGGGATCATAAGATCTTTCATGCTAAATACTTACGTGTGCAGCCACAAGCCATTATGGGCTCTGGCATAGTTGATTAAGTCGTGCGAACTCTTATAGGGGTAGACTAGCAGATGTAGGGGATATAGGTGGTACGGTCTACTCCGTCGTAAGGTGCTAGCGCTTCTAAAAGACTATGTCTCGGTCATCCGTTTCTCAAACACCAGTAGTGCGAGAAAACCAACGGAGGCGATCGAGTCTTGTGGGGAAAAGTGCGCAAACCTCTGCAGAGTGTAACAAACTAATCATGATTAGCCGTGTCCCCGGTTAAGGACAATCTTGAGTATCTAGTACTTGAATATCATGTGAATCTCATCATGTTACTTTTAACTAATATTGTTGGGTTTTAATTGTTCACTTTTAATTGGGATTGAGGATGCTGTCAACCATTCTCAATGTTTAACAACCACCATGATAGTTAAATAAATTTATTCCTTTGCAGTAGGGAAAAATTGGCTTTACGCAAAACTGTAACCATAGAGCTTTCCACCAGCCAAATATGCATATAGTATAGCTGTTTCATTCCATTATTCTCTATGTGTTACCTTGCCAGCATATTCCATGTGCTGACCCGTTTCGGGCTGCAACGTTAATGTTGCAGACTTTTCAAACGACGATTAAGGTGCTTTTAGGTCGTGGTTCTATACTCAGTGATGCCGTTGGAGTTGATGGGCCCATTTATCTTCCAAGTCTTCCGCTGTTATCAACACTAGATGGCCTTAAGCCATATTATTGTAATAAGTTCTCTTTTGAGACACCGATGTAATAAGTGTGTGATTGCCACTCTGCTATAAATCCTTCGAAGTACTGTGTGGTGTCAGCATTACTGATCCAGGGATGACACCGGAGCACAGGGATCAGACTGTTTGAGGTCTGGTCGCTACAGAGATGGTATCAGAGCACACGCTGACTATAGGACACGACCACTAAGTTAAAGCCCTAGATCACTATTCTCTCCTCATTTTCTAACTCCTCATCTTTTCTACTCTTTAGGATGAAGGACGCGAAGATTAAGTACGCTCAACCGGATGAAGGCACACCTTTTGGATTTCACTTGAAGGAAGTCACCAAGTACCTAAACATTGGATTACCAAGCTTCACGGGAACCTTCAACGCCACTTTACCCGAAGAGGAGCGCTGGAAGATTCAAGCTCACGTTCCGGGAAGGACATTCGCGCCAATCACGAAGCCCATAGATAGTGTTTTCAATGCACCAACTTGGAGTCTAGGAAGGAGCATGGCAGCCCATATCACCATAGGACGCATTGGAGAAGTTTATCAAGAAGACCTCAAGGACACTATCTACCAGATTTGCGGACGCCGAGATGAACAATGGGAGTTAGTCACCACCAAGAAGGATAGATCCATTGCAGCTTTTATCTAGGAGTTAAACCAGCACATTCGACGCCACGAGAACCAGATGTGCAATGATATGATGGAGTTGAAGAATGCAAAAGCAAGGATCATCGAGCTAGAAGGAGAACTGAAGACTACACGCAAGGACTACATGGACGAGATCGTAGCTCTAGTAGGACACAACGTTGATCTTAAGCAAGAGATTGAAGAACTCAAGAGGAAGTTAGCATCCAAGGAGGAAGACAAGTATGTCGCATGTCCGGATAACTACATCATCATCGACGACACCGATTCGGATCCAAGTGAACCCGAATTTGAAGACGAAGCTGGAGCGGCCATCATGGAGTCTTCCACTGGTTCAAATTTCTAGATGACCACCAGATATTAGTAGTATTTTCCCCCATGTAAACACTATAGTTCGAGCACTTTTGCGATAGCTAGATCAATTGTAAGCCCTTGTTTGATTGAATGAAGTGATTTTGTGTGAATTTGCTCATGTGCATTGGGGTAGTGTTTTCTCTTTAGACCTCATTCTATTCTTATATCTCGTCTTTTCTAAACCCTCAAATGCCTCTGAGACGTGACCCCGGAATTACCATTAAGGATTGGTAACTATGTTTTTCCCTCAGACCTAATAGTATTGGAATCTCAAGGATGGGATGTAATCCTCGGTATGGATTGGTTGTCGATGTATGGAGGAAACATCGATTGTGCTAGTAAGTCAATTTTGCTTACCACGCCGGAAGGAAGAAGGATCAAGTATGTATCCCGGCATGTGCCAAATAGGACACAAGTAAATTGCCTGACAGGAGTCGTGCAGGAGGAGGTACCAGTGGTAAAGGATTTTCCTGATGTATTTCCAGAAGAGTTGCCAGGCATGCCACCGGATAGAGACATTGAGTTTTTGATTGAGTTATTGCCAGGTACAGGTCCAATATCAAAGAGACCATACAGGATGCCAGCAAAGGATTTGGTAGAAATTAAGAATCAGATTAAGGAGTTACTGGAGAAAGGTTACATTCGCCCAAGTTCTTCGCCTTGGGGATCACCCGTACTTCTAGTGGAGAAGAAGGATGGATCATTACGGATGGTTGTTGATTACCGTGGATTGAATGAAGTAACCATCAAGAACAAGTACCCACTACCAATGATAAATGATCTATTTGATCGTTTGCAAGGCGCTAAAGTGTTTTCCAAGATCAATTTGCGATCAAGGTACCACCAGTTGAAGATCCGAGAGCAGGACATTCCTAAGACAGCTTTCACCACAAGATATGGACTTTATGAGTATACCGTTATGTCATTTGGATTGACTAACGCGCCTGCCTATTTTATGAATATGATGAACAAAGTGTTTATGGAGTTTTTGGATAAGTTCGTCATAGTGTTCATTGATGACATCCTGGTTTATTCGAAGAATGAAGAAGAGCATAAGGAACATTTGCATTTGGTTTTGGAGAAACTAAGGGAACATCAGTTATATGCCAAATTTAGCAAATGTGAGTTTTGGTTGAAGGAAGTAGGATTCCTCGGACACGTTATATCCGGAGAAGGGATAGCAGTTGACCCCGCAAAGGTTGAGACCGTAACCGAATGGGAAGCACCAACGACAGTTGGGGAGATCCGGAGTTTTCTTGGACTCGCAGGATACTACCGGAGATTTATTGAGAATTTTTCAAAGATTGCGAAGCCTGTGACGGAGTTGTTGAAGAAGGATACCAAGTTCAAATGGACTGAGGAGTGTGAGGCTAGTTTCGAGGAGTTGAAGAAATGATTAGTTACCTCACCAGTGTTGATTTTGCCAGATCAGACCAAGGATTATGAGGTGTATTGCGACGCTTCACGTCGAGGACTTGGAGCAGTGCTTATGCAGGAAGGTAGAGTTGTTTCGTATGCTTCACGACAACTGAAGCCTCATGAGTTGAATTACGCCACCCATGATTTGGAGTTAGCAGCCGTAGTGCATGCATTGAAGACATGGAGACATTTTCTCATTGGAAATCATTGTGAGGTGTACACGGATCACAAGAGTTTGAAGTACATTTTCACGCAGAAGGAGTTGAATCTCAGACAAAGGAGATGGTTGGAGCTCATCAAGGATTATGACATGAGATTGCATTACCATCCCGGTAAAGCTAATGTAGTAGCTGACGCATTGAGCCGTAAGAGCCATGTCAATACGTTAATGACGGGAGAAATACCCAAGGAGTTAGCAGAAAACCTTCGTGAACTAAGTTTAGAGATATTTCCGAAAGGCTATGTAGCAGCATTGGAGATTCAGTCAACATTGATGGATAGAATCAGAGAAGCTCAGAAATCTGACAAGGAGATTGCTTCTATAAAGGAGAAACTAAGCAAAGGAAAAGCAAAGGCATTTCGTGAGGATGAGCACGATACCCTATGGTTTGAGGACCGTGTTTATGTGCCAAATGACCTGGAGATTAGGAAGTTGATTCTACAAGAGGCACATGATTCACCATATTCGATTCACCCCGGAAATACCAAGATGTATTTGGATTTGAAGGAGACATTCTGGTTGACCGGAGACGTGTCTCGGTCATGTCTACATAGTTCTTGAACCCGTAGGGTCTGCACGCTTAAAGTTCGATGACGATTATATTATGAGTTTATGTGTTTTGATGTACCGAAGGAGTTCGGAGTCCCGGATGAGATCGGGGACATGACGAGGAGTCTCGAAATGGTCAAGACGTAAAGATCGATATATTGGACGACTATATTCGGACATTGAAAAGGTTCCGAGTGATTCAGGTATTTTCGGGAGTACCAGGGAGTTACGGGATTCGTATTGGGCCTTAATGGACCATACGGGAAAGGAGAGAAAGGCCTCAAAGGGTGGCCGCACCCCTCCCCATGGGCTGGTCCGAATTGTACTAGGGAGGGGGGGCTTCATTCCTTCTCCTTTTCCCTTCCCTTTCCTTCCCTCCTACTCCTGCTACTTGGAAGGGCTTCTAGTTCTACTAGGAAATGGGGAATCCTACTCTCGGTGGGAGTAGGACTCCCCTAGGGCGCGCCATAGAGAGGGCCGGCCCTCCCGCTCCTCCACTCCTTTATATACGGGGGCAGGGGGCACCCCAAAGACACAACAATTGATCTCTTGATCTCTTAGCCGTGTGCAGTGCCCCCCTCCACTATAATCCACCTCGATCATATCGTAGCGGTGCTTAGGCGAAGCCCTGGGTCGGTAGAACATCATCATCGTCACCACACCGTCGTGCTGACGAAACTCTCCCTCAACACTCGGCTGGATCGGAGTTCGAGGGACGTCATCGAGTTGAACGTGCAGAACTCGGAGGTGCCGTGCGTTCGGTACTTGATCGGTCGGATCATGAAGACGTACGACTACATCAACCGCGTTGTGCTAACGCTTCCACTTTCGGTCTACGAGGGTACATGGACAACACTCTCCCCTCTCGGTTCTATGCATCACCATGATCTTGCATGTGCGTAGGAATTTTTTTGAAATTACTACGTTCCCCAACACATTTTTCATAAACATATGTTAGGCAAAGAAGCATAAATGACTCTCCATTTCACTTCTCTGATTTAATACTATTTTTACCTCTATTCGGTCGGTGCATGGCTACGCCACTCCGACAATAGTAATAATCATCCAAGCTGGTCTGAACCATTGCATCACCAAGAACAAAATTTTGTCACGTTCCCATCACCACGCCATTTTTGCAGCGCGTATCTACGAATGTTATATTCTGTCACACACCTGAACCCGATGATTGCCCGGGCCCCTTGAATCAGCTAGAACTACACGAGAAGACAACATCTCCATCTGCTCGTCAGTGGCTGCATGAAAACACATGCACGGATGAGTACCCTTTAGACATTTTGCATGCATCTAATTGTTCACCTATTATGATTGTACTCACCATTGCGATCATAAAGCTTCGGGTACATTTCTGCAACACGAGTATCATTTGCCACTTGGTCCCGTGCGTTCTGATCAATCTGCTCTTGATACTTCTTTGCAACTTCCTCATCTTTCGCATGTTGCTCTTTTGCTTCCCTTTCTTCATCTTCTAGAATCTTCTTTGCCACTGCTGCATCATGCTTTTCTTGTTCCCTTAGCCTTCTGTCAGTGTCGACCCTATCTACGTGATCATGGTCAGACCACATTTCAAAATCGGACTCCTCATGGCTCTCAATATTCACTGCATACAGAACTCGTCCTGGTGGAATCAACGGGAAGTGCTGGTTCGCATCACGGGTTGTTTCTTCTAGCACATCTGCATTCATCATGGGTCGTTTTGTCAACATATATAAATTCATTTCCTCTGAACACCACTATATTACCCTTTGTCTCAAACAATTGAACTTTTGGAAATTCAATGACTTACATTGCTCAACCAGCTCGGTCTGAAGCTGCATTGCACACTCCCCGTGAATGTCCACCACACGAGGTTGTTGAGTGCCATACACCTCAATCTCATCTTTCACAGTTACTGGTGTTTCAACAGGGTTAGATTGCATTGTTGTGATCTCTTGCAGGATAGTGTCCATGTCACTAGCAGCACCTGCACAGTCCCGACAGGCCCAAATATTTGGTTAGGTGCCCAACAAAAATAAATTACCTGCCTGCTTATTGTCAGACATATGACAGGAATACCTGATATTGGCTCCACACCATCAATTATAGTCCTATTTTGCCTCAAGCCGGCACCAGCTCCACCCCTTGAGCCCTGTCTTGCAACCACATTTCTTTGATCCGCTATGCGGGCGTGTCGTGCAGGCCCTAAAGTTTTCATAAATTCAGGCAGCTTGGTCAAACCAACGATCAGAACTATAAATGACACACGTATGAAAACAATACCAAATTCATACCTCCAGCATCCTCCAGACGTATCCCTTGCTCAGCTTCATCCCCAAACATATCTATGTTATTTTAAGGAAAATGCTATTAGGTACCATTTTGCTAATGGTTAAAAATATATATTTACTAAAAGATTGTCACTCTGCGAGGCACTAACCTTGTCTTCGTAGGTGACGAGCAGTGTTCCTGGAGCGCCGCTCACGCATTTCCTCTTTGTTCTCATCACTGTCAGATGACTCCATATCAGATTCCATAGCAGCCGCCTTTTTGCCTTTCTCTGCAGCACTTAGCCTGCTAGACCGCCTAACTGGGGTAGTTGTTGAAGCCGCCATTGGTGGTGGTGTTGATATCATAGTAGATTCAACAGCAAGTACTCCACCTGCATGACAAAGCAAACAATGGATTCGATCATTAACCACAAAGATCGACGTGGCACACCGCATTTGAGTGCCTAGACGTTTTTTTCAACTATCTGATGCACTTACTGCTTGCGACAGGCTGTTGTTCCCCCAATGTTGTAGCCAAGACAGTACTTCCGTTATCCACAGCTACATCATCTTCAAACCTCCAAATCTCTTCTACATTATCCTGCATGCTTATCACAATTAGCACTGGGCAACAAAATAACATGATTTTTTACATAATTTTCAGGATGCAACATATCACCAGAGAGATGTTGCCTGCTACCAAAGGATGCCGCTGCATCTCAAGATTAGTAATGTATCCATCAGGCCTAGTCTGCAAAACAGAACAATAGCTGACAGTGTTAGTCCTGCATTTTACATTTCACTGAAGATGTGAACACCCACCCCTTCCATTCATTACATGTTGTACTTACTCTATAAGCAGCATGATTAGCCTTGAGTAGCTTAATTAGCTTCGCAGCTTGGTCATGTGTGTAAGCTGTTATCCTTAGCCCAAAGTTTGGATGCAAGTTATGCCTCCCGAAGTCAATCCAGTCCAGAGTGAAACACTGGACAACAAACAAAAGGGTTAGAAAGGCATATAACTTTTAGTGTTTGACAACAGCATAAAGACATGCACAATGATTTGGAAGGTGCGCTCCAACAACTCAATTTAAGGAAAAGTGGATTGCCACACAGGATAGAAGCATCCATGTCGGCTAGTACGTCCGCATGCAGCCTTCTTCCAGCCCTTCTAGCCATCTCCACCAAGTAGGCTCCCCAGTTGTATGACCCAATCTGTGTTGGGTCTTGCACGACCAGCAGAATTTCTTCAGGAATGACATGCACGGACTGCCTTGGACCAATGAACGTGGCGCACACAACTATGGTGATAGCTACCATGAAAGCAACCGTGTCCTCCCTGGTCATGCAACAAGGGTTGATCTTGCCAATGACTTCTCTACAGTCTTTCACACTAACAGCCCCCGTGCCCTCTATGCGTAGATACCTCCTGATGTTATCCATCAGGTCAGATCTGTGAGGTGGTGCCCCGAACTCCACTAACCTACCTCTACCAGTCACCCCAAAGATCCTAACCGCATCCCTGACCGCGATTCTTCGCACCTCACCGTCCCAAAATACAAATGTCATGTTTCTTGGGTTCACCCTGCTAAGCAGAGTTGCGTAGAATTTCCGAGCTACAGTCCCGGCATACCGGTTAGTGAGAAAGCTAGCTAGACCAGTGGGAATGGCGACGGTGTAGAACACGGGGCCAATGGTCAGCAGTGGCGGAGTAGCGAACATGCTCGAGTATGTTGCCCTCCTTCTTAGCTCGACCACCGGCGAGCCGCTAGCTGACACCACCATGGACAAGCTCCCCCAACGCTTGTTTCTTTTTCTCCGGCTAGATCCTCCCGCCTCGGCTGGTTCATCAATCGATCTGTGCCGCTTGCGGCTCCCTGGACTGCCATCGGTCGCCATCCACCTCCTGCATTCAAATAGACATGGCCGTAGCAGAGAGCAGAGGTCACAAATGAGCTCCCCAACAAAGAAGAACACAATATGGATGAGAGAGCGGTGTAGATTCATCGGGGCGCATGCGCTCGTGTTACTCACCAGTGAGCCGCCTAGAAGCCCGCCGGATAGTGGATCTGCGCCGCTTACCCAGAGCTAGCTCCGCCCTTGTTCTCCCCCAGGCTGTTGTGAGGGAGATGGAGTGTGGGGTTGGGGAATGGAGTGAGCAGTACCGCAGCTGCATGCCCAAGAGAGGTAATAGTCGCTTCAGTTTCACCCAAGGCCGCCTGCCACCTGACAACTTTTTACCACCATAGTGATAAATACGCATCAATTTTTTTATCAACAAAATTGCTACAGCACTAGATTTTTTGGGTTACATGGGCGGGAACTTTCCCGCCTCCACCCGCCACACGTCGCTCGGGTCTCACCGAACATGAGCGTACAACATTTTTGGTGTACCGCTGAATCATGCTTTCCAACGCACACGTGTCCCGGTAGAAACCCAGTTCCATTTTAACCACATGCTTCAGGGGGTTGGAATGGAACACCACTACCTGAGTAATGGGTGCACGGACATGGATCATTTATTTCCATTTGGGACCAGCCCATTGACCTGACACGTATCTACAACCGGAAACAAACAACTGAGCAGCTCGGTCCATTGTTGCTACTAGTGACAAACACAGAGGATGCCCCCCCCCATCCGCGCCGTGCTACCGGACCACCCTGGCCGTGCGGTTCCACCATGCATCACCGGCACAACAATCGGGGGATTGCGCTAGTGGGTGGGGGCTGGATGGACATGCAGTGCTTGCAGTCAGCCACACTGCCACTAATAGCTAACCCCCTGGACATGGGACCCATCTGCGGCATGCAAGCTTCACGAACACCTCATGCACAAGCATCATGGAGAAAGCAACCTCTCATATGGCAAATAAAAAATTCTTCAAAACCAGGTAGCCACCATACATCATTTCCCAACAACTCTCATGCTCAAAGCCCAAGACTAATCACCAGCTGACAAAAACAAAGACCGTCGTCTTTGTTTATCAAAACACGCATCACCCACACTCCTAATTACAACTAGACGTACTGTACACACTCCACAAACACGCCCTGAATCGCTAGCCTACAGAAGCCGTTGACGCTTAGCTGGTGGGCTCACCACTTCTTCTTCTCCATCGTCTTCACCCATCTCACCCTGTGGAGCAGCCGACCCTTCTCCGTCTTCAAAATCTTCAGCATCAATAATCCCAGCCCAGGCTATTCCATCGGTATCAGGATCGCCAGTGCCTTCGACGCCAGTCACGCAGGCTATTCCAGCTTCTGGATCCACTCTAGCGTCTACTGGGACTTCTTGTTCTTCATCCATAGATTCATCGTCCACATATGAAGCTCTACCCAAGAACCAGCTTATCTGAAGAACAACCAGAAAAAAGAGAACCACATGAATCAATGAGATCAAGAAGGCGCATACACACACACACACACACACACACACCAGTCACGCACCTGCATTGACCCGCTCGTCACATCTGATTGCACAGGCCTGGTTGAGGCATCAGATGCTACCTGGTTCAGACTCCCTTCAGATGCAACCCCGTTCGAAGGAACCTGTTCCAAAACTCTTGCTAATGACATCTGAATGTATGGAATTTGTAAGAGAGAATTGGTTTCATAGTGAAGGCACACACCTCTTGTAGGTTGACCCCGGTCAAATAGAACCGTATGCACCGCTCGCCGTAGCCTCCATCTTGCCAACAAGCACAGCAATGGTGCTGGCTTGACTGCACTGAACCCGTCCCCCAGCCTGTAGCTTGCTTCATCTTTTATAGCAGTAGAGGCACCTCTTTCCCGCTCAGGCCGTTCAAATTTCAAAACCCTCTACTGCGCCATGCGTGTTGACATTTGGCACACATTCCCAGAACAACTGTTATTTCATATCCAATCGACACCCCATAACCCATGTCATGTATTAAAAATATAAGAAAACCACAGCCACACACTCATGCAGTCACACATTTTTGGGATCCAGCCTGATCTCAGTACCACACTGAAACAACTAATACAAACACTCATACAGACAGTAAAACCTGGAAACCCCACAGAGGAGGTGTCTGGCAGCAGCAAGTCTGATTATTAACAGAACTTAAATTAGACACAGAGACAACATGAAATTACACATTAACCAAACGGTTACAAGTACGGCATCACGCGCCGCGATACAATAAGGTTTCATATCCTAACACACAGCTGGCCACAGACCACCATTACTCTTCACACACCTCCAGCGAGTCTTAGTTCCATTGCTTTGTTGCAATTGTTCCGCCGGTGTCCTTCGACACCACAGTTCTTGCACCTAGCAGGCTTCCTTGGTTGCTTCGGCATGTCACCACAGTCAGGGCATGTTGTTTTTTTGTGACCTTGTCTATGACAAAATCATGCAAAATCCGGTCCGTTTGCTTAGCCCTTCATATGGAGCCTTCTCCCTGCTTGTTGTCGGATGCCCCATCTCTTTCCTTTTTGCCGGAGCCAGCAGTCCATCCAACCGGTTGCTTGTCCTTGACATAGAATCATTATCACGCAGGTCCGCAGCAACTCCGCCCTCATTGTCATTCTGTTCTATGACCACAGCAGCACGGCTCCACTCATTCACAACTATGCCCTTATCTGCCATTCTATCCTCTAGTCCTAGACCATCTCTAATTTCTGCGAATGGGAGCATTACTGTCAAATTCGACTTGAACAGGTCCATCAGACGGTTGTACGCTTCAACACTGGTGTCCCCTAGCCTAACTAATTCCATCGCATGCATGTACATGGTGAAATGCCTATAAGAGAAAGGATTGTTTTGCATACTGTCTTTTTGGTACTGAGCTAGATGAGCAGGTAGAACATCTCTTGCATCCTTTGTCCACCTCTTCACGATATGCTTCGCCGGTATTTCTTTAGCTCGAATGAAATCCAAGACCTGCATGAACAAAACAACATTCACATGGCTCAGGCCTCGAGTTTCATCTATATATTTCTTGCCATAACATATCCAAAATTTAAAACCATGTAGCGAGCAACCAGTTTTGATAACAGCAATCTAGTAATCAACATACATTTTCAATCATCACGCAAAGAATAAAGTAATATTAGGCCATTCCACGCAAAACGAAATGAATTTTGACAGTACTATGACAGACAACTAACCTTCAGAACATGACTGCAAAGCAGTCCCATATGTGCAAACTGCCCACACTCGCAATCAAACTCATCTCCATCGTCCAGCATAGTCACCTTGTAAGATACTCTACACCACTTATCCCTTTTCTCTGCTTCACTATGTATTGCCATGTAGGTTTTGTGTTTCTCAATCTCCTCCACCTGATAAGCTCCACACTCATACAAAATATGCCCGAACTGTTCAAACATTGCTCGTGTGTATATCTTGCTTGCATGTCTCTCCATTGCAAGATTAGCCCTCATTAGTGGCTTCCCCTGCAAAATTGCCAAATCATCTGAAATTTAGACATTTTTTCTTTATAGCTCTACCATGTTCATTACTACGTAAAGAAAATCGACCAGCATCCTATATGCACTTACAATGTGTGTGCGTTTCTCCTCATAATTCTCATCTGATTCGCGATCGAACTGCAGCCTCATGTATTTCTGCACAAA
The DNA here is from genome assembly GCA_034509565.1 of Triticum monococcum. Taxonomy (NCBI): domain Eukaryota; kingdom Viridiplantae; phylum Streptophyta; class Magnoliopsida; order Poales; family Poaceae; genus Triticum; species Triticum monococcum. Next base: position 532,065,374 of record CM067841.1, on the reverse strand, counting down.
CATGTGCATTGGGCATCTAGGAGGGACATAATTTTTCAGCATGTGGTTCGCGCTCTCACTCCGCTGTGTGCTGGTCATTTTCGCACAGAAGACCCCCTTGAAGTAAGGCTTCGCCCATTTCTTACGAATCTCAAACAATTGTGTCATGTAATCATGACCTCTTAGCTTGTATTTGTCCAACAGCAGCTCCCAACCTTTCTCAAATTCATCTTCCATGAGCATGTGGTTTATCACTTTGTAAAATTCTGCCCTGAATTCGCTTTTCTTCGTGTACAACGACCCAAGCGACTCCTTTGCTTTCTTCAACACATGACATTTACACCACCTGTGGGTTGTATTTGGCATAACCTTGCTGATAGCCAGCTCCATAGCACGATTCTGGTCTGAGAGAAGAAATCAATGCAATTAGAACTAATTAATAAACGATCCCGGATAACAACCATGGATGAATATTCCCAAGCTCAAAATAATATTTTTTCTTACCTGTGAGTATAGTTACCGGTGCGGATCCGCCCATCATACGAAGGAACTCAGAGAAAACCCAGACAAAATTGTCCTCAGTCTCATCACGAACCAACACTCCCACCATAATCACACTCTGGAAGTGGTTGTTCACACCAACAAACAGACCAAATGGCATGTCGTACAAGTTTGTTCTGTAAGTTGTGTCAAATGTTATGACATCTCCGAAGAAAGAGTATTGCAGCCTGCTGTTCCCACTTGCCCACATCAAGTTCCTAATTCTGCCATCACTGTCAGCTTGGACCCTATATGTGAAACGAGGATCTTTAGCACCAATCTCTGCAAAGACATCCATTGTCTTCTTCACATTGTCCTCTATGTGGTCTCGGTTAATTCGACCACAAAGACTACGCAAAGACCTTTTTGTGAAGGGGACGTTCTCCATCGATCCAAAGAAACCTCCGATTATGCTGTATACCTTAGCCAAATTCACATTATTCTATCGCAACTGCTTCACAAGATCTCTTGTGTAAACATCTATATGCTTGTGCGATGGCCAGTGGAGTGTCTCACCAAAGTTAGGCGACAATGAGTGGTTGTGAGTATCTCTATGCTCTGCAATATACCACCCATTATCTTCTACTCGTAGGAGCCTAATTAGAGCGGGGCATTCGCAGCGGCATGATCTTGTATTCTCGACACCAGCCTTTACCTAAGGAAAATGGACCACACATACAGATATTCAGTTCACGTCAAGTTTCATGCACACCACTAAATTCTACACTGAATATAAACAACAAATCATACTAACCGAGCAACCACAGACGATTTCCTGCATGCACTTAATCATGTCCACATTAAGCCAACTCTTGCCATATCTGATCCCAAAGCCCTTCTCCCATGAATACAAATTGTAGAAGTCATAAGCCTCTCCAACGGAGTCAAATGTTGTGCCAATAGTTGGTGTGACCACATTGTCTCTAGGATTCTCAGCATAGTTCCTAACAGCCCTCTCGAAGGCACTTACACGGTTCGGGCAAGGCAGCCGACTTGGTGCAGCGGCACCGATCCTCAACCTGCAATCACACAGCACACAGTGAGCAGCATGGACTTCATGTTTCGTGTGAGCAAAAATTAAATCTTATGTGCTTGCACTACTTTTCAAGGGGCACAGTGTGAGAACAAAGCCTGACTCTGACTGAGATACCTCCACCCGATGTAGCAAGAAAAGACAGTTTTTCTTGCAAGACAGTTATTCTACTCATATGCAATTTCTCTTCGAATACTAGCCAGGAGCTTCTTCGAATGTGTTGCGAAATCAGCACAACCCATGTAAATTTTACTTACAACTTCTTATGTGAGCTGTACATACAAATAAATGGTACTCAGGCTAACCAGACTCAGCCTATCATCATGTACTATCCAAAAAACATCAATAAATTACAACTAAAAAACTGCTAAAAGCAGGGGGGGTCTCATCCAAGTTTTGTATTATAAAGCACGAAACAACCATGCTTGGGAATTTGTTAATCAGCAACTCTTAAACCATATTCTTACTGAAGGAAATATGCCCTAGAGGCAATAATAAAGTTATTATTTATTTCCTTATATCATGATAAAGGTTTATTATTCATGCTAGAATTGTATTAACCGGAAACATAATACATGTGTGAATACATAGACAAACAGAGTGTCACTAGTATGCCTCTACTTGACTAGCTCGTTAATCAAAGCTGGTTATGTTTCCTAACCATGGACAAAGAGTTGTCATTTGATTAACGGGATCACATCATTAGTTGAATGATCTGATTGACATGACCCATTCCATTAGCTTAGCACCCGATCATTTAGTATGTTGCTATTGCTTTCTTCATGACTTATACATGTTCCTATGACTATGAGATTATGTAACTCCCGTGTGCCGGAGGAACACTTTGTGTGCTACCCAACGTCACAACGTAACTGGGTGATTATAAAGGTGCTCTACAGGTGTCTCCAAAGGTACATGTTGGGTTGACGTATTTCGAGATTAGGATTTGTCACTCCGATCGTCGGAGAGGTATCTCTGGGCCCTCTCGGTAATGCACATCACTTAAGCCTTGCAAGCAATGCAACTAATGAGTTAGTTGCGAGATGATGTATTACGGAACGAGTAAAGAGACTTGCCGGTAACGAGATTGAACTAGGTATTGGATACCGATGATCGAATCTCGGGCAAGTAACATACCGATGACAAAGGGAACAACGTATGTTGTTATGCGGTCTGACCGTTAAAGATCTTCGTAGAATATGTAGGAGCCAATATGGGCATCCAGGTCCCGCTATTGGTTATTGACCGGAGACGTGTCTCGGTCATGTCTACATTGTTCTCGAACCCGTAGGGTCCGCACGCTTAAGGTTTCGATGACAGTTATATTATGAGTTTATACGTTTTGATTTACCGAAGGTTGTTCGGAGTCCCGGATGTGATCACGGACATGATAAGGAGTCTCAAAATGGTCGAGACATAAAGATTGATATATTGGAAGCCTATGTTTGGATATCGGAAGTGTTCCGGGTGAAATCGGAATTTTACCGGAGTACCGGGAGGTTACCGGAACCCCCCGGGGAGCTATATGGGCCTTAGTGGGCCTTAGTGGAAAAGAGAAGGGGCAGCCCAAGATGGGCCGCGCGCCCCTCCCCTCCCTTGGTCCGAATAGGACAAGGAGAGGGGGCCGGCCCCCCTTTCTCTTTTCCCCCCTCCGCGAATCCTATTCCAACTAGGATTGGGGGGGGGGGAATCCTACTCCCAGAGGGAGTAGGACTCCTCCTGGCGCGCCTCTCCTAGGCCGGCCGCACCCCCTTGATCCTTTATATACGGAGGCAGGGGAACCCCAGAGACACACAAGTTGATCCACGTGATCTTATTCTTAGCCGTGTGCGGCGCCCCCTGCCACCATAGTCCTCGATAATATTGTAGCGGTGCTTAGGCGAAGCCCTGCGACAGTAGTACATCAAGATCGTCACCACGTTGTCGTGCTGACGGAACTCTTCCCCGACACTTTGTTGGATCGGAGTTCGGGGATCGTCATCGAGCTGAACGTGTGCTAAAACTCGGAGGTGCCGTAGTTTCGGTGCTTGATCGGTCGGGCCGTGAAGACGTACGACTACATCAACCAAACGCTTCCGTTGTCGATCTACAAGGATACGTAGATCACACTCTCCCCTCGTTGCTATGCATCACCATGATCTTGCGTGTGCGTAGGAATTTTTTTGAAATTACTACGTTCCCCAACAGTGGCATCCGAGCCAGGTTTTATGGTTTGATGTTATGTGCACGAGTAGAACACAAGTGAGTTGTGGGTGATATAAGTCATACTGCCTACCAGCATGTCATACTTTGGTTCGGCGGTATTGTTGGATGAAGCGGCCCGGACCGACATTACGCGTACGCTTATGCGAGACCGGTTCTCCCGACGTGCTTTGCACATAGGTGGCTTGCGGGTGACTGTTTCTCAAACTTTAGTTGAACCGAGTGTGGCTACGCCCGGTCCTTGCAAAGGTTAAAACGGCATCAACTTGACAAACTATCGTTGTGGTTTTGATGCGTAGGTAAGATTGGTTCTTGCTTAAGCCCATAGCAGCCACGTAAAACTTGCAACAAACAAAGTAGAGGACGTCTAACTTGTTTTTGCAGGGCATGTTTTGATGTGATATGGTCAAGACATGATGCTAAATTTTATTGTATGAGATGATCATGTTTTGTAACCGAGTTATCGGCAACTGGCAGGAGCCATATAGTTGTCACTTTATTGTATGCAATGCAATCGTGCTGTAATGCTTTACTTTATCACTAAGCGGTAGCGATAGTCGTGGAAGCATAAAAGTGGCGAGACGACAACGATGTTGCGATGGAGATCAAGGTGTCGCGCCGGTGACGATGGTGATCATGACGGTGCTTCAGAGATGGAGATCACAGGCACAAGATGATGATGGCCATATCATATCACTTATATTGATTGCATGTGATGTTTATCTTTTATGCATCTTATCTTGCTTTGATTGACGGTAGCATTATAAGATGATCTCTCACTAAATTATCAAGAAGTGTTCTCCCTGAGTATGCACTGTTGCGAAAGTTCTTCGTGCTGAGACACCACGTGATGATCGGGTGTGATAGGCTCTACGTTCAAATACAACGGGTGCAAAACAGTTGCACACGCGGAATACTCAGGTTATACTTGACGAGCCAAGCATATACAGATATGGCCTCGGAACACGGAGACCAAAAGGTCGAGCGTGAATCATATAGTAGATATGATCAACATAGTGATGTTCACCAATGAAACTACTCCATCTCACGTGATGATCGGACATGGTTTAGTTGATTTGGATCACGTGATCACTTAGAGGATTAGAGGGATGTCTATCTAAGTGGGAGTTCTTTAAGTAATTTGACTAATTGAACTTAAATTTATCATGAACTTAGTACCTGATAGTATCTTGCTCATGTATGTTTGATTGTAGATAGATGGCATGTGCTGTTGTTCCGTTGAATTTTAATGCGTTCCTTGAGAAAGCAAAGTTGAAAGATGATGGTAGCAATTACACGGACTAGGTCCGTAACTTAAGGATTATCCTCATTGCTGCACAGAAGAATTACGTCCTGGAAGCACCACTGGGTGCCAGGCCTGCTGCAGGAGCAACACCAGATGTTATGAACGTCTGGCAGAGCAAAGCTGATGACTACTCGATAGTTCAGTGTGCCATGCTTTACGGCTTAGAATCGGGACTTCAACGACGTTTTGAACGTCATGGAGCATATGAGATGTTCCAGGAGTTGAAGTTAATATTTCAAGCAAATGGCCGGATTGAGAGATATGAAGTCTCCAATAAGTTCTATAGCTGCAAGATGGAGGAGAACAGTTCTGTCAGTGAGCATATACTCAAAATGTCTGGGTATAATAATCACTTGATTCAGATGGGAGTTAATCTTCCAGATGATTGCATCATTGACAAAATTCTCCAATCATTGCCACCAAGCTACAAGAGCTTTGTGATGAACTATAATATGCAAGGGATGAATAAAAACTATTCCCGAGCTCTTCGCAATGCTGAAAGCTGCAGAGGTAGAAATCAAAAAGGAGCATCAAGTGTTGATGGTCAACAAGACCACTAGTTTCAAGAAAAAGGGCAAAGGGAAGAAGAAGGGGAACTTCAAGAAGAACAGCAAGCAAGTTGCTGCTCAAGAGAAGAAACCCAAGTCTGGACCTAAGCCTGAAACTGAGTGCTTCTACTGCAAGCAGACTGTTCACTGGAAGCGGAACTGCCCCAAGTATTTGGCGGATAAGAAGGATGGCAAGGTGAACAAAGGTATATGTGATATACATGTTATTGATGTGTACCTTACTAATGCTCGCAGTAGCACCTGGGTATTTGATACTGGTTCTGTTGCTAATATTTGCAACTCGAAACAGGGACTACGGATTAAGCGAAGATTGGCTAAGGACGAGGTGACGATGCGCGTGGGAAACGGTTCCAAAGTCGATGTGATCGCGGTCGGCACGCTACCTCTACATCTACCTTCGGGATTAGTATTAGACCTAAATAATTGTTATTTCGTGCCAGCGTTGAGCATGAACATTATATCTGGATCTTGTTTGATGCGAGACGGTTATTCATTTAAATCAGAGAATAATGGTTGTTCTATTTATATGAGTAATATCTTTTATGGTCATGCACCCTTGAAGAGTGGTCTATTTTTATTGAATCTCGATAGTAGTGACACACATATTCATAATGTTGAAGCCAAAAGATGCAGAGTTGATAATGATGGTGCAACTTATTTGTGACACTGCCGTTTAGGTCATATCGGTGTAAAGCGCATGAAGAAACTCCATACTGATGGACTTTTGGAACCACTTGATTATGAATCACTTGGTACTTGCGAACCGTGCCTCATGGGCAAGATGACTAAAAACACCGTTCTCCGGTACTATGGAGAGAGCAACAGATTTGTTGGAAATCATACATACAGATGTATGTGGTCCAATGAATATTGAGGCTCGTGGCGGATATCGTTATTTTCTCACCTTCACAGATGACTTAAGCAGATATGGGTATATCTACTTAATGAAACATAAGTCTGAAACATTTGAAAAGTTCAAAGAATTTCAGAGTGAAGTTGAAAATCATCGTAACAAGAAAATAAAGTTTCTACGATCTGATCGTGGAGAAGAATATATTTGAGTTACGAGTTTGGTGTACATTTGAAACAATGCGGAATAGTTTCACAACTCACGCCACCCGGAACACCACAGCGTAATGGTGTGTCCGAACGTCATAATCGTACTTTACTAGATATGGTGCGATCTATGATGTCTCTTACTGATTTACCGCTATCATTTTGGGGTTATGCTTTAGAGACGGACGCATTCACATTAAATAGGGCACCATCAAAATCCGTTGAGACGACGCCTTATGAACTATGGTTTGGCAAGAAACCAAAGTTGTCGTTTCTGAAAGTTTGGGGCTGCGATGCTTATGTGAAAAAGCTTCAACCTGATAAGCTCGAACCCAAATCGGAGAAATGTGTCTTCATAGGATATCCAAAGGAAACTATTGGATACACCTTCTATCACAGATCCGAAGGCAAGACTTTTGTTGCTAAATTCGGAAACTTTCTGGAGAAGGAGTTTCTCTCGAAAGATGTGAGTGGGAGGAAAGTAGAACTTGATGAGGAACCCAAATCAAGTTCTGCCGCCCTTTATGTGATGATTTGCTCCCTGTCTCCCCTGTCTCCGCCTAGGGTTTTGATCGTGGGTGATCGAGCTTGAAATCAAGATGAGATGTGTTTCTTTTGGGGGCGTATGATTCAGAATTGGGTATTGATCTTTGTGATGTGTTTTTTTTAATATCCAGCGCTTGCTGGTTTCCATTGATTTAGCAGAGAGAGATTACATAATTTGATCAAGTGATCAGAGGGCAGAAGGGTCTGGCTGAGGCAGCCAAGGTTTTTAGGTTTCTATCTCATGTTAGATCCCCGAATGGGTGCTCTATGCATTTCGCGCCAGCTAATCTCCATAGCTCTAGGTCGCGGCGACAGGCGTCGATAATGCTTCTCGCGCTAGGGTTCCTGCCTCTGAAGATTGCCTTGTTTCGCTCCAGCCAGATGTGCCAAGTGATCATGGCGATCATCGTCGTGGTGCCCTTCTTATCCCCCTGGGCCGCCTGGTCGACGATGGACTGAACATGTTCTATTGTGCTTGATACTTCCGGCCAGCTATTGTGATCCAGAGCGCCGCATCCATGCCAGCCCACGACGCTGTGCCAGACCTGCAGGGAGATCAGGCACTTCCAGAAGAGATGGACTGGTGATTCCAAGTTTCTTCGGCAGAGCGGGCAAAAGTAGCAGTTCTCCCATCCTCTCCTTTGGAGACGGTCGTTGCACCAGAGGCGATCATGGTGCAGCAGCCATCGGAACATTTTGATCTTTCCCGGGGCCCAAATCTTCCAGATCAGGGCACGAAACTGGCTTGTACCTCCGCTGTCGAGCTGGGCGTTGTATGCCGTCTTCGCAGTGTACTGCCTGGAGCTGCTCAGCGTCCAGCGGATGGTGTCTGGCCTTCCCGCAAGCGTGATGACTCCATCTCTTCTGATATCTCTGGCTAGCTGGACAATTTGCGGCAGGATGCTGTTGAAGTCTCCATGGTTTAGGTCCTGGATCCATCTGCCATCGTCCAGGGCATCACGGACACATCTGTTCTTTCGTCTCGAGTGTGCGAAGACCGCCGGGAAAGCTTGTTTGAGTGGCCGGCCACCCAGCCATGAGCAAGCCTAGAAGGAGGCCGTGGCCCCGTCCCCGATGGTCACCACCGTGGCCGCAGCAAAGAGGGAACGGTCCTTGGCATCGCAGGGGGTTTCCCTGCCAACCCATGGCCTGTTGGGGTCTGTCCAGCTGAGCCAAAGCCAGAGGAGGCGAAGGGCACGGGCAAACGTCGAGAGGTCCTGGATGCCCAGTCCGCCGCGGTCCGTCGGCGTGGTCACCGTCTTCCACGCAACTTTGCATTTTCCTCCACTGATTTCTTCATCTTGCGCCCAAAGAAAGCGCCTTCTGGCCTTGTCGATCTCTTGAAGAACTTTTTGGGGGCTCGCAGCACCGTGATGGCGAAGGTTAGCATGGCGGAGAGGACGCAACGCACAAGAACCCGGCGCCCGGCCAACGGCAGCAGCTTGCCCTTCCAGCCAGCGAGCCTGGCTCTGATCCTATCTAAGACGAACTGAAGGTGGACTAATCTTATTCTACCAGTCGTGATCGGTAGTCCTAAGTATTTGATAGGGAAATGAACCGTAGCCCCCCCAAAGTTTTGCAGGACGTCGGCGAGGTCGATTTCGGTGCAGCTAATGGGCACGGCAGATGATTTCGCTAGGTTAACCCGGAGACCAGTAGCGTTACTGAAGCTAGCGAGGATTTGCAGTAGGCTATCTACTTCCTGGCGATCCAGGTTGATGAAGATTACGGCGTCATCGGCATAAAGGCTAGTTCTCATTCTGGTTGCCGGCCCTGGGATTGGCAGTATCATACCCTGACGCATAGCAGCCTCCAGAAGGCGATGCAAGGGGTCGATGCAGAGGATGAAGAGCAGGGGAGACAGGGGGTCACCCTGTCGGAGGCCTCGAAGATGGTCGATGGAGTATCTAGGGACGCCGTTCAACAGGCAAGTCGAAGTCGAGGAGGACAGCAACATTGCAATCCAGTCGCGCCAGCGGGGAGGGAAGCCCATTTTACTCATCAGTTCTAGGATGTATTCCTAGAAAACACTATTAAAAGCTCTAGCAATGTCGAGCTTCAGCAGGAGGGCTGGGGTTTTTCTACGGTGCAGTGCTCTGACAGTGTTTTGCACGAAGAGGTAGCTGTCGTGGATGCACTTTTTCTTCTGGAAGGCAGATTGTGCCGGCGGGATGATTCTGTTAATCACAGTTGACAGGTGCATAGATAAAACTTTGGTGATGAGCTTCCCGATCGAGTGTACCAAGCTGATAGGCCTGAAATCTCCCATGGAAGAGGCTCCATCCTTCTTCGGGATGAGAACGATCATAGCCGTGTTTAGATCGGAGAAGCTTCCATCAGCGAGGTTGTAAAAGTGGTGGAAGACAGCCATAATGTCTTCTTTGATCACGCTCCAGCAAGCCCTGAAGAAAGTCCCCGAGAAACCATCGGGGCCAGGGGCCTTTTCAGCCGGAGACGCCATGATCGCAGCCCACACCTCAGCTTCGGTGAAAGGGTTATCCAGTCCATCGTTACTGACCGAGGGGAGATCCAGTTCGTCCCAATTCAGCGTGTTTGTTCTGCTGCCTCTCGTGTCGAGTAGTTTACTGAAGTGCTCAAGGGCTATAGCCGCCTTGTCATCGTGGGTCGTGGCCGTGCCCGATTCTGTCTACAGGGAATGGATGTAGTTTTCCCTTCGCCTTGAGTTTATCTTGGCCTGAAAGAAAGCCGTCCTAGCATCTCTAGCGTGAAGCCAAGTGATCCAGGAGGCCTGCCGTTTCCGAGCGCGCTCCACTGCAGCCAAACCGAGCAATCTCTGCTTTAACATCTTGCGTAGGTGGAATTCTGCTGTAGATAGCCTTCTCCTCTCTTGCGCCACATCTAGCCGCAATACCACCTCGCATGCCAGGTGAAACTGGACCTTTGCATCGCTAAACAGCGAGCATGCCCAGATCTTCAGGTCAGCAGCAGTTCTTCTCATCTTAACTTTCAGTCTGGCAATGGGGCAGGTGTGGTTCACTGGTCGCTGCCAAGCTCGCTGGACAGTCTCCTGGAAGTGCAGGAATTTAGGCCAAACAGATTCAAATCTGAATGTTGGCTTTCTTCGGGGGGCAGCAGTGTTTGCAATGACCAAGGGGCAGTGGTCAGAGCAAGTAGTTGATGCTGCAAACAGCATGTAGGTTGGGAGCAAGGCATCCCATTCTGGATTGCAGAACATCTTGTCAATGCTGACCATGGTTGGATCTTCCCTCTCATTAGTCCAGGTAAACCTCCTGTTTTTGCACTTAATTTCCTTGAGGTGTGCTCTGTCAAGGGCTGCTCTGAATCTTCCCATGAGCCTCCTATTCAAGTTCAGGTTGCTCTTGTCCCTTGCTTCATAGATGACGTTGAAATCTCCATTGATCATCCATGGTTCTCCCAATTGAGGGGCTGCTCTAACTAACTCAGCCAGAAAATCATCCCTTCGTGTGTCATCCGTTGGACCATACACAGTTGTCAGCCAAAACTCACAGTCGCTCTGAATTTCAGTAACCTTTGTCGTGATCGAGAAGCAGCCGATCATGTGGGTTGTGATGTTAACCAGGCTTTTGTTCCATAGGATGACAGCTCATCCTCTTGTTCCCATGGCAGGCAAGGCCGCGCAGCCCTCCAGCGTATTGCCGCCCAGGTCTCTCACCAGCTCCGGTGACCAGCAGTCGATCTTCATCTCTTGTAGGCATAGAATTGTTACTTGGTGTGCCTCGGCCACTTCTCTGATTGCAGCTCTCTTTGCAGGGGCGTTTAACCCTCTCACATTCCAGCTCATGGTGATGTAGTTCGAACTAATCATGGATCACAAAATAAGCTCCGCCAACTGAACATTCTATTAAAGCAGAAGAACAAGTACACATGCCGTCGCACAAGGGTTCGCCGGAGACCGCCAATAGGCCCCATAATTCTCCGGCGATAGGCGATCCTCTAATCCCTACCACTAACACTGAAGACGACTAACATCAACCCTAGCTCACGTTGGCATAAGGCCAACGCTTGGCGGAGACTACTGCTGCTACGACTACGATGAGAACGGTTACAGGGTTGTGCTAACATTGGGGAAACTACACTGCGTCTGCAGTCTCTGCATCTGGGCCTGCGAGGCCGCCGGCGATGCGCAGGGCGTCAGGGTCGAGGCGGGTGAGCTTGGCGATGATCGCAATGTCCTCCTCTGACAGTGGCTCATCGAAGCGGCGGATGAGAGCTTCGGCTGACTTTGCTGTCATCTTCTCCTTTGGCCCAAGCATCCCCAGGCGCTTGACTAGCAGCAGGGAGGCGCGTTGGGCAACTGGCACCATGCACTTGCTCTCTTTCTGTCTTGCACTCTGCCTGACGGGGGTTGAGGAGGCTCTGGTCTTGGGTGGCGCGGATGGACGTTTCTGTGGCGGTGCAGCGATGATGGGCGGGGGCACGTCGGTGAAGAGGCGGGGCTGCTCCTCCACCGCGGCCTCATCCCTACCGAGCTGCAGCTGAAGCACCTGCTGTGTCACCGCGCCCACCTGCAGAGTGGTGGCCACTGCGGAGGAGGGGCGCGGCATGCAGCGAACTCGAGCGGGATGGCGAGTGCGTCGGCGATCGTCTCGTCCAGCTCCTGCTGGACCTCGTCGGCGCGCGGCGGCGTAGGCAGCGCCCGGCCCGCGAAGTCGAAGAAGGCAGAGACCGGGTCACTCGCGGGCTCGGTGGTGGCCACCGCAGCCCCCGCCTCCTTCCTGGGGAGCAGCGGCAGAGGAGGGGTGGCCCTGAGCTGGGGCGGCTGCTGGGAACGCTTGCTTCCCCTGCGATGGCTGTCGAGGGTGCGGCTGCGGTGGCGCGAGGAGCTGGCGCCCTCACGCCTGGGGGGCTTGTCTCGCCCGAGCAGGGCGTCCTTCCATGTTCGCCGCCCGCCCTGCGCCCCATCAGGGTCGTCGTGATCGCGTCGCTGCCCGAGCTGAAGCCCTTCGCATCCCGACAGGGAGACCAGGGCAGGGTGCCTCTGTCCCTGCCCCTGGCCGTCTTCCACGTGCATGGTCCAGGTGCCCGGCCAGATCGTGGGCACCGAGCGGCTGTCGTCCGAGCCCGAAGAGGGGAGGCCACTCTGAGCGGAGTGGGACGACCGCGGCAACAACGGGGACCAGTCCTCGACGCGGTCGACGTGGATGAGCATATCGTGCCTTTTGACGCGCGGCGGCGGCGCCACTTCCCTACTCGGCGGCGAGAAGCCAAGCATTGCCTCGGCGCGCCCCGCACCGCGAGCAGCCCTCCAGATCGTGTGCTTGGTGTGGATGAATGCCACATCCCACACCCACACCCAGCAGGCAAAGGTTTTGGTGTGCCCACGCTCGTGCGTGCGGGAGTCGAGCCGGTCGATGATGCACTTGTCGCCGAGCACCTCTTCAGCCCCGGCGACAGACCAGAGCTGCATGGGCATCTGCTCGATGACGACGCGGACATGGAGCAAGAAGTCTTGGTGCACGGCGTGGTCGTCCTCATTCCATGGCTTGACGGTGAAGCAGGCCCCGTCGACGTTGATGGAGCCCAGGCGGACGGCGTTGTCACGGTGTGCCGGCAGCTCGAAGTGGACGAGGAAATCTTCGGGGTCGTGGCTCGTGACGCGCAGCAGGTGCGCCGGAGTGCGCAGCTGGGCCTCGAAGGCGCGGCCCACTGACATGGGGCTCGCCGCGTGCCGCTCCGTCGTGGAAGTGAGCAGGACGGCGTGGCGGCGAAGGAGGAAGATCTGATGCTCCATCTCCGGAGTCTCGATCACCACCTTGTGGCTGGTCCTCGGGCGGCGCAAGGGGTCGGAATGGAAGGCACGCTCCATGGCCGGCGCGGGCGGCGATGGGAACCGCAGCCGCTCGTGGACGGGTCCCCGGGGGGGAGTGGTCGGGCCGGGCCGCGTCGCATAAGGCAGTCGCGGGCACGGTGACCAGGCAGCTTGCACTCAATGCAGTGGAGTGGATCTCTACAGTCGATGCGGCGATGCTTCGTACTGAGACATCTGAAGCAGAGCCCGCGGAAGCGCCTTAAGAAGGCCTCCCGGCCGGCAGGCGCATTGAAGGAGGGCCGGCGGCCACGCTGGGGCCGTTGCGCGTGCGCTCTGCTGCCCGGCGAGCACTCGCTGGCGCGCCGCGACTTGCGGGACTGGACCTCCGTCCATTCAAATCCATTGCCGGAAGGGGAAGAACTCTGCCGCGGGGAAGGCCTAACTACGATGGACTGAAGCCGTGGTCGCCCAGAATGGGGGGGGCAGTGAAGATCGGAGTGGAAAGGGGTGGCGCCGCCTCGGAGCACTCACCTCGCAACAGGATTCGCGGCGGGGAGCCGGGAGTGACCGTTGACGCGGGGGGGGGGGGCAGTCGGGAGTCCGGTAGCATCGACGGACCGCTCGATCCGAACAGGACAGGCACGGAGGCCGGCCGGCCCCATCCCTCGCTGTCCTGCGAGCGGGACCGAGCTGAGTGCGAGGAGCAGCTGGAGCGGGGGCGCCCCGTGCCGGGGGCGGAAGGTGGCGTCGCTGCCCGGGGCGGGCAGCGGCTAGATCTGGTGGCCGCCGCGGCCGGGGTGGCCAGCGGCGCGGGGAGGGCTCTCACGCTCTCACAAGAGCTCCCATCAAAGGTTTTGTGATGTGTTGATATGTACAATGACGTTCAGTTTTGCTATGACTAATCTCGCAAAGTATCAAGCATCAAGAGAGATTAAATCAAATAGTGTAATGCCTTAACCAGTAGGCTAATGCGAACATAAAAGCTTGGCGGGTATGTAGAAACATCAAAGGCGCTATCACGATTCTTCTTGCCTATGTTCAGAGGTTGTGCTTGACGATTCTCTTTTATTTTATTTTATTTTCGTAGGTATGCTTGCAGTTTACTTCAACACATACAAATTGTTGGCCCTATATTCTGAAATCTTATTCCTTGGTGTTCAGCTGCAGACTGGGTTCAGATCGTCTTCGTGCCAGAAACGAAACAAGTAATTACTAATTCACATCTAGATGTTTTCTAAGGATGTCACATTTAAGCTCTCACAAATACACATCAACAAAAAAAAGGAAACTGAGACAAAAAAAAATAGACCACAAACATAGTGAAGATCAGGTTAGATGTGACATAGTTATGTCACATCTAGATGTCTCCTAGACAGACTGATTGATATAACCTCAGTAGCGTATGCTAAATTTCAAATAGAAGGTTGTCTATTATTTTACTTAGGTTCTTTCAAATATCTGTAGTTGATATGCATGTATTTCTTGTGTGTGCACACTTTGTTAGCTATATATCTCTTTGATGTGAATTACTAGCAGAGAAAGTTTCCATGCTTTGAACTATAATCGATATTCACTTCTTAGGATGTCAGTTGCCAGCTTGGCTTCTTTTTAAATTTTAGCGCTGAGCTTGGCTTCTGTTTGAGGATACAGTTATGGTACCATATGCTCGTTCATTTCCATCTGATTTCCTTTTTGACATGGACATATACCATGTGGTATAATATTTAAGAAGAATGACTTGGAAATTTCAAGTAGATGGTTACTCTTACCCTGTAGTTTGTTTGGGAGTGAGATATGTATGCTGATATCATCTTAGAGATATCCGCTAATCAATAAAAAAAGATCTGATGATGCGTTATATGTTGATGCTCTTACGTATATATTATGAGAAAATTAAGGCACATATGTTAATCTTGGACCGATAACCTTTCTTCTTGTCATATTTTTTATTCTCTAACAGATCCAACCCAGATGGTGCCGGGGGTGCAATGCAGTCTGTGCATTAGAGGTTTGGTATGGGATTCTGAAGAAAACAGTAGCCTCGTGATGCCCTGACTTTGATGCCATAAGATAATTAAAGTGGTTCAGGTCAGATCAGCTGCAATGGCCCCTCCTCCTCCCCTTTGCAACCCTGCGCTTGCCAGCTCCCATCTATCTTCGACGATTCACATATCCTAACAGCTGGTTGGTGGATGTGGGGTTCAGGACTTTGGGGTTTTCATAACTGCAGTATTCCCGGTTCGGTCTTGCTTGTGCCGGGGAGTGCAAACTGTGAGAAACGTGTTCTTTTTATACTGTAATAATGTATTCATGGATTATGTGGTTATAATTTGGCGATGCTGGTTTTCTTAGGTTTTGCTAATTTTCCATGCCAAGCACATGCGCTTTTCTGCACTGTGTTTACTAATATTGCATGCTTGATCATAATTTTATACGTTTATGAACCAGAACATCTCAACATCATAATGGAAAGAAAAAAGTCCACATTTCAACCTTGAACTAACCATGCAGTTTAATTTACAATCCTAAACTACGAAACCGGTCAAAATAGACCCCCAACTAACCTCAAAGTTCACAACTCAACCCTGGTCTTGGTTTTAAGTCAGTCGATCGGTTTTGACCCGTAGTCAATGCTGACTGGGCACTGCCAACTCAGCATGCACAAATAAAAAAACAAAGCTTCTCTCTCGTTCCCGACATAACCCCGAGCACAGACAGCTGCCGTCGCCGCCCCATCCCTGAAGACGCATGTCCTGATCCCACATGTTGCTCGGACTGCGCGGACCGCCAGGCGCCGGCGAGCGCCGCCCGTCCGCCACCTCCTTCTTCTCCTCTCCTCCACCCGCCCACCTGCCTGCTATCTCGCTCGCACGAACCGGCGCCGCTGCCGCCGGAGGCTGCACCCCGAGCCGCCCCCTTGCACCACTGCCCGATGTTGCCGTCAGCCAGCACACCTCCGGTAGCCGGCGCCGCAGCTACCTCGCGGGCACGTGCCACTGACCGCCGGGATAAGACGACCCCACCAGCCTTGCGGCTCCTTCTCCGAGCAGCCCCGCGACCTTGCCTCCTAGACACTCGTGCAAGGTCGATGGCTCGCTCCGACTCATGCGGCACTGCAGCTCCTCATGGACGAGTTCCTCTTCTCAGTTCTCACCATGCGATGGCAATGCCATCGACATCGCCACACTGCGAACCGTAGGCTGGACAATAGCTTCGGTGGGCTTCACATCCCTGCCCCGCGCAACGCCGCGACGCCTTGTGCCGTGCTGGATCGATTGGACCGTCATGTGTGGGTGTTGGATCGATTGGAGCGTCTTGCGTGTGTTGCTGGATCGATCCATTAGCCTCCCAAAGTTATCCCGAAGTTGTTGTGTGTGCGTTGGATCAATTGGAGGTTGATGTATCATGTGTGTGTACTGGATCGGCTGCTGACTGTGGTCGGCACCGCGGCCGAGGATGACTTTTTTTAAATATTATTTGCTGACTTGGCACTGTCCAGTCAATTCACAACACGGTTAAAACCACTTGACTAGGGTCAAAACCGGTTGACTAACTCAAAACCAAGACCAGGGTTGAGTTGCGAACATAATGGTTAGTTGGGGGTGTATTTCGACCGGTCTCGTAGTTCAGGGTTGTAAATTAAACCGTGTGGTTAGGTCGGGATTGAAATGTGAACTTTTCTCTAATGGAAAGGAGTAGAAATGTGAATCAACCTCTAGTTGAGATTGTTAGGTGGACAGTGGTATCCCCAATCCATCAGGGTTCAAATCCTGGTGCTCGCATTTATTCTGGATTTATTTCAGGAATTCCGGCGATACGCTTTCAGTGGGAGGAGACGTTCCCGTCGACTACGAGGCGCCTACGGTGACTTCGTAAAATCTCAAGATGATATGCCGGCTCACTCTCTCGGAGGTGCTCATAGGGGTAGGGTATGCGTGTGTGCGTTCATAGGGAGTGAGTGTATGCGCGTGTATATGAGCGCTTATGTCTGTACTGCTCAAAAAAAAGGAGTAGAAACGATGGATAACATTGTTGTCATCTTAGTTTACTACAGGATCATGTTAATTTGCTGCTTTTCCAAGTATATGCATATACCCAAATTTGAACTAAATCTTTCTAGTGCAGATTGTAGATGGCGCGGGGCTAGAAGAGGTGATTTCTTTCCCTCGCGCTGTATTTGGACCTACCAATGGTGCATCATCTGGTGACATTATCAAGGAAAGGTATGGTAGCGCATTACAAATGCGATGCTCTAAGCTCTGAGCTAAGTGGGCTTCCATAACGGAAATAGTGTAACAAATAAAAATAGATATAGTATAGGAAATTCGTAAAATCTCAGATATTGGTTATTAATCTTAGCTATTAACTAGTTCTAAATTTGAAGTTCTACTTATAAAAAAATACTAAAACATGATTTGTGCTAATAATTTACCATGAGAATTGAAGTATCAACCGTTAGATATATGTGTTGTATTTTCCTTGAAGGATTCTGCATGCACTATTTTCTTCCGCCGAATATACGTAGTATATAGAGTGATCCACTGTAGGTTATTTTCTGAGTATAATATAGCACACACTGACTTGGTTGGTAGCATTGGTAGAAAGATGCTTTACTTCCATCAACAGAAGTTTGGGAGTCGGTAAATGCTGCAACTGCAAGAATGGATTTGGAAGGGATGTTTCTGTTTTCAATGAACGAACGAAACAAGAATAAGGCAGTAATGAAGAAAATTTGATTCGCTTTTGTGTAACTTTAGTTCAGTAAACTAGATCATCCAGAATTAGTTTATGTTAGATGTAATATGATTGTGTGGGGGGTTTCCTTTTGTATTTGCAACTATACTACTTGTTCTTTTCTATAACAACAATACTACGCGTACTGTGTACATACATAGGAACTGCTATTTTTTGCACGAGAATGTTAACTGAATACATATTGTGTAATTCTCTCAATTAATTCAACTAGCTTATGTTTGGTTTCTGAAAAAAGATGATATGCAACATAAGAGAGAACTATATAATTTCCAGGTTATATTTGGCTAACAGCGCTTTCTTATGGTCCTCGCGGAAGTGGCAGGAGTGCTGCAGTTGACTTACTAATTACAGCTGGATGAATCTATAGAGGGCAAGCATTCTACTTCCTCCGTCTCATAATATAAGATGTTTTTTTACTCTAGTGTAGTGTTAAAAAACGTTTTATATTATGAAATGAAGAGAGTATTTCCTTAAAAAAGGAATGCTTCATTTGCACGGTTCTGTCGCCATACACATGTTTGGCGAGGATGACTTGGCGTAGGTGGTGCTCGAGCACTGTTAAACATAATAACATGTGAGCGAAGGCGTAGGTGGTGCTAGCAAGGCACGAGGGGGGTTTATCATTGCTGATACAATAAGATCAGATATTTACATATTTATTTGTTGTCATCAGGTAATGTATGTATACACAGCTTCTTTTAATGTGCTAGACATGCTGTTCCGTGTCTTGTATCGGAAAAGGCTTCCACCCTGCTATATATATAAAGTAAAGATCAACATCATCTGATACAAACGCACGCCACCACTCGACACACCCAAAGCAAGATACATCGACGCTGAACGCAGCAACACCCCTAGCACTATCACGAAGAGATGAAGCCGCATACGGCGAACCGTGGACTTCAAGACGACGCCTTCAGAAAGGATACGACACCGGAGCGTTGCCACCGCCCGATCCGAGGATCAGATTTTTCCCTAGAGCCGCACGACGGGCAATGAGAGCGGCGACAACGCCTTCAAAAAGGGAACGAGCTTCGCCGCCGCCGGTCCGTCCGAAGATAGAAGTCATAGGACAGGTTTTCACCCCGGCCAACACTCACCGCCATCGAACGCCGCATCCCTGCTGCCACGCCGCCCACACGGCCATGGCTACCGGGCAGCACCAAACCACGATCTCTGCCCAAGAGCACCGCGCTACCACCACCAGGGCCGCTGCCCCGGGATCCAAGACCTTGACACCACCTCACCCGAGACCCGTCGCAACCCCAACCAAAGAGACGAGCGGAAAGGTTCCACCTTTCGTACACCTGGGCAACCCCCAGCGTCGAGACCCAATAGGCCGGCCAGCACTGGCATCCATCGGCCCATCCTGCAGCCCCGAGCGCGAGATGAGCTCGGTCCGGCAGCACCATGAGGGGGACGAGGTCAATCCTGCTACATCGGGCGCGAGACAAGCGATGGACAATATGTGAAAAGCTCGTAGGCATTGGATCGGTGATTACGTTGGCCCGTCTATTTTGTCACTAAAATAATAGTAATTTATGTAAATATATGATTGGATTAAAGTTAGTGACTAAACCAAGTTGTGGTATTTAACGACAAAAGAAAACTGATTATTAGAATATAAAGCACCAGTAATTGTGCTTAGGAAACTGCAGCTATAAGATCAGTTACCGAATTCATGCATTGTCATGATTGCCTATTTTGACAACACAACAATAAATCTACAATCCAACTCAAAGAAAATACAATAAATCTACAAACATATGAGAAATCCCAGAAGGTACAGTATTCCTTGGATAGATGCACGTTTATCTTGGTCCATGGTAAACTGCAACATGCCATATAGCAAATAGCCAAAAAAAAACAATGATGCTACTTTTCTCAATTATTATGTGCGAGCCTTAGAATCACTGAAACCAAAGCATAAATAGGAGAGAAAGCACACCAGGATTAGATCAAAATGGTATTGGAATCCAGATGGTTTATGACCTCTAGTGACATCAACTACCTTCCTGTAGAACAAATGATGAAGTTGTCAGTGTTATTTTAAAGAAAAATATAATGTAAATAGAATGTGTACAAATGGAAAACTCTGGTCTCAAGCATTAAAAATGTGCAAGTCGCGGCAAACATGGTTCACATTACAATTGCTGTTATAACAGATAGTTACGTATGGAATGCAATGGCATGTTAAGCTAAGGAAAATAATGTGGACAATTATAGAATTATATAGATAATGTAATCAAACATATATGTAAGAAGCATGATCCAAATAGTACAATGTACTGGTCATCTTTTTTGCTTACGTTTTATTTGATTTTCAATATCTTTTTTTAGTTGGGTTATATGTCGGCGTGTGATTTCTTCTAATACAGGTTAAGAAAAAAATCTGCAAACAGGGTAATGGTACTGATCTCCAATAGCATAGAATAGAAGGTTTTGACACCAATCGTTATGATTTTAGTAATAACTAAAATCTCAGAAAGAAGGGTGAACCCATGAATATAGCAAACGTGCAAGGTGGGAAATAAAGAAAAGGATCAGCAGAGACGATGGAAAACTGCGTGTATGAATAGACCCCTCTGACATGCAACATCGCCAGTCAATGACAACCCACATCCTACCTCTGTAAACTAATACTCCCTCTGTCCCATAGTATAAGAGCGTTTTTCACACTACATTAATGTAGAAAACGCTCTTATTATGGGACGGAGGGAGTATAAGATGTTTTAGATCACTAAAGTAGTCGCAACCGATGCTGTCACTCTAATTCTCAAAATGCTATACATGGCATTTAAATTTGAAGTTACCTTATTAGATGTCAAACCTAAAATTATGGCACCTGGATGGAACAGGATGGTTGTATGTAGGAAATTGCATGGCAAAGCATATAAATGAGTGTTTGCTGCAAAAGATTGGCCAAATTATGCACTAAACAGAACCTCAAATGCCCTATACAAGAAGACTTCAACACAAAGCAAAGGAAAATTACGCACTTTTTGTTTTCTTTTAAATTGTCCATGAGTGTATTTTGCCAATAATTTGAAAACAAATTGTAGTGCCTAATTTTATCAAATTCATTCTCAAATACTGGAGTGAGAAGACATGTTGCCGTGCTCATCCCCTGAGTGCAAAAAAAAGTCCCTTACTCTGAATCTCCTTGCTTTCAATCAGCTAAATCTCAGCTTCAAGACTATACAATTTTTTTATACCCCAAAAGTTAAGCAGATAGAAAAGCTGAGGTGACCTCCAACCATGCAACAAACTCCTAATGTGGTCGTTCATGTCTGGTGAAGGAAATATGCCCTAGAGGCAATAATAAAGTTATTATTTATTTCCTTATATCATGATAAATGTTTATTATTCATGCTAGAATTGTATTAACCGGAAACATAATACATGTGTGAATACATAGACAAACAGAGTGTCACTAGTATGCCTCTACTAGACTAGCTCGTTAATCAAAGATGGTTAAGTTTCCTAACCATGAACAAGGAGTTGTTATTTGATTAACGAGGTCACGTCATTAGTTGAATGATCTGATTGACATGACCCATTCCATTAGCTTAGCACCCGATCGTTTAGTATGTTGCTATTGCTTTCTTCATGACTTATACATGTTCCTATGACTATGAGATTATGCAACTCCCGTTTACCGGAGGAACACTTTGGGTACTACCAAACGTCACAACGTAACTGGGTGATTATAAAGGAGTACTACAGGTGTCTCCAAAGGTAGATGTTGGGTTGGCGTATTTCGAGATTAGGATTTGTCACTCCGATTGTCGGAGAGGTATCTCTGGGCCCTCTCGGTAATGCACATCACTTAAAGCCTTGCAAGCATTGCAACTAATAAGTTAGTTGCGGGATGATGTATTATGGAATGAGTAAAGAGACTTGCCGGTAACGAGATTGAACTAGGTATTGGATACCGACGATCGAATCTCGGGCAAGTAACATACCGATGACAAAGGGAACAATGTATGTTGTTATGCGGTCTGACCGATAAAGATCTTCGTAGAATATGTAGGAGCCAATATGGGCATCCAGGTCCCGCTATTGGTTATTGATCGGAGACGTGTCTCGTTCATGTCTACATTGTTCTCGAACCGTAGGGTCCGCACGCTTAACGTTACGATGATAGTTATTATGAGTTTATGCATTTTGATGTACCGAAGGTTGTTCGGAGTCCCGGATGTGATCACGGACATGACGAGGAGTCTCGAAATCGCCGAGACATAAAGATTGATATATTGGAAGCCTATATTTGGATATCGGAAGTGTTCCGGGTGAAATCGGGATTTTACCGGAGTACCGGGAGGTTACCGGAACCCCCCGGGAACCATATGGGCCTTATTGGGCCTTAGTGGAAAGGTGAAAGGGGCAGCCCAAGGTGGGCTGCGCGCCTCCCCCCTTCCCTAGTCCTATTAGGACTAGGAGAGGTGGCCGGCCCCCTTCTCTCTCTCTCTCTCTCTCTCTCTCTCTCTCTCTCTCTCTCTCTCTCGGAATCCTATTAGGAATAGGATTGAGGGGGGGAGTCCTACTCCCGGTAGGAGTAGGACTCCTCCTGCGCCCTCCTCCTTGGCCGGCCAGCCCTCCCCCTTGGATCCTTTATATACGGGGGCAGGGGGCACCTCTAGACACACAAGTTGATCATTGAGATCGTTCCTTAGCCGTGTGCGGTGCCCCTTGCCACCATATTCCACCTTGATCATATCGTTGTAGTGCTTAGGCGAAGCCCTGTGTCGGTAGAACATCAAGATCGTCACCACGCCGTCGTGCTGACGGAACTCCTCCCCGAAGCTTTGATGGATCGGAGACCGGGGATCGTCATCGAGCTGTACGTGTGCTAAGAACTCGGAGGTGCCGGAGTAACGGTGCTTGGATCGGTCGGATCGGGAAGACGTACGACTACTTCCTCTATGTTGTGTGATCGCTTCCGCAGTCGGTCTGCGTTGGTACGTAGACAACACTCTCCCCTCTCGTTGCTATGCATCACCATGATCTTGCGTGTGCGTAGGAATTTTTTTGAAATTACTACGTTCCCCAACAGTGGCATCCGAGCCTAGGTTTTATGGTTTGATGTTATTTGCACGAGTAGAACACAAGTGAGTTGTGGGCGATACAAGTCATACTGCCTACCAGCATGTCATACTTTGGTTCGGCGGTATTGTTGGACGAGACGACCCGGACCAACCTTACGCGTACGCTTACGCGAGACCGGTTCCCTCGACGTGCTTTGCACATAGATGGCTTGCGGGCGACTGTCTCTCCAACTTTAGTTGAACCAAGTGTGGCTACGCCCGGTCCTTGAGAAGGTTAAAACGGAGTCTATTTGACAAACTATCGTTGTGGTTTTGATGCGTAGGTGAGATGAGTTCTTGCTTAAGCCCGTAGCAGCCACGTAAAACTTGCAACAACAAAGTAGAGGACGTCTAACTTGTTTTTGCAGGGCATGTTGTGATGTGATATGGTCAAGGCATGATGCTAAATTTTATTGTATGAGATGATCATGTTTTGTAACCAAGTTATCGGCAACTGGCAGGAGCCATATGGTTGTCGCTTTATTGTATGCAATGCAATCGCGATGTAATGCTTTACTTTATTACTAAGCGGTAGTGATAGTCGTGGAAGCATAAGATTGGCGAGACGACAACGATGCTACGATGGAGATCAAGGTGTCGCGCCGGTGACGATGGTGATCATGACGGTGCTTCGGAGATGGAGATCACAAGCACAAGATGATGATGGCCATATCATATCACTTATATTGATTGCATGTGATGTTTATCCTTTTATGCATCTTATCTTGCTTTGATTGATGGTAGCATTATAAGATGATCTCTCACTAAATTATCAAGAAGTGTTCTCCCTGAGTATGCACCGTTGCCAAAGTTCGTCGTGCCCAGACACCACGTGATGATCGGGTGTGATAAGCTCTACATCCATCTACAACGGGTGCAAGCCAATTTTGCACACGCAGAATACTCAGGTTATACTTGACGAGCCTAGCATATGCAGATATGGCCTCGGAACACGGAGACCGAAAGGTCGAGCGTGAATCATATAGTAGATATGATCAACATGGTGATGTTCACCAATGAAACTACTCCATCTCACGTGATGATCGGACATGGTTTAGTTGATTTGGATCACGTGATCACTTAGAGGATTAGAGGGATATCTATCTAAGTGGGAGTTCTTAAGTAATATGATTAATTGAACTTAAATTTATCATGAACTTAGTCCTGGTAGTATTTTGTAAATCATGTTGTAGATCAATAGCTCGCGTTGTTGCTTCCCTGTGTTTACTTTGATATGTTCCTAGAGAAAATTGTATTGAAAGATGTTAGTAGCAATGATGCGGATTGGATCCGTGATCTGAGGTTTATCCTCATTGCTGCACAGAAGAATTATGTCCTTGATGCACCGCTAGGTGACAGACCTATTGCAGGAGCAGATGCAGACGTTATGAACGTTTGGCTAGCTCAATATGATGACTACTTGATAGTTTAGTGCACCATGCTTAATGGCTTAGAATCGGGACTTCAAAGAGGTTTTGAACGTCATGGACCATATGAGATGTTCCAGGAGTTGAAGTTAATATTTCAAGCAAATACCCGAGTTGAGAGATATGAAGTCTCCAACAAGTTCTATAGCTAAAAGATGGAGGAGAATCGCTCAACTAGTGAGCATGTGCTCAGATTGTCTGGGTACTACAATCGCTTGAATCAAGTGGGAGTTAATCTTCCAGATAAGATAGTGATTGACAGAATTCTCTAGTCACCATGACCAAGTTAGTAGAACTTCGTGATGAACTATAGTATGCAAGGGATGGCGAAAACGACTCCCGAGCTTTTCATGATGATGAAATCGATGAAGGTAGAAATCAAGAAAAACATCAAGTGTTGATGGTAGACAAGACCACTAGTTTCAAGAAAAGGGCAGAGGGAAGAAGGGGAACTTCAAAAAGAACAGCAAGCAAGTTGCTGCTCAAGTGAAGAAGCCCAAGTCTGGACCAAAGCCTAAGACTGAGTGCTTCTACTGCAAAGGGACTGGTCACTGGAAGCGGAACTACCCCAAGTGATTGGCGGATAAGAAGGATGGCAAAGTGAACATAAGTATATTTGATATACATGTTATTAATGTGTACTTTACTAGTGTTTATAGCAAACCCTCAGTATTTGATACTAGTTCAGTTGCTAAGATTAGTAACTCGAAACGGGAGTTGCAGAATAAACAGAGACTAGTTAAGGGTGAAGTGACGATGTGTGTTGGAAGTGGTTCCAAGATTGATGTGATCATCATCGCACACTCTCTATAATTTCGGGATTAGTGTTAAACCTAAATAAGTGTTATTTGGTGTTTGCGTTGAGCATGAATATGATTTGATCATGTTTATTGTAATACGGTTATTCATTTAAGTAAGAGAATAAATTGTTATACTGTTTACATGAATAAAACCTTATATGGTTACACACCCAATGAAAATAGTTCGTTGGATCTCGATCGTAGTGATACACATAATCATAATATTGAAACCAAAAGATGCAAAGTTAATAATGATAGTGCAACTTATTTGTAGCACTGCCGTTTAGGTCATATTGGTGTAAAGCGCATGAAGAAATTCCATGCTGATGGGCTTTTGGAATCACTTGATTATGAATCAGTTGATGCTTGCGAACCATGCCTCATGGGCAAGATGACTAAGACTCTGTTCTTCGGAACAATGGAGCGAGCAACAGATTTGTTGGAAATCATACATAATGATGTATGTGGTCCGATGAATATTGAGGCTCGCGACAGGTATCATTATTTTCTGATCTTCACAGATGATTTGAGCAGATATGAGTATATCTACTTGATGAAACATAAGTCTGAAACATTTGAGAAGTTCAAAGAATTTCAGAGTGAAGTGAAAAATCATCGTAACAAGAAAATAAAGTTTCTATGATCTGATCGTAGAGAAGAGTATTTGAGTTACGAGTTTGGCCTTCAGTTAAAAACAATGTGAAATAGTTTTACTACTCACGCCACATGGAACACCATAGTGTAATGGTGTGTCCGAACGTCATAACCGTACTTTATTAGATATAGTGCGATCTATGATGTCTCTTACCGATCTACCACTATCGTTTTGGGGTTATGCATTAGAGACAGCTGGATTCACGTTAAAAAGGGGCACCATCTAAGTCCGTTGAGACGACACAATCTGAACTGTGATTTAGCAAGAAACCAAAGTAGTCGTTTCTTAAAGTTTGGGGTTGTGATGCTTATGTGAAAAAGTTTCATCCTGATAAGCTCAAAACCAAATCGGAGAAATATGTCTTCATAGGATACCCAAAAGGAGACTGTTGGGTACACCTTCTATCACAGATCCTAAGGCAAGACATTCGTTGCTTATAATGGATACTTTCTAGAGAAGGAGTTTCTCTCGAAAGAAGTGAGTGGGAGGAAAGTAGAACTTGATAAGGTAATTGTACCTTCTCCTTTATTGGAAAGTAGTTCATCACAGAAATCTGTTCTTGTGACTCCTACACCAATTAGTGAGGAAGCTAATGACAATGATCATGAAACTTCGGATCAAGTTACTACCGAATCTCGTAGGTAAACTAGAGTGAAATCTGCACCAGAGTGGTACGGTAATCCTGTTCTGGAGGTCATGTTACTTGACCATGACGAATCTACGAACTATGAGGAAGCGATGATGAGCCCAAATTCCGCGAAATGGTTTGAGGCTATGAAATCTGAGATATGATCCATGTATGAGAACAAAGTATGGACTTTGATGGATTTTCCCAATGATCGGCAAGCCATAGAAAATAAATGGATCTTCAAGAGGAAGACGGACGTTGATAGTAGTGTTACTATCTACAAAGCTAGAATTGTCACAAAAAGGTTTTTGACAAGTTCAAAGTGTTGACTACGATGAGAGTTTCTCACCCGTATCTATGCTTAAGTCTGTCCGAATCATGTTAGCAATTGCCGCATTTTATGAAATCTGGCAAATGGATAAACAAAACTGCATTCCTTAATGAATTTCTTAAAGAAGAGTTGTATATGATGCAACCAGTAGGTTTTGTCAATCCTAAAGGTGCTAACAAAATATGCAAGCTCCAGCGATTCATCTATGGACTAGTGCAAGCATCTCAGAGTTGGAATACACGCTTTGATAAGTTGATCAAAGCATATAGTTTTATGCAGACTTGCGGTGAAGCCTGTATTTACAAGAAAGTGAGTGGGAGCACTACAGCATTTCTGGTAAAGTATATGTGAATGACATATTTTTGATCGGAAATAATGTAGAATTATTCTGTAAAGCATAAAGGAGTGTTTGAAAGGAGTTTTTCAAAGAAAGACTTCAGTGAAGCTGCTTACATATTGAGCTTCAAGATCTATAGAGATAGATCAAGACGCTTGATAAGTTTTTTCATTGAGTACATACCTTGACAAGATTTTGAAGTAGTTCAAAATGGAGTAGTCAAAGAAAGAGTTCTTGCCTGTATTACAAGGTGTGAAGTTGAGTAAGACTCAAAGCCCGACCACGGCAGAAGATAGAAAGAGAATGAAAGTCATTCCCTATGCCTTGGCCATAGGTTTTATAAAGTATGTCATGCTGTATACCAGATCTATTGTATACCCTGCATTGATTTAGCAAGGGAGTACAATAGTGATCTAGGAGTAGATCACTGGACAGCGGTCAGAATTATCCTTAGTGAAATAAGGATATGTTTCTCGATTATGGACGTGACAAAAAGGTTCGTCGTAAAGGGTTACGTCGATGCAAGTTTTTTGACACTGATCCAGATGAATCTAAAGTCTCAATCTGGATACATATTGAAAGTGGGAGCAATTAGCTAGAGTAGCTCCGTGTAGAGCATTGTAGACATAGAACTTGTAAAATACTTACGGATCTGAATGTGACAGACCCGTTGACTAAAATTATCTCACAAGCAAAACATGATCACACCTTAATACTCTTTGGGTGTTAATCACATAGATATGTGAACTATATTACTGACTCTAGTAAACCCTTTGAGTGTTGGTCACATGACGATGTGAACTATGGGTGTTAATCACATGGTGATGTGAACTATTGCTGTTAAATCACATGGCGATGTGAACTAGATTATTGACTCTAGTGCAAGTGGGAGACTGAAGGAAATATGCCCTAGAGGCAATAATAAAGTTATTATTTATTTCCTTATATCATGATAAATGTTTATTATTCATGCTAGAATTGTATTAACCGGAAACATAATACATGTGTGAATACATAGACAAACAGAGTGTCACTAGTATGCCTCTACTAGACTAGCTCGTTAATCAAAGATGGTTAAGTTTCCTAACCATGAACAAGGAGTTGTTATTTGATTAACGAGGTCACATCATTAGTTGAATGATCTGATTGACATGACCCATTCCATTAGCTTAGCACCCGATCGTTTAGTATGTTGCTATTGCTTTCTTCATGACTTATACATGTTCCTATGACTATGAGATTATGCAACTCCCGTTTACCGGAGGAACACTTTGGGTACTACCAAACGTCACAACGTAACTGGGTGATTATAAAGGAGTACTACAGGTGTCTCCAAAGGTAGATGTTGGGTTGGCGTATTTCGAGATTAGGATTTGTCACTCCGATTGTCGGAGAGGTATATCTGGGCCCTCTCGGTAATGCACATCACTTAAAGCCTTGCAAGCATTGCAACTAATAAGTTAGTTGCGGGATGATGTATTACGGAACGAGTAAAGAGACTTGCCGGTAACGAGATTGAACTAGGTATTGGATACCGACGATCGAATCTCGGGCAAGTAACATACCGATGACAAAGGGAACAACGTATGTTGTTATGCGGTCTGACCGATAAAGATCTTCGTAGAATATGTAGGAGCCAATATGGGCATCCAGGTCCCGCTATTGGTTATTGATCGGAGACGTGTCTCGGTCATGTCTACATTGTTCTCGAACCGTAGGGTCCGCACGCTTAACGTTACGATGACAGTTATTATGAGTTTATGCATTTTGATGTACCGAAGGTTGTTCGGAGTCCCGGATGTGATCACGGACATGACGAGGAGTCTCGAAATGGCCGAGACATAAAGATTGATATATTGGAAGCCTATATTTGGATATCGGAAGTGTTCCGGGTGAAATCGGGATTTTACCGGAGTACCGGGAGGTTACCGGAACCCCCCGGGAACCATATGGGCCTTATTGGGCCTTAGTGGAAAGGTGAAAGGGGCAGCCCAAGGTGGGCTGCGCGCCTCCCCCCTCCCCTAGTCCTATTAGGACTAGGAGAGGTGGCCGGCCCCCTTCTCTCTCTCTCTCTCTCTCTCTCTCTCTCTCTCTCTCTCTCGGAATCCTATTAGGAATAGGATTGAGGGGGGAGTCCTACTCCCAGTAGGAGTAGGACTCCTCCTGCGCCCTCCTCCTTGGCCGGCCAGCCCTCCCCCTTGGATCCTTTATATACGGGGGCAGGGGGCACCTCTAGACACACAAGTTGATCATTGAGATCGTTCCTTAGCCGTGTGCGGTGCCCCCTGCCACCATATTCCACCTCGATCATATCGTTGTAGTGCTTAGGCGAAGCCCTGCGTCGGTAGAACATCAAGATCGTCACCACGCCGTCGTGCTGACGGAACTCCTCCCCGAAGCTTTGCTGGATCGGAGCTCGGGGATCGTCATCGAGTTGTACGTGTGCTAAGAACTCGGAGGTGCCGGAGTAACGGTGCTTGGATCGGTCGGATCGGGAAGACGTACGACTACTTCCTCTACGTTGTGTGATCGCTTCCGCAGTCGGTCTGCGTTGGTACGTAGACAACACTCTCCCCTCTCGTTGCTATGCATCACCATGATCTTGTGTGTGCGTAGGAATTTTTTTGAAATTACTACGTTCCCCAACATCTGGTACCGAGCAGCAGTAGTGCAAGACATCTCCTTTTACAACACTTCCTCCTTGGATAATTATAGTTGTGACTGCAACTTTACAAAAGTATTTTTCTCCTAAACCAAGCCCAACCAAGATAGTTCAGAACTCTATTCTAAATATCAAATAATATAATTACATGGTCCCATGTGGTGCCACTCCATTCTATTTTCATCTAAAAAGGCATGACATAATATAACTACACTCTACACTCCAGAATCTGCGAACATGAGAATTTAATGGAGAGGCAACACACCACATGGACATACCAAAAGGCAGACTCCTGACACCGAAATTCGATGCATCTGGCATAAAAATACTAATTGTCAAGTTCATCAGTAGACCAATTGTTTTCACCCCATTCTCCAGTTCATGGATATTATCCCAATATCACGTCCATAATCGGAATCAAGAACGGACTGGCAACCTAGCACATACCTTGACAAGATTTTGAAGAAATTCAAAATGGATCAAGCAAAGAAAGGGTTCTTGCCTGTGTTACAAGGTATGAAATTGAGTAAGACTCAATGCCCGACCACTGCAGAAGATAGAGAGAAAATGAAAGATGTTCCCTATGCTTCAGCCATAGGCTCTATCATGTATGCAATGCTGTGTACCAGACCTGATGTGTGCCTTGCTATAAGTTTAGCAGGGAGGTACCAAAGTAATCCTGGAATGGATCACTGGACAGCGGTCAAGAACATCCTGAAATACCTGAAAAGGACTAAGGATATGTTTCTCGTATATGGAGGTGACAAAGAGCTCACCGTAAGAGGTTACGTTGATGCAAGCTTTGACACTGATCCGGACGATTCTAAATCACAAACCGGATACGTGTTTACTTTAAACGGTGGAGCTGTCAGTTGGTGCAGTTCTAAACAAAGCGTCGTAGCGGGATCTACATGTGAAGCGGAGTACATAGCTGCTTCGGAAGCAGCAAACGAAGGAGTCTGGATGAAGGAGTTCATATCCGATCTAGGTGTCATACCTAGTGCATCGGGTCCAATGAAAATCTTCTGTGACAATACTGGTGCAATTGCCTTGGCAAAGGAATCCAGATTTCACAAGAGGACCAAACACATCAAGAGACGCTTCAACTCCATCCGGGATTTAGTCCAGGTGGGAGACATAGAGATTTGCAAGATACATACGGATCTGAATGTTGCAGACCCGTTGACTAAGCCTCTTCCACGAGCAAAACATGATCAGCACCAAGGCTCCATGGGTGTTAGAATCATTACTGTGTAATCTAGATTATTGACTCTAGTGCAAGTGGGAGACTAAAGGAAATATGCCCTAGAGGCAATAATAAAGTTATTATTTATTTCCTTACATCATGATAAATGTTTATTATTCATGCTAGAATTGTATTAACCGGAAACATAATACATGTGTGAATACATAGACCAACAAAGTGTCACTAGTATGCCTCTACTAGACTAGCTCGTTAATCAAAGATGGTTATGTTTCCTAACCATAAACAAAGAGTTGTTATTTGATTAACGAGGTCACATCATTAGTAGAATGATCTGATTGACATGACCCATTCCATTAGCATAGCACCCGATCGTTTAGTATGTTGCTATTGCTTTCTTCATGACTTATACATGTTCCTATAACTATGAGATTATGCAACTCCCGTTTACCGGAGGAACACTTTGGGTACTACCAAACGTCACAACGTAACTGGGTGATTATAAAGGAGTACTACAGGTGTCTCCAATGGTAGATGTTGGGTTGGCGTATTTCGAGATTAGGGTTTGTCACTCCGATTGTCGGAGAGGTATCTCTGGGCCCTCTCGGTAATGCACATCACATAAGCCTTGCAAGCACTGAAACTAATATGTTAGTTGTGAGATGATGTATTACGGAACGAGTAAAGAGACTTGCCGGTAACGAGATTGAACTAGGTATTGGATACCGACGATCGAATCTCGGGCAAGTAACATACCGATGACAAAGGGAACAACGTATGTTGTTATGCGGTCTGACCGATAAAGATCTTCGTAGAATATGTAGGAGCCAATATGGGCATCCAGGTCCCGCTATTGGTTATTGACCGGAGACGTGTCTCGGTCATGTCTACATTGTTCTCGAACCGTAGGGTCCGCACGCTTAACGTTACGATGACAGTTATTATGAGTTTATGCATTTTGATGTACCGAAGGTTGTTCGGAGTCCCGGATGAGATCACGGACATGACGAGGAGTCTCGAAATGGTCGAGACGTAAAGATTGATATATTGGAAGCCTATGTTTGGACATAGGAAGTGTTCCGGGTGAAATCGGGATTTTACCGGAATACCGGGAGGGTTACCGGAACCCCCCGGGAGACTAATGGGCCTATTGGGCCTTAGTGGAAAAGGAAAAAAAGGGAAAGCCCACAAGCTGGCCGGCGCCCCCCTTCCCAAAGTCCTAGTAGGACTAGGATAGGGGCCGGCCCCCCCTTCTCTCTCCTTTTCCCCCCGGGAGTCCTAATAGGATTAGGATTGGGGGGAGGAGTCCTACTCCCGGTGGGAGTAGGACTCCCCTGCGCCTCCTCTCCCTTGGCCGGCCGGCTCCCCTCCTCCAACCTTTATATACGGGGGCAGGGGGCACCCCAAGACACACAACTTGATCCTTGAGATCGTTCCTTAGCCGTGTGCGGTGCCCCCTGCCACCAAATTCCACCTCGATCGTACCATTGTAGTGCTTAGGCGAAGCCCTGCGTCGGTAGTACATCAAGATCGTCATCACGCCGTCGTGCTGACGAAACTCTTCCTCGACGCTTTGCTGGATCGGAGCCCGAGGAACGTCATCGAGCTGAACGTGTGCTAAGAACTCGGAGGTGCCGGAGTAACGGTGCTTGGATCGGTCGGACCGGGAAGAAGACGTACGACTACTTCCTCTATGTTGTGTGATTGCTTCCGCAGTCGGTCTGCGTTGGTACGTAGACAACACTCTCCCCTCTCGTTGCTGTGCATCACCATGATCTTGCGTGTGCGTAGGAAATTTTTTGAAATTACTGCGTTCCCCAACAGTGGCATCCGAGCCTAGGTTTTATGGTTTGATGTTATATGCACGAGTAGAACACAAGTGAGTTGTGGGCAATACAAGTCATACTGCCTACCAGCATGTCATACTTTGGTTCGGCGGTATTGTTGGGTGAGACGATCCGGACCAACCTTACGCGTACTCTTACGCGAGACCGGTTCCCTCGACGTGCTTTGCACACAGATGGCTTGCGGAAGACTGCCTCTCCAACTTTAGTTGAACCAAGTGTGACTACTCCCGGTCCTTGAGAAGGTTAAAACAGAGTCTATTTGACGAACTATCGTTGTGGTTTTGATGCGTAGGTGAGATGAGTTCTTACTTAAGCCCGTAGCAGCCACGTAAAACTTGCAACAACAAAGTAGAGGACGTCTAACTTGTTTTTGCAGGGTATGTTGTGATGTGATATGGTCAAGACATGATGCTGATTTTATTGTATGAGATGATCATGTTTTGTAACCGAGTTATCGGCAACCGGCAGGAGCCATATGGTTGTCGCTTTATTGTATGCAATGCAATCGCGATGTAATGCTTTACTTTATTACTAAACGGTAGTGATAGTCGTGGAAGCATAAGATTGGCGAGACGACAACGATGCTACGATGGAGATCAAGGTGTCGCGCCGGTGACGATGGTGATCATGACGGTGCTTCGGAGATGGAGATCACAAGCACAAGATGATGATGGCCATATCATATCACTTATATTGATTGCATGTGATGTTTATCCTTTTATGCATCTTATCTTGCTTTGATTGAAGGTAGCATTATAAGATGATCTCTCACTAAATTATCAAGAAGTGTTCTCCCTGAGTATGCACCGTTGCCAAAGTTCGTCGTGCCCAGACACCACGTGATGATCGGGTGTGATAAGCTCTACGTCCATCTACAATGGGTGCAAGCCAGTTTTGCACACGCAGAATACTCAGGTTATACTTGACGAGCCTAGCATATGCAGATATGGCCTCGGAACACAGAGACCGAAAGGTCGAGCGTGAATCATATAGTAGATATGATCAACATGACGATGTTCACCATTGAAAACTACTCCATCTCACGTGATGATCGGTTATGGTTTAGTTGATTTGGATCACGTGATCACTTAGAAGATTAGAGGGATGTCTATCTAAGTGGGAGTTCCTAAGTAATTTGATTAACTGAACTTAAACTTATCATGAACTTAGTACCTAATAGTATCTTGCTTGTTTATGTTGCTTGTAGATAGATGGCTCGTGCTATTGTTCCGTTGAATTTTAATGCGTTCCTTGAGAAAGCAAAGTTGAAAGATGATGGTAGCAATTACATGGACTGGGTCCGTAACCTGAGGATTATCCTCATTGCTGCACAGAAGAATTACGTCCTGGAAGCACCGCTGGGTGACAGGCCTGCTGCTGGAGCAACGCCAGATGTTATGAACGTCTGGCAGAGCAAAGCTGATGACTACTCGATAGTTCAGTGTGCCATGCTTTACGGCTTAGAATCGGGACTTCAACGACGTTTTGAACGTCATGGAGCATATGAGATGTTCCAGGAGTTGAAGTTAATATTTCAAGCAAATGCCCGAATTGAGAGATATGAAGTCTCCAATAAGTTCTATAGCTGTAAGATGGAGGAGAACAGTTCTGTCAGTGAGCATATACTCAAGATGTCTGGGTATAATAATCACTTGATTCAGATGGGAGTTAATCTTCCAGATGACTGCGTCATTGACAGAATTCTCCAATCACTGCCACCAAGCTACAAGAGCTTCGTGATGAACTATAATATGCAAGGGATGAACAATACTATTCCCGAGCTCTTCGCAATGCTGAAAGCTGCGGAGGTAGAAATCAAGAAGGAGCATCAAGTGTTGATGGTTAGCAAAACCACTAGTTTCAAGAAAAAGGGCAAAGGGAAGAAGAAGGGAAACTTCAAGAAGAACAGCAAGCAGGTTGCTGCTCAAGAGAAGAAACCCAAGTCTGGACCTAAGCCTGAAACTGAGTGCTTCTACTGCAAGCAGACTGGACACTGGAAGCGGAACTGCCCCAAGTATTTGGCGGATAAGAAGGATGGCAAAGTGAGCAAAGGTATATGTGATATACATGTTATTGATGTGTACCTTACTAGAGCTCGCAGTAGCACCTGGGTATTTGATACTGGTTCTGTTGCTAATATTTGCAACTCGAAACAGGGACTACGGAATAAGCGGACACTAGCAAAGGACGAGGTGACGATGCGCGTGGGAAACGGTTCCAAAGTCGATGTGATCGCGGTCGGCACGCTACCTCTACATCTACCTTCGGGATTAATATTAGACCTAAATAATTGTTATTTGGTGCCAGCGTTGAGCATGAACATTATATCTGGATCTTGTTTAATGCGAGACGGTTATTCATTTAAATCAGAGAATAATGGTTGTTCTATTTATATGAATAATATCTTTTATGGTCATGCACCTTTGAAGAGTGGTCTATTCTTGTTGAATCTCGAAGATAGTAATACACATATTCATAATGTAGAAGCCAAAAGATGCAAAGTTAATAATGATAGTGCAACTTATTTGTGGCACTGCCGTTTAGGTCATATTGGTGTAAAGCGCATGAAGAAACTCCATACTGATGGGCTTTTGGAACCACATGATTATGAATCACTTGGTACTTGCGAACCGTGCCTCATAGGCAAGATGACTAAAACACCGTTCTCCGGTACTATGGAGAGAGCAACAGATTTGTTGGAAATCATACATACCGATGTATGTGGTCCGATGAATATTGAGGCTCGTGGCGGATATCGTTATTTTCTCACCTTCACAGATGATTTAAGCAGATATGGGTATATCTACTTAATGAAACATAAGTCTGAAACATTTGAAAGGTTCAAAGAATTTCAGAGTGAAGTTGAAAATCATCGTAACAAGAAAATAAAGTTTCTACGATCTGATCGTGGAGGAGAATATTTGAGTTACGAGTTTGGTGTACATTTGAAAAATTGTGGAATAGTTTCGCAACTCACGCCACCCGGAACACCACAGCGTAATGGTGTGTCCGAACGTCGTAATCGTACTTTACTAGATATGGTGCGATCTATGATGTCTCTTACTGATTTACCGCTATCGTTTTAGGGTTATGCTTTAGAGACGGCCGCATTCACGTTAAATAGGGCACCATCAAAATCCGTTGAAACGACGCCTTATGAACTATGGTTTGGCAAGAAACCAAAGTTGTCGTTTCTTAAAGTTTGGGGCTGCGATGCTTATGTGAAAAAGCTTCAACCTGATAAGCTCGAACCCAAAGCGGAGAAATGTGTCTTCATAGGATACCCAAAGGAAACTGTTGGGTATACCTTCTATCACAGATCCGAAGGCAAGACATTCGTTGCTAAGAATGGATCATTTCTAGAGAAGGAGTTTCTCTCGAAAGAAGTGAGTGGGAGGAAAGTAGAACTTGACGAGGTAACTGTACCTGCTCCCTTATTGGAAAATAGTACATCACAGAAAACTGTTTCTGCGACACCTATGCCAATCAGTGAGGAAGCTAATGATGATGATCATGAAGCTTCAGAACAAGATACTACTGAACCACGTAGATCAACCAGAGTGAGATCCGCACCAGAGTGGTACGGTAATCCAGTTCTGGAAGTCATGATGCTAGATCATGATGAACCTACGAACTATGAAGAAGCGATGGTGAGCCCAGATTCCGCAAAGTGGCTTGAGGCCATGAAATCTGAGATGGGATCCATGTATGAAAACAAAGTATGGACTTTGGTTGACTTGCCCAATGATCGGCGAGCAATTGAGAATAAATGGATCTTCAAGAAAAAGACTGACACTGACGGTAATATTACTGTCTATAAAGCTCGACTTGTCGCGAAAGGTTTTCGACAAGTTCAAGGAGTTGACTACGATGAGACCTTCTCACCCGTAGCGATGCTTAAGTCCGTCAGAATTATGTTAGCAATTGCCGCATTTTATGATTATGAAATATGGCAGATGGATGTCAAAACTGCATTCCTGAATGGATTTCTGGAAGAAGAGTTGTATATGGTACAACCAGAAGGTTTTGTCGATCCAAAAGGAGCTAACAAAGTATGCAAACTCCAGCGATCCATTTATGGACTGGTGCAAGCATCTCGGAGTTGGAATAAACGCTTTGATAGTGTGATCAAAGCATTTGGCTTTATACAGACTTTTGGAGAAGCCTGTATTTACAAGAAAGTGAGTGGGAGCTCTGTAGCATTTCTGATATTATATGTGGATGACATATTGCTAATTGGAAATGATATAGAATTTCTGGTTAGCATAAAGGGATACTTGAATAAAAGTTTTTCGATGAAAGACCTCGGGGAAACTGCTTACATATTAGGCATAAAGATCTATAGAGATAGATCAAGACGCTTAATTGGACTTTCACAAAGCACATACCTTGACAAGATTTTGAAGAAATTCAAAATGGATCAAGCAAAGAAAGGGTTCTTGCCTGTGTTACAAGGTATGAAATTGAGTAAGACTCAATGCCCGACCACTGCAGAAGATAGAGAGAAAATGAAAGATGTTCCCTATGCTTCAGCCATAGGCTCTATCATGTATGCAATGCTGTGTACCAGACCTGATGTGTGCCTTGCTATAAGTTTAGCAGGGAGGTACCAAAGTAATCCTGGAATGGATCACTGGACAGCGGTCAAGAACATCCTGAAATACCTGAAAAGGACTAAGGATATGTTTCTCGTATATGGAGGTGACAAAGAGCTCACCGTAAGAGGTTACGTTGATGCAAGCTTTGACACTGATCCGGACGATTCTAAATCACAAACCGGATACGTGTTTACTTTAAACGGTGGAGCTGTCAGTTGGTGCAGTTCTAAACAAAGCGTCGTAGCGGGATCTACATGTGAAGCGGAGTACATAGCTACTTCGGAAGCAGCAAACGAAGGAGTCTGGATGAAGGAGTTCATATCCGATCTAGGTGTCATACCTAGTGCATCGGGTCCAATGAAAATCTTCTGTGACAATACTGGTGCAATTGCCTTGGCAAAGGAATCCAGATTTCACAAGAGGACCAAACACATCAAGAGACGCTTCAACTCCATCCGGGATTTAGTCCAGGTGGGAGACATAGAGATTTGCAAGATACATACGGATCTGAATGTTGCAGACCCGTTGACTAAGCCTCTTCCACGAGCAAAACATGATCAGCACCAAGGCTCCATGGGTGTTAGAATCATTACTGTGTAATCTAGATTATTGACTCTAGTGCAAGTGGGAGACTAAAGGAAATATGCCCTAGAGGCAATAATAAAGTTATTATTTATTTCCTTACATCATGATAAATGTTTATTATTCATGCTAGAATTGTATTAACCGGAAACATAATACATGTGTGAATACATAGACCAACAAAGTGTCACTAGTATGCCTCTACTAGACTAGCTCGTTAATCAAAGATGGTTATGTTTCCTAACCATAAACAAAGAGTTGTTATTTGATTAACGAGGTCACATCATTAGTAGAATGATCTGATTGACATGACCCATTCCATTAGCATAGCACCCGATCGTTTAGTATGTTGCTATTGCTTTCTTCATGACTTATACATGTTCCTATAACTATGAGATTATGCAACTCCCGTTTACCGGAGGAACACTTTGGGTACTACCAAACGTCACAACGTAACTGGGTGATTATAAAGGAGTACTACAGGTGTCTCCAATGGTAGATGTTGGGTTGGCGTATTTCGAGATTAGGGTTTGTCACTCCGATTGTCGGAGAGGTATCTCTGGGCCCTCTCGGTAATGCACATCACATAAGCCTTGCAAGCACTGAAACTAATATGTTAGTTGTGAGATGATGTATTACGGAACGAGTAAAGAGACTTGCCGGTAACGAGATTGAACTAGGTATTGGATACCGACGATCGAATCTCGGGCAAGTAACATACCGATGACAAAGGGAACAACGTATGTTGTTATGCGGTCTGACCGATAAAGATCTTCGTAGAATATGTAGGAGCCAATATGGGCATCCAGGTCCCGCTATTGGTTATTGACCGGAGACGTGTCTCGGTCATGTCTACATTGTTCTCGAACCGTAGGGTCCGCACGCTTAACGTTACGATGACAGTTATTATGAGTTTATGCATTTTGATGTACCGAAGGTTGTTCGGAGTCCCGGATGAGATCACGGACATGACGAGGAGTCTCGAAATGGTCGAGAAGTAAAGATTGATATATTGGAAGCCTATGTTTGGACATAGGAAGTGTTCCGGGTGAAATCGGGATTTTACCGGAATACCGGGAGGGTTACCGGAACCCCCCGGGAGACTAATGGGCCTATTGGGCCTTAGTGGAAAAGGAAAAAAAGGGAAAGCCCACAAGCTGGCCGGCGCCCCCCTTCCCAAAGTCCTAGTAGGACTAGGATAGGGGCCGGCCCCCCCTTCTCTCTCCTTTTCCCCCCGGGAGTCCTAATAGGATTAGGATTGGGGGGAGGAGTCCTACTCCCGGTGGGAGTAGGACTCCCCTGCGCCTCCTCTCCCTTGGCCGGCCGGCTCCCCTCCTCCAACCTTTATATACGGGGGCAGGGGGCACCCCAAGACACACAACTTGATCCTTGAGATCGTTCCTTAGCCGTGTGCGGTGCCCCCTGCCACCAAATTCCACCTCGATCGTACCATTGTAGTGCTTAGGCGAAGCCCTGCGTCGGTAGTACATCAAGATCGTCATCACGCCGTCGTGCTGACGAAACTCTTCCTCGACGCTTTGCTGGATCGGAGCCCGAGGAACGTCATCGAGCTGAACGTGTGCTAAGAACTCGGAGGTGCCGGAGTAACGGTGCTTGGATCGGTCGGACCGGGAAGAAGACGTACGACTACTTCCTCTATGTTGTGTGATTGCTTCCGCAGTCGGTCTGCGTTGGTACGTAGACAACACTCTCCCCTCTCGTTGCTGTGCATCACCATGATCTTGCGTGTGCGTAGGAAATTTTTTGAAATTACTGCGTTCCCCAACAGTGGCATCCGAGCCTAGGTTTTATGGTTTGATGTTATATGCACGAGTAGAACACAAGTGAGTTGTGGGCAATACAAGTCATACTGCCTACCAGCATGTCATACTTTGGTTCGGCGGTATTGTTGGGTGAGACGATCCGGACCAACCTTACGCGTACTCTTACGCGAGACCGGTTCCCTCGACGTGCTTTGCACACAGATGGCTTGCGGAAGACTGCCTCTCCAACTTTAGTTGAACCAAGTGTGACTACTCCCGGTCCTTGAGAAGGTTAAAACAGAGTCTATTTGACGAACTATCGTTGTGGTTTTGATGCGTAGGTGAGATGAGTTCTTACTTAAGCCCGTAGCAGCCACGTAAAACTTGCAACAACAAAGTAGAGGACGTCTAACTTGTTTTTGCAGGGTATGTTGTGATGTGATATGGTCAAGACATGATGCTGATTTTATTGTATGAGATGATCATGTTTTGTAACCGAGTTATCGGCAACCGGCAGGAGCCATATGGTTGTCGCTTTATTGTATGCAATGCAATCGCGATGTAATGCTTTACTTTATTACTAAACGGTAGTGATAGTCGTGGAAGCATAAGATTGGCGAGACGACAACGATGCTACGATGGAGATCAAGGTGTCGCGCCGGTGACGATGGTGATCATGACGGTGCTTCGGAGATGGAGATCACAAGCACAAGATGATGATGGCCATATCATATCACTTATATTGATTGCATGTGATGTTTATCCTTTTATGCATCTTATCTTGCTTTGATTGAAGGTAGCATTATAAGATGATCTCTCACTAAATTATCAAGAAGTGTTCTCCCTGAGTATGCACCGTTGCCAAAGTTCGTCGTGCCCAGACACCACGTGATGATCGGGTGTGATAAGCTCTACGTCCATCTACAATGGGTGCAAGCCAGTTTTGCACACGCAGAATACTCAGGTTATACTTGACGAGCCTAGCATATGCAGATATGGCCTCGGAACACAGAGACCGAAAGGTCGAGCGTGAATCATATAGTAGATATGATCAACATGACGATGTTCACCATTGAAAACTACTCCATCTCACGTGATGATCGGTTATGGTTTAGTTGATTTGGATCACGTGATCACTTAGAAGATTAGAGGGATGTCTATCTAAGTGGGAGTTCCTAAGTAATTTGATTAACTGAACTTAAACTTATCATGAACTTAGTACCTAATAGTATCTTGCTTGTTTATGTTGCTTGTAGATAGATGGCTCGTGCTATTGTTCCGTTGAATTTTAATGCGTTCCTTGAGAAAGCAAAGTTGAAAGATGATGGTAGCAATTACATGGACTGGGTCCGTAACCTGAGGATTATCCTCATTGCTGCACAGAAGAATTACGTCCTGGAAGCACCGCTGGGTGACAGGCCTGCTGCTGGAGCAACGCCAGATGTTATGAACGTCTGGCAGAGCAAAGCTGATGACTACTCGATAGTTCAGTGTGCCATGCTTTACGGCTTAGAATCGGGACTTCAACGACGTTTTGAACGTCATGGAGCATATGAGATGTTCCAGGAGTTGAAGTTAATATTTCAAGCAAATGCCCGAATTGAGAGATATGAAGTCTCCAATAAGTTCTATAGCTGTAAGATGGAGGAGAACAGTTCTGTCAGTGAGCATATACTCAAGATGTCTGGGTATAATAATCACTTGATTCAGATGGGAGTTAATCTTCCAGATGACTGCGTCATTGACAGAATTCTCCAATCACTGCCACCAAGCTACAAGAGCTTCGTGATGAACTATAATATGCAAGGGATGAACAATACTATTCCCGAGCTCTTCGCAATGCTGAAAGCTGCGGAGGTAGAAATCAAGAAGGAGCATCAAGTGTTGATGGTTAGCAAAACCACTAGTTTCAAGAAAAAGGGCAAAGGGAAGAAGAAGGGAAACTTCAAGAAGAACAGCAAGCAAGTTGCTGCTCAAGAGAAGAAACCCAAGTCTGGACCTAAGCCTGAAACTGAGTGCTTCTACTGCAAGCAGACTGGACACTGGAAGCGGAACTGCCCCAAGTATTTGGCGGATAAGAAGGATGGCAAAGTGAGCAAAGGTATATGTGATATACATGTTATTGATGTGTACCTTACTAGAGCTCGCAGTAGCACCTGGGTATTTGATACTGGTTCTGTTGCTAATATTTGCAACTCGAAACAGGGACTACGGAATAAGCGGACACTAGCAAAGGACGAGGTGACGATGCGCGTGGGAAACGGTTCCAAAGTCGATGTGATCGCGGTCGGCACGCTACCTCTACATCTACCTTCGGGATTAATATTAGACCTAAATAATTGTTATTTGGTGCCAGCGTTGAGCATGAACATTATATCTGGATCTTGTTTAATGCGAGACGGTTATTCATTTAAATCAGAGAATAATGGTTGTTCTATTTATATGAATAATATCTTTTATGGTCATGCACCTTTGAAGAGTGGTCTATTCTTGTTGAATCTCGAAGATAGTAATACACATATTCATAATGTAGAAGCCAAAAGATGCAAAGTTAATAATGATAGTGCAACTTATTTGTGGCACTGCCGTTTAGGTCATATTGGTGTAAAGCGCATGAAGAAACTCCATACTGATGGGCTTTTGGAACCACATGATTATGAATCACTTGGTACTTGCGAACCGTGCCTCATAGGCAAGATGACTAAAACACCGTTCTCCGGTACTATGGAGAGAGCAACAGATTTGTTGGAAATCATACATACCGATGTATGTGGTCCGATGAATATTGAGGCTCGTGGCGGATATCGTTATTTTCTCACCTTCACAGATGATTTAAGCAGATATGGGTATATCTACTTAATGAAACATAAGTCTGAAACATTTGAAAGGTTCAAAGAATTTCAGAGTGAAGTTGAAAATCATCGTAACAAGAAAATAAAGTTTCTACGATCTGATCGTGGAGGAGAATATTTGAGTTACGAGTTTGGTGTACATTTGAAAAATTGTGGAATAGTTTCGCAACTCACGCCACCCGGAACACCACAGCGTAATGGTGTGTCCGAACGTCGTAATCGTACTTTACTAGATATGGTGCGATCTATGATGTCTCTTACTGATTTACCGCTATCGTTTTAGGGTTATGCTTTAGAGACGGCCGCATTCACGTTAAATAGGGCACCATCAAAATCCGTTGAAACGACGCCTTATGAACTATGGTTTGGCAAGAAACCAAAGTTGTCGTTTCTTAAAGTTTGGGGCTGCGATGCTTATGTGAAAAAGCTTCAACCTGATAAGCTCGAACCCAAAGCGGAGAAATGTGTCTTCATAGGATACCCAAAGGAAACTGTTGGGTATACCTTCTATCACAGATCCGAAGGCAAGACATTCGTTGCTAAGAATGGATCATTTCTAGAGAAGGAGTTTCTCTCGAAAGAAGTGAGTGGGAGGAAAGTAGAACTTGACGAGGTAACTGTACCTGCTCCCTTATTGGAAAATAGTACATCACAGAAAACTGTTTCTGCGACACCTATGCCAATCAGTGAGGAAGCTAATGATGATGATCATGAAGCTTCAGAACAAGATACTACTGAACCACGTAGATCAACCAGAGTGAGATCCGCACCAGAGTGGTACGGTAATCCAGTTCTGGAAGTCATGATGCTAGATCATGATGAACCTACGAACTATGAAGAAGCGATGGTGAGCCCAGATTCCGCAAAGTGGCTTGAGGCCATGAAATCTGAGATGGGATCCATGTATGAAAACAAAGTATGGACTTTGGTTGACTTGCCCAATGATCGGCGAGCAATTGAGAATAAATGGATCTTCAAGAAAAAGACTGACACTGACGGTAATATTACTGTCTATAAAGCTCGACTTGTCGCGAAAGGTTTTCGACAAGTTCAAGGAGTTGACTACGATGAGACCTTCTCACCCGTAGCGATGCTTAAGTCCGTCAGAATTATGTTAGCAATTGCCGCATTTTATGATTATGAAATATGGCAGATGGATGTCAAAACTGCATTCCTGAATGGATTTCTGGAAGAAGAGTTGTATATGGTACAACCAGAAGGTTTTGTCGATCCAAAAGGAGCTAACAAAGTATGCAAACTCCAGCGATCCATTTATGGACTGGTGCAAGCATCTCGGAGTTGGAATAAACGCTTTGATAGTGTGATCAAAGCATTTGGCTTTATACAGACTTTTGGAGAAGCCTGTATTTACAAGAAAGTGAGTGGGAGCTCTGTAGCATTTCTGATATTATATGTGGATGACATATTGCTAATTGGAAATGATATAGAATTTCTGGTTAGCATAAAGGGATACTTGAATAAAAGTTTTTCGATGAAAGACCTCGGGGAAACTGCTTACATATTAGGCATAAAGATCTATAGAGATAGATCAAGACGCTTAATTAGACTTTCACAAAGCACATACCTTGACAAGATTTTGAAGAAATTCAAAATGGATCAAGCAAAGAAAGGGTTCTTGCCTGTGTTACAAGGTATGAAATTGAGTAAGACTCAATGCCCGACCACTGCAGAAGATAGAGAGAAAATGAAAGATGTTCCCTATGCTTCAGCCATAGGCTCTATCATGTATGCAATGCTGTGTACCAGACCTGATGTGTGCCTTGCTATAAGTTTAGCAGGGAGGTACCAAAGTAATCCTGGAATGGATCACTGGACAGCGGTCAAGAACATCCTGAAATACCTGAAAAGGACTAAGGATATGTTTCTCGTATATGGAGGTGACAAAGAGCTCACCGTAAGAGGTTACGTTGATGCAAGCTTTGACACTGATCCGGACGATTCTAAATCACAAACCGGATACGTGTTTACTTTAAACGGTGGAGCTGTCAGTTGGTGCAGTTCTAAACAAAGCGTCGTAGCGGGATCTACATGTGAAGCGGAGTACATAGCTGCTTCGGAAGCAGCAAACGAAGGAGTCTGGATGAAGGAGTTCATATCCGATCTAGGTGTCATACCTAGTGCATCGGGTCCAATGAAAATCTTCTGTGACAATACTGGTGCAATTGCCTTGGCAAAGGAATCCAGATTTCACAAGAGGACCAAACACATCAAGAGACGCTTCAACTCCATCCGGGATTTAGTCCAGGTGGGAGACATAGAGATTTGCAAGATACATACGGATCTGAATGTTGCAGACCCGTTGACTAAGCCTCTTCCACGAGCAAAACATGATCAGCACCAAGGCTCCATGGGTGTTA
This sequence comes from Triticum monococcum, assembly GCA_034509565.1. Classification (NCBI taxonomy): domain Eukaryota; kingdom Viridiplantae; phylum Streptophyta; class Magnoliopsida; order Poales; family Poaceae; genus Triticum; species Triticum monococcum. The sequence goes on along the minus strand of CM067841.1, from coordinate 532,020,485 downwards.
GAATCATTACTGTGTAATCTAGATTATTGACTCTAGTGCAAGTGGGAGACTAAAGGAAATATGCCCTAGAGGCAATAATAAAGTTATTATTTATTTCCTTACATCATGATAAATGTTTATTATTCATGCTAGAATTGTATTAACCGGAAACATAATACATGTGTGAATACATAGACCAACAAAGTGTCACTAGTATGCCTCTACTAGACTAGCTCGTTAATCAAAGATGGTTATGTTTCCTAACCATAAACAAAGAGTTGTTATTTGATTAACGAGGTCACATCATTAGTAGAATGATCTGATTGACATGACCCATTCCATTAGCATAGCACCCGATCGTTTAGTATGTTGCTATTGCTTTCTTCATGACTTATACATGTTCCTATAACTATGAGATTATGCAACTCCCGTTTACCGGAGGAACACTTTGGGTACTACCAAACGTCACAACGTAACTGGGTGATTATAAAGGAGTACTACAGGTGTCTCCAATGGTAGATGTTGGGTTGGCGTATTTCGAGATTAGGGTTTGTCACTCCGATTGTCGGAGAGGTATCTCTGGGCCCTCTCGGTAATGCACATCACATAAGCCTTGCAAGCACTGCAACTAATATGTTAGTTGTGAGATGATGTATTACGGAACGAGTAAAGAGACTTGCCGGTAACGAGATTGAACTAGGTATTGGATACCGACGATCGAATCTCGGGCAAGTAACATACCGATGACAAAGGGAACAACGTATGTTGTTATGCGGTCTGACCGATAAAGATCTTCGTAGAATATGTAGGAGCCAATATGGGCATCCAGGTCCCGCTATTGGTTATTGACCGGAGACGTGTCTCGGTCATGTCTACATTGTTCTCGAACCGTAGGGTCCGCACGCTTAACGTTACGATGACAGTTATTATGAGTTTATGCATTTTGATGTACCGAAGGTTGTTCGGAGTCCCGGATGAGATCACGGACATGACGAGGAGTCTCGAAATGGTCGAGACGTAAAGATTGATATATTGGAAGCCTATGTTTGGACATAGGAAGTGTTCCGGGTGAAATCGGGATTTTACCGGAATACCGGGAGGGTTACCGGAACCCCCCGGGAGACTAATGGGCCTATTGGGCCTTAGTGGAAAAGGAAAAAAAGGGAAAGCCCACAAGCTGGCCGGCGCCCCCCTTCCCAAAGTCCTAGTAGGACTAGGATAGGGGCCGGCCCCCCCTTCTCTCTCCTTTTCCCCCCGGGAGTCCTAATAGGATTAGGATTGGGGGGAGGAGTCCTACTCCCGGTGGGAGTAGGACTCCCCTGCGCCTCCTCTCCCTTGGCCGGCCGGCTCCCCTCCTCCAACCTTTATATACGGGGGCAGGGGGCACCCCAAGACACACAACTTGATCCTTGAGATCGTTCCTTAGCCGTGTGCGGTGCCCCCTGCCACCAAATTCCACCTCGATCGTACCATTGTAGTGCTTAGGCGAAGCCCTGCGTCGGTAGTACATCAAGATCGTCATCACGCCGTCGTGCTGACGAAACTCTTCCTCGACGCTTTGCTGGATCGGAGCCCGAGGAACGTCATCGAGCTGAACGTGTGCTAAGAACTCGGAGGTGCCGGAGTAACGGTGCTTGGATCGGTCGGACCGGGAAGAAGACGTACGACTACTTCCTCTACGTTGTGTGATCGCTTCCGCAGTCGGTCTGTGTTGGTACGTAGACAACACTCTCCCCTCTCGTTGCTGTGCATCACCATGATCTTGCGTGTGCGTAGGAAAAATTTTGAAATTACTGCGTTCCCCAACACATGAGCACTAACCAGCTTCACAGAATCTACTGGAAGGTAGAAGGCAACCCGGAAAAGCAGCAGACCAAGTAGTATGGAGCTCGAATTGTCCTCCTAGAACATATGGATATATTTTAAATTATGTTAGCATAAAGCACAATTGCTGGAAAAGCTTAATTACATGTTTGAGTACATTTTGCTTAATATGAAGCATTTGAAGATAGAAAATTGAGGATATAGAAGGCACTACATGTCAGTCTTGCTCCTGCGACTAAACGTGACATAGTGCTGGAAAAGCATAATTACATGTTTGAGTACATTTTGCTTAATATGAAGCATTTGAAGATAGAAAATTGAGGATATAGAAGGCACTACATGTCAGTCTTGCTCCTGCGACTAAACGTGACATAGAATGCATAAGAAGAAACAGATGCTTGTGCTATGAAAGATTCAAAAGTACCACTAAATAGGAAAAATATTAAACATAAAAGGGCAAGTCATACTGTACAATTCTGATGAATACTGAAAATTAATTTATAAGTGTGATTATTGTGGTTTCTTGAGAGGTAGTGGGCATGATGGCAAAGGGCCTAAAGGGCAGGAGCGCGTTGATCTTAGCCCTGAAGATGACGATGTGACTGCTTTTGCTTGTGAGCGCCAACCGTCGCTTGATCTTGGGCAAGAGTGACTCGTGGTGAGTGAGTCAATATGCATGAACCGGAGTGCCCCCGTTTTTCCCGGCCGAAGGAGCAGTGCGGACCACCATCTCCTCCTCCACCTCCTCGATCCCTCGCTCAGACTTCGCCTCCACCTCCACCATCTGAACAATTCCAAACCAATCTGAATCAAGACGCGACACTTATTTGTGCAATCTGCGATAAACATGAATCCCACCTCTAGCGTGAGACGAACAGTTCATGGACTAAGACCTTGCTGACGACCTGGTGACAAGGAACGACATGAATAAAAATCCTTGCAAAATTTGGTGGCCACGGGAGGAGGACGAGGAGCCACGGGAGGGTAAGAGAGGATGCCCGGGAGAGGGGAAGAGATGAGTTTCTTCTCGGTGAGATTTAGAGGCGGGGAAAGGGGAGATGGAGGTGGCGGTGGCGGTGTCATTGCCCCGCATCAGATGATGGTGAGGCCGAGGACGGCGAGACGACGTCGCTGGTAGGGTTGCAGGGAGTCTAGGTCGAAGAAGATGCAGTTAAGGGTCGCAAGATAATCGAACATTTGTAGTGGAGTTAGATCCGTACCGAAATCAATCTAGCGCGGAAAGACGACGGAGAGAGGAGCTGCGAGACGGAGAACATGGTAGCGGTGGCGGTGGCGGTGGCGGTGGCGGTGGCGGTGGCGGCGGTGTCACCTAGGTGTAGTCAGCCGCCACACGATGGAGACGGAAGAAGGGTGGTGTATGGAGTGTATGTTTTCTGGGATGCACAGGCGGAGAGTCGTAGAAGCTCATTAGGCCCAACTTTACACCAGGCACCCAAAATTGTCACCAGAGAATCGGCCCAGCAAGGAAACCGCTCGATTCTAGCGAACGTAGCGAGTCAAATCGGGATTAAGAGGAAATCCAATGGCCAAAAATGCCCAAACAGGTGATCTTACAGTTGGAAACGCTAATGGACTGAGAGGGCAGGAAAGGTGCTCAGTTATAATGTATTTAAATATAATAGCCATAACTTAGGGCGACACAGAACTAGCTCCGGTTCATAAATACAATGTAGGCATGTATTTCGTAAATAGTCATACATGCTTATGGGAAATAACTTGCATGACATCTTTTATCCTACTCTCCCGTGGCAGCGGGGTTCATACGAAAACTAAGGGGTATTAAGGCCTCCTTTTTGATAGAGAACCGGAACAAAGCATTAACACAGTGGATACATGAACTCCACAAACTACGGTCATCACTGGAAAATATCCCAATTGTTGTCACCTTGGTGTTTATGGATCATAACATGTAATAGGGGAATATGACTTGCAAGATCGAATCACGAACATAGATATAATGGTGAAAACATAAACAGTTCAGATCTAAAATCATGGCACTCAGGCCCTAGTGACAGGCATTAAGCATAGTAAAGTCCAACATCAATCTCAGAACATAGTGGATACTAGAGATCAAGCCCTAACAAAACTAACTCGATTACATAATGAATCTCATCCAACTCCTCACCGACCAGCGAGCCTACGAAGGAATTACTCACTCCCGACGGGAAGCATCATCAAATTGGCGATGGAGAGTGGTTGGTGATGACAAAGACCGAAGATCTCCCTCTCCGAAGCCCCGAACGGGCTCCAGATTTGGCCTCCCGGTGAAGAATAGGAGGTGGCGGCGGATCCATATCATAAAACGCGATGAAACTTTCTCTCTGGTTTTTTGCTGGGAAAATAGGATTTTATAGCATCGGAATTAGGGCCAGCGGAGGCTCGTGGGCTCCACTACCCACCATGGCGCCCTAGAGGGGGGTGGCGCGCCCTGGTGCCTTGTGGGCAGCTCCCCCCCTCCTCCGGGCCTTGGTTGCAGAAATTATTATATATTTTAAAATAATTCTACAAAAAGTTTTGTTCAATTCCGAGAATTTTTATTTCTGCACAGAAACAACACCATGATATTTCTGCTGAAAACAACGTCAGTCTGGGTTAGTTTCATTCAAAACTTGCAAATTAAAGTTCAAAACAAGAGCAAAAGCGAAAAGCAGATACGATGGAGAAGTATCATGGTGCAAGATGTTCCGAAGTACATGCATTTGTTGTTCAAAAAGGCCTAGAGCAACAGAGTTTATTGTTGCTCACTTTTATAAAACTGACTTTTCTTCTGAAGTACATGCTATCGATGGCTATTCACTGCAGAACTGAATTTTCTGCTGAAGTACACCTATCGAACATAGCAAAAAAGAAAAATCGAAAATAAGCAAGAGTCATGAGAGACGAAACAGGACATGCCAATTAGGTATTCAGCTGTTTGGCCACTGAGCTAGGTGTAGGAGTACGGACATTGTGGCACAAACAAAATAGACATTTTGTGGCTTTTCCTATCCCTCCCAGCTACACACGGAAGCGCACGTCCCCGCTGTCCATATGCCGCACGTCGCCGCCGTTCACGGCATGCAAATAGTGGCACACGACACTGCTCGTGAACCCCGCAAAAAAACACCCATGAGGAAGCTACTCGTGCGTTAGGAGAGATGGGGATTTTAGAGAGATTGAGGACCGTGTTACGTAATTTTAACATACAATGAGGACTTTCCTGCAGATGTTCCTGTAACGTGAAAGTGCCTGCCCTACATGGCATGACACACAGGCGTTTCGGACAGATTTGTATGGAATTGTTCCCGCAAAGCAAATTTAGTGGCCGATTTGAGTCATTTTGCAAGTTTTTGTCGGAAAATGTACACACAATGCAAGTTCATGTACTGTATATGTAATTGACTCTTTTCATCAATAGCTAAAAAAGAATCTGTCCTCTTCCAATTCCCCTCAAGGTCTACAAAAACATTTTGGTGGACCATGGATTCACCGCTAGTTGTTTTCATGGTTTCTTTTCATATTGGTGTCCACTGAATTTGCTCTATATGAAACACTTGATTTTCTAGGGTTGTCTTCATGTTTTAGCCATTCAGTTTCTGTGGTTGGTCCATTCTTGTTTTTGTTTCTTGCAGGTTTTAAGATTCAAAGTGGCAGAGCAAAATATCATGGGATCGACGTGCTGCTTGGTATAGAGATTTGTTTGATAAGTTTATTGCCTGCTAGGTTTTCTGACTCAATTGGTGGTGATAGTCCTTCAAATTTCTGTAATTGCTGAGTTATTTCGATTGAATCGGATTTTAGTTTAGTCTGGTTGCCAAACCTCAGCCACCGCGACGAGACATCATAGTTCTAACACCGACGGGAAGCTACGAAGGAGAACCAGGCAAGGCTGGCGTCGTGGAAGATCACCGAATGGACCACCCGCTACCTGTCACCGTACACCACAGGGCCCCGCCACCGCAACTTCGACTTCAAAGCAACAAACCAGCCGAGGCCATCCCACGAACATACCGGAGAAGAGCCGACTACCTCAACCAGAGCCGCGTCTCCTACATCGTTCCCCGTGGCACCATTGCCACAAAAGCCTGAGCGCCAACTTCATCGCCTCCCACTGGTCCCGCTTGTCGATGCCCAACTACAAAGATGAAGCCCTTGATAGATGAACTTTATCTCAAAATTGATGAACCTTATCTCAAAATTGATGAACCTTTAAAAAAATCAAGGAACCTTTTCCATTTTTTTTTTCAGAATTGATGGACTTTTTCTCAAATTGGATGAACGTTTTTTTTTCAAATCGATGATTTTTTCTCAAAATTGATGACCTTTTTTCAAAATAGATGAAATTTTTTCAAAAGTGATGTTTTTAAAATTAAGTGAACTTTTTCAAATTTTTATTTTTTTCAAAATGGATGAACTTTTTTGAAAAGCGGTGAACTTTTGTGAAAAAAACTGGTTACCGTTTTCCAAATTCATAAACTTATATCAAATTCATTTTTTCTTATTGAACGGACATTTTTACATATTCACATTTTTGAAAATAACAATATTTTTTCTAGTTCATGAATTTTTTAAAAATTAATAGGAAAACCGCAACCAGTTTTTTTTTTGAAGACAAGGGTTTTCCACAAGTGTTCGCAAGGGAAAAAAGGCTAGCGAACAACCCACGCAGCGATAGGATCGGGCGCTGAAGTCGCCAACCAGGAGGAGGTCAAAAAACAAATAGACACGACATGCAAGGCCGGAACCAACGATCTGGGCCTCCAGATCAGCCCACACGCTCCCCGCCCACCGCGGCTTCTAGACCTGCCCGGCTCGCCTTTATAAGCGCACGAGACGTCCCCTCAGCAAACCCTGCCTCGCCGCGCCGCCTCTCTCTCAGGCCTCTGCCGCTCCTTCCCTCGTCAGTTCTCGGTTTTTCATGCGGGGCGAAGTTCGCCGGAACAAATTCGCGCATGGTTCTTTCTTCTTTTGTTTTTTGCTGCCTTGTTTTTGAACCAATCTTGCGTGCGTCCTCGCTTGTTTCCGTCGCCTCTTCTTTCGGCTGCGAGAGCAAATCCACTCTCAGCGGCCTTGTTCTGGAGGCGCAGATCGACCGCTGCGCCGCAGGGGGCGAGATGCATCACCCTGGCCGCCATCTCCGGCCGGGGCGTTCTCCCCTGCGGCACGCACATCTGCAGCGCAACTCTGCATCCATATGTCTGACTTTTTGGTGCAGATCTCTGATTTTCCCGAGCTCCCATCTTGCCTATGTGACCGCGGAGCGTGATGACATGGATTTTTGTCGCCCCAGTCTTAGTATCCGGCTCGCCGGACCTGTGCTGATTGACATACGTTATCTAATCTGACTCTGCTTTAAATTGCGTCAGCTAACTGGATCTCGCCGTCTCGATCTTTCTTTCTATTGGGGGCCTGTGATTTCAACAATTTGTCCGTACCATCTGATGCATCTGATGATTCACATTTGCTAATGCGTCTCTGAGGCCCTTTGATTTGATTCTTTTCTTTTTTTTATCTTGTTTCTTGGTCCCTTTAGTGTTCAGGCAACAAATTAGAGTCTCTGATGCGCTGATTTCCGTAGCGACTTCGGTGCTGTACGTTGCCGATAGCGATGCCCGAACAGGTTATCATGCGTGCGCCGTCCCGCGTACGGCGTGCACATCCACTTGTCCGACAGTTTTTGCTCATGCTGATGTTCAGTTCTTAATGTGTTTTTCCGTTGCACATACCTGTTTACCATTAATTTATCTAATCATTGCATGATATAATTAAACACTGAATCCAGTCAAAACGTCAGGTCTCAATATACTTCATTGATCGAATAGCTGAACTATCGAATTATGACTAATTGATTTAGATCAATAATACACAAAAATGTGTGTAATTAATTGATTGAATAGTTGAACTATCGAATGATTTTGTTTTTCCAATGTGACTGAAAGGGATTTGTATCAATAATACACTGAAACGTTCCTAAATATTTTCAGATGTACTCTCTTTGTTCCTAAATATTTGTCTTTCAGACATGTGTATGTAGACATATTTTAAAGTGTAAATTCAACGTTTGTAGTCATTTGTTAAAATATCTAGAAAAACAAATATTTTAGAAGTAATGCTTAACCTCAACGAAGAGAAACGGCGAGTCGTGGACATGATTGTATATAGTGGACGTAGTTTTCAAACGTGACATGGAGAGAAGAACCAGTCCCTAAGGCCCCGTGAACATTGTAACGCACGGGAACGCCACCAATGCTGCCATAGGTCAGAAATCGAAATATGAGTTCAATCATATGAGGCCGGCTCCCTGGTGGATTGAGTGGGATAAGAACCGGGGACTACGGCCGCTGCCGAGCAAGCATTCCCAGGCGAGCTCTCTGTTTGTATCCTTCAGTGTCAATGCAACGACAGGTGCAGCGACGCTTGCAGCTAATGGACCAAGCACACCCCTCCACCGTTTGCATGCTGCCGTCGCCGCTCCATCGCACAGATGTGCCACCAGCTTGACCTCCTGTGTCCCCATCACGGCCAGGAGAGCGCCACCACCGCGGACCATGAGGGAGGGAGGGATGTCGAGGGGGAAGGAAGGTTTTGGGAGGGCGCACTTACAAATCTCATGTGCTACGGGTGTAGCAACGCCATTGGCTTTGTGCAAACAATGTGAAAATTGAACAGTCAGAAGTAGTTCCTCCAAAGCTGCAATAACCTTCAAACAGTCAGATTCAACAGTAATTTGATTGTAACCCAGGGTAGTTACCAAAGATAGTTGTCGAGGCTTTCGTAGCATAGGGGAGCTCGGATGAACGCACCTATCCTCCCACCTCCTCAAATTCGTAAATCAATACAATCTCATGCAACATACAATATAATAAGCAAACATATTTCAACTAGATCACACACATTAACATATGCGTATTTCACTATACATGCCATCGTACTATCAAAAATTGGCAATGTTCTAAACTATAATTATGTTGAAAGTTCATGCACGGCTGCCCTTACCTTTATCCACTTTGTGGTCATAGCGATCAAGGACACAACACAAGTCAAGGCGGATATGATTGATGTCGGAGCTGAAGGGTTGGATGCCGCACCACCATCCTCCTTCATGGCCAGAGAGGGCACATACTGCCTGCCTTTCCTCCAGTGTAAGGACATGCGTGGCCCGGTCTTGCCGCTTCACTCAGGTGCGGGCATGGGTGTATTTGGTTGCCTTGGCCTTTGAGGCCTTGTCCAAAGCAGTGAGGTGCGACTAAGCCACGGCGGCGCTCCGCGCCTCCACCCTCACACAACAGGCACATCGCTCCTCGAACTTGTCGCCGCACCTGGGGCATCTAACGCATCTGAGGTAGTGCGCATTGACGTTATTGACCACAAACTCGGACATTACCGTGACGATGAGCCAACACAAGGGTTCCGTGCTAGCCTAGGTTCATGCGGGGTGGAGCGGTTGTACCTCCAATCGCCTCTCACTAGATCTAGATTCGCCGCGTCGCGGCCTTGATCCGCCTGCGGTGGTGGATCCAAGCCCACTAGCGGGGACACAATAGATTCCCGTCGCCATGACTCGAACGATGGAGCCCAAGACGGATGCCTCTCGGGATTGGGGCAGAGCTAGGCGAACGACAAACTTATCCTCGTCCCTAGGGACAAGGTCCCAATCAACGCATTCGGAGTTGTTGGACTCGGATTCACTACCCGACATGCCGAAGAAGGCCGGAGAGTGGAGTGAAGTGGGAAGTGGTTAGGGTTTCGTCCTGATGTGGATATGGAGGGGATATTTGTGGGGTTGGGTGGACCAGCGTGGGCCAGATCGATGTCGCAAGCATGTTCGGGCCTACCCATATCCGCCCTCGATATTAACTGGGTATGGAGGTAGTAGGAAAGCCCAAAAATATAGGGGCGGTTTGAGAGGTCTGATTGGTCGCATTTTTTTGATTGGTCAATGACCAGGACATTCACTCGGGCATATAGGGAGGATATGAGCGGTCCAGTTGTGGATGCTCTAATCATGTTGTTGTTTTTGTGGTGGGTGTCTGTTGGATGTTAATGTCATCAATTTTTTTGTGAAATCTCTTATCATTCTTTTACGGATGAAACTTTGCAATGAAAACAGTTGTGTGCATCAATCAATGCCTATAGATCATTTTGATCGAGAGAAAAGTTTATGTTGGAGTGGCCATATCGCTTAACGATATTTTTTTCGCGGAGGCGGCGACGATCTTGCTTGGATGTTGATAACCCACAAGTATAGGGGATCGCAATAGTTTTCGAGGGTAGAGTATTCAACCCAAATTTATAGATTTGACACAAGGGGTGCCAAAGAATATTTGAAGGTATTAGCAGCTGAGTTGTCAATACAATCACACCTGGAGATTAATTATCTGCAGCAACGTAATCGGTAGCAAAGTAATATGATAATTTGATAATAGTGTCAGTGGCAATGGTAACGGTAACAATTACAACAATAGTTTTGTAGCAGTTGTAACAATAACAACAGCAGTAGTAACTTAACAAGAACAATACAAGATAAATTCGTAGGCATTGGATCGGTAACTTGTTGGATGATATTCATCATGAGACAGTTATGACCTAGGGCGATACGACACTAGCTCCAGTTCATCAATATAATGTAGGCATGTATTCCGTAAATAGTCATACGTGCTTATGGAAAAAATTTGCATGTCATCTTTTGTCATACACTCCCGTGGCAGCGGGGTCCTATTGGAAACTAAGGGATATTAAGGCCTCCTTTTAATAGAGAACTGGAACAAAGCATTAACACATGGTGAATACATGGACTCCTCAAACTATGGTCATCACCGGGAGTGGTCCTGACTATTGTCACTCCGGGGTTGCCAGATCATAACACATAGTAGGTGACTATAACTTGCAAAATCGAATCTAGAATGTGGATATAATGGTGATAACATAAATGGTTCGGATCTGAAATCATGGCACCCGGGGGCCCAAAGTGACAAGCATTAAGCATGGCAAAGTCATAGCAATATCAATCTCAGAACATAGTGGATACTAGGGATCATGCCCTAACAAAACTAACTCGATTACATGATGAATCTCATCCAACTCCTCACCGACCAGCGAGCCTACGAAGGAATTACTCACTCCCGGTGGGGAGCATCATGGAATTGGTGATGGAGAATGGTTGGTGATGACGAAGAACGAAGATCCCCCTCTCCGGAGCCCAAAACGGACTCCAGATCTGGCCTCCCGATGAAGAACAGGAGGTTACGGCGTCTCCGTCTCGTGGATCGCGATAATTCTTCCTCCCTATTTTTTCTGGAAAAATAGGTATTTATGGAGTTGCAATCAGGGGCTGCGGGGCCACCAGGTGGGGACAACCCACCTGGGCGCGCCAGGAGGGGTGCCCTGGTGGGTTGTGCCCCCCTCCGGTGGGTCTTGGCTCCAGAAATTCTTGTTTATCGTATAAAAATTTCTCGCAAAGTTTCGTTCCATTTTGAGAACTTTTATTTCCGCACAAAAACAACACCATGATAGTTCTGCTGAAAACAGCGTCAGTCCGAAGTTAGTTTCATTCAAATAATGCAAATTAGAGTCAAAAACAAGGGAAAAAGCGTTAGGAAAAGTAGATACGTTGGAGACGTATCAGATGGCATGTGGTGGTCGTCTGTAGCGGCCTTGGTGGCTCGATCTGGAGCAGCCAGATCTGGCTGTCGGGGCTTGGGGCGCATGGTCCTATGGTGCTCGGTGTGGTCCAGGTGGAGTCGGGGTGACTAGGAATTCAACTTAGAGTTGGTAGGGTCCTTGGAGGTGGAAGACGGCGTCCAAGCACATGTGTGGGCAGGCCCATGGTGTCAGGATTTGGCGCGATGGGCAACATTGGGTTGCGGGCGGATGCTGTGGTGGCGGTGTGACATTGTGCCCCGACGTGCTCGGGCTGGCTGCTCCAACATTATGGCGTTCGGGCTCCCTCGAGCGACGGCTAGGCGTCCTAGTGCCACTATGTTGTCTTATGGACCAACGTCGAAGGCCACAGACGAGGTGTTGTGCAAGCTCACCTGGACCAAGGCTTGCCCGGTGATGGCTGATATGTCTCTATCATATCTATTTTTCTAAACACTTTTGCTTTTGTTTTGGACTCTAATTTGCATCATTTGAATGAAACTAACCTGGACTGATGCTGTTTTCAGCAGATCTACCATGTTGTTGTTTTTGTGCAGAAATAAAAGTTCTCAGAATTGGACGAAACTTTTTGGAGATTTTTTTATGGAATATATAATAAATATTGGAGCGAAGATCCACAGGAGGGGACCCACTAGTGGACCACACGGCACTTTGGCGCGGCCAACCCCCTGGGCACGCTCTTGTACCTTGTGGGGCCCATGTGCCTCCGTTAACCCTAATCTCAAGCCTATAAATTCCTATTTCCGAGAAAAAAAATAAGAGAAGAAGTTTCATCGCGTTTTGCATCAAGGAGTCGCTACAACCTCATGTTCTTCATCGGGAGGCCAGATCTGGAGTCCGTTTGGGGCTTCGAAGAGGGGGGTCTGTCGCCATCATCGTCACGAACCCTTCTTCATCACCAATTTCATGTTACTCACCACCAAGAGCGAGTAATTCCTTCGTAGGCTTGCTGGACGATGATGGAGTTGGTTGAGATTTATCATGTAATCGAGTCAATTTGTTAGGGCATGTATAATGATTGATAAGATAGCCTTATCTCAAGTCTTGCATGTAATTTAGAGATGACAAAAAATGTCTACAATGCGTCATCTCTTAGCCTTATCTTCAACAACTAGCTATTCCTAAAAATATGGTGAGACATATTGTGCTAAGAGATCATCTCTTGTCTTCTCTTAAATAAGAGAAATAAGATAAGACATGCCTTTTCTTATGAGTTCTCTCTCCTGCACCTCATCATTTATCCTATGTGGCACTCTTAAGATAGCACCATTGTACATGCCCTTAGAGCTTGATCCCTAGTATCCACTATGTTCTGAGATTGATATTGCTATGACTTTGGTATGTTAATACTTGTCACTAGAGCCCGAGTGTCATGATCTCAGACCCAAACCCTTTATGTTTTCATGAATATATTTGATTTCTTGATCCTATCTGGCAAGTGTTGGAAATATGCCCTAGAGGCAATAATAAAAGCATTATTATTATATTTCCTTGTTCATGGTAATTGTCTTTTATTCATGCTATAATTGTGTTATCCGGAAATCGTAATACATGTGTGAATAAATAGACACCAACATGTCCCTAGTAAGCCTCTAGTTGACTAGCTCGTTGATCAACAGATAGTCATGGTTTCCTGATTATGGACATTGGATGTCATTGATAACGAGATCACATCATTAGGAGAATGATGTGATGGACAAGACCCAATCCTAAACATAGCACAAGATCGTATAGTTCGTTTGCTAGAGTTTTCCAATGTCAAGTATCTTTTCCTTAGACCATGAGATCGTGTAACTCCCGGATACCGTAGGAGTGCTTTGGGTATACCAAACGTCACAACGTAACTGGGTGACCATAAATGTATACTACGGGTATCTCCAAAAGTGTCTGTTGGGTTGACACGGATCAAGACTGGGATTTGGCACTCCGTATGACGGAGAGGTATCACTGGGCCCACTCGGTAATGCATCATCATTATGAGCTCAAAGTGACCAGGTGTCTGGTCATGGGATCATGCATTACGGTACGAGTAAAGTGACTTCCCGGTAACGAGATTGAACGAGGTATTGGGATACCGACGATCGAATCTCTGGCAAGTAACATACCGATTGACAAAGGGAATTGTATACGGGGTTGCTTGAATCCTCGACATCGTGGTTCATCCGATGAGATCATCGAGGAGCATGTGGGAGCCAACATGGATATCCAGATCCCGCTGTTGGTTATTGACCGGAGAGCAATCTCGGTCATGTCTACATGTCTCCCGAACCCGTAGGGTCTACACACTTAAGGTTCGGTGACACTAGGGTTGTAGGGATATGCAAATGCAGTAACCCGAATGTTGTTCGGAGTCCCGGATGAGATCCCGGACGTCATGAGGAGTTCTGGAATGGTCCGGAGGTAAAGAATTATATATAGGAAGTGCTATTTCGGCCATCGGGACAAGTTTCGGGGTCACCGGTATTGCACCGGGACCACCAGAAGGGTACCGGGGGTCCACCGGGTGGGGCCACCTATCCCGGAGGGCCCCATGGGCTGAAGTGGGAAGGGATCCAGCCCAAAGTGGGCTGGGGCGCCACTTCCCCTAGGGCCCATGCGCCTAGGGAGGGGAAACCCTAAAAGGGGGGGGGGCTTGCTTGGGGGGCAAGCCCCCCACCCCTTGGCCGCCGCCCCCCTAGGAGATTGCATCTCCTAGGGCAGGCACCCCCCCTAGGCTCCCTATATATAGTGGGGGGACGGGAGGGCTTCACACACACGCCATTGGTGCCTCCCTCTCCCTCTCCAACACCTCCTCCTCCTCCATAGAGCTTGGCGAAGCCCTACCGAAGTACTGCAGCTCCATCACCACCACGCCGTCGTGCTGCTACTGGAGCCATCTTCCTCAACCTCTCCTTCCCCTTGCTGGATCAAGAAGGAGGAGGCGTCATGCTGACCGTACGTGTGTTGAACGCGGAGGTGCCGTCCGTTCGGCGCTAGGATCTCCGGTGATTTGGATCACGTCGAGTACGACTCCCTCATCCCCGTTCTTTGAACGCTTCCGCTCGCGATCTACACGGTATGTAGATGCATGCGATCACTCGTTGCTAGATGAACTCATAGATGGATCTTGGAGAAACCGTAGGAATTTTTTTGTTTTTTGCAACGTTCCCCAACAGTGGCATCATGAGCTAGGTCTATGCGTAGTTCTCTTTGCACGAGTAGAACATAATTTGTTGTGGGCGTAGATGTTGTCAACTTTCTTGCCGCTACTAGTCTTATTTTGCTTCAGCGGTATTGTGGGATGAAGCGGCCCGGACCAACCTTACACGTACGCTTACGTGAGACCGGTTCCACCGACTAACATGCACTAGTTGCATAAGGTGGCTGGCGGGTGTCTGTCTCTCCCACTTTAGTTGGAGCGGATTCGATGAAAAGGGTCCTTATGAAGGGTAAATAGAAGTTGACAAATCACGTTGTGGCTTTCACGTAGGTAAGAAAACGTTCTTGCTAGAACCCTATTTCAGCCACGTAAAACTTGCAACAACAATTAGAGGACGTCTAACTTGTTTTTGCAGCAAGTGTTTTGTGATGTGATATGGCCAAAGTTGTGATGAATGATGAATGGTATATATGTGATGTATGAGATGTTCATGCTATTGTAATAGGAATCACGACTTGCATGTCGATGAGTATGACAACCGGCAGGAGCCATAGGAGTTGTCTTTATTTTTTGTATGACCTGCGTGTCATTGAGAAACGCCATGTAAATTACTTTACTTTATTGCTAAACACGTTAGCCATAGTAGTAGAAGTAATAGTTGGAGAGCAACTTCATGGAGACACGATGATGGAGATCATGATGATGGAGATCATGGTGTTATACCGGTGACAAGATGATCATGAAGCCCCAAGATGGAGATCAAAGGAGCTATGTGATATTGGCCATATCATGTCACTATTATTATTTGATTGCATGTGATGTTTATCATGTTTTTGCATCTTGTTTACTTAGAACGACGGTAGTAAATAAGATGATCCCTCATAATAATTTCAAGAAAATGTTCCCCCTAACTGTGCACCATTGTGACAGTTTGTTGTTTCGAAGCACCACGTGATGATCGGGTGTGATAGATTCCAACGTTCACATACAACGGGTGTAAGACAGATTTACACATGCAAACACTTAGGTTGACTTGACGAGCCTAGCATGTACAGACATGGCCTCGGAACATAGAAGACCGAAAGGTCGAGCATGAGTCGTATAGAAGATACGATCAACATGAAGATGTTCACCGATGTTGACTAGTCCGTCTCACGTGATGATCGGACACGGCCTAGTTAAACTCGGATCATGTTATACTTAGATGACTGGAGGGATGTCTATCTAAGTGGGAGTTCATTGAATAATTTGATTAGATGAACTTAATTATCATGAACTTAGTCTAAAATATTTACAATATGTCTTGTAGATCAAATGGCCAACGTTGTCCTCAACTTCAACGCGTTCCTAGAGAAAACCAAGCTGAAAGACGATGGCAACAACTACACGGACTGGGTCCGGAACCTGAGGATCATCCTCATAGCTGCCAAGAAAGATTATGTCCTACAAGCACCGCTAGGTGACACACCTGTTCTCCCTGCAGAACAAGACGTTATGAACGCTTGGCAGGCACGTACCGATGACTACTCCCTCGTTCAGTGCGGCATGCTTTACAGCTTAGAGCCGGGGCTCCAAAAAACGTTTTGAGAGACACGGAGCATATGAGATGTTCAAAGAGCTGAAAATGGTTTTCCAAGCTCATGCCCGGGTCGAGAGATATCAAGTCTCCGACAAGTTCTTCAGCTGTAAGATGGAGGAAAACAGTTCTGTCAGTGAGCACATACTCACTATGTCTGGGTTGCATAACCGCTTGACTCAGCTGGGAGTTAATCTCCCGGATGACGCGGTCATTGATAGAATCCTTCAGTCGCTTCCACCGAGCTACAAGAGCTTTGTGATGAACTTCAATATGCAGGGGATGGAAAAGACCATTCCTGAAGTATTTGCAATGCTGAAATCAGCAGAGGTAGAAGTCAAAAAGGAACATCAAGTGTTGATGGTGAATAAAACCACTAAGTTCAAGAAAGGCAAGGGTAAGAAAACCTTCAAGAAGGACGGCAAGGGAGTTGCCGCGCCCGGCAAGTAAGCTGCCGGGAAGAAGCCAAAGAATGGACCCAAGCCCGAGACTGAGTGCTTTTATTGCAAGGGAAGTGGTCACTGGAAGTGGAACTGCCCCAAATACTTAGCGGACAAGAAGGCCGGCATCACGAAAGGTATATGTGATATACATGTAATTGATGTGTACCTTACCAGTACTCGTAGTAGCTCTTGGGTATTTGATACCGATGCAGTTGCTCATATTTGTAACTCAAAGCAGGAGCTGCGGAATAAGCGGAGACTGGCGAAGGACGAGGTGACGATGCGCGTCGGGAATGGTTCCAAGGTCGATGTGATCGCCGTCGGCACGCTACCTCTACATTTACCTACGGGATTAGTTTTGAACCTCAATAATTGTTATTTAGTGCCAAGTTTGAGCATGAACATTGTGTCAGGATCTTGTTTAATACGAGATGGCTACTCATTTAAATCCGAGAATAATGGTTGTTCTATTTATATGAGAGATATGTTTTATGGTCATGCTCCGATGGTGAATGGTTTATTCTTAATGAATCTCGAGCGTAATGCTACACATATTCATAGTGTGAATACCAAAAGATGTAAGATTGATAATGATAGTCCCACATACTTGTGGCACTGCCGCCTTGGTCACATAGGTGTCAAACGCATGAAGAAGCTCCATGCAGATGGACTTTTAGAGTCTCTTGATTACGAATCATTCGACACGTGCAAACCATGCCTCATGGGTAAAATGACCAAGACTCCGTTCTCAGGAACAATGGAGCGAGCAACCAACTTATTGGAAATCATACATACTGATGTGTGCGGTCCAATGAGTGTTGAGGCTCGTGGTGGCTATCGTTATGTTCTCACCCTCACTGATGACTTGAGTAGATATGGGTATATCTATTTAATGAAACACAAGTCTGAGACCTTTGAAAAGTTCAAGGAATTTCAGAGTGAGGTTGAGAATCAACGTGACAGGAAAATCAAATTCCTACGATCAGATCGTGGAGGAGAATACTTGAGTCACGAATTTGGCACACACTTAAGAAAATGTGGAATAGTTTCATAACTGACGCCGCCTGGAACACCTCAGCGTAATGGTGTGTCCGAACATCGTAATCACACTCTATTAGATATGGTGCGATCTATGATGTCTCTTACCGATTTACCGCTATCATTTTGGGGATATGCTTTAGAGACTGTCGCATTCACTTTAAATAGGGCTCCGTTGAAATCCGTTGAGACGACATTGTATGGGTTATGGTTTGGGAAGAAACCTAAGCTGTCGTTTCTAAAAGTTTGGGGTTGCGATGCTTATGTCAAGAAACTTCAACCTGAAAAGCTCGAATCCAAGTCGGAAAAATGCGTCTTCATAGGATACCCTAAAGAAACTATTGGGTATACCTTCTACCTTAGATCCGAAGGCAAGATCTTTGTTGCCAAGAATGGATCCTTTCTAGAGAAGGAGTTTCTCTCGAAAGAAGTAAGTGGGAGGAAAGTAGAACTTGATGAAGTATTACCTCTTGAACCGGAAAATGGCGCAACTCAATAAAATGTTCCTGAGGTGCCTGCACCGACTAGAGAGGAAATTAATGATGATGATCATGAAACTTCAGATCAAGTTGCTACTGAACTTCGTAGGTCCACAAGGACACGTTCCGCACCAGAGTGGTACGGCAACCCTGTCTTGGAAATCATGTTGTTAGACAACGGTGAACCTTTGAACTATGAAGAAGCGATGGCGGGCCCGGATTCCGACAAATGGCTAGAAGCCATGAAATCCGAGATAGGATCCATGTATGAAAACGAAGTATGGACTTTGACTGACTTGCCCGTTGAGCGGCGAGCCATAGAAAATAAATGGATCTTTAAGAAGAAGACAGACGCGGATGGTAATGTGACCATCTATAAAGCTCGGCTTGTCGCTAAGGGTTATCGACAAGTTCAAGGGGTTGACTATGATGAGACTTTCTCACCGGTGGCGAAGCTAAAGTCCGTCCGAATCATGTTAGCAATTGCCGCATTCTATGATTATGAGATATGGCAAATGGACGTCAAAACGGCATTCCTTAATGGTTTCCTTAAGGAAGCATTGTATATGATGCAGCCGGAAGGTTTTGTCGATCCTAAGAATGCTGACAAGGTGTGCAAGCTCCAACGCTCGATTTATGGGCTGGTGCAAGCATCTCGGAGTTGGAACATTCGCTTTGATGAGATGATCAAAGCGTTTGGGTTTACGCAGACTTATGGAGAAGCCTGCGTTTACAAGAAAGTGAGTGGGAGCTCTATAGCATTTCTCATATTATATGTAGATGACATACTTTTGATGGGAAATGAAATAGAACTCTTGGACAACATTAAGGCCTACTTGAATAAGAGTTTTTCAATGAAGGACCTTGGAGAAGCTGCTTATATATTAGGCATCAAGATCTATAGAGATAGATCAAGGCGCCTCATAGGTCTTTCACAAAGCACATACCTTGATAAGATATTGAAGAAGTTCAATATGGATCGGTCTAAGAAGGGGTTCTTGCCTGTGTTGCAAGGTGTGAAATTGAGCTCAGCTCAATGTCCGACCATGGCAGAAGATATAGAAGAGACGAGTGTCATCCCCTATGCCTCAGCCATAGGTTCTATTATGTATGCCATGCTGTGTACCAGACCTGATGTAAACCTTGCCCTAAGTTTGGTAGGTAGGTACCAAAGTAATCCCGGCAAGGAACACTGGACATCGGTCAAGAATATCCTAAAGTACCTGAAAAGGACTAAGGAAATGTTTCTCGTTTATGGAGGTGACGAAGAGCTCGTCGTAAAGGGTTACATCGACGCTAGCTTCGACACAGATCTGGATGACTCTAAGTCACAAACCGGATATGTGTATATTTTGAATGGTGGGGCAGTAAGCTGGTGCAGTTGCAAGCTGAGCGTCGTGGCGGGATCTACATGTGAAGCGGAGTACATGGCAGCCTCGGAGGCAGCACATGAAGCAATTTGGGTGAAGGAGTTCATCACCGACCTAGGAGTCATACCCAATGCGTCGGGGCCAATCAAACTCTTCTGTGACAACACTGGAGCTATTGCACTTGCCAAGGAGCCCAGGTTTCACAAGAAGACCAGGCACATCAAGCGTCGCTTCAACTCCATTCGTGAAAATGTTCAAGATGGAGACATAGATATTTGTAAAGTACATACGGACCTGAATGTAGCAGATCCGTTGACTAAACCTCTCCCTAGAGCAAAACATGATCAACACCAGAATTCCATGGGTGTTCGATTCATCACAATGTAACTAGATTATTGACTCTAGTGCAAGTGGGAGACTGTTGGAAATATGCCCTAGAGGCAATAATAAAAGCATTATTATTATATTTCCTTGTTCATGGTAATTGTCTTTTATTCATGCTATAATTGTGTTATCCGGAAATCGTAATACATGTGTGAATAAATAGACACCAACATGTCCCTAGTAAGCCTCTAGTTGACTAGCTCGTTGATCAACAGATAGTCATGGTTTCCTGACTATGGACATTGGATGTCATTGATAATGAGATCACATCATTAGGAGAATGATGTGATGGACAAGACCCAATCCTAAACATAGCACAAGATCGTATAGTTCGTTTGCTAGAGTTTTCCAATGTCAAGTATCTTTTCCTTAGACCATGAGATCGTGTAACTCCCGGATACCGTAGGAGCGCTTTGGGTATACCAAACGTCACAACGTAACTGGGTGACCATAAAGGTATACTATGGGTATCTCCAAAAGTGTCTGTTTGGTTGACACGGATCAAGACTGGGATTTGTCACTCCGTATGACGGAGAGGTATCACTGGGCCCACTCGGTAATGCATCATCATTATGAGCTCAAAGTGACCAAGTGTCTGGTCACGGGATCATGCATTACGGTTCGAGTAAAGTGACTTGCCGGTAACGAGATTGAACGAGGTATTGGGATACCGACGATCGAATCTCGAGCAAAGAAACATACCGATTGACAAAGGGAATTGTATACGGGGTTGCTTGAATCCTCTACATCGTGGTTCATCCAATGAGATCATCGAGGATCATGTGGGAGCCAACATGGGTATCCAGATCCCGCTGTTGGTTATTGACCAGAGAGCAATCTCGGTCAAGTCTACATGTCTCCCGAACCCGTAGGGTCTACACACTTAAGGTTCGGTGACACTAGGGTTGTAGGGATATGTATATGTAGTAACCCAAATGTTGTTCAGAGTCCCGGATGAGATCCCGGACGTCATGAGGAGTTCCGGAATGGTTCGGGGGTAAAGAATTATATATAGGAAGTGCTATTTCGGCCATCGGGACAAGTTCCGGGGTCACCGGTATTGTACCGGGACCACCGGAAGGGTCCCGGGGGTCCACCGGGTGGGGCCACCTATCCCGGAGGGCCCCATGGGATGAAGTGGGAAGGGATCCAGCCCAAAGTGGGCTGGGGCGCCACTTCCCCTAGGGCCCATGCGCCTAGGGAGGGGAAACCCTAAAAGGGGGGGGCTTGCTTGGGGGGCAAGCCCCCCACCCCTTGGCCGCCGCCCCCTAGGAGATTGCATCTCCTAGGGCCGCCGCCCCCTAGGCTCCCTATATATAGTGGGGGGGAAGGGAGGGCTTCACACACACGCCATTGGTGCCTCCCTCTCCCTCTCCAACACCTCCTCCTCCTCCATAGAGCTTGGCGAAGCCCTGCCGAAGTACTGCAGCTCCATCACCACCACGCCGTCGTGCTGCTGCTGGAGCCATCTTCCTCAACCTCTCCTTCCCCTTGCTGGATCAAGAAGGAGGAGACGTCACGCTGACCGTACATGTGTTGAACGCGGAGGTGCCGTCTGTTCAGCGCTAGGATCTCCGGTGATTTGGATCACGTCGAGTACGGCTCCCTCATCCCCGTTCTTTGAACGCTTCCGCTCGCGATCTACAAGGTATGTAGATGCATCCGATCACTCGTTGCTAGATGAACTCATAGATGTATCTTGGTGAAACCGTAGGAAAATTTTTGTTTTCTGCAACGTTCCCTAACAGCAAGTTATACGCACCTATACGTGTTATGATCCACATAACCCAAAGTTACAATAGTTGGGATTCTTTCTGGTAATTACCGTAGTTTCAGGAGTTCATGTATTCACCATGTACCAATGCATTGTTCTGGTTCCCTATTAAAAGGAGGCCTTAATATCCATTAGTTTTCTTATGGACCCCGATGCCTCGGGAGGGTATGACAGAAGATGGCATGCAAGTTCTTATCATAAGCACGTATGACTATATACGAATACATGCCTACATTACATTGATGAATTGGAGCTAGTTTTGCGTCGCTCTAAGTTGTGACTGTTACATGATGAATGTCATCCAACACAAATATCCATCACTGATCCAATGCGTATGCTTTTCATATATTGAGCTTTGCTAAGTTACTTTCGATGTTCCTACTATTACAATTGCTATAAAACATCTATTGTTACTGTTACCGTTACTGTTGCTACTGTTGGGGAACGCAGTATTTCAAAAAATGTACCTACGATCACGCAAGATCTATCTAGGAGATGCATAGCAACGAGCGGGGAGAGTGTGTCTACGTACCCTCATAGACAAAAAGCGGAAGCGTTTATGTAACGCCCCATATGTAACTTTCCCAATTTGTACTCCAACTCTTGCCGTTTCCGGCATTAAGTTATATTTATTCCTCGGGTTCGGGTCTTTGTCTCCGTGTGTTGTTTTGGTTTTCGTGCATCTCATATCATGTCATCACGTGCATTGCATTTGCATACATGTTCATCTCATGCATTCGAGCATTTTCCCCGTTGTCCGTTTTGCATTCCGGCGCTTCGTTCTCCTCCGGTGGCCATTTTTAGCTTTCTTTCGTGTGTGGGGATTAAACATTTCCGGATTGGACCGAGACTTGCCATGCGGCCTTGGTTTACTACCGGTAGACCGCCTGTCAAGTTTCGGGTCATTTGGACTTCGTTTGATACTTCAACGGTTAACCGAGGGACCGAAAAGGCCTCGTGTGTGTTGTAGCCCAACACCCCTCCAATTTGGCCCAAAACCCACCAAACTCTGCTCCATCGTCTCGGTCGTTCGATCACGATCGTGTGGGCGAAAACCACACCTCATTTGGACTCTCCTAGCTCCCTCTATGCCTATTTAAACACCCCCTCGTTTTGGATCGTCCTCTACCTCGAAACCCTAAAAAAAATCCCCTCCGCTGCCGCCGGACACGTCCGGGACGGAGCCGGACGCGTCCGCCCGCCCACTGCCGCCAATCGCCAGCCGGCACCTGTCCCGCGCGGGGCCTCCTCCGCCGCCGGCCCGCGAGGCCCAAGGAGGGCCCTCCTCCACCGCCGCCTGGGCTGAGCCGCCCCAGCGCGCCGCCCGCGTCTTCCCCGTCGCCGGCCACACCCGCCGCCGCGCGCCATCTCCGGTGAGGCCGCCGCCTCGCCGCCTCCTCGCGCCGGCAGGCGCCGCCCGCGGCCACCTCGGCGTCCGTGCCCGCCGGCGCCGCTCGCCGCCCCCGGCCGCCGCATCCTCGCCGTCCGGCACCGCCTCCCCGGCTCCGGCAAGCCCGGCCGCCACCGCCCCTCGTCGCCGGCGAACTGCCTCGCCGGATCCTGCCTCGAAGTCCGCGCCCGGATCTAGATCTGGGGTTGACCCCCTCTCCCCCGAAACCCTAATTTCCAGAATTTTATGCATTCTTTGACGCATCATATCTTTGCACCTGTGGCTCTGTTTTGGGCATATGATATATCAAAATCTTCGTCTCGACGATTACATCATTTCATTCCATTGCATCATTTGCATTTGAGGTCATCTTGGTGCCCAAAATGCTGTTAGAAGGATGCATCATGAGTTAAATTGCAGATCCGTTAGCTCTACATTGACTTTTGTCATTTTTGCCATGATTATTGTGTGCATGATATGCCTGTGCCCCTTTGGGATGAATTGTTAAGCATGTTGTCTTCTTTCCAGAGGTGCCTCCCATGCATTTTTAGGATGTGTGTTTTGTCTTGTGCAAGCTTGCAAAGAGGGGTACCTGAGTTTGCTGATTTCAGGGACTTAGTGAAAATCACTAAGTCTGGGATGTTTTAGTTCATGATGCTATATGTCCAGCTTGTTTCCTAGTGATCCGTGCCTCTTTTGAGGATGATCAGTAAGAGTGGTTTGTTATGCTTGTTGTGCTTAATCCATCCATGTCTTTACTTGTTATGTTGGAGCACCCTAGGTTGACTCAATCGAGCTCAACTTTTGCATAGTTGTTAATTTGGGCAGATCGTGAACTCTTTTGCGATTTTGCCGGTGTTGTTGCTAGTGATCCATGCATGCTATGCCATTGTTCTTGCCATGTATAGCTATAATTTTGTGCCTTCTTTATGGATATATGCTTGCCTTGCCATGACTTGCACCGTAGTGTGAGCATCGAGCTCGTTTACATGCCTCCGTGAGTTATAATTTCAGCATGTCCCAGTTTTCACTAAGTCTGAAAACTGATTGTGTTTCATCGATGTTCGTGTGCTTGTTAGAGTATTTTGTGAACCCTTTTGGCCCCAGGTCATTTTGGGTGTTTTGTTAAGCTTGTTGAGTATCTCCATGCCATGCTCTTACTTGCCATGTTCAGGTTATGCTTCATGTTGTTTTGCTGCTCCGAAGAGAGCATCGTGGTCTGAAATTTCAGACTAGCGTTAATTTCGCTAAGTCTGAAATCTGTTTTGCTTATTCAGTTTTGCCATGCTTGTTTGAAGCCCTTAATGGATGAATTTGCCTATGCCTCAGTCCTGGTGATTTGTTAAGCTTCTTGAGTACATCACTGCCATGCAATTTGTTTTCATGTTTGGTGGCTGTAGCATGTTCATTTTGTTGCATTTAGGAGCCTACTTGCTGTAAATCGCAGATCGGTTCGTTTAGTAAAACGCTTGCCATTTCCAAACCGTAGCTCCGATTCCTATGATCTTTATATCGTTTTTAGGGGATTTCTTCCCCTCTATCCAGTGGCACACTTGGTTATCCAAGTTGAGGCCAGGTTCATGCATTTCCTGTCACGTCTTGCATTTTGCATCCCGCATCGCATCCCGCATAGCATATCACCTTTGCATATTATTGGTTGCCCTTGCACGTGGTTGATTGTATCCTTGTTGCTTGTTTGTGTTGTTGGGTAGAGCCGGGAGACGATTTCGCTAACGAGGAGCCTGTTGAGTTTGCTTTTGAGGATCCAGTCAACTCTGACAACTGTGCAGGCAAGATGATCATACCCTCGAAATCACTACTATCTTTGCTATGCTAGTTTGCTCGCTCTTTTGCTTTGCCAATGCTACGATGCCTACCACTTGCTTGTCAGCCTCCCAATTGCCATGATTGAGCCTCTAACCCACCTTTGTCCTAGCAAACCATTGATTGGCTATGTTACCGCTTTGCTCAGCCCCTTCTTATAGCGTTGCTAGTTGCAGGTGAAGATTGGAGCCGTTCCTTGTTGGAACACTTATTTACTTGTTGGGATATCATTATATTGCTATGCTATCTTTATTCATCTATATACTTGGTAAAGGGTGGAAGGCTCGGCCTCTCGCCTAGTGTTTTGTTCCACTCTTGCCGCCCTAGTTTCCGTCATATCGGTGTTATGTTCCCGGATTGTTGCGTCCCTCACGCAGTTGGGCTATAATGGGAACCCCTTGATAGTTCGCCTTGATTAAAGCTTTTCCAGCAATGCCCAACATTGGTTTTACCATTTGCCACCTACCCCCTTTTTTCCCTTGGGTTTCCGGAGCCCGAGGGTCATCTTTATTTTAGCCCCCCACGGGCCAGTGCTCCTCTGAGTGTTGGTCCGGAACGTCAGCCGCCGGTGGCCACCAGGGGCAACTCTGGGCTGGCCTACCAGAAGTTTAGACAATCTGAGTGTGCCCTGAGAAAGAGATATGTACAGCTCCTATCGGGATTTGTCGGCACATTCGGGCGGTGTTGCTGGACTAGTTTTGACCTGTCGAATCATCTTGTTGTACCGAGATACCGAGTCCGATCGGTTTGTCTTGGGTGGAGGTCTATTCCTTCGTTGACCTTGAGAGCTTGTTATGGGCTAAGTTGGGACCCCCCCTGCAGGGATTGATCTTCCGAAAGCTGTGCCCGCGGTTATGGGCAGATGGGAATTTGTTAATGTCCGGTTGTAGATAACTTGAACCTTAATTAATTAAAATGAATCAACTGAGTGTGTTGCCGTGACGGCCTCTTCTCGGCGGAGTCCGGGAAGTGGACACGGCGTTGGAGTTATGTTTGCGCAGGCTGCTCTCTAGATTCTCGCTCGTGCTTTGCCTCCTCTTCTCGCTCTCCTTTGCGAATAAGTTAGCCACCATATATGCTAGTCGCTTGCTGCAGCTCCACTTATACATTGCCCCTTTCCTACCTATTAAGCTTAAATAGTCTTGATCGCGAGGGTGCGAGATTGCTGAGTCCTTGTGGCTCACAGATTACTATTACACCAGATGCAGGGACAGATGATACCTCTCCGGATGGCGCGCTCGAGCTGAAGTGGGAGTACGACGAGGACTCTCAGCGTTACTATGTGTCTTTTCCTGATGATCAGTAGGGATGCCTATTCGGGGTAGATTCAGGGCCTAGTCGCTTGTTGGGGGTCTTTTCTATTTTGGCGCCGTAGTCGGGCCATGAGTGATTGTATGATGGATGTTACTTATGTACTTTGATGTGACGTGGCGAGTGTAAGCCAACTATGCTATTATTCCCCTTTATATTATATATGTACATGGGTTGTGTAATGATTCCCGACTTGCGACATTGCTTTCAATGCGGCTATGCCTCTAAGTCGTGCCTCGACACGTGGGAGATATAGCCGCATTGAGGGTGTTACAGTTTAGTAACGCGGTTGATGTAGTCAAACGTCTTCGCGATCCAACCGATCCAAGTACCGAACATACGACACCTCCGTGCTCAATACACGTTCAGCTCGATGATGTCCCCCGGGCTCTTGATCCAGTTGAGGCCGAAGGAGAGTTCTATCAGCACGACAGCGTGGTGATGGTGATGATGAAGTTACCGGCGCAGGGCTTCACCTAAGCACTACAACGATATAACCGAGGTGTGTAACTGTGGAGGGGGGCACCGCACACGGCTAAGACAAATCTTGGAGTGCCTTTGGGGTGCCCCCTGCCCACGTATATAAAGGAGGGAGGAGGAGGAGGCCGGCCTAGGAGGGGCGCGCCTATAGGGGGAGTCTAACTAGGATTCCCAATCCTAGTTGGAGTCCCCTTCCTTTTCCAAGAGGGGAGAGAGGGAAGGAGTAGGAGAGGGAGAAGGAAAGAGAGGGGGCGCCACCCCCTACCTAGAGCAATTCGGACTTGCCATGGGGGGCATGCGGCCACCCCTTGAGGCCCTTCTCTCCTTTCCCACATGGCCCATTAAGGCCCACTACTTCCCCCGCCGAATTCCCGTAACTCTCCGGTACTCTGAAAAATACCCGAATCACTCGGAACCTTTCCGATGTCCGAATATAGCCTTCCAATATATCGATCTTTACGTCTCGACCATTTCGACACTCCTCGTCATGTCTGTGATCTCATCCGGGACTCCGAACTACCTTCGGTACATAAAATCACATAACTCATAATACAAATCGTCATCAAACATTAAGCGTGCGGACCCTACGGGTTCGAGAACTATGTAGACATGACCGAGACACATCTCCGGTAAATAACCAACAACGAAACCTCGATGCTCATATTGGCTCCTACATATTCTATGAAGATCTTTATCGGTCAAACCACATAACAACATACGTTTGATGACGATTAATTCGAGAAATTAATTAAATTCTAGAAATTAATAAATTATTTTGAAAATCATTTCTTTTAATCCGTAACTCGGATTAAAATATTTTCTACATGAAAATTGCTCAGAACGACGAGGCGAATCTGGATACGCAGCCCGTTCGTCCGCCACGCATCCCTAGCATAGCAAACATGCAACTTTTCCCCTCCATTTCATCTATCCGAAAACGCAAAACACCGGGCATATTTTCCCGGATGTTTCCCCCCTTCACCGGTATCACCTCATACCGTGTTAGGGCACACCTAGCACCGCTACTTGTCATGTCATGCATCATTATGCATCTGTTTGCATTGTATTCATTGTTTCTTCCCCCTCTTCTCCCCGGTAGACTACGAGACTAACGCCGCTGCTGGTGCCCCGATCAACTACGTTGTTGACGACCCCTCTTTCTTGCCAGAGCAACCAGGCAAGCCCCCCCCCTTGATCACCAGATATCGCCTACTCTTCTCTTTACTGCTTGCATTAGAGTAGTGTAGCATGTTACTGCTTTTCGTTAATCCTATTCTGATGCATAGCCTGCCATTGTTGCTACAACTGTTGATACCTTACCTGCAATCCTAAATGCTTAGTATAGGATGCTAGTTTATCATCAGTGGCCCTACATTCTTGTCCGTCTGCCATGCTATACTATCGGGCCGTGATCACTCGGGAGGTGATCACATGTATATACTTATATACATAGTATATGATACTTGTGGTGACTAAAGTCGAGTCGGCTCGTTGAGTACCCGCAAGTGATTCCGATGTTGGGAGCTGAAGGGGCAGGTGGCTCCATCCCGGTAGTGGTGGGCCTGGGTTCCCGACGGCCCCCGACTGTTACACTGTGGCGGAGCGACAGGGCAGGTTGAGACCACCTAGGAGAGAGGTGGGCCTGGCCCTGGTCGGCGTCCGCGGTTATGTCAAAATAACATGCTTAACGAGATCGGGGTATTTGATCTGAGTCTGGCCACTGGCCTATACGCACTAACCGACTACGCGGGAACAATTATGGGCACTCAATGTCGTGGTATCAATCGAAGCCTTCGTGACGTCAGCAACTGAGCGGCGCACACCGGGTTGGACTGGAATGCCTGCTTTTGTATAAGGGAGGCTAGGTCTGCTCGCCGGCCGCGTTCGCAACGTGCAGGTGTGCAATGGGCGATGGGCCCAGACCCTGATACGTCTCCAACGTATCTATAATTTTTGATTGTTCCATGCTATATTATATCCTGTTTTGGACATTATTGGGCTTTATTATACACTTATATATTATTTTTAGGACTAACCTATTAACTGGAGGCCCAACCCAGGATTGTTGTTTTTTGCCTATTTCAGAGTTCCGCAGAAAAAGAATATCAAACCAAGTCCAAACAGAATGAAACCTTCGGGAACGTGATTTTCGGAACGAGCATGATCTAGATGACTTGGACCCTACGCCAAGACATCAACCAGGAAGGCACGATGTAGGGGGGGCGCCTACCCCCCCCCCCAGGCGTGCCCTCCACCCTTGTGGGGCCCATGTTGCTCCACCAACGTACTCCTTCCTCCTATATATACCTACGTACCCCCAAACTACCAGATATGGAGCCAAAACCCTAATTCCACCGTCGTAACTTTCTGTACATGTGAGATCCCATCTTGGGGCCTTTTCCGGAGCTCCGCCGGAGGGGACATCGATCACGGAGGGCTTATACATCAACACCATAGCCTCTCCGATGAAGTGTGAGTAGTTTACTTCATACCTTCGGGTCCATAGTTATTAGCTAGATGGCTTCTTCTCTCTTTTTGGATCTCAATACAAAGTTCTCCCCCTCTCTTGTGGAGATCTATTCGATGTAATCTTCTTTTGTGGTGTGTTTGTTGAGACCGATGAATTATGGGTTTATGATCAAGTTTATCTATGAACAATATTTGAATCTTCTCTGAATTCTTTTATGTATGATTGGTTATCTTTGCAAGTCTCTTCGAATTATCAGTTTGGTTTGTCCTACTAGATTGATCTTTCTTGCAATGGGAGAAGTGCTTAGCTTTAGGTTCAATCTTGTGGTGTCCTTTCCCAGTGACTGTAGGGGCAGCAAGGCACGTATTTTATTGTTGCCATCGAGGATAACAAGAAGGGATTTATATCATATTGCATGAGTTTATCCCTCTACATCATGTCATCTTGCTTAAAGCGTTACTCTGTTCTTTTGAACTTAATACTCTAGATGCATGCTGGATAGCGGTCGATGTGTGGAGTAATAGTAGTAGATGCAGGCAGGAGTCGGTCTACTTGTCTCGGACGTGATGCCTATATGCATGATCATACCTAGATATTCTCACAACTATGCTCAATTCTGTCAATTGCTCAATAGTAATTTGTTTACCCACCGTAATACTTATGCTCTCGAGAGAAGCCACTAGTGAAACCTATGGCCCCCGGGTCTATTTTCCATCATATTAATCTTCCGTCAACAAGCTATTTCCTTTTCCGTTTATTTTGCTTTCTTTACTTTGCATCTGTATCATAAAAATACCAAAAATATTATCTTATCATATCTATCAGATCTCACCTTCGTAAGTGACAGTGAAGGGATTGACAACCCCTTTATTGCGTTGGTTGCAAGGATTTTATTTGTTTGTGTAGGTGTGAGGGACTCGCGCATGACCTCCTACTAGATTGATACCTTGGTTCTCAAAAACCGAGGGAAATACTTACGCTACTTTGCTGCATCACCATTTCCTCTTCAAGGGAAAAGCAACGCAATGCTGAAGAGGTAGCAGACCCCTGTGCCATAGGATTTAGACCGGCGTGCTGACCTCTATGTTGTGCCTAGGTAGGGCTGCGACGTGTTGATCTTCCAAGGCCGGGCATGACCCAGGAAAGTGTGTCCAGCCAAGGGGAATCGAGCGTGTTGGGAAATGTGGTGCACCCCTACAGGGAAGTTAATCTATTCGAATAGCCGTGATCTTCGGTAACAGGACGACCTGGAGTTGTACCTTGACCTTATGACAACTAGAACCGGTTATTTAATAAAACACACCTTCCAAGTGCTAGATACAACCCGGTGATCGCTCTCCAACAGGGCGATGAGGGGAGGATCACCGGGTAGGATTATGCTATGCGATGATACTTGGTGAACTTACCATCTACTCTCTTCTCCTGCTGCAAGATGGAGGTTGCCAGAAGCGTAGTCTTCAATAGGACTAGCTATCCCCCTCTTATTCCGGCATTCTGCAGTTCAGTCCACATATGCTACCCCTTTTCCATTTGATACCAATGCATACATATGCAGTGTAGCTCCTTGCTTGCGAGTACTTTGGATGAGTACTCACGGTTGCTTTGTTCCCCCTTTTCCCCCTTTCTATACCCGATTCCTGCGACCAGACGATGGAGTCCAGGAGCCATACGCCACCGTCGACGACGACTCCTACTACACTGGAGGTGCCTACTACTACGTGCAGGCCGCTGACGATGACTAGGAGTAGTTTAGGAGGATCCCAAGAAGGAAGCCTGCGCCTCTTTCGTTCTGTATCCCAGTTTGTGCTAGCCTTCTTAAGGCAAACTTGTTTAACTTATGTCTGTACTCAGATATTGTTGCTTCCGCTGACTCGTATATGATCGATCTCTTGTATTCGAGCCCTCGAGGCCCCTGGCTTGTAATATGATGCTTGTATGACTTATTTTATTTGTAGAGTTGTGTTGTGATATCTTCCCGTGAGTCCCTGATCTTGATCGTACACGTTTGTGTGTATGATTAGTGTACGATTGAATCGGGGGTGTCACAAGTTGGCATCAGAGCCGACTGCCTGTAGGAATCCCTCTTCCACACTCCTTAGCCGAAGTCGAGTCTAGACAGGGTGGTATTAGGATCTTTTACTCCCGATCCTTACTCTGGGACTCTGAACTCTCTTCTACTCGGGTTAAACGAATTTACTAACTCTAACATTAGGATCCAGTGACCACGTTCACCCCAAAGTTGGATAAGCCCTAGTTATTCCTTAGAGTAGTATATTGATCATTATCCACGCTGTCATTTGACTCCTTTGAAACATCTTTGTTTTCAGATGGAACCCATGAGATAGGTCATGCGCCACACGACGGCCATTGGTGCCTCGGGATCACCTGCTATGTTGATTGAGACGATGACCTATCTGGGTTATCGCTGGCACCCTGAGTACACCGTCTACGAGGAGTACCAGGACTTTAACCAGGAGCAGTATCGTGCCATCGTCCACCTCTACTCTCGGGAGTATGACTCCACTATCGTGTTGCACACTGCTCATGGTGTTGGAGTGACTATCGACATGGCGGTCAACGATGCTGCTTATGCTGCTCTGACACGTCTTCATCGAGAGTATCGGGAGTTGGACACCTCCCCTTTCAGGCACATTGCTATCGCATCCGATGTTGGTGCGGAGGGATACTACACTGATCCACTGTCACCCGAGAGCCCTTCTACCATCAAAACCTGGTTCTGCATGTTGATGGGTTGGATAGAGCTAATTGAGCTCTCCGCCACGAGTTGTACACCACCCGTCAGCACCTGTACCGTGCTCTAATGCTGTTGCACCCCTCTGTCTGATCTGGTGATCTGTCGCGTTTTGTGATCTACCCTGCTAGGACCGTGATGCCCCATGGCGTCGGCTGGCCAGATGTGGGAGGCTACTCTCCCGCACTTGGTCCTCTTCTACCACCTTTGTGTCGGGTTCTGCACCAGAGTATCCGTGGACCTTAGGCTACTCATGTGGAGAACTTCCCGTTGCGTCACTACCAGCTGTCAGGCTACACCTACCTCCACAGTTCCTCTTGGGGCTGATGTAGGCTTGCTTGTTAGTGTTAGATGCATTCACCGCGAGCCTGTGTGCTGCCTATGATGTTCTTAGTCTGTGTACTAAACTCTGTGCATCGAACTCTATGCATGATCCCTTTTGCAAGATATGCCAACTATTATGTAGTATCTATCGTGTTCCTTTCATTATGCATGTTTCATCATGAATGATTCTTGTCCTTGCAATTTCTCAATGTTGAACTACCCCTGTTATATATTAGCAGGATGGTTAGACCAGGTGGTCGTGGTCGTGGTGGCCATCCCCACCACAGCGTGAGTACATGGCTGGGATGATGCAACAGTTCGAGCTAAATCGCCAGTTCATGGAGAATATTATGGCTCAGTTTCCTCGCCCCAATATGAACCAGCAGCCAGCCCAGGTGACTCTGTAGGATTTCATGCGCCTCAACCCAACCCTGTATCGCAGCTCAACTCAGCCTCTGGATGCTGATGACTGGCTCCATGACATCCCCTATGAAATGGAGTCTGCTGATGTAGCCCCTGCAAGCTATGTCACCTTTGCTTCCTTCTTCCTGAAAGGACCCGCTGCTCAATGGTGGGATAGCCACAGGCGTACTTTGCCGGTTGGAACAATCATCACCTGGCCAGACTTCCAAGCTGCTTTCTGTGCCCGCTTCATTCCTCAGGGAGTCATGGACCGGAAGAAGCGCGAGTTTTGCAACCTCACCCATGGCAACAAAATTGTGGAAGCGTATCAGCGGGAGTTTCTGGACTTGTCCCGCTATGCTGAAGAAGACATTGCAACTGATGCACGCAGACAGGAGAAGTTCCGTGATGGCCTTCAAGCTGACATCAAGCTCGCACTTCTAGTGCATGACTTTGCTGATTTCACCACCTTGGTGAACAAGGCCATCAATGTAGAAACTGGTTTGCAGGAACACCAGAGCTCTCATAGGCACAACCGTGACACAGGCTCATCTTCGGGCCCGTCCTCGCAGAAGTGTAGGATATGGATTCCCAACAACATGTACCAGCCAGCTGCACCTACTCCAAGGCAGTCCTATGCTGCATCGCGTCTGCCTCCCCCACCAACTAGGCAGCCAAGACTTCCAGCTCCACCACCCGAGCTCATGTTCCCACTCCCAATAATGGTTTGTGCTTCAGGTGTGGTCAACCAGGACACCGTGCTAGGGATTGCAACCAGAACCAGAATCAACTGGCCCTCCCTGCAGCTGGCCGTGGAAGCAACCAGCCTCGCAACAACAATGCCAGGTCTTACGGTCGTGTTCTTGCCAACCACGTTGATCTGACTGAAGTTCTAGACCAGCCTGCTACTATGATGGGTACACTCCTCGTAAATTCTTTACCAGCATCCGTTTTATTTGATACAGGAGCATCGCATTTGTTCATATTAGCTAAGTTTGCATTCATGCATGGCATTAAATACAAAGAGATGAACACTGTGATAGTGGTACACACTCCCGCGGGCCAATGTCAAACCTCTATGGTTAGTCACAACGTTCCGTTGAAATTGAAGGACTGGAATTCCTTGTCTCTCCCATCGTACTGAAGTCTTGTAGCATTGACCTCATTCTGGGAATGGATTGGTTGAAAGCGCATACTGTTTCTATAGTTTGCGCCACTAAGACCATCCATCTGCTACACCCTTTTGATGAAATAATTGCTTACCAAGCTCATATAGTTCAAAACGCCGAGGCACGTCTTTATGCCTTGAATGCATTGAACGTTGCACCACTCGAGGGCATTGAAAACATTCCTGTCATTAGTGAATTCCAAGACATCTTTCCGAAAGAACTTCCAGGGATCCCCCCTGCTAGAGCTGTTGAATTCATCATCGACTTGAAACCAGGCACCACCCCTATAGCCAAACGACCCTACAAGATGTCGCCACATGAAATCACTGAGCTTAAGGAGGAAATCGACAAATCTTTTAGCAAAGGTTTCATTCTCCCTAGTTGCTCTCCTTGGGGAGCACCTTCTCTCTTTGTTAAGAAGAAGGATGGGACAAACCGATTGGTCCAAGATTATCGACCTATTAACCAAGCCACTATTCAAAACAAATATCCCCTCCCTCGGATCAATGATCTTTATGATCAACTGACTGGTTCATCAGTGTTCTCCAAACTCTACTCGAGGCTGGGTTACCACCAGATCCATGTTCGTGAAGAGGATATCCCAAAGACCGCCTTCGTGACTCGGTATGGATCATACGAGTACACCGTCATGTCATTCGGCTTAACGAATGTTCCCGCCGCCTTCTCTCGTCTGATGAACTATATATTCATGGATTACCTCGACAAGTTCGCCGTGGTTTATTGGGATGATATCCTTGTATTTTCCAAGAACAAGGAGGAACATGATGAACATCTTCGTCTTGTGCTGGAAAAGTTACGGGAGTATCAATTGTATGCTAAGTATTCCAGGTGTGAATTCTGGCTCCCCGAAGTAACCTATCTTGGGCATGTCATCTCCAAGGATGGTATTGCCGTCAACCCTGAACGAGTTCAGGCTATTCTCGATTGGACTCCTCCGAAGAATGTCAAGCAAGTCCGGAGTTTTCTCGGTCTCGCCAGCTATTGCCGTCGATTCGTCCAGAAGTTCTCCAAGATCGCTAGGCCTCTGACTAACCTGTTGCATAAGGGCGTCAAGCTCCAATGGATAGACAAATATCAGGAAGGTTTCCAGGCACTCAAAGACAGGTTCACTTCTGCCCCAGTGCTTGCTCCACCCGATACTAAGAAGGACTTCGTCATTTACCGCGACGCTTCCCGTCAAGGATTAGGCTGTGTCCTAATGCAAGAGCGCAGAGTGATTTCTTATGCCTCTCGTCAACTACGCCCTCACGAAGAAAACTACCCAGTTCATGACCTCAAGCTTGCTGCCGTCATTTATGCTCTGAAGCAGTGACGACATTACCTTCTCGGTAATCGTTGCGAGATCTTCACCGACCACCAAAGTCTGAAGTATCGGTTTACTCAACCAGACTTGAACCTCCGTCAGCAGAGATGGATGGAGACTATTGCAGACTTTGACATGGGTATATCCTATACCCCGGGCAAGGCTAATGTAATGGCTGATGCCTTGAGCCGCAAGTCGTACTGCAACCACCTCTAGGTTCTAAAGTTCAGCCCTCGCTTGTTGAAGAATTCAGAAAGCTGAACCTTCATATTGTCCCCCTCTGGAGCACTCGCTCCCCTCCCCCCGAGTTCCAAAAGATGAATCTTCGTGTTGTTACTAAGGGTTCTCTAAATACCCTGGCTATCGTACTAGATCTCGTAGATGGTACAAAGACTATTCAAGGTTATGACTCTGAAGTCCAGAAGATTAAACGCCATCTCGCAGAAGGAAAGCCCTCATTCTTCACTATCGCCGATGATGGCGCCCTGTACTTCAAAGGCCGCCTAGTGGTACCATGTTCGAGGAAAAACCTAGATCAGACTAAAAAGGTTATGAAAGAAGCTCATGATACTCCTCTGTCCATCCATCTTGGTAGTACAAAGATGTACCAATACATCCGTCAGAGATTCTGGTGGTCTAATATGAAGCAAGACATTGCTCGATATGTTGCTGAGTGTGACATTTGCCGTCGTATCAAAGCTGAACATCAAAGGCCTGCTGGAACTCTACAACCTATCACTATTCCTGAATGGAAATGGGACCATGTTGAAATGGACTTCGTCACTGGGTTTCCCAAATCACAGAAAGGTAATGATGCTATTCTTGTCGTCATTGACCGGCTTTCTAAAGTTGCACATTTTCTGGCGGTCAAAGAAACAATCACTGTTAGTCAGCTTGCAACTCTCTACATGTCCAGAATTGTTTCACTTCACGGTATTCCACTGGTTATCAGTTTAGACCATGGCGGCTTGTTCACTTCAAGATTCTAGGCTAGTTTCCAAGAAGCTATGGGAACTCATCTGTCATTCAGTACTGCGTTTCATCCTCGGTCGCAAGGACAAGTTGAACGTGTCAACTAAGTTCTCGAGGACATGCTTCGAGCTTGTGTAATTTACTTCGGCAAGAAATGGGAGGAATCTCTTCCGTATGCCGAGTTCTCTTAAAATAATAGCTATCAAGCTAGTCTGAAGTTGTCCCCCTTTGAAGTGTTATATGGACGAAAGTGTTGGACCCCTCTGAACTGGTCAGAAACTGGGGAACGTCCACTCTTCGGTCTGGATATTATCCAACAGGCCAAAGAACAAGTCTGCATTATTCGTGAGAATCTCAAGACTGCTCAGTCACGTCAGAAGAGTCAGTATGACCGTCATCACAAAGACATGGTCTATCAACCCGGCGAAAAGGATTATCTTCGAGTTACACCAATGAAGGGTGCTCACCGCTTCGGGATCAAGGGCAAGATAGCTCCTCGCTATATTGGCCCATTCACTATTCTCGAAAGGCGTGGAAAAGTGGCATATCAACTGGAGCTTCTGTCCAACCTTTCTCAGGTTCACAATGTGTTCCACGTGTCACAGCTCCGCCGTTGCTTCAAGGATCCAATCTGAGCAGTGGATCATGAAGTGCTCAAATTGCAATAGGACCTCTCCTATAAAGAGTATCCGGTCCGCATTCTCGACCAAGCTGAACGCCGCACACGTCAGAAGGCGATGAAATTCCTCAAGGTTCAATGGTCGCATCACTCAGAAGATGAAGCCACTTGGAAACGCGAGGATCGCCTGCGTGATGAATACCCCGCACTGTTTCCTTCTACCTCCTAAATCTCGGGACGACATTTCTTGTAGTGGAGGAGTTTTTTAACGCCCGGGTAATCATGCTACAGTAATCCCACGTTAACGTTGCCACATCACCCCAATGACTATGGCCCTGAGCTTATCTGTCAGTTCTTTGCCTCGGTTTACTTTCACCCCGGGATGAGCGGAGGATGACCTGGATGACGAATGGTCATCAGTTGTCTGCAACCTGGAAGGAGTTCATGGATCTGCTACACGTTCCTGATGACAGGCTCCACACCCCCGTTGGTGTTCGCCCCCGCGCCAATTCTAAGTCTGCTAACAAGAACAAGCTTTAGTCATTCTATGTTGAGAAGGTGCTTCCCAGTGGAAACTCGACTTGGGTGTTGAACTCTTTTCTGGATATCATGCATCGCATCTTCCGCAACACTCTGTTCCCTCACATTGGTGACAAGGACAAGGTTCATTCCTATCTGGTGGACATGATGCTCCTGTGCGAGGAGGCTCGTACGTCTCAGACTCAACCACTTGATGTCTCACACATCATGTGGTGTGAGCTATGGTTTGTGGTGTACACTCTCAAGGTACCTATCTATGGACCATACCTATTTTTGTTGATCTCCACGACTTGGGAGAAGTTGTACCCTGGTGATGAGTTCCTTGCTCCAGACTGGATTCGCCATGAGTCCATCAGTCTCCGCGTCAAGCCCAACTGAGCCAACACTACTACTCGTGCTGAGGCGTCTGCTGCTAGGAGGGCTGTTGGCGAGGAGGAGGCTGGTGCAGAGGATGTTGCTGAGGACCGTGCTGCTAGGTCTTCCCAACCTTCCTGTGAGCCGTCGTGGGCCAAGAAGTTGAAAGACAAGATGAAGACTCTTTTCTGCATGCAAGCAAAGGGGCAGTACAGGACTCACGTGGCATCCAAGGAGAGTCGCCGCCGCGACAAGAAGGTTATGAGGCTCTTTGGAGAGGATGTCTCTGGCGGTTCTGAGGATGCCATCACGCCAGAGGCTGCATGGATGGCGAAGCAAGGTTTCAAGTGGACTAGTTCTGAGGAGGACATCGAGGAGACCGTCCCCGCCGCCGAGTCTGATGAGGAGCACGAGGAGCATTGGGATGATTTCTCTGCCTGAGCCACCCCTTGTGTGTAGGTGTCCTCTCTGCCTTTTTGGTGTCTCGATGCCAAAGGGGGAGAGAGTGTAGGGATTTGCGTGCTTGCGAGTCGTGTCGTGTTTGGTGTTTGCTTTGTCGTTTGGACCTCGTTTGCTTTGTTTTGGTTTGCGCCTTTGAGACTTATCCTTCATATGGTGTAAGACATATGCCCTCTATTCTATCTTGGTGAGCTTATGGTTGTGCTACTTATGTTATGCTCGTATTTGCTATCTTGTCTAGTGTTAGCCTTACTTTTACAAGATATGCCTTGTCTCTATAATATAGGGGAGCTTTGATCCCAATGTGTGCCATGCAGTCCAAAGCACACATCTAGTTGGCACACATCTAGGGGGAGCCCGTCTATATTCTAGAGAGGAGGGGTTTGCGTTTGCTTAATATTATTTCCCTTGTGCAAATTCCGTATTCTCATCAATCCACCAAAAAGGGGGAGAATGTAAGGGCATATTTATCCCCAAGGTGTTTTGGTGATTGATGACAATGCGTTTGCGGACTAATCGTGTGTCTTGAGTTTCCTAGACGTTTCTTCGCTAAGCACAAGACGGTTTGGTGTCCCTCGAAGACTATTGAAGATGGCGTTTTTCTACATTTCTTTTTGGTGGATTTGAATCGTAGGAAAGCCGTACTATTAAGAGGGGGTCTGCGTCGGAAAGGTTCGGGTGGAATCATCACGTACACGTTTCTTCCTTGTCCCCTCCTTTCCCCTGCACTTTGGAGCATCCTCCGTTTATCCTCTTTATCTTGTTCTGGCTGCTATTGTTGGCTTGTGGTAGTACTACTCCCTGGTGAGCGGTAGTACCGTAGGCACAGGCGGTAGTACCGCAGGTGCCAACGGTAGTACCGCTCCTCTGGAGCCGTAGTACCATGACCCCCAGGCCAAGGACTGCTCCTTCGCGGTAGTAGGGGCGGATGTAATTTTTTACATCCGTGCTACCGTGGTAGTACCGCATCCCTTGCGTGGTAGTACCGTGCGCGGCCTGGCTCAGCTGCCTGGCGGTAGTACCGCTCCTCTGCGGTAGTACTGTGTTGGATTTTGCTTCGTTCGTTTTCCAGCGGAAGTAGGCACGGATGTTCTTTTATCCGCGCTCTTCCCAAGCTAGGGGTTTCCTGCCTTGCGGTAGTACCGCAAGGGGGAGCAGTAGTACTGCGCCTGCGGAAGTACTGTCCTCAGCCCATGTGCTTTAGGTCTGCCCTAGCTACTGCTGCTGCTGCGGTAGTACCACAGCTCCTCTCGGTAGTACAGCGTGACGTCGCGGTAGTACCGCTGGTCTGGAGCGGTCGTACGGCTGGTCGCGGGCTGGTAGGTGGATAACGGTTGGATTTTCTTCCTTAGCTATAAAAGGGGTGTCTTCCTCCTCTTGTTGACTACCTCTTCCAACCCCAAGCTCCATTGTTGCTCTCAAGCTCCATTTTCGCCCGATCTCACTCCCTAGCCAATCAAACTTGTTGATTTGCTTGGGAGTGGTTGAGAAGGCCCCGATCTACACTTCCACCAAGATAAATTTGATTCCCCCCACTAATCCCTTGCAGATCTTGTTACTCTTGGGTGTTTGAGCACCCTAGACGGTTGAGGTCAGCGCGGAGCCATAGTCCATTGTGGTGAAGCTTCGTGGTGTTGTTGGGAGCCTCCAATTGAGTTGTGGAGATTGCCCCAACCTTGTTTGTAAAGGTTCGGTCACCGCCTCCAAGGGCAGCAATAGTGGAATCACGGCATCTCACATTGTGTGAGGGCGTGAGGAGAATACGGTGGCCTAGTGGCTTCTTGGGGAGCATTGTGCCTCCACACCGCTCCAACGGAGACGTACTTCCCCTCAAAGGGAAGGAACTTCGGTAACACATCCTCGTCTCCACCGGCTCCACTCTTGGTTATCTCATGCCTTTACTTGTGCAAGCTTATTCGTGATATATCTCTTGCTTGCTTGTGTTCCTATCTTTGTTGCATCATATAGGTTGCTCACCTAGTTGCATATCTAGACAACCTACTTTGATGTAAAGTTTAAATTGTTAAAGAAAAGCTAAAAATTGTTAGTTGCCTATTCACCCCCCTATAGTCAACCATATCGATCCTTTCAATTGGTATCAGAGCCTCGTATCTTTATTAAGGACTTTTTCGTCCGAAGAGTATGGTTGATACCGTAGACGGTGTGGAGGAACACTTCGGTGTGAATCTGATCTCGTCTACGGGCGATGGGGGAACCTCGCTCTCTCGTGAGGAGTTCAATGTGGCCTTGGAGACATTGAAAACCGCCATGACGACCGAGGTTGAAAGCATGTTTACTAAATTCCTTGAAGGGCTTAAACTATCCACCGCACCATTGAAAGTGGGTGATCCCACTGACAAGGTGACGAATGCTATCTCCGACAAGGGGGAAGCTAGTAGTGAAAAGGCTCCTTCTTCTAGTGGTAAAAATGGCACCGACATCTTTGCTCATGGAGAACCACCACTTGTTTATGGTGGACCGGTTCCTTCCACTCATTTGAATCATGCCGGTCCTCCCCCTAAGATTGTGAAAAATGAGGACTTTGATTCTTGGGTTTACCGCTTTAGGCGTCATTTAAATCATGTGAACACTAATCTTTGGAGAATCATTGAAGAAGGTTTCCATCCGCATGACCCAAGCAACTTCACTCCTCGAGAAGCCACGGATAATCAATTCAATGAGAATGTTCTCTTCATCATTCAAGATGCAATTCCACCCGAAGATCTACCTCATCTTCGGCCCTTCGCCTTGGCCAAAGACGCATGGCTTTGTGTTGTCTCGCTCTACCGGGGAAGCGCAAGCATTCAACGCTCCAACTATGAAGTGGTGCAAGATGAAGCCGATGAGTTTGCAATGAAAGAAGATGAAGAACCTCGTGAGCTTTATCGGAGAGTAACCAAACTCGCGGTCTCACTCCGAGATCATGGGAGCAAGGACACGGATGACAATTGGATCAAGCACAAATTCCTCAAGGCAATGATGCCTTACCACAAGGCCATGTCCTCTGTCATTCGTCAAAGGCCGGACTTTCACACTTTGACCTCAAGCGAAGTGTTGGATGAGTTTATGGCTATGAACATCTTGGACAAGACCGCTGACAATGCGGTGCTTCGTTCTCAAAGGGCAAAGAAGCCCAACCTTGCATTGAAGGCCAAGGTTTGCGTTGAAGAAGAAGAAGAGGAAGAAGAGGAAAGCAACCCCGAAGATACAAAGTATGCATATCATGAACACATGGCACTTGCTTCAAGGCAATTTTGGAGTAAGAAAAACTCAAGGCCAAACTTTAACAAAAACAACTCAAGTGGCACGAAGAGCAAGCAACGTGTAAGGACTTGCTACAATTGTGGCAATGTGAGTCATTTTGTTGCGGAGTGCCTGTATGAGAAGAGGGAAGACAATGGTGGCAAGCTCATCCGAAAGGACAAGGCCAAGTCGTTCCCCAACAAGAGCAATTTCACCAAGAAGACTCCTCCCAAGGCATTGGTGGTACAAGAAGAGTATAATGAGGATGATGACGATGATGAATATGGTGAGTCAGTTGCCATGGCCTCCATTGCCATTGCAACGACTCCACGGGTGTCTCTCTTCGACTCACCCAATGAGAGCACCACCGCCAAGTGCCTCATGGCTAAAGCCACCAACAAGGTAACCCCCAACATCAAAACTACCATCATTAATCATCCTTCTTCGACGGATAGCATTGATGAACATGAGGGAGCTAATGTGGAGGTGAATGAGTTTGAGGCCTTTATGGGTAAACTCAAGGGTAAATCCAAGAAGCACTTTGTTGCTCTCTTGGAACAACTTGGTGAAGCCAATGACATGATCGAGGCTCACGAAGATACCATCTCTAAGATGGAAGGGCATAGTCGTGACTATGCCGATGAGATTTCGGATCTTTCCAATGCTCTTGAGGAAGAGCTTTCTCTTTGTTTGGCTCTTGAGGAGTCTCACAACGATGATCATGCTAAATTAAAGAAAGATCTTGATCATGCGCTTGTTGTTTCTCGTGTGCTAAACTCCGAGAAGGCAAAGCTTGGGGTTGATCTTGCTAGACTCAAAGAGGAGTTTGACATTCTCTACAAGGCTCACAAAGTCTTGAAGGGTGTTCATGCTACCCTCAAGGAGTCTCATGATCAACTCCAAGTGAAGCTAACCAAGGAGAAAGCCACATTTCCTCGTATGCTATTAATTGATAATGCAAATGCTACTAACCCTTGTTGTGAGCATGTGCATCTTATTGAGGAGAATGTTAAGTTGAA
Organism: Triticum monococcum; assembly: GCA_034509565.1. Classification (NCBI taxonomy): domain Eukaryota; kingdom Viridiplantae; phylum Streptophyta; class Magnoliopsida; order Poales; family Poaceae; genus Triticum; species Triticum monococcum. The sequence continues at coordinate 531,978,167 of CM067841.1, read as the reverse complement.
GGAGCAACTTGAGAAAGGCCTTGTGTCATGCATACAAGGGGAGAAGAACCTAAACGACCTTTTGAGAAATCAAAAGGAAGTTGTGGCCAAGGAGGGGATTGGGTTCGCACCCAACCCCAAGAACTAGAAGAAGGATAACAAGACCAAACAACCTCCTCCTCTCAAGCAAACTTTTGTGAAGGAGGGAGAGAGTGCTTCCAAGGAGAAGAAGAACAAAGCAAAGGGTGGCGGTGTCAAAAAGGGCAATGCCACCCCTCCCAACAAAGCCGGCGACTTTAATCCTTCTTATGTGTTATGTCGTGCTAGTGATGGGCATGTCTATGCCAAATTTGTTGGTTCTCCTCATGAGTACATTGAATGGTCTATTTGGGTTCCTAAGACCCTTGTTACTAACATCAAAGGACCCATTACAAAATGGGTACCTAAAACCAAGCATTGATCTCTTGTAGGTGTTTGCTTCCGATGGGGGATCATGGTTGCTTGATAGGGGAGCTACAAATCATATGACCGGAAGCAAGGACTTGGTGGTGGATGTGCACAAGATTCCATCTATGCCCACCAATGTCGAGTGGGGTGACGCCTCATCTTCTAAGGTATTGGGACTTGGCAAGGTTGTCATCTCTCATGATCTCACGATCGAGAAGGTCATGCTTGTTGAGTCCCTTGCATACAATTTACTTTCCATTCGTCAACTTGCAATCATGGGATTTGCCACTTTCTTTGATATTGACACCGTGTCCCTCTTGTGGAGCAGAACTCTTAAAGTAGCCTTTGTTGGGCATGTCGAGAACGGTCCATATGTGATTAACTTTTCGGAGCGACCCACTAAGACCGCGACATGCCAAATGGCTAAAGTTGATGTGGGATGGCTTTGGCATCGCCATTTAGCCCATGTCAATATGAGATCTTTGCAAAGTCTTCTCAAGGGGGACCATGTCCATGGACTAAAGAATGTTAGTTTTGCTAAAGATCGTGCTTGCAGTTCTTGTATCGAAGGAAAGCTACATGAGAAGGCTCACCCTCCCACGACTATCATTTACTCAAAGAGGCCTTTGGAGCTCCTTCACTTGGATCTCTTTGGGCCTCCATCCTTTGATAGTCTTGGGGGTAGGAAGTATTGTTTGGTGATTGTGGATGACTACTCAAGATATACTTGGGTGTATTTCTTCAAGAGGAAGAGCGAGACCCAACAAACCGTCATTGACTTTGCAAATGAAGCACAACGTCAACACAATGCAAAGATCTTGACAATAAGAAGTGAAAATGGCACCGAGTTCAAGAACTACACCTTGGATGAGTTTCTTAGCGATGAAGGGATCAAGCATCAATATTCCACACCCTACACCCCACAACAAAACGGTGTTGCGGAGAGGAAGAACCGGACGTTGATGGATGCGGCAAGGACCATGATGGCGGAGTTCAAGTCTCCGTACAACTTTTGGGCCGAAGCCATCAACACCGCGTGTCATGCATCCAATCGGCTCTACCTCTGCAAGGGCTTGAACAAGACTCCATATGAGATACTCACCGGTAACAAGCCCAACCTCAAGTACTTTCGGGTGTTCGGGTGTAAGTGTTTCATTCTCAAGAAAGGTGTTCGGTTGTCTAAATTTGAGGCTAGAGCTTATGAGGGCATATTTGTTGGTTATGCTACAAACTCTCATGCTTACCGTGTCCTCAATAAATCCACGGGACTTATTGAGGAGACGTGTAACGTGGAGTTTGATGAGAATAACGGCTCCCAAGTGGAGCAAAGTGGCACTTGTGATGTAGGTGATGAAATTCCTCCTCAAGCCATAAGAAGAATGGGTGTTGGTTTTATCCTACCCATTGAGGAACCCCTTGTGGCCGAAGGAGAAGGACAATGCTCCACTCAAGTGGAGCCATCACTAACCCAAGACCCACACGCTTCCGAAGAACAAAGTGAAGGCCCTCATCCTCATGAACAAGACCAAGGGCAAGATCATGCTCAAGATGGTGTTGACACACCAAGTGATGCCCAAGGTCAAGTTCTCTCCTCCGAGCAAGTTCAAGATCAAGAACAAGCTCAAGACGTCGCTCAAGATGATCAAGTGACCGCTCCTCAACTCACCACCGAGGAGGAATTGGAGCATCGTGCCGCCAAGATTGCTTCCAAGCTCTCCACTAAGGGTCATCTCATGAATAATGTACTTGGAAGCATTCAAAAGGGGGTAAGCACTCATAGACAATTGGCAAACTATTGTGAACATCATGCATTTGTATCTTGTGTTGAACCCCAAAAGGTATATGAAGCACTCGAAGATCCGGATTGGCTTAATGCCATGCATGAAGAACTCAACAACTTCGAGTACAACAAGGTGTGGAGATTGGTGCCAAGGCCAACGGAGAACCACAATGTCATTGGAACCAAGTGTATATTCAAGAACAAGCAAGATGCTCATGGGACAATCATTCGCAACAAGGCAAGATTGGTGGAACAAGGCTACACCCAAGTCAAGGGCATCGACTACGGTGAAACCTTTGCTCCCGTTGCTCGCCTTGAATCCATTCGTTTGTTGATTGCTTATGCTTCTCATCACAACTTTAAGTTGCAACAAATGGATGTGAAGAGTGCTTTTCTTAATGGTCCCATTAATGAGTGGGTCTATGTCAAGCAACCCCCCGGGTTCGAGGATCCCTATTTTCCCGATCATGTGTATCAACTCGATAAGGCACTCTATGGGCTCAAACAAGCCCCACGTGCGTGGTATGACCACCTTACCGAGTTGTTACAAGATCGTGGGTTTGAAGTTGGGCTAATCGACCCCACTCTTTTTACTAAGAAGGTCAAAGGGGAGTTGTTTGTATGCCAACTATTTGTTGATGACATTATCTTTGGTTCCCCTAACAAAGCTTTCAATGAGGAATTCGCCGCTCTTATGACCTCAAAGTTCAAGATGTCTTCCATGGGAGAGTTGAAGTTCTTTCTAGGGTTTGAAGTGAAGCAAACAAGAGAAGGAACCTTCATCAACCAAGCCAAATACACTCAAGACATGCTCAAGAGATTCAAGCTAAGTGATGTCAAGCCGGCTTCCACTCCAATGCCCACCAAGTGCCAACTTGACATAGATCCCAATGGTAAAGCGGTGGATCAAAAGGTATATCGCTCCATGATTGGATCCTTGCTTTATCTTTGTGCATCTAGACCGGATATCATGTTGAGTGTGGGAATTTGTGCACGGTTTCAAGCCGCACCTAAGGAAAGTCACTATGTGGCCGTTAAGCGAATCTTTAGATATTTGGCTCATACCCCAAACTTTGGCTTATGGTACCCAAGAGGAGCAAACTTCAAGCTTGTAGGGTATTCGGACTCCGATTGGGTGGGAGACAAAGTGGATAGGAATTCCACTTCCGGAGGGTGCCAATTCCTTGGTTGCTCTTTGGTAAGTTGGTCTTCCAAAAAGAAAAGATGTGTATCTCTCTCGTCCACCGAAGCGTAGTATGTAGCGACCGGTAGTTGTTGTGCACAACTCTTATGGATGAGGCAAACTTTAAAGGATTACTGTGTCATTTGTGACAAAGTGCCTTTTTGGTGTGACAATGAAAGTGCCATCAAGATTTCTCTCAACCCGGTGCAACACTTCAAGACGAAGCATATTGAGATTCGGTATCACTTCATTCGGGATCACATTAGGCGAGGGGAGATCGAGCTCAACTACGTCAACACTCATGATAACCTTGCAGATATTTTCACGAAGCCGTTGGATGAAGCAAGATTTCGCGATTTAAGGCATGAGCTAAATATCATTGATTCGAGCAATGTTGCTTGAACCCTTGGACACCCCACCATACTCAACTTGTTGTCTTGTTTAGATGTAGGCATGGACATAGGGGGAGGATTGTTCTCTCAATGAACTCTCCCTCCCCCCATTATGCATAAATTGATCAAATCTTTCACATTAGCCATGTTTGATGGTACTTGTGCTTCAAAGACGAGTTTTGGTCATGGGCCCAAGGATAATTCTTCATGGTACCATACCAATTGACTCAAACATAGGTGGCTCCGGACACCGCCCTATCTTTGGAGAGGTTATGTCTCGTGGTCGTCTCTTGTTGTCGGTTTGCCCCCTTCTTCTCCTCGTGTTTGAGTTTGTTGTGTGGTGTCTTATTTGTTTGAAGTTTCCTTGCAAATACCTCTCTCTTTCTCTTGTTGGGAATGTGCTTCTTCTTGAGCTCACGGTACTACTGCGGCCTACCATGGTACTACCGTGCGTGAAGAGTACAGTACTACCGGCCCAGCGTGGTACTATCGCCTGGGGGAGCGGTACTACCGCTTCGGTGCGGTTCTTCCGCCCAAGCGGTACTACCGCGCTGTCAGAGGTGCGTGGGGATAAGGACGGGAACGGGGGGTTCTAACTTCCCCATACCCATTCATTAGTTTCCCCACTTCGTTTCTCTCTCCCTCGCTCAAGAACGGGGTTGGAGTCCCTCGCCGGATATCCGTCTCCGGCTACTCTCTTTGGATTCCGACCAGTGGGATCGTTCCCCACCACTTCCTCTTGCCATGGACCAAGGTTTTTCCCCAAATCCCTCTCTTTCTTGTTGGTTCTCTTGTCTCTAGGTTTTTGGGGAGACGCATGTGTTCTTGAGATTTTAGACCAAATCTTTGCAAGAGAAGGTTGTAGGAGAGTAGTGTTGCGTAGACATTTTACTTGATATATTGTCCCGTGGTAGATGTGATCAACCGTAGTTCTGCCGTGGTTTCGCGCGTCTTCTCAGATTCAAAAGTAGGCTCGGATCTGACGCGGTGCAGTACTACCGTGCCTCTGATGCGGTACTACCGCTTGTGCGGTACTACCATGCATTCGGTGCGGTACTACCGCATGTTCTATGGCACTAAGGTCTTACTACCGCTCCAAGCCACGGTACTACCATATCCTCACACGGTACTACCGCGACTAGGAGCGGTACTAAAATTTTAGTACCGCATGACCAGGCGGCACTACCGTTGTTGTCCCATCTTCCTTGTGGCATTTATCCCGTATGATTTCTACCTTTTCCCCTTTCTTTGCCGTGGTCTTTGCATTGATTCTTCTCGCTCTTTGTGTGTGCTTTCTCTTGTGTCTTAGGTGGTGGCTCTTGCCGTTCCAATCCCAGTCGTGACACTGGCTCCAAGCGACTGCGCAATCCTCAAGATGAAGCACCAGAGGGCTCCAGTGCCCCCAAGCGCAATGTCAAGACCACTGCCAGCAAGCAAAAGGAACCTGCTAAGGGCATGGACGAGATTCCCCTCAATGAGTACGTCGAACGCCAGAAGATCAACCCTTATGTGAATGCTCATGCTATCCTCAGAGGCACTGAGTTGTTTTGGACCAAGCAGCAGACTCTCATTTATCTGGATGTGATCAAGAACAAGCAAAATACCTACATGGATGTCAAGTGGATAGACATGAAGCACATGAGGAAGGACAATTTTTGTGAGTATTTTGGAGAAGCTCTGGATTTGGTGGAGCAGTTCGGTATTGAGCCTGTGATCTCCTTCCACCTTGACTATGACCCTGAGCTTATCTGTCAGTTCTTTGCCTCAGTTTACTTTCACCCCGGGGATGAGCGGAGGATGACCTGGATGACGAATGGCCGTTAGTTGTCTGCTACCTGGAAGGAGTTCATGGATCTGCTCCACGTTCCTGATGACGGGCTCCACACCCCCGTTGGTGTTCGCCCCCACGCCAATTCCGAGTCTGCTAACAAGAACAAGCTTCAGATGTTCTATGTTGAGAAGGTGCTTCCCAGTGGCAAGTCGACTTGGGTGCTGAACTCTTTTCTGGATATCATGCATCGCATCTTCCGCAACACTCTGTTCCCTCGCATTGGTGACAAGGACAAGGTTCATTCCTATCTGGTGGACATGATGCTCCTGTGCGAGGAGGCTCGTACGTCTCAGACTCAGCCACTTGATGTCTCACACATCATGTGGTGTGAGCTACGGTTTGTAGTGTACACTCGCAAGGTACCTATCTATGGACCATACCTGTTTTTGTTGATCTCCACGACTTGGGAGAAGTTGTACCCTGGTGATGAGTTCCTTGCTCCAGACTGGATTCGGCATGAGTCCATCAGTCTCCGCGTCAAGCCCAACTGAGCCAACACTACTACTCGTGTTGAGGCGTCTGCTGCTAGGAGGGTTGTTGGCGAGGAGGAGGCTGGTGCAGAGGATGTTGCTGAGGACCGTGCTGCTAGGTCTTCCCAACCTTCCTCTGAGCCATCGTGGGCCAAGAAGTTGAAGGACAAGATGAAGACTCTTTTCTGCATGCAAGCAAAGGGGCACTACAGGACTCACGTGGCATCCAAGGAGAGTCGCCGCCGCGACAAGAAGGTTATGAGGCTCTTTGGAGAGGATGTCTTTGGCGGTTCTAAGGATGCCATCACGCCATAGGCTTCATGGATGGCAAAGCAAGGTTTCAAGTGGACTAGTTCTGAGGAGGACATCGAGGAGACCGTCCCCGCCGCCGAGTCTGACGAGGAGCACGAGGAGCATTGGGATGATTTCTCTACCTAAGCGACCCCTTGTGTGTAGGTGTCCTCTCTGCCTTTTTGGCGTCTCGATGCCAAAGGGGGAGAGAGTGTAGGGATTTGCGTGCTTGCGAGTCGTATCATGGTGCTTTGTTTTGGTTTGCGCCTTTGAGACTTATCCTTCATATGGTGTAAGACATATGCCCTCTATTCTATCTTAGTGAGCTTATGGTTGTGCTACTTATGTTATGCTCGTATTTGCTATCTTGTCTAGGGTTAGCCTTACTTTTGCAAGATATGCCTTGTCTCTATAATATAGGGGGAGCTTTGATCCCAATGTGTGCCGTGCAGTCCAAAGCACCCATCTAGTTGGCACATGTAGGATCGAAAGTATGTTTAGAGGGGGGTTGATTAGACTACTTGACCCAATAAAAACTTAACCTTTTCCCAATTTTAGTTCTTGGCAGATTTTATCTATTTTAGGACAAGTCAAGCAATCATCACACAATTCAAGCAAGCATGCAAAGAGTATATTGGCAGCGGAAAGTAAAGCATGCAACTTGCAAGAATGTAAAGGGAAGGGTTTGGAGAATTCAAACGCAATTGGAGACACGGATGTTTTCCCGTGGTTCAGATAGGTGGTGCTATCCTACATCCACGTTGATGGAGACTTCAACCCACGAAGGGTAACGGTTGCGCGAGTCCACGGAGGGCTCCACCCACGAAGAGTCCATGAAGTAGCAACCTTGTCTATCCCACCATGGCCATCGCCCACGAAGGACTTGCCTCACTAGCGGTAGATCTTCATGAAGTAGGCGATCTCCTTGCCCTTACAAACTCCTTGGTTCAACTCCACAATCTTGTCGGAGGCTCCCAAGTGACACCTAGCCAATCTAGGAGACACCACTCTCCAAGAAGTAACAAATGGTGTGTTGATGATGAACTCCTTGCTCTTGTGCTTCAAATGATAGTCTCCCCAACCCTCAACTCTCTCTCATAGGATTTGGATCTGGTGGAAAGAAGATTTGAGTGGAAAGCAACTTGGGGAAGGCTAGAGATCAAGATTCATATGGTAGGAATGGAATATCTTGGTCTCAATACAGGAGTAGGTGGTTCTCTCTCAGAACATATGAGTTGGAATTGTGTATGTGTTCTGATGGCTCTCTCCACGAATGAAGAGGAGGTGGAGGGGTATATATAGCCTCCACACAAAATCCAACTGTTACACACAGTTTTCCAATCTCGGTGGGACCGAATCAACAAACTCGGTCGGACCGAAAAGGTAAACCTAGTGACCATTAGAGATTTTCGGTGGGACTGACATGCAACTCGGTAGGACCGATTCTGTTAGGGTTTGGGCATAACGTAATCTCGGTGAGACCGATTACACAAACTCGGTGAGACCGATTTTGGTAATTAGCTAACCAGAGAGTTGGTCAGGCAAACTCGGTGGGACCAATTTGCTCTTTTGGTGGGACCGAAAAGTTACAAAAGGGAAACACAGAGTTTACATTGCAATCTCGGTGGGACCGATTCGCTCTTTCGGTGAGACGGAAAAGTTACGAAAGGGAAATAGAGAGTTTGCAATCCCATCTCGGTGAGACCGAGATCCCTATCGGTAGGACCGAATTGCTAGGGTTTGGCAGTGGCTTATGACAAGTGAAACTCGGTGGCGCTGGATAGAAAGAATCGGTATGACTGAGTTTGGCTTAGGGTTTAGGTCATTTGTGGATATGGGAAAGTGGTTGAGGATTTTGGAGCATATCACTAAGCACATGAAGCAAGAGGCTCATTAAGCAACACCTCATCCCTCCTTGATAGTATTGGCTTTTCCTAAAGACTCAATGTGATCTTGGATCACTAAAATATAAAATGAAGAGTCTTGAGCTTTTGAGCTTGCGCCAATCCTTTGTCCTTAGCATTTTGAGGGTCCCATTTTCATATCCATGCCATGCCAATCATTGAGCTTTCCTGAAATAATCATCTTGGAATAGCATTAGCTCAATGAGCTATATGTTGTTATGAATTACCAAAACCACCTAGGGATTGTTGCACTTTCAATCTCCCCCTTTTTGGTAATTGATGACAACATATAGATCAAAGCTTCGACAAATGACAATAAGCATGAAATATATCGTTGCTTTGAGAAGTATGTGATAAGTAAGAGCTCCCCCTAAATTTGTGCATATTTAAAATTTGCTTTGGACTGCAAATGCACAAAGAGTTAGAGTCATGGGTTACTCTTCCATGTCACATACATCTTGGTGGAGCGCTTAAAATGATAAGAATGAAATACATGCACTCATCACCAAGAATAGTGAATGATCACATAAGATAGATAGGATAAAAATATTAAGCAATCATTAAGTGTAGCTTATGATCAAACACATGATCATCAATGTCTCACAGATAATGACGTAGTATCTCACACAAAAGCAAACAAAGTTCGAAAAAAAACACCCAAAAAAGCAAGAGAGAATAAAAGCAACACTCTCTCTCGAAGCCTATGATCTATACATTTTCTCCCCCTTTGGCAACAAGTTACCAAAAAGTTCCTAGAAAATGCATAGTACTAAATCGACACTCAGGCTTGATCTTCAGGTGGTGGTGGAGTCCGGATCACTCCAAGGACGAAGGCTTCCGTAGATGCTGAAGTAGACCCTGGAGTTGGAGCTGAAGTAGATGCTGGAGCTGGTGGAACTGAGGCTGTGGCTGGTGCAGAAGTGGTGGCTCTGGTGTCAGCAACTGGCACTGTAGACGACCTCGGAGCTCGTGGCACTCTGGCAAAAGCATCAGTTGTAGTCTTGCCTCTCCTCTCCTGCATGTCATCCTGGAGCTGCTCCACTGCAGTCTGAATCTCTGTCACCTTGATATCCAAGTCATAGAACCTCTGTTCTACGATCCTCTCTAGGCTTGCCTGGTTCTGAGTTAGGGTGGCTAATCCTTTCTCAATACGCAGGGTGGATGCAATCAGGTAACCAAGCTGCTCTTGTATGGTTTTCAGGAAATATTCAGATGCCTCCTCTTGAGTAGGCATCTTGGCAGCTTTCTCCTTCCTCGCTTTCTCCTTCTTGGCTTGTGCTTGGGCAGATGATGCCTCATTCTCAGTCATGACCACTTAGTTATCTTCAAAATCTGGACGGATGGGCAGGTGTTCCTTGTCCAATAGGTATATGCCCGTGCCCATCTTGGAGTTGATGAGCTCCTGAATCTGTGGGGCATATCCACAGCTCCTCTTCTGGTCTGCTGCTGTCCTCTTGATTGTTTCTATCATAAGGCTCATGACTTTGAATTTCTGTGGCATGTCAAAGATATGAAGCAAGTTGATTGCATGGCCTCTGATCATCTTGTGATCTCCAGACTTAGGCAATAAGGTGTGCCGTAGAATCCAATTGATAGTGGGCAGCCCTGATAGAAGATAATGTACTGAGCCAAACTTGAAAGTGTCAAGTGCTTCACTTGGAATCTCCTTGTACATGTTGGACATAGAGTTGTGGTCCATCTTCTTCTTGGCATAAACGTCCAAGTCATCTGCTTGCTCCTCTGGGGCATTAATCAGCTGAGCCCATTCAGCAACTGTAGACTGGTACCTCGTACCCTTTGACATCCAAATTATCCTACCATCTGGATAAAAATGGGCTGTGGAGTAGAACTGCATGATGAGTTCCTCGTTCCACTTTGTGAGCTTCTGCCCAACAAAGTCCTCTACTCCACATGCCTTGAAGCTGTCCTGCACTCCAGGGTAGTATTCTTCGTTGTCCTTGATGTATTGCCAATCAACCCATCTCATATCACAGACTATTGGCTTCTTGTCTAGCAGCACTGTCTCATAAAAATCTTGTTGCTCCTAGGTGTGAAACCTGTAGTCAACTACAGTCCTTCTCCTTGAAGCATACGGGTCTGCTTCTCTCCACTTCCGAAGCCCTGAATCTCTCCTGAGTTTCATATCCTCAGCCATAGGATGAGCATCATTGTGGTCTGGGATCTTGGGCTTGAGCTTTCTAAGAACATTCTCTTCCTCTTCTTCTGCAGCTTCAGGCACTGGGGCCTTGTTCTTCTCAGTAGCTGGGATGCTTCTTGTATTTCTCTTTGGCTTTGGCTTTGGCTTTGGAGCTGGCTTGGCCTTGGAAGTAGCTGCCCTTGATCTTATGGCATCACCCATCAGCTTGGGTGCCTTTGGTGCTGGTGCAACTACCTCTTCTTCTTCCTCCTCATCTTCCATGATGGAAGCTTTGCCAAGCACTCTGGCTACAGTTTCTTCACCCTTTATTTCCTCTTCTTGCTTTCAGCAGCAACTGGCTCTATGGGAGTGGGCTTCTCAGTTGAAGCTCTGGCCTTTGACATTGGCTGCCTGCCTGCTGGCCTTTTGATCTTCATCCCTGGTTTTATGCCCTATGTTGGCTCAACTCTCTTGGAAGTTGCTTCCTCTTCTGCCACATAGTCCTCATCTTCTGAATCTGAGGTTCTCTTCTTTCTCTGTCTTGTGGCAGCTTTAGGCAGATTGCTAGGGGTGCTCCTGCTGCCATCATCTGAGGAACTTGAGGGACTAGTGCCCTCACTCATCTGTACTTGCTACTCTGACAAGTTCTGGCTATCACTTTGGTCTGACATGATGCAAACTCTGACTGCTGACCCTGTGAATAGGTTATAGATGAGATAGAGTGGATGAGCATCACAAAATGCAGAGATTTTTGCAAAAGAATAATTCAAAAACTTAGTTTTAGTTTCCCACTGAAAGCATCTCGGATCTACCGATTTTTAAACTCGGTGATACCGAAGCAGTTTTGGAACCTAAACTAGTGAACTCGGTCAGACCGAGTCATAGTTCGGTGGCACCGAGACTGCTAGGGTTTCACAGAGTTCCAAAATCGGTCACACCTATAAGTAGTTCTCGGTCAGACCGAGTCTCACTTGTGTAATGGCATAAGCCAAATCGGTGGGACCAAGTTTTTCAACTCGGTGGGTCCGAGATGGTTTCGGCGGAAACCTAACCCTAAAATTTTCGAATTAAACCTAATCTACGAGTTCATTGACTGGATAGAAGTGTTTCAAACGTGGCAAGAATCATGATGATCACAATGTGCTAAGAATCGGATTGGAGAATAGCACAAAGATCGAGTCCATACCCTAGTTCGGCGGAGACTCGCTACGGCGGCAACGGCGGGGTTGATTCCCGTTGACGGCGACGGAGACCAGCGACTGGAGGCGGCTGGCGGCGAGGAGACGATCCGGAGACCAAGTTGGTAGAGCAGGCTATCGCGCGGGCGAAGGGGTTCGGAGAAATTTCCAAATTTTTGCCCGTGACTATATATAGCCCGACCCTGTCGGTGTGACCAAGTGGAACAACTCGGTGGCACCGAGATGCAAAACTGTATATAGTTGTTACAACTCGGTGTGACCGAATGGTTCAAATCGGTTGCACCGAGATCGAAAACCTAGATCAACTTAATGATCTCGGTAGGACCGAAAGTAGGGAATCGGTCAGACCGAGAATCACAAAGAGGTTTTGGAAGTTTAAGTCTTTGACGAATCAGGGACTCCGAGCGCTCCTCACACAGAGCGGTTCGAATCTAACTTGATCAAATTTTGTGATGTAGCATGAATAGAGTTTGAGACGAGAAAAGCATAGATAGCTAGAGGAGGTTCTTAGGCATTCTTGTCCATACACTTGGCAAAAGGAAATAAAGCCAAACAATCAAAACAACAAGTGGATGTCCTCGAATGAGTAAAATATGCAACCAACATGCTCACACAATAAGATGGCAAATGAAATATGTGACAAAGCATGCACAACCAATTCTAGCATCTATCAAGCAATTTGCGATGACTAGGTCATCTATATATGAGTATATTGACTTAGGAGTCAAGTGAGAACACTTGATCATAGGTCATACTCATCGTTTAAGCTCAAGTGGGGTTACCACTTTTACATAAAGCATTGTTGTGTTCACATCTTTAGAGTTGCTTTAGATCAAGTCTTAGAGTAAAGCTCCCCCTAGATGTGATATCCCCCCTAAGAGGGATGAACTAACCTTGGGTTTTGTCGATGATGACTTCATGTAGATGTTGAAGATGTGGATGCTCAATGTTGCTGTAGATCACTTGGAGCTATCCATTTGAGTGAATTGCACTTTCAATACCTACATGGGTTAGTCCCACAAGGAACAAACAAGGATATCCATAGACATAGAGTGATGCACACACAAGATGATGTCCACGAAAACTTTTAGGTTACCTTGTCCCTTGTCTTACCAACAAGAGGGTTTGTGACTCCTTGAACTAGTGCAAGATGTGGAAGTTGATTGCACTTGTTCTTGCCAAAATGATAAGAGTGAAGTATGTTGGCGGAGTCACCCTCAAGAACTCTCTAGTTCTTCTTCTTTTGGATCCACACCATCTTGATGGGAATCCTTGGAGTTATAATCGTACTTGATGAAGTGGAACTTGAAGTGGTCTTGGGAATCCACTTGACTAGGGTCTTAGGAGCTTCTTCAAATGCATCAATCTCCTCTTGAAGCTTGTCCTTGCCTTTTTGCTTGTAGTCTTGTGGTGGAAGATCATCTTGAGCTTGTGTTCCCTTGAAGGAAGTATCATACTTCTCTTGTTGAGGAACAAACTTTGTCTTGGGGTATTGATCTTCTTCCCACTCAACTCCATTGGGATTGAACTTTCGTTCAAAACCAACACCTTGATTCTTCCGGTGCATTCCTTGCTTGCGCACAATTTCCTCGAATTGCTTACTTCCGGCAAGGCTTTTGTACACTCCTTTCTCTATAATTCCCTTCAATAAGCTATTTTATTGCTCAAGTGTAACTTGGCTAAGAGAATCATTAGTGGAATCAAGAGAACTACTAGAAGCAACAATATTGGATTTAGCATGATCATTGTTACTACTAGAGGAAGAATCTTTCTTGTTCTTGTTACTAGACTTGACTTGAGGCATGTAAGTGGATAAGAGTAAACGCTTGGCAATGTAAGAAGAACTTTTCTTGCGGAGATCATCATTGATTGCTTTTAAAAACTCATGCTCTTGCTCAAGATTAAGCTTTTCAAAGCGTAATTTCTCATGATCTCTTAAAAGTTCTCGATGATCTTCGAAGATAGTTTCATCAGCTAACTTAAGAGTGTTTAGTTCTTTAGTTAGAGCCTCAATATTCTCCTTATCATTGTCATTTGTTTTATCTTAATTAGCATGATTAATTGACGTTTCATCATAGTATTCTTCACTAGAGTTGTCAACAAGCAAATCATCATCACCTAACAAGTCATCTTCATCACTATTAAAATCAACATACTCGGGGTGTGTTACCTTAGGACCTTTGGCCATGAAGCATCTTCCAATTCCTTCATTTGGTGAGTCAAATATGTCGTAGGAGTTGGATGACACAAGTGCTAGACCGGCAACACCTTCATCTTGAGTATCTTCGGAGTCGGAGTGATAACTTCTCTCGGAGTGGCTGTCGGAGTCGGAGCCGGATACCCATTCACCAACATGAGCTTGATGTCTTCATTTTGTGTAACTTCTTGATGATTTTTCCTTCCTTTCTGAATCCTTGCTTCTCCGTGAGTATCTTCGTTCATAACGATCATCTCTACTCCTTCTCTCTCTTGGTGGTGAATCTTTGCTTCTTCTTTTTGGAGAATCTTCTCTTCTCTTGTAGGGAGCCGTACACTCATTGGAATAGTGTCCGGGTCTTCCACAATTGTAGCAGTTTCGCTCTCGACTAGAAGATCTTTTGTGATTGTAGGACCTTGACTTGAAGCTTCTATCTTTGCTTCTACTCTTGTAGAACTTGTTGAAGTTCTTCACCATTAAGCTCAATTCTTCGTTGAAGTTTTGTTTCTCACTTGATGATGTAGGAGCTTCACATGAGGCTTTGTAGGCACCACTTGATTTGTTGTGAAGTTCCTCTTTATCCTTAAGTGACATCTCATGAGCAACAATTCTTCCAATCACTTCCGTTGACTTGAGATCTTTGTAATTGGGCATCATTTGGATCAATGTGCACACGGTATCATATTTTCCATCCAAGGCCCTTAGAATCTTCTTGATGATGAATCTATCGGTCATCTCTTCACTTCCTAAGCCGGCAATCTCATTTGTGATGAGAGCAAGCCTAGAGTACATTTTAGCGACACCTTCACCATCCTTCATTTTGAACTTGTCAAGTTGACTTTGAAGCACATCCAACTTGGATTCCTTGACGGAGTCGGTACCTTCGTGCATATCAATCAAAGTGTCCCAAATTTCCTTTGCATTCTCAAGGCGGCTGATTTTGTTGAATTCTTCGGGGCACAATCCGTTGAAGAGAATATCACAAGCTTGAGCATTGTATTGCAACATCTTCAACCCATCCGCGGTTGCTTCACGGTTTGGTTCTCTCCCATCAAAGAAGTCACCTTGCAAACCAACACACACAATAGCCCAAACGGCGGGGTTATGTCCAAGAATATGCATTTTCATTTTATGCTTCCAACTAGCAAAATTAGTACCATCAAAGTAAGGACCTCTACGGTGATAATTTCCCTCGCTAGACGCCATACTCTCCTAGGTTGTGAAACCAAGGCTATGACCACCAAAAGCTATGGAGACCAAAGAAAATGGAGACCAAAGCTCTGATACCACTTGTAGGATCGAAAGTATGTCTAGAGGGGGGGTGATTAGACTACTTGACCCAATAAAAATTTAACCTTTTCCCAATTTTAGTTCTTGGCAGATTTTATCTATTTTAGGACAAGTCAAGCAATCATCACACAATTCAAGCAAGCATGCAAAGAGTATATTGGCAGCGGAAAGTAAAGCATGCAACTTGCAAGAATGTAAAGGGAAGGGTTTGGAGAATTCAAACGCAATTGGAGACACGGATGTTTTCCCGTGGTTTGGATAGGTGGTGCTATCCTACATCCACGTTGATGGAGACTTCAACCCACGAAGGGTAATGGTTGCGCGAGTCCACGGAGGGCTCCACCCATGAAGGGTCCATGAAGTAGCAACCTTGTCTATCCCACCATGGCCATCGCCCACGAAGGACTTGCCTCACTAGCGGTAGATCTTCATGAAGTAGGCGATCTCCTTGCCCTTACAAACTCCTTGGTTCAACTCCACAATCTTGTCGGAGGCTCCCAAGTGACACCTATCCAATCTAGGAGACACCACTCTCCAAGAAGTAACAAATGGTGTGTTGATGATGAACTCCTTGCTCTTGTGCTTCAAATGATAGTCTCCCCAACCCTCAACTCTCTCTCATAGGATTTGGATCTGGTGGAAAGAAGATTTGAGTGGAAAGCAACTTGGGGAAGGCTAGAGATCAAGATTCATATGGTAGGAATGGAATATCTTGGTCTCAACACATGAGTAGGTGGTTCTCTCTCAGAACATATGAGTTGGAATTGTGTATGTGTTCTGATGGCTCTCTCCACGAATGAAGAGGAGGTGGAGGGGTATATATAGCCTCCACACAAAATCCAACCGTTACACATAGTTTTCCAATCTCGGTGGGACCGAATCAACAAACTCGGTCGGACCGAAAAGGTAAACCTAGTGACCGTTAGAGATTTTCGATGGGACTGACATGCAACTCAGTAGGACCGATTCTGTTAGGGTTTGGGCATAACGTAATCTTGGTGAGACGGATTACACAAACTCGGTGAGACCGATTTTGGTAATTAGCTAACCAGAGAGTTGGTCAGGCAAACTCGGTGGGACCGATTTGCTCTTTCGGTGAGACCGAAAAGTTACAAAAGGGAAACAGAGAGTTTACATTGCAATCTCGGTGGGACCGATTCGCTCTTTCGGTGAGACCAAAAAGTTATGAAAGGGAAATAGAGAGTTTGCAATCCCATCTCGGTGAGACCGAGATCCCTATCGGTAGGACCGAATTGCTAGGGTTTGGCAGTGGCTTATGACAAGTGAAACTCGGTGGCGCCGGATAGAAAGAATCGGTATGACTGAGTTTGGCTTAGGGTTTAGGTCATTTGTGGATATGGGAAAGTGGTTGAGGATTTTGGAGCATATCACTAAGCACATGAAGCAAGAGGCTCATTAAGCAACACCTCATCCCTCCTTGATAGTATTGGCTTTTCCTAAAGACTCAATGTGATCTTGGATCACTAAAATATAAAATGAAGAGTCTTGAGCTTTTGAGCTTGCGCCAATCCTTTGTCCTTAGCATTTTGAGGGTTCCATTTCCACTTCCATGCCATGCCAATCATTGAGCTTTCCTGAAATAATCATCTTGGAATAGCATTAGCTCAACGAGCTATATGTTGTTATGAATTACCAAAACCACCTAGGGATAGTTGCACTTTCAGCACACATCAAGGGGGAGCCCATCTATATTCTAGAGAGGAGGGGTTTGCGTTTGCTTAATATTATTTCCCTTGTGCAAATCCCATATTGTCATCAATCCACCAAAAAGGGGGAGATTGTAAGGGCATATTTATCCCTAAGGTGTTTTGGTGATTGATGACAATGCGTTTGCGGACTAATTGTGTGTCTTGAGTTTCCGAGACGTTTCTTCGCTAGGCACAAGACGGTTTGGTGTCCCTCAAAGACTATTGAAGACAGCGTTTTGCTACGTTTCTTTTTGGTGGATTTGAGTCGTAGGAAAGCCATACTATTAAGAGGGGGTCCGCGTCGGAAAGGTTCGGGTGGAATCATCACGTACACGTTTCTTCCTTGTCCCCTCCTTTCCCCTGCACTTCGGAGCATCCTCCGTTTATCCTCTTTATCTTGTTCTGGCTGCTGTTGTTGGCTTGCGGTAGTACTGCTCCCTGGTGAGCGGTAGTACCGTAGGCACCCGCGGTAGTACGGTACTACGGCACGATAGTACCGCAGCTGCCCATGGTAGTACCGCTCCTCTGGAGCCGTAGTACCGTGACCCCCAGGCCAAGTACCGCTCCTTCGCGGTAGTAGGGGCGGATGTAATTTTTTACATTCGCGCTACCGCGGTAGTACCGCATCCCTTGCGCGATAGTACCATGCGCGGCCTGGTTTCAGCTGCCTGGCGGTAGTACCGCTCCTCTGTGGTAGTACTGTGTCGGATTTTTGCTTCGTCTGTTTTCCAACGAAAGTAGGCACGGATGTTCTTTTATCCGTGCTCTTCCCAGGCTAGGGGTTTCCTGCCTTGCGGTAGTACCGCAAGGGGGAGCGGTAGTACCGCACCTGTGGAAGTACCGTCCTCAGCCCATGTGCTTCAGGTCTGCCCTAGCTACTCCTGCTGCTGCGGTAGTACCGCAGCTCCTCTCGGTAGTACCGCGTGACCTCGCGGTAGTACCGCTGGTCTGGAGCGGTCGTACCGCTGGTCGCGGGTTGGTAGGTGGATAACGGTTGGATTTTCTTCCTTAGCTATAAAAGGGGTGTCTTCCTCCTCTTGTTGACTACCTCTTCCAACCCCAAGCTCCATTGTTGCTCTCAAGCTCCATTTTTGCCCGATCTCACTCCCTAGCCAATCAAACTTGTTGATTTGCTCGGGAGTGGTTGAGAAGGCCCCGATCTACACTTCCACCAAGAGAAATTTGAGTCCCCCCACTAATCCCTTGCAGATCTTGTTACTCTTGGGTGTTTGAGCACCCTAGACGGTTGAGGTCGCCGCGGAGCCATAGTCCATTGTGGTGAAGCTTTGTGGTGTCGTTGGGAGCCTCCAATTGAGTTGTGGAGATTGCCCCAACCTTGTTTGTAAAGGTTCGGTCGCCGCCTCCAAGGGCACCAATAGTGGAATCACGGCATCTCGCATTGTGTGAGGGCGTGAGGAGAATACGGTGGCCCTAGTGGCTTCTTGGGGAGCATTGTGCCTCCACACCGCTCCAACGGAGACGTACTTCCCCTCAAAGGGAAGGAACTTCGGCAACACATCCTCGTCTCCACCGGCTCCACTCTTGGTTATCTCATGCCTTTACTTGTGCAAGCTTATTCATGATCTATCTCTTGCTTGCTTGTGTTCCTATCTCTGTTGCATCATATAGGTTGCTCACCTAGTTGCATATCTAGACAACCTACTTTGATGCAAAGTTTAAATTGTTAAAGAAAAGCTAAAAATTGTTAGTTGCCTATTCACCCCCCCTCTAGTCAACCATATCGATCCTTTCAAAGGAGGAACATGCTGAACATCTTCGTCTTATGCTGGAAAAGTTACGGGAGCATCAATTGTATGCTAAGTATTCCAGGTGTGAATTCTGGCTCCCCGAAGTAACCTATCTTGGGCATGTCATCTCCAAGGATGGTATTTCCGTCAACCCTGAACGAGTTCAGGCTATTCTCGATTGGACTCCTCCGAAGAATGTCAAGCAAGTCCGGAGTTTTCTCGCTCTCGCCAGCTATTGCCGTCGATTCGTCCAGAACTTTTCCAAGATTGCTAGGCCTCTAACTAACCTGTTGCAGAAGGGCGTTAAGTTCCAATGGACAGACAAATATCAGGAAGGTTTCCAGGCACTCAAAGACAAGTTGACTTCTGCCCTAGTGCTTGCTCCACCTGATACTAAGAAGGACTTTGTCATTTACCACAACGCTTCCCGTCAAGGATTAGGCTGTGTCCTAATGCAAGAGCGCGGAGTGATTTCTTATGCCTCTCGTCAACTGCGCCCTCACGAAGAAAACTACCCAGTTCATGACCTCGAGCTTGCTGCTGTCATTCATGCTCTGAAGCAGTGGCGACATTACCTTCTCGGTAATCGTTGCAAGATCTTCACCGACCACCAAAGTCTGAAGTACCGGTTTACTCAACCAGACTTGAACCTCCGTCAGCAGAGATGGATGGAGACTGTTGCAGACTTTGACGTGGGTATATCCTATACCCCGGGCAAGGCTAATGTAATGGGTGATGCCTTGACCCGCAAGTCGTACTACAACCACCTCCAGGTTCAGAAAGTTCAGCCCTCGCTTGTTGAAGAATTCGGAAAGCTGAACCTTCATATTATCCCCCCTGGAGCACTCGCTCCCCCTCCCCCCGAGTTCCAAAAGATGAATCTTCGTGTTGTTACTAAAGGTTCTCTAAATACCCTGGCTGTCGTACCAGATCTCGTAGATGGTATAAAGACTATTCAAGGTTATGACTCTAAAGTCCATAAGATTTAACGCCATCTTGCAGAAGGAAAGCCCTCATTCTTCACTATCGCCGATGATGGCACCCTGTACTTCAAAGGCTGCCTAGTGGTACCATGTTCGAGGAAAAACCTGGATCAGACTAAAAAGGTTATGAAAGAAGCTCAGGATACTCCTCTGTCCATCCATCTTGGTAGTACAAAGATGTACCAAGACATCCGTCAGAGATTCTGGTGGTCTAATATGAAGCAAGACATTGCTCGATATGTTGCTGAGTGTGACGTTTGCCGTTGTATCAAAGCTGAACATCAAAGGCCTGCTGGAACTCTACAACCTATCACTATTCCTGAATGGAAATGGGACCATGTTGAAATGGACTTCGTCACTAGGTTTCCCAAATCGCAGAAAGGTAATGATGCTATTCTTGTCGTCATTGACCGGCTTTCTAAAGTTGCACATTTTCTGGCGGTCAAAGAAACAATCACTGCTAGTCAACTTGCAACTCTCTACATGTCCAGAATTGTTTCACTTCACGGTATTCCACTGGTTATCAGTTTAGACCGTGGCGGCTTGTTCACTTTAAGATTCTGGGCTAGTTTCCAAGAAGCTATGGGAACTCATCTGTCATTCAGTACCGCGTTTCATCCTCGGTCGCAAGGACCAGTTGAACGTGTCAACTAAGTTCTCGAGGACATGCTTCGAGCTTGTGTAATTTACTTCGGCAAGAAATGGGAGGAATCTCTTCCGTATGCCGAGTTCTCTTATAATAATAGCTATCAAGCTAGTCTGAAGTTGTCCCCCTTCGAAGTGTTATATGGACGAAAGTGTTGGACCCCGTTGAACTGGTCAGAAACTGGGGAACGTCCACTCTTCGGTCCGGATATTATCCAACAGGCCGAAGAACAAGTCTGCATTATTTGCGAGAATCTCAAGACTGCCCAGTCACATCAGAAGAGTCAGTATGACCGTCATCACAAAGACATGGTCTATCAACCTTGCAAAAAGGCTTATCTTCGAGTTACACCAATGAAGGGTGCTCACCGCTTCGGGATCAAGGGCAAGCTAGCTCCTCGCTATATTGGCCCATTCACTATTCTCGAAAGGCGTGGAAAAGTGGCATATCAACTGGAGCTTCCGTCCAACCTTTCTCGGGTTCACGATGTGTTCCATGTGTCACAGCTCCGCCGTTGCTTCAAGGATCCAATCCGAGCAGTGGATCATGAAGTGCTCGAATTGCAACAGGACCTCTCCTATAAAGAGTATCCGGTCCGCATTCTCGACCAAGCTGAATGCCGCACACGTCAGAAGGCGATCAAATTCCTCAAGGTCCAGTGGTCGCATCACTCAGAAGATGAAGCCACTTGGGAATGCGAGGATCGCCCGCGTGATGAATACCCCGCACTGTTTCCATCTACCTCCTAAACCTCGGGATGAGATTTCTTGTAGTGGAGGAGTTTTGTAACGCCCAGGTAATCATGCTACAGTAATCCCACGTTAACGGTGCCACGTCACCCCGGTTACTGTTGCTAATCTCGCGTTGGATAAAAAAAAAATCAATTCAAAAGTTTAAATAAATGTCAGACGTCAAACTTTTCAAAAGTTAAAACAAAATTGTTCGGGAGGTGCCATATTTTGCATATGTAAATATGGTGTAATAAACAAATTTTTATAAAATGCCTAAATAATTTAAATTGAAATAAAACAGAAAAGAAAATAAAAGAAAGAAAGAAAATACAAAAGAGAAAAACAAACAAAAGTAAAAAGAGAGGAATGAGAAGCCCCCTGCCCCCCTGGGCTTCGGCCCAGCAAGCCACAGGCCCAACCGGCCGAACCCCCCACTTCCCTTAACCCCCACTCCCCCCGGTCCAACCCTAGCCACCACCCACTCACCCACCCGCGCCCCCACTCCCCCTCCCCTCGATCCAGATCGGATCGGGGCACGACCTCGCCGGCGCCTTCTCCCCGACGGTCCGCCTCCTCTCTGCCGGGTCGTCTCCGTCGTCCTCCCCACCCACCATTGCCCCGATCCCTGCATTCCGTCGTGAGCCCCCTCGTCCTCCTATTCCCCTCTCCGCTGCAAGCCCCCCCCCCCCCCGCCCCCGCCGCCTCGCGCGTGGCGCCGCACGCTCGCGCCCGCCTCGCCTAAGGTCGGCCGAGCCCCCTGGCTCCACCGCGCCCCCACCTGGAGTTCTGCTCCCGTGCGTGCCCGCGCCCCTTGCTACAGATCGCCGGACCCGCCGCCGCTGCAGCTGCCGGACCTGCCGCTAGCCTCCGCCCCGCTTCCAGCCGCCCGCGGCCACCTGTGCCCGCCTCCGATGCGCCACCTCCTGCTCAACCCTGCAGCCGCCGCCGCCTCGTCGCTGCCTCGCCGCGTTGCCCGCACAGGCCACCCCTACCGCCCTGTTGCTTCTCGCGCGACACCGCGCCCCTGCTCGGCCTGCGCGCCCCCGCCATCTCCTCCACCGCGGTCGCCCTGCTCTGGCTGCGGCCATGGCCGTCGACGCCCACAAGGCCGCTGCCTAGGGCCGTGCCCTTCGTCCCAACGCCAGTCGTCGCCGCTTCGGTGGCTCGCCGGAGCCTTGCCTCCCCTGGCCCTGGCCGTCGGTGCCGGCGTGCGCCGTGCACGCCCAGTGCCCCTTGGGCTCACGCCCGTTCGGGCGCCCCGCCCCCTTGCTCGCCCGTAACCGCTAAGGCCCCTCTGGCCCGATGACAACCGGGCCCACGCCCCCTGAGAACGTTTTTTTAAGAAAAGGAAAAAAGAATTAAAATAAATAAACAAATAATATAATATAATTAATTAAAGAATTAATTAACTTAACTAATTTTGATTAATTAAACTAAACAGCTAATTAAACTAATTAATCATGTTTAGTCTTCGTCAATAACAGTGGGGCCCACCCCTAATTAATCCTGGTAGGTTAATTAAAATTGGTTAATTAAAATGTGTCACTCACTAGTGGGACCCACTGGTCAGGTTGACCAGTCAACCCCTGTTAACTGCTGACGTCAGCATGACATCATGCTGATGTCATAAATCCAATTTTGAATTAAATTAAATAATTAATTAAATTCCAAAAATTAATAAATTCTTTTAAAAATCATATCTTTTAATCCGTAACTCGGATTAAAATATTTTGTACATGAAAGTTGCTCAGAACGACGAGGCGAATCTGGATACGTAGCCCGTTTGTCCGCCATGCATCCCTAGCATAGCAAACACGCAACTTTTTCCCTCCATTTCATTTGTCCGAAAACGTGAAACACCGGGGATATTTTCCCGGATGTTTCCCCCCTTCACCGGTATCACCTCATACCGCGTTAGGGCACACCTAGCACCGCTACTTGTCATGTCATGCATCGTTATGCATCTGTTTGCATTGTATTCATTGTTTCTTCCCCCTCTTCTCCCCGGTAGACTACGAGACTGACGCCGCTGCTGGTGCCCCGATCGACTACGCTGTTGATGACCCCTCTTTCTTGCCAGAGCAACCAGGAAAGCCCCCCCCCCCTTGATCACCAGATATCGCCTACTCTTCTCTCTACTGCTTGCATTAGAGTAGTGTAGCATGTTACTGCTTTCCATTAATCCTATTCTGATGCATAGCTTGTCATTGTTGCTACAACTGTTGATACCTTACCTGCAATCCTAAATGCTTAGTATAGGATGCTAGTTTATCGTCAATGGCCCTACATTCTTGTCCGTCTGCCATGCTATACTATCGGGCCGTGATTACTCGGGAGGTGATCACAGGTATATACTTATATACATAGTATATGATACTTGTGGTGACTAAAGTCGGGTCGGCTCGTTGAGTACCCGCAAGTGATTCCGATGTTGGGGGCTGAAGGGGCGGGTGGCTCCATCCCGGTAGTGGTGGGCCTGGCTTCCCGATGGCCCTCGATTGTTACACTGTGGCGGAGCGACAGGGCAGGTTGAGACCACCTAGGAGAGAGGTGGGCCTGGCCCTGGTCGGCGTTTGTGGTTATGTCAAAATAACACGCTTAACGAGATCGGGGTATTTGATCTGAGTCTGGCCACTGGCCTATATGCACTAACCAACTACACGGGAACAGTTATGGGCACTCGACGTCATGGTATCAGCCGAAGCCTTCGTGACATCAGCAACTGAGCGACGCGCGCCGGGTTGGACTGGAATGCCTGCTCTTGTATAAGGGAGGCTAGGTCCGCTCGCCAGCCGCGTTCGCAACGTGCAGGTGTGCAATGGGCGATGGGCCCAGACCCCTGCGCCATAGGATTTAGACCGGCGTGCTGACCTCTTTGTTGTGCCTAGGTAGGGCAGCGACGTGTTGATCTTCCGAGGCCGGGCATGACCCTGGAAAGTGTGTCCGGCCAAGGGGAATCGAGCATGTTGGGAAATGTGGTGCACCCCTGCAGGGAAGTTAATCTATTCGAATAGCCGTGATCTTCGGTAACTGGACGACCTGGAGTTGTACCTTGACCTTATGACAACTAGAACCGGTTATTTAATAAAACACACCCTTCCAAGTGCCAGATACAACCTAGTGATTGCTCTCTAACACGGTGACGAGGGGAGGATCACCGGGTAGGATTATACTATGCGATGATACTTGGTGAACTTACCATCTACTCTCTTCTGCTGCTGCAAGATGGAGGTTGCCAGAAGCGTAGTCTTCGATAGGACTAGCTATCCCCCTCTTATTTCGGCATTCTGAAGTTCAGTCCACATATGCTACCCCTTTTCCATTTGATACCAATGCATACATATCTAGTGTAGCTCCTTGCTTGCGAGTACTTTGGATGAGTACTCACGGTTGCTTTGTTCCCCCTTTCCCCCCTTTCTATACCCGATTGCTGCGACTAGACGATGGAATCCAGGAGCCAGACGCCACCGTCGACGACGACTCCTACTACACTGGAAGTGCCTACTACTACGTGCAGGCCGCTGACGACGACGAGGAGTAGTTTAGGAGGATCCCAGGCAGGAGGCTTGCGCCTCTTTCCATCTGTATCCCAGTTTGTGCGAGCCTTCTTAAGGCAAACTTGTTTAACTTATTTCTGTACTCAGATATTGTTGCTTCCGCTAACTCGTCTATGATCGAGCTCTTGTATTCGAGCCCTCGAGGCCCCTGACTTGTAATATGATGCTTGTATGACTTATTTTATTTGTAGAGTTGTGTTGTGATATCTCCCCGTGAGTCCCTGATCTTGATTGTACACGTTTGCGTGTATGATTAGTGTACGATTGAATCGGGGGCATCATAGTACACGATAGGTTTGGTACACAGCATAGCATACTTTATAGAAGCTATGGTTGAGGCATAGGGAATGACTTTCATTCTCTTTCTATTTTCTACAGTGGTCGTGTTTTGAGTCTTACTGAACTTTACACCTTGCAATATAGGCAAGAACACCTTCTTTGATTGTTCCATTTTGAACTACTTCGAAAATCTTGTCAAGGTATGTAATCATTGAAAATCTTATCAAGCGTCTTGATCTATCTCTATAGATCTTGATGCCCAATATGTAAGCAGCTACACCGAGGTTTTTCTTTGAAAAACTCCTTTGAAACACTCCTTTATGCTTTCCAGAAAATTCTACATTATTTCCGATCCACAATATGTCATTCACATATACTTATCAGAAATGCTGTAGTGCTCGCACTCACTTTCTTGTAAACACAGGCTTCACCGCAAGTCTGTATAAAACTATATGCTTTGATCAACTCATTAAAGCGTATATTCCAACCCCGAGATGCTTGCACGAGTCCATAGATGGATTGCTGGAGCTTGCACATT
Organism: Triticum monococcum; assembly: GCA_034509565.1. Classification (NCBI taxonomy): domain Eukaryota; kingdom Viridiplantae; phylum Streptophyta; class Magnoliopsida; order Poales; family Poaceae; genus Triticum; species Triticum monococcum. The sequence continues at coordinate 531,952,876 of CM067841.1, read as the reverse complement.
TTGTTAGCACCTTTAGGATCGACAAAACCTTCTGGTTGCATCATATACAACTCTTCTTTAATATATCCATTAAGGAATGTAGTTTTGATATCCATTTGCCAGATTTTCATAAAATGCGGCAATTGCTAACATGATTTGGATAGACTTTTAAGCATCGATACGAGTGAGAAAATCTCATCGTAGTCAACACCTTTGTCACATCCCTAGTTCTGGTATGACCTAGGCTAGCCTCCTTTGTGCATCATGTTTAAATTCCATTTAAATTTGAAATGAGGATTTGTGAAACCCTCAGAATCATTTCTGGAAATGACCCAAATAAAAACATTGCTCCAAAAAGGTCCAAGAAAATGCTCATGTTGCTCTCTGAAAATATTGGGCAGAGATGAAAATCAAACCAATATTTTTTAGAGCTCATAAGTATTTATTTTGGGCATTTGGAATTAATCCAGTAATTAATTGCTTTGGATATATATTTGCTATATATATAATATATGTCCAAAAATTCTGAATTTTGGTTAGGGGCTTTGGATTAATCCCTTAGGCCCGTGCAGAATTTGACAGAAGTAAATAAAATGATTTAGTATTATTACTAAGTCAAAACAAATGTCAGAAAATAGAAAAGAAAACAAAAAAAAGGAAAAACGCTTACCTGTGCCTACCTGCAGCCTGGCACTGTGCAGCCCAGCTGGCCCACTGGCACAGTGCTAGTTGTCCTTGTCCTCGCGCCAGTCGGCCGGGCGTGTGGCCGAGCGCGCACACCGCCTTGCCTCCACGCCACCTGCCTGCCTGGCCTCCCCCTCATAGCCTGGATGCGCCGCGCGACGCCACGGAGACGCCCTGAGACCCCTCTCTCCTCTCACTCACTCGCTGCTCTCTCTCTCTCTCCCATCATCTGCCGCTCTCCCTCTCAACCGCCCGAGCTCTGCCGTCGCCTCCGCTCATCGTTGCCGTAGCTACCGCCACCCCCTCGCCTCTCTGACAAGTCCAACAGCTCCGCGCCATCGTCCTCTTCCTCTCCGTCAAGCTACGCGTCACCGGACGCCCCGTGGAGCCGTCACCGCCGTCGCCTTCATCATCGGCCGCCGGAGATCATCGTCATCGATTCGTCGTCCTCAGCGCGTCCCCGAGCTCGCCGTCAAGCCCACCAGGATCGTTGTGAGCTCCTGCTCCTTCTTCCTCTCTCCATTCATCCATTCTAGCGCCGTAGCTTCCCTTCCCCACCACGGACGTAGCACCTCGCCGCCGGCCATGGCGCCACCGTGGCCAGAGCCCGAGCCAGTTGCTCCCGCGCGCGCCACTGTGCTCTTGGTGACGCCAGGAAGCCGTAGAGGCCCTCCGCAGCCCTTGTCGTGCCCTGCAGCCACATCCCGCCCGTAGCCGTGCTTCGGCCGCCGCCCCGAGCTCCGCTCCGGCGAGCTCTGGCCACCCCGCGTCCTCCCGTCGCCTCCCCTGGATGCGCGAGAGGCCGGGCTACGCCCCGGTGCCCTTAGCCGCCGCCCCCGTGGCCTGAATCGCGGTCACCGCCACGTCCAGAGGCCGCCGGCGATGACCTCGCCGGCCTAACAGTTGGACCCCACCGGTAAGAGATTAGTTTAGGACTAATCCCCCCCATTAGTGACACTGCAATGGGCCCTGGCGCCTTAATCTTTAGTTAAATTAGAAATAACCCCCCTATTTAACCTGTGACACTCACGTGTGGACCCCAAACGTCAGGTTTGACTTGGTCAGTGTCGTTGACCTGATGAAGCAGGCATGATGCAGTGCTGACGCAATTAATTCTTTTTTGGTTTTAAATTAAATCAGGAAAATCCAGAAAATGATATAAACTTCTAAAATTCATCGAAATTCAACCGTAGCTTAGATTGAAATAAGTTATATATGAAAAATTATTAGAAAAATTCAATCTATCCATCTGTACCATTTTCATGCATGACAAACCAGCCTATACATGTTGTAAATGACAAAACACACTTATGGCATTTAAAGGGACTTAATTTAGAGTTGCATTTGAACCTTTGGTTCAAATGGACCTCTTCCAAGTTGACTGCTAGATGAATTAACTCAAACAACATCACATACTCATGCCATGTTCATGCATCATATTGTTGCATATGCTTGTGTTTGATTATCGACACCGTTCCTTCTTGATAGGTCCTGCTCCGGAGACCGGTCCAGAGTACCCGTCAGAGGAGCAGTGCCCCCCTGTTGATCTACCAGGCAAGCAAACCCCCTTGTTCATTCCGATACAATCCTACTCTCTCGCTCCTGCTCTCATTTATTGCATTAGAACAAGAATGATTCAATTGCTACTTTATGATGCGGTAGTTGAACCCATTCCTCTGCATGACCTGTCATTGCCACAGTAAATAGTTAAAACCCACTAGCATGTGTAGGAGTTGATTGAGCCATGTTGTGTTCCTACCATGCCATGCCTGCTATTGCTTAGAGTTGTGTCAGGTCTGATTCATCGGGAATGAATTGGAGTGTTATGCTATGTTCTGATGCTGAGAGTTAAGTGTGTGAACATGATTTGGTAAAGGTAGCGGTGAGAGGCCACGTAGGAGTACATGGTGGGTTGTCTCACTGGAACCGTCCTTAAGCACTGAGTTCCGTGTATGTCGTCCAATGACTAGCTACTACCTCACATTGGAATGCTTAAGTGCCCCTCTCGACTTATTAACCAACTTGATCTCTGTCCAGGAGTTGCAAATAGTTTCTGGTGTTTGTAGGTAGTGCTATTTTTCTACCGAGTGGCACCCGGCAAGGTGGACTTGGGACAGACTAGGCACCATGGCCCAGTGTACCGAGTGGCACCCGGATGGTGGGCTCGGGAACCCTGTACACATCGTTTGGGGCCGTGAGCAAAACCCCGGCCGGATCTCCTTGCGGATGGAACCCAAATAGGCGATAAACCTGGACTAGAGTCTTGTGTGGTTAGTCAGGTCGTGGCCGACACCCTCGCCAGGCTTCTGCTTGAAGGTTGCCGAGATACATGACGTGTACATGGTGATAAGTGGTGAGAGCATGTGTGAAGAAGTACACCCCTGCAGGGTTATCATGATCTATTCAAATAGTCGTGTCCTCGGTTATGGACTTCTTGGATGCTTACGTGGTACATAGACAACTTAAAGTGGATACTCTAAAATGCTCAGGACAAGTGTGAGTGCTATGGATGGCCTTCTCATAGAGACGGGGATGAATCCATAGTAGTGTATTGATGTGGTGATTAGTGGACTCGTGTGCGCTGCCTCACCTCAAAGAAGTTTCTCGTAGTCGTAGAACAGGATAGCCACTGGGTCAAAGCTGGCTTGCTCCAACTAAACCCCACATTACCTTCTTGATACAAATGCATGTATGATAGGATCTGATGTAAGTCTTGCTGAGTACCTTTGTACTCACGTTTGCTTTATTTATGTTTTGCAGGTGAGACATCTGTCTCACTAGTAGTACCACTTGGACTTCGACGAGTAGCTTGTTACCTCCGCTACGATCTTGTACCCTTGGGAGGGACTTGTAGATAGTCAGGCTTCTCAGCCTTTTTCTTTTGTAGTTGTCTGTACTCAGACATGTAATGCTTCCGTTGCTTGTATGCTCTGAATGATGGGTCATGTGACCCCTGTTTGTATTTAATGCTATGTGGCTCTTCTGGGCCTTTATCTATATGAGTTGAGTTATGTTGTGATGCCATGTTGTACAGAGCCTGACTACCTGTAGGATTACCAAGCCAACCTGGTCGAAGTTGAGTCTAGAAATTCTTTAGCTATATAGGGGAATTGATTGTGGAAGGGAATGTAAGGCTCTTTTTACTCCTTACACCTCATGCCTTCTGATCTGAGTCATCCTATCTTTCCTACGGGGTTAAGGAACTAGGATTTCTCTTCTGTCTATCAGGATCATGTGTTACTACTCCGTAGTATCTTAGGATTGGTTGATCAGAGTCATGTCTCAGTTCGAGCACCTCCGGTGTAGTTTGTTTAGTAATATCTCAGAACTTTGAGTGATGATGATGAGTATGGTACTACTCCATCATTTGCAGGATGTCTCATTTTGAGCATTTTACCTCCGTTATGCTGCCGGAATTGTCCTAGGAGTTTGAGAGATAATAATTCTTGTGCTACCTTCTGCATCCTTTAGTTGATGCTGAATCCATCCTTGTTTTCCTTGGTTTCATTCTTTAGGATGTTGCCGGTTAACCGAAGTTCTGTTGCTCGTAGTCGGAACCACGGAGATGGTAGGGATGAGGATCCTCCCGACCAGTCTTCATTGGCAGAGTTCATGTTAGAGATGGAGAAGAACAAGCGTGAGTCTAACCTCTTGTCAGCACAAAGAGTCAGCGACCATCTATGATTTCATTGGTCTGAAACCACCTACCTTCCATCATTCCATTGAACCACTCGATGTAGATGACTGGCTTCGTAGTATCACTCACAAGTTGTGTTCTGCGAACGTAGCTGAAAGTGACAAGGTCACCTATGCTGCTTATCATCTGGAAGGTCCTGCTAGTCTTTGGTGGCAGAACTATGAGGCTATGCTTCCAGATGGCCAGATAACCACCTGGAGAGATTTCACTAAGGCTTTTCGCGAGCATCACATTCCTCAAGCCCTCATTGACCGCAAGAGAGAAGAGTTCTGTAGTTTCACCCAGAGTAAGATGGCTGTTGATGCTTACAGTAGAGAGTTTGAGAACCTTGCCCGCTATGCTACAAAAGAGGTGTCCACAGATGCCAAGAAGCAGGCTAGGTTCCGGAAGGGTCTCAACCCCAAGTTGCGTCGTGATCTCCACTTGCATCATTGCAATACATTCCAGGCTCTTGTGAACAAGGCCATTAATGCAGAGACAGCTCAACTCACTTACGAGGAGTCTCGTAAGCACACCCGGGATTTGGGTTCTTCCTCCGGTTCTACTTCGCAGAAGCGCCGGATTTGGGTTCCGAACTCCGCTGTTCCACCGGGTTATACACCGAGGCCTTGTTGTGTGGCACCTCACCCAATTCAGTTACATGCTCCACCCAGGCCTATTGGTAGACCGCTTGTCAAAGTGGGTCCACGTCCTACTTCAGGGACTTGTTTCACATGCGGAGAGCCAGGACAGTATGCACGTGACTGCTCTCAAACCAACTATGCTCCACCCTCGTCTGAGAAGTCTGTTGGACGTGGTAAGCCATCACACAAGATCATTAGTGTCAAGTCAGCTCCCACTGAACGTGGATGTGTGCATCACGTCTCAGCTAATGACGCTCATGATGATCCGGATGTCGTTCTAGGTACACTCCTTGTCAACTGTCATCCAGCTTCGGTTCTGTTTGATATCGGAGCATCTCACTCCTTCATCTCTGAAGGCAATGCTCATTTGCACGACATGTCATTTTGTGATATGCCAACTCCACTTGAAATCCAAACTCCAGGGTCTAGATGGCAAACTACCAGAATAAGCCATGGTAATGAAATCCTTGTTGACAGACTTGTATTCCTTGCATCACTTATAGCCCTCAAGTCTACAAATATTAACATCATCTTGGGTATGGATTGGATGAAAGCTCATTATACCAAGATTGATTGTTTCACCAGGTCTGTTCAGCTTATACATCCATCTGGCAAGATAGTCACTGTCTCCACCAGAGTTGCAAAGCGTCAACTCTATTCTCTTAATGCCAGCCCTCTTCCTGAGCTTGAAGATATCCCGGTAGTCCGTGACTTCCCGGATGTCTTTCCAGAGGAACTGCCAGGTATTCCACCTGATAGAGATATAGAGTTTGTCATAGATCTTATCCCAGGAACCGCTCCAATCTCTAGGAGACCTTACAAGATGGCACCCTTAGAACTAGCTGAGCTTAAGAAACAACTCGATGAATCCTTACAAAAGGGTTTCATCCGTCCTAGTGCTTCTCCCTGGGCTTGCCCCGTCCTCTTCGTCAAGAAGAAGGATGGTACGGATCGGATGGTTGTAGATTATCGTCCCGTTAATTTGGTCACAATAAAGAACAAGTGTCCGCTCCCCAGGATCAATGACCTGTAGATCAGCTCGCTGGATCCTCGGTCTTTTCAAAGATGGATTTGAAGTTAGGCTACCACCAAATCAAGATCAGAAATGGGGACATTCCTAAGACGGCTTTTGTCACTCGTTATGGTCAGTACGAGTACACTGTCATGTCCTTCGGTCTAACCAATGCTCCAGCTACATTCTCTCGCTTGATGAACTCGATCTTCATGGAGTACTTAGATAAGTTCGTCGTGGTTTACCTCGATGATATTCTTATTTACTCGAAAAATGAGGAAGAGCATGCCGAACATCTTAGACTTGTGTTAGAAAAACTCAGAGAGCACCGCCTTTATGCCAAGTTCTCCAAGTGCAAATTTTGGTTGCCAGAAGTGACCTATCTCGGCCACGTAATCTCTGGTAAGGGCATTGCTGTCAATCCCGAGAGAGTTTGGGCCGTTCTTGATTGGACTCCGCCTAAAAGAGTTAAGCAAGTTAGGAGTTTCCTTGGTCTAGCCAGTTACTGTCGATGCTTTGTTGAAAACTTCTCCAAAGTGTCCAAACCTCTCACGGAACTTCTCAAGAAAGATAAAAAGTTTGAGTGGTCCCCACAGTGTGAGTACAGTTTTCAGGAACTGAAAAGACGCCTGACTTCTGCTCCCATACTTGTGCCACCGGATTTCACTAAGGACTTTGTTATCTATTGTGATGCCTCACGACAGGGACTAGGTTGCATTCTTATGCAAGATCGCCATGTGATTGCCTATGCATCTCGAGAGTTGCATCCACATGAGGATAATTATCCTACACATGATCTAGAGCTTGCAGCCGTAGTCTATGCACTTAAGACATGGCGACATTACCTTCTTGGTAAACGCTGCGAGATTTACAGCGACCACCAGAGTCTCAAGTATATTTTCACCCAACCAGATTTGAACCTTAGGAAAAGATGTTGGTTGGAGTTGATCATAAATTACGACTTAGGAATTACCTACACCCCAGGCAAGGGGAATGTCATGGTTGATGCGCTAAGTCGTAAGTCCTATTGCAACAATCTTATGTTGCAGCAGGGCCAACCACTTCTCCATGAGGAATTCAATAAGTTTAACCTTCACCTTGCTCCTCACAGATTCCTATCAACCTTGGTGGCGAAACCTACCCTTGAGGATTAGATCATTACTGACCAGAAGTTTGATAAGGGTGTTATCCGCATTAAGAGGAACATTAAGAACGGAGTTGGTGGAGGTTTCTCTGTGGATGATCGAGGTGTTGTTTTCTTTGAGAACCGCTTGGTGGTTCCCAAGAACCAACATCTGTGACAACTGATTCTTAAGGAGGCTTATGAATCTCCTCTGACGATTCATCCCGGTAGTACTAAAATGTATCAAGACCTATGCGAGAGGTTCTGGTGGACTAGGATGAAGAGAGAAATCGCTGAGTTCATTGCTAACTGTGACGTTTGTCATCACGTTAAGGCAAAACATCAAAGACCTGCTGGCACCCTTCAGCCTTTAGCTATTCCTGAGTGGAAATGGGATAAATTTGGTATGGACTTCATCACCGGTTTTCCCAGGACCAAGAGAGGGAATAATGCTATCTTCGTAGTCATTGATCATCTTTCCAAAGTGGCTCACTTCCTACCTGTTCGAGAGAGTATCACTGCTAGTCCGCTCGCTAACTTATATATTTCTCGAATAGTGTCACTTCATGGTGTTCCACTAGAGATCAATTCAGACCGTGGTAGTCTCTTCACTTCTCATTTCTGGGAGAGTTTCCAAACTGCCATGGGCACCCATCTTTCCTTCAGTACCGCTTTCCGCCCTCAATCAAGTGGTCAGGTGGAAAGAGTCAACCAAATTCTCGAAGACATGCTTAGAGCTTGTGTTATCTCATTCGGTATGGATTGGGAGAAGTGTCTTCCCTTCGCTGAGTTTGCTTATAACAATAACTACCAATCCAGCCTCAAGAAAGCTCCTTTTGAGGTTCTGTATGGACAAAGATGTTGAACACCTTTGAACTGGTCAGAAACCGGTGAAAGACAATTCTTTGGACCGGACATGATTCAGGAGGCAGAAGAGCAAGTTCACATCATTCGTGAGAATTTGAAAATAGCCCAATCTCGTCAAAAGATCCAGTATGACTGTCGTCATAAGGAAGTGGCTTATGAAGTTGGCGACAAGGCTTACCTTTGGGTTACTCCTTTGAAGGGTACCCATCGTTTCGGTATCAAGGGCAAGTTGGCTCCTCGTTATATTGGTCCCTCTCTCATTCTCGCTAAACGAGGAGAGGTTGCCTACCAGTTGGAACTACCCCCACATCTTTATCGAGTTCATGATATCTTCCACGTCTCGCAACTCACGCGTTGCTTCTCGGATCCCATCCGCGGAGTGGACCACGAAACGCTTGATCTCCAAGATAACCTCACATATCAAGAGTACCCCGTCTGCATTTTGGATCAAGCAGAGCGTGTCACTCGATGTCATAACATCAAGTTTCTCAAGGTTCAGTGGTCTCATCATTCCGAGAGAGAAGCTACCTGGGAGCGTGAAGATCGTCTTCGACTTGAGTACCCCACTTTCTTTCCGCCGACCCCTGAATCTCGGGACAAGATTCTTTCGAGTGGGGGCGAGTTGTCACATCCCTAGTTCTGGTATGACCTAGGCTAGCCTCCTTTGTGCATCATGTTTAAATTCCATTTAAATTTGAAATGAGGATTTGTGAAACCCTCAGAATCATTTCTGGAAATGACCCAAATAAAAAAATTGCTCCGAAAAGGTCCAAGAAAATGCCCATGTTGCTCTCTGAAAATATTGGACAGAGATGAAAATCAAACCAATATTTTTAAGAGCACATAAGTATTTATTTTGGGCATTTGGAATTAATCCAGTAATTAATTGCTTTGGATATATATTTGCTATATATATAATATATGTCCAAAAATTCTGAATTTTGGTGAGGGGCTTTGGATTAATCCCTTAGGTCCCTGCAAAATTTGACAGAAGTAAATAAAATGATTTAGTATTATTACTAAGTCAAAACGAATGTCAGAAAATAGAAAAGAAAACAAAACAAAGGAAAAAACGCTTACCTGTGCCTACCTGCAGCCTGGCACTATGCAGCCCAGCCGGCCCACTGGCACAGTGCCAGTCGTCCTTGTCCTCGCGCTAGTCGGCCGGGCGTGTGGCTGACGCGCGCGCACCGTCGTGCCGCCACGCCACCTGCCTGCCTGGTCTCCCCCTCATCGCCTGGATGCCCCGCATGACGCCACGGAGACGCCCTGAGACCCCTCTCTCCTCACCCTCACTCGCTGCTCTCTCTCCCCTCCTCTGCCGCTCTCCCTCTCAACCGCCCGAGCGCTACCGTCGCCGCCGCTCGCCGTTGCCATAGCTACCGCCACCCCCTCGCCTCTCCGACAACTCCAACAACTCCGCGCCGTCGTCCTCGTCCGCTCCTTCAAGCTACGCGTCGCCGGACGCCTCGTGGAGCCGTCACCGCCGTCGTCTTCATCATCGGCCGCCGGAGATCATCGTCGCTGATTCGTCGTCCTCAGCGCGTCCCCGAGCTCGCTGTCAAGCCCACCGGGATCGTTGTGAGCTCCTGCTCCTTCTCCCTCTCTCCGTTACTCCATTATCGCGTCGTAGCTTCCCTTCCCCACCACGTCCGTAGCACCTCGCCGCCGGCCATGGCGCCACCGTGGCCAGAGCCCGAGCCAGCCGCTCCCGCGCGCGTCACCGTGCTCCTGGTGACGCCAAGAGGCCGTAGAGGCCCTCTGCAGCCCCTGTCGTGCCCTGCAGGCACATCCCACCCGGAGCCGTGCTTCGGCCGCCACCCCGAGCTCCGCTCCGGCAAGCTCCGGCCACCCTGCGTCCTCCCGTCGCCTCCCCTGGATGCGCGAGAGCCCGGGCTACGCCCCGGTGCCCTTAGCCCCCGCCCCCGTGGCCTGAATCGCGGACACAGCCGCGTCCAGAGGCCGCCGGCGACGACCTCGCCGGCCTGACAGTTGGACCCCACCGGTGAGAGATTAGTTTAGGACTAATCCCCCCCATTAGTGACACTGACAATGGGCCCTGGCGCCCTAATCTTTAGTTAAATTAGAAATAACCCCCATGTTTAACTTGTGACACTGACGTGTGGACCCCACACGTCAGGTTTGACCTGGTCAGTGCCGTTAACCTGCTGACGCAGGCATGACGCAGTACTGACACAATTAATTCTTTTCTGGTTTAAATTAAATCAGGAAAATCCAGAAAATGATATAAACTTCTAAAATTCATAGAAATTCAACCGTAGCTCAGATTGAAATAAGTTATATATGAAAAATTATCAAAAAAATTCAATCTATCCATCTGTACCATTTTCATGCATGACAAACCAGCCTATACATGCTGTAAATGACAAAACACACTTATGGCATTTAAAGGGACTTAATTTAGAGTTGCATTTGAACCTTTGGTTCAAATGGACCTCTTCCAAGTTGACTGCTAGATGCATTAACTCAAACAACATCACATACTCATGCCATGTTCATGCATCATATTGTTGCATATGCTTGTGTTTGATTATCGACACCGTTCCTTCTTGATAGGTCCTGCTCCGGAGACCGGTCCAGAGTACCTGCCAGAGGAGCAGTGCCCCCCTGTTGATCTACCAGGCAAGCAAACCCCCTTGTTCATTCCGATACAATCCTACTCTCTCGCTCCTGCTCTCATTTATTGCATTAGAACAACAATGATTCAACTGCTACTTTATGATGCGGTAGTTGAACCCATTCCTCTGCATGACCTATCATTGCCACAGTAAATAGTTAAAACCCACTAGCATGTGTAGGAGTTGATTGAGCCATGTTGTGTTCCTACCATGCCATGCCTGCTATTGCTTAGAGTTGTGTCAGGTCTGATTCATCGGGAATGAATTGGAGTGTTATGCTATGTTCTGATGCTGAGAGTTAAGTGTGTGAACATGATTTGGTAAAGGTAGCGGTGAGAGGCCATGTAGGAGTACATGGTGGGTTGTCTCACTGGAACCGTCCTTAAGCACTGAGTTCCGTGTATGTCGTCCAATGACTAGCTACTACCTCACATTGGAATGCTTAAGTGCCCCTCTCGACTTATTAACCAACTTGATCTCTGTCCAGGAGTTGCAAATAGTTTCTGGTGTTTGTAGGTAGTGCTATTTTTCTACCGAGTGGCACCCGGCAGGGTGGACTTGGGACAGCCTAGGCACTGTGGCCCGGTGTACCGAGTGGCACCCGGATGGTGGGCTCGGGAACCCTGTACACATCGTTTGGGGGCGTGAGCAAAACCCCGGCTGGATCTCCTTGCGGATGGAACCCGAATAGGCGATAAACCTGGACTAGAGTCTTGTGTGGTTAGTCAGGTCGTGGCCGACACCCTCGCCAGGCTTCCGCTTGAAGGTTGCCGAGATACATGACGTGTACATGGTGATAAGTGGTGAGAGCGTGTGTGAAGAAGTACACCCCTGCAGGGTTATCATGATCTATTCAAATAGCCGTGTCCTCGGTTATGGACTTCTTGGATGCTTACGTGGTACATAGACAACTTAAAGTGGATACTCTAAAATGCTCAAGACAAGTGTGAGTGCTATGGATGGCCTTCTCATAGAGAGACGGGGATGAATCCATAGTAGTGTATTGATGTGGTGATTAGTGGACTCGTGTGCGCTGCCTCACCTCAAAGAAGTTTCTCGTAGTCGTAGAACAGGATAGCCACTGGGTCAAAGCTGGCTTGCTGCAACTAAACCCCACATTACCTTCTTGATACAAATGCATGTATGATAGGATCTGATGTAAGTCTTGCTGAGTACCTTTGTACTCACGTTTGCTTTATTTATGTTTTGCAGGTGAGACATCTATCTCACTATTAGTACACTTGGACTTCGACGAGTAGCTTGTTGCCTCAGCTACGATCTTGTACCCTTGGGAGGGACTTGTAGATAGTCAGGCTTCTCAGCCTTTTTCTTTTGTAGTTGTCTGTACTCAGACATGTAATGCTTCCGTTGCTTGTATGCTCTGAATGATGGGTCATGTGACCCCTGTTTGTATTTAATGCTATGTGGCTCTTCCGGGCCTTTATCTATATGAGTTGAGTTATGTTGTGATGCCATGTTGTACAGAGCCTGACAGCTGTAGGATTACCAAGCCAACCTGGTCGAAGTTGAGTCTAGAAATTCTTTAGCTATATAGGGGAATTGATTGTGGAAGGGAATGTAAGGTTCTTTTTAGTCCTTACACCTCATGCCTTCTGATCTGAGTCATCCTATCTTTCCTACGGGGTTAAGGAACTAGGCTTTCTCTTCTGTCTATCAGGATCATGTGTTACTACTCCGTAGTATCTTAGGATTGGTTGATCAGAGTCATGTCTCAGTTCGAGCACCTCCGGTGTAGTTTGTTTAGTAATATCTCAGAACTTTGAGTGATGATGATGAGTATGGTACTACTCCATCATTTGTAGGATGTCTCATTTTGAGCATTTTACCTCCGTTATGCTACCGGAATTGTCCTAGGAGTTTGAGAGATACTAATTCTTGTGCTACCTTCTGCATCCTTTAGTTGATGTTGAATCCATCCTTGTTTTCCTTGGTTTCATTCTTCAGGATGTTGCCAGTTAATCGAAGTTCTTTTGCTCGTAGTCGGAACCACGGAGATGGTAGGGATGAGGATCCTCCCGACCAGTCTTCATTGGCAGAGTTCATGTTAGAGATGGAGAAGAACAAGCGTGAGTCTAACCTCTTGTTAGCACGTATTGAGGAGAACACCTCCCATCAGCACAAAGAGTCAGCGACCATCTATGATTTCATTGGTCTGAAACCACCTACCTTCCATCATTCCATTGAACCACTCGATGCAGATGACTGGCTTCGTAGTATCACTCACAAGCTGTGTTCTGCGAACGTAGCTGAAAGTGACAAGGTCACCTACGCTGCTTATCATCTGGAAGGTCCTGCTAGTCTTTGGTGGCAGAACTATGAGGCTATGCTTCCAGATGGCCAGATAACCACGTGGAGAGATTTCACTGAGGCTTTTCGCGAGCATCACATTCCTCAAGCCCTCATTGACCGCAAGAGAGAAGAGTTCTGTAGTTTCACCCAGAGTAAGATGGCTGTTGATGCTTACAGTAGAGAGTTTGAGAACCTTGCCTGCTATGCTACAAAAGAGGTGTCCACAGACGCCAAGAAGCAGGCTAGGTTCCGGAAGGGTCTCAACCCCAAGTTGCGTCGTGATCTCCACTTGCATCATTGCAATACATTCCAGGCTCTTGTGAACAAGGCCATTAATGCAGAGACAGCTCAACTCACTTACGAGGAGTCTCGTAAGCACACCCGGGATTTCGGGTCTTCCTCCGGTTCTACTTTGCAGAAGCGCCGGACTTCGGTTCTGAACTCCGCTCTTCCACCCGGTTATACACCGAGGCCTTCTTGTGTGGCACCTCACCCAATTCAGTTACATGCTCCACCCAGGCCTATTGGTAGATCGCTTGTCAAAGCGGGTCCACGTCCTACTTCAGGGACTTGTTTCACATGCGGAGAGCCAGGACAGTATGCACGTGACTGCTCTCAAACCAACTATGCTCCACCCTCGTCTGAGAAGTCTGTTGGACGTGGTAAGCCATCACACAAGATGATTAGTGTCAAGTCAGCTCCCACTGAACGTGGATGTGTGCATCACGTCTCAGCTAATGACGCTCATGATGATCCGGATGTCGTTCTGGGTACACTCCTTGTCAACTGTCATCCAGCTTCGGTTCTGTTTGATATCGGAGCATCTCACTCCTTCATCTCTGAAGGCAATGCTCATTTGCATGACATGTCATTTTGTGATATGCCAACTCCACTTGAAATCCAAACTCCAGGGTCTAGATGGCAAACTACCAGAATAAGCCATGGTAATGAAATCCTTGTTGACAGACTTGTATTCCTTGCATCACTTATAGCCCTCAAGTCTACAGATATTAATATCATCTTGGGTATGGACTGGATGAAAGCTCATTATGCCAAGATTGATTGTTTCACCAGGTCTGTTCAGCTTATACATCCATCTGGCAAGATAGTCACTGTCTCCACCAGAGTTGCAAAGCGTCAACTCTATTCTCTTAATGCCAGCCCTCTTCCTGACCTTGAAGATATCCCGGTAGTCCGTGACTTCCCGGATGTCTTTCCAGAGGAACTGCCAGGCATTCCACCTGATAGAGATATAGAGTTTGTCATAGATCTTATCCCAGGAACCGCTCCAATCTCTAGGAGACCTTACAAGATGGCACCCTTAGAACTAGCTGAGCTTAAGAAACAACTCGATGAATCCTTACAAAAGGGTTTCATCCGTCCTAGTGCTTCTCCCTGGGCTTGCCCCGTCCTCTTCGTCAAGAAGAAGGATGGTACGGATCGGATGGTTGTAGATTATCGTCCCGTTAATTTGGTCACGATAAAGAACAAGTATCCGCTCCCCAGGATCAATGACCTGTAGATCAGCTCGCTGGATCCTCGGTCTTTTCAAAGATGGATTTGAAGTTAGGCTACCACCAAATCAAGATCAGAAATGGGGACATTCCTAAGACGGCTTTTGTCACTCGTTATGGTCAGTACGAGTACACTGTCATGTCCTTCGGTCTAACCAATGCTCCAGCTACATTCTCTCGCTTGATGAACTCGATCTTCATGGAGTACTTAGATAAGTTCGTCGTGGTTTACCTTGATGATATTCTTATTTACTCGAAAAATGAGGAAGAGCATGCCGAACATCTTAGACTTGTGTTAGAAAAACTCAGAGAGCACCGCCTTTATGCCAAGTTCTCCAAGTGCAAATTTTGGTTGCCAGAAGTGACCTATCTCGGCCACATAATCTCTGGTAAGGGCATTGCTGTCAATCCCGAGAGAGTTTGGGCCGTTCTTTATTGGACTCCGCCTAAAGCAGTTAAGCAAGTTAGGAGTTTCCTTGGTCTAGCCAGTTACTGTCGATGCTTTGTTGAAAACTTCTCCAAAGTGGCCAAACCTCTCACGGAACTTCTCAAGAAAGATAAAAAGTTTGAGTGGTCCCCACAGTGTGAGTACAGTTTTCAGGAACTGAAAAGACGCCTGACTTCTGCTCCCATACTTGTGCCACCGGATTTCACTAAGGACTTTGTTATCTATTGGGATGCCTCACGACAGGGACTAGGTTGCATTCTTATGCAAGATCGCCATGTGATTGCCTATGCATCTCGACAGTTGCATCCACATGAGGATAATTATCCTACACATGATCTAGAGCTTGCAGCCGTAGTCTATGCACTTAAGACATGGCGACATTACCTTCTTGGTAAACGTTGCGAGATTTACACCGACCACCAGAGTCTCAAGTATATTTTCACCCAACCAGATTTGAACCTTAGGCAAAGACGTTGGTTGGAGTTGATCGCAGATTACGACTTAGGAATTACCTACACCCCAGGCAAGGGGAATGTCATGGTTGATGCGCTAAGTCGTAAGTCCTATTGCAACAATCTTATGTTGCAGCAGGGCCAACCACTTCTCCATGAGGAATTCAATAAGTTTAACCTTCACCTTGCTCCTCACAGATTCCTATCAACCTTGGTGGCGAAACCTACCCTTGAGGATTAGATCATTACTGACCAGAAGTTTGATAAGGATGTTATCCGCATTAAGAGGAACATTAAGAACGGAGTTGGTGGATGTTTCTCTATGGATGATCGAGGTGTTGTTTTCTTTGAGAACCGCTTGGTGGTTCCCAAGAACCAACATCTGCGACAACTGATTCTTAAGGAAGCTCATGAATCTACTCTCACGATTCATCCCGGTAGTACTAAAATGTATCAAGACCTACGCCAGAGGTTCTGGTGGACTAGGATGAAGAGAGAAATCACTGAGTTCCTTGCTAACTGTGACGTTTGTCATCACGTTAAGGCAAAACATCAAAGACCTGCTGGCACCCTTCAGCCTTTAGCTATTCCTGAGTGGAAATGGGATAAAGTTGGTATGGACTTCATCACCGGTTTTCCCAGGACCAAGAGAGGGAATAATGCTATCTTCGTAGTCATTGATCATCTTTCCAAAGTGGCTCACTTCCTACCTGTTCGAGAGAGTATCACTGCTAGTCAGCTCGCTAACTTATATATTTCTCGAATAGTGTCACTTCATGGTGTTCCACTAGAGATCAATTCAGACCTTGGTAGTCTCTTCACTTCTCATTTCTGGGAGAGTTTCCAAACTGCCATGGGCACCCATCTTTCCTTCAGTACCGCTTTCCACCCTCAATCAAGTGGTCAGGTGGAAAGAGTCAACCAAATTCTCAAAGACATGCTTAGAGCTTGTGTTATCTCATTCGGTATGGATTGGGAGAAGTGTCTTCCCTTCGCTGAGTTTGCTTATAACAATAACTACCAATCCAGCCTCAAGAAAGCTCCTTTTGAGGTTCTGTATGGACGAAGATGTTGAACACCTTTGAACTGGTCAGAAACCGGTGAAAGACAATTCTTTGGACCGGACATGATTCAGGAGGCAGAAGAGCAAGTTCGCATCATTCGTGAGAATTTGAAAATAGCCCAATCTCGTTAAAAGAGCGAGTATGACTGTCGTCATAAGGAAGTGGCTTATGAAGTTGGCGACAAGGCTTACCTTTGGGTTACTCCTTTGAAGGGTACCCATCGTTTCGGTATCAAGGGCAAGTTGGCTCCTCGTTATATTAGTCCCTTTCTAATTCTCGCTAAACGAGGAGAGGTTGCCTACCAGTTGGAACTACCCCCACATCTTTATCGAGTTCATGATGTCTTCCACGTCTCGCAACTCATGCGTTGCTTCTCGGATCCCATCCGCGGAGTGGACCACGAAACGCTTGATCTCCAAGATAACCTCACATATCGAGAGTACCCCGTCCGCATTTTGGATCAAGCAGAGCGTGTCACTCGATGTCATAACATCAAATTTCTCAAGGTTCAGTGGTCTCATCATTCCGAGAGAGAAGCTACCTGGGAGCGTGAAGATCGTCTTCGACTTGAGTACCCCACTTTCTTTCCGCCGACCCCTGAATCTCGGGACAAGATTCTTTCGAGTGGGGGCGAGTTGTCACGTCCCTAGTTCTGGTATGACCTAGGCTAGCCTCCTTTGTGCATCATGTTTAAATTCCATTTAAATTTGAAATGAGGATTTGTGAAACCCTCAGAATCATTTCTGGAAATGACCCAAATAAAAAAATTGCTCCAAAAAGGTCCAAAAAATGCCCATGTTGCTCTCTGAAAATATTGGACACAGATGAAAATCAAACCAATATTTTTAAGAGCACATAAGTATTTATTTTAGGCATTTGGAATTAATCCAGTAATTAATTGCTTTGGATATATATTTGCTATATATATAATATATGTCCAAAAATTCTGAATTTTGGTGAGGGGCTTTGGATTAATCCCTTAGGTCCCTGCAAAATTTGACAGAAGTAAATAAAATGATTTAGTATTATTACTAAGTCAAAACGAATGTCAGATAATAGAAAAGAAAACAAAAAAAGGAAAAAAAACGCTTACATGTGCCTACCTGCAGCCTGGCACTATGCAGCCCAGCCGGCCCACTGGCACAGTGCCAGTCGTCCTTGTCCTCGCGCTAGTCGGCCGGGCGTGTGGCTAACGCGCGCGCACCGTCGTGCCGCCACGCCACCTGCCTGCCTGGCCTCCCCCTCATCGCGTGGATGCCCCGCATGACGCCACGGAGACGCCCTGAGACGCCTCTCTCCTCTCCCTCACTCGCTGCTCTCTCTCCCCTCCTCTGCCGCTCTCCCTCTCAACCGCCCGAGCGCTGCCGTCGCCGCCGCTCGCCATTGCCGTAGCTACCGCCACCCCCTCGCCTCTCCGACAACTCCAACAGCTCCGCGCTGTCGTCCTCGTCCTCTCCTTCAAGCTACGCGTCGCCGGACGCCTCGTGGAGCCGTCATCGACGTCGTCTTCATCATCGGCCGCCGGAGATCATCGTCGCTGATTCGTCGTCCTCAGCGCGTCCCCGAGCTCGCTGTCAAGCCCACCGGGATCGTTGTGAGCTCCTGCTCCTTCTCCCTCTCTCCGTTCCTCCATTCTCGTGTCGTAGCTTCCCTTCCCCACCACGTCCGTAGCACCTCGCCGGCGGCCATGGCGCCACCGTGGCCAGAGCCCGAGCCAGCCGCTCCCGCGCGCATCACCGTGCTCCTGGTGACGCCAGGAGGCCGTAGAGGCCCTCCGCAGCCCCTGTCGTGCCCTGCAGGCACATCCCACCCGGAGCCGTGCTTCGGCCGCCACCCCGAGCTCCGCTCCGGCGAGCTCCGGCCACCCTGCGTCCTCCCGTCGCCTCCCCTGGATGCGCGAGAGCCCGGGCTACGCCCTGGTGCCCTTAGCCCCCGCCCCCGTGGCCTGAATCGCGGACACAGCCGCGTCCAGAGGCCGCCGGCGACGACCTCGCCGGCCTGAGAGTTGGACCCCACCGGTGAGAGATTAGTTTAGGACTAATCCCCCCAATAGTGACACTGACAATGGGCCCTGGCGTCCTAATCTTTAGTTAAATTAGAAATAATCCCCCTGTTTAACTTGTCACACAGACGTGTGGACCCCACACGTCAGGTTTGACCTGGTCAGTGCCGTTAACCTGCTGACGCAGGCATGACGCAGTGCTGACGCAATTAATTCTTTTCTGGTTTAAATTAAATCAGGAAAATCCAGAAAATGATATAAACTTCTAAAATTCATAGAAATTCAACCGTAGCTCAGATTGAAATAAGTTATATATGAAAAATTATCAGAAAAATTCAATCTATCCATCTGTACCATTTTCATGCATGACAAATCAGCCTATACATGCTGTAAATGACAAAACACACTTATGGCATTTAAAGGGACTTAATTTAGAGTTGCATTTGAACCTTTGGTTCAAATGGACCTCTTCCAAGTTGACTGCTAGATGCATTAACTCAAACAACATCACATACTCATGCCATGTTCATGCATCATATTGTTGCGTATGCTTGTGTTTGATTATCGACACCGTTCCTTCTTGATAGGTCCTGCTCCGGAGACCGGTCCAGAGTACCTGTCAGAGGAGCAGTGCCCCCCCTGTTGATCTACCAGGCAAGCAAACCCGCTTGTTCATTCCGATACAATCCTACTCTCTCGCTCCTGCTCTCATTTATTGCATTAGAACAACAATGATTCAACTGCTACTTTATGATGCGGTAGTTGAACCCATTCCTCTGCATGACCTATCATTGCCACAGTAAATAGTTAAAACCCACTAGCATGTGTAGGAGTTGATTGAGCCATGTTGTGTTCCTACCATGCCATGCCTGCTATTGCTTAAAGTTCTGTCAGGTCTGATTCATCGGGAATGAATTGGAGTGTTATGCTATGTTCTGATGCTGAGAGTTAAGTGTGTGAACATGATTTGGTAAAGGTAGCGGTGAGAGGCCATGTAGGAGTACATGGTGGGTTGTCTCACTGGAACCGTCCTTAAGCACTGAGTTCCATGTATGTCGTCCAATGACTAGCTACTACCTCACATTGGAATGCTTAAGTGCCCGTCTCGACTTATTAACCAATTTGATCTCTGTCCAGGAGTTGCAAATAGTTTCTGGTGTTTGTAGGTAGTGCTATTCTTCTACCGAGTGGCACCCGGCAGGGTGGACTTGGGATAGACTAGGCACCGTGGCCCGGTGTACCGAGTGGCACCCGGATGGTGGGCTCGGGAACCCTGTACACATCGTTTGGGGCCGTGAGCGAAACCCTGGCCGGATCTCCTTGCGGATGGAACCCGAATAGGCGATAAACCTGGACTAGAGTCTTGTGTGGTTAGTCAGGTCGTGGCCGACACCCTCGCCAGGCTTCCGCTTGAAGGTTGCCGAGATACATGACGTGTACATGGTGATAAGTGGTGAGAGCGTGTGTGAAGAAGTACACCCCTGCAGGGTTATCATGATCTATTCAAATAGCCGTGTCCTCGGTTATGGACTTCTTGTATGCTTACGTGGTACATAGACAACTTAAAGTGGATACTCTAAAATGCTCAAGACAAGTGTGAGTGCTATGGATGGCCTTCTCATAGAGAGACGGGGATGAATCCATAGTAGTGTATTGATGTGGTGATTAGTGGACTCGTGTGCGCTGCCTCACCTCAAAGAAGTTTCTCGTAGTCGTAGAACAGGATAGCCACTGGGTCAAAGCTGGCTTGCTGCAACTAAACCCCACATTACCTTCTTGATACAAATGCATGTATGATAGGATCTGATGTAAGTCTTGCTGAGTACCTTTGTACTCACGTTTGCTTTATTTATGTTTTGCAGGTGAGACATCTGTCTCACTAGTAGTACCACTTGGACTTCGACGAGTAGCTTGTTACCTCCGCTACGATCTTGTACCCTTGGGAGGGACTTGTAGATAGTCAGGCTTCTCAGCCTTTTTCTTTTGTAGTTGTCTGTACTCAGACATGTAATGCTTCCGTTGTTTGTATGCTCTGAATGATGGGTCATGTGACCCCTGTTTGTATTTAATGCTATGTGGCTCTTCTGGGCCTTTATCTATATGAGTTGAGTTATGTTGTGATGCCATGTTGTACAGAGCCTGACTACCTGTAGGATTACCAAGCCAACCTGGTCGAAGTTGAGTCTAGAAATTCTTTAGCTATATAGGGGAATTGATTGTGGAAGGGAATGTAAGGCTCTTTTTACTCCTTACACCTCATGCCTTCTGATCTGAGTCATCCTATCTTTCCTACCGGGTTAAGGAACTAGGCTTTCTCTTCTGTCTATCAGGATCATGTGTTACTACTCCGTAGTATCTTAGGATTGGTTGATCAGAGTCATGTCTCAGTTTGAGCACCTCCGGTGTAGTTTGTTTAGTAATATCTCAGAACTTTGAGTGATGATGATGAGTATGGTACTACTCCATCATTTGCAGGATGTCTCATTTTGAGCATTTTACCTCCGTTATGCTGCCGGAATTGTCCTAGGAGTTTGAGAGATAATAATTCTTGTGCTACCTTCTGCATCCTTTAGTTGATGCTGAATCCATCCTTGTTTTCCTTGGTTTCATTCTTCAGGATGTTGCCGGTTAACCGAAGTTCTGTTGCTCGTAGTCGGAACCACGGAGATGGTAGGGATGAGGATCCTCCCGACCAGTCTTCATTGGCAGAGTTCATGTTAGAGATGGAGAAGAACAAGCGTGAGTCTAACCTCTTGTCAGCACAAAGAGTCAGTGACCATCTATGATTTCATTGGTCTGAAACCACCTACCTTCCATCATTCCATTGAACCACTCGATGTAGATGACTGGCTTCGTAGTATCACTCACAAGTTGTGTTCTGCGAACGTAGCTGAAAGTGACAAGGTCACCTATGCTGCTTATCATCTGGAAGGTCCTGCTAGTCTTTGGTGGCAGAACTATGAGGCTATGCTTCCAGATGGCCAGATAACCACCTGGAGAGATTTCACTGAGGCTTTTCGCGAGCATCACATTCCTCAAGCCCTCATTGACCGCAAGAGAGAAGAGTTCTGTAGTTTCACCCAGAGTAAGATGGCTGTTGATGCTTACAGTAGAGAGTTTGAGAACCTTGCCTGCTATGCTACAAAAGAGGTGTCCACAGATGCCAAGAAGCAGGCTAGGTTCCGGAAGGGTCTCAACCCCAAGTTGCGTCGTGATCTCCACTTGCATCATTGCAATACATTCCAGGCTCTTGTGAACAAGGCCATTAATGCAGAGACAGCTCAACTCACTTACGAGGAGTCTCGTAAGCACACCCGGGATTTGGGTTCTTCCTCCGGTTCTACTTTGCAGAAGCGCCGGATTTGGGTTCCGAACTCCGCTGTTCCACCCGGTTATACACCGAGGCCTTCTTGTGTGGCACCTCACCCAATTCAGTTACATGCTCCACCCAGGCCTATTGGTAGACCGCTTGTCAAAGCGGGTCCACGTCCTACTTCAGGGACTTGTTTCACATGCGGAGAGCCAGGACAGTATGCACGTGACTGCTCTCAAACCAACTATGCTCCACCCTCGTCTGAGAAGTCTGTTGGACGTGGTAAGCCATCACACAAGATGATTAGTGTCAAGTCAGCTCTCAGTGAACGTGGATGTGTGCATCACGTCTCAGCTAATGACGCTCATGATGATCCGGATGTCGTTCTGGGTACACTCCTTGTAAACTGTCATCCAGCTTCGGTTCTGTTTGATATCGGAGCATCTCACTCCTTCATCTCTGAAGGCAATGCTCATTTGCACGACATGTCATTTTGTGATATGCCAACTCCACTTGAAATCCAAACTCCAGGGTCTAGATGGCAAACTACCAGAATAAGCCATGGTAATGAAATCCTTGTTGACAGACTTGTATTCCTTGCATCACTTATAGCCCTCAAGTCTACAGATATTAACATCATCTTGGGTATGGACTGGATGAAAGCTCATTATGCCAAGATTGATTGTTTCACCAGGTCTGTTCAGCTTATACATCCATCTGGCAAGATAGTCACTGTCTCCACCAGAGTTGCAAAGCGTCAACTCTATTCTCTTAATGCCAGCCCTCTTCCTGACCTTGAAGATATCCCGGTAGTCTGTGACTTCCCGGACGTCTTTCCAGAGGAACTGCCAGGTATTCCACCTGATAGAGATATAGAGTTTGTCATAGATCTTATCCCAGGAACCGCTCCAATCTCTAGGTGACCTTACAAGATGGCACCCTTAGAACTAGCTGAGCTTAAGAAACAACTCGATGAATCCTTACAAAAGGGTTTCATCCGTCCTAGTGCTTCTCCCTGGGCTTGCCCCGTCCTCTTCGTCAAGAAGAAGGATGGTACGGATCGGATGGTTGTAGATTATCGTCCCGTTAATTTGGTCACGATAAAGAACAAGTATCCGCTCCCCAGGATCAATGACCTGTATGATCAGCTCGCTGGATCCTCGGTCTTTTCAAAGATGGATTTGAAGTTAGGCTACCACCAAATCAAGATCAGAAATGGGGACATTCCTAAGACGGCTTTTGTCACTCGTTATGGTCAGTACGAGTACACTGTCATGTCCTTGGGAGGGACTTGTAGATAGTCAGGCTTCTCAGCCTTTTTCTTTTGTAGTTGTCTGTACTCAGACATGTAATGCTTCCGTTGCTTGTATGCTCTGAATGATGGGTCATGTGACCCCTATTTGTATTGAATGCTATGTGGCTCTTCTGGGCCTTTATCTATATGAGTTGAGTTATGTTGTGATGCCATGTTGTACAACACATACTTGCATGTTATGCGTACGTGTGACGTGTATTGCTATGTGTGGGATCCGACAACCTAGTTGTTTATCCTTGGTAGCCTCTCTTATGGGCAAATGTAGTCTAGTGCTTCCACTGAGCCATGGTAGTCTGCTATAGCCCGGTTCACCGGAGTCTTGCTAGCCCAGCACTACTGCTTCGGAACACTTAGACTGGCTGGCATGTGATTCACTTCGTTCCTGTGTCTGTCCCTTTGGGGAAATGTCACGCGGTGACTTCCGGAGTCCTGCTAGCCTGCTACAGCCCGGATTCCCGGAGTCCTGTTAGCCCAGTTGCTACAGCCCAGATTCACACGCTGATGACCGACATGCTTGATATTGTTTCATGTATGCCTGTCCCCGTAAGTTAGTGCCACTTTGGGTTCACGACTAGTCATGTCGGCCCGGGTTCTCTGTCATATGGATGCTAGCGACACTATCATATACGTGAGCCAAAAGGCGCAAACGGTCCCGGGCCATGGTAAGGCGACACCCGTGGGAATACCGTACGTGAGGCCGCAAAGTGATATGAGGTGTTACCGACTAGATCGATGTGACTTGGAATCGGGGTCCCGACACCTTGAACTTTGTTGAAAACCTTTTGTGACAATTCGAGTTTTGTAGATAGTAACACTACTATCAGCGTCCGTCTTCCTCTTGAAGATCCATTTATTTTGAATGGCTCACCGATCATCGATCAAGTCAATCAAAGTCCATACTTTGTTCTCATACATGGATCCCATCTCAGATTTCATGGCCTTACGCCATTTTGCCGATTCCGGGCTCATCACCACTTCCTCATAGTTCATAGGTTCGTCATCGTCTAGTAACATGACTTCCAGAACAGGATTACCATACCACTCTGGTGCGGAATGTACTCTGTTTGACCTACGAGGTTTGGTAGTAACTTGATCTGAAATTTCATGATCATCATCATTAGCTTCCTCACTAATTGGTGTAGGAATCACTGGAACTGATTTCTGTGATGAACTACTTTCCAATTCGGGAGAAGGTACAATTACCTCATCAAGTTCTACTTTCCTCCCACTCACTTCTTTCGAGAGAAACTCCTTCTCTAGAAAGGATCCATTTTTAGCAACAAAGATCTTGCATTCGGATCTGTGATAGAAGGTGTACCCAACAGTTTCTTCGGGTATCCTATGAAGACACACTTCTCCGATTTGGGTTTGAGCTTATCAGGCTAAAACTTTTTCACATAAGCATCGCAACCCCAAAATTTAAGAAACGACAGCTTAGGTTTCTTGCTAAACCACAATTCATATGGTGTCATCTCAATGGATTTTTAGACGGTGCCCCATTTAACGTGAATGCAGTTGTCTCTAATGCATAACCCCAAAATGATAGTGGTAAATCGATAAGAGACATCACAGATCGCACCATATCTAATAAAGCACGGTTATGACATTCGGACACACCATTACGCTGTGGTGTTCCAGGTGGCATGAGTTGCAAAACTATTTGACATTGTTTGAACTCAAGGCCAAACTCGTAACTCAAATATTTCGTCTCAGCGATCAGATCGTGGAAACTTTATTTTCTTGTTACGATGATTCTCCACTTCACTATGAAATTCTTTGAAGTTTTGAAACGTTTCAGACTTGTGTTTCATTAAGTAGATATACTCATATCTACTCAAATCATCTGTGAAGGTCAGAAAATAACGATACCCGCCGCGAGCCTCAACACTCATCGGACCGCATACATCGGACTGACTTATTTCCAATAAGTCAGTGGCTCGCTTCATTGTTTCGGAGAACGGAGGCTTAGTCATCTTGCCCATGAGGCATGGTTTACAAGCATGAAATAATTCATAATCAAGTGATTCCAAAAGTCCATCTGCATGGAGTTTCTTCATGCACTTTACACCAATATAACCCAAAGGACAGTGCCACAAGTATGTTGCACTATCATTATCAACTTTGCCTCTTTTGGTATCAATATTATGAATATGTGTATCACTACAATCGAGCTTCAATAAACCATTTACATTAAGTGTATGACCATAGAAGGTTTTATTCATGTAAAACAGAACAACAATTATTCTTTGACTTAAATGAATAACTGTATTGCAATAAACATGATCCAATCATAGTCATGCTCAACGCAAACACCAAATAACATTTATTTTAGGTTCAACACTAACCCCGAAGGTAAAAGGAGTGTGCGATGGTGATCTTATCAACCTTGGAATCATTTCCAACACACATCGTCACCTTGCCCTTAACTAGTCTTTGTTCATTTTGCAACTCCTGTTTCGAGTTACTAATCTTAGCAAATGAACTAGTATCAAATACTCTGGGGTTACTATGAACACCAGTAAAGTACACATCAATAACATGTATATCAAATATACTTTTGTTCACTTTGCCATCCTTCTTATCCGCCAAGTATTTGGGGTAGTTTCGCTTCCAGTGACCATTCCGTTTGCAGTAGAAGCACTCAGTTTCAGGCTTAGGTCTAACTTTGGGCTTCTTCACGGGAGTGGCAACTTGCTTGCCATTCTTCTTGAAGTTCCCTTTCTTTCCCTTGCCCTTTTACTTGAAACTAGTGGTCTTGTCAACCATCAGCACTTGATGCTTTTTCTTGATTTCTACCTTCGCCAATTTCAGCATCGCGAAGAGCTTGGGAATAGTTTCTGTTATCCCTTGCATATTATAGTTCATCACAAAGTTCTAGTAACTTGGTGATAGTGACTAGAGAAATCTGTCAATCACTATCTTATCTGGAAAATTAACTCCCACTTGATTCAAGTGATTGTAGTACTCAGACATTCTGAGCACATGCTCACTAGCTGAGCTATTCTCCTCCATCTTGTAGGCAAAGTACTTCTCAGAGGTCTCATACCTCTCGACTCGGGCATGAGTCTACAATACCAATTTCTTCTCTTGGAACATCTTATATGCTCCGGGGCGTTCAAAACGTATTTGAAGTCCCGGTTCTAAGCCGTAAAGCATGGCGCACTAAACTATCAAGTAGTCATCATACTGAGCTTGTCAAACATTCATAACGACTGCATCCGCTCCTGCAATAGGTCCGTCACCTAGCGGTGCATCAAGGACATAATTCTTCTGTGCAGCAATGAGGACAATCCTTAGATCACGGAGCTAATCCGCATCATTGCTACTAACATCTTTCAACATAGTTTTCTCTAGGAACATATCATAAATAAAACGGTGAAGCTATACACGAGCAATTGATCTACAACATAGATATGTAAATACTACAGGACTAAGTTCATGATAAATTTAAGTTCAATTAATCATGTTACTTGAGAACTCCCACTTAGATAGACATCCCTCTAGTCATCTAAATAATCACGTGATCCATATCAACTAAACCATGTCCGATCATCACGTGAGATGGAGTAGTTTTCAATGGTGAACATCACTGTGTTGATCATATCTACTATATGATTCATGTTCGACCTTTCGGTCTCAGTGTTCCGAAGCCATATCTGCATATGCTAGGCTCGTCAAGTTTAACCTGAGTATTCTGCTTGTGCAAAACTGGTTTGCACCCGTTGTATGTGAACGTAGAGCTTATCACACCCGATCATCACGTGGTGTCTCAGCACGAAGAATTGTCGCAATGGTGCATACTCAGGGAGAACACTTATACCTTGAAATTTTAGTAAGGGATCATCTCATAATGCTACCGTCGTACTAAGCAAAATAAGATGCATAAAAGATAAACATCACATGCAATCAAAATATGTGGCATGATATATGAAGGAAATATGCCCTAGAGGCAATAATAAAGTTATTATTTATTTCCTTATATCATGATAAATGTTTATTATTCATGCTAGAATTGTATTAACCGGAAACATAATACATGTGTGAATACATAGACAAATAGAGTGTCACTAGTATACATCTACTTGACTAGCTCGTTGATCAAAGATGGTTATGTTTCCTAACCATAGACATGAGTTGTCATTTGATTAACGGGATCACATCATTAGGAGAATGATGTGATTGACTTGACCCATTCCGTTAGCTTAGCACTTGATCATTTAGTTTGTTGCTATTGCTTTCTTCATGACTTATACATGTTCCTATGACTATGAGATTATGCAACTCCTGTTTACCGGAGGAACACTTTGTGTGCCACCAAACGTCACAACGTAACTGGGTGATTATAAAGGTGCTCTACAGGTGTCTCCGAAGGTACTTGTCGGGTTGGCGTATTTCGAGATTAGGATTTGTCACTCCGATTGTCGGAGAGGTATCTCTGGGCCCTCTCGGCAATGCACATCACTATAAGCCTTGCAAGCATTGTGACTAATGAGTTAGTTGCGAGATGATGTATTACGGAACGATTAAAGGGACTTTCCGGTAACGAGATTGAACTAGGTATTGAGATACCAACGATCGAATCTCGGGCAAGTAACATACCGATGACAAAGGGAACAATGTATGTTGTTATGCGGTTTGACCGATAAAGATCTTCGTAGAATATGTGGGAGCCAATATGATCATCCAGGTTCCGCTATTGGTTATTGACCGGAGACGTGTCTCGGTCATGTCTACATTGTTCTCGAACCCGTAGGGTCCGCACGCTTAAGGTTTCGATGACAGTTATATTATGAGTTTATGAGTTTTGATGTACCGAAGGAGTTCGGAGTCCCGGATGAGATCGGGGACATGATGAGGAGTCTCGAAATGGTCGAGACGTAAAGATCAATATATTGGACGACTATATTCGGACATCGGAAAGGTTCCGAGTGATTCGGGTATTTTTCGGAGTACTGGAGAGTTACGGAAATTCGTCCGGGAGTATATGAGCCTTATTGGGCCATACGGGAATAGAGGAGAGAGGCCAAAAGGAAGGAGGCGCGCGCCCCCCCTCTGGTCCGAATTGGACAAGGGGTGCAGCCCACTTTTCCTTGTTCCTCTCCCCCTCTTTCCTTCTCTCCTACTCCAACAAGGGAAGGAGGAGTCCTACTCCCGATGGGAGGACTCCCCCCTTGGCGCGCCCTCCTCCTAGGACGGCCGCCTCCCTCCCTTGCTCCTTTATATACGGGGGCAGGGAGCACCCCATAGACCCAACAATTGTCCATTGATCTCTTAGCCGTGTGCGGTGCCCCCCTCCACCATAATCCTTGATAATATTGTAGCGGTGCTTAGGCGAAGCCCTGCGACGGTAGAACATCAAGATCGTCACCACGCCGTCGTGCTGACGGAACTCTTCCCCAACATTCTACTGGATCGGAGTCTGGGGATCGTCATCGAGCTGAACATGTGCTAGAACTCGGAGGTGTCGTAGTTTCGGTGCTTGATCGGTCGGGCCGTGAAGACGTACGACTACATCAACCGCGTTGTTATAACGCTTCCGCTTCCGGTCTATGAGGGTACGTAGACAACACTCTCCCCTCTTGTTGCTATGCATCACCATGATCTTGCGTGTGCGTAGATTTTTTTTTGAAATTACTACGTTCCCCAACAATATGGCCATCATCATCTTGTGCCTTTGATATCCATCTCCAAAGTATCATCATGATCTCCATCGTCACCGGCATGACACCATGATCTCCATCATCTTGATCTTTATCAACGTGTAGTCACATGGTCGTCTTTCCAATTATTGCTTTTGCAACTATTGCTATCGCATAGCGATAAAGTAAAGCAATTATATGGCGCTTACATCTTATGCAATAAAGAGACAACTATAAGGCTCCTGCCATTTGCCGATAACTTTAACAAAACATAATCATCTCATACAACAATTTATATCTCATCACGTCTTGACCATATCATATCACAACATGCCCTGCAAAAACAAGTTAGACGTCCTCTACTTTGTTGTTGCAAGTTTTATGTGGCTGCTACGGGCTTCTAGCAAGAACCGTTCTTACCTACGCATCAAAACCACAACGTAGTATAGTGATTGCTTTTTGATCTTCAGAAAGAACCCTGTTCATTGAAACCGATTCAACTAAAGTTGGAGAAACAGACGCCCACTAGCCACCTGTGTGCGAAGCACGTCGGTAGAACCAGTCTTGCATAAGCGTACGCGTAATGTCGGTCTGAGCCGCTTCATCCAACAATACCGCCGAATCAAGAATCAACTAGTTATGGCAAGCAATATGTATATACCCATGTCCACAACTCATTTGTGTTCTACTTGTGCATAAAACATCTACGCATAGACCTGGCTCAGATACAACTGTTGGGGAACGCAGTATTTCAAAAAATTTACCTACGATCATGCAAGATCTATCTAGGAGATGCATAGCAACGAGTGGGGAGAGTCTGTCTACGTACCCTCGTAGACCGAAAGTAGAAGCCTTTAGTAACGCGGTTGATGTAGTCGAATGTCTTCGCGATCCAACCGATCCAAGTACCGAACGTACGGCACCTCCGCGCTCAGCACACGTTCAGCTCGATGATGCCCCTCGGGCTCTTGATACAGTTGAGGCTGAAGGAGAGTTCCGTCAGCACGACGGCGTGGTCACGGTGATGATGAAGTTACCGACGCAGGGCTTCGCCTAAGCACTACGACGATATAACCGAGGTGTGTAACTGTGGAGGGGGGCACCGCACACGGCTAAGACAAATCTTGGAGTGCCTTTGGGGTGCCCCCTGCCCACGTATATAAAGGAGAAAGGAGGAGGAGGCCGGCCTAGGAGGGACGCGCCTATAGGGGGAGTCCAACTAGGATTCCCAATCCTAGTTGGAGTCCCCTTCCTTTTCCAAGAGGGGAGAGAGGGAAGGAGTAGGGGAGGGAGAAGGAAAGAGAGGGGGGCGTGTGGCCACCCCTTGAGGCCCTTCTCTCCTTTCCCACATGGCCATTAAGGCACACTACTTCCCCCGGCGAATTCCCGTAACTCTTCGGTACTCCGAAAAATACCCGAATCACTCGGAATCTTTCTGATGTCCGAATATAGCCTTCCAATATGTCGATCTTTACATCTCGACCATTTCAAGACTCCTCCTCATGTCCGTGATCTCATTCGTGACTCCGAACTACCTTCGATACATCAAATGACATAGCTCATAATACAAATCATCATCAACTGTTAAGTGTGCTCGAGAACTATGTAGACATGACCGAGAGACGTCTCCGGTCAATAACCAAGAGCGGAACATGGATGCTCATATTGGCTCCTACATATTCTACGAAGATCTTTATCGGTCCAACCTCATAACAACATACGTTGTTCTCTTTGTCATCGGTATGTTACTTGCCCGAGATTCGATCGTCGGTATCACCATACCTAGTTCAATCTCATTACCGGCAAGTCTCTTTACTCGTTCCGTAATGCATCATCCTGCAACTAACTCATTAGTCACATTGCTTGCAAGGCGTATAGTGATGTGCATTACCGAGAGGGCCCAGAGATACCTCTCCGACAATCGGAGTGAAAAATCCTAATCTTGATCTATGCCAAATCAACAAACACCATTGGAGACACCTGTAGAGCATCTTTATAATCACCCAGTTACGTTGTGACGTTTGATAGCACACAAGGTGTCCTCGGGTATTCGGGAGTTGCATAATCTCATAGTCAGAGAAACATGTATAAGTCATGATGAAAGCAATAACAATAAAACTAAACGATCATTTATGCTAAGCTAACGGATGGGTCTTGTCCATCACATCATTCTCTAATGATGTGATCCCGTTCATCAAATGACAACACATGTCTATGGTCAGGAAACTTAACCATCTTTGATTAACGAGCTAGTCAAGTAGAGGCATACTGGGGACACTTTGTTTTGTCTATGTATTCACACATGTATTAAGTTTCCGTTTAATACAATTCTAGCATGAATAATAAACACTTATCATGATATAAGGAAATATAAATAACAATTTTATTATTGCCTCTAGGGCATATTTCCTTCAGATACTGCTACTGTTACTATCAAACTATCATACTATTGTGCTACTGATCACTCTGCTACTGGTATTTAGTTCTTAGGTGTGTGGTTGAATTGACAACTCAACTGCTAATACTTGCAAATATTCTTTGGCTCCCCTTGTGTCGAATCAATAAATTTGGGTTGAATACTCTACCCTCGAAAACTGTTGTGATCCCCTATACTTGTGGGTTATCAATGACCATCGGCAACCACCGGTTCGTGTCCCTCCCGGTCCACTAGGACTAGCTTGCGACACAGGTGTCGACGCTTACTCTCTTCGTTTCTAAATATAAGTTTAATATGGACTACTTACGCAAAAATGCCAAGCGGAGGCCCCTACTCCTACACACGAATGTATATAGATATATTTTAGTGTTTAGAGTGTAGGTTCACTTGTTTTGTTCCATATGTAGTGTTTACATAGCGATAACGCTACATCCACGTAAAATAATGAAACACATAAAGTAACAAAACTTCTTACATAAACTTCCTAATAATCCTGGTTATCTATGTTGCTAGTTACGTAAAACATGCAAGTCCCTCTACGTAGATCTAGCATTACTCGTGTCGTGGCAACTTCGGCAGCACTACCTTTTGTGCATGCCCAAGTACCATTCCTGAACTCCAAAGGCACTACTCCAGCTAGTTCGTCGTGGACTACACGAAATTAACCCACAGCCAGCGCACGACGAATCGGTTCGCATCCGGCGGGAACACAAACATGCAGGGGACGATCATGGAGGTGGTGGTGGACAGGAAGAATGGCCGAAACGCCCCCTCCACGACGCCTCCCTCGCGGCTTAAAAAGTGCGTGGTGCTCCGCACGTCCAACCCCGCCTCCCTCCTTTCCCGCGCGCCAAACTTAGCCTCCCCATCTCCCTCTCCTACCCTCTCCTTCCTCCATCTCTCCTCTGTGGGAAGGCTTTGGATCCCTCGATCTCCAGGGCCTTCCTCCTCCCCCGACTGCCGTATCGCCCCACCACCACTACCCACATCCTCTCCATCGATCTCGGTCGATCCCCTGCACACCCTTCTCTGATCCGTTCATTCTCCCAGGCGATCCCGCGTCCTCCTCCACCACCACCCCGTCTCGTCGATCTGACGGATCGAGGGACACGTACGAGCCGGCCGTCCTCCGGTGGGTGCCCTGCTGCCTGCGCGCGCGCGCGTACGTACGTGTATTGCACATACATACGGTGCGGCGCGGCGGAACTGATGGCGTTCCATGAGGTCGAGGCGCCGCGGCGGTGCTGACTCGACGCTCGATGATCGCCGGCACGCAGTGACGGCGGCGGCGGCTCCTCGGTCGTCGACCCTGCGTGTACCTTGGCGTTCTTGGCCCGCGCGAGGTCGCAGCACGGCGTGGACGGATCGGCAAGATGAGCTGCTTGCCGTGTTTCGGGAAGAAGAAGGATGGCAACGCCGAGGGAGGGGGCGGCGAGCAGGCGGGGGCGGGGCCCATGACGCCGCCTCCCGCCGTGCACGCGCCCGCGTCCTACCACGGCCCGGCTGCTGCCGCGCCCGTCTCCGTGGCAGCTCCGGCGAGCGTGACGCCGACCAAGCCGCCCGGCGGTGCGTCAGACTCAGACCTGGCCTCCTCTGCTTTTGTTTAGATTTCCTCGCGACATCGCTCCTGCAGATTCAGTGCTTAACGAAATCGATTAATGCATGCAGAGAGCGACGCCAACCCGGAGGACGCGCTGCGGCAGGCCATCGAGGTGAAGGCGTTCGCGTTCCGGGAGCTCGCGGCGGCCACCGATCACTTCACGCCGTACAACCTCGTCGGAGAAGGAGGCTTCTTCAGGGTGTACAAGGGCCAGCTAGAGAAGGAAGGGCAGGTACGTTACGTACGTAGGCATGCTTGCCCTAAACAAGAACCATATGATATGATCGCCATAGATATGTGCTTGCATACTGATTCGCTTGTGCGTTGGATGGGTGGATCAGGCCGTGGCCATCAAGCAGATGGACAAGCATGGCTTCCAAGGCAACATCGAGTTCCTGACCGAGGTCTCCAAGCTCAGCAAGCTTCACCACGAGAACCTCATCGACATCATCGGCTACTGCGCCGACGGCGACCAGCGGCTCCTCGTCTACGAGCACATGGACGGCGGCACCTTGGAAGACCACCTCTACGGTACGCCCGCTCGTGATAAATTGTCCAGCCGTTGAACCGTCAACTCAATCGGTTAAATTGCTGATCAAATTTTCCCACCAATTCGACAGACTTGCCGCCGGAGAAGAAGCCTATGGACTGGATGACAAGGATGAAGGTGGCCAACGGCGCCGCTCAGGGGCTCGAGTACCTGCACGAGAAAGCGGACCCGCCGGTGGTGTATGGCGACTTCAAGGCCTCCCAAGTCCTGCTCGACTCCAGCTTCACGCCCAAGCTCTCCGACTTCGGCCTCCAGCAGCTCGGCCAGTCCGGCGGTGGCAACATGCCGATGGCGTCGCCGATGATGGGCGCCTTCGGATGCCTCGCGCCGGAGTACGACCGCGGCGGCCAGGTCAGCATGAAGTCCGACGTGTACAGCTTCGGGGTGGTGCTGCTGCAGCTCATCTCCGGCAGGCGGACCGTCGACACCAGCAAGCCCGTCGAGGAGCAGAACGTCGTCACCTGGGTACGTAATTCACCACCGCGTCCATCACCACGGCCATCGATCGGCGTCGACAATTTTTTGCTAATTAAGGTTGTGCGATCGTTGCAGGCACAACCGAAGTTCAAAGACCAGAAGAAATATCATGAGCTGGTGGACCCGCTCATCAAGAGGGAGTACCCGGCCAAAGCGTTGAACCAAGTGGTGGCCATGGCTTCCATGTGCTTGCAAGAAGAGGATTGCGTGCGGCCAATGATGGGCGACGTCGTCATGACGCTAGGCTTCCTCATGATGCTGCCACCGGATCCGCCCGCCCCAGAGCCAGAGCCAGCCCCCGCCCCCGCCCCCGCCCCCGAGCCAGTCCCCGAGCCGGCACCCAAAAAGGACGACGAATCGCGTCGCTCTGGAAGCTCGTCGTCCTCTTCGGATGACGACGGCGGCGAGGAGGAAGAAGAGGAGGAAGAAGAAGAGCAAAGTTAAGGATAAATTAATTGATCCGGGATCGGTTTTGGGGAAATGGTAATAATATGCTTCAGAATTTTAATGTCAAAGAACCATGTGATGTAGACCATGTGGTTTGTTTGATGTGTCTGATGTGTAAGTAGTTCTACACATGAATTGATTTTGGGGGGTGGTTCAGGAAATGACCGTGACGATGCAACTTGAACGGCGGGGGTTCAGCAGTCAGGAGTAGACATGTTAAAAATATTTTTTTAATTACAGCAGAGCTGCTAATTTGATTCGTAAAGCATGAAAAGACAGACTTCGTTAGTTCAGTACATAATCATTTCTGATTTTTTTTTGTCAGAAATCCTAGTCGGACATGACGGTAATGGACATACACAGGTGCCTCACTTTTTTTTTTGAGGAAATGCCATCATAACTAATTTTATTAAAATTAAATCACGCTTACATCGTCAATCAACAGCGGCAAAATAAAACTATTCCCTCCGTCACGGTTTAGAAGGCACAGTTAAATTTGCGTGCGTTTTCACAATAGACAAGGTTTAAGTCACATTGCATTTATTTTTAGTAGCTAATTAGTACTCCATATACTATTTCTATATGTATGCGTAGTGTGAATGCTATTTTTTAGCCCATCTCACAACCAATAAATAACCACCTAGGTCCCAGAGAATTTCCAAGCGTGCCTTCTAAACCGTGACGGAGGAAGTAGGTGGATCATCAGCCCACACACTATCGGTATTCTAGGAACGGGGGTCCCCAGACTTGCCTGCCTGCGGCCTGCGGCGTGGCTCGAGTGCGGGCCGAGCGCGGCCCATCTTCATCAACACGAGGCTCAAGACCCTCGCGAGGGGCCAAGCCTCGCGAGGCGGACGACACGGCGCATCCTCAGGCACAACCTCGTCAGGCTGGCTCGCGAGGAGGCGGAGAGTTCAAGGCGGGGTACCTCGCGAGGTGCCCATGACGCAAGCCATGACGACACGGGGCACCAGGCGGGTGCCAGCGCGCGCAGCATCCCTCTTTCCTCTTTGGTGCAAAGGGAGCAAGCGTATCAGCGGAGTACCGAGGCATCAGGCAAAGGTTGCCACTTCGGTGCAACGAGACCAAGGCTAGGAGGACTGCGAGACGGAGGTCACCATGGAGCCCAGCGCGGCGTCATCACCAGAGCCTTTGGCAGGCGAAGACTGCTTTTGTCAGGATAGATGTACTCGCTGTCCCCCTTCAAATTAGCCCGCCATTGTTGGATCCCTTCCCGCTCAATATTTGGGGAGAGGACCAGGGCCTCTATAAATAGGACTAGCCACCCACATAGCAGGGGTGGGTTCGGTTCGGTTTTGGGGGGTTGGTTCGTTCGGTCCGCAAGTAGAGAGAGAGAGAGAGAGAGAGAGAGAGAGAGAGGGTGACTGAGCTCTTCATAGCAGTTCATCACCACAGCCAAGAACAGACCCTCGCGAGGCTGTTCTTCCTTGTATTGTTCATCCACACCAGCCCCAGGAGGCAATCCATCCACCACACACTGGAGTAGGGTATTACACCACATCGGTGGCCTGAACCAGTATAAATCTTGTGTCTTTCGTGCAGTTCTTTAGTAGTCTAGATCCCCTCGAGACGGAGAGGTTGAAGGCGAGATTTCCGCGCGCACCCCAGTGTTCGAACCTTAAGGGTCTGCCGGAACCCGAAATCCGACATTTGGCGCGCCAGGTAGGGGTGCGCCGAAATTCGTCTTCCACCGCTCCGCTCTCCTCCGACCGTCGCATCCATGTCTGACGCTCGTCGGGCCCGCGCCGAGCGCCGGGCCGCCATCGCTTCTCGCGTCGCCCAGACGGCCCCCGTCGGTGGGCGTCCTCGTCGTTCCCCGTCGCCCGCCGTCAACGCCGCCACCGGCCCGGCAGGGGGCGAGCAGCAGGCATCGTCTCAGCACCCGTTCGTGCGGCAAGACGGCCGCACCGCCACACCGTCACTCGCACCAGCTGGTTCTTCGTCCCGCTCGCTCCGCGCACCCTTGGAGGCTCGAGCTGCGCTCCTCGTGGCAAACGAGCTCCTGCGCTACCGTCCTGTCGACGACGTCTACGAAGAATGGCTCGACCGCGTCGCCGAGCTTGTCCGCGCCGCTGGGGGCTCTTCCGCGCCGTCCGTCCCTCTGCGCCGCACTCCGCCCCGCGCGGGCAACGAAGCTCCGGAGGCGCACTAGCCGCCTCCCCTCCAAGAAGATGCCGTGGCTCCAAGGCGACTGGCCCCTGGGCGGAACCCGCTCCGCCAGGCGCCATCGCAACAAGAGCGAAGCTGCCAAGAAATCCCATGCCCGCAGGGGGCTGCCAGGGCGCTCCCTGCTCCGGCACGCCGCGACCCTGCTCCAGCTCCGGCACGTCAAGACCCCGCCCTGCTCCTAGCTGCAGCGCGTGGGGACCCTCAAGACCAAGCTCTCCACCAACCGAGGCCTTTCGTGGCCACCGCGGGCTGCCACGCCTACACCACTGAGCTGCGCAGCGTCGCGTGGCCCGGCAAGTTCAAGCCCGACCCGCCTCCTCGCTACGACGGCACAACCGATCCCGCAGAGTTCCTCCAGATCTATGAGCTGGGCATCGAGGCTGCCGGCGGGGATGAAAGGGTCATCGCGAACTGGTTCCCCATGGTGCTGAAGGAAGGGGCGCGAACCTGGCTCCTGAATCTGGCTCCAGGCACGATCTCCTCCTGGGACCAGATGCGCGCCCACTTCATCGCCAACTTCCAAGGTACTCGCGACCGGCCGCCTGCCGTGAGCGACATGCGCCGCATCAAGCAACAACCCGGAGAGACCCTGCAAAAGTTCATCCAGCGCTTCAACAGCGCGCGCCTCAAGATCCCCAGGGTGTCAGAGGAGGCCATCATCTCCGCCTTCTCTGACGGCGTGCGTGACGTCAAGATGAAGGAGGAGCTGGCGATGCACGAAGACCTCTGCACCTCCCTGGAGCTGTTCAACTTGGCGAACAAGTGCGCCAGGGCTGAGGAGGGACGTCTCTCCCTCCTCGAGCTGCCTGCCACGGACCCAGAAGAAAAGAAGCCCAAGGCCAAGGACGTGAAGCACAAGGAGGCTGCCGTACTCGCGGCAGAACCAGACACCAAGCGGGGCAAGGATCTGCCCGAACCCTCCAGAGGCAGCCGGTACTGTGTGTACCATGACCTCCACACCCACAACACCAATGAATGTCAAGAGCTCCGCGCCGTGCGAGAAGGAAGGATCGGCCGTCGCCCTGACCGTGCTGACCGGGGCTACGGCCGGGGAGGAGGAAGAAACCCAGGGCGCTGGGAAGACCGCGGCCCGCGCCAGGGGTGGCGCGACCAGCCTCGCGAGGACCGCTGGCGGGACCTGCCTCGCGAGGGGGACTGGAGAGACCAGCCTCGTGAGGACCGCCCTCATGGCAACGCAGGCCTACCTCCGCTGCCGCCTCCACCAAGAAGGAACGAAGACCGCCATCAAGACGAGGGGGTTGGGGGCTTCCAGGAGCCGCGCGCGATCGCCTGCATCCTGGGCGGAGCTCAAGCCCCAGCCTCCCAACGTATCTTCAAGCAGTTTGCCCGCGAAGTGAATGCAGTTCTCCCCAAGCTCGAAGCAACGCGCCCCCTCAAGTGGTCGGCGTGCCCCATCACGTCCAGCTCGGTAGACCAGCTCAAGTGCGCAGCCACTGCAGGAGTCCTCCTGATGCTCTGCTCCCCGGTCATCAGCAACGTGTA
Source organism: Triticum monococcum (assembly GCA_034509565.1). NCBI lineage: Eukaryota > Viridiplantae > Streptophyta > Magnoliopsida > Poales > Poaceae > Triticum > Triticum monococcum. The sequence continues at coordinate 531,914,991 of CM067841.1, read as the reverse complement.
GGTCACCAAGACCCTCATCGATGGCGGGGCAGGGCTCAACATCCTGTCCGTGGAAACATTCAACAACCTCCAAATGCCCTATGACCAGCTTCAGCCAACCAGGCCTTTCTCCGGGATCACCGACGGTTCCACAATCCCGATCGGGCAGGTCCGCCTCCCTGTCACCTTCGGGGCCCGCAGCAACTACCGCATCGAGCTCATCAACTTCGACGTCGCCCACATCCGCCTGCCGTACAACGCCATCCTCGGGTACCCAGCGCTGGCCAAGTTCATGGCTATGACCCACCACGGCTACAACGTCCTCAAGATGCCAGGAAGTGGCGGCGTCATCACGGTGCCCTGTGAAGAGAGAGATGCAGTGTGTTCCCTGGAGGGAGCCTTTCAGGCCGCGTCACTAGAAGACCCAGATCGCGGAAGCAGGAGGCTTCCGGCGCCCTCCTCAGGCAAGGCTCGGGGGCTCTCACCTGGAGGGCCACCGACCTAGCCGGAGTCACGAGGGAGGCGCTTGGGCACCATGTGGAGGCGTGCTTCGCAGCATGTTTCCCTCGAGAGGGAGCCAGGCGAGGAAGATCAGACCCGCAAGAGTTCGTTGACGAGGCCATTCAAGAGCTACAGGAGACAATGATCATGAGAGGTTGCCGCCGCTTGCCAGCCGTGGCCCCACATCCAGGCGAGGATGGTGGGTTGCGCATCTGCGTCGACGTACCAGGGCTCAATCAGATCGCCACAATGGAGCGCCTCTGGCCCTCGCAAGTGGGGCGCTGCGGAGGTCCACCCCACAGCTATGCTCGCATGCCTTACGGCCTGCCGAGCATGGCTGCGGCGTACCAGCGCCTCATGAGGGGCATCGTGGAGGCTCAGGAAGACAGGCATTGCGCGGCCTTGGTGGAGATGGAGGCAGCTCGCGAGGGGTCACCAGCGCCTCCGGAGCCTCCCGAGGCCCCGGGGCCTGGGGGCTCGTGAGGATCGGCTTCTGCAGCCCGCCAAGTCTGCCGCACCAACGCCACTACGCCGACGACATCCTCAGGTGACATCTTTCAAGTTCCGCTCTCAGCTGGGAGCACCCTTCCAGGGTTGCATCACTCCTAGGCCGCGTGGGTCCGTCCCCGCGGCATGTATCTGCATTTACCCTTCCGTTGTTAGTTTGCCTTGTTGAGGGTGCCCCTCGGGCTGCATCACCCCCAGGCCGCTGGGGCCAGGCCCAGCGGCGTGTATCTCTGTAGTGTTTATTTCCAACTATGCATTGCCTATCACGCTTAGTTGCATGGTGCCCGTCCACGGCATCTTCTCTTCCCATGTCGGCCACTTGCACGTTAAAGGGGGGTGCCTGAGCATCACGACTCAGGGCTCTTACTGGCTCTCCAGCCCTCACCCTCTGGCCTTGTCCACGGCATCGCGACCTGGCATACCAGCGACGGCTGAGACAAGCTCGAGGGCCGGGACCCGAGGACGTAGAGTACCGGCATCTAACCAAATTTTGCAGGGACACATTCCAAGATATGGCCTAGTGTCGGGCGCAACCCGCCCAGAGGTAGGGCCTCGTGAGTCCCGCGCTGGCTCACGGGTGCCCAGATACACCTCACCCAGCTCTACCGTGCCGATCACGTGTCAGGGCGGGGCTGTATACGCCCCGGGGGCTCCTCTCGGAGGGGAGGCCCCTCCCACGTACCAGTGGAAGCACCATGCTCCGCGCTGGCTGACGACACTGCCGAGGAGCGGCTATGCCCGTACACATACGGAAGCGCTATGCTCCGCGCTGGTGATAAACAACTGAGAGTGGCCTCCGGGCCGCGTTAACCTCAGGGAGCCCAGAGCTCAGTGGCTCGCCTCATCGCAACGCCTCCCCTCGGGAGCGCCGTGCGAGGGGGCTGGGCACGGGGGCTACGGCTGGGTCACGCCCAGACGTACGCCGCCCAGCCAGGCCCCTCGGGCCTGGTTCGTCGCGCGTCTCTCCCCGAGCGGAGCCAAGGTATGAAGGTCGTTTGCGCGTCAAGGGGGACCCCTGGGCATCGCGACCCAGGGGCCTAACTGGTCCCGTAGCCCCTCACTCCTTAGTTCAGAAAGGCTATGCTGGGTGAGGTACGCGCGGGGCCGGGCTCTGCAGACGTAGAACGGTAGCCACGCTTACATCTCGCCTCATCACCCGTTGTTCGCGCGTCAAGGGGCACTCCTGAGCATCGCGACTCAGGAGCCTAACTAGCTCTGTAGCCCCTCACTCCTTAGTTCCAAAAAGCTATGCTGGGTGAGGTACGCGCGGGGCCGGGCTCTGCAGACGTAGAACGGAAAACACGCCTACATCACGCTTCCCTACTTGGTGTTCGAGCGCCAAAGGGGACTCCTGAGCATCGCGACTCAGGAGCCTAACTTGTCACATGGCCCCTCACTCCTTTGGTCCCGTCCTGGTTTCCGGTCGGGGCTGATGCTGGGTGAGGCATGCGCGGGGCCGGGCCCTGCCGGCGTAGAACACAAGCAAGTAGGGAAGAAAAGCATAAAATCCAAGGAACTTAAAAGCAAATATTACAGTCCATACTGTCAATCTCAATACCAAATGCAAGTTTAAATGCCTCCCCGAGGCGCGATGCATGTGCAGGAACCTAAAGAAGAGCAGGGATGGGACGAAGTCACTCGTCGGCACTGGTTCCGCCTTGTGGAACAGCGGGGTCGGCAGCGCCTTGCTTCGGCCTGGTGCTGAAGGCCCGGAACTTCTCCAGCAGCGCCACCGCGCGCCCCTTCACGGCTTCGACAACGGCAGCAGCACCCTCGCCGCTCACCGGTTCCAGCAGGGCGTCGAGGTCGGTGTTGGGATCGCAGAGGTAGACGTGGGCGAAGACCCGTGTCAGCGCGGCAGAAGACAGGACGTGCGCCTCGGCCTCGGCCGCGGGGCCGATGCCAAGGACAACGTCCTCAAGAGCCTTGACCAGGAAGGGAAGCAGCTTGGCGGGGCCATCCTCGTCACCAACAAGCGGGCTGTCCAAGCCGCTCTCGTAAAGCATCTTCAGCGAAGCGCGGGCGTCCCTCTCCATGTCCGCGAAGGCCACACGATCTTCGGCGAGGACCTGAGCCTTGGCCTCCAGCTCGGTCTTCGTCGCCTCCAGCTCTGCCTTCCACACGCCTAGACGCTCGCGGCGCTTCTTGAGCTTGGCCTCCGCGACCTCGAGCGCCGCCTCACGCGCCTTCGCCCCCTTCTCCTGCTCTTGGCGAAGGCAAACCTCCTTCGCAAGTTGGCCCCGCAGGCCTTGCAGCTCGTCCTCCAGCGCCTTGCAGCGGTCGCGGGCCTTGACCGCTTCCCCCAGGGCCGCGTCACGAGCAATCTTCGCCTCAAGGACGGCCCGCTTCTCCTCGTCGCAGGCCGTCGAAGCCTAAACTAGTGCCGCTTGGATCGAAGCATCAGAGCGAATCCACCCCGAAGCCAGTTCCAAACGCCCGGCCACCTGGCGAGGGTCGGCGCCGAGAAGGTCCTGACGCAGCCGGTCCAGTTCAGTAGCAGCATGCTCCAAGACGGAGGAAGAATATGGAGGAGCCTCGGCGCGCTCCAGGACGACAGGAGGAGCTGAGGGAGCAGTGGCCAGCAAAACGGGAGGAGAAGGTGGCGGCGGCAAGGCCGCCGAATCCCGAGCCAGCGTTCGCTACGTCTCCCCAGCCGTGGCAGTGGCGCCAGACGAGGACACCTCAGGAGTCACCTGGGCCATGGGGGCTGAGCTCGCCCCCGCCAGAATGGCCAGACCTCCTGAGGGCGACGGACCAGGAGAAGCCCGCGCACTGCGATCGCCCCCTTTCGCAGGCGGGGGCGCTGCCGCGGATGGAGCCTCAGGAGCCCGCTTCGGTTTCTTCGCCGTGGGCGCCCGCCTACTCAAGAGAAGCAACCATCAAGCCTCGTCGGCAGAATGAGAAACAAGAGAGCAAGGATCAAGCGCTTACGGGTCATCGCCGGTGAGCTCGGGCAGCTTTCGGCCCAACTTCAAGCCAAACAGCCGGCTGGAAGGGTCGACCTTGGGAGCAGAAGGCGCGGCAGTGGACTACCCCAGGGTAGGGGCAGGCCCACGGGGGACCAGCCCGGTCCTGTCCTTCTTCGGGATCGGGGGCGAGCTCCCGCTACCCAGCACATCGTCATCATCATCATCATCATCATCGCTCGGCGATAGGCGGAGGGTACGGGGCGAGCGCCGAGGGAGGGGAGCCCTCGACTCTCCGTCAGTCGCCCCGGAGTCGGGCCCCTCTCCCCGCTCCTCTTCGCCCTCCTCCTCGCTGGAGTCACTGGAGGGCACGTCCACCAGTCCTTCAGAAGGCGCCACGGGCACGAGCCCGACCCCGTTTAAAACGGGCATGGACTTCACCACCTGCTCCCAGTCGCTGCGAAGAAACAAGGGCTCGGGAGCGCCCTCCAACCATGCCACCGTGCCCCCGACCAGAGATTGAAGAACCGCGTTCACGTCCTCTTCGTCCATAGGCACGGGGCTCAGATGAGGCCTCCACATCAGAGAAGAGTACTGCCGGAGTGGAGCCAGCTGCTGCTCCAAGAACTCCCTCAACAGTGGCGCGCTAGTCAACTTCGCCGTCGCCATGTTGGATGGCCTCAAGTCCGCATCCATCTTCTCCAACACCGGCTTCGCGCGGGGATCCGCGAGCTCCTCCCGGCACCAGTCACTGGCGCTCACGGCCTGCTCCGTGGGCGGGATCAGCCGAGGGTGGACGCGCCCAGCGTCAACCAAGACCCACTTGCTCCGGAAGCCATTAGCCCTCTTCCCGGGATTCGAGATGGTAATGGTGCTGCCATGCGCGACGAAGCTCGCGCACGCGGAAGGAGAACTACCAGAAGTCCGGAGGTAGAAGTAGTGGCACAGCAAGGCCACCGAGGGTTGCACCCCTACGTGGGCCTCGCAGTAGTAAGCGAAGATCGCCAGGAGAAGGACAGAGTTGGGGTGGAGATGCAGAGCCAGCAAGTTGTAATGGCGGAGGACAGAGAAGAAGAACTCGGAGAAGGGAGGCACCAAGCCCGCTGCGATGGCGCTCACAAAGAAAGGGTAATAGGTGCTCCCTCGACCTTCAGGGGAGGCGGAGCCTACCTTGAACACCTTCGTCCCGACAACGCCCTGCGCCCCGCCATCCGGCACAGCCGGGCAAAGGTGGCCTTGGACATAGTTGGCGGGTCCAGAGCGGGGGAATACCAAGCTTCGGTCGGAGGCTTGCGAGGTGCCATGGCTTCCTAGGTCGCGCAACCGGGGTAGATCTGGAAGTTTGGAGGAAGAAAGGGGAGGTGCAAGAAAGGGGATCTGAGCAGCAACCGGAGAAAGCAAGGGCGAAGTCTGGGAAGATGCCTCTCACTTGTCAACCCGCGTGGTTGCTAAGGCGGCACGTCCAATCAACCGCCACGCGGCGTCCAGGGCCGTAGGATGATGGGGCCCGCGGCGCTTCGCCCTTGCCCTTTCGCCTCTCGGCACGGCCAAGCCCATGCGCGCCTTGGGCCCGGGGGCTACTGTCGGCGTTCTGGGAACGGGGGTCCCCAGACTTGCCTGCCTGCGGCCTGCGGCGTGGCTCGAGTGGGGGCCCAGCGCGGCCCATCTTCATCAACACGAGGCTCAAGACCCTCGCGAGGGGCCAAGCCTCGCGAGGCGGACGACACGGCGCATCCTCAGGCATAGCCTCATCAGGCTGGCTCGCGAGGAGGCGGAGAGTTCAAGGCGGGGTACCTCGCGAGGTGCCCATGACGCAAGCCATGACGACACGGGGCACCAGGCGGGTGCCAGCGCACGCAGCATCCCTCTTTCCTCTTTGGTGCAAAGGGAGCAAGTGTATCAGCGGAGTACTGAGGCATCAGGCAAAGGTTACCACTTCGGTGCAACGAGACCAAGGCCAGGAGGACTGCGAGACGGAGGTCACCATGGAGCCCAGCGCGGCGTCATCACCAGAGCCTTTGGCAGGCGAAGACTGCTTTTATCAGGATAGATGTACTCGTTGTCCCCCTTCAAATTAGCCCGCCATTGTTGGATCCCTTCCCGCTCAATATTTGGGGAGAGGACCAGGGCCTCTATAAATAGGACTAGCCACCCACATAGCAGGGGTGGGTTCGGTTCGGTTTTGGGGGTTTGTTCGTTCGGTCCGCAAGTAGAGAGAGAAAGAGAGAGAGAGAGAGAGAGAGAGAGAGAGAGAGAGAGAGAGAGAGAGAGAGAGAGAGAGAGTGAGTGACTGAGCTCTTCATAGCAGTTCATCACCACAGCCAAGAACAGACCCTCGCGAGGCTGTTCTTCCTTGTATTGTTCATCCACACCAGCCCCAGGAGGCAATCCATCCACCACACACTGGAGTAGGGTATTACACCACATCGGTGGCCCGAACCAGTATAAATCTTGTGTCTTTCGTGCAGTTCTTTTAGTAGTCTAGATCCCCTCGAGACGGAGAGGTTGAAGGCGAGATTTCCGCGTGCACCCCAGTGTTCGAACCTTAAGGGTCTGTCGGAACCCGAAATCCGACACACACAACTATGTAGCCTATTCATGTGCAAGTGTATGCGCTACCCGATTTGCTTCCCTTGGACAGTGCATAAATAAGATTGTGTCAAAAGAGCTCGCCTGAATACGAATGTCTTCGAATATTGGAGCAGCAACTATCGCAGAGAAACCACCTTCCAGAAGAGTATCAATAACTCCTGCACAATCAGACTGAATAACTAATTTCTGACAGCCTGTTTGATTTACAAGATGAATACCATCTAGAACTGCTTGAGCTTCAGATGTTGCCGTGTCTAGCGCAAAAGGAATGAGCTTGGATCCTGCGCCTACAAAACTTCCTTTATCATCTCTGATTACCACATCTGTAGCTCCTGACCTCATATTAATATCGTACTTCGCATCAACATTTACAGAGACAAAGCCCACAGACACCCGATACCAAGTACTTGATCTTGGTTGAATCTCTTTCCCTTGTGCTTTCGAGAAACTAGATACCAAGACTTGAATTGACATCGCCGCTTGTGATAAAGATTGCACAGTTTCTGCATGGACTGTCTGTCTCCGTCTCCACCAAATATACCAAGTGGCCGTTATGATTGTTTCTCTCAAAAACTTTACTGATGCATCAACTGGGACCCTGAACTTTCCAGCCATCAGATAATCAAGCACTGCACTACCTGACCGATCTATCTGACATGCTTCAGTAACCACCTCTATCAGGCCAATTTTCTGCCAAATACCTTTTGCTTCCTCACACTGAAAAATAACATGTTTTATGTCTTCACAATATCTCTTGCAGACCGGACACGTACTGTTATTCATTATGTGGCGGTTAACCAGAACATCATAACAGGGAAGAATCCCATGCAAATATTTCCAAGTAAAAAAATTCACTTTTGCTAGAACAGCGCACTTCTAAAGATCTCTCCAAATCGTGTTCAAACCTGAAGATCCCGTTCCATCAGATCTTTGCGAGACACCAAAAGTAGATTCCCACTCCATGTGGTAAGCAGAACGAACTGAAAATAAACCATTCTTACTGAATTTCCATGCCACAAAATCACCCATTCCATTCTGACTCAACGGAATTGCTAGGATTTGTCTTGCATCAATATCCCAAAAAATGGATCGAATTAAGTCAGCATCCCTGATACGTCCCCAACGTATCTATAATTTTTTATTGCTCCATGCTATATTATCTACTGTTTTGGACTATATTTGGCTTTATTTTCCACTTTTATATTATTTTCGAGACTAACCTATTAACCGGAGGCCCAGCCCAGAATTGTTGTTTTTTTTACCTATTTCAGTGTTTTGAAGAAACGGAATATCAAACGGAGTCCAAACGGAATAAAATCTTCGGGAACGTGATTTTCTCACCGAACGTGGTCCAGGAGACTTGGACCCTACTCCAAGGAGTCAAAGAGGAGATCACGAGGGTGGGGGGCGCCCCCCTAGGGCGCTCCCCACTGCCTCGTGGGCCCCTCGGTGCTCCTCCGACGTACTCCTTCCTCCTATATATACATACGTACCCCCAAACGATCAGAGCAGGAGCCAAAAACCTAATTCCACCGCCGCAACTTTCTGTATCCACGAGATCCCATCTTGGGGCCTGTTCCGGAGCTCCGCCGGAAGAGAGCCGTCATCACGGAGGGCTTCTACATCATCATAGCCTGTCCGATGAAGTGTGAGTAGTTTACTTCAGACCTTCGGGTCCATAGTTAGTAGCTAGATGGCTTCTTCTCTCTTTTTGGATCTCAATACAAAGTTCCCCCCCTCTCTTGTGGAGATCTATTCGATGTAATCTTCTTTTTGTGGTGTGTTTGTTGAGACCGATGAATTGTGGGTTTATGATCAAGTCTATCTATGAATAATATTTGAATCTTCTCTGAATTCTTTTATGTATGATTGGTTATCTTTGCAAGTCTCTTCGAATTATCCGTTTGGTTTGGCCAACTAGATTGGTAGTTCTTGCCATGGGAGAAGTGCTTAGCTTTGGGTTCGATCTTGCGGTGTCCTTTCCCAGTGACAGAAGGGGCAGCAAGGCACGTATTGCATCGTTGCCATCGAGTATAACAAGATGGGGTTTCTTTCATATTGCATGAATGAAAGGATCGATATGGTTGACTAGAGGGGGGTGAATAGGCAACTAACAATTTTTAGCTTTTCTTTAGCAATTTAAACTTTGCATCAAAGTAGGTTGTCTAGATATGCAACTAGATGAGCAACCTATATGATGCAACACGAATAGGAACACAAGCAAGCAAGATATATGAAACAAATAAGCTACAAAAGTAAAGGCACGAGATAACCGAGAGTGGAGACGGTGGAGACGAGGATGTGTTGCCGAAGTTCCTTCCCTTTGAGAGGAAGTACGTCTCCGTTGGAGAGGTGTGGAGGCACAATGCTCCCCAAGAAGCCACTAGGGCCACCGTAATCTCCTCACGCCCTCACACAATGCGAGATGTCGTGATTCCACTATTGGTGCCCTTGGAGGCGGCGACCAAACCTTTACAAACGAGGTTGGGCAATCTCCACAACTCAATTGGAGGCTCCCAACGACACCACGAAGCTTCACCACAATGGACTATGGCTTCGCGGTGACCTCAACCGTCTAGGATGCTCAAACACCCAAGAGTAACAAGATCCGCAAGGGATTAGTGGGGGAATCAAATATCTCTTGGTGGAAGTGTAGATCGGGGCCTTCTCAACCACTCCCGAGCAAATCAACAAGTTTGGTTGGCTAGGGAGTGAGATCGGGCGAAAATGGAGCTTGGAGCAATAATGGAGCTTTAATAGTGGAAGAGGTGAGTCAACGGGGAAGGAGACCCCTTATATAGTGTGTGGAAAAGATCCAACCGTTACCCACCAACCAGCCCGCGGCCAGCGGTACTACCGCGCCTGGCCAGCGGTACTACTACCGCAAGGCCGCGCGGTACTACTGCTTGCAACCAAGCGGTACTACCGCACGGCAGTGCGGTACTACCATACCGACCCACGGTACTGCCGCGACCCCAGCACAGAAACAGACGCACAGAAGCTGGGGGCGGTACTTCCGCACGCGCGGTACTACCGCGCCCCCCATGCGGTACTACCGCAAGGCAAAAGCCCCAGCCAGGGGGAAGGGAAACTTCCGTGCCTACTTCCGCAAATAAACGGAAGTAGCAAAAACCCGACACAGTAGTACTGCCGAGGGGCGGTACTACTGCCTGACCGCATACCGCGACAGGTGCGGATGTAAAAAATTACATCCGCTCCTACTACCGCAAAGGGGGCGGCACTAGCCTGGTGGGCAGCGGTAGTGCGGCTCTGGGGGAGCGGTACTACCATGGGCACTAGCGGTACTACCGCGCCACCGGGCGGTACTACCGTGGATGCCTACGGTACTACCGTTGATCCAGGAGCAATACTACCGCAACCACAACAGCAGCTAGTCAAAGGAGGCAGGAAAACGGAGGAAGCTCCAAGGAAGAGGGAGGGGATAAAAGGAGACGTGTACGTGATGATTCCACCCAAACCTTTCCAACGCGGACCCCCTCTTAATAGTACGGCTTTCCTACGACTCAAATCCACCAAAAAGAAACATAGAAAAGACGCCGTCTTCGTCAGTCTTCGAGGGGCACCCAATCGTCTTGTGCCTAGCAAAGAAGTGTCTGGAATACTCATGGCACACGATTAGTCCGCAAATGCGTTGTCATCAATCACCAAAACACTTAGGGATAAATATGTCCTTACAATCTCCCCCTTTTTGGTGGATTGATGACAAAACGGGATTTGCACAAAGAAAATACTATTAAGTAAATGCAAACCCCTCGTCTCTATAATATAGACGGGCTCCCCCTAAATGTGTGCCACCTAGATGAGCACGAATACTAGGAACAGAGCTCCCCCTATATTATAGAGACAAGGCATATCTATCACTAGACAAGATAGTACAAACATAAGATAACTAAGATAGATAGAGTGCATATGTCTTACACCATATGGAGGATAGGTCTCGAAGGCACAAACCAAACAAAAGCAAATGAGGCAAACGAGGTCCAAACGACAAAGCAAACAAACACTCCAAGCATGACACAACGCAAATCCCTACACTCTCTCCCCCTTTGGCATCGAGACGCCAAAAAGGCAGAGAGGACACCTACACACACGGGGTGGCTCAGGCAGAGAAGTCGTCCCACTGCTCCTCGTGCTCCTCGTCAGACTCAGCGGCGGGGATAGTCTCCTCGAGGTCATCCTTTGAAATGGTCCACTTGTAGCCCTGCTTTGACATCTTGCCAGCCTCAGGTGTGATGACGTCCTCAGACCCGCCAGACACATCCTCGCCAAAGAGCCTCATCACCTTCTTGTCACGGCGGCGACTCTCCTTGTCAGCCACGTGAGCCCTATACTGTCCCTTCGCCTGCATGCAGAAGAGAGTCTTCATCTTGTCCTTCAGCTTCTTGGCCCATGACGGCTCAGAGGAAGAAGTGGTGGACCTAGCAGCACGGTCCTCAGCACCAGTCTCAACAGCAGTAGCCTCCCCCTCACCAGCAGCCCTCCTAACAGAAGATGCCTCAGCACGGGTAGTGGTGTTGGCCCAGTTGGGCTTGACGCGGAGGCTGATGGACTCATGGCGAATCAAGTCTGGAGCAAGGAACTCATCACCTGGGTACATCTTCTCCCAAGTGGTGGAGAGCAGCAGAAACAGGTACGGTCCATAGATAGGTACCTTGCGAGTGAACACCGCAAACCGAAGCTCACACCACATGATGTGTGAGACATCAAGTGGCTGAGTCTGAGAAGAGCGTGCCTCTGCATACAAGAGCAACATGTCCACCAGAAATGCATGAACCTTGTCCTTGTCGCCAATGCGCGGGAACAGAGTGTTGCGGAAGATGCGATGCATGATATCCAGAAAGGAGTTTAACACCCAAGATGACTTGCCATTGGGGAGTATCTTCTCAACAAGGAAGGGCTAAAGCTGGTTCTTGTTGGCAGACTCAGAGTTGGCATGGGGGCGAACGCCAACGGGGGTGTGAAGCCCGTCATCAGGAATGTGCAGTAGATCCATGAACTCTTTCCATGTAGCAGACAGCTAACGGCCGTTGGTCATCCAGGTCATCCTCTGATCCTCCCCGGGATGAAAGTACACTGAGGCAAAGAACTGACAGATGAGCTCAGGGTCATAGTCAAGGTGAAAGGAGATCACCGGCTCAATAGCAAACTGCTCCACCAAGTCCAGAGCCTCTCCAAAATAGTCACGAAACTTGTCCTTCCGCAGGTGATGCATGTCTATCCACTTGACATCCACGTAGGTATTCTGCTTGTTCTTGATCACATCCAGATAGATGAGAGCCTATTGCTTGGTCCAGAACAACTCGGTGCCTCTGAGGATAGCCCGAGGATTCACATAGGGATTGATATTCCGGCGCTCGACATACTCAGCGGTTGAAATCTCATCCATGCCCTTAGCCGGTTCCTTTTGCTTGTTGGCAGTGGTCTTGACATTGCGCTTGGGGGCATTGGAGCCCTCTGGGGCTTCATCTTGGGGGTTGCGCAGACACTTGGAGCCAGTGTCATGACTTGGATTGGAATGGCGAGAGCCACCACCTGAGACACAAAACGCAAAAACACCCACAACAGCCAAGAGAGGTTAATGCAAAGACCACAACAACGCAAGTGAAACAAGCAAAAAGCACACATGATAAATGCCTAGAGAGAGATTTGATCCCTACGGTAGTACTGCCAAGAGCTGCGAAGCTAAGATAGTAGTACGGCTCTTACACGCGGTAGTACCATGCAAGATCACGGTAGTACCGGGTGTAGGAGTGGTAGTACGACCTTAGCGCCGCGGCCGGCGCGGTAGTACCGCGTCTGTGGAGCGGTAGTACCGCACGGCACGGTAGTACCGCACCTGACGGGCGGTAGTACCGCAAGAGCGATAGTACCGCACATCGCGCACGGTAGTACCGCACCGCGTCAGATCTGAACAGTTTCAAATCTGAAAAAGCCTGCGAAACCACGGCAGTACTATGGTGGGACAAAGCTACCACAAGACAGCATATCAAGTATGTTTCCTACGCATCACGACTCTCCTACATCCTACTCTTGCATAGATTTGGCCTAAAATCTCAAGAACGACAAGTTTCTCCCCAAAAACCTAGAAGCAAGAGAACAGCCAAGAAAAAGAGGGATTTGGGGAAAAACCTTGGTCCATGGCAAGAGGAAGTGGTGGGGAACGATCCCACCGGTCGGAATCCGAGGAGAGTGGCCGGAGACAGAGATCCGGCGAGGGCCTCCGGTGCCATTCTTGAGAGGGAGAGACGTGGAGAGAGAGACAATGAATGGGTATGGGGAGTTGGAACTCCCCTGCCCGAGTCATAACCCCCACGCGCCCTTGACGGCGCGGTACTTCCGAAGTACCGCACCAGAGCGGTAGTACCGTGCTGTGGCGCGGTAGTACCGTGCCTCCCAAAGCGGTAGTACCGCGCCCAGACGCGGTAGTACCGTGGGCTCAAGAAGATGCACGTTTCGAGCGCATGAAAAACTGGATCTTTGCACTAACCACTCCGAGCCAACACAACACCACAAGACCACGCAACACACAAACCAGAAAGACACCACCTCTCCAAAAGAGAGGGCGGTGGCCGTAGCCACCTATGTTTGAGGCAATTGGTATGGCACCGCGAAGAATTATCCTTGGGTCCATGACCAAAACTCGTCTTTGAAGCACAAGTACCATCAAACATGGCTAATGTGAAAGACTTGATTGGTTTATGCATAATGGGGGGAGAGAGAGTTCATTGAGAGAACATCACTCCCCCTATGTCCATGCCTACATCTAAATAGGACAACACGTTGAGTATGGTGGGGTGTGCAAGGGTTCAAGCAACATTGCTCAAATCGCTGATATTTAGCTCATGCCTTAACTCGCGAAATCTTGCTTCATCCAAGGGCTTCGTGAAGATATCTGCAAGGTTATCATGAGTGTTGACGTAGTTGAGCTCGATCTCTCCTCGCCTAATGTGATCCCGGATGAAGTGATACCAGATCTCAATATGCTTCATCTTGAAGTGTTGCACCGGGTTGAGAGAGATCTTGATGGCACTTTCATTGTCACACCAAAGAGGCACTTTGTCACAAGTGACACCGTAATCCTTTAAAGTTTGCCTCATCCATAAGAGTTGTGCACAACAACTACCGGCCGCCACATACTCCGCTTCGGTGGACGAGAGAGACACACAACTTTGCTTTTTGGAAGACCAACTCACCAAAGAGCAACCAAGGAATTGGCACCCTCCGGAAGTGGACTTCCTATCCACTTTGTCTCCCGCCCAATCGAAATCCGAGTACCCTACAAGCTTGAATTTTGATCCTCTTGGGTACCATAAGCCAAAGTTTGGGGTATGAGGCAAATGTCGAAAGATTCGTTTGACCGCCACATAGTGACTTTCCTTAGGTGCGGCTTGAAACCATGCACAAATTCCCACACTCAACATGATGTCCGGTCTAGATGCACAAAGGTAAAGCAAGGATCCAATCATGGAATGATATACCTTTTGTTCCACCACTTTACCATTGGGATCTAAGTCAAGTTGGCACTTGGTGGGCATTGGAGTGGAAGCCGGCTTGACTTCACTTAGCTTGAATCTCTTGAGCATGTCTTGAGTGTATTTGGATTGATTGATGAAGGTTCCTTCTCTTCTTTGCTTCACTTCGAACCCTAGAAAGAACTTCAACTCTCCCATGGAGGACATCTCGAACTTTGAGGTCATGAGAGCGGCAAATTCCTCATTGAAAGCTTTGTTAGGAGAACCAAAGATAATATCATCAACATATAATTGGCACACAAACAACTCCCCTTTGACCTTCTTAGTAAAAAGAGTGGGGTCGATTAGCCCAACTTCAAAACCACGGTCTTGTAACAACTCGGTAAGGTGGTCATACCGCGCACGTGGGGCTTGTTTAAGGCCATAGAGTGCCTTATCGAGTTGATACACATGATCGGGAAAGTATGGATCCTCGAACCCGGGGGGTTGCTTGACGTAAACCAATTCATTAATGGGACCATTAAGAAAAGAACTCTTCACATCCATTTGTTGTAACTTAAAGTTATGATGAGAAGCATATGCAATCAACATGCGAATGGATTCAAGACGAGCAACGGGAGCAAAGGTTTCACCGTAGTCGATACCCTCGACTTGGGAGTAGCCTTGTGCTACCAAACGAGCCTTGTTGCGAATGATGATCCCATGGGCATCTTGCTTGTTCTTAAATATACACTTGGTTCCTATGACATTGTGATTTCCGGTCGGTCTTGGCACCAATCTCCACACTTTGTTGCGCTCGAAGTTGTTGAGTTCTTCATGCATGACATTGAGCCAATCCGGATCTTCTAGCGCCTCATAGACCTTGTGGGGTTCCACACAAGAGACAAACGCGTGATGCTCACAATAATTTGCTAATTGTCTACGAGTGCTTACCCCCTTTCTTAAGCTTCCAAGCACATTCGTCATGAGATGATCCTTGGTGGAGAGCTTGGAAACAACCTTGGCGGCATGACACTCTAATTCCTCCTCGGTGGTGAGTTGAGGAGTGGTTACTTGATCATCTTGAGCGTCGTCATGAACTTGTTCTTGATCTTGAACTTGCTCGGGGGAGAGAACTTGACCTTGGGCATCACTTGGTGTGTCCACACCGTCTTGAGTATGATCATGCCCTTGGTCTTATTCATGAGGTTGAGGGCCTTCACTTTGTTCTTCGGAAGCGTGTGGGCCCTGGGTTGGTGATGGCTCCACTTGAGTGGAGCATTGTCCTTCTCCTTCGGCCACAAGGGGTTCCTCAATGGGTAGGATAAAACCAACACCCATTCTTCTTATGGCTTGAGGAGTAATTTCATCACCTACATCACAAGTGCCACTTTGCTCCACTTGGGAGCCGTTATTCTCATCAAACTCCACGTTACACGCCTCCTCAATAAGTCCCGTGGATTTATTGAGGACACGGTAAGCATGAGAGTTTGTAGCATAACCAACAAATATGCCCTCATAAGCTCTAGCCTCAAATTTAGACAACCGAACACCTTTCTTGAGAATGAAACACTTACACCCGAATACCCAAAAGTACTTGAGGTTGGGCTTGTTACCGGTGAGTATCTCATATGGAGTCTTGTTCAAGCCCTTGTGGAGGTAGAGCCGATTTGATGCATGACACGCGGTGTTGATGGCTTCGGCCCAAAAGTTGTACGGAGACTTGAACTCCGCCATCATGGTCCTTGCCGCATCCATCAACGTCCGATTCTTCCTCTCCGCAACACCGTTTTGTTGAGGGGTGTAGGGAGCGGAATATTGATGCTTGATTCCCTCGTCACTAAGAAACTCATCCAAGGTGTAGTTCTTGAACTCGGTGCCATTGTCACTTCTTATTGTCAAGATCTTTGCATTGTGTTGACGTTGTGCTTCATTTGCAAAGTCAATGACGGTTTGTTGGGTCTCGCTCTTCCTCTTGAAGAAATACACCCACGTGTACCTTGAGTAGTCATCCACAATCACCAAGCAATACTTCCTACCTCCAAGACTATCGAAGGATGGAGGCCCAAAGAGATCCATGTGAAGGAGCTCCAAAGGCCTCTTTGAATAAATGATAGTCGTGGGAGGGTGAGCCTTCTCATGTAGCTTTCCTTCGATACAGGCACTGCAAGCATGATCTTTAGCAAAACTAACCTTCGTTAGTCCACGGACATGGTCCCCCTTGAGGAGACTTTGCAAAGATCTCATATTGACATGGGCTAAACAGCGATGCCAAAGCCATCCCACATCAACTTTAGCCATTAGGCATGTCGCGGTCTTAGTGGGTCGCTCTGAAAAGTTAATCACATATAGACTGTTCTCGACATGCCCAACAAAAGCTACTTTAAGAGTCTTGCTCCACAAGAGGGCCACGGTATCGATATCAAAGAAAGTGGCAAAGCCCATGATAGCAAGTTGACGAACGGAAAGTAAGTTGTATGCAAGGGACTCAACAAGCATGACCTTCTCGATCGTGAGATCATGAGAGATGACCACCTTGCCAAGTCCCAATACCTTAGAAGATGAGGCGTCACCCCACTCGACATTGGTGGGCATAGATGGAACCTTGTGCATGTCCGCCACCAAGTCCTTGCTTCTAGTCATATGATTTGTAGCTCCGCTATCGAGCAACCATGATCCCCCACCGGAAGCAAACACCTACAAGAGATCAATGCTTGGTTTTAGGTACCCATTTTGTAATGGGTCCTTTGATGTTAGTAACAAGGGTTTTTGGAACCCAAATAGACCATTCAATGTATTCATGAAGAGAACCAACAAATTTGGCATAAACACGCCCATCACTAGCACGGCATAACACATAAGAAGGGTTAAAATCGCCGGCTTTCTTGAGAGGGGTGGCATTGCCCTTTGTCGGATTTCGGGTTCCGGCAGACCCTTGAGGTTCGAACAATGGGGTGCGCGCGGAGATTTCGCCTCCTACCTACCTGCACCCCTCCGCCACGCTAGGATCAGAACTATGGGAAGAACGGCACAAGAGACACAGGGTTTTATACTGGTTCGGGCCACCGTTGTGGTGTAATACCCTACTCCAGTGTGTGGTGTGGTGGATTTCCTCTTGGGCTAATGATGGTGAACAATACAAGGAAGAACAACCTCGCGAGGGTCTGTTCTTGGCTAGGGCGATGAGCTGCTGGGAGGAGTTCAGCCACCTTTCTCTCTCTCTCTCTCTCTCTCTCTCTCTCTCTGCTTCTAACCTCTCTAACGAGCCTCTTCCTTCCTACCTCCCAACCCAGAGACCTTTATCTGTGGGTGGCTGGTCCTATTTATAGAGGCCCTGGTCCTCTTCCCAAATATCGAGTGGGAAGGGAGCCAACAATGGCGGGCTAATTTGAAGGGGGGCAACAAGTATCAGCTATCCTGACAAAAGTAGTCTTCGCCTGCGCAAAGCTCTGGCGATGACACCGTCTTGGGCTCCACGGTGACCTCTGTCTCGTAGTCCTCTTGGTCTTGGTCTCGTTGCACCGAAATGGCAACCTTTGCCTGATGCCTCGGTACTCCACGGCTGCGCTTGCCCCCTTTGCACCAAAGAGGAAAGGAGGACGCTGCGCGGGCTGGAACCCGCCTGGCGCCCTGAGTCGTCATGGCTTGCATGTCACGGGCACCTCGCGAGGTACCCCGCCTTGATCTCTCCGCCTCCTCGTGAGCCTGCCTGATGAGCCCGTGCCTGAGGAGGCTCCGCGTCGTCCGCCCCGCGAGGCTTGGCCCCTCTCGAGGGTCTTGAGTTTGTGTTGGTGAAGATGGGCCGTGCTGGGCCCCCTTTTTGAGCCACGCCGCGGGCCGCGGGCAAGCAAGTCTGGGGACCCCCGTTCCCAGAACGCCGACAGTAGCCCCAGGGCACAAGGCGCGCCCGGACTTGGCCGTGCAGGGAGGCGGAAGGGCAAGAGCGAAGCGCCACGGGCCCTTACAGCCTGCGGCCTTAGGCGCCGCGCGGCAGTTGATTGGACGTGGGCGGCACTGTTCCCCCATGCCCTCCTTATTTTGCGCCTTGCTAGGCGGACCCGTAGTCGTACACAGCCGTTCCCCTTTTATCGCTCGAGCGCTCCCTGTCCTTCCTTCGCTCGAACCCTGGTTTCTGTTTTCAATTCAATCTCGAATCCTCCCCCCCCTTTCCTATCGCCATGGCCCCGACGAAGAAGGGAAGAGGGAAGAAACCCGTGTCTCCGCCTCGCCCGCCACCGTTGGTGGCCCCCGCCGAGGGCTTGGGCAAGGTCAGCTTGGCTCTGGCCACCATCTTCAATGAATGCGGGAGAACGATGACCTGGCCCGCGTCCCACTTCTCCATCGATAGGATAGTTACCGAGGTCCCGTATTTTGCCGACGCCCTGTGGGTGGGTCTGGTTCCCCCCTTTTTCTGATTTCTTCAATGCCATGCTCTCCCACTATCAGATCCACATGATGCATCTAAGTCCTGAATCAATCACCCTCCTTTCGGTCTTCGTCTTTGTTTGCGAAGCCATGGTGGGTGTCCCTCCTTCGGTTGCCTTGCTGCGCCACTTCTTCTCGCTGCATCTTGTCGACCCTACCCAATGCTGGGCGTGCGTGAGCTTCGTTGCCGCGTCTGAGACTGCGGCCTCTAGGATTGACTTCAAGCTCCCCCTGCCCGCGGTTGGGTTCCGCGAGCGTGGCTGTATGTGGACGCAGGGGTGCCCAGCCCCCTGCTATCAGAGCCGACCTCGCCTGCCGTCCCCAATTCGGGCTGGGGTCAGGAGACGCTCGAGAGCCCCCGGCTCGTCTTCGTTTGGCGCCGCTTCACGCTCTTGAGGTCGCTTGGCGTGACAGCGCCCAAGGTGGTGAAGGATTTTCTGCTATGCCGTGTTGCTCCTCTTCAACGCCACTCTCGCCGGATGTGGGCCTTCCGTGGGCGCGAGGATAGTATGAGGCTCCAGGAAGAGGACCTGGCTCCTAAGGTGCTGAAGACGGTGCTCTTGACCCTGGCTGGGGACCCCAACCCCGGCAGCGTCCGGCAAGGAGGGGCATTCTTGTACCTCTGCCAGAGCAGGGTCGACTTCGTGAAGCAGATGCCTGTCTTTGATGAATGGGGGCTGCGCATTGCCGGCCTCCAGGGACCTCACGAGAATCCAGTAGTGGTGACTGCCCTTCCAATCGGCCAAGACGACTCTTCCTCAAGTGGCGGAGCAGGGAGGCACAAAGCGCCAGAGGCCGAGGGGGCTCCCGGCATGGTGACAGCACCGGGCGAGGCTCGTGAGGAAGTAGTTATCGGGGCCGGTGCCGCTGAGGCTGAGGGTGACAAACAGCTGCCCTCTGCGCCTGCGACTGGGGCCCCTGAGGCTCCAGCTTCTTCTCTTGGGGAGGCGATTGGCGGCGCACATCAGGCAGGCGCCCCTGACGCTGATCGTCTTGACGCTCCATCTTCATCGCAGGTCGACCCCTGCGCCCGACTCTTAGGCCGCTTCCGCGTGGACTTTGGGGCCCTCCGGAAGAGAAGAGAGGCCCTGGGCGACGGTTACCCTTGTCGCCTACTAAAGCACAGAAAGTACTTCGCCACTGATGAGTAAGCCTTCTCCTTTCCCTGCTCCTGATCTTTCTGTTGCTCTTACTGACCCTTGCTCCGCAGGCCCCTTCCAGCCGAGCTTGCTGAGACGACTGAGGAGCCGTCCCCTTTGGCTTTGCCCCCTCCACCGTCCTCGAGCGCTTCAAGCAGCGGAGCCCTTGTGGTGAGGGTGATCGAAAAGGCGAACCATCCCGAGGCATGTCGTGGCCCCCCGCACCTCGCGATCCTCCTTCGCGAGCCTTCTCGTGGCATAGCCAACCTGCCGTGGGCCTCTCGCCTGGTCGTGGACTGCGATTGGCTGAGGCGCTTCCTGCGCTCTTCTCCTAAGGTCGGGCTGGCCCCAGGCCAGGCTTCTGATGCAGCGTGCCCGGCCGTCGCATGGGTGCCAGCCCCCAGCCCGGAGGGGGAGTGCTGACTTGCAGCCCCCGGTGCTTGCTTGGGGCAGATGATGGTGTGGAAGACATGCTTGAGCGCGCTCGGGAGCGTCGCGCTCTCCGCCAAGGATTTCTTCGAAGGGCGACTGACGCAGTGAGCCTGCTTGGTGAGGAGCTTGCTGATGAAGACGTGCGCCTTGAGGCCGAGGGCCTGCGCCTGGCTGCAGAGAGGCGCGAGCTGGAGGGCGCCATCGCCCTTGCGCGCCGTCAGCGCGACCTTGATGAAGCAGAGGCCAAGGCGTCGTTGGTGGCCTCTCGGGAGGCCCGGTCTCGGGCTGCCGAGGAAGCTCGGAAGGCCGACCGGTGGCGAACGGCTGCGGAGGAGCGGGCTCGGGAGCTCCTGGCCTGGTGCCACTCGCTGGAGGAGCAGGTGGAGCTGCGCGAGGCGGCCCTCGCATCGATGAAGGTGGCCTCCGGTGACTCAGTGGAGCTCTAGAAGCGTGAGGAGGCGCTGACGTTGGAAGCCGCCGAACGTACCCGCGAGTACGAGCGTCTAGAGACGAGGGAACGCTTGGTGATGCAGGCGGAGGACGATGTCGCTACACAGGAAGCCCGTGTCCTGGAGGAGGTCGGACGTCGGGTGGCGATGGCGCATTTGAACCTTGAGCACGAGTTCGAGGAGAAGCTGGGGTTGATCCGGGCCGAAGCCGAAGGCAGAACTGCTGCCCTGAGGGCCAAGCTGGAGGAGGTGACGCGGCGGGCCAATGCTTCCCGGGCCGCCCTTGAGGTGGCGCAAGGTGAGCTAACCACCTCCCAGGCCGAGGTGCTCCTTCTTTGCCAGCGGGTGGAGGAGGTTGAGGCCGTCGCGCGCCAGAATGCGGACGAGATACGTCAGCGGCGGCTCCTGGAGCATGAGCATGGCCCTATGCTCTCCACGCTCCGGGAGAGAGCCAACACGGCCTTGGGCAACATCTGCGAGGAGGCCGTCGGCGAGCCGCACGCAATCAACTATGCGGGCAATCTTCAGTTCTTCATTGATGTGGTGATGCAGCTGGAGGCGCGGTCGATCAAGGCTGACAGGTTGGTGGAGTAGAGGAGCCGCACCCTGCTCAGGCACGCCTTTTCTCGCGTCTTCAGCCATCTCCGGAGCATGGATCCCCACTTCGATTTCGACGCCGCCATCGCCCCAGTCCCCCAGGCCGTCCGAGGCGAGCTGGCGCACTGGGTGGAAGACAATGTGGAGGCTCTTATCAGGGCCTTCGCCTCGGACAACGATGACGCGATCGTGGCGGCCGACGAGGGCGGCGTGATGGGCGGCCCTGACGCCGCTGGTGGCAACGCGGACAGCGATGGCGAGTTCAGCGACGCCAGCAATGGCCCCGGTGGTGCTCCCGAGGACGCATTGGGAGATTCATCTGACTAATTGTGCATCGTTCCTGCTTACCCTGCATGAATAGAACTCAGGTTTTGGCCTGATAGCTGTGAGAGCATTTTGGAGGGGGAGCCCCTCATGTAAAACTTGTGTCTATCGTATCAGTAGGAGCTACATTGCCTATGCGCCCGCGCCAAGTGGTTGGCTTAAGCGACGCGCTAGTCGGCTAGTTTACCTTTGTCCCGTGCTGGCCCTGGGGCAGCCCGCAGGAGGCTGTGGTGCCCTGAGTGTTTCCTGATTGATTCCGTTGGATCTACAGTAAAACACCCTCCTGAGAGGACGCGGCGGCAGCAGTCTGGGCTGCGCGCAAGCTAGGCCTGACCCGGCTCGCGAGGGGCTCACGAGGGGAGGCAGCTGAGGCGAAGTGGTAACCGAAACGCAAGAAATTGCTTGAACGAGACTAAGCACCCCTTCCCCGAACACACGCAAATCTCAAATTCGAATCCAACTTGAATCCAGTGGGGGAAAGCGACAACCAAAGGGAAGAGCAACGAAAGCAAGCAAAAGGCCGCATCCGGCACCTAGTCTAGTCTTGGACGTCTTCTCACCAGCGCGGAGCTAAGTGCTGCCACTGGGCGTGGGAAGGAGCCCCAGGGCCTGAGGCCGGCACCCCTAAGACTCCGGGGCGTGTACAGCCCCACTCATTATTACGTGAGAGTGTCATGGGGCGGCGAGCTTCACAGGCACTGGGCCTTCTTCACAGGTACTGGCCTTGCTTCATATCACCAGATGAGGGCCCCACCTTGCGCCACACTCTAGTGCCATCAGCAACGACCGGAAACCAGGACGCCACCCGATGGGGTAGAGCGGTCGCCAGCGGTTCACCCGACGACCACGGGTCCTCCGCCGGGGGCAGGCCCTGGGGCACCTCCCCAGCGGAGAGCCTACCTCCTGAGAACGCCTTGCTCCGAACGCCGCGGTGGTGATGTCGGATCCCTGCCCCTCTCCTGCAGCCCCCTGCGCCCTCCTCCCGAGGGGTAGGAGACTGTAGGAGCGGGGCAGCTGCTCGTTGTGGCAACCTGCACCTCCTGCGATCCATGGTTAGCGTATACCTGCCCCTGAAGAATTAGCGGTACCTGATACTCGTTGCCTCCAGCGTGGCTAGTGGGACCGTCCTGGGGTTCCTGGAAAGGCTCAGCTTCTAGTGCCTCGTCCCCCCAGCTTGGGCTGAGGAGCGAGCCTTGTCCATTCTCGTGAGGGTGTCCTTGGTCCATCATGAGGGGCACGTATTCCTCCGGAACCGTCATTCCGAATGCCACGCCCGTAATGCCCCGCATGCCACGTGGTCCTGCTTGACGCGCCTATCGTGGGCTGGCAGCGCGGCCCCCCACTGGGGCCGCGGGTCGCGTTGAGTCCTTCTTCTTCATGGACCGGGGGCAGGGGCAGCGCCGCCGCCGGTCCGGCGCTGACAGCTCCGCTGGCGTCGGGGTAGCCTTGGAGCCCGCAGGCGCGCGCGGAGCCCCCGCGCGGGTCGCCCTGGGCTTGAGATGGGAGCTGGGTGGAGAAGGGGTGAGCCCCCGAGGCGGCGAAGCCTAGGATCTCTGCCACTCGCTCCAGCAGCACGTCGTGGCCGCCCTCCAGCAGTCTGCACTGCAGCAGCTCTCGGGCCACCGTGAGCGCGGCCCTCGAGTTCGCCTGCTCCCGGCGGGTATACGATGTCGTGGTCGCGGCGTGATTGGAGGCCCTTGCTGCCGACCGAGCCTGCCGTGGTGTGAGAGATGTCGAAGCCTGTCCGCGTCGCCCGCGGCCCGCAGCGCCCTGCGGACCACGAGCTGCCTGGGGCATGGGGTCGCCCGAGGCGAGCGGCTCTGCACGGGCGGGCCACGCCGCCCATGGGTCTGAGTTGCCCTCCTGGTCGCCGGGCATGGTGATGACGACGCGACGGGGCACGGAGCAGTGGAAGACGAATTCCGGCGCACCCCTACCTGGCGCGCCAAATGTCGGATTTCAGGTTCCGGCAGACCCTTGAGGTTCGAACACCAGGGTTGTCGGATTTCGGGTTCCGGCAGACCCTTAAGGTTCGAACACTAGGGTGCGCGCGGAAATCTCGCCTTCAACCTCTCCGTCTCGAGGGGATCTAAACTACTAAAAGAACTACACGAAAGACACAAGATTTATACTGGTTTGGGCCACCGATGTGGTGTAATACCCTACTCCAGTGTGTGGTGGATGGATTGCCTCCTGGGGCTGGTGAGGATGAACAATACAAGGAAGAACAGCCTCGCGAGGGTCTGTTCTTGGCTGTGGTGATGAACTGCTATGAAGAGCTCAGTCGCCTCTCTCTCTCTTTCTCTCTCAGATCCCGGACCGAACAACCAGGAATCGAACCCCCGAACCGAGCCCCCTTCTATGTGGGTGGCTAGTCCTATTTATAGAGGCCCTGGTCCTCCCCCCAAATATTGAGCGGGAAGGGATCCAACAATGGCGGGCTAATTTGAAGGGGGACAACGAGTACATCTATCCTGACAAAAGCAGTCTTCGCCTTCCAAAGGCTCTGGAGATGACGCTGCGCTGGGCTCCATGGTGACCTCTGTCTCGTAGTCCTCCTGGTCCTGGTCTCGTTGCACCGAAGTGGCAACCTTTTGCCTGATGCCTCGGTACTCCGCTGATACGCTTGCCCCTTTGCACCAAAGAGGAAAGAGGGACGCTGCGCTCGCTGGCACCCGCCTGGTGCCCCGTGTCGTCATGGCTTGCGTCATGGGCACCTCGCGAGGTACCCTGCCTTGAACTCTCCGCCTCCTCGCGAGCCAGCCTGACGAGGCTATGCCTGAGGATGCGCCATGTCATCCGCCTCGCGAGGCTTGGCCCTTCGCGAGGGTCTTGAGCCTCGTGTTGATGAAGATGGGCCGCGCTGGGCCCCCACTTGAGCCACGCCGCAGGCCGCAGGCAGGCAAGTCTGGGGACCCCCGTTCCCAGAACGCCGACAGTAGCCCCCGGGCCCAAGGCGCACATGGACTTGGCCGTGCCGAGAGGCGAAAGGGCAAGGGCAAAGCGTTGTGGGCCCCAACAGCCTGCGGCCTTGGAAGCCGCGTGGCGGTTGATTGGACGTGGCGCCTCCGCTTCCCCATGACGCCTTGGTGATCGTGCGAGTTGGACAAGTCCCTGCATGCAGAACGTGTTATGATTACCTGTGGTCGTGGAGACCGGCGGTTGGCCTTCGCCGGCTATAAGTACGGCACCGCTCGTGCCCGTCCAGTCCATCTCCTCTTGCTCTCTCCTTCGCCTCAGCTCTTGCTCCGTCTTGGTGTGATGGCTCTGATTCACCGATTCTCTGCGGCGGAGAAGGGAAAGGCTCCTCGAGAAGGGCCGGACCCTCTCCCGCCGAAGAAGCGACTCGCCCATTGCAGCCGGGATGATGAGGACGATCCGGTGGTGGCGAGGCCCCGGGGCGAGCGGGCTCCGCCGGGGTTCCCGCTGCCTTTGTACGCACACGTCGAGGGCCCGGAGGTGCTGACGATGATCCCCGCGGTCAGCACCGTCGTTGGCGCTGTCGGGTTGTGAAGGCGTGGGTGGTTCCTCCTGGAGTCCATGCCGAGGGCTCCTCCCATGAGTTCGTGCTCCACGTCGTCACTCCTCTTCAGTCCTTGATCCGCCTTCCTCCCTTCTTCACCTCCGTGGTTCTTCCTGGGGGGCCCATGGAGCTCCAGCTGCAGCACGCCGACTGCGGCGCCCCCGCGACCGAGGCCGAGGTCGTCGTTGCTGCCACGGGCGCGGTCTACATGTCTCGCAGCTGGAGGGAGATCGCCCGGGTCTGCAGGGAAAGAGGCGTCTTCACGGTCCACCTAGAGTATGACGGCGCGGCGGTGATGTTCCTCAAGGTCTTTGACGCGATCGGGCGCCGGCTGGAGTGCTGCCGCGGGAGAGGTGACCAGGACCTCGCCCTGGTGAGGGCTAGGCTCGTCGACCGCCCCCTTGACAGTGGCGCCCGAGGGTCCAGCGGCTCCAGCGGAGGCTACGTGACTCCGGAGACGAGCGACGACAGCTACGAGCCCCCGAGTCGCCGTCGCTCCAGGAGCAGGGCGGACGCGTCAGGCCGTCGCCAACCTGATCTGGATGGAGTTGGCGCCGGTGCTTGACGGCCCACTGTTGATGATGGCATCTTCTGCAGGAGCCCATGTAGTTAGCACTCCCTAGGATCCGTTCCCTGCGAGGAATCGAAATGCGCCCCATGGGGGCTTGTAAGGTGTCTGTAGTCCCGTTTGTTAATATATGGCCTTCGCTATGGATTCGTGTGAGTTGCAGATTCCATCATAGCTTAGTACTCCCTTTTGAACCTCGCGAGGGCTTGGTGCTCTACGCCGACAGGTCCCAGTCCCAAGGCGGCGTCAGCCGTCGCTGGTATGCCAGGTCGCGATGCCGTGGTCAAGGCCAGGAGGTGAGCGACCCGAGGTCTGGTAAGAGCCCCTGAGTCGCGATGCTCAGGAGGTCCCCTTTGGCGCCCAAGCAGCCATCACTTAGTGAGAAAGGGAAGCAACGTCGCTAGTACGGAGTCACTTTAGGTGCGGGGGTAGTGCTGCAGTAGCCAGTGCCGTGGGTGGTAACTTATCTTGAGGATCAGGGGTTGTTCCAGGTGCGTCGTTGGGTCCGTATGTGGATAGGAGCGGGAACGCTCGGCAAGGTCCTCGCGAGGCCCCTTCTTCCCCGCCTCTGCTCCCCTTTCTACTCTACGTCCTCGGGTCCCGGCCCTTGAGCTTGTCTCAGCCGTCGCTGGTATGCCAGGCCGCGATGCCGTGGACAAGGCCAGAGGGTGAGGGCTGGAGAGCCAGTAAGAGCCCTGAGTCACGATGCTCAGGCACCCCCCCTTTAACGTGCAAGCGGTTCGCGCGGGCGAGGGCGAAGGAAACCTCGCGAGGGCCTCGGCTTGCGCAGTTCCCTCCAGAGATCCTGCAGGTTCATCACAGAGAGAAGATGGTGTTGCCACGGCGGCCATTAGTCGATCGTTAGTCACTCAAGAGCTTGTTGGTTGGGGTAGGCGAGGCGTATCTGGGCACCCGTGAGCCAGCGCGGGACTCGTGAGGCCCTACCTCTGGGCGGGTTGCGCCCGGCACTGGGTCGTATCTTGAGATGTGTCCCTGCAAAATTTGGTTAGATGCCGGTACTCTACGTCCTTGGGTCCCGGCCCTCGAGCTTGTCTCAGCCGTCGCTGGTATGCCAAGTCGCGATGCCATGGACAAGGCCAGAGGGTGAGGGCTGGAGAGCCAGTAAGAGCCCTGAGTCGCGATGCTCAGGCACCCCCCCCCTTTAACGTGCAAGTGGCCGACATGGGAAGAGAAGATGCCGCGGACGGGCACCATGCAGCTAAGCGTGATAGGCAATGCATAGTTGGAAATAAACACTACGGAGATACACGCCGCTGGGCCTGGCCCCAGCGGCTTGGGGATGATGCAGCCCGAGGGGCACCCCCAACAAGGCAAACTAACGACGGAAAGGTAAATGCAGATACATGCTGCGGGGACGGACCCACGCGGCCTGGGAGTGATGCAACCCTGGGAGGGTGCTCCTAGCTGAGAGCGGAACTTGAAAGATGTCACCTGAGGATGTCGTCGGCATAGTGGCGTTGGTGCAGCAGACTTGACGGGCTGCAGAAGCCGACCCTCACGAGCCCCCAGGCCCCGGGGCCTCGGGAGGCTCCGGAGGCGCTGGTGACTCCTCGTGAGCTGCCTCCACCTCCGCCAAGGCCGTGGAACGCCTGTCTTCCTGAGCCTCCACGATGCCCCTCATGAGGCGCTGGTACGCCGCAGCCATGCTCGGCATGCCGTGAGGCATGCGAACATAGCTGTGGGGTGGGCCTCCGCAGCGCCCCACTTGCAAGGGCCAGAGGCGCTCCGTTGTGGCGATCTGATTGAGCCCTGGTACGTCGACACAGACGCGCAGCCCACCATCCTTGCCTGGATGTGGGGCCACGGCTGGCAGGCGGCAGCAACCTCTCATGGTCCTTGCCTCCTGTAGCTCTTGAATGGCCTCGTCAATGAACTCTTGCTGGTATGATCTTCCTCACCTGGCTCCCTCTCGAGGGAAACGTGCTGCGAAGCACGCCTCCACATGGTGCCCAAGCGCCTCCCCCGTGACCCTGGCTAGGTCGGTGGCCCTCCAGGTGAGAGCCCCCGAGCCCTGCCTGAGGAGGGCGCCGAGCGCGCTTTCCTATGCGATGGATGGAGGGCCCTCCTGAGGAGGCACGGGCCCTGAGGGGCCTACCTCCTGAGGGGTTGAGCCTGATGACATCTTCTTCTTGGGGGTGGTCTCAGGAAGCCTCCTGCTTCTGCGATCTGGGTCTTCTAGCGACGCGGCCTGAAAGGCTCGCTCCAGGGAACACACTTCATCTCTCTCTTCACAGGGCACCGTGATGACGCCGCCGCTTCCTGGCATCTTAAGGACGTTGTAGCCGTGGTGGGTCACGGCCATGAACTTGGCCAGCGCTGGGTACCCGAGGATGGCATTGTACGGCAGGCGGATGTGGGCGACGTCGAAGTCGATGAGCTCGGTGCGGTAGTTGTTGCGAGCTCCGAAGGTGACAGGGAGGCGGACCTGCCCGATCGGGATTGTGGAACTGTCGGTGATCCCAAAGAAAGGCCTGGTTGGCTGAAGCTGGTCATAGGGCACTTGGAGGTTGTTGAATGTTTCCACGGACAGGACGTTGAGCCCTGCCCCGCCATCGATGAGGGTCTTGGTGACCTGCACGTTGCTGATGACCGGGGAGCAGAGCATCGGGAGGACTCCTGCAGTGGCTGCGCACTTGAGTTGGTCTGCCGAGCTGAACGTGATGGGGCACGCCGACCACCTGAGGGGGCGCGTTGCTTCGAGCTTGGGGAGAGCTGCATTCACTTCGCGGGCAAACTGCTTGAAGATACGTTGGGAGGCTGGGGCTTGAGCTCCGCCCAGGATGCAGGCGATCACGCGCGGCTCCTGGAAGCCCCCAGCCCCCTCGTCTTGATGGCGGTCTTTGTTCCTTCTTGGTGGAGGCGGCAACGGAGGAAGGCCTGCGTTGCCATGAGGGCGGTCCTCACGAGGCTGGTCTCTCCAGTCCCCCTCGCGAGGCAGGTCCCGCCAGCGGTCCTCGCGAGGCTGGTCGCGCCACCCCTGGCGCGGGCCGCGGTCTTCCCAGCGCCCTGGGTTTCATCGTCCTCCTCGGCCGTAGCCCCGGTCAGCACGGTCAGGGCGGCGGCCGATCCTTCCTTCTCGCACGGCGCGGAGCTCTTGACATTCGTTGGTGTTGTGGGTGTGGAGGTCATGGTACACACAGTACTGGCTGCCTCTAGAGGGTTCGGGCAGATCCTTGCCCCGCTTGGTGTCTGGTTCGGCTGCGAGCATGGCAGCCCCCTTGCGCTTCACGTCCTTGGCCTTGGGCTTCTTCTCTTCTGGGTCCACGGCAGGCAGCTCGAGGAGGGAGAGACGTCCCTCCTCAGCCCTGGCGCACTAGTTCGCCAAGTTGAACAGCTCCGGGGAGGTGCAGAGGTCTTCGTGCATCGCCAGCTCCTCCTTCATCTTGACGTCACGCACGCCGTCAGAGAAGGCGGAGATGATGGCCTCCTCTGACACCCTGGGGATCTTGAGGCGCGCGCTGTTGAAGCGCTGGATGTACTTTTGCAGGGTCTCTTCGGGTTGTTGCTTGATGTGGCGCATGTCGCTCACGGTAGGCGGCCGGTCGCGAGTACCTTGGAAGTTGGCGATGAAGCGGGCGCGCATCTGGTCCCTGGAGGAGATCGTGCCTGGAGCCAGATTCAGGATCCAGGTTCGAGCTCCTTCCTTGAGCACCATGGGGAACCAGTTCGCCATGACCTTTTCATCCCCGCCGGCAGCCTCGATGCCCAGATCATAGAGCTGGAGGAATTCCGCGGGGTCAGTTGTGCCGTCGTAGCGAGGAGGTAGGTCGGGCTTGAACTTGCCGGGCCACGCGACGCTGCGCAGCTCAGTGGTGTAGGCGTGGCAGCCCGCAGTGGCCACGAAAGGCCTCGGTTGGTGGAGAGCTTGGTCTTGAGGGTCCCCACGCGCTGCAGCTAGGAGCAGGGCGGGGTCTTGACGTGCCGGAGTTGGAGCAGGGTCGCGGCGTGCCGGAGCAGGGAGCGCCCTGGCAGCCCCCTGCGGGCAAGGGATTTCTTGGCAGCTTCGCTCTTGTTGCGCTGGCGCCTAACGGAGCGGGTTCCGCCCAGGGACCAAGCACCTTGGAGCCACGGCGTCTTCTTGGAGGGGAGGCGGCTGGTATGCCTCTGGAGCTTCGTTGCCCGCGCAGGGCGGAGTGCGGCGCAGAGGGACGGACGGCGCGGAAGAGCCCCCTGCGGCGCGGACAAGCTCGGCGACGGGGTCGAGCCATTCTTCGTAGACGTCGTCGACGGGACGGTAGCGCAGGAGCTCGTTTGCCGCGAGGAGCGCAGCTCGAGCCTCCAAGGGTGCGCGGAGCGCGCGGGACAAAGAACCGGCTGGAGCGAGTGATGGAGTGGCGGTGCGGCCGTCTTGCCGCACGGACGGGTGCTGAGACGATGCCTGCTGCTCGCCCCCGCCGGGCCAGTGGTGGCGTTGACGGCGGGCGACGGGGAACGACGAGGACGCCCATCGACGGGGGCCATCTGGGCGACGCGAGAAGCGATGGCGGCCCGGCGCTCGGCGCGGGCCCGACGTGTGTCAGACATGGATGCGACGGTCGGAGGAGAGCGGAGCGGTGGAAGATGAATTCTGGCGCACCCCTACCTGGCGCGCCAAATGTCGGATTTCAGGTTCCGGCAGACCCTTAAGGTTCGAACACTAGGGTGCACGCGGAAATCTCGCCTTCAACCTCTCCATCTCAAGGGGATCTAAACTACTAAAAGAACTGCCGAAAGACACAAGATTTATACTGGTTCGGGCCACCGATGTGGTGTAATACCCTACTCCAGTGTGTGGTGGATGGATTGCCTCCTGGGGCTGGTGAGGATGAACAATACAAGGAAGAATAGCCTCGCGAGGGTCTGTTCTTGGCTGTGGTGAGGAACTGCTATGAAGAGCTCAGTCGCCTCTCTCTCTCTTTCTCTCTCAGATCCCGGACCGAACAACCCGGAATCGAACCCCCGAACCGAGCCCCTTCTATGTGGGTGGCTAGTCCTATTTATAGAGGCCCTGGTCCTCTCCCCAAATATTGAGCGGGAAGGGATCCAACAATGGCGGGCTAATTTGAAGGGGGACAACGAGTACATCTATCCTGACAAAAGCAGTCTTCGCCTGCCAAAGGCTCTGGAGATGACGCTGCGCTGGGCTCCATGGTGACCTCCGTCTCGTAGTCCTCCTGGTCCTGGTCTCGTTGCACCGAAGTGGCAACCTTTTGCCTGATGCCTCGGTACTCTGCTTATACGCTTGCCCCCTTTGCACCAAAGAGGAAAGAGGGACGCTGCGCGCGCTGGCACCCGCCTGGTGCCCCGTGTCGTCATGGCTTGCGTCATGGGCACCTCGTGAGGTACCCTGCCTTGAACTCTCCGCCTCCTCGCGAGCCAGCCTGACGAGGCTGTGCCTGAGGATGCGCCGTGTCATCCGCCTCGCGAGGGTCTTGAGCCTCGTGTTGATGAAGATGGGCCGCGCTGGGCCCCCACTTGAGCCACGCCGCAGGCCGCAGGCAGGCAAGTTTGGGGACCCCCGTTCCCAGACCGCCGACAGGGGTGCGCGCGGAGATTTCGCCTCCTACCTACCTCCACCCCTCCGCCACGCTAGGATCAGAACTATGGGAAGAACGGCACAAGTGACACAGGGTTTTATACTGGTTCGGGACACCGTTGTGGTGTAATACCCTACTCCAGTGTGTGGTGTGGTGGATTGCCTCTTGGGCTGATGATGGTGAACAATACAAGGAAGAATAGCCTCGCGAGGGTCTGTTCTTGGCTGGGGCGATGAGCTGCTGGGAGGAGTTCAGCCACCTTTCTCTCTCTCTCTCTCTCTGCTTCTAACCTCTCTAACGAGCCTCTTCCTTCCTACCTCCCAACCCAGAGACCTTTCTCTGTGGGTGGCTGGTCCTATTTATAGAGACCCTGGTCCTCTTCCCAAATATCGAGCGGGAAGGGAGCCAACAATGGCGGGCTAATTTGAAGGGGGACAGCAAGTATCAGCTATCCTGACAAAAGTAGTCTTCGCCTGCGCAAAGCTCTGGGGATGACGCCGTTTTGGGCTCCACGGTGACCTTCGTCTCATAGTCCTCCTGGTCTTGGTCTCGTTGCACCGAAATGGCAACCTTTGCCTGATGCCTCGATACTCCGCGGTTGCGCTTGCCCCTTTGCACCAAAGAGGAAAGGAGGACGCTGCGCGGGCTGGCACCCGCCTGGCGCCCTGAGTCGTCATGTCTTGCGTCACGGGCACCTCGCGAGGTACCCCGCCTTGATCTCTCCGCCTCCTCATGAGCCTGCCTGATGAGGCCGTGTCTGAGGAGGCTCCGTGTCGTCCGCCCCGCGAGGCTTGGCCCCTCGCGAGGGTCTTGAGTTTGTGTTGGTGAAGATGGGCCGTGCTAGGCCCCCTTTTGAGCCACGCCACGGGCCGCAGGTAGGCAAGTCTGGGGACCCCCGTTCCCAGAATGCCGACACCCTTCTTGACATTGTTCTTCTTCTTCTCCTCGGGGGCACTCTCTCCCTCCCTCACAAAGGTTTGCATGAGGGGAGGAGGTCGTTTGGTCTTGTCATTCTTCTTCTTATTCTTGGAGTCGGGCACGTACCCAACCCCTTCCTTGGCCACACCTCCCTTTTGGTTGATCAAGAGATCGTTGAGGTTCTTCTTGCCTTGTATGCAAGTCGCAAGACCTCTCTCAAGTTGCTCCTTCAACTTCGCATTTTCCTCAACAAGATGTATATGCTCACAACACGGGTTAGTAGCATTTGCATTATCAATTAAAACCATATGAGGAAAAGTTGCTTTCTCCTTAGTTAGCTTCACTTGGAGTTCATCATGAGACTCCTTGAGACTAGCGTGAATACCCTTCAAGGCCTTGTGGGCCTTGTCAAGTATATCAAACTCCTCTTTGAGTCTAGCAAGATCAACCCCGAGTTTGGCCTTCTCGGAATTTAGCACACGAGAAACAATGAGGACATGATCATAATCTTTCTTTAACTTAGCATGATCAACGTTGTGTGACTCCTCAAGAGCCAAACGAAGACCACGCTCTTCCTCAAGAGCATTGGAAAGATCCGAAATCTCATCGGCATAGTCACGACTATGCCCTTCCATCTTAGAGATGGTGTCTTCCTGAGCCTCGATCATGTCATTGGCTTCACCAAGTTGTTCCAAGAGAGCAACAAAGTGCTTCCTGGATTTTCCCTTGAGTTTGCCCATAAAGGCCTCAAACTCGTTAGCCTCCACATTAGCTCCCTCAAGTTCATTAATGCTATCCGTCGGGGAAGGATGATTAATGATGGTAGTTTTGATGTTGGAGGTTACCTTGTTGGTGGCTTTAGCCATGAGGCACTTGGCGGTGATGCTCTCATTGGGTGAGTCGAAGAGAGACACCCGTGACGTTGTTGCAATGGCAATGGAGGCCATGGCAACCGACTCACCATCTTCATCATCGTCATCATCCTCATTGTACTCTTCTTGCACAACCAAAGCCTTGGGAGGAGTCTTCTTGGTGAAGCTGTTCTTGTTGGGGAATGACTTGGTTGTCCTTTCGGATGAGCTTGCCAACATTGTCTTCCCTCTTCTCATACGGGCATTCCACAACGAAATGACTCACATTGCCGCAATTGTAGCAAGTCCTTACACGTTGCTTACCCCTTGTGCCACTCGAGTTGCTTTTGCTAAAGTTTGGCCTCGAGTTTTTCTTGCTCCAAAATTGCCTTGAAGCAAGTGCCGTGTGTTCATGATATGCATATTTCATATCTTCGGGGTTGCTCTCCTCTTCTTCCTCTTCTTCTTCTTCCACGGTGAGCTTGGCCTTCAATGCTAGGTTAGGCTTCTTTGCCCATTGAGAACGGAGCACCGCATTGTCGGCGGTCTTGTCCAAAATGTTCATGGCCACAAACTCATCCAACACTTCGCTTGAGGTCAAAGTGTGGAAGTCCGGTCTTTGACGAATGACGGAGGACATGGCCTTATGATAGGGCATCATTGCCTTGAGGAATTTGCGCTTGATCCAATTGTCATCTGTGTCCTTGCTCCCGTGATCTCGTAGTGAGACCGCGAGTTTGGTTACTCTCCGATAAAGCTCACGAGGTTCTTCATATTCTTTCATTGCAAACTCATCGGCCTCATCTTGTACCACTTCATAATTGGAGCGTTGAATGCTTGCGCTTCCCCGGTAGAGAGAGAGAACACAATGCCATGCATCTTTGGCCAAGGCAAAGGGACGAAGATGAGGTAGGTCTTCGGGTGGAATTGCATCTTGAATGATGAAGAGAGCATTCTCATTGAATTGATTATCCGCGGCTTCTCGAGGAGTGAAGTTGCTTGGATCATGCGGATAAAAACCTTCTTCAATGATTCTCCAAAGGTTAGTGTTCACATGATTTAAATGACGTTCAAAGCGGTAAACCCAAGAATCAAAGTCCTCATTTTTCACAATCTTAGGAGGAGGACCGGCATGATTCAAATGAGTGGAAGGAATCGGTCCACCATAAACAAGTGGTGGTTCCACATGGGCAAAGATGCCGGTGCCATTCTTACCACTAGGAGAAGGAGCCTTTTCACTACTAGCTTCCCCCTTGTCGGGGATAGCATCCGTCACCTTGTTGGCGGGATCACCCACTTTCAACGGTGCGGTGGATAGTTTAAGCCCCTCAAGAAATTTAGTAAACATGCTCTCAACTTCGGTCGTCATGGAGGTTTTCAATGTCTCCAAGGCCACATTGAACTCCTCACGAGAGATCGAGGTACCCCCATCGCCCGTAGACGAGATAGGATTCACACCGGAGTGTTCCTCTGCACCGTCTACGGTATCAACCATACTCTTTGGACGGTAAAGTCCTTAATAAAGAGACGAGGCTCTGATACCAATTGAAAGGATCGATATGGTTGACTAGAGGGGGTGAATAGGCAACTAACAATTTTTAGCTTTTCTTTAGCAATTTAAACTTTGCATCAAAGTAGGTTGTCTAGATATGCAACTAGATGAGAAACCTATATGATGCAACACGAATAGGAACACAAGCAAGCAAGATATATGAAACAAATAAGCTGCACAAGTAAAGGCACGAGATAACCAAGAGTGGAGACAGTGGAGACGAGGATGTGTTGTCGAAGTTCCTTCCCTTTGAGAGGAAGTACGTCTCTGTTGGAGCGGTGTGGAGGCACAATGCTCCCCAAGAAGCCACTAGGGCCACCGTAATCTCCTCACGCCCTCACACAATGCGAGATGCCGTGATTCCACTATTGGTGCCCTTGGAGGCGGCGACCGAACCTTTACAAACGAGGTTGGGGCAATCTCCACAACTCAATTGGAGGCTCCCAACGACACCACGAAGCTTCACCACAATGGACTATGGCTTCACGGTGACCTCAACCGTCTAGGATGCTCAAACACCCAAGAGTAATAAGATTCACACGGGATTAGTGGGGGAATCAAATATCTCTTGGTGGAAGTGTAGATCGGGGCCTTCTCAACCACTCCCGAGCAAATCAACAAGTTTGGTTGGCTAGGGAGTGAGATCGGGCGAAAATGGAGCTTGGAGCAATAATGGAGCTTTAATAGTGGAAGAGGTGAGTCAACGGGGAACAAGGAGACCCCTTATATAGTGTGTGGAAAAGATCCAACCGTTACCCACCAACCAGCCCGCGGCCAGCGGTACTACCACGCCTGGCCAGCGGTACTACCACAAGGCCGCGCGGTACTACTGCTTGCAACCAAGCGGTACTACCGCACGGCAGTGCGGTACTACCGTACCGACCCACGGTACTGCCGCGACCCCAGCACAGAAACAGACGCATAGAAGCTGGGGCCGGTACTTCCGCACGCGCGGTACTACCACGCCCCCCATGCGGTACTACCGCAAGGCAAAAGTCCCAGCCAGGGGGAAGGGAAACTTCCGTGCCTACTTCCGCAAATAAATGGAAGTAGCAAAAACCCGACACAGTAGTACTGCCGAGGGGAGGTACTACTGCCTGACCGCATAGCGCGGTACTACCGCACGGCGAAAGCGGTACTACCGCGGCAGGTGCGGATGTAAAAAATTACATCTGCTCCTACTACTGCAAAGGGGGCGGCACTAGCCTGGTGGGCAGCGGTAGTGCGGCTCCGGGGGAGCGGTACTACTGTGGGCACCAGCGGTACTACCGCGCCACCGCGCGGTACTACCGTGGATGCCTACGGTACTACCATTGATCCAGGAGCAGTACTACCGCAACCACAACGGCAGCTAGTCAAAGGAGGCAGGAAAACGGAGGAAGCTCCAAGGAAGAGGGAGGGGATAAAAGGAGACGTGTACGTGATGATTCCACCCAAACTTTTCCAACACGGACCCCCTCTTAATAGTACGGCTTTCCTACGACTCAAATCCACCAAAAAGAAACGTAGAAAAGACACCGTCTTCGTCAGTCTTCAAGGGGCACCCAATCGTCTTGTGCCTAGCAAAGAAGTGTCTGGAATACTCATGGCACACGATTAGTCCGCAAATGCGTTGTCATCAATCACCAAAACACTTAGGGATAAATATGTCCTTACAATGAATTTATCTCTCTACATCATGTCATCTTGCTTAAGGCGTTACTCTGTTTTTAACTTAATACTCTAGATGCATGCTAGATAGGGGTCGATGAGTGGAGTAATAGTAGTAGATGCAGAATCGTTTCGTCTACTTGTCACGGACGTGATGCCTATATACATGATCATGCCTAGATATTCTCATAACTATGCTCAATTCTGTCAATTTCTCAACAGTAATTTGTTCACCCACCGTAGAATACTTATGCTCTTGAGAGAAGCCACTAGTGAAACCTATGGCCCCCGGGTCTATTCTCATCATATCAATCTCCATCACTTTTAATCTTGATTTGCTTTTTTTACTTTGCCTTTACTTTTTACTTTGCATCTTTATACCAAAAATATCAAAAATATTATATCTATCAGATCTCACTCTCGTAAGTGACCGTGAAGGGATTGACAACCCCTAATCGCGTTGGTTGCGAGTAGCTATCGTTTTGTGCAGGTACGAGGGACTTGAGCGTGGCCTCCTACTGGATTGATACCTTGGTTCTCAAAAACTGAGGAAAATACTTACGCTACTCCGTTGCATCATCCCTTCCTCTTCGGGGAAAACCAACGCAAGCTCAAGACGTAGCAAGAAGGATTTCTGGCGCCGTTGCCGGGGAGGTTCGCGCAAGTCAAGATTTGGCTCCCGACAATGAGCCATTTCTGGCGCCGTTGCCGGGGAGTCTACGCAAAAATTCAACATACCAAGTACCCATCACAATCCCTATCTCTCGCATTACATTATTTGCCATTTGCCTCTCGTTTTCCTCTCCCCCACTTCACCCTTGTTGTTTTATTCGCCCTCTCTCTCTATCCTCCCTCTCTATTTGCTTCTTTTGCATGTTTGCTTTTGTTTGCTTGTGTGCTAGTTTGTTTGCTTGTCGCCATGGCTAGTCTCATATCTTCCCTGTTGTCTCCCGAGAGTGAAGTTCTAAATTTTAAACAAAGGGAGGGAGAAAATTTAAAAGATGCTTGGTATAGAATTTGCAATGCTCAAAATAGATCTACCAGGAAGCAATCTACCTTAGTTCTTCTCCGCAATTTTTATGTAGGTGTTAATCCTTGGTATAGATATATCCTCGATACCATTACCGGAGGGAACTTCTTGGGTAGCCATACTTTTGATTCTTATAATGCTATGCTAAATTTATTTGGCTCACCACCTCTTTTGGTTAATGGAACCATGTTAACTTTGGAGCATGTTATGCAAAGACTTGAAATTATTGAAAATAAAGTTTCTACTATTGAATTAATTGAAAATCTAGATAAAAAGATCCACAATCAAATTACTCAATATGGATCTAAGGTAGGAATGACTCTGAAAAATATTAAGGAAAAGGGACCCATATTTAATGAGAAGATAAACTTAGATTCTACTAGAATTGATAAACTTGAGGGTATCATTACAAACTTGGGAACCGCTTTTTCTTCTGTAAAGAATACTCCAAGTCCTCCTACTAAAAATGCCAAGCTTATGTATGTTCCTAAAAATAAGGGTGAATCATCTAGTAAGGAAACTGCGGATCTTAAATCTATAAGTATTCATCCCAATCTTTTTGCTATCATTAAGGAACCGATTGCTACAAATGAATTTTTCGATCTTGTGCCTAAAAGTTTGATAATCACTAGAAATAAAGAAATTCCTAAGGAAAATAGATGCCTCATCGAAGAATTGCCTACCAAAGATAGCAATACCTAGACCTATCATCGCTTTTATGCCTAGCTAGGGGCGTTAAACGATAGCGCTTGTTGGGAGGCAACCCAATTTTATTTTTATTCCTTGCTTTTTGCTCCTACTTAGTAATAAATAAATTATTTAGCCTATGTTTTGGCTGTGTATTTTGTGTTTAATTAGTGTTTGTGCCAAGTAGAACCGTTGGGAAGACTTGGGGAAAGTCTTGTTGAACTTGTTGTAAAAAACAAAAACTTTAGCGCTCACGAGAACTGCTGTCATTTTTATTTGAAGAGTGATATTTAGTTAATTATTTTTGAAGATGATTAATAGATAAATTCCTCACGTCCAGAAATTTATTTTATAATTTTTGGGGTTCCAGATCTTGCGCTAGCTACGGATTACTACAGACTGTTCTGTTTTTGACAGATTCTGTTTTTCGTGTGTTGTTTGCTTATTTTGATGAATATATGACTAGTAAAATAGTTTATAATCCATAGAGAAGTTGGAATGCAGTAGGTTTAACACCAATATAAATAAAGAATGAGTTCATTACAGTACCTTGAAGTGGTCTTTTGTTTTCTTTCGCTAACGGAGCTCACGAGTTTTCTATTTTGAGTTTTGTGTTGTGAAGTTTTCAAGTTTTGGGTGAATTCTTTTGATGGATCATGGAACAAGGAGTGGCAAGAGTCTAAGCTTGGGGATGCCCATGGCACCCCCAAGATAATCCAAGGACACCAAAAAGTCAAAGCTTGGGGATGCCCCGGAAGGCATCCCCTCTTTCGTCCACTTCCATCGATAATTTACTTGGAGCTATATTTTTATTCACCAACATGATATGTGTTTTGCTTGGAGCATCTTGTATTATTTGTGTATTTGTGTCTTAGTATGCCACAATAATCCTTGTTGTACACACCTTTTTGAGAGAGCCATACATGAATTAAAATTTGATAGAATACTCTATGTGCTTCACTTATATCTTTTGAGCTAAGTAGTTTTGCTCTGTGTGCTTCACTTATATTTTTTGAGCGTTATAATTTTGCTCTATGTGCTTCACTTAGATCTTTTAGAGCACGGTGGTGGATTTGTTTTAAAGAAACTATTGATCTCTCATGCTTCACTTAAATTATTTTGAGAGTCTCTTAATAGCATGGTAATTTGCTTAATAATAATATGCTTGGTATTCAAGATTTGTGAAACTTTCTTTTGAGTGTGTTGAATACTAAGAAAAGATTGAAGCCTGATAATTGTTTTGAGATATGGAGGTGATAATATTAAAGTCATGCTAGTTGAGTAGTTGTGAATTTAAAGAATACTTGTGTTAAAGTTTGTGATTCCCGTAGCATGCACGTATGGTGAACCGTTATGTGATGAAGTCGGAGCATGATTTATTTATTGATTGTCTTCCTTATGAGTGGCGCTCGGGGACGAGCGATGGTCTTTTCCTACCAATCTATCCCCCTAGGAGCATGCGCGTAATACTTTGATTTGATAACTTCTAGATTTTTGCAATAAGTATATGAGTTCTTTATGACTAATGTTGAGTCCATGGATTATACGCACTCTCACCCTTCCACCTTTGCTAGCCTCTCTAATACCGCGCACTCTTCGCCGGTATCATACACCTACCATATACCTTCCTCAAAACAGCCACCATACCTACCTATTATGGCATTTCCATAGCCATTCCGAGATATATTGCCATGCAACTTTCCACCGTTCCGTTTATCATGACACATTCATCATTGTCATATTGCATATCCCAGTACACCACCGGATGCATTCATATAGAGTCATATTTTGTTCTAAGTATCGAGTTGTAATTATTGAGTTGTAAGAAAAATAAAAGTGTGATGATCATCATTATTAGAGCATTGTCCCAGTGAGGAAAGAATGATGGAGACAATGATTCCCCCATAAGTCGGGATGAGACTCCGGACGAAAAATAAATAAAAGAGGCCAAAGAAGCCCAAATAAAAAGAGAGAAAAGAGGCCATTAAAAAAAGAGAAAAGGCCCAAATAAAAAAAATAAAAAATGAGAGAAAAAGAGAGAAGGGACAATGTTACTATCCTTTTACCACACTTGTGCTTCAAAGTAGCACCATGATTTTCATAGTAGAGAGTCTCTCATGTTATCACTTTCATATACTAGTGGGAATTTTACATTATAGAACTTGGCTTGTATATTCCAATGACGGGCTTCCTCAATTGCCCTAGGTATTCATGAGCAAGCAAGTTGGATGCACACCCACTTAGTTTCTTTTTGAGCTTTCATATACTTATAGCTCTAGTGCATCCGTTGCATGGCAATCCCTACTCACTCACATTTATATCTATTGATGGGCATCTTCATAGCCCGTTGATACGCCTAGTTGATGTGATACTATCTTCCCCTCCTGTTTGTCTTCTCCACAACCACCATTCTATTCCACCTATAGTGCTATATCCATGGCTCACGCTCATGTATTGCGTGAAGATTGAAAAAGTTTTGAAAAAGTTAGAGTATGAAACAATTGATTGGCTTGTCATCGGGGTTGTGCATGATTTAATTACTTTGTGTGCTGAAGATAGAGCATAGCCAGACTATATGATTTTGTAGGGATAACTTTCTTTGGCCATGTTATTTTGAGAAGACATAATTGCTTTGTTAGTATTATTATTTTTATGTCAATATAACTTTTGTCTTGAATCTTTTGAATCTGAATATTCATATCACAATTAAGAAGATTTGCATTGAAATTATGCCAAGTAGCACTCTGCATCAAAATTTCTCTTTTTATCATTTACCTACTCGAGGACGAGCAGGAATTAAGCTTGGGGATGCCTGATACGTCTCCAACGTATCTATAATTTTTTATTGCTCCATGCTATATTATCTACTATTTTGGACTATATTGGGCTTTATTTTCCACTTTTATATTATTTTTGGGACTAACCTATTAACCGGAGGCCAAGGCCCAGAATTGATGTTTTTTGCCTATTTCAGTGTTTCGAAGAAACGGAATATCAAACGGAGTCCAAACGGAATAAAATCTTTGGGAACGTGATTTTCTCACCGAACGTGATCCAGGAGACTTGGACCCTACTCCAAGGAGTCAAAGAGGAGGTCATGAGGGTGGGGGCGCCCCCCTAGGGCGCA
This sequence comes from Triticum monococcum, assembly GCA_034509565.1. Taxonomy (NCBI): domain Eukaryota; kingdom Viridiplantae; phylum Streptophyta; class Magnoliopsida; order Poales; family Poaceae; genus Triticum; species Triticum monococcum. Next base: position 531,874,225 of record CM067841.1, on the reverse strand, counting down.
CCCCCTGCCTTGTGGGCCCCTCGGTGCTCCTCCAACGTACTCCTTCCTCCTATATATACATACGTACCCCCAAACGATCAGAACAGGAGCCAAAAACCTAATTCCACTGCCGCAACTTTCTGTATCCACGAGATCCCATCTTGGGGCCTGTTCCGAAGCTCCGTCGAAAGAGGGCCGTCATCACGGAGGGCTTCTACATCATCATAGCCTCTCCGATGAAGTGTGAGTAGTTTACTTCAGACCTTCAGGTCCATAGTTAGTAGTTAGATGGCTTCTTCTCTCTTTTTGGATCTCAATACAAAGTTCTCCCCCTGTCTTGTGGAGATCTATTCGATGTAATCTTCTTTTTGCGGTGTGTTTGTTGAGACCGATGAATTGTGGGTTTATGATCAAGTCTATCTATGAATAATATTTGAATCTTCTCTGGATTATTTTATGTATGATTGGTTATCTTTGCAAGTCTCTTTGAATTATCCATTTGGTTTGGCCAACTAGATTGGTAGTTCTTGCCATGGGAGAAGTTCTTAGCTTTGGGTTCGATCTTGCGGTGTCCTTTCCCAGTGACAGAAGGGGCAGCAAGGCACGTATTGCATCGTTGCCATCGAGGATAACAAGACGGGGTTTATTTCATATTGCATGAATTTATCTCTCTACATCATGTCATCTTGCTTAAGGTGTTACTCTATTTTTAACTTAATACTCTAGATTCATGCTGGATACCGGTCGATGAGTGGAGTAATAGTAGTAGATACAGAATCATTTCGGTCTACTTGTCACGAACGTGATGCCTATATACATGATCATGCCCAGATATTCTCATAACTATGCTCAATTCTGCCAATTGCTCAACAGTAATTTGTTCACCCACCGTAGAATACTTATGCTCTTGAGAGAAGCCACTAGTGAAACTTATGGCCCCCGGGTCTATTCTCATCATATTAATCTCCATCACTCTAATATTGCTTTGCTTTTTACTTTACCTTTACTTTTTACTTTGCATCTTTATACCAAAAATACCAAAAATAGTATATCTATCAGATCTCACTCTCGTAAGTGACCGTGAAGGGATTGACAACCCCTAATCGCGTTGGTTGCGAGTAGCTATCGTTTTGTGCAGGTATGAGGGACTTGAGCGTGGCCTCCTACTGGATTGATACCTTGGTTCTCAAAAACTGAGGGAAATACTTACGCTACTCTGCTGCATCATCCCTTCCTCTTCGGGGAAAACCAACGCAAGCTCAAGACATAGCAATCCCATACTCCTGAACTAGGATCAATCAGTTCCTGGACATGTTTTAGCAAACAGTGACCTTTGGGCGTCAAAATCCTCCCGTTATTACTTTACGGTAGCCATGCATCCTCCCAAATATCAATTTGTTGACCATCTCTGACACGCCAGATCGCTCCCTTATTAAATGTATTGAGCCCTAACAATATACTCTGCCAAGTAAAAGATGAACCTGATTTAAGTTTAGCATTAAGTATCTTGCCATCAGGATAGTACTTACTTCTCAAAACTCTTGCGCATAAGCTGTCCGGAGCCTCAATTAATCTCCATATTTGTTTAGCTAACATAGCTAAATTAAAATAGTGAGGATCTTTGAACCCCATTCCTCCTATCTCTTTTGGAACACAAAGCTTCCACCAGGAAAACCAGTGCATCTTCTTATTACTGATGTCATCGCCCCACCAACACTGCGCTATTGCATCTGTGATTCCTTTACATATTTTTTTGGAATCCTGAATACAGACATTGCATATGCCGAAAGAGCTTGGGCTACAGCTTTAAGCAGAACCTCTTTACCTCCAATGGATAATGTTTTCTCTTTCCAACCTTGAACTAGTTGACAAACTCTATCCACCAAATATTGAAATTTGTCACTGCTGTCTGCCCCAACTAACAAGGGTGGACCCAAATATTTTTCTGACAATGCCTCCACTAAAATATTAAGAGTTGTGCACACCTCAACCCTTTTATCAACAAAAGTATTTGGACTGAAATATATGCTGCATTTAGCTTCACTTACCATTTGACCGGATGCATTGCAATATGATTGCAGAATACCCTTTAATGTATTTGCATTAGCCACATCTGCTTCCATCAAAATTAAAGAATCGTCGGCAAATAGAAGGTGTGATACCGAGGGAGCATCACGACAGACCTTCACCCCTTCGATTGCTCCTCTTTCTTCAGCATCCGACAATAAGGCTGATAAACCCTCTGCCACCAACAAAAATAAATATGGGCTAAGTGGATCACCCTGTCGGAGCCCCCGTGATGGGATCAATCTTTCTGTTATCTGTGAATTAAATCTCACTGAATATGTAACAAATTTAACACATGCCATCATTAGTTCTACCCATCTCACATCAAATCCCATTCTCAACATAATTCCTTCAAGAAAGCACCATTCCACATAGTCATATGTTTTGTGCATATCCAATTTTACCGCACAAAGACCATGATTACCCTTCTTCCTTTTAATTCTATGAACACTCTCATAAGCAACCAAAACATTATCAATTATGAGTCTACCTGGGACAAAAGCACTCTGAGCCTCTCCAATCACCTCGGGTAATATACCTTTCAGCCTTTTAGCCAACATTTTACTTATAACTTTGTAGACCACATTGCACAAAGATATTGGCCGAAACTGAGATAATTTCTCTGGTTTGTCCACCTTTGGAATTAACACTATTACCGTGTCGTTCCATCCGTCTGGTATAACTGCAGTATTAACCGCCTCCAATACCTCCTTCACCAAATCCTCTTCTAACATTACCCAGAAACGCTTATAAAAAGCTGCATGTAGTGCATCGGGACCCGGTGCCTTTAGATCACCTATATCAAAAAGAGCTATTCTCACCTCCTCACATGTAAATGGTGCGAGAAGGTGATCGTTCATGGCCGGTGTCACTCGAGGTTTTACTTTATCTAGAACCTCCTCATTTGCTACATTAACATTGGACGTAAACAAGCCCGAAAAATAATCATTAATTATAATGGCTAAAGATCACCTTCAACTATGTTACCATTATCATCAAGCAACATTTTAATTAGGTTTCTTTTCTTCCTTGCTGTAGCAAAATGATGAAAAAAATTGGTGTTCTTGTCACCATGTCTCAGCCAATTCGCCCGCCCCCTTTGCAACCAGAATATTTCTTCCTGCTCAAACAAATCCTCTAACATCACCAAGATTTGTCTTTGTCTCTCCAAAGCTTCATCTATCATAGGGCCCCTTCTTAACTCTTCTAATTCTCCTTTTAATTTTTCTATTCTTTTCCTGGGTTTTTTAAGGACCTTCCTATCCCACCTGTGCAGATCCCCATGAACCTGCTCGAGCACTTGCATCATTGTTCTGCCAGAACACTTGGCCTTATTCCAAGCGCTATTCACAACCTCCTCCACTGTCGGCTCTTGTAGCCATCGTGCTTCAAAATGATTAGTAGCTTGTTTATTCTGTGATACATCTACCTTAAAGTACTCTGTGTCCACAACAATTGGACGGTGATCTGATTTTGTCATACTCTCATTAACCAACGCAGCAAAAGGAAATAAATTTCTCCATTCTGACGAAGACACCGATCTGTCCAGCCTTTCCCTAGTTTTGACATGTCTCCATGTATACTTATCACCCACAAATTCCATATCACTTAGGCCGCAATGATCTAGACAGTCCTGGAAATAGTGCATAAATCTCATGGGCATTGGATTGCCTCCTTCCTTCTCTGAATTTAATAGAATTTCATTAAAGTCTCCTAGCACAAGCCATGGAATTTTAACCAACTCATGTAAGTCACGTAAATTTGTCCATGTTCTCTCCTTCCAGCCCCAGTTCGGTTCACCATAAATCCCTATCAACCTCCACTTTTCATCACCTTCTACCATGACATCAATGTGATTATTTGTCACACTTAGTTCCACCATGCTTATATGTCTACCCCACATCATTAGCAATCCACCACTCTGGCCATCACTCTCATCCACCAAAAGATGGTCAAATCATGTTCTCTTTAAAAGTTTCACCGCCTTAGCTTTCGACAGATGTGTCTCAAACAGGAAACACACATCCGGTTTTGATTTCTTCTAAACATCAAGGAGCGCACGAACTGCCCGACCTGAATTCAGCCCGTGGCAGTTCCAACCCATGATCTTCATCGCTTCCGATCAGGAAAACCCAAGTTCAGTCTTCAGTAAACAACAGCAATCCTACAATGCATGCTTCAAAATCCAAGGATGAGGAAGCATACATACGAATCTACTACTAGGACCCAAGGAGTATGGAGACCTGCAGTAGAGATTGAAAAACTAGCCACGCCGACGCAGTGTCGCCGCCCTGGGACAAAAACGCCAGCACCAGCGCCGCCGCCGGGGGTGGCCGGCGATGGGCCAGCAAAACCCTAGTCGCTCGAGTTGGTCGCCCGCATATCCGTATAATGATCGCCCACAGATGCCTCACTTTAAAGACCTGTTTGATAGCCCGCGTTGATTTTTGACCTCTTGTATAGTACTCCCTTTGATCGGTGAAGAGTGTACATCTAAATTTTAGGACAAATTATGAACTTGAGTAAAAAAATGCATTGGAAAAGTGCAAGCCACCATCTCTCTCCTCTTTAATTACACAACCCCTGATAAGCTAAGCGTGTGTACTAGAAATTAAGAAGACCGTGTGTAGATTGCTATTGATCTTGATTACCGTGTGATGAGAGAGAAGTATTTTTTCCTACTTTGAAGTGCATTGGGAAGATAGAAGTACACTATTTTGTGGACAAATTTTGAAGCTAGATGTACACTCTTCACTGGACGGAGGAAGTATGTGATTGAGTTGGGCTTGGCTGAGTGGATACATGCTAAAAACTATGTTGTGCACCTAGTTTGTTTGCATGTACACGAATGGATCTATCCTCTCCATGACAGGTGGGCGGTACAGGCTTTCCACGAGGAGGAGGGGGAGATGATGGATGTTGCCAACAATGACTAGTTGGCCATCACGGTGGCGCCAACCACCACAGTTTTCGAGGACGTCGACGAGTTGGAGATGGTGGTGTTGGGGAACGTAGTAATTTCAAAAAAAAATCCTACACACACGCAAGATCATGGTGATGCACAGCAACGAGAGGGGAGAGTGTTGTCTACGTACCCACGCAGACCGACTGCGGAAGCGTTGACACAACATAGAGGAAGTAGTCGTACGTCTTCCCCATCTGACCGATCCAAGCACCGTTACTCCGGCACCTCCGAGTTCTTAGCACACGTACAGCTCGATGACGATCCCCGGACTCCGATCCAGCAAAGTGTCGGGGAAGAGTTCCGTCAGCATGACGGCATGGTGACGATCTTGATGTACTACTGTCGCAGGGCTTCGCCTAAGCACTGCTACAATATAATCGAGGTGGAATATGGTGGCAGGGGGCACCGCACACGGCTAAGGAACGATCTCAATGATCAACCTGTGTGTCTAGGGTGCCCCCCTTCCTCCGTATATAAAGGAGCCAAGGGGGAGGGGGCGGCCGGCCAGGAGGAGGGCGCAGGAGGAGTCCTACTCCTACCGGGAGTAGGACTCCCCCCCCCCAATCCTAGTTGGAATAGGATTCCCCGAGGGGGAAAGAGAGAGAGGGAGGCCAGCCACCTCTCCTTGTCCTAATAGGACTAGGGGAGGGGGGAGGCGCGCGGCCCACCTTGGGCTGCCCCTTTCTCCTTTCCACTAAAGCCCACTAAGGCCCATATGGTTCCCGGGGGGTTCCGGTAACCTCCCGGTACTCCGGTAAAATCCCGATTTCACCCGGAACACTTCCGATGTCCAAATATAGGCTTCCAATATATCAATCTTTATGTCTCGACCATTTCGAGACTCCTCGTCATGTCCGTGATCACATCCGGGACTCCGAACTAACTTCGGTACATCAAAATGCATAAACTCACAATAACTGTCATCGTAACCTTAAGCGTGCGGACCCTACGGTTCGAGAATAATGCAGACATGACTGAGACACATCTCTGGTCAATAACCAATAGTGGGACCTGGATGCCCATATAGGCTCCAATATATTCTACGAAGATCTTTATCGGTCAGACCGCATAACAACATACGTTGTTCCCTTTGTCATCGGTATGTTACTTGCCCGAGATTCGATCGTCGGTATCCAATACCTAGTTCAATCTCGTTACCGGCAAGTCTCTTTACTCGTTCTGTAATACATCATCTCGCAAATAACTCATTAGTTGCATTGCTTGCAAGGCTTAAGTGATGTGCATTACCGAGAGGGCCCAGAGATACCTCTCCGACAATCGGAGTGACAAATCCTAATCTCGAAATACGTCAACCCAACATGTATCTTTGGAGACACCTGTAGAGTACCTTTATAATCACCCAGTTATGTTGTGACGTTTGGTAGCACACAAAGTGTTCCTCCGGCACACGGGAGTTACATAATCTCATAGTCATAGGAACATGTATAAGTCATGAAGAAAGCAATAGCAACATACTAAATGATCGGGTGCTAAGCTAATGGAATGGGTCATGTCAATCAGATCATTCATCTAATGATGTGATCCCGTTAATCAAATAACAACTCTTTGTCCATGGTTAGGAAACATAACCATCTTTGATTAACGAGCTAGTCAAGTAGAGGCATACTAGTGAGACTCTGTTTGTCTATGTATTCACACATGTATTATGTTTCCGGTTACTACAATTCTAGCATGAATAATAAACATTTATCATGATATAAGGAAATAAATAATAACTTTATTATTGCCTCTAGGGCATATTTCCTTTAGTCTCCCACTTGCACTAGAGTCAATAATCTAGATCACATCACCATGTGATTAACATCGATAGTTCACATCATCATGTGATTAACACCCATAGTTCACATCGCCATGTGACCAATACCCAAAGGGTTTACTAGATTCAGTAATCTAGTTCACATCGCTATGTGATTAACACCCAAAGAGTACTAAGGTGTGATCATGTTTTGCTTGTGAGAGAATCTCAGTCAACGGGTCTGCCACATTCAGATCCACATGTATTTTGCAAATTTCTATGTCAACAATGCTCTGCATGGAGCTACTCTAGCTAATTGCTCCCACTTTCAATATGTATCTAGACCGAGACTTAGAGTCATCTAGATTAGTGTCAAAACTTGCATCGGCGTAACCCTTTACGACGAACCTTTTGTCACGTCCATAATCGAGAAACATATCCTTATTTCACTAAGGACAATTCTGACCGCTGTCCAGTGATCTACTCCTAGATCACTATTGCACTCCCTTGCCAAATCAGTGCAGGGTATACAATAGATCTGGTATACAGCATGACATACTTTATAGAACCTATGACCAAGGCATAGGGAATGACATTCATTCTCTTTCTATCTTCTGCCGTGGTCGGGCTTTGAGTCTTACTCAATTTCACACCTTGTAACATAGGCAAGAAACTATTTCTTTGACTGTTCCATTTTGAACTATTTCAAAATCTTGTCAAGGTATGTATTTATTGAAAAAACTTATCAAGCGTCTTGATCTATCTCTATAGATCTTGATGCTCAATATGTATGCAGCTTCACCGAAGTCTTTCTTTGAAAAACTCCTTTCAAACACTCCTTTATGCTTTATAGAATAATTCTACATTATTTCCGATTAACAATATGTCATTCACATACACTTATCAGAAATGCTGTAGTGCTCCCACTCACTTTCTTGTAAATACAGGCTTCACCGCAAGTCTCTATAAAAACTATATGCTTTGATCAACTTATCAAAGCGTATATTCCAACTCCGAGATTCTTGCACCAGCCCATAGATGGATCGCTGGAGCTTGCATATTTAGTTAACACCTTTAGGATCGACAAAACCTTCTAGTTGCATCGTATACAACTCTTCTTTAGTAAATCCATTAAGTAATGCAGTTTTGTTTATCCATTTGCCAGATTTCATAAAATGCGGCAATTGCTAACATGATTCAGACAGACTTAAGCATAGATACGAGTGAGAAAATCTCATCGTAGTCAACACCTTGAACTTGTCGAAAACCTTTTGCGACAATTCTAGCTTTGTAGATAGTAACACTACTATCAGCGTCCATCTTCCTCTTGAAGATCCATTTATTATCAATGGCTTGCCGATCCTCGGGCAAGTCAACCAAAGTCCACACTTTGTTCTCATACATGGATCCTATTTCAGATTTTATGGCCTCAAGCCATTTATCGGAATCTGGGCTCATCATCGCTTCCTCATAGTTCGTAGGTTCGTCATGGTCAAGTAACATGACCTCCAGAATAGGATTACCGTACCACTCTGGTGCGGATCTCACTCTGGTTTACCTACGAGATTCGGTAGTATCTTGATCTAAAGTTACATGATCATCATCATTAGCTTCCTCACTAATTGGTGTAGTAGTCACAGGAACAGATTTCTGTGATGAACTATTTTCCAATAAGGGAGAAGGTACAATTACCTTATCAAGTTTTCTACTTTCCTCCCACTCACTTCTTTTGAGAGAAACTCCTTCTCTAGAAAAACTCCGAATTTAGCAACAAAATTCTTACCTTCGGATTTGTGATAGAAGGTGTACCCAACAGTCTCCTTTGGGTATCCTATGAAGACATATTTCTCCGATTTGGGTTTGAGCTTATTAGGATGAAACTTTTTCATATAAGCATCACAACCCCAAACTTTAAGAAACAACAACTTTGGTTTCTTGCTAAACCATAGTTCAGATTGTGTCGTCTCAATGGACTTAGATGGTGCCCTATTTAACGTGAATGCAGTTGTCTCTAATGCATACCCCCAAAACGACAGTGGTAGATCGGTAAGAGACATCATAGATCGCACTATATCTAATAAAGTACGGTTATGACGTTCGGACACACTATTACGCTGTGGTGTTCCGGGTGGCGTGAGTAGTGAAACTATTTCACATTGTTTTAATTGAAGACCAAACTCGTAACTCAAATAATTGTCTCCGTGATCAGATCGTAGAAGCCTTATTTTCTTGTTACGATGATTCTCCACTTCACTTTGAAATTCTTTGAACTTTTCAAATGTTTCAGACTTATGTTTCATCAAGTAGATATCCCCATATCTGCTCAAATCATCTGTGAAGGTCAGAAAATAATGATACCTGCTACAAGCCTTAATATTCATCGGACCACATACATCAGTATGTATGATTTCCAACAAATCTGTTGCTTGCTTCATTGTTCCGGAGAACGGCGTTTGAGTCATCTTGCCCATGAGGCATGGTTCGCAAGCATCAACTGATTCATAATTAAGTGATTCCAAAAGCCCATCGGCATGGAGTTTCTTCATGCGCTTTACACCAATATGACCTAAACGGCAGTGCTACAAATAAGTTGCACTATCATTATTAACTTTGCATCTTTTGGTTTCAATATTATGATTATGTGTATCACTATGATCGAGATCCAACAAACTATTTTCATTGGGTGTGTAACCATATAAGGTTTTATTCATGTAAACAGAACAACAATTTATTCTCTTACTTAAATGAATAACCGTATTACAATAAACATGATCAAATCATATTCATGCTCAACGTAAACACCAAATAACACTTATTTAGGTTCAACACTAATCCCGAATTTATAGGGAGTGTGCGATGATGATCATATCAATCTTGGAACCACTTCCAACACACATCGTCACTTCACCCTTAACTAGTCTCTGTCTATTCTGCAACTCCCGTTTCGAGTTACTAATCTTAGCAGCTGAACTAGTATCAAATACTGAGGGGTTGCTATAAACACTAGTAAAGTACACATCAATAACATGTATATCAAATATACTTATGTTCACCTTGCCATCCTTCTTATCTGCCAATCACTTGGGGTAGTTCCGCTTCCAGTGACCAGTCCCTTTGCAGTAGAAGCACTCAGTCTCCGGCTTAGGTCCAGACTTGGGCTTCTTCACTTGAGCAGCAACTTGCTTGTTGTTCCTTTTGAAGTTCCCCTTCTTCCCTCTGCCCTTTTCTTGAAACTAGTGGTCTTGTCTACCATCAACACTTGATGTTTTTCTTGATTTCTACCTTCATCGATTTCATCATCATGAAAAGCTCGGGAGTCATTTTCGTCATCCCTTGCATACTATAGTTCATAATGAAGTTCTACTAACTTGGTCATGGTGACTAGAGAATTCTGTCAATCACTATCTTATCTGGAAGATTAACTCCCACTTGATTCAAGCGATTGTAGTACCCAGACAATCTGAGCACATGCTCACTAGTTGAGCGATTCTCTTCCATCTTTTAGCTATAGAACTTCTTGGAGACTTCATATCTCTCAACTCGGGTATTTACTTGAAATATTAACTTCAACTCCTGGAACATCTCATATGGTCCATGACGTTCAAAATGTCTTTGAAGTCCCGATTCTAAGCCGTTAAGCATGGTGCACTAAACTATCAAGTAGTCATCATATTGAGCTAGCCAAACGTTCATAACGTCTGCATCTGCTCCTGCAATAGGTCTGTCACCTAGCGGTGCATCAAGGACATAATTTTTCTGTGCAGCAATGAGGATAAACCTCATATCACAAATCCAATCCGCATCATTGCTACTAACATCTTTCAACATAGTTTTTCTCTAGGAACATATCAAAATAAACACAGGGAAGCAACAACGCGAGCTATTGATCTACAACATGATTTGCAAAATACTACCAGGACTAAGTTCATGATAAATTAAAGTTCAATTAATCATATTACTTAAGAACTCCCACTTAGATAGACATCCCTCTAATCCTCTAAGTGATCACGTGATCCAAATCAACTAAACCATAACCGATCATCACGTGAGATGGAGTAGTTTTCAATGGTGAACATCGCTATGTTGATCATATCTACTATATGATTCACGCTCGACCTTTCGGTCTCCGTGTTCCAAGGCCATATCTGCATATGCTAGGCTCGTCAAGTTTAACCTGAGTATTCTGCGTGTGCAAAAACTGGCTTACACCCGTTGTAGATGGACGTAGAGCTTATCACACCCGATCATCACGTGGTGTCTTGGCACGACGAACTTTGGCAACGGTGCATACTCAGGGAGAACACTTCTTGATAATTTAGTGAGAGATCATCTTATAATGCTACCGTCAATCAAAGCAAGATAAGATGCATAAAAAGATAAACATCACATGCAATCAATATAAGTGATATGATATGGCCATCATCATCTTGTGCTTGTGATCTCCATCTCCGAAGCACCGTCATGATCACCATCGTCACCGGCGCGACACCTTGATCTCCATCGCAACATCGTTGTCGTCTCGCCAATCTTATGCTTCCACGACTATCGCTACCGCTTAGTGATAAAGTAAAGCATTACAGCGCGATTGCATTGCATACAATAAAGCGACAACCATATGGCTCCTGCCAGTTGCCGATAACTCGGTTACAAAACATGATCATCTCATACAATAAAATTTAGCATCATGTCTTGACCATATCACATCACAACATGCCCTGCAAAAACAAGTTAGACGTCCTCTACTTTGTTGTTGCAAGTTTTACGTGGCTGCTACGGGCTTAAGCAAGAACCAATCTCACCTACGCATCAAAACCACAACGATAGTTTGTCAAATAGACTCCGTTTTAACCTTCGCAAGGACCGGGCGTAGCCACACTCGGTTCAACTAAAGTTGGAGAGACAGTCGCCCGCAAGCCACCTATGTGCAAAGCACGTCGGGGGAACCGGTCTCGCGTAAGCGTACGCGTAATGTTGGTCCGGGTCGTCTCGTCCAAGAATACCGCCGAACCAAAGTATGACATGCTGGTAGGCAGTATGACTTATATCGCCCACAACTCACTTGTGTTCTACTCATGCATATAACATCAAACCATAAAACCTAGGCTCTGATACCATTGTTGGGGAACGTAGTAATTTCAAAAAAAATTCCTACGCACACGCAAGATCATGGTGATGCACAGCAACGAGAGGGGAGAGTGTTGTCTACGTACCCACACAGACCGACTGCGGAAGCGTTGACACAACGTAGAGGAAGTAGTCGTACGTCTTCCCGATCCGACCGATCCAAGCACCGTTACTCCGGCACCTCCGAGTTCTTAGCACACGTACAGCTCGATGACGATCCCCGGACTCCGATCCAGCAAAGTGTCGGGGAAGAGTTCCGTCAGCACGACGGCATGGTGACAATCTTGATGTACTACTGTCGCAGGGCTTCGCCTAAGCACTGCTACAATATAATCGAGGTGGAATATGGTGGCAGGGGGCACCGCACACGGCTAAGGAACGATCTCAATGATCAACTTGTGCGTCTAGGGTGCCCCCCTTCCTCCGTATATAAAGGAGCCAAGGGGGAGGGGGCGGCCGGCCAGGAGGAGGGCGCAGGAGGAGTCCTACTCCTACCGGTATGTTACTTGCCCGAGATTCGATCATCGGTATCCAATACCTAGTTCAATCTCGTTACCGGCAAGTCTCTTTACTCGTTCTGTAATACATCATCTCGCAACTAACTCATTAGTTGCATTGCTTGCAAAGCTTAAGTGATGTGCATTACCGAGAGGGCCCAGAGATACCTCTCCGACAATCGGAGTGACAAATCCTAATCTCGAAATACGTCAACCCAACATGTACCTTTGGAGACACCTGTAGAGTACCTTTATAATCACCCAATTATGTTGTGACGTTTGGTAGCACACAAAGTGTTCCTCCAGCACACGGGAGTTACATAATCTCATAGTCATAGGAACATGTATAAGTCATGAAGAAAGCAATAGCAACATACTAAACGATCGGGTGCTAAGCTAATGGAATGGGTCATGTCAATCAGATCATTCATCTAATGATGTGATCCCGTTAATCAAATAACAACTCTTTGTCCATGGTTAGGAAACATAACCATCTTTGATTAACGAGCTAGTCAAGTAGAGGCATACTAGTGAGACTCTGTTTGTCTATGTATTCACACATGTATTATGTTTCCGGTTAATACAATTCTAGCATGAATAATAAATATTTATCATGATATAAGGAAATAAATAATAACTTTATTATTGCCTCTAGGGCATATTTCCTTCAGGTGGATGCTGCCAATGGCGAACTGGTCAAGCCTCAGGACACGGTGGAGACGGTCTTTAGAACGCTTCAGCTAAGCGGCCGACCGACTGTACACTGCCCTTGGAGGTGGACAATTACAAGCCTTGAGGCTACTACCACTTCAAGCGCCTCCAGGCTCACCGTGACAAGGATGTAGTGCTTATTGACATGGTTTTGTAAGGATGTAAGTTCGATTTACCCCCTCCCCCTCGTACTCAATCTCGTTCGAACCGCTCAAAACCCTAATCGGATATGGCTGAATTGTGTACCAAAACAAACCCAAGAGATAGATTGGATGCCTAGTGTGTGATGCGTAAATCGAATGCGTGTTTGGTACAAGGACAATATCGGATGCGACCAAAACGAGTGTGGGGATAGAGGGTTTACCGCCATTGTCAAACTCCTGTCGGTGAGGTGGTGAAGCTGGTGATCCACGTCTGTCGGTGCTAAAACTGGTAGATCTCGGGTAGGGGCTTCCGAGTTGTGGATCTTGGTACGATGGGGAACGGGAAATAAGGGAGACAAGTTTTACCCAAGTTCGGGCCCTCTCGAAGAGGTAAAACCCTACGTTTTTCTTGATTATATTGATGATGGAGTATCGAGTACAGGTTGATCTACCTCGAGATCGTATGTTGTGTTCTAAACCCTAAGGCTTGTAATTGTGATTGTATATCGAGTATAGGCATGGGGGTATCTAGGGTTACATATGGTCGGTTGCCAACTAAGGAACAAACACACCGACGGCTGGAGTTATCCTTGAAGTATACACCAAGTCTTCGGAAGTGTCCGTCTTGATCATGTCTGTGTTCGAGGCCTCCGGAGTCCTTCCTTTGAGATCGGCGGGCCGTAAGCTCGGCATGTGGACTATGGGCTAACTAGGCTAGTACCCCACCCCCAATCCAGGAAAACCATTAGTAGCCCCTAAACTTGTCTTCGAAGCCGAGGACGGAAGCCCCATCCTCACACTAGTGTTTCCGGCTAGAAGTCTTCGGCTTGGCAGGCGAGTTCTTTTCTCTAACTGGTATTCACTTAGATCTGATATCTTTTTTTATCCAAATCAACAATCAAGCTTCCCCTTAATGGGATTAGCCGCCGACCACATGTTTTGAGGGCCATAGTCCGGCACCCGAAGTCCTACGATAGCTTAACCTCAAAGGCCTTTGCGCATGTGTGAACAATGTTCTTTGCCTGACAACTTTTACCAAATCGTCACCACCTATGGCGCTAAGTGAGCCAGTTATTGTAACTCAAGTCGCGGCCCGAGGCAGCTTTCTAATTGCACGCCTCATAAGGGGCACCTTGTTTGATGGGGCAGAAACTTCTAAGCTCCATCTCCTGTAGTAAAACGAATTTGTCCATTGCATGTCCGTCCGAAGGGGCATCTTCGAGTAGCGCCGCATTCCTTGGGATGTTTTTCGAGTATCACAAAACATTCCACTAATGACGGACACAGGCTTGGGAACGTGATACTCTCGAGTGTCTGGTTTGTCCTTTACGATGTTTTCTGAGTATCATTCAAGCACCTCAATGTTGGCACACACATGCTTGAGGACTCCTCAGGACGCGGGGCAAAAGAGACACAACAAACATTATAGCACCAATGGAGATATTTAAAAACAAGTATAAAGATAATTTGTCATCACGATTAGGTTGTCTACTAGTCACTAACTTGTAAATTGCGCCTTCGTGTTTTCAAGAATGTTTTGAAGTTGCAATTTCCTAGCCTATGTAACTGCTTCAAATTACGACCCAACATAGTTTGTCAAAAGCTGTCTCCTCGAAGCAGTGCGTTAGGCCCGACTATGTGCTCGGAGTTAGTGGAGTTGGAGGACATTCGAACATGCTCTTAGTTTTGTGGGGTTTCTCCTCAAGTGGGTCATTTTTTCGCTTCTTAATGTGCTTAATTTCTTCTTCTCTTTTTGTGAAAATGTGTAGAGTTTGTTGTAGTACATCAAACCCATTTGAATCTGAAAGGAAACAAAGTTGCAGTAGAGATATTCTTTAAGTAAGATCAAGTGGGTCATTTTTTCGCTTCTTAATGTGCTTAATTTCTTCTTCTCTTTTTGTGAAAACGTGTAGAGTTTGTTGTAGTACATCAAACCCATTTGAATCTGAAAGGAAACAAAGTTGCAGTAGAGATATTCTTTAAGTAAGATCAATGTATCCTATTTGATAAACTACACACGAACTAGAAACTTTTTTTGCATGGTAATACATGTCTCATTGATAAAATAAAGATTTAGTTACAAGCCACGTAAACCCGACATTACAGGACTGAAAAGATAGGACAATCCTATGCAAAAAAAACAGCACCTACCCCTCTTCATTAAGTAAAAGGAGACATATCACCTCTTCACCTGAGCAAGATGCATCATCTTCCAGCTGTCACTTGCATAGACAATCGTCTGCACGTATTCCTGGACGACAAAACTTCCCTGCTCCACCATGAAGCCGGAGACACCGCCACAACAACGGGTACAGAGCAGAAGGAGAGACACACCTGATGGAGCTGCCGCCGCCTTGCCGACACCATCCATGAACCCTAACGTTGCCGATCTGAAGGACCGACAAACACACGATACCATCAACTCCGAGACGCTGCCATGAAGGACACCGCCGGGGTGGGAGTGGAGTTCCCTTGGAGTTGAGGCAAATTTATTTGCCCGGACGCTGCTCCCATCACCCCAACTGTGTACCACGACCCATAAATCCAAACCCCAACTACAGAGCGGAGGAACGGGATCCCCATCCCTCCTTCCACCGGAGCAGCAGCCGGAGGGAGAGGGGTCTAGCGCCCTGGCCGGTAGAGATCGATGGAAGAAGATTGCCTTCCTAGTCGTCTGGCTCGTGGCGACGGCTAGCGTAGGGAAGCGGACCCACATGAACTAGAACCTTTTTTTTGCGGGGGGTAAAAGGAGTATATTACTCAAGAGCAAAGAAGTTTATCCCTACACAAAGTAGGGATGTTACGAGGGCCGGAATGGATCCATACCATAGTTTGATCCTCCGTCCTCCTGAAGTTTGCTAACGTGTGACTTACATTATTCGGCTATCTAGAAATATGAGTAACACAACACTCCCTTAGACCCACGAGACGCTTCACCTCAGAAATTACCATGGCATATTGAAACCGGCTCTGGCCTCGGGCATTGATCATCTGTACTGCTTGCAGACAACACGCGGACTAAAACCTGAAAGCTTAAGTTTGGGTGCTGATATTGTACGAGTACTTGTATTGTAGGCACACTCATGCTCCGTGTCACAAAAACATATTAAAAAAAAGGATCGCAATCACAACAAAAATCATATTAAATAATAAATCGCAACAATGTTTGAATTCGCAAAATAGGAGAAAACGCAGAACCCCCACGAGAAGCCGCCCAACAGCCCAAAATTTTGGAGCTCCCGCCTGTTCTGTAGAAATTTGCGACCCACCGCGCCACACACCGATCGGCACCGCCCGCAGGTCATCGATCCGCGGCAACTCTCCCCCGGATCGCCGTTTCAACCGTCCGATCCATCCGAATCGGACGGCAGCCACATGCCTCATCCCACCCCTCGCCTCCTTTAAAATCCCCTTCCCCCTTCTCGCAAATCACAGCACCCATCACCACTCCTCCCCCAATCCCACTCGCGCAGCAGCTCCAAGAGGATCGTCAGCGACCATGTCCGGGCGCGGCAAGGGCGGCAAGGGGCTCGGCAAGGGAGGCGCCAAGCGCCACCGGAAGGTGCTGCGCGACAACATCCAGGGCATCACCAAGCCGGCGATCCGGCGCCTGGCGAGGAGGGGCGGCGTGAAGCGCATCTCCGGCCTCATCTACGAGGAGACCCGCGGCGTGCTCAAGATCTTCCTCGAGAACGTCATCCGCGACGCCGTCACCTACACGGAGCACGCCCGCCGCAAGACCGTCACCGCCATGGACGTCGTCTACGCCCTCAAGCGCCAGGGCCGCACCCTCTACGGCTTCGGCGGCTAGGCCGCTAGTCCTCGCTGCCAGATGGTCGTCAGTCTTCGTCGCCGCCTGCAGATTCCGATGTGTTAGTCCACCCGTTCCTAGTAGTGTCGCCCTCCCTCAAGAAATCTCAGATGGAAAACGCCTTGTTTCCCCATTTCCTCTGTATGTTTAGCTGAATCATGAAATTATGCAATGAAGATGTTTGCATCCGGAGTTTGAACTGAAACCTGCATCCCTTGTCGTGAATTCTGTGCAAATGCTGCGTTCCTCTTTTTTTTTGTGTAACGATGTGGCACATTTCAGATACTTTTCTTTAGTTTGATCTGTCGTCGATCCTTGACCCGTAGTACAGATTAACATATTGGCAGGGCAAATCAGGTTATCGTTTAGTTAAATCCAAGAGCACCATTTCTTCTGGATTTATTTGCAGCACTCTGTTAAGTAGCTAGCTTATCAGCAGAATGATCCATTTCAGTTTTGCTAATTTTACAATGCTCAGGAGTGACACAAGAAACATCTTGAATCATGGGAACTGCAGCACCTGGTGTGCTTTTCGGCAGAATAGCTTAGATCCAGTAGCCTTGAAATTCGTTAAATGTAAGTGTCATCTGATCATCTACTGCTTGTGATCCAATGCTTGTGAGTTTGATACTATCTGTTTCGGATTATTTGTTTCAGGCTTGACATGATTACTGTATGAATGCTTTCTTCTTTTATTTGATTTCAGATAAAAAGGGGCAAATTGTACAATGACCAGTGAATCTTGTAATCCTAAAAACAAATAATCTTGATGATTGATAATCTTTTGGGTCAAGGGCCTTGTAAATTGTCTACCAATCTCTTGAGAACACATAATACAGATTGCAAAATCATCATTCCGTCAAACAGTAATGGGCTTTGAAATACAATTTACTTAAGGAAATCTGCTCCTTAGTGGCATGTACAACTTCAGGAAGTTCGACCGGGATTAGTCTGCATTTCGTACATCAATTTCTAGATTGAGTTGCTATGCTCCACCAAATCCAGAGTGGTGGAGAAATTTGCTGTCTGACTTGTAATGTGTAACTATCTCACAACGACCAATTTATGATGTGGTTCGTGTTAACTGCTCATTGGAGATTAAACCGACATTTTGATTGATCACAGATTTCAGTCTATATAAGAAGTCTGCTCATTGGAGATTAAACCGACATTTTGATTGATTATACTCAATATGCAGATTTCAGTCTTTTCTGTTTGATGTCAACAGCTTTGACAATCCCACATGAACAACTTCAGGAACGCCTTTATGAAACCGAACACCTAATACAAGAAGGCGACATAATATCACGAACGATCTAAATGGACGGACATACAAGTAGTTTAGACAACAAAGACCCTCTCATTTTGCAAGACCAGCACAACCAACAACTGGCTCTCCAGCTAAAACTATACATGTACACTAGTATGAAAAAGAATGGAAAAATCACTATCAAGTATGGGCAGCAGCAAGATTACCGAAGTATTCCCTCTGTAAAGAAATATAAGAGCGTTTAGATCATTAAAATAGTGATCTAAATGCTCTTATATTTGTTTACGAAGGGAGTAGAATAGAAACGACAAGTTCCGTGGAAAGCTCCGAGCAGTATGAAGCTGTTGGTGCTGCGTCTACCCAATTTGTAGTATCCCAGTCCGGTACAGAGTAGAACAACTATGCTTTTCAAGGCACCCAATACAGCGGTTCAGGTTGCTGTTATAGAGTGAAGGGAACACCAGAGTCTGTCGTGTTCTCACATAAATGACAATTCAGTGTTTTTATGTACGCCGGTACAAGTTTAAATAATGTTCTCATATAAATTACACCCACTTCATCTTCTCTAACTCTAGTATTTCTCGGAGATCATGATCGCTTGGAAGAAACAGAGCGCAAATGATGATCCACGTCACTTCACTTTCTGGGAACCGGCATGCTCTCTCTACGAGCAATCTACTTGGAACTATAGCTGGCCAAATGGGCTGGTTTTTTTTGAGCCGGCCCGTGAGCACGCCGGCACGGCCTGTCTTGGGCCAGACACGACACAGGCTAAACGGGCTGGGCCCGGCACGCGGCACGCCCTGGGCCATGCCTGGGCCTGGAGGCGGGGCACGCAGGCCGACACGACACGACCCGATTAAGTTTTATTTTTATTTTTTTATACATTTATATATAGCCCAACATGTAAAAATAGATTAAAAACGCTCAGTTCGTCAAATAATAGGTTAAAAATATGTGGTTCACCGTACTAAACGGGCCAACATGCTGGCCCATTTACTAATTGGGCCGTGCCTGGGCCTAGGGGCGCAGCACGCGGGCCGGCACGGCACGACCCGTATAGTAATCGTGCCCTGGCGAGCCAGGCACGATTACGATGGGCCGGCCCGGCCCGTTTGGCCAGGTATGCTTGGAGCCCCTACCCAGCAGCCAGAACTTGCTAGAAAAAGGCAAAAGATTCAGTATCCCTCTAGCCACTGGTGTCAGTTGACACCAACGATTTCTGAAAACCCTTCAGGCCTCGTTTGATTGGGGAGATTTTGCAGCCTCGGAGTGGAGGGGGATCCGAGGGTATTTGGTTAATCCTTCTCTTCCATCCAATCCTCTCAATTGCCCACTAATTTCTCCCTCCTCATAAACCCCTCTATTTGGTTAAACCTCCTACAACAACAACAGCAAAGCAAGCGTCCAATTTCATGGATGTCTTGAAGGATTTTCTGTACCACATGGATTGAGGGGGATTCATGGTGAACGAAGAGGATTGACCTTCTCAATCCCCACATGTCAAATAGGCTGATAAGGATTTCTAGGGATTTTGAACCCTGCGAGAGTATTCCCCTCCAAACCTCCTTCACCAAACAAGACCTCACTGATTCAATCTAATCACCGTGATTTTTTGAGAACGTCATCGACAATCTGAGGCACTGCTTAGGCACACTCCGGTGCCGCTTCATTTTTCGTGCCGTCGCGCACGAGCACCACAGAAGCGAAACTGAATTCGTACCACCAAGGAAACGCACAGACAGCGCGGCAACGCGCAGAAAAGGTTTCGAGCTGGCGCCCCACGGAACCAAAATTTTCAGGCGCATCCCCGCCAAGCCTCCCGCCACGTCACGGATCCGCGGCATCCATACCCGGATCGCGGTCTCGGCCTTCCCAATTCCGTGGTCACGCATCGCCTTCCTCCCGCCCCTTTTAACCCCCCTCCCAGCTTCCCCCAAATCGCAGCACCACACCCACAAGCCACCACCGCGCCTCGTCCTCCATCCGCTCTCTCAGCTCGAACCAAGGCGAGTTCGTCGGCGACCATGTCCGGGCGCGGCAAGGGAGGCAAGGGGCTGGGCAAGGGCGGCGCCAAGCGGCACAGGAAGGTGCTGCGCGACAACATCCAGGGCATCACCAAGCCGGCGATCCGGCGCCTGGCTCGGAGGGGCGGCGTGAAGCGCATCTCGGGGCTCATCTACGAGGAGACCCGCGGCGTGCTCAAGATCTTCCTCGAGAACGTCATCCGCGACGCCGTCACCTACACGGAGCACGCCCGCCGCAAGACCGTCACCGCCATGGACGTCGTCTACGCGCTCAAGCGCCAGGGCCGCACCCTCTACGGCTTCGGCGGATAGGTGCCCCCCTTCGTCAGCAACTCTGCCCCGCTGTGGCCGCAGACGGGAGAAATCTGCCATGTCTTATGTTCAGTAGCTGTAGCCGGAACAATGTCACCTGTTCTCCCATCCGTCTATCGCAGAATCTCTCTAGTTACCTTGTAGCTCCATGTGCCCAGTCATGAAATCGAATATATCGCCTTCCCGTGCAAACTCCGTGAGTTCGTCGAGATGTTATGATTTATTTACTGTCCGTTCTTGATTGAGTTCCTACGGTTCTCTGAATCTCCCCACAAGCTCTGTGTTAACTGAATCTCTGGAGAGTCGTTTCTCCGAAGAAGGCAGAGTCGCTAACAGCAGCCGGGCTCAAATAGACCAGGCCACAGGCCCACCTATAGCTTCCAAGGCCCACGGCCCGTTCACGCAAGCGCCGCGGTTATTCATTCCGTCTCCGGCACGTTCTCCTCTGCTCCGTCTCCGACGAACTCGTTGCGACACCCAACCAAACCGCGACGCAACGCATCCAAAAAGGGCAACCAACAAAGTTCGCTGCCGTTTAAAAAAAAAACAAAGTTCGCTGCCCCATTCTCCCACATCTCGCTTTCCGCATCCTCCTCTCCCCACCCTCGCTTTCTGCATCGCCGCTCCCGCCCCCGAAAATCCCCCCTGAATCCCGACCACTCGATCTCCTCCGAGCCAACCCGTTGACCCGATCTCCCCGTGTTTTTTTTTTCAATTCAATTCGTCCGCCGCCGATTTCCCCCCGCTCGTCGTCGAACCGAATCGCGCCGTCCGTGGCGCGGCGGCGGCGGCTGACCCTTTCGCGCTAGGGTTCGGGCTCGGGGACGATGGCCAGCCACGGAGCTGCGCCGGCCGCCGGATCCGACGCCGCGCGCGTCGAGGTATGCCACGTGACTCGCCTGTTGATTTCTATTTTAGTATTTTCAGAGAGTATTAGGGATGGTTTGGTTCCTGCCATAAGCTCCGTGTATTGGCCTGTTCTTATCACGGCAGTTGTAGAGGATTCAGCCTTGTGATGATATGCTGTGCAATTAATTGCGTGCATGAGATGTGCTCCAACTAAGTTGACGATTGTGGCTTGGAAAATAAAATGATTCTAGCTGATTTTGAGCAACTCATGCAAGTGGTGTTTTGTCGTGTTTCGTCCCAATTTTCCCCTTACTTGAGGTGTGACATAGCATATTATTCAATGGCCTTGCCGCAGTATAAGTGTGCATAAGCACGTCGTAGGCTGGTGCTGCTTAATCAGTTAATCTCAATTTCACCAATGCTGTGATGCAGAACTACAACATTTTATACCCTCCGCAAAACCGAACTTGCCTTTTAGATTAACGCCGCACTTGGGATAACCCTTTTGTAGTTGGTCATTGGTGCATATTAGAATCTATCTGAATGATGATTAATTTTCTTAATGGCAGGTCAGCGGCACAGGCCAGACAAACCAGCCTGCTTATACGCCTTTAGTTTCTGGGGATCATTCATGGTCCTCTACAACTGGCGCAGCAGCAGCAGGTTCGTGGAACTATCCAGTGGCCAATCAAAGTCAAGACGCAGTATACTATGATCCGCAAAGGGATGTATCGGTTTCAGGAGACAATCAAAATGTGGCAAGCAGTGCGCCTCCTGCTGTACAGTCGACTATGGGCTTGACAAATGCAAGTCATTCTCATGTGCCTTACTCAAGCTCACTTCAGCATGGCTACAATCCTGCAGAATATGCAAACTATTACTATAACTACCCACAAGCAACAAATAGTTGTTCTGTGCAGCAAGGAGGAGCAAACCAACATTCAGGTGCAGCTTATCAGCCTCTTACTTCATTTCAGAATTCTGGGTCTTACGTTGATCCTGCAAGTAACACATATTACAATGCTGGTGGTCACCAGACTGCGCCAGGATATGCAACCACCAACTATTATTATCAGACCGACAATCGTAATGATGGAAGCTCAGGAAACAATTATGCCCAGTCATACCAGAACTACCCATCCTCCGATACCAATGCAGCCCAAAGTTCCAGTACAGTGCCTGCCAATTCTTTCTCATATCAGCAACAGTACAACCAGTGGCCATACTATTACAATCACTCTGTGCCAACTCCTGCTGGCAATCCAGTTGCTGGGAGCAGCAACATAGATAATACAGTTGTTAACACCACTTCTGGTTACTCTTATCCTAGTATGGAGCCACCTCCGCCGGGTACTACGCCATGGAAAAGTAATTCAAGCGCTTCTGTTGCACCTCCTGTACAGGTATGTTGCTTCCTTTCACTGTAAATTGTTAGTTACCGTATATAGTTTTTTCCATCAGACTCCGTCAATTGTTTCTCACAAGTTTTAGTCTGTCTAACTATGTTTGTTATTCTAGACAATGATTTCTCGTAAGCTTTAGTTTGTCTAGCCTTGTTTGTTACTCTGGAAACAAAAAAATGGCTCCAGCTGTTCTGTTGGGACTTAAAAAAAAGGTGGTTAAAGGGGGAAGTTCCCTCCATTACCTGTATGTTGTTAGGTAGAAACGAGACACCCTGCAGACCGAATGCGAGTGGGTGAGCTTACAACCGTGTACTCTTGCCAACCGAGCACTTGCTCGGTTCTCAATTCTATTGGGACTATTGCAACGCTCCTTCATTTTTTTATAAAATGCCCCTTCCTTTTTGAGAGTTTTGTCGTACGTAGGTCTTTAGGGCCTTTGACATGCTATTTTTGAACCTCTTGAAGTGCGAGTTGATAAATAATAGTAGCATGGCATGTGAATTGTAGCATGTTATTTGCATTTTCCCCATCATGCGAATTGCTTTTCACCTAAGTTTTACTACTTTACAGGCTCCAAGCGTTCCAGAACCTCAAAATCAATACGTCCAACAAGCACAAGTAACTCCAGGGTTCCAAAACCAGTATGCCTATCAGGCACCAGGTGTCCCAGTGTCTCAGAACTACTACGCCAGCCAGGCACCAGCATACCCACAAAACAATATGAATGTGAATCAAGTACCTTTGAACAACCATGGTGATCAACAGAAGAGTGTAGGTTCAAAAGGTTTAAGCTCAAATATTTTCTCAATCAACCATGTTTTCTGATAAACCTTCAGGCAAATATGCAGGGTTCTTTGACGACAGGTATTTTCAGTAGCGAAAACAAAACACAGATTCCGACCATTCCTCGAATTGCTCCTGGTTTCTCCATGGTAATACCAAAGAGTGAGAAGAAAATTGTAGGTGCTGATTTGGCAAAGAAACCTGCCTGTGTTAGTGTTTCTGTGCTGAAGAATGATGGCAAAGCAGTTCAAAATGGTTCAGACACTGTAATTTTCTCCTCTCCCTTTTTTTTGTCGTTGTTAGTACCTGTTATGGGCTTAGTCTTTGTTTTTGAATCACAAGGTAAGTTATTACCATATGAAGGCCTAAAGTGCATCTAAATTGGTTAATCCTGACCGTCTTACTTAAATTTGTTCAGTGTTTATGGAAGTATCATTTTTAAAACCAGGATAACGAAATAATGCTGTAAATCTTATGTTTATAACTCCACAACTGCGGTAGGTCATATTTTGTGGTATTCGTATTCACCAACATTTTTTTCATCCCATGTTTAGAGATCCCTCCCTTTTTCGCTGCGTAATTATGCCATGAGGAATCTTAGCCGTTGCAAGGATGAGGCCCAGAGGGCTGCTTGCCAAACCATGATACAACAGGTGAAGTCTCTTTTTATTGGCTTTTGTTAGTTTCCACCATTTGTAAAAGTCGCCATCATTTTATCAATGTCAGTCAGATGGGATAGTTATCTGCCTGCACGCCTGTAATAAACCAATGCCTACTCAAGCATTGATGCTATTAAATTATGACCTTAACTTTCCTAGGTTGCAACAAAAAGCAGTTCTCTTTTATAAGCACATCTAAGGACTTGCATTGTACATGCCCTTAGCCATAACAGAGTTGATGTGCTATCCACCCTATATTAATTATATATGCATAATGAAATTGGCATGTTTGATGTCTCAGTGACTACATATGCTGCTATTCACGAGCAAATGCCTGATGTCAGTCCTGTAACTGAAGTTGCTTTAGTTACTGGGCATCTGATTGAATACCGTGTTTCATTTTTTTTGCCTTTATTGATTCTCTTGCTTCTGCTACATCATTTGAATGGTTGAAGTTGTTTGATTGGTTTTGTCATATCAGTTTCTCTCTTCTCTTTATGTTTATTTTCAGATCACAAGCAAAGCTATTAGCAATGGAACCCTCCTTACTAAGAATTGGGACATTGAACCTCTGATTCCTTTGCCAGAGAATCTTTTGACCATGACCGAAACAAGGTATGTGCTTCTCTTATGTGCCCATCCCTGCCAAAATATAAATAAATTAAATCTGTAAGGTGACAATGCAGTGTTGTTGAGACCTAAATGCATTAGGTAGGGCAATATTGTGGTCTGTTTCTTTGGATTTTTGTGGTACCATACTGCTGTGCTTTGAAAACCTCTATAATGATTGCATTTTTCAGATCACACCATTTCCATATTTTGGTATCATCTTGGACTGACACCCTAGGGAAGTGCTGCAAACTAAGAAAATACCAGAGCATTTTATTATTTTATAATTGTATAATGACCACTAGATGAGCTTCGGCACTTCTTGGATATTTGTAACACTGATAATTCAAGCTAGGGAAGTATCACTTAGTTAATAACAATGAAAATCTAACCTTGTCTGATTGCGAATCATATTGGTCCTAATGGCTAATGGAATAAAAGAGAAGATAAACAGATTATGGTACATTTCAAGGGTTTACTGGAAATTATTTCCTTAACTGCCGAAGGGTATCCATGCAAGATTAATAAATTGGCGTATTATTTATGTGCTTGGTAAACGGCAAGCCATCTAGTTCCTATTAGGCCTTCTTTCTGTTTCTGCGGTTCGCAGGATCATAGCTTTCTGATTTTTTTTATCCTTTACACCAGTGCAAACAATTCAAGTTCCTTGCCAACATCTTCTACCCCTAAAAGACGGCTGAAAAGTAGGTGGGAGCCTGTTCCGGAAGAAAAGGTTACTGAAAAGGTGGAGCCACTAGCAAAAGCATTGATGAATGGATATGTCCACAATAATTTGAAAGCCCAAAATACGATGGTGAGAACTGGCATGCTGCTCTTGTTTAAATTTTGCCATCAAACAGAACGTACAGAATGGAATCTGCACTGCTATCTGAAGCCTTTAATTTCCAAACTGTCATTATCGATTTATGCATTATCACATGCTTGCATTTATGCTTTAGCGAGCTCTTTCTCTGAAATACTTAATTGCCTGTTATGCAGGGTAACAGTTGGAATTTAGGGAAGTCTCTCCAGTCTCCACATGCACCTTCAAACAAAATCAGCCACCGGCTTTCCAAGAAGCAAAAGATGGGTAGTTATTCAAGTGTGGTACAAAATGGAAACACTTCAAGTGATAGTGATAAGGAGAAGGACCTGACCAAATATTACGCCAATGCATCAGCATTAGCAAACTCACCAGAGGAAAAGAAACGCAGGGAGCACAGATCTAAGCGTTTTGAGAAGAGTAAGGATTCATCATCAAAGTCAAGAAATTCTGCAGTGAATAAAGATGCCATGGCTCGTATACATACAAGAAGACCCATTTCAGCTCTTGTTACTGGAAGTTATAAAGATGGCAGCAGCTTGGCCGTCGAGGATATGGACTGGGATGCACTGACAGTCAAGGGAACATGTCAAGAAATTGAGAAGCGATATTTACGCCTCACATCAGCGCCTGATCCTTCCACGGTAATAACACTCACTAATTGTCTTTCATAACTCTAAACCGAAAGGCATTGATAGCATCAGTGCAACATTTTATTTCTAGATGGCAGTCTGCTATCCATTCTACTGTTTGTTTGCTTATTTATCTGAATACGTTCTTTGCAGGTAAGACCAGAACATGTCTTGGAGAAGGCGCTTTCCATGGTTGAAACATCTCAAAAGAATTATCTTTACAAGTGTGATCAACTGAAATCTATTCGCCAAGATCTTACGGTTCAGAGGATCCAGAATGAACTGACTGTGAAGGTAGTCTTCGTTCTTCATGGCATCCAGTTGCCTGGAACTGTGGACCTCATTATATCAGCAACTTGACAAATGCGCAATGTCTATATGTCTATTTAAGTTGCTAGTCAGGATACCATACTCGATATACTCCCTCCATTTCTGTATACAAGGCCACTTCATATTTTTTATGCCTACCTTCCCCGGACCCTGCGCAAGCAGGAGCTATGTGCACCGGGCTAACCTTTGACCATTAATTTTACCAACAAAAGGTGAGTTATATGCAGCATGTCATTGGATGCACATTCCAAAGAACTTTCCGATGATATATTTTTGATGACATATAACCCATATTTTGTTGAGCAAAATTACAAGTCAAAGTTTGACATGAAAAGCGAAGTGTCCTTGTATACAGAAATGGAGGGAGTATTAGTTATCTCGCGCAGACGACTAAAAGAAAATATTTGGTAATGTTCTGCACTAGGAAATAAGTTAAGCAATCCATTGTCTTCTAACCTTCAGATTTCTTATTTCAGGTTTATGAAACTCATGCGCGTTTAGCACTGCAAGCTGGTGATCTACCTGAATTTAACCAGGTCAGTTTGTCTTGTCTTATCCGATTATTTCGAAGTATCAAACAGTGGTGCACATGTTCTGTTTGCTAGCCATTGCAACCAACTTTTTATAGTGTTGTACGGAATGCCCAAGAAGGGTTTTTCTTTCCTATTAGTAGCAATCAGAAGTTTGGTTACACTTTATTAGAGCTTTTCTAGTTATCAGGTTCATCTAGTGTATGCTTTACTAAAAAGAAAGAAAAATATTGCTTTTCTGGTAATGGTTCAGGAATACTTATTGGCATTAGAACTTGATGTTGTGGCTTTGTAATGAACATATTTGTAATTCAACTGCTGCATGAGTGACATAATTTAAACTATTTCTGTGTGCAACCTTTTGCAGTGCCAGTCACAACTGAAGAGGCTATATGGAGAGGGAAACAATGGTTGTTATTTTGAATTCTCTGCCTACAATTTGCTCTGCGTCATGCTACACTCTAATAACAAACGTGACCTGTTGTCATCGATGGCAAGGTATCATTTTGTAAACAGTACCATAGCAACCTATTTAGTTCATAAGTGGACTAAATTTGATATATACATTATTTTCAGCTTGTCAAAAGAAGCCAAACAAGATGGAGCTGTCAAGCATGCCCTTGCAGTTCATGCTGCTGTTTCATCTGGCAATTATGTAATATTTTTCAAATTATACAAACAAGGGCCCAACTTGAACTCTTGCCTCATGGGTAGGGGCAATTTACCACCTTCCAAGTTAATTCAATGCACTTCTGTTTCCGTAAGAGGTTTTGATGTCTGTAGTTCTCTTCAACAGATCTATATGTGGAGAGGATGCGTTTCGAGGCTATAAAATGTATGTCTAGATCATATCGTCCCACGGTACCTGTGGGGTATGTTGCACAGGTTTTGGGATTCTTACTAGATGGGGAGGACAGATTGGAAGAATGTGAAATATGGTTAAAAGCACATGGTGCCGTTCTTTCAGTAGATAACAGTGGAGAATTGCAGATAGACACAAAGGTAATGATCTCTCTCTGGACAATGTAATACACTATACACTCCTTAATGCTATTCCTTGAAGGTATGTTTCACTTCAGTTGTGCAAAGTTGGATTATTGTCTTGTCATAGTGTGCAGGGGGGGTGATCTATAACATACTTAATGCAGAACATGGTAATGTAGTGCTTTACAGTGTTGTGCTGAAACGTTGCTATACCCTGTCTAATACTCCCTCCGTCCCAAAATAAGTGTCTTAACTTTAGCACATCTTTATACTAAAGTTGAGACCCTTGTTTTAGGACGGAGGGAGTACAAAACAACAGTATATACGTTTTAGCAAATGAAAACCATTGATTTAATCTATTTCGATGTTCTAATCCGGCATTTTTTTCCCGGGAATATGATTACATTGCTTCACAGGCTTCTTCTAGTACACTTTTCATGCCGGAGCCAGAGAATGCGGTTGCACATGGTGATGCGTCACTTGCAGTTAACGACTTCTTTGCACGTACATTGTAGAAGGTGTACGCTCATCGGCGTGTTGGTGCATATGGATGCATTGCACATGCCCGGATGAGAATACGCTCAAGAAGCCCAAGAGTGCTTCTTTGCCTAGAAGGTTGGAGCGAGGATAGAAAGCCACACTGGACTATGGGCATGCCCACTCGATGGCTGCAGTTGCACAGCTCCGGTGAGCTGCCGCAAGGCAAATTCGGAGCATTGACCAACACCAGCGACGGCTACCTGCTGACAGCCACATTTATCTGTCGGGCCGCTCTCTGAGTGAAATGTTTACAGAAACCTCATATATGTTTGTAAAAGTTTTAGAACAACTATAATTTTGTGTTTTGTATCAGGCAATTTATACACTAGGTGTAGGGGAAAAGATAGGGACAAGAAAGATTCGGAAATTTATTTGTAAAACAGACACACAGCCAGTCCTCTTAATTTATGAAAACATCTCTTCTTTTTGCCAACGGAATCTGTTGAATGTTGATGAAGTTTCGGACATGTTGGTAAATTCTGCTGAAGCCATTGAGCTGCGATACAAGACGCACGGTGCTGCTACCGCTTAGAAAATGAAGAGTTTGGTGGAGCATCAAAGCTCAAAAGGCGCAGCAGAGCAAGAACAGGAAGATCCTAGACCTGAGGTGTTGGCGTTTGTTGGTAACCACTGGCCTAATTGCCGGCACCCAACCTATTTTACTCACTGTCTTCATTTAGGAGTGCCTTTTTAGGGCAGTGTCGCTAGCTCCTGCTCTCTCATTCTACTCGTCAGCAGCTACTGTATCTTATGCACTGCCGAATATCCATGTCTGAGCGCGAGCTCATCTACACCACATGAACAGTAAAAAACTAAAAACAATCTGACTTCTTTTTGCATGGAAGATGTTGCGTGAGTTTTATCTTTTTTGCTGACAGCTACTCAGATGTCCAAATGAAAAAAAAATTGGCACGGACCTCACACTCTGAACCATCTTCCATGCCAAATTTTTTTCGTTTTTTATTAATTTTTCTAGTATTTGTTTTGATTTTACTGTTCATGATGGGTGTAGATGAGCTCTTAATGATCCATGCACTGCTATCATCTTCTGATTTCTGAGATGTACGTAGTTTCCGGTTAGGAATGGATCATTCGGAATTTCGGAGCTCACCGACGGCATGCCATGTCCATGTCGATATCCTCCTCCCTTCCGTGCACTGTCTCCTCAAACTTTTATTTATGTTCATGCTTGTTTTAAGCCGTTAGGTGCTTGGATCATTGGGACAGAAACGGGAAAAGCTGGACAGTGATGCATTGCCAAACAAAGTTGTGTACCCTGCGCTAGACACGCCCAACTGGAACCAGCAATGTGTGTGCGTTGCTTCATTTTAGTTTCCACGAGGATCTCAAACAATGCCCAATCACAAGGCATTTCAGAAATGCAAATCTGTAAATAGCATTACACCTAATCCAAAAGATGTTTCAGGGTACTGAAAAAGGGACTGTTCTCCTTCAACAGACCTTTCTTGCTTCCACTGACGTTGCTGGCTTTTCCTTTTTCAAGTAGACCTCTTTCCCCTTCCATTTAGTATGAAAGGGGAGCTTGTCTCCCCAGCCCCTCCTTCATTTTTTACCCAATTAGAAAATAAACTAAAATACATTTTTTTCCTTCTAAAAGGAGGATAACCCCATAAAATGAATAACGGGATTTCCGTTGCAATGAGTGGCAAATCATAAGATACAACATCACATCAAGTTTGTGTTAACAGATAAACATAAGGATCAGCAATGGTCAAAGAATGAAAGGACTGATCACCACACAAAATTGCAGCTATTTCAAACATTGCCTGAACAGTAACAATTGTTCAGTTAATTCCCTGCGCACTTTTCAAGCAAGAACCTCTTTGCACGTATCCAGTTTAGTATCCTGCGTGTCATCGGCAAAATTTGAAGCTACAAGGGAAGAGGAACAAATATAATCTGACAGCCCTGCGGTACATACAAGACGATGAGCTATACCTGCTACCTGGTATCTGTATAAATAGCTTGCTAAAGTCTCAGAGGGGAGATCAGATCAGATAAACAGGGCGCCAAGAGAGCAATCATGGCAATTGCAGCTCACGGCATTGCTGCGGAAAATTACAAATGCTCAGAGCTCGAATTCCTCTTCCCGGAGCACCATCTCCGCGGCCTCCTCGTCGTCGTCGTCGAGAGAGAAGTACTTGCTCCTCTCGGCCGGCCTGAATGTGTAGAACATGTACATGTAGAACGCCATCGATGCCACTTCCTCGGCCAGGATGCTCACCCACCGGTACTGGTAACTGGCAATGGTCCTCAGCGCAAACACCACGATCCTGGTGAAGTACAGGTACCCAATCACCACGGTGTAGAACTGCCGGAACAGAGTGAGCTTGGACAGGTTCCGCGCCGCCTTGCCGTCGGTCTTGGACGTCTCCCGGAGCGACCGCATGGACCAGACGACCGGGAAGAGCACGGCGCAGCAGCAGGCGACGTCGACGAACAGCAGGATCTGGTTCCATGTCACCCAGCTCTGCATGAACGGCCCGGTCTCCCCGATGACCGCGTCGGCGATGTTGGCCATGACCTGCAGCGGGATCACCACCATGAGCACCTTCTTCTCCCGGTCCTGCAGGAATGGCCTCAGGAAGGACCAGCCCGTGCCGACCAGCACGATGACCGCGAAGAGGATGACGCCCTTGATGAGCTGGAAGAGGTAGAAGGCCACGTCCCAGCCGTGCGGCGTGCCGGTGACGCGGATGTAGTGCTGGTCCTCGGCGGCGGAGAGGCAGTAGAGCAGGCGCGCCACGAGGAGCGCGGACATGAGGTGGTGGATTTGGTTGGCCGCCACGCGGTCGCGGGAGAGCGTGAGGTAGGCCCACCCGGCGAGGAACGCGGCGTAGCCGAAGGCGAAGAAGCCGTAGATGGCCGGGACGGGCGCCTGGCCGACGGGGAGGTAGTCCTTGGAGCCGTCCGGGTTGGCGTTGTACATCTCGGTGCGGACGTTCATGGAGACGAGCGACTCCGGCGCGCAGTTGGCGAAGTAGAGGCTGTACTCGTCGGGGTGGGTGACCGGGAAGGACTTGTTGTAGTGCCCGCCCTCCATGTCAAAGAAGGTGAAGAGCTTCTTGACGTAGGGGCTGGAGAGGACGCAGCCGGACAGGTCGGGCTCGTCGGCGCCGGTCGGGTCGTCCGGCTCCGCGCGCTTCTCCGCCGGCGGCCGCGACTCGGAGGCGGCCTGCAGGAGGGACTCGTCGGCGAGGAGGAAGAAGCCGATCTGCTTGGGGTCCGCCCGCGCGAAGGAGGAGGAGACGGCGGCGCCGGAGAGGATGATGCGGACCGCGCCGGTCTTGGAGAAGCCGAACTTCTCGAACAGGATGGTGTGGCGCGGGTCCTCCCGGAAGGACTCCGCCCGGATCTCCGCCGCGGCGGGGGAGGCGAGGAGGAGCGCCCCCGCGGAGGCGAGGAGCAGCGGCAGCAGGAGGCGAGCTCCGGCGTCGGCCATGGCGAGATCTGTGGCCTGTGGGGGGGCGGAATGCGTGGGAGTGTGTCGGTGTGCCGTGTGCGCGTGGGCGGTGGGTGGAGCGGGGCAGCGGAGCACGGCCGTCTTATGTGGCGGAAGGGCGGGGGTTGGATGTGCCTCGCGATTGGTGAGAGTTCGGTAGGAGGTTGACTTGGGCAGTTGTAGCCGACGGTGCCATGGGAAAGTTTTTTTGTACACTTCGGGGTCACAGGGAGGAGGCCGAAAATGCTAGAACAACGGACTATTACGGGGTTAATATGATGTGTTTTCAACAAACTAAACTTGTCCCCTCCCTCTGATTTTCAAGGGGGTGGGCCGAGTACCCCAACTAATCTGCAATCAAAGACTGCATGTTAGACTGATCCGTAAAACTCAGTAAAACAGTCCGTTGATCTAGCATTGCTCGGGAGGAGGCTTGTGTAGCATTATGAGAATTTGAGATCCACCAAGCGATACTTGGGTCTCCCCACACTGATTAGGAGATCAAACGACGGTACTTTCAGATATGTAACAGAGTGCTTAAAGGATAAGGTCAATGGTCTGAAAGGCCAAGGTTTATCAAAGGCCGCGAGAGAGGTACTTGTTAAATCTGTACTTCAAGCCAGACCAACTTATACTATGAATTGTTTTCATCTCACAAAGAAAATGTGCCGGAATCTGACTTCTATCTCGTCAAAATTCCGGTGGGGGGCAATAAATGGTGATAAGAAGGTGCATTGGATCTCTTGGGAGAAGATGTGTGATGCCAAACGGGATGGAGGCCTAGGATTTCGAGATCCAGAAGCTTTCAACCAAGCTCTCTTGGCTAAACAGGCTTGGAGGATTCTTCAGTGCCCATTATCTTTGTGTGCCCGGGTTCTCAAGGCAAGATACTTCCCGGATACGACGATTATGTCGGCCACTTGCCCATTGGGAGGATCTTTCATGTTTCGGAGCATTCTTCACGGGCGTGATCTGTTGAGAGAGGGCCTTGTGTGACGTGTTGGTGATGGGACTAAGATCAATATACATCACGATAATTGGATCCCGAGAAGCGGAAGTATGCGACCTCTTGGAGCTGTTTTTGTACAGGGAGTAACCAAGGTGGCCGATCTCCTTGTGAATACTGGAGATGCATGGGATACCGATAAACTTGATGATATGTTCTCTCCGGATGATGCTTCAGACATTAAACAGATTGTTGTAGGTGGACCAGAGATGGAGGACTGTCTTGCATGGAATTACACAAAAAATGGGATTTTCACGGCGCGCTCGGCTTACCATCTGAGGATGACTATGAACAAGCTGAAAACCGGGCGGACGGAATCAGCAAGCTCAGTCAATAAACATCAAGGGTACCTCGGTTTATGGGACACTAGCGCTCCAAATAAAGCTAAGATTCATATGTGGAGAGTTATAAGAAATGGTCTAGCTGTTGGTGCGGAGTTGCTGCGTCGAAGGATCAAACCAGGAGTGTTCTGTGTCGTATGTGGACGGGAGGAGACCGTCATGCATAGATTCTAGTCCCGCCAACTGATACGTCTCCAATGTATCTATAATTTCTGATTGCTTCATGCTATATTATCTACTGTTTTGGACATTATTGGGCTTTGTTATCCACTTTTATATTATTTTTGGGACTAACCTACTAACCGGAGGCCCAGCCCAGAATTATTGTTTTTTACCTATTTTAGGGTTTCCAAGAAAAGGAATATCAAAAGGAGTCCAAACGGAATGAAACCTTCGGGAACGTGATTTTCTCAACGAACAAGACCCAACGTCAAGAAACAAAAGAGGAGGCCACGAGGTAGGGGGGCGCGCCTACCCCCCCCCCCCCCCCCCCAGGCGCGCCCTCCACCCTCGTGGGCCCCCTGTTGCTCCATCGATGTACTCCTTCCTCCTATATATACCTACATAACCCCAAACAATCAGATACGGAGCAAAAGCCCTAATTCCACCGCCGCAACTTTCTGTATCCACGAGATCCCATCTTGGGGCCTGTTCCGGAGCTCCGCCGGAGGGGGCATCGATCACGGAGGGCTTCTACATCATCACCACAACCCCTCCGATGAAGTGTGAGTAGTTCACCTCAGTCCTACGGGTCCATAGTTATTAGCTAGATGGCTTCTTCTCTCTTTTTGGATCTCAATACAATGTTCTCCCCCTCTCTTGTGGAGATCTATTCGATGTAATCTTCTTTTTGCAGTGTGTTTGTTGAGACCGATGAATTGTGGGTTTATGATCAAGTCTATATGAATAATATTTGAATCTTCTCCGAATTCTTTTATGTATGATTGGTTATCTTTGCAAGTCTCTTCGAATTATTAGTTTGGTTTGGCCTACTAGATTGATCTTTCTTGCAATGGGAGAAGTGCTTAGCTTTGGGTTCAATCTTGCGGTGTCCTTTCCCAGTGACAGTAGGGGCAGCAAGGCACGTATTGCATTGTTGCCATCGACGATAACAAGATGGGGTTTTCATCATATTGCATGAGTTATTCCCTCTACATCATGTCATCTTGCTTAAGGCGTTACTCTGTTTTCATTAACTTAATACTCTAGATGCATGTTGGATAGCGGTCGATGAGTGGAGTAATAGTAGTAGATGCAGGCAGGAGTCGGTCTACTTGTCTCGGACATGATGCCTATATACATGATCATACCTAGATATTCTCATAACTATGTTTTTTTGACCAAAGAATAGTAGGGCAACAACCCTACTGTGTGTCATTTTTCATTCATAAAGGATAAACAAAATAAATTGTCTTACAATGGTTGTTGGGGAAACAACCAATAATGGAAGAAATACAAAGTAAAGGAAAATAAGATTAAAAGGTAATCTAAATTATTGAAATTAAATGTTGTCAATCCAGGATGACATGCCATCTTTCAGAGACGGTTTAGCTCTCATCATGGTAATCTTGAAAGATCTGATAAAATCATACTTGCATTCATTAATTGAGCAAGGTATCCCCTCAAATATCATCCCATTTCTTTGATTCCAAATGCTCCAGCAGCCCACTATCATAATTTCCATAAAATGTTTGATTTTGTATCTGTAATTGGCATCCATGATCATACTATGAATATCCAAGTCTGAATTCCATTCAAATCCAATATCCCACCAAAAACCTTGACTAAATGGACAAGTGAAGAGGAGGTGCATTATGTCTTCCATGTCTTCTACATTACATAATACACATGTAGTGGAATCAAGATGCATGCTCTTTCTAGTTAAGAGGTCACATGTGTTTATCCTGTCATTAAGCATAACCCAACAGAAAAATTTATGTTTAGGAAGGCAACATGATTTCCATATCCATTTAAAAGTATCAGCAGCATCATCACCCTTCATAAGAAACTGATAAATCATCTTGGTCATGCTTTTGTTGTTGCTCCAATTGAAATTCCAAATGTCATGATCCTGGTTGTGCCTGATGACATTTAATTCACCAGAAAGTTGATGAAATTGCTGGTGTGCTTGAATGGATAGGGGTAGTTGAAATAAACCATACAAATTATCCAGATCCTTGGCATCCTTGATAGATATATTTTCCTTATAAGTGAAAGAGTGTAGCTCAGGAAACTTTAGCTTCATAATGTCACCATTCCATTTATCCTCCCATAGCATATTGGTATCACCAGACTTAATATCACAAGTTGTCATATCTCTGAAGTAATCATACATTTTCATGCAATCTCTCCACCAAAAAGAGCCTTTGTTTCTGTTAGAATGTGGGGCTTCATTATTATGATAATGGGCCTCCCAAATTAGTTTAACCCAAGGTACATCCATCTTGTTGTAAAATCTGTAAAGATGCTTAATAAGTAGGGCTTTGTTTTGTTCTCTCAAATTTAGAACTCCAAGACCCCCTTGATTTTTTGGTTTGCATATCATCTGCCAGCTTGCCAAACATTTGCCTCCTTTATTAATATCATTTCCATACCATAAGAAATTTCTGCTTGATTTATCAACATGATCTAGGATGGTGATATGTGTTGGGGAACGTAGCAGAATTTTAAAATTTTCTACGCATCACCAAGATCAATCTATGGAGTCATCTAGCAACGAGGGAGAGGGGAGTGCATCTACATGCCCTTGTAGATCGCGAGCGGAAGCGTTCAAGAGAACGGGGTTGATGGAGTCGTACTCGTCGTGATCCAAATCATCGATGACTTAGCGCCGAACGGACGGCATCTCCACGTTCAACACACGTACGGTTGGGAAGACGTCTCCTCCTTCTTGATCCAGCAAGGGGAAGGAGAGGTTGGTGGAGATCCAGCAGCACGACAGCGTGGTGGTGGAAGCAACGGTGATCTCGGCAGGGCTTCGCCAAGCTCCAACGAGAGAGAGAGAGAGAGAGGTGTTACGTGGGGAGAGGGAGGCGCCAGAGACTTGGTGCGGCTGCCCTCCCTCCCCCCACTATATATAGGGCCCCTAGGGGTGGGGGCGCCGGCCCTAGGAGATGGGATCTCCAAGGGAGGGCGGCGGCCAAGGGGGGGGACTTGCCCCCCAAGCCAAGTGGGGCGCCCCCACCCCTAGGGTTTCCAACCCTAGGCGCAGGGGGAGGCCCATGGGGGGTGCACCAACCCACCATGGGCTGATTCCCCTCCCACTTCAGCCCATGGGGCCCTCCGGGATAGGTGGCCCCACCCGATGGACCCCCGGGACCCTTCCGATGGTCCCGGTACAATACCGATTACCCCTGAAACTTTCCCGATGGCCGAAACTGGACTTCCTATATATAAATCTTCACCTTCGGACCATTTCGGAACCCCTCGTGATGTCCGGGATCTCATCCGGGACTCCGAACAACTTTCGGGTTACCGCATACTAATATCTCTACAACCCTAGCATCACTGAACCTTAAGTGTGTAGACCCTACGGGTTCAGGAGACACGTAGACATGACCGAGACGACTCTCCGGTGAATAACCAACAGCGGGATCTGGATACCCATGTTGGCTCCCACATGTTCCACAATGATCTCATCGGATGAACCACGATGTCGAGGATTCAATCAATCCCGTATACAATTCCCTTTGTCAATCGGTACGTTACTTGCCCGAGATTCGATCATCGGTATCCCAATACCTCGTTCAATCTCGTTACCGGCAAGTCACTTTACTCGTACCGTAATGCATGATCCCGTGACCAAACACTTGGTCACATTGAGCTCATTATGATGATGCATTACCGAGTGGGCCCAGAGATACCTCTCCGTCATACGGAGTGACAAATTCCAGTCTCGATCCGTGTCAACCCAACAGATACTTTCGGGGATACCTGTAGTATACCTTTATAGTCACCCAGTTACGTTGTGACGTTTGGTACACCCAAAGCACTCCTATGGCATCCGGGAGTTACACAATCTCATGGTCTAAGGAAATGATACTTAACACTGGAAAAGCTCTAGCAAACGAACTACACGATCTTGTGCTATGCTTAGGATTGGGTCTTGTCCATCACATCATTCTCCTAATGATGTGATCCCGTTATCAATGACATCCAATGTCCATAGTCAGGAAACCGTGACTATCTATTGATCAACGAGATAGTTAACTAGAGGCTTACCAGGGACATGTTATGGTCTATGTATTCACACATGCATTATGATTTCCGGATAACACAATTATAGCATGAACAATAGACAATTATCATGAACAAGGAAATATAATAATAATCATTTTATTATTGCCTATAGGGCATATTTCCAACAGTCTCCCACTTGCACTAGAGTCAATAATCTAGTTACATTGTGATGAATCGAACACCCATAGAGTTCTGGTGTTGATCATGTTTTGCTCAAGGAAGAGGTTTAGTTAACGGATATGCGACATTTAGGTCCGTATGCACTTTTCAAATATCCATGTCTCCATTTTGAACATTTTCACGAATGGAGTTGAAGCGACGCTTGATATGCCTGGTCTTCCTGTGAAACCTAGGCTCCTTGGCAAGGGCAATAGCTCCAGTATTGTCATAGAAGTGAGTCATCGGGCCCGACGCATTGGGAATAACTCCTAGGTCAGTAATGAACTCCTTCACCCAGATTGCTTCTTGTGCTGCCTCCAAGGCTGCCATGTACTCCACTTCACATGTAGATCCCGCCACGACGCTTTGCTTGCAACTACACCAGCTGATTGCCCCACCATTCAAAATATACACGTATCCGGTTTGTGACTTAGAGTCATCCAGATCTGTGTCGAAGCTAGCATCGACGTAACCCTTTACGACGAGCTCTTCGTCACCTCCATACACGAGAAACATGTCCTTAGTCCTTTTCAAGTACTTAAGGATATTCTTGACCGCTGTCCAGTGTTCCATGCCGGGATTACTTTGGTACCTTCCTACCAAACTTACGGCAAGGTTTACATCAGGTCTGGTACACAACATGGCATACATGATAGAATGTATGGCCGAGGCATAGGGGACGACACTCATATTTTCTCTATCTTCCGCCGTGGTTGGGCATTGAGCTGTGCTCAATCTCATACCTTGCAATACAGGCAAGAACCCCTTCTTGGACTGATCCATATTGAACTTCTTCAATATCTTGTCAAGGTATGTACTTTGTGAAAGACCAATGAGGCGTTTCGATCTATCTCTATAGATCTTGATGCCTAATATATAAGCAACTTCTCCAAGGTCCTTCATTGAAAAACACTTGTTCAAGTAGGCCTTTATGCTTTCCAAGAATTCTCTATCATTTCCCATCAATAGTATGTCATCCACATACAATATGAGAAATGCTACGGAGCTCCCACTCACTTTCTTGTAAACGCATGCTTCTCCATAAGTCTGCGTAAACCCAAACGCTTTGATCATCTCATCAAAACGAATGTTCCAACTCCGAGATGCTTGCACCAGCCCATAGATTGAGCGTTGGAGCTTGCACACCTTGTCAGCATTCTTAGGATCAACAAAACCTTCCGGCTGCATCATATACAATTCTTCCTTAAGGAAACCATTAAGGAATGCCGTTTTGACGTCCATTTGCCATATCTCATAATCATAGAATGCGGCAATTGCTAACATGATTCGGACGGACTTCAGCTTTGCTACGGGTGAGAAAGTCTCATCGTAGTCAACCCCTTGAACTTGTCGATAACCCTTAGCGTCAAGCCGAGCTTTATAGATGGTCACATTACCATCCGTGTCTGTCTTCTTCTTAAAGATCCATTTATTTTCTATGGCTCGCCGATCAACGGGCAAGTTAGTCAAAGTCCATACTTCGTTTTCATACATGGATCCTATCTCGGATTTCATGGCTTCCAGCCATTTGCCGGAATCTGGGCCCGCCATCGCTTCTTCATAGTTCGAAGGTTCACCATTGTCCAACAACATGATTTCCAGGACAGGGTTGCCGTACCACTCTAGTGCGGAACGCGTCCTTGTGGACCTTCGAAGTTCAGTAACAACTTGATCTGAAGTTTCATGATCATCATCATTAACTTCCTCCCTAGTCGGTGCTGACACCTCAGGAACAATTTCTTGAGCTGTGCCACTCTCCAGTTCAAGAGGTAATACTTCATCAAGTTCTACTTTCCTCCCACTTACTTCTTTCGAGAGAAACTCTTTCTCTAGAAAGGATCCATTCTTGTCAACAAATGTCTTGCCTTCGGATCTAAGATAGAAGGTATACCCAATAGTTTCTTTAGGGTATCCTATGAAGACGCATTTTTCCGATTTGTGTTCGAGCTTTTCAGGTTGAAGTTTCTTGACATAAGCATCGCATCCCCAAACTTTCAGAAACGACAGCTTAGGTTTCTTGCCAAACCACAATTCATATAGTGTCATCTCAACGGATTTCGACGGAGCCCTATTTAAAGTGAATGCGGCAGTCTCTATAGCATAACCCCAAAATGATAGCGGTAGATCGGTAAGAGACATCATAGATCATACCATATCCAATAGGACGCGATTACGACGTTCGGACACACCATTACACTGTGGTGTTCCAGGCGGCGTGAGTTGTGAAACTATTCCACATTTCCTTAAGTGCGTGCCAAATTCGTGACTCAAATATTCTCCCCCACGATCTGATCGTAAGAACTTGATTTTCCTGTTACATTGATTCTCAACCTCACTCTGAAATTCCTTGAACTTTTCAAAGGTCTCAGACTTGTGTTTCATTAAGTAGACATACCCATATCTACTTAAGTCATCAGTGAGGGTGAGGACATAACGATAGCCACCACGAGCCTCAACGCTCATTGGGCCGCACACATCAGTATGTATGATTTCCAATAAGTTGGTTGCTCGCTCCATTGTTCCAGAGAACGGAGTCTTGGTCATTTTACCCATGAGGCATGGTTCACACGTGTCAAATGATTCATAATCAAGAGACTCCAAAAGTCCATCTGCATGGAGTTTCTTCATGCGTTTGACACCAATGTGACCAAGGCGGTTGTGCCACAAGTATGTGGGACTATCATTATCAACCTTACATCTTTTGGCATTCACACTATGAATGTGTGTAACATCACGTTCGAGATTAAATAAGAACAAACCATTGACCAGCGGGGCATGACCATAAAACATGTCTCTCATATAAATAGAACAACCATTATTCTTAGATTTAAATGAGTGGCCATCTCGCATTAAACGAGATCTAGATACAATGTTCATGCTCAAAGCTGGTACTAAATAACAATTATTGAGATTTAAAACTAATCTCGTAGGTAAATGCAGAGGTAGCGTGCCGACAGCGATCACATCGACCTTGGAACCATTCCCGACGCGCATCGTCACCTCGTCCTTCGCCAGTCTCCGTTTATTCCGCAGTTCCTGTTTTGAGTTACAAATATGAGCAACTGCACTGGTATCAAATACCCAGGAGCTACTACGAGCGCTGGTAAGGTACACATCAATAACATGTATATCACATATACCTTTGGTATTGCCGGCCTTCTTTTCCGCTAAGTACTTGGGGCAATTCCGCTTCCAGTGACTGTTTCCCTTGCAATAAAAGCACTCAGTCTCAGGCTTGGGTCCATTCTTTGACTTCTTCCCGGCAGCTTGCTTACCGGGCGCGGCAACTCCCTTGCCGTCCTTCTTGAAGTTCTTTTTACCCTTGCCTTTCTTGAACTTAGTGGTTTTATTCACCATCAACACTTGATGTTCCTTTTTGATTTCCACCTCCGCTGATTTCAGCATTGAATATACCTCGGGAATGGTCTTTTCCATCCCCGGCATATTGAAGTTCATCACAAAGCTGTTGTAGCTAGGTGGGAGCGACTGAAGGATTCTGTCAACGACCGCATCATCCGGGAGATTAACTCCTAGCTGAGACAAGCGGTTATGCAGCCCAGACATTTTGAGTATGTGCTCGCTGACAGAACTGTTCTCCTCCATCTTACAACTGTAGAACTTGTCGGAGACTTCATATCTCTCGACCCGGGCGTGAGCTTGGAAAACCATTTTCAGCTCTTGGAACATCTCATATGCTCCGTGTTGCTCAAAACGCTTTTGGAGCCCCGGTTCTAAGCTGTGAAGCATGCCGCACTGAACCAGGGAGTAATCATCACTACGTGTCTACCAAGCGTTCATAACATCTTGTTCTGCAGGGAAAACAGGTGCTTCACCTAGCGGTGCATCAAGGACATATGCTTTCCTGGCAGCTATGAGGATAATCCTCGGGTTATGGACCCAGTCCGTGTAGTTGCTGCCATCGTCTTTCAGCTTGGTTTTCTCTAGGAATGCGTTGAAGTTGAGGGCAACATTAGCGTGGGCCATTTGATCTACAAGACATATTGCAAATATTTTAGACTAAGTTCATGATAATTAAGTTCATCTAATCAAATTATTTAATGAACTCCCACTCAGATAG
This sequence comes from Triticum monococcum, assembly GCA_034509565.1. Classification (NCBI taxonomy): domain Eukaryota; kingdom Viridiplantae; phylum Streptophyta; class Magnoliopsida; order Poales; family Poaceae; genus Triticum; species Triticum monococcum. The sequence goes on along the minus strand of CM067841.1, from coordinate 531,832,135 downwards.
ACATCCCTGTAGTCATCTAAGTGATACATGATCCGATTCAACTAGGCCGTGTCCGATCATCACGTGAGATGGACTAGTCATCATCGGTGAACATCTTCATGTTGATCGTATCTTCTATACGACTCATGTTCGACCTTTCGGTCTTCCGTGTTCCGAGGCCATGTCTGTACATGCTAGGCTCGTCAAGTCAACCTAAGTGTATTGCGTGTGTAAATCTGGCTTACACCCGTTGTATGTGAACGTTAGAGCCTATCACACCTGATCATCACGTGGTGCTTCGGAACAACGGACCTTAGCAACGGTGCACAGTTAGGGGGAACACTTTCTTGAAATTATTGTGAGGGATCATGTTATTTACTACCGTCGTTCTAAGCAAATAAGAAGCAAAAACATGATAAACATCGCATGCAATCAAATAGTGACATGATATGGCCAATATCATTTGCTCCTTTTGATCTCCATCTTCGGGGCGCCATGATCATCATCGTCACCGGCATGACACCATAATCTGCATCATCATGATCTCCATCATCGTGTCTTCATGAAGTTATCTCGTCATCTATTACTTCTACTACTATGGCTAACGGTTTAGCAATAAAGTAAAGTAATTACATGACGTTTATGTTGACACACAGGTCATAAATAAATTAAGACAACTCCTATGGCTCCTGCCGGTTGTCATACTCATCGACATGCAAGTCATGATTCCTACTACAAGATGTTGGGGAACGTAGCAGAAATTCAAAATTTTCCTACGTATCACCAAGATCTATCTATGGAGAAACCAGCAACGAGGGGAAGGAGAGTGCATCTACATACCCTTGTAGATCGCTAAGCGGAAGCGTTCAAGAGAACGGGGTTGATGGAGTCGTACTCGTCGTGATTCAAATCACCGATGATCCTAGTGCCGAACGGACGGCACCTCCGCGTTCAACACACGTACAGCCCGGTGACGTCTCCCACGCCTTGATCCAGCAAGGAGAGAGGGAGAGGTTGAGGAAGACTCCATCCAGAAGCAGCACAACGGCGTGGCGGTGGTGGAGGAGCGTGGCAATCCTGCAGGGCTTCGCCAAGCACCACGGGATATGAGGAGAAAGAGAGGGAGGGCTGCACCAACAGGGAGATATCAAATCGCGTGTTATGAGCAGCCCCTAGGCCTCACTATATATAGGGGAGAGGGAGGAGGGTGCGCCCCCTCTAGGGTTCCCACCCCTAGGGGGGGCGACAGCCCTAGATGGGAAAGGGGAGGCGGCCAAGATGGGAGGGGAGGGGGAGGCGCACCAGGATGGGCCCTAAGGCCCATACCCCCTTAGGGTTTGCCCCCTTTCCACCTCTTAGGCGCCTTGGGCCCTTGTGGGGGGGGGGGGCGCACCAGCCCACCCGGGGCTCGTACCCTCCCACACTTAGCCCACGCAAGCCTCCGGGGTTGGTGGCCCCACTTGGTGGACCCCCGGGACCCTCCCGGTGGTCCCGGTACGTTACCGATAAACCCCGAAACTTTTCCGGTGACCAAAATAGGACTTCCCATATATAAATCTTTACCTTCGGACCATTCCGGAACTCCTCGTGATGTCCGGGATCTCATCCGGGACTCCGAACAACATTCGGTAACCACATACAAACTTCCTTTATAACCCTAGCGTCATCGAACCTTAAGTGTGTAGACCCTACGGGTTCGGGAACCATGCAGACATGACCGAGACATTCTCTGGTCAATAACCAACAGCGGGATCTGGATACCCATGTTGGATCCCACATGTTCCACGATGATCTCATCGGATGAACCACGATGTCAAGGACTTAATCAATCCTGTATACAATTCCCTTTGTCTATCGGTACGATACTTGCCCGAGATTCGATCGTCGGTATCCCGATACCTTGTTCAATCTCGTTACCGGCAAGTCTCTTTACTCGTTCTGTAACACATCATCCCGTGATCAACTCCTTGATCACATTGTGCACATTATGATGATGTCCTACCGAGTGGGCCCAGAGATACCTCTCTGTCACACGGAGTGACAAAATCCCAGTCTCGATTCGTGCCAACCCAACAGACACTTTCGGAGATACCCGTAGTGCACCTTTATAGCCACCCAGTTACGTTGTTACATTTGGCACACCCAAAGCATTCCTACGGTATCCGGGAGTTGCACAATCTCATGGTCTAAGGAAATGATACTTGACATTAGAAAAGCTTTAGCAAACGAACTACACGATCTTGTGCTAGGCTTAGGATTGGGTCTTGTCCATCACATCATTCTCCTAATGATGTGATCCCGTTATCAATGACATCCAAGTCCATGGTCAGGAAACTATAACCATCTATTGATCAACGAGCTAGTCAACTAGAGGCTTACTAGGGACATGGTGTTGTCTATGTATCCACAAATGTATCTGAGTTTCCTATCAATACAATTCTAGCATGGATAATAAACGATTATCATGAACAAGGAAATATAATAATAACCAATTTATTATTGCCTCTAGGGCATATTTCCAACACAAGAACATGATCAATCTCATACATCACATATGTTATTCATCACATCCTTTTGGCCATATCACATCACATGACACATGCTGCAAAAACAAGTTAGACGTCCTCTAATTGTTGTTGCAAGTTTTTACGTGGCTGCTATAGGTTTCTAGCAAGAACGTTTCTTACCTACGCCAAAACCACAACGTGATATGCCAATTTCTATTTACCCTTCATAAGGACCCTTTTCATCGAATCCGATCCGACTAAAGTGGGAGAGACAGACACCCGCTAGCCACCTTATGCAACTAGTGCATGTCAGTCGATGGAACCAGTCTCACGTAAGCGTACGTGTAAGGTCGGTTCGGGCCGCTTCATCCCACGATGCCGCCGAATCAAGATAAGACTAGTAACGACAAGTAAATTGACAAATTCAACGCCCACAACAACTTGTGTTCTACTCGTGCATAGAAACTACGCATAGACCTAGCTCATGATGCCACTGTTGGGGAACGTAGCAGAATTTTAAAATTTTCTATGCATCACCAAGATCAATCTATGGAGTCATCTAGCAATGAGGGAGAGGGGAGTGCATCTACATACCCTTGTAGATCGCGAGCGGAAGCGTTCAAGAGAATGGGGTTGATGGAGTCGTACTCGTCGTGATCCAAATCACTGATGACCTAGCGCCGAACAGATGGCACCTCCGCGTTCAACACACGTACGATTGGGAAGACGCCTCCTCCTTCTTGATCCAGCAAGGGGAAGGAGAGGTTGATGGAGATCCAGCAGCACGACGGCGTGGTGGTGGAAGCAACGGTGATCTCGGCAGGGCTTCGCCAAGCTCCAACGAGAGAGAGAGAGAGAGGTGTTACATGGGGAGAGGGAGGCGCCAGAGACTTGGTGCGGCTGCCCTCCCTCCCCCACTATATATAGGGACCTTAGGTGGGCGCCGGCCCTAGGAGATGTGATCTCCAAGGAGGGGCGGCGGCCAAGGGGGGGGACTTGCCCCCCAAGCCAAGTGGGGCGCCCCCACCCCTAGGGTTTCCAACCCTAGGCGCAGGGGGAGGCCCATGGGGGGTGCACCAGACCACCAGGGGCTGGTTCCCCTCCCACTTCAGCCCATGGGGCCCTCCGCGATAGGTGGCCCCACCCGGTGGACCCCCGGGACCCTTCTGGTGGTCCCGGTACAATACCGATTACCCCCGAAACTTTCCCGATGGCCGAAACTGGACTTCCTATATATAAATCTTCACCTCCGAACCATTCCAGAACCCCTTGTGACGTCCGGGATCTCATCTGGGACTCCGAAAAACTTTCGTGTTACCGCATACTAATATCTCTACAACCCTAGCGTCACCGAACCTTAAGTGTGTAGACCCTACGGGTTCGAGAGACACATAGACATGACCGAGCGAACTCTCCGGTGAATAACCAACAGCGGGATCTGGATACCGATGTTGGCTCCCACATGTTCCACGATGTCGAGGATTCAATCAATCCCGTATACAATTCTCTTTGTCAATCGGTACGTTATTTGCCCGAGATTCGATCGTTGGTATCCCAATACCTCGTTCAATCTCGTTACCGGCAAGTCACTTTACTCGTACCGTAATGCATGATCCCGTGACCAAACACTTGGTCACATTGAGCTCATTATGATGATGCATTACCGAGTGGGCCCAGAGATACCTCTCCGTCATACGGAGTGACAAATTCCAGTCTCGATCCGTGTCAACCCAACATATACTTTCGGGGATACCTGTAGTATACCTTTATAGTCACCCAGTTACGTTGTGACGTTTGGTACACCCAAAGCACTCCTACGGCATCCGGGAGTTACACGATCTCATGGTCTAAGGAAATGATACTTGACACTGGAAAAGCTCTAGCAAACGAACTACACGATCTTGTGCTATGCTTAGGATTGGGTCTTGTCCATCACATCATTCTCCTAATGATGTGATCCCGTTATCATTGACATCCAATGTCCATAGTCAGGAAACCGTGACTATCTATTGATCAACGAGATAGTTAACTAGAGGCTTACTAGGGACATGTTATGGTCTATGTATTCACACATGCATTATGATTTCCGAATAACACAATTATAGCATGAACAATAGACAATTATCATGAACAAGGAAATATAATAATAATCATTTTATTATTGCCTCTAGGGTATATTTCCAACAATATGCACTTTGAGAGAGCACATAGCAAATATTGGCATTGAAGCAACAACTGAATTGATATAAGTAAGTCTGCCAGAATAATTCATGAATCTAGCAACCCCAGATAATCTTTTGTCAATTCTAGATATGACAGGGATGAGATCCTGTACTGATGGTTTTGTGGTGCCCATGGGTAGACCTAGATAGGTGAAGGGTAGGCTCTCAACCTTGCAGCCAAATAATGTGGCAAGTCTGGTGACCTCCTGATGATTTACATTGATGGAAATCATGGAGGATTTGCTGAAGTTAACAAAAAGACCCATGGACAGACTGAAAAGATCCAGAAGGTATTTGAGGTGGTTTAGCTGATCTTCATTAGCAGGCATAATCAACAAAGTATCATCAGCATACTGTATGATTGGATAATCTTGACCATATGCATGATTTATAGGAAGAGATAATTCTCTATTTGACCAGGCAGCATTAATAACTGTTTGAAGAAGATCAGCAGTAATAACATATAATAAAGGGGAATGAGGATCCCCTTGTCTGACCCCTCGCTTACAGATGATTTTTTCCCAGCCACTCCATTAAGTAGGACAGAAGTAGATGTAGTTTGAAGAATATTGTCTACCCAATTGATCCATCTAGGTCCAAAACCTTTGGCTCTGAGCATAGCAATAATGGTTTTGTATTCCACCTTATCAAATGCCTTTTCAAAATCTAACTTTAGAATGATGATAGGTTCTTTTGACTGATGGCATAAATGGAGATATTCAAAGGCATACCCCAAACAATCTTGTATATTTCTACCTTTGATAAACCCATATTGATTCTGATGTATAACTGAGGTAATAATTTTCTGAGCTCTGTTAGCCATAAGCTTAGTAATAATTTTTAAGGGAAGACTGACCAGGGAAATAGGTCTAAAATCATTCATATGAGAGGGTTTGTAATCTTTGGAATAAGAGTAATGAAGGCAGTGTTGATACTCTGATTGTCACTGTTCCCTTCAAAAAAATCCCATATCATAGTGTAAATATCTTTTTTAATAATATCCTAGCATTTTTTTTAGGAAAGCACCATTGAAGCCATCTAGTCCTGGTGCTCTTTCAGATGGAATATCTTTAATCACCTGGTCAATCTCCTCCATAGTGAAAGGGGCTTCAAGTTCAGAAAGGTCAGATGGCTGAATAAGTTCCTCCAGGTTAAATAGCATATGTGGGTCAATTGACTTGCCCAATCTGTCTTTGAAAGATTTCCAGATGATAGCAGCCTTATGATCTTGGTTTTGGACATGATTTCCATCTTCATCATTGATAGAAGTAATGAAGTTTTTTTTGTAGCTTTGGGTAGCCATGGCATGGAAAAAATCAACATTTTCATCATCCAGTTTCACACACCTCATTTTAAATCTTGTTTTCCAATAGATTCTTTTCACTTCCAATAATTTGGAAATGTGCCTCCTCAAAATAGTCCTGAAATTGGCTTCCATAGTGCTGAGAATTCTTTGATCTTCAATGCCATCCAACATAGATAAAACATAATTACAAGCAAAAATGTTAGTGTTGAGTTTGGACAAGTTCTTACTCCATTTCTTGAGTCTCATTCTAAGACATTTGAATCTGGCAGCAACATCTTGAGCAGAGTTTATCAACTGTTGGCTCTTATTCCAGCATTGTATGACAGTTTCATAAAAACCATCAAATTCAAACCAGTAGTTTTCAAACCTGAAGATGGAGGATTTAGGAATATCACTGCCAATCTGAATGTTTATAGGGACATGATCTGATGTAACTCTGGTGAGTGGATGAGCCAGAGTGTTTGGGAAAGATAGTGTCCAGTTAGCAGAAGTAAATATCCAATCCAGTTTTTCCAATAAAGGGTAATCTTGCATATTGCTCCATGTGAAATTTCTACCTTTGAGAGGGATCTCCACAAGATCCAATTGTTGGAGTAGGCTGTTAAACATGAGCATATTATTTGTGTCCCCTGCAGGTCTATTTCTGTCATGAGGGCTTCTAATTAAATTAAAATCACCAACCAACATCCAGTGGTCCATCTGTGATGCATCAATATTTTTTAACCAATCAAAAAAATCCACTCTATCTTCATTCTGACAGGGCCCATATATATTACTGATATAAAAGATATGACCAGATAGATTACATGTTAACTTGACAGTGATTTGGTAGGAAGTTTGAGTGATGACAAATCCACTGAATAAACTGCCATTCCATATAGTAATAAGTCCACCTGATAAACCAACTGAAGGATTATATGCAAACTGGTTGAATCTTCTAGTTGAAAAATTTCTGAGATAAGCCTGGTCAAATTCTTCTCTTTTTGTTTCTTGAATGCAAATAACACCACAATTACTTTCCTCAATTCTAGCTCTTAAATCATCCCATCTGGTTTGAGAGTTTATACCTCTGACATTCCAGTTTAAAATATTCCAACTTCTATTCATTAAAATGTGCAGGTGGAAGAAGGCCACAGGAACATGAGTTAATCATGTCCACAAGATTTTAGTAATGTGCACTTGCAGGCAATAGGTAATGTAACCAGTATTTTTGATAAGTGCATCTGCCCCATATTGACTGCCCATAATATAATTGACCATTCAGGCAACTCAAAATGTGGAATGCTAAAAACATGGTGTTCCATCTAGAAAACTGACAACAAATTTGCCCATAATAGAGCTGATCATTCAGATAACTAATTATGTAAAATAGATAAGTCTTGATGTTCCACCAACACAAGCAAATAATGGAGTTTAACTCCTTACAAACCAAGTTCATAAATAAAGCATAAGTAGCATTCCAGGACCAAGGAACACAAAATAAAGGCCTAGGGCCAGATAGGGTCTTTCTATAGCAAGACTAACTAAGATAATAACTAGATTTATTCATAGTCCACCGTGGCCTTCAGCTTCTCTCCAGAGACCTCCTCAGGGGGTATCTGACACTGCTTGGTGGCGATAGCTTGGATGGTGTCAAGTGGCAACTCAGGTGGTGGCTTGGCGGTGGGGTCAACTATCTCATATTCAAATTCTGCATTTAAGTTCTTCTGGCATTTGTTGATGTTCTTGGCCTTGATAGCAGCAACTTCATTCTTAAATCCAACGCTCAATCCAGCAAGACGACGACTGCGTCTGAGATCATTAACATCCAATGGAGCGTTGTTTTTCTTCCTCTTATTGACAGCAGGAGAGTTTGCCGCAGCAGGCAGTGGATCTGCCAGCACAAGAGGTGGCCCGTGCACAGGAGAATTATGGTTGCTAGCCATGAGATCCAGCATAGCTGGGGATGGAACTTGCTCAAGTTCTATCATGCTGTGAGATTCAGAGCTTTCAGAAAGTTCAGAAATTTCAGGGAGTTCAGTAATCACCACTGAAGAAATAAAAGGCTCCTGTGGAACAACAGTAGTGAAAGTCATCAGGCATTTCTTGACAGGTCCATGCTCCTCATCCACACATGATATCTGGCATCTGGTACTAACAACATCATATTCAGAGAGTTGTTCAATCATGTCAGGAGCAGCAGCCATAATTTTGGATATCATGTCGTGCATTGCAATGAAAGCATCAGTGGCTTGAACTGTAGGTTGGTTGGGTTGATGCTGTTCAGGGCTAAGTGGGGGAGTGTGAACCATAGGAATATCCTCATTGTTTTCATCAGGGGCATGATGGGCAGCTGGCGCAGCTTGATGATGATCATGGTCATGAAAATCAGCATCATGCCATATTCCTCCAAACGGGGCAAGGGGCATAGGGTGCATCACACCATCAGGAGGAATCGGATCTTCATATCCACCCATAGATCCGAGAAGATCGGACTGCAGTATGTATACAGGACTTGTCCAGGACTGCCCATGGCCAAAGTCATCAAGACTCTCACAGATAACATGACTAACAGGAATATCTAACAAATCTGGAACTCTAACTTTGACCAAGATACGAGCTCTATTTGACATGTCTCTGTTCCAGACTAAGAACTTGGCAAAACCACTGACAGACTCTCTAACTTTATCCGGTCTCCAAGCCTCTAGAGGGTAGTTCACCATCATAATCCAAGCATCATGCAAAAAAGTGCAGTCTCTGTGATTAATACCTCTGTCATGATGAATAACTCTGAGGATCGAGTCGCCAACGAAGTAGGGACTGTTGGCGATGGCGGTGTCGATGTCGCAAGCGTGCTGAAACCTGACGAGGGCAGCCCCCATCCCGCACCTAGATATCTCAGCAATGCGAAAACCATGCTCGTGGTCAAGAAAATGACGTATGAGCATGGCATCCGTATCAAACTGGAGAGGATCAGGTGGCGGAGCAAGGGAGATGATGGCCCAGTCCCCGAACTGGACAAGAGGCTCACCGCCAAGGAAGTTGTAGGTACATCGACGTCGATTACCATCAGCCTCCATGATGGCAGTACTAGGAGGAAGGAGAGGGAGCGGGTCGCAAGGGTAAGTGGCCATGGCGTTGGTGTAAGTTGAGGAGGCAGTGGAGAACAATGGTGGAGCAGAGCAAGGATGCTCTGACGAACAGGGGGTTTGGCAGGTTGGGTGGTCGAATAGAGGAGGGGGGTGGGGTTTTGGAGAGACGAGTCATCAAGCGGGTTATTGGTATCTGGTACTGGGTTGGTAGGTAGGTAGGATTTGACCCGATATACGGGAGGATGGCGTTTGGAGTTATAACAAAAACGAGATATATGGCCATATCGATAACAACTTCGACAATGGAAATCATTTTTGCAATCGACACGAAAATGCTCATGAGATAAACATTTGCCACAAAAGATAATCTTCTGAGATAGTTGAGGATGATGATTGGTGATTTGCAGGGTGGTTTGGGCTATGTGATTGGGTTGTCCATTTGCCTCTCATAACTATGTTCAATTCTGTCAATTGCTCAACAGTAATTCGTTCACCCACCATAGAATACTCATGCTCTTGAGAGAAGCCACTAGTGAAACCTATGGCCCCCGAGTCTATCTTCATCATATTAATCTTCCAATACTTAGTTATTTACTTTGCTTTTTTTGCTTTGCTTTTATTTTACTTTGCATCTTTATCACAAAAATACCAAAAAATTATCTTATCATATCTATCAGATCTCACTCTCGTAAGTGGCCGTGTAGGGATTAACAACCCCTTATCGCGTTGGTTGCAAGGATTTATTTGTTTTGTGCAGGTATGAGGGACTCGCACGTAACCTCCTACTGGATTGATACCTTGGTTCTAAAAAACTGAGGGAAATACTTACGCTACTTTGCTTCATCATCCCTTCCTCTTCGGGGAAAACCAACGCAGTGCTCAAGAGGTAGCAAGAAGGATTTCTGGCGCCGTTGCTGGGGAGGTTTGCGCAAGTCAAGATTTGACTCCTGACAATGAGCCATTTCTAGCGCCGTTGCCGGGGAGTCTATGCAAAAGTCAATATACCAAGTACCCATCACAATCCCTATCTCCCGCATTACATTATTTGCCATTTGCCTCTCGTTTTCCTCTTCACCACTTCACCCTTGCCATTTTATTCGCCCTCTCTCTCTATCCTCCCTCTCTTTCTCTATTTGCCTCCTTTTGCCCTTTGCACCTTCTGCCGTTATGTCTGAAATTGGGGAAATTATTGTCGATATGGACAATAATAATATCATGAAAAATTCTGATGCTCCTGCTAAAGAACCACCCATCTTACATACACAAAAATTCTGTGTTGGTAGTGGTAATATTATTGGAAAAGGAGTTATTCAAGATTTCTTTACTTGTGCCGGTGCTTTACCTTCTATGGGTAGTTCTATCCTTCACAGAACTAGTAGTCTTGCGAACGCTATTGCCATGCTTGTAGTTGAACTTGAAAGACAATTCATGCACATGCATCCTTGCATACAAAGGATTTTTCTAGAATTTTCTAATATTGAGCATTCTTCTATTAAGCGTGTCGCTACTATCTTTTTGGCTCATGAGTTTAGATTCATAATAAAAGAGGCCAAAGAAATCTTTGTGCATTATAGGGTGGACGCTTGCCGTCCTCCCATAGAGGCTATCCTTTTTGATCAAGAAGAAATAATGCGTTTTCAATCTCTAGACTATGTTGCTTTCAATGAAAATCTTAGAAAAAGGGTTCCTTCCAATGTTTTAGTTGATAGAATTTCTGAGCTTAATGATGATTTGGCCAGTCGAAATAATGAACTAGGATATTCTCTTGAATATAGGCTCACAAAGTTCTGTGAAAACAATGCTTATAATGATGAATTGGTTGTGCAATACGAAGTACCAAAGGAGGAACCTATACCTCCCAAGGTTGATCTTGGGGACTTTTGCCCCATTAAATTTAGCCCTTTTGATTACTTTTGCTTGCCTCAAAGAAAACTTGCTGCCGAACATAGAGAATATGAAATGAGTTTTAATGATCTATTTTATTATTATGGCAATACCTAGATCTATCCTTGCTTTTTATGCCTAGCTAGGGGCGTTAAACGATAGCGCTTGTTGGGAGGCAACCCAATTTTATTTTTATTCCTTACTTTTTGCTCCTGTTTAGTAATAAATAATTTATCTAGCCTCTGTTTAGGTTGTGTTTTTTGTGTTTAATTAGTGTTTGTGCCAAGTAGAACCGTTGGGAAGACTTGGGGAAGTTTTGTTAATCTTGCTGTAAAAAAACAGAAACTTTAGCGCTCACGAGAACTGCTGCCATTTTTATTTGGAAATTGATATTTAGTTAATTCTTTTTGAAGATGATTAATAGATAAATTCCTCACGTTCATAAATTTATTTTAGAATTTTTGGGGTTCCAGATCTTTCTCTAGCTACAGATTACTACAGGCTGTTCTGTTTTTGACAGATTCTGTTTTTCGTGTGTTGTTTGCTTATTTTGATGAATCTATGGCTAGTAAAATAGTTTATAAACCATAGAGAAGTTGGAATACAGTAGGTTTAACACCAATATAAATAAATAATTAGTTAATTACAGTACCTTGAAGTGGTCTTTTGTTTTCTTTCGCTAACGGAGCTCACGAGATTTTCTACTTTAAGTTTTGTGTTGTGAAGTTTTCAAGTTTTGGGTAAAGATTTGATGGATTATGGAACAAGGAGTGGCAAGAGCCTAAGCTTGGGGATGCCCATGGCACCCCCAAGATAATCTAAGGACACCTAAAAGCCAAAGCTTGGGGATGCCCCGGAAGGCATCCCCTCTTTTCGTCTACTTCTATCGGTAACTTTACTTGGAGCTATATTTTTATTCACCACATGATATGTGTTTTGCTTGGAGCGTCTTGTATGATTTGAGTCTTTTCTTTTTAGTTTACCACAATCATCCTTGCTGTACACACCTTTTGAGAGAATCATACATGATTTGGAATTTGTTAGAATACTCTATGTGCTTCACTTATATCATTTGAGTTATATAGTTTTGCTCTAGTACTTCACTTATATCTTTTAGAGCACAGTGGTGGATTTGTTTTATAGAAAGTATTGATCTATCATGATTCACTTAGATTATTTTGAGAGTCTTAAATAGCATGGTAATTTGCTTAAATAATCCTAATATGCTTGGAATTCAAGAATAGTAAAAGAACTTTCTTATGAGTGTGTTGAATGCTATGAGAAGTTTGATGCTTGATAATTGTTTTGAGATATGAAGATGGTGATATTAGAGTTATGCTAGTTGAGTAGTTGTGAATTTGAGAAATACTTGTGTTAAAGTTTGTGATTCCCGTAGCATGCACGTATGGTGAACCGTTATGTGATGAAGTCGGAGCATGATTTATTTTTTGATTGTCTTCCTTATGAGTGGCGGTCGGGGACGAGCGATGGTCTTTTCCTACCAATCTATCCCCCTAGGAGCATGCGCGTAATACTTTGCTTTGATAACTTGTAGATTTTTGCAATAAGTATATGAGTTCTTTATTCCTAATATTGAGTCCATGGATTATATGCACTTTTCTCACCCTTCCACCTTTGCTAGCCTCTCTAATACCGCACACCTTTCGCCGGTATCATACACCCACCATATACCTTCCTCAAAACAGCCACCATACCTACCTATTATGGCATTTCCATAGCCATTCTGAGATATATTGCCATGCAACTTTCCACCGTTCCGTTTATTATGACACACTTCATCATTGTCATATCGCTTAGCATGATCATGTAGTTGACATCGTATTTGTGGCAAAGCCACCATTCATAATTCTTTCATACGTGTCACTCTTGATTCATTGCATATCCCGGTACACCGCCGGAGGCATTCATATAGAGTCATATTTTGTTCTAAGTATCGAGTTGTAATAGTTGAGTTGTAAGAAAAATAAAAGTGTGATGATCATCATTATTAGAGCATTGTCCCAGTGAGGAAAGGATGATGGAGACTATGATTCCCCCACAAGTCGGGATGAGACTCCGGACGAAAAAAAAGAGAAAGAAAACAGGCCATAAAAAAAGAGAAAAGGCCCAAATTAAAAAAATGAGAGAAAAAGAGACAAGGGACAATGTTACTATCCTTTTAGCACACTTGTGCTTCAAAGTAGCACCATGATATCCATGATAGAGAGTCTCCTATGTTATCACTTTCATATACTAGTGAGAATTTTTCATTATATAACTTGGCTTGTATATTCCAATGATGGGCTTCCTCAAAATACCCTAGGTCTTCATGAGCAAGCAAGTTGGATGCACACCCACCCAGTTTCTTTTGTTGAGCTTTCGTATACTCATAGCTCTAGTGCATCCGTTGCATGGCAATCCCTACCCACTCACATTGATATCTATTGATGGGCATCTCCATAGCCCGTTGATACGCCTAGTTGATGTGAGACTATCTTCTCCCTTTTTGTCTTCTCCACAACCACCATTCTATTCCACTTATAGTGCTATATCCATGGCTCACGCTCATGTATTGCGTGAAGATTGAAAAGTTTGAGAACACCAAAAGTATGAAACAATTGCTTGGCTTGTCATCGGTGTTGTGCATGATTTAAATATTTTGTATGGTGAAGATGGAGCATAACCAGACTATATGATTTTGTAGGGATAACTTTCTTTGGCCATGTTATTTTGAGAAGACATAATTGCTTTGTTAGTATGCTTGAAGTATTATTATTTTTATGTCAATATTAAACCTTTATCTTGAATCTTTCGGATCTGAATATTCATACCAAAATTGAGTAGAATTACATTAAAATTATGCCAAGTAGCACTCCGCATCAAAAATTCTATTTTTATCATTTACCTACTCGAGGACGAGCAGGAATTAAGCTTGGGGATGCTTGATACGTCTCCAACGTCTCTATAATTTTTGATTGCTCCATGCTATATTATCTACTGTTTTGGACATTATTAGCCTTTATTATCCACTTTTATATTATTTTTGGGACTAACCTACTAACCGGAGGCCCAGCCCAGAATTGCTGTTTTTTTGCCTGTTTTAGGGTTTCGAAGAAAAGAAATATCAAACAGAGTCCAAATGGAATGAAACCTTCGGGAACGTGATTTTCTCAACGAACAAGACCCATGAGACTTGGACCCTACGTCAAGAAACAAAAGAGGAGGCCATGAGGTAGGGGGGCGCGCCTACCCCCCCAGGCGCGCCCTCCACCCTCGTGGGCCCCTTGTTGCTCCACCGACGTACTCTTTCCTCCTATATATACCTACGTACCCCCAAACGATCAGTGTCGGTGTCAAAACCGGCGGATCTCGGGTAGGGGGTCCCGAACTGTGCGTCTAAGGCAGATGGTAACAGGAGGCAAGGGACACGATGTTTACCCAGGTTCGGGCCCTCTTGATGGAGGTAATACCCTACGTCCTGCTTGATTGTTCTTGATGATATGAGTATTACAAGAGTTGATCTACCACGAGATCGTAGAGGCTAAACCCTAGAAGCTAGCCTATGGTCTGATTGTATGTTGTCCTATGGACTAAACCCTCCGGTTTATATAGACACCGGAGGGGGCTAGGGTTACACAAGGTCGGTTACAAGGGAGGAGATCTACATATCCGTATTGCCTAGCTTGCCTTCCACGCCAAGGAGAGTCCCATCCGGACACGGGACGAAGTCTTCAATCTTGTATCTTCATAGTCCAACAGTTCGGCCAAAGGATATAGTCCGGCTGTCCGGAGACCCCCTAATCCAGGACTCCCTTAGTAGCCCCTGAACCAGGCTTCAATGACGATGAGTTCGGCGCGCAGATTTGTCTTCGGCATTGCAAGGCGGGTTCCTCCTCCGAATACTCCATAGAAGATTTTGAACCCAAGGATAGTGTCCGGCTCTGCAAAACAAGTTCCACACACCACCGTAGAGAGAATAATATTTCCACAAATCTAATCTGCTGACACGTTTTGACAGCACGACATCATGTCATGGCCCGGTCATTATTCAAACCGTTTTTCTCAACCAGCACTGCACGTATCGCGAGGCGGTTTTCTTGACACGTCTTATCAAAGCAGAGATCGTGTCCCCCTTATTACGAGATTCTCATCAATACGGACGTGGGTAACCCAACCGTGCCATCAATTACGGTGTTTGGGGAATAAGCGATTTTACCAGGCAAGTGGGGAGGCGCATCGCCTCTTCCGCCCCTATAAAGGGACAAGGATTCACCCTTTTTTACCCATGCCTTCTTCCTCCTTGCTTAACCATTTTCGCACACTCGAGCTCCAGCACCCAAGTTCGCGTCTTTCTTCTCAAACCACTCCAAGCATGTCCGGAGCGGGAGGCAAGTGGATGGTCTCCTCCACCATGGAAGAGAACATCACAAAGTTACGGGAAGCCGGATATCTGGCCGCGGATATCGTGCATCGGCTGCCTGATGCAGGGCAGCTCATCCCTACGTCCGAACCCCATGAGAGGGTAGTTTTTCTTACCCACTTCATCCGCGGACTAGGATTTCCCCTCCACCCGTTTGTCCGCGGGCTCATGTTCTACTACGGGATGGGTTTTCATGATCTGGCCCCCAATTTCATCCTCAACATCTCAGCGTTTATCGTCGTGTGCGAGGCCTTCCTTCGCATCCGGCCCCACTTCGGCTTGTGGCTGAAGACCTTCAATGTTAAACCGAAGGTGGTGGTCGGCCAGCAAGCAGAGTGCGGAGGCGCCATGGTGGGCAAAATGCCTAACGTCACCTGGCTCGAAGGCTCCTATGTGGAGACCATAAACGGGTGGCAATCAGGGTGGTTCTACAGCATCGATCCACGCGACACTAACTGGGTGGCGGCCCCCAAATTTCGATCCGGAATCCCCACGCGGCTCACTTCCTGGAAAGAGAAGGGCCTGTCCTGGAGTTATTCGGTAGAGCTGACCAGACTCCAGACCTGCATCAAGAACATGATGAGCAAGAAAATCAAGCTCGTCAATGTGGTCTAGGTCATGCTCTTCCGCCGGATTCTCCCGTGTCAACGACGGGCATTCAATTTGTGGGAGTTCGACCCGGCCCAGCAGCAGACGCTGCGAGAGCTCTACGACATGACGCACAAGGACGTCTGGAGGGTGCTGTTCAAGGGCGCCAAGGTACCTCCTTCCCTCACCAAGGACCGCGGACTCAGCGCAAAGTGCCATGCCAATTCGGTAAGTTTTTGTATCTCACAGGGTATTTATTTGCCCCAGTTAAATGATGTGCGGGATCTAAGCTCCCATGCCATTAACAGGACTAGATAAAGACAGCAGAGCAGCTCGATTGTCCAGCCCCCCTGCCTGAAGACCCCGCAGATGCTCTCCTAACGGAGATGCTGGCTCCGGCACCTTACGAGGTGCCGACGAAGAAGACCAAGAAGAAGGCCATGGGGACCCGAAAGGGTCTCCGGTGCAAGGTTGTATCGGACTCATCGTCCGATGACTCCGACGCGCACTCCTCCCACGAAAACAAGGAGGAGGAGGAGGAAAGTTCTCCCCCCCAGCCGGGGGAGACAAGAAAAGGAAGGCCGACCCAATCGGGGAGGCCTAAGGGTCGAAGAAGGGAAGGACCCTCCCTCCGGACTGCCCCGCGATGGCCGCCTACAGCGGCGACGAGTGGCTACCCAGGGTCAAGCCCCTGGCGAAGTCGTAAGTATCCGAACACCATAGTAATTAATGGTATGTTTTATTGTACTGCTTCTCCTCATGCCGAACATGATTATGCAGTCCGTCCCGAGCTCATCTGGACGTATCCTCGTCGAGCGGTTCATTGGACTCGTCGGATATGAACAATGGTTCTCTTCCAACCGCCTCCACCCCTCGCCCTACGGACAATGTCGAGGTGTTGTCTCGAAAGGAACCGAGCCGAGGGGAGGTGGTCCCGGGGTCGCCTCGAGGCGATCTCCCGGACCCTGGGTACAAAGGGAGCAAAACTCCCACGGGCTCCGAGTTCGGCCCCCAGCCAAACACTGCGCCGGAACCTTCGATGGTTCCGGACTCCGGCAGGCGATCCCCCGTTAAGGGCGGCCAACCGCCCGTGCCGGTGTCCTCTGTCCATCCAGAGGCACTGGACAACTTGCTGGAAGTGCTTCGCAACGCCTCCATCGACGAAGAGCATCGCACTATCATGAGTGCGGTGATCGAGAAAGTTCAGTCCGCCAAAAACGGACTGACCGAAGCTTGCGCTAGCCTCCTAACAGGCTTTGAGGTAAGCAATCAAAATATAAGAAAATATTACCGCATAGATAGTAGCCCTTGATGCTCTGTTCAGTGTTCGAGAAGAAAGGCCGAATAGAGGATCAAATGATGACTTAGGAGTCTAATCAGAATATGTCTATGTGTATGTGCAGGCTTCACTGCTGGCCGCTGCTGCACGTACTGCGGAGGTCTCTGCACTGAAGCAGGACCTGGAGCGGTCCGAGAATGAGCTCGGCCTTACCAAGAGGCAGCTCGAGGAGAGCAAAGGTAAGCAATACCTTGTCTATGATTTGAAAAGAAGTTCGGTTGTAAAATAATAGGATCATCATGAATTTGCCAGGGGCCACGACCGAAGTGGCGACCCTGAAGAAGGTGCTATCCGAGGCCGAAGACAAAGCGGCCTAGGAGCGCATCGAGCGGGAGAAGCAAGAAGCCCGAGTGGGCGAGGTGCAGCAAGAGCTCGAGGCTCTCGCCAAAAAACACGAGTCCTTGGAGGTTGACTCTAAGACGCGAGAGTCCGAGCTCGCGCAGGTGCTTGAAAGCACCCAGAGCACCAAGGCTGAAGCCCACAAGGCCCTCCAGGAGATTGATGCGGTGAAGAAGATAGCAACGGGTAAGGCATTCATTATGCAAAGCAAGCATGTGAAGGAAACTTTCCTTTTTCTTACCCGAGTTCGGAGCTCTCTAGGAGCGTTAGTAGATCTTCCCCGCAGTGTACTGGATGCCGCAGAGTTTTACCGAGCCGAGGAGGGGAGCTCGACAGAAAAGTTGTTCTGGTCTGAGTATACTGGGACCGAACACCCAATGCCCTTGAGCGACCAGCTGAAGCAACTGGTCGAGCTTCACAAGGCGGCCGAACAGGCCATGAGGGGCCTTATAGTCCGGATGTGGCCCGGCGAGCCCCTGTCCGGCAGCTACTTCGGTCTGGTGAGGCATCTTCTGGATGCCTGCCCATGGCTTGAAGTCATAAAGCGGTCCGTCTGCATCGAGGGTGCGCACAGGGCTTTTGCCCGGGCGAAGGTGCACTGGGCGAAGCTGGACGCCGTGAAGCTGGTGAAGGAGGGGCCGCCGGAGGGCAAGGAGCATCGCTGCCCCGAGATGTATTATGAGAGTGTCCTGAAGGGTTCCCGCCTTGTGGCGGATGAATGTGCCAGGGATGTAATTTTTGAATGAACATGCTCATGTGATCCTGTAATGTGAAATAAGTTCATCTGCGCTATGCAACACTTTTTTAATTTAAAATATTACCTTCTGTGCGGCCGTTTATAAAATCTGAGAGTTGGCCAGTCGTCGGCTTCTGCCCCCATGTAACTAGTACTGGGGTGTTCGGGATAAACCTGAACACTCTTTACCCCAATTTTGGGTCCTTCAAGGGAGGTGTTCAGCACAACAAACCAGGCAATCAGACTATAAGGCTTTATCACTCTCACTTAGCCATAGAAGTCTATAATTTTAAATCTTGGCGAAGCCCCTAGTATTCGGAAGGCCGAATTTGGGGCGCTATACACGCCTAAGCCGGGCAAGGCCGACTCCTCGCCCGAAGCGGAAAAAGTCTTTAAGGACTTGAGACCTCTCGAACAGCGACCAGTCTCTTGCCTTATCATGACAGTCAGTTTTTGCCTTTCTCTACTGAGGTGCTCATCCGGAAGAACCGGGACACAATCGCAGTAGTTCTTCCACCACTACCTTAGCCGATATAGCGGAACGTAAGGTACCAAAGCATGGGAGCCGGGCAAACCCAACTATTGACCCAAGACATGATTCGGAGCTGATGCATATAATGCTATAAGTTTGGGGTGCCGCACTGTCGAAAGTGTTCGGACTTCTCGCGCCATATTATGGGGTAAACAAAAGCCACTGGCGTACTGACCATACCCGAATATACGGGTGCGGATTGTCGCAAATGGACATATAAGAGAAAAAAGATAAATAATGCAATAATAGACTAATGCTATGCATTGTTATTTAAATAATACGTCGAAGCGTACTGGTACAAGTAGTGCAATAAGCAGAAAGTAGGACTATTCGAAATGTCCTATCTAAGGGCAAGCTACGTATGGATAGTAGAAAGCGGGTATATCAATTATTATTAGAGACCACCTGGGGGTTCCCGTGTACATCTTAGCTTCTTGCCGCCTTGGTTGTTCCTTCCCGTAATGTGTCCGGCAATCGTACTGCCGGAAAGGGCTTTCGGAGAGTTAGGCCCTGAAAGAGAAAAGAAATGATAAAGGTATACAACCCCTAGGGCGGTTAAGCCGCATTGCGGGACGTGCCCTGATCGTGCCCCCGCCTATGTCCATGGTATTTTCAGTGCGTAATTATATACGCGCGGCACGGATTTCGTCGCTTGACTGGGACTGGGATGGGGGCCGAATTGCTAGGCGAGCTCTGAACTATGCCAGGCGATCTTGTTGCAGTTTACTCCGGACTCGCTTGAAGGTGTCTGGGGGCTGTAACGCCGAATTAGTCGTTTGCCTTAAAAGGCTACTTTGTGCTTCTGTTGCAAGGGCCGCAGTGTGCTCTTCCGTGCGGAGCGAGCGTTATGTGTTTCCATTTACTGTTATGACCCCCCTAGGTCCTGGCATCTTGAGCTTGAGGTATGCGTAATGCGGTACTGCATTAAATTTTGCAAATGTTGTTCATCCGAGCAGTGCATGATAGCCACTGCGAAACGGGACGATATCGAAGATTAACTCCTCGCTTCAGAAGTTGTCCGGTGATCCGAAGACCACTTCCAGTGTGATTGAGCCCGTGCAATGGGCCTCTACACCTGGGATGACGCCCTTAAAGGTGGTTTTGGTGGGTTTGATCCTCGAGGGATTGATACCCATTTTTCACACTGTATCCTGATAGAGCAGGTTCAGGCTGCTGCCGCCGTCCATAGGGACTCAAGTGAGGTGAAATCCATTGATGATGGGGTCTAGGACCAGTGCGGCGGATCCGCCATGACGGATACTAGTGGGATGGTCCCTGCGATCAAAGGTGATCGGACAAGCGGACCATGGGTTGAACTTTGGGGCGATGGGCTCCATTGCATAGACGTCCCTTAGTGCATGCTTCCGCTCCCTCTTGGGAATGTGGGTTGCGTATATCATGTTCACCGTCTTCACTTGTGGGGGGAACCCCTTCTGTCCTCCCATGTTCGGCGTCCGGGGCTCCTCCTTCTCATCACTATGCAGTCCCTTGTCCTTGTTTTCGGCATTTAACTTGCCGGCCTGCTTGAACACCCAACATTCTCTGTTGGTGTGATTGGCTGGCTTGTCGGGGGTGCCGTGGATTTGACACGAGCGATACAGTATGCGATCCAAACTGGACGGAGCCAGAGTACTTCTTTTAAATGGTTTTTTCCGCTGACCGGATCTAGAGCCTCTGAATCCGGCATTGACTACTGTATCATCATTGTTATCGCCGTTTTTGCGGCGCTTTGGTCTGTTACGACCTGGTCTGCCGTTGGCATCTTTGCTATCTGAGGTGCCCAGATTCCTTGATGTGTTGTTGCTGCGAGCCAGCCAGCTATCCTCGCCCGCACAAAAGTGGGTCATGAGTGTCGTGAGGGCTGCCATAGACTTCGGCTTCTCCTGGCCGAGGTGGCGGGCAAGCCACTCGTCGCGGATGTTATGCTTGAATGCCGCTAGGGCCTCTGCATCCGGACAGTCGACAATTTGGTTTTTCTTGGTCAGGAACTGTGTCCAGAATTGCCTAGCCGATTCCCCTGGCTGCTGAGTTATATGGCTCAAGTCATCAGCATCCGGTGGTCGCACATAAGTGCCCTGGAAGTTGTCAAGGAGTGCGTCTTCCAAATCCTCCCAACTGCCGATGGAGTCTGCTGGCAAGCTATTCAGCCAATGCCGAGCTGGTCCTTTGAGTTTGAGTGGGAGGTACTTGATGGCATGTAGATCGTCACCGCGAGCCATGTGGATGTGAAGGAGGAATTCCTCAATCCATACAGCGGGATCTGTTGTACCATCATACGATTCGATATTTATGGGTTTAAAACCCTCTGGGAATTCGTGATCCATAACTTCATCAGTGAAGCATAGGGAGTGCGCGGCGCCTCTGTGCCGGGCTATATCACAACGCAGTCCATATGAGTCTTGTCTGCTGTATTCGGCCCGGTCGGATTTACCTTTGGTGTATCCGACGCGATGATCATCGTCTCGTGTTGGTGCGTGTGCCCGTGACCCGTATATTGACCTTGCAAGTTTTGCCCTGCTGTCCAATACGTCTCGCAGGTCCCGTGTGTTGCCCCGGGCCTTGATATTTTTGATTGAGTGGCGGCGGGTGCAGGCTGAACTTCAGGCTGAAATGCCTCTCTGGCTCGGCCACGCGGTGGCCAGTCAGCCGCATCGTACACTCGTGATGGGGGTTTCAATGCTTCCTCCTCGAGGTGAGGTAGCAACCTGCATTTTGGGTAACTCTTGGAGGGGCGCTCGAGTTCGTATTCCTCGGCCGCAAGGACTTCGGTCCATCTGTTTGCTAGAAAGTCTTGATCAGCTTGAAGCTGTTGTTGCTTTTTCTTCAGGCTATTTGCTGTGGCCATAAGCCGGCGCTTGAAGCGCTCCTGCTCGACAGGGTCCTCAGGTACGATAAATTCTTCGTCGTCGAGGCTCACCTCGTCTTCGGAGAGGGGCATGTAATTTTCATCTTCTGGTTCTCCATCCGCCGCCTACTCTGGAGGGCTAGCTTGTTCATCTTCTCGCTCTACATCATGCTGGAGGGGATTGTGGTTGTCTTCGGCACTATCTGGAGCGTTATTATCTCTTGTGCCGGTATCACTACTTTTGTTGTGGCGGGACTTAGAGCGGCGCCGCTGACGTCGGCGCTTGGGTTGCTTCTTGCAGGGGTTATCTTCCGTTGTCTCATCGCCATTGCCTTCTTTGGGGGTGTCCACCATGTATATATATCATATGATGAGGTGGCGGTCCAACACCCTGTGGGCGCTGGTTCCTGTTCGTCTCCTGCATCGTCGTCCATACCGTCGATGTCTTCGGAAGTCGAGCATGTCGGTTAAATCGTCGACAGTGGCTACTAAGTGGGTGGTGGGTGGGTAGCGGATTTCTTCGTCGTCCGCATCCCATTCTAGCCGGACATAGTTCAGCCAAGGTTCTCCTCACAAGGAGAGAGACCTTAATGAATTTAGCACATCGCCAAAAGGTGAGTACTGAAAGATATCCGCGGAGGTGAACTCCATGATCGGCGCCCAGTCGGATTCGATGGGCGCGGAAGCAGGCGGCTCGGAGTCCGTGGCCGGAGACGAATCTAGTGGTTCGGCGACACGGCTCTCATAAGGGGTGAAGTCAGTATCCGGCTCCATCGCCACTGAGAGTGCGGCCTCCATGGCGGGGTCTATCCCCCCGTCCTTGGATGGTGCAATTTGCTCCGGATTGAAAGCCAGAGTAGTTGCAGATGTGATCTCCCAAACACTGTCCGACGGCAGAGTTACGTCGTGCTCGTCGTGACTGTGCGGCGCACCTGACACAGGCCCGACTTCGTCGAAGATCAAGTCTCCGCGGATGTCGGCAGTGTAGTTCAAGTTTCCGAATCTGACCTGATGGCCAGGGGCGTAGCTCTCGATCTGCTCCAGATGGCCAAGCGAATTGGCCCGCAGTGCGAAGCCGCCGAATACGAAGATCTGTCCGGGGAGAAAAACTTCACCCTGGACCGCATCGTTACCGATGATTGAAGGGGCAATCGAGCCTTATGGTGACGGCATAGTGGAACTCTCAATGAAAGCACCAATGTCGGTGTCAAAACCGGCGGATCTCGGGTAGGGGGTCCCGAACTGTGCGTCTAAGGCGGATAGTAACATGAGGCAAGGGACACGATGTTTACCCAGGTTCGGGCTCTCTTGATGGAGGTAATACCCTACGTCCTGCTTGATTGTTCTTGATGATATGAGTATTACAAGAGTTGATCTACCACGAGATCATAGAGGCTAAACCCTAGAAGCTAGCCTATGGTCTGATTGTATGTTGTCCTACGGACTAAATCCTCCGGTTTATATAGACACCGGAGGGGGCTAGGGTTACACAAGGTCGGTTACAAGGGAGGAGATCTACATATCCGTATTGCCTAGCTTGCCTTCCACGCCAAGGAGAGTCCCATCCGGACACGGGACGAAGTCTTCAATCTTGTATCTTCATAGTCCAACAGTCCGGCCAAAGGATATAGTTTGGCTGTCCGGAGACCCCCTAATCCAGGACTCCCTCAATCAGATAGGGAGCAAAAACCCTAATTCCACTGCCGCAACTTTCTGTATCCACAAGATCCCATCTTGGGGCCTGTTCCGGAGCTCCGCCGGAGGGGGCATCGATCACGGAGGGCTTCTACATCATCACCATAGCCCCTCCGATGAAGTGTGAGTAGTTCACCTCAGACCTACGGGTCCATAGTTATTAGCTAGATGGCTTCTTCTCTCTTTTTGGATCTCAATACAATGTTCTCCCCTCTCTTGTGGAGATCTATTCGATGTAATCTTCTTTTTGCGGTGTGTTTGTTGAGACCGATGAATTGTGGGTTTATGATCAAGTCTATCTATGAATAATATTTGAATCTTCTCTGAATTATTTTATGTATGATTGGTTATCTTTGCAAGTCTCTTCGAATTATCAGTTTGGTTTGGCCTACTAGATTGATCTTTCTTGCAATGGGAGAAGTGCTTAGCTTTGGGTTCAATCTTGCGGTGTCCTTTCCCAGTGACAGTAGGGGCAGCAAGGCATGTATTGTATTGTTGCCATCCAGGATAACAAGATGGGGTTTTCATCATATTGCATGAGTTTATCGCTCTACATCATGTCATCTTGCTTAAGGTGTTACTCTGTTTTCATTAACTTAATACTCTAGATGCATGCCGGATAGCGGCCGATGAGTGGAGTAATAGTAGTAGATGCAGGTAGTAGTCGGTCTACTTGTCTCGGACGTGATGCCTATATACATGATCATACCTAGATATTCTCATAACTATGCTCAATTCTGTCAATTTCTCAACAGTAATTTGTTCACCCACCGTAGAATACTTATGCTCTCGAGAGAAGCCTCTAGTGAAACCTAGTGCCCCTTCGGTACTTTGCTGCATTGATACCTTGGTTCTCAAAAACTGAGGGAAATTCTTATGCTACTTTGCTGCATTATCCCTTCCTCTTCGGGGAAAACCAACGCAGTGCTCAAGAGGTAGCACCAACACTCAGTACAGTTTTGGAACCAGTTACGGTCGGAAAAGGGAGTCATGGTGGCAGCCCCACCGAGTTTCACGGGCTCCCAGAGCGAACTGGCTAATTGGCTACTTGGATGGTTCGCCAAAGCTCAGGCGGATGAGCGGGAAGCGATGATCCAATGCGGTCTATGCTCTATGGTTGGCAAGGAATGAAACAAGGAATGGAAGGAGAATTGATGAACTACATGAAATAATAGAGAGGGTGTGCTCCTTTATGAGAGAGTGGCGGGAGGTCCATGTGAAGCCGGTCCATACGGCTAATCCCATCGTAGTGCAGCGCTGGACGACGCCGGAAGAGAAAGGCAAACTCTGACGGCGCCACAACAAAGTTTGGAGGTAAGAGTGGAGGAGGGGTGGTGCTTCGAGACTACAATAGTGCTTTTCTCGCAGGCGCGTGTCATTTCTTCCCTCATATCGACGAGGCCGAGGCTGCTGAGATTAAAGCATGCAAAAGGGCTCTGTTGGTGGCAATGGAGATCAGCGTTCAAAGGATTCACCTTGAGCTAGACAACCAAGCTCTAGTGCAAATGATCAATAGCCCCGAGAGGATTTTGGCGGCCAATGGATCTTGGGTGGAGGAGATCAAGACGGTGCTTCGAACCTTTGAAGATTTCTGAGTTTCATGGATGAGGCGTTCTGCAAATGTTGTCGCACATAAATTA
The DNA here is from genome assembly GCA_034509565.1 of Triticum monococcum. NCBI lineage: Eukaryota > Viridiplantae > Streptophyta > Magnoliopsida > Poales > Poaceae > Triticum > Triticum monococcum. The sequence goes on along the minus strand of CM067841.1, from coordinate 531,807,032 downwards.
GCTAAACTAGTAGGAGAAGAACTTTGTAAGGTATGGCTTGGATCACCTCCAGACTGCGTTCTGGGTGTGATCGCGGACGAGATCCCAAACTTTGTTTGAGTTAATAATAGCGGCGACATTTACCCTAAAAAAGTGTCATTTCTTTTTAGATCCACCTATTCTTGTAGTATTATCTTCGTCTGGGTTTACTGACCCTTTCATATTTTATGCCAAATTTTGACCATAGATTTGACAACAAAATAAAACAATATGTTACAACAATTATTTTGTTGGATTCATATTTGAAAGTGGTTTTCGATGGTACTATTTTTGTGGTATAGAACTTACTTTTTGGTAGTTAAGTCAAAGGATAAAGTTTGACCCAAAATACAAAAGGGGCTAATAAACATGACGAAGGTAGATTGAATCATGAGCCTAAGAAATCCTCTCTTGCCTGCCCATACTCTCCCACATGGCTCTAATTCAACACAACTAGGTGGTTTTAAGGTTTGCACCCCGTTTCAGAGAGGTTTTGAAGTAAGTCGGTGAGACCAACGAAAAACAACCTCTGCTTCATCTATGCTAAAAGTACCGCACGTTGCCATGTCGCTTCCTTTTTTTATAAGTGTGAAAGTGAAAACAGGTTATTCAAAGTGTTTGTTTGGCTTGATTGTGTGGTTGGCTATTAGTGCTCTGGTCTTTGGTTCTTTGCAGGGATAAGGTACTTTTCCCTCGTAGTTTCGTGTGAGCATGAATGTACTTTATCATGTCCTTGGTGGACCAAGAGTAATCTAAGTGCCTTGATTTTGCTAATTCTAACCCTGGAAAAGTGTTATCTAATTGCATAGATGTTGCGGAACCATTCGCTCATGAGCCGCATGTTAAGGTTTGAGACAAAAGCAAAATTTGTCATGAATTCAGTCATGTTACAATTTAGTCCCGAGGCTTGGTCCTGCAAATGTTAGCTAGATCTTATGAATTCCATTGGTCCTTCCTCCCCACCAATGACACCGCTATGGATATTTAGATGGGGGGTGTTAAACATGAAATGTTTGAAACCATTGGATTACATTCAAATCTTCTACTCTTTGGCTGTAGTAAAAACTGTAAAACGATGATTTTGTGTGGACACTTGTGATTGTTTAAGGTTATGCTTATGCCAAACACAAGTTAGAGTTTCTGATTAAATTACATGACGTCACGGGGAATGGTGACTAACCCTATCGAGTGAGGACTTTTAACTTGGTACGATTTGTTAATGAAAAAAATAATCGTGACATTAACCATCAATGGTCTTTAGTGATTAATGATTGGATTAATAAGTGGGGCTTGTTGGAGTACGGACTTTTGGTGCTCCACCACCATGGTGGGGGGTAATTTCAAAAAATCAACAAGCCCATTTAAAAGTTTCAAAAAAATAGGAAACAAATTCCGTGGAAACATATATGTGTTCCACATGAACGTGTGAAAATTTGTTTGAAAAAGTTGTGATTTGTAGGCTGTACAAAAACAAAACAAAATTCCAGCCCAATAACATAATATGCTGGCTCATTTAGAAATACGTACTTGGTCTTTTTTTGTGTACGCCATGTATGGAAATATAATGTTATGAAATTTTGCATATATGTCGTATACATGTGTATGTGTGTTCACAAAAAAAGTCATTTTTTTGCTTTGTGGAAAATTATATTTTGAAACGGTCCACCATGGTGGTTGGTCAACATTGGCATTTTTGGGGACTTGTTGGTCTTAATAAGATTAGTAATAGGAGATACACCTGGGCTAACAATACGAATTTTCCTGCCATTGCTTGATGTTAAGCCTATACCAATTGGGAACAACATTTTTTCCATTCTCTTGTGAAATCCCTACCTAGAATATGGAACCACACTCCTTTATTGCTTAATATTATGGAAATGTAATTGCAACTAGCAAAATGTTTAGATTTGAGAAATGGTGGATGAATCAACAAGTTTAATAGATAAACTTGGAAATCCCTAAAATAGGCACTGTATTTGTCTGTGGATGCGTGCCGGCCATTAAACCATGCCCACATTCATTTCAAATGAAATTTGAATAGAACAAATGAATTTTAAGCAAACTAGATGATTTTTATTTAAACTAGACCAAATTCATTACATTTTCGACATATTTCAACTAAACAAAAGCGCATGAGATTTTTTAAACCTAATCTAAAGGACCGCCGGCCGTGGACGTGGCTGTGTCCCACATCTTGTGTTCCCCATGTCCGGCGAGCTCACTAGACGCAAGCTCCGAGAAGTGCATCAACAGGAGGGGAAGAAAAGGAGTGCCCATCATGTGACCCAAGCTGTGACAACGTCCCATGTGCTACTCTTCCTCATTCGAGTCCACCGTATCGACGGCGTCATAAGTGGACGGGCCAGCCTCGTGGTCATGGCGGTGGGATGCGAACCGTGGTGGTGACGTGGGCGATGCGAAGCCGGCGACGTCCGTGTCTCCTGTGCCTCCTCTTCGTCCACCTCTACGTGTGGATCGTGACGGCCTGGCCACGTATATATAGCGGGCGTCGGCCAAGCGACATGCTGTGTGAATGCGGGTGCCAGAGCGGGTTTGTTGGCAGCCACACCTGTTTAATGCCGCTAGGAGAGCAGATGGACAACCTGTTCGAATGCGGAGAGAGTCGTCCGGTCATGTCACTTTGGCATTGAACAGGCGCCGAGACCAGGACGTGGCGCAGGCGATGCTGTTGGCCGACATGTCTCTTTTATGCTGGTTCCAGCGAGAGGTCACATCTATTCTAAGCCGCCATGAATGCGGCACTGGCGCTCTAAAGTAGCTTTGACTGGCATGAATGCGCGTCAACCGCTTCGCGCGGGAGAGGGTTTTGAGTGGGACCGGGAGTGTCGGGCGCGTGTGTGGCAATGATCCGGACACTCACAAAGCCCCTTAGTTTGACATGCCTACAGCATGTCACGCTGCAACATGCGGCCTCCCATCCGCCCTCCAATCTCCATCCAACGTTCCACAGCGACCCAAGGCAAAAAAATCCCAGGCCATCAGACTTGGACCAAATCGTGGTGGTCTGCCTCTGCCCGCTCGGAACCAATTTGTGGCGGGGAAAAGGGGAGATTGCCGCCGCAGAGGACAGGCAGGGCCGCGCCGTCGCCGAGGAGGACCCGCAGGGTCGCGCCGCCGCCGCCCCAGTAAAGCGATCCGCCTCGCCGCGGCGGTAATCAGCGCCGCCGAGCCCCCGCGGGAACCAGCTCCGCCGAGTCGCCGGGGAACTAGAAGAGCGCCGTCGTGTGTCGGGTAGCAGCGACTGGCCGCCGCGGTCCACAGAGGAGCGCCACCCTGACCACCACATCCGGTTTCCCAGGTCGCCTCTCCTCTTCCTTCACATCAGCTTGATGCCTGTGCAGTTTGGGTTCAGAGTTAGCACGATTTGGGTTAGTTTCGTTTCAGAATTAACTGATAATATGTGTAGTTCTATGACTTTGCATCAATATCACCGTTGCACCAAAACAAGTTAAATTATGTGTAGTTCTATGAGTTTGCAACAATGGCGAAGATTGCAGTCCACTAATTTATCATAGTATACTGCAGATTACTCCGTAGATTGGAAACACTACACCTTTTTGTGCCCTCTCCTGGACATAATTGACTGAAGCCTTGGTGTAGCGTCCACTGTAATTAAATCTATCCGTCGGTCTCTTTATTTGTCAAGGAAAAAAATATATGTGATATCTGTTTAGCAACGCCACAACAAAAGTTTAAGGATGGATAAACTCTGGATCCATCATTTTTCCTATGTAAACTAGATGACATACTGAATCATCATATTCAGTGTGAGTGTGAGTAATTTATCTTTTATATATGAGTTGTTGTACCTTCCTGATATGTATATACAGATATGTCTTGACATGTTGTACCATCCTTGCTACCGGAACCGAGAAGATTGCAGTCCACTAATTTATATACTTTGTTTTTGTTTGGCAGAATTGAATGTTGTGCAATGGCAGAAATTGGAAAGAGGACACCCAAAGTTGGTATGAGGTTCAGAGATTCGGAAGAGGCTTGGGAGTTTTGGGTAGATTATGGGGGTCACATCGGCTTTGATGTGAGGAAAAGATCCACAATCAAAAGCAGATGTGATGGTGTGATTACTTCACGCTGGTTTGTTTGTTCCAATGAAGGCCATCGAAGGAAAAACCAAACAGATCATGAGCCAAAGCGTATTAGAGCAGAAACAAGAACCAATTGTAAGGCTCATGTGATTGTTACATATGATCGAGTTTCCAACAATTTTGAAGTCACCAAAGTTGATTTCGAGCACAATCACCGCCTTCAATTGCCACAAACCTGCCACTTGTTAGCATCACAAAGGAAGATTTCAGAAGTGCAAGCTTTCGAGATAGAAACAACTAATGATTCTGGAATTATGCCAAAGGCTTCACATGAGTATGCTTGTCGTCTAGTTGGTGGCCCTAACAACCTTGGTTACACTTGCCGTGACCAAAAGAACCATTTGCGAAGCAAGCGGCAGCGGGAGTTGGCTTATGGACAGGCTGGAAGTATGTTGAATTATTTTCGTGACAAGCAGGCTGAGAATGCAGCATTCCAATACCATTTGCAGTTGGATAGTGAGGAGCATATAGCCAACATATTCTAGGTTGATGCTAAAATGCTACTTGACTATGCACACTTTGGCGATGTTGACCCAAATGTGCAGCAAGTAGATGAGTTGCTTAGATCTGCACGGCTGAAGAAAAAAGAGGTTCAGTCAAAGAACTTAAGGAGAAAGAAAAATTGGCTTGATAAGTTACTCAAGGGGAAGCACAGAGTAACTAAAGGACCAACAAAACAGGGAGAAAAGGTAAGTTGCAATTGGTACATGATATGTTGTTATTGCTCATTTGTTAACTAATTACAGTGATTTTTGTTCTCAGCCACAAAGGAAGAAGGATGGTGTGCAACAAAAGAAAAAAGATTGTGTGCAGCCTCAAGTAGAAGTGGAGAAGTATGACAACAACAAAGAAGTAAATTTGGTGCTTCAAGAGTGCAATAATATTATGAGTTTCACCCAGCTCTTGACGGCTGACCATGATAATCTGTTTTAGCATGGAAGCTCCTTAGATAATATTTTGTACATGGTGGTGATGATGATGATTATCTGAACTTGTTAGATGGTATTTTGGACATGGTTAACTATAGTAGTATGGGGTTAACTATATTATTTTGTAGCCTAAGTGTACAAGCAAGTGGTACTGAATTTGAATGCATTGAGCTTTTGAATTATAAGCAAGTGGTACTGAATTTCAATCAAGTGGTACTTAGTTTGTATTGTTAAATTACTGCTGTTTTTGTTGCTATATGACCGCTGTTTGCATACAGTTTTTTTGTTTTTTTGTATAGCTAAGTTTGAAATTTAATACTAAATTTCAATCAAGTGGTATTGAATTTGTATTGTTAAATTACTGCTGTTTTTGTTGCTATATGACTGTTTGCATACAGTTTTTTTTTGTTTTTTGTATAGCTAAGTTTGAAATTTAATACTGAATTTCAATCAAGTGGTACTGAATTTGTATTGTTAAATTACTGCTTTTTTTGTTGCTATATGGCTGCTGTTTGCATACAGTTTTTTTGTTTTTTTTTTGTATAGCTATAAGTTTGAAATTTAATTTATGCAAATTCGGTAAAAAAAAATAGCTGCTGTTTTGTACTGTATAATGACTAAAAAGTTGGTGATTCTATTGAACAAACTCTGAAAACAGTAGTCTGATGCATTTCGCCTGTGTAGTCTGATGGCCTGGGATTTTTTTGCCTTGGATCACTGTGGAACGTTGGATGGAGATTGGAGGGCGGATGGGAGGCCGCATGTTGCAGCGTGACATGCTGTAGGCATGTCACCTGATCCCAGTCCGTTTGCCTCTGGTGTGTGTGGGAAAATGGACGCCCGGACCATCCGTGGACCGATGAGGTATCACATCGAATGGCAAAATGCGCCCGGCCCGCTCGGTTTGGATGGATGCGTGCGGTCTGAGGGTCTAATTTTGGTTCATATATATTGTACATTTTTGTATACATATGAAACATTATTTTTTTTACATGTTCAATTTTTTTTAAATAAACGATTGTCACTTTTTAAATGTATATGCTTTTGATGTCTACATTTTTATTATACAGCAAGAACCTTTATTATACACGCTTAACAAATTTTCAAGCATGATTAACACTTTCAGAAACAAACATTTTTAAAATATTTATTTTGATGTCAACTTTGTGCTATACACATTGTAAAATTTTCATATACACCTGGAACATTTAAATTATAAATGTTTAACATTTTTTCATTCACATGTGTTTGCACATTTTTCTTTGAATAGGTGTTAAACATTTTATTCAAATATGTCTTGATTTTTTTTCAGATGCTATCAACAATTTTGAAAAGTTGCACCAATATTCTCTAAACACGGCATAAACATTTTCTATGCATCTTTGACATTTTTAAATACATGATTAACATTTTTTATAATATATGCTCTGATGTCTACTTTTTTTTCATACTCCTTGTATATTTTGTCGTATACATATGAAACACTATTTTTATACACGTTCAACATTTTTTAAGTGTGTAACTTTTGTGATACTGCACAGAGATTTTCTATGCATCTTTGACATTTTTTAATACATGATTTACATTTTTTTAAGTGTGCATTTTTTATGTCTAAATTTTACGTATGCATCCAGAACATTTTTTATACATGTTTATCAATTTTGAAGTACATGATTAAAATTTCTAAATAGAATGTTTAACATTTTTACAAATACCTGTTTTGATGTCTAGTTTGTGCCATACACATTGTACATTTATCCTATACATCTAAAGCATTTATTTTATATATACATTCAATATTTTTTAAATACACGATTAACATTTTTTTAAACACATCTGTTTGAACATTGTAGTTTTAATATGTGTTAAACATTTTCTTGATTGCTATCAACATTTTTTTAAGGTTGCATCAATATTTTTTCAACACTGCACAAACATATTTTTTCAAACTTATGTATTTCTTGAATTATATGTATTTTCTTAGAATGCAACAAAAAAGGAAAACCCGGAAATGAGTTTCTTTTTAAAAGAAAAACCGGAAATGAGTAAACGAACGATAGTAACGAAGCCAACTAGCGAAAAACGAATCAAATGACCTGCTCTCTTGGACCGGCCCATTATCATGTCGCTTCAGGCGAGTGGTCTGTCTCGTTAGAAGCGAGACATAGTCGCTCCCGTGCTGTTACTCAAAAAACAATATCTCATTGTGCTTTCTGAACACAACAACGACCCAAACACTTATATATATATATATATATATATATATATATATATATATATATATATATATGTATATATATATAGTGATACTATTCATCACCCAGGGTGCAGAATAAGTTATTCTTCACCCGAAGTAATCTTATGATCATTTGATAATTAAATTACGTTTAGAATTTAAATAGTTACATTCCTATTGATTCACTACGTAAAATTTAGCATAAAAAAAATAAAAATATAGGTCATAAGACAAGAAAATTTGCAATTTATGTGTATTTTACACTATATTTTTATGTTTGTAATTTTACATAACATAAAATATTTTTTACGACGACTATATATTTTCTTACGGTCTCTTTTCACGCCGGAAATAAGACAAAACTTACAGAACGTAAAATTACGGTGAATTGATGGTAAAATAGAGGGGGGTGAAAAATAACTATTCCTATATATATATAGGGATTGACTATTCGTCACCCTGGGTGAGGAATAGTTATTCTTCACCCCCCTCTATTTTACCATCAATTCACCGTAATTTTACGTTCTGTAAGTTTTGTCTTATTTCCGACGTGAAAAGAGACCGTAAGAAAATATATAGTCGTCGTAAAAAATATTTTATGTTATGTAAAATTACAAATATAAAAACATAGTGTAAAATACACATAAATTGCAAATTTTCTTGTCTTATGACCTATATTTTTATTTTTTATGCCAAATTTTACGTAGTGAATCAATAGGAATGTAACTATTTAAATTTCAAACGTAATTTAATTATCAAATAATCGTAAGATTACCTCGGGTGAAGAATAACTTATTCTGCCCCCTAGGTGATGAATAGTATCACTATATATATATATATATATATATATATATATATATATATATATATATATATATATATATATATATATACGCGCATACACTCATCCTACAAATGCACGTATATATACCCTATTTTTATGAGCATCTTTGAAAGACTGAGCCGACATATCATCTTGAGATTTTATCATCGTAATCGCCTCGCAACCGATGGGAACGTCTCCTTCCAGTGAACTCGCATCGCTGAAAATCGTAAAATAAATTCAGGATAAATGTGAGCACCAGGAGTTAAACCCTGGTGGGCTGAGAATACCAGTGTCCATCATCTCACCCGTGCTGAAACGCTCTTTTCTATTTGTGTTAGTGTGCTCGTGCAACACACTTATCATAATTTATAATAACAATATTTATTTGGAATCTTATTTCTTATTTATTGTTTTTATCAAGCCACACACGTCTTCACATTAAATCCGTGATCATTTTTGCAAAAACAAATCCACGATCATAGAAATGTACTTTAATTAGTTATAAAAATACATAAAACAATAACTAAGCAACATTATCTACCGTAACTTTTTTTAAACCTGACAAGTTCGACGACTGTACGAAAAATCCCCATGCGCACACCCGGATGGGACATGCCGAAGTGTGCCGATGTTTTTTCCTCTCCTGTGGCAAGCTAATTTTTTATTTCCTCTATGATAAATGTTATAATTTTGTATCATTTGTAACATGGGGTAGACTCCCCCCCCTCCCCCCCTTATGGTCCGCTTCTCCAATGCGTATGCCTTCGTATGGTAGGAGATAAATAATGTTGTAATTTTTTCCCTTTTGTAATGTGGGGTGTTATTAAGAGAGAAGTTGGATGATGTGTGAGATTTGAATTGTGTTGAGTTGTGCTTGATAACCCACAAGTAATAAGGGATCGTTTGTAGCCTTTTTCGATAAATAAGAGTGCCGAACCCAACGAGGAGTTAAAGGTAGAACAAATATGCTCTCAAGTTCTATCGACCACCGATAAACTCTACGCACATTTAACGTTTGCTTTACCTGAAACAAGAATAAAACTAGAAGTATTTTGTATGTATGGTAAGATAGGTTTGCAAGATAATAAAGAACGTGAAAATAAAAGTTAGGTGCTGTAAAGAAACAATTAACTTAGTATAACGAGTGTGGATTAGTAGTGGTAGGATTTGTGAAATTGTCCCTTAGCAATTGACTACGTTACTAGACCAATAGCAAGTTTTTATGTGGGAGAGGCCATTGCTAGCATGCCATCCCTTACTTGAAACTCTATGTACTTATGATTCGAACTATTAGCAAGCATCCGCAACTACTAACGTTCATTAAGGTAAAACTCAACCATAGCATTACGATATATATTGGTCCCCCTTCAACCCCGTATGCATCAATTTCTATGATAGGAAAAATCTTCTGTCACCCTTGCCCTCCAATGCATAGTCCTATCAATATACAACTAACCATATGGTGTGATCTACACGCGCGCTCATATGATGGGCATCAAAGGACAACAACACAACCACAAACAAATTAAACCAATCATAGGAATTCACCAATTACCGATAGGACAACAAAAATCTACTCAAGCATCATAGGATGGCAACATATCATTGGATAATCATATGAAGCATAAAGCACCATGTTCAAGTAGAGGGTACATCGGGTTGCGGGAGAGTGGACCACTGTAGATTGATAGGGGAAGGTGATGAAGATGCTGGTGAAGAGGACAGAGTTGTTGGAGTAGATCGCCGTCACACGATGATTGCCCCGGCGCCGTTCCGGCGCCATCGGAAGAGAGGGGGAGAGAGCCCCCTCCTCCTTCTTCTTCCTTGGCCTCCCCCCAGATGGGATGACAGTTTCCCCTCTGGTCCATGGCCTCCATGGCGGCGGAGGAGCAAGAGCCCCTCCAAGATTGGACATGTCTCTCTATTCTCTTCTGTTTCGCGTTCCTGTTTTCTGGCCGAAAACCGTTTCTTATATTCCCGGAGATCCGTAATTCTGATTGCGCTGAGATTTTAACATGATTGTGTTGGATATAAGCTTTCTTGCGCCCGAAGTAGAGCAGCAACCGCACTACGAGGTGACCACAACCCACCACCACGCGCCCGGGCCTTGGGGCGCGCCATGGTGTACTGTGGGGGTTGTGGGCCTCCTTTTGCATTGATTCCACCTCCCAAAAAATCACATATATTCCAAAATAATTCTTCATAAATTTTTATTGCATCTGGACTTCGTTTGATATCGATATTCTGCGAAACAAAAAACATGCAACAAATAGGAACTGACATTGAGCACTTGATCAATATGTTGGTCCAATAAATCATATAAATTGTTGCCAAAAGTATGTGAAAGTTATATAATATTGATATGAAACAATCAAAAATTATAGATACGACGGAGACGTGTCAGTGCTCAACGTTGAAATGATTTCAGTCGTTGGTTGGAGGCAAATAAACGCATGAGATTAAATGTATCCCAACATATTTGCTCTTTTATAAGTAGTGGAGATCGATGACCAGTTAATTTTAACTAGTTAATTGTTGTTACTGATCGTTCTATTGTCTAAACATTCAATAAGTTGTTCAGCGCCTTTGCTTTTCTTCAGTTTTTGTTAATGGGTTCGAAGAATCAAATGTTGCCAAAGTCGTAAACTAACGCTCTATTTTTCCCCTTTCAATTTGCTTCATACACTAATTAAGCAAAAGAGAGTTGTCTAGTTAATCATCAAAAAACTGGGCTAAAATTGTCGATTAGCACACACGTGATATTCCACACATGTCTCAACAAATAGTGCCCCCAAGATACACTCCAGCGTCATCGTCATTACTTCTCCCTACCACGCGTCATCGCCCTCCTTAAATTTCAAGCGAGCGAATCCGATTTTGCCGAAGATGAACATCGACCCAACCCTCACCGTATAGGCTGTGCGAAAACACAAGAAGACCCATGCCAGACCCAGCCACCCGCACTGAGAGTAGAGCATCTTCCTTTGTCACCTTGTTGAAGTCACTTATCCCAAAAGGAGTATTGTCCCCTTTCAGCTAAGGACACCCGCCTGCTAGAAGTGTCGGCTTCATTTCAGGATGGTATGCTTTTCCTAACGCCAAGGCACGCATTGCTCCCTTTCGACAAGCTAATTTCTTAAGCTCCTTTATGTTGGGGGACGTAGCATGAAATTTCAAAAAAAATCATACAATCACGCAAGTTGATGTAGTCGAACATCTTCTCCATTCAACCGATCAAGCACCGAACGTACGACACCTCCGATTTCTGCACATGTTCAGCTCGATGACGTCCCTCGAACTCTTGATCCAGCAAAGTGTCAAGGGAGAGTTTCGTCAGCACGACGGCGTGGTAACGATCATTATGCTAATCTAACAGATGGGTCTTGTCCATCACATCATTCTCCTAATGATGTGATCCCGTTCATCAAATGACAACACATGCCTATGGTTAGGAAACTTAACCATCTTTGATTAACGAGCTAGTCTAGTAGAGGCATACTAGGGACACTTTGTTTTGTCTATGTATTCACACATGTATCAAGTTTCCGGTTAATACAATTCTAGCATGAATAATAAACATTTATCATGATATAAGGAAAAATAAAAAACAACTTTATTATTGCCTCTAGGGCATATTTCCATCAGTCTCCCAGTTGCGCTAGAGTCAATAATCTAGATTACATTGTAATGATTCTAACACCCATGGAGTCTTGGTGATGATCATGTTTTGCTCGTGGAAGAGGATTATTTAACGGGTTTGCCACATTCAGATTCGTATATATTTTGTAAATATCTGTGTTTCCCTCCTTGACTTGATCACGGATGGAGTTGAAGCGTCTCTTCATGTGTTTGGTTCTCTTGTGAAATCTGGATTCCTTTGCTAAAGCAATTGCTCCAGTATTGTCACAAAAGATTTTCATTGGACCCGATGCACTAGGTATTACACCTAGATCGGACATGAACTTATTCATCTAGACTCCTTCATTTGCTGCTTCCAAGGCAACTATGTACTCCGTTTCACACGTAGATCCCGCCACGACGCTTTGCTTGGAACTATACCAACTGACAGCTCCACCATTCAATATAAATATATACCCGGTTTGCGACTTAGAGTCATCCGAATCAGTGTCAAAACTAGCATCGACGTAACCATTTACGACGAGCTCTTTGTCACCTCCATAAACGAGAAACATATCCTTAGTCCTTTTTGTTGGGGAACGCAGTAATTTCAAAAAAAATTCTACGCACACGCAAGATCATGGTGATGCATAGCAACGAGTGGGGAGAGTGTGATCTACGTACCCTTGTAGATCGACAGCGGAAGCGTTATGACAACGCGGTTGATGTAGTCGTACGTCTTCACGGCCCGACCGATCAAGCACCGAAACTACGTCACCTCCGAGTTTTAGCACACGTTCAACTCGATGACGATCCCCGGACTCCGATCCAGCAAAGTTTCGGGGAAGAGTTCCGTCAGCACGACGGCGTGGTGACGATCTTGATGTACTACTGTCGCAGGGCTTCGCCTAAGCACCGCTACAATATTATCGAGGACTATGGTGGCAGGGGGCGCCCCACACGGCTAAGAATAAGATCACGTGGATCAACTTATGTGTCTATGGGGTGCCCCCTGCCCCTGTATATAAAGGATGGAGGAGGAGGAGGCCGGCCAAGGCTAGGTGCGGCCAGGATGTGGAGTCCTACTAGGACTCCAAGTCCTAGTAGGAGTCCACCAAGAGGGGAGGAAGGGAGAAGGAAGTGGAGGAGAAGGAAAGGTGGCCGGCCCCCTTTTCCCTAGTCCAATTCGGACTAGAGGGGAGGGGGGGCGCAGCAGGCCCTTTCTCCTCTTCCCACTAAAGCCCATCAAGGCCCAATATTTCTCCCGGCGAATTCCCGTAACTCTCCGGTACTCTGAAAAATACCCGAATCACTCGGAACCTTTCCGATGTCCGAATATAGTCGTCCAATATATCGATCTTTACGTCTCGACCATTTCGAGACTCCTCGTCATGTCCCCGATCTCATCCGGGACTCCGAACTCCTTCGGTACATCAAAACTCATAAACTCATAATATAACTGTCATCAAAACCTTAAGCGTGCGGACCCTATGGGTTCGAGAACAATGTAGACATGACTGAGACACGTCTCCGGTCAATAACCAATAGCGGGACCTGGATGCCCATATTAGCTCCTACATATTCTACGAAGATCTTTATCGGTCAGACCGCATAACAACATACGTTGTTCCCTTTGTCATCGGTATGTTACTTGCCCGAGATTCGATCGTCGGTATCCAATACCTAGTTCAATCTCATTACCGGCAAGTCTCTTTACTCGTTCTGTAATACATCATCTCGCAACTAACTCATTAGTTGCATTGCTTGCAAGGCTTAAGTGATGTGCATTACCGAGAGGGCCCAGAGATACCTCTCCGACAATCGGAGTGACAAATCCTAATCTCGAAATACGTCAACCCAACATGTACCTTTGGAGACACCTGTAGAGTACCTTTATAATCACCCAGTTACGTTGTGACGTTTGGTAGCACACAAAGTGTTCCTCCGGCACACGGGAGTTACATAATCTCATAGTCATAGGAACATGTATAAGTCATGAAGAAAGCAATAGCAACATACTAAACGATCGGGTGCTAAGCTAATGGAATGGGTCATGTCAATCAGATCATTCATCTAATGATGTGATCCCGTTAATCAAATAACAACTCTTTGTCCATGGTTAGGAAACATAACCATCTTTGATTAACGAGCTAGTCAAGTAGAGGCATACTAGTGACACTCTATTTGTCTATGTATTCACACATGTATTATGTTTCCGGTTAATACAATTCTAGCATGAATAATAAACATTTATCATGATATAAGGAAATAAATAATAACTTTATTATTGCCTCTAGGGCATATTTCCTTCACTTTTAAGGTGTTTCAGGATGTTCTTGACCGATGTCCAGTGATCCACTCCTAGATTACTTTGGCACGTCTCTGCTAAACTTATAGCAAGGCACACATCAGGTCTGGTACACAGCATTGCATACATGATAGAACCTATGGTTGAGGCATAGGGAATGACTTTCATTTTCTCTCTATCTTCTGCAGTGGTTGGGCATTGAGTCCGGCTCAATTTCACACCTATGCCTCATTCATAGGTTCTATAAAGTATGCCATGCTGTGTACCAGATCTATTGTATACCCTGCACTGATTTGGCAAGGGAGTACAATAGTGATCTAGGAGTAGATCACTGGACAGCGGTCAAAATTATCCTTAGTGAAATAAGGATGTGTTTCTCGATTATGGACGTGACAAAAAGGTTCGTCGTAAAGGGTTACATCGATGCAAGTTTTTGACACTGATCCAGATGAATCTAAAGTCACAATCTGGATACATATTGAAAGTGGGAGCAATTAGCTAGAGTAGCTCCATGCAGAGCATTATAGACAAAGAATTTTGCAAAATACTTACGGATCTGAATGTGACAGACCCGTTGACTAAAATTATCTCACAAGCAAAAACATGATCACACCTTAGTACTCTTTGGGTGTTAATCACATAGAGATGTGAACTAGATTACTGACTCTAGTAAACCCTTTGAGTGTTGGTCACATGACGATGTGAACTATGGGTGTTAATCACATGGTGATGTGAACTATTGCTGCTAAATCACATGGCGATGTGAACTAGATTATTGACTCTAGTGCAAGTGGGAGACTGAAGGAAATATGCCCTAGAGGCAATAATAAAGTTATTATTTATTTCCTTATATCATGATAAATGCTTATTATTCATGCTAGAATTGTATTAACCGGAAACATAATACATGTGTGAATACATAGACAAACAGAGTGTCACTAGTATGCCTCTACTTGACTAGCTCGTTAATCAAAGATGGTTATGTTTCCTAACCATGGACAAAAGAGTTGTTATTTGATTAACGAGGTCACATCATTAGTTGAATGATCTGATTGACATGACCCATTCCATTAGCTTAGCACACGATCGTTTAGTATGTTGCTATTGCTTTCTTCATGACTTATACATGTTCCTATGACTACGAGATTATGCAACTCCCGTTTGCCGGAGGAACACTTTGGGTGCTACCAAACGTCACAACGTAACTGGGTGATTATAAAGGAGTACTACAGGTGTCTCCAAAGGTAGATGTTGGGTTGGCGTATTTCAAGATTAGGATTTGTCACTCCGATTGTAAGAGAGGTATCTCTGGACCCTCTCGGTAATGCACATCACTTAAGCCTTGCAAGCATTGCAACTAATGAGTTAGTTGCGGGATGATGTATTACGGAATGAGTAAAGAGACTTGCCAGTAACGAGATTGAACTAGGTATTGGATACCGACGATCGAATCTCGGGCAAGTAACATACCGATGACAAAGGGAACAACGTATGTTGTTATGCGGTCTGACCGATAAAGATCTTCGTAGAATATGTAGGAGCCAATATGGGCATCCAGGTCCCGCTATTGGTTATTGACCGGAGACATGTCTCGGTCATGTCTGCATTGTTCTCGAACCGTAGGGTCCGCACGCTTAAGGTTTCGATGACAGTTGTATTATGAGTTTATGAGTTTTGATGTACCGAAGGAGTTCGGAGTCCCGGATGAGATCGGGGACATGACGAGGAATCTCGAAATGGTCGAGACGTAAAGATCGATATATTGGACGACTATATTCGGACATCGGAAAGGTTCCGAGTGATTTGGGTATTTTTCGGAGTACCGGGTAGTTACGGGAGAAGTAATGGGCCTTGATGGGCTTTAGTGGGAAGAGGAAAAGGCTGCTGCGCCCCCCTCCCCTTTGGTCCGAATTGGACTAGGGAAAAGGGGGCCGGCCACCTCTCCTTCTCCTCCTATTCCTTCTCCCTTCCTCCCCTCTTGATGGACTCCTACTAGGACTTGGAGTCCTAGTAGGACTCCCATCCTGGCCGCACCTTATGCCTTGGCCGGCCTCCTCCTCCTTCATCCTTTATATACAGGGGCAGGGGGCACCCCATAGACACACAAGTTGATCCTTGAGATCGTTCCTTATCCGTGTGCGGTGCCCCCTGCCACCATATTCCACCTCGATCATATCGTTGCAGTGCTTAGGCGAAGCCCTGCGTCGGTAGAACATCAAGATCGTCACCACGCCGTCGTGCTGACGGAACTCCTTCCCCGAAGCTTTGCTGGATCGGAGCCCGGGGATCGTCATCGAGCTGTACGTGTGCTAAGAACTCGGAGGTGCCGGAGTAACGGTGCTTGGATCGGTTGGACCGGGAAGAAGACGTACGACTACTTCCTCTACGTTGTGTCAATGCTTCCGTTGCGATCTACAAGGGTACGTAGATCAGACTCTCCCCCTCGTTGCTATGCATCACCATGATCTTGCGTGTGCGTAGGAAAATTTTGAAATTACTACGTTCCCCAACATTTCCGATCAACAATATGTCATTCACATATACTTATCAGAAATGCTGTAGTGCTCCCACTCACTTTCTTGTAAATACCGGCTTCACCGCAAGTCTGTATAAAACTATATGCTTTGATCAACTCATCAAAGCGTATATTCCAACTCCGAGATGCTTGCACCAGTCCACAGATGGATCGCTGGAGCTTACACATTTTGTTAGCACCTTTCGGATTGTCAAAACCTTCTGGTTGCATCATATACAACTCTTTTTTAATAAATCCATTAAGGAATGCAGTTTTGTTTATCCATTTGCCAGATTTCATAAAATGTGGCAATTACTAACATGATTCAGACAGACTCAAGTATAGATACGAGTGAGAAGCTCTCATCGTAGTCAACACCTTGAACTTGTCGAAAACCTTTTGCGACAATTCTAGCTTTGTAGATAGTAACACTACTATCAGCGTCCGTCTTCCTCTTGAAGATCCATTTATTCTCAATTGCCTGCCGATCATCGGGCAAGTCAACCAAAGTCCAAACTTTGTTCTCATACATGGATCATATCTCAGATTTCATGGCTTCAAACCATTTCGCGGAATCTGGGCTCATCATCGCTTCCTCATAGTTCGTAGGTTCATCGTGATCAAGTAACATGACCTCCAGAACAGGATTACCATACCACACTGGTGCAGATCTCACTCTGGTTTACCTACGAGATTCGGTAGTAACTTGATCTGAAGTTACATGATCATCATCATTAGCTTCCTTACTAATTGGTGTAGTAGTCACAAGCACAGATTTTTTTGTGATCAACTACTTTCCAATAAGGGAGAAGGTACAATTACCTTATCAAGTTCTACTTTCCTCCCACTCACTTCTTTCGAGAGAAACTCCTTCTCCAGAAAGTTTCCGGATTTAGCAACAAAAGTCTTGCCTTCGGATCTGTGATAGAAGGTGTACCCAACAGTAACTTTTGGGTATCCTATGAAGACACACTTTTCTGATTTGGGTTTGAGCTTATCAGGATGAAACTTTTTCACATCAGCATTGCAACCCCAAACTTTGAGAAACGAAAACTTTGGTTTCTTGCCAAACCACAGTTCATACGGTGTCGTCTCAACAGATTTAGATGGTGCCCTTTTAACGTGAATGCAGCTGTCTCTAATGCATAACCCCAAAACGATAATGGTAGATCGGTAAGAGACATTATAGATTGCACTATATCCAATAAAGTACGGTTATGACGTTCGGACACACCATTATGCTGTGGTGTTCCATGTGGCATGAGTTTGTGAAACTATTCCACATTGTTTTAATTGAAGACCAAACTCGTAACTCAAATATTTGTCTCTGCGATCAGATCGTAGAAACTTTATTTTCTTATCACGATGATTTCCCACTTCACTCTGAAATTCTTTGAACTTTTCAAATGTTTCAGACTTATGTTTCATCAAGTAGATATACCCATATCTGCTCAAATCATCTGTGAAGTTCAGAAAATAACGATACTTGCCGTGAGCCTTAACACTCATCGGACCGCATACATCTGTATGTATTATTTCCAATAAGTCAGTTGCTCGCTCCAGAGAACGGAGTTTTAGTCATCTTGCCCATGAGGCACGGTTCGCAAGTACCAAGTGATTCATAATCAAGTGGTTCCAAAAGTCCATCAGTATGGAGTTTCTTCATGCGCTTTACACCGATATGACCTAAACGGCAGTGCCACAAATAAGTTGCACTATCATTATCAACTCTGCATCTTTTGGCTTCAATATTATGATTATGTGTATCACTACGATCGAGATCCAACGAACTATTTTCATTGGGTGTGTAACCATATAGGTTTTATTCATGTAAATAGAACAACAATTTATTCTCTTACTTAAATGAATAACCGTATTACAATAAACATGATCAAATCATATTCATGCTCAACGCAAACACCAAATAACACTTATTTAGGTTCAACACTAATCCCGAAAGTATAGGGAGTGTGCGATGATGATCATATCAATTTTGGAACCACTTCCAACACACATCGTTACTTCACCCTTAACTAGTCTCTGTTTATTCTGCAACTCCCGTTTCGAGTTACTACTCTTAGCAACTGAACTAGTATCAAATACTGAGGGGTTGCTATAAACACTAGTAAAGTACACATCAATAACATGTATATCAAATATACTTATGTTCACTTTGCCATCCTTTTTATCCGCCAATCAATTGGGAGAGTTCTGCTTCCAGTGACCAGTCCCTTTGCAGTAGAAGCACTTAGTCTCAGGCTCAGGATCAGACTTGGGCTTCTTCACTTGAGCAGCAACTTGCTTGCTGTTCTTCTTGAAGTTCCCCTTCTTCCCTTTGCCCTTTTCTTGAAACTAGTGGTCTTGTCAACCATCAACACTTGATATTTTTCTTGATTTCTACCTTCGTTGATTTCAGCATCACGAAGAGCTTGGGAGTTGTTTCCGTTATCCCTTGCATATTATAGTTCATCACGAAGTTCTACTAACTTGGTGATGGTGACTAGAGAATTCTGCCAATCACTATCTTATCTGGAAGATTAACTCCCACTTGATTCAAGCGATTGTAGTACCCAGACAATCTGAGCACATGCTCACTAGTTGAGCGATTCTCCTCCATCTTTTAGCTATAGAACTTGTTGGAAACTTCATATCTCTCAACTCGGGTATTTGCTTGAAATATTAACTTCAACTCCTGGAACATCTCATATGGTCCATGACGTTCAAAACGTCTTTGAAGTCCCGATTCTAAGCCATTAAGTATGGTGCACTAAACTATCAAGTAGTCATCATATTGAGCTAGCCAAACGTTCATAACGTCTGCATCTGCTCCTGCAATAGGTCTGTCACCTAGCGGTGCATCAAGGACATAATTTTTTCTGTGCAGCAATGAGGAAAAATCTCAGATCACGGATCCAATCCGCATCATTGCTACTAAGATCTTTCAACATAATTTTCTCTAGGAACATATCAAAATAAACACAGGGAAGCAACAACGCGAGCTATTGATCTACAACATAATTGGCAAAATACTACCAGGACTAAGTTCATGATAAATTTAAGTTCAATTTAATCATATTACTTAAGAACTCCCACTTAGATAGACATCCCTCTAATCCTCTAAGTGATCACATGATCCAAATCAACTAAACCATAACCGATCATCACGTGAGATGGAGTAGTTTTCAATGGTGAACATCGTTATGTTGATCATATCTATTATATGATTCACGCTCGACCTTTCGGTCTCCGTGTTCCGAGGCCATATCTGCATATGCTAGGCTCGTCAAGTTTAACCTGAGTATTCTGCGTGTGCAAAACTGGCTTGCACCCGTTGTAGATGGACGTAGAGCTTATCACACCCGATCATCACGTGGTGTCTGGGCACGACGAACTTTGGCAACGGTGCATACTCAGGGAGAACACTTCTTGATAATTTAGTGAGAGATCATCTTATAATGCTACCGTCAATCAAAGCAAGATAAGATGCATAAAAAGATAAACATCACATGCAATCAATATAAGTGATATGATATGGCCATCATCATCTTGTGCTTGTGATCTCCATCTCCGAAGCACCGTCATGATCACCATCGTCACCGGCGCGACACCTTGATCTCCATCGTAGCATCGTTGTCGTCTCACCAATCTTATGCTTCCACGACTATCGCTACCGCTTAGTGATAAAGTAAAGCACTACATCGCGATTGCATTGCATACAATAAAGCGACAACCATATGGCTCCTGCCAGTTGCCGATAACTCGGTTACAAAACATGATCATCTCATACAATAAAATTTAGCATCATGTCTTGACCATATCACATCACAACATGCCCTGCAAAAACAAGTTAGACGTTCTCTAGTTTGTTGTTGCAAGTTTTACGTGGCTGCTACGGGCTTAAGCAAGAACCAATCTCACCTACGCATCAAAACCACAACGATAGTTTGTCAAATAGACTCCGTTTTAACCTTCGCAAGGACCGGGCGTAGCCACACTTGGTTCAATTAAAGTTGGAGAAACAGTCACCCGCAAGCCACCTTTGTGCAAAGCACGTCGGGAGAACCGGTCTCGCGTAAGCGTACGCATAATGTCGGTCCGGGCCGCTTCATCCAACAATACCGCTGAACCAAAGTATGACATGCTGGTAGGCAGTATGACTTATATCGCCCACAACTCACTTGTGTTCTACTCGTGCATATAACATCAAACCATAAAACCTAGGCTCGGATACCACTGTTGGGGAACGCAGTAATTTCAAAAAAATTCCTACGCACACGCAAGATCATGGTGATGCATAGCAATGAGAGGGGAGAGTGTGATCTACGTACCCTTGTAGATCGACAGCGGAAGCGTTATGACAACGCGGTTGATGTAGTCGTACGTCTTCACGGCCCGACCGATCAAGCACCGAAACTACGGCACCTCCGAGTTTTAGCACACGTTCAGCTCGATGACGATCCCCAAACTCCGATCCAGCAAAGTGTCGGGGAAGAGTTCTGTCAGCACGACGGCGTGGTGACGATCTTGATGTACTACTGTCGCAGGGCTTCGCCTAAGCACCGCTACAATATTATCGAGGACTATGGTGGCAGGGTGCGCCGCACACGGCTAAGAATAAGATCACGTGGATCAACTTGTGTGTCTATGGGGTGCCCCCTTCCCCTGTATATAAAGGATGGAGGAGGAGGAGGCCGGCCAAGGCTAGGTGCTGCCAGGATGTGGAGTCCTACTAGGACTCCAAGTCCTAGTAGGAGTCCACCAAGAGGGGAGGAAGGGAGAAGGAAGTGGAGGAGAAGGAAAGGTGGCCGGCCCCCTTTTCCCTAGTCCAATTCGGACTAGAGGGGAGGGGGGGGGGCGCAGCAGGCCCTTTCTCCTCTTCCCACTAAAGCCCATCAAGGCCCAATACTTCTCCCGGTGAATTCCCGTAACTCTCCGGTACTCCGAAAAATACCCGAATCACTCGGAACCTTTCCGATGTCCGAATATAGTCGTCCAATATATCGATCTTTACGTGTCGACCATTTCGAGACTCCTCGTCATGTCCCCGATCTCATCCGGGACTCCGAACTCCTTCGGTACATCAAAACTCATAAACTCATAATATAACTGTCATCGAAACCTTAAGCGTGCGGACCCTACGGGTTCGAGAACAATGTAGACATGACTGAGACACGTCTCCGGTCAATAACCAATAGCGGGACCTAGATGCCCATATTGGCTCCTACATATTCTACGAAGATCTTTATCGGTCAGACCGCATAACAACATATGTTGTTCCCTTTGTCATCGGTATGTTACTTACCCAAGATTCGATCGTCGGTATCCAATACCTAGTTCAATCTCGTTACCGGCAAGTCTCTTTACTCATTCTGTAATACATCATCTCGCAACTAACTCATTAGTTGCATTGCTTGCAAGGCTTAAGTGATGTGCATTACCGAGAGGGCCCAGAGATACCTCTCCGACAATCGGAGTGACAAATCCTAATCTCGAAATACGTCAACCCAACATGTACCTTTGGAGACACCTGTAGAGTACCTTTATAATCACCCAGTTACGTTGTGACGTTTGGTAGCACACAAAGTGTTCCTCCGGCACACGGGAGTTACATAATCTCATAGTCATAGGAACATGTATAAGTCATGAAGAAAGCAATAGCAACATACTAAACGATCGGGTGCTAAGCTAATGGAATGGGTCATGTCAATCAGATCATTCATCTAATGATGTGATCCCGTTAATCAAATAACAACTCTTTGTCCATGGTTAGGAAACATAACCATCTTTGATTAACGAGCTAGTCAAGTAGAGGCATACTAGTGACACTCTGTTTGTCTATGTATTCACACATGTATTATGTTTCCGGTTAATACAATTCTAGCATGAATAATAAACATTTATCATGATATAAGGAAATAAATAATAACTTTATTATTGCCTCTAGGGCATATTTCCTTCACTTTTAAGGTATTTTAGGATGTTCTTGACCGATGTCCAGTGATCCACTCCTAGATTACTTTGGCACGTCTCTGCTAAACTTATAGCAAGGCACACATCAGGTCTGGTACACAGCATTGCATACATGATAGAACCTATGGTTGAGGCATAGGGAATGACTTTCATTTTCTCTCTATCTTCTGCAGTGGTTGGGCATTGAGTCCGGCTCAATTTCACACCTTGTAACACAGGCACTATGTTGGGGAATGTAGCAATAATTCAAAAGTTTCCTACGTGTCACCAAGAGCAATCTAGGAGATACTAGCAATGAGAGAGAGGGAGTTCATCTTCATACCCTTGAAGATCGCTAAGCGGAAGCATTACAAAAACACTGGTGGAGTCGTACACGCAGCGATTCAGATCACGATCGATTCCGATCTAAGTGCCGAACAACAACGCCTCCGCGTTCAACACACGTACAGCCCGGGGATGTCTCCTCCTTCTTGATCCAGCAAGGGGAGAGGAGAAGTTGAGGTAGAACTCCGGCAGCACGACGGCGTGGTGGTGGAGCTTGTGGTATTCCTACAGGGCTTCGCCAAGCTCTACGGAGGAGAAGGAAGAGTTGGAGGAGGGAGGGGCTGCGCCAGGGAAGGGGTGCGGCCGCCCTCTCTCTCCCTCACTATATATAGGGGGAAGGGGGTGGAGGAGGCGCACTAGGGTTCCCTAGGAGAGGGGCGGCGGCCACATGGAAAACCCTAGATGGGTTTGGGCGCCCCCACCCCTAGGAAACTTGCCCCCCAAGCCAGGAGGGGTGGCTGCCCAAGGGGAGGCGCCCCCACCTCTCCAAGTTACGTGAGATGGGGTGGGAGGGGCGCTCAGCCCCTTAGTGGGCTGATGTGCCCCTCCCCTTGGCCCATAAGGCCCCCCAACGCTTGCTCGGGCCTCCGAAACCCCTTTCGGACACGCTGGTCGTCACCCGGTACCCCCGGAACAATTCTGGACCCCAATACCCTTCGTCCAATATATCGATCTTCACCTCTGGACCATTCCAGAACTCCTCGTCACGTCCGGGATCTCATCAGGGACTCCGAACAACCTTCGGTAACCACATACTATTTCCCATACCAACTTTAGCGTCACCTAACCTTAAGTGTGTAGACCCTACGGGTTCGGGAACCATGCAGACATGACCGAGACATCTCTCCAGCCAATAACCAATATCGGGATCTGGATACCCATATTGGCTCCCACATGTTCCACGATGATCTCATCGGATGAACCACGATGTCGGGGATTCAATCAATCCCGTATACAATTCCCTTTATCTATCAGTATGTTACTTGCCCGAGATTCGACGGTATCCCCATACCTCGTTCAATCTCATTACCGGCAAGTCTCTTTACTCGTTCCGTAATGCATGATCCCGTAGCTAACTCATTAGTCACATTGAGCTCATTATGATGATGCATTACCGAGTGGGCCCAGAGATACCTCTCCGTCACACGGAGTGACAAATCCCAGTCTCGATTCGTGCCAACTCAACAAACACTATCGGAGATACCCGTAGTGTGCCTTTATAGCCACCCAGTTACGTTGTGACGTTTGGCACACCCAAAGCATTCCTACGGTATCCGGGAGTTGCACAATCTCATGGTCTAAGGAAATGATACTTGACATTAGAAAAGCTTTAGCAGACGAACTATACTATCTTGTGCTATGCTTAGGATTGGGTCTTGTCCATCACATCATTCTCCTAATGATGTGATCCCGTTATCAACGACATCCAATGTCCATGGTCAGGAAACCATAACCATCTATTGATCAACAAGCTAGTCAACTAGAGGCTTACTAGGGACATGTTGTGGTCTATGTATTCACACATGTATTACGGTTTCCAGTTAATACAATTATAGCATGAACAATAGACAATTATGATGAACAGGGAAATACAATAATAACCATTTTATTATTGCCTCTAGGGCATATTTCCAACAGTCTCCCACTTGCACTAGAGTCAATAATCTAGTTCACATCACTATGTGTTTGTAATGAATCCAACACCCATGGGGTTTGTTCATATCTCGCTTGAGAAAGAGGTTTATTAGTCAATGGGTCTGAACCTTTCAGATCCATGTGTGCTTTACAAATCTCTATGTCATCTTGTAAATGCAGCTACCACGTGCTACTTGGAGCTATTCCAAATAACTGCTCTACTATACGAATCCGGTTTACTACTTAGAGTCATCCGGATTAGTGTCAAAGTTTGCATCGACGTAACCCTTTATGACGA
Source organism: Triticum monococcum (assembly GCA_034509565.1). NCBI lineage: Eukaryota > Viridiplantae > Streptophyta > Magnoliopsida > Poales > Poaceae > Triticum > Triticum monococcum. The sequence goes on along the minus strand of CM067841.1, from coordinate 531,782,228 downwards.
ACTCTTTTACCACCTCCATAATCGAGAAAATTCCTTAGTCCACTAGTTACTAGGGATAAGTTCGACCGCTGTCATGTGATCCATTCCTGGATCACTCTTGTACCCCTTGACTGACTCATGGCAAGGCACACTTCAGGTGCGGTACACAGCATAGCATACTGTAGAGCCTACGTCTAAAGCATAGGGGACGACCTTCGTCCTTTCTCTCTCTTCTGCCGTGGTCAGGTATTGAGTCTTACTCAATACTCACACCTTGTAACACAGCCAAGAACTCCTTCTTTGCTGATCTATTTTGAACTCCTTCAAAATCTTGTCACGGTATGTATTCATTTGAAAGTACTATTAAGCGTTTTTGATCTATCCTTATAGATCTTGATGCTCAATGTTCAAGTAGCTTAATCCAGGTTTTCCATTAAAAAACACTTTTCAAATAACCCTGTATGCTTTCCAGAAATTCTACATCATTTCTGATCAACAATATGTTAACAACATATACTCATCAAAAATTCTATAGTGCTCCCACTCACTTCTTTGGAAATACAAGTTTCTCATAAACTTTGTATAAACCCAAAATCTTTGATCATCTCATCAAAGTGTACATTCCAACTCCGAGATGCTTACTCCAGTCCTTAGAAGGATTGCTAGAGCTTTGCATACTTGTTAGCATCTTTCAGGATTGACAAAACATTCTGGTTGTATCACATACAACCATTCCTCAAGAAAATCATCGAGGAAACAATGTTTTGACATCCTATCTGCAAGATTTCATAAATAATGCAATAACTGCTAACATAATTCCAACAGACTCTTAGCATCGCTACGAGTGAGAAAGTCTCGTCGTAGTCAACTCCTTGGACTTGTCGGAAAACATCTTAATGACAAGTCAAGCTTTCTTAATGGTGACACTTACCATCATTGTCCGTCTTCCTCTTAAAATCCATCTACACCCAACAACCTTACGACCATCAAGTAGTTCTTCCAAAGTATATACTTTGTTTTTATACATGGATCCTCTCTCGAATTTTATGGCCTCGAGCCATTCGTCGGAATCCGGCCCCACCATCGCTTCTTCATAGCTCGTAGGTTCATTGTTGTCTAGCAACATGACTTCCAAGACAGGATTACGTACCACTCTAAAGTAGTACACATCCTTGTCGACCTATGAGGTTTGGTAGTGACTTGATCTGAAGTTTCATGATCACTATCATAAGCCTCCAATTCAATTAGTGTAGGTGCCACAGGAACAACTTCCTGTGCCCTGCTACACACTAGTTGAAGTGACGGTTCAATAACCTCATCAAGTCTCCATCATCCTCCCACTCAATTCTTTCGAGAGAAACTTTTCCTCGAGAAAGGAGCTGTTTCTATAAACAATCACTTTTGCTTCCGGATCTGAAATAGGAGGTATACCCAACTGTATTGGGTATTCTATGAAGATGCATTTATCCGCTTTGGGTTCGAGCTTATCAGCCCAAAACTTTTTCACATAAGCGTCGCAGCCCCAAACTTTTAAGAAACGACAACTTAGGTTTTTCTAAACCATAGTTCATACGGTGTCATCTCAACGGAATTGCGTGGTGCCCTATTTAAAGTGAATGTGGTTGTCTCTAATGCGTAACCCATAAACGATAGTGGTAATTCGATAAGAGACATCATGGCATGCACCATATCCAATAGGCTGCATTTATGATGTTCGGACACACCATCCCACTATGGTGTTCTAGGCGGTATTAGTTGTGAAACAATTTCCACAATGTCTTAATTGTGTGCCAAACTCGTAACTCAGATATTCATCTCTATGATCATATCATAGACATTTTATCCTCTTGTCACGACGATCTTCAACTTCACTCTGAAATTACTTAAACCTTTCAATAATTCAGACTTGTGTTTCATCAAGTAAGTATACTCAGCATCTACTCGAATCATCTGTGAAGTAAGAACATAACAATATCCACTTCGTGCCTCAACACTCATTGGACTGCACACATCAAAATGTATTACTTCCAACAAGTTGCTTTCTTGTTCCATCTTACTGAAAACGAGGCCTTTCAGTCATCTTGCCCATGTGGTATGATTTGCATGTCTCAAGTGATTCAAAATCAAGTGAGTCCAAACGATCAACTGTATGGAGTTTCTTCATGCATATATACCAATAGACATGGTTCGCATGTCTCAATCTTTTCAAAAACGAGTGAGTCCAAAGATCCATCAACATGGAGCTTCTTCATGCGTTTTATACCAACATGACTCAAATGGCAGTGCCACAAGTATGTGGTACTATCATTACTATCTTATATCTTTTGGCATGAACATGTGTATCACTACGATCGAGATTCAATAAACCATTCATTTTAGGTGCAAGATCATTGAAGGTATTATTCAAATAAATAGAGTAACCATTATTCTCCTTAAATGAATAACCGTATTGTGATAAACATAATCCAATCATGTCTATGATCAACACAAACACCAAATAACAATTATTTAGGTTTAACACTAATCCCGGTGAAAGTGCTAGTGATCGACTAGAGGGGGGGGGGGGGTGAATAGGCGATTTTTATGAAAGTCTTCAAAACATGGAAGTTTCGAAGACAAACGATAGAAATAAACCTATTACCATGCAGCGGAAGGTAGACTACACTAGGCAAACCATAGTCAAGTATTCAATGAAGTGAAAGCACAATGACTAATAGCAGCTAGGTAGTGAGGATCAGGTAGGAAGATATTGTGAAGCCAATCAAAACAAGCAGTCACTCAGTGAAGACAAAAGATAATGCAATCATACAATGACTTCACAAGGACCAACAGTAAGTAAAGGGAAGGGAAGGATGAAACCAGTGACTCGTTGAAGATAATGATTTGTTTGACCAGTTCCAGTTGCTGTGACAACTGTACGTATGGTTAGGGCGGCTAGGTATTTAAACCTGAGGACACACAGTCTCGGACACCCAGTCCTGAACACGTAGCTCAGGACCCTTAGTCCTCACCGTATTCCCCTTGAGCAAGGTCACGCAGACCTCGCCCAATCACTCTGGTAAGTCTTCAAGGTAGACTTCCAAACCTTCACAGACTTCGTTCATCGGCGATCCACAATGACTCTTGGATGCTCAGAACGCGACGCCTAACCGGCTGGAGGATTCACAGTCCTCAAGTGGTCTTCAGATCACACAGACAAGACGACTTAAGTGATGCCTAACACTCTTTGGCTCTGGGTGTTTAGGGCTTTACCCTCGCAAGGAATTCTCTCTCAAAGGCTTCGAGGTGGGTTGCTCTCAAATGACAACAGCCGTACTTTAACTCTGAGCAGCCAACCATTTATGGTTGTAGGGGGTGGGCTATCTATAGCCACTAGGCAACCCGACCTGATTTGTCCGAAATGACCCTCGGTCACTAAGGAACTGACACGTGTTCCAACGGTCAGATTTCAAACACACACGGCAACTTTACTTGGGCTACAAGCAAAGCTGACTTTTCCAACTCAGGACAAGATTTGCTCTCATAGTCTTCACTCGAAGACATAGGATTTTGGTTAAGCATCACTTCAGTCATTCTGACTGGTTCTCTTGGACCCCACTTAACAGTACGGTGGTTCCTATGACTCAACAAAGAAGAAAAAGAACTACGAAAGATCTAAGTCTTCGCGCTCCATAGTCTTCATGCGATGTCTTCTCTTGTCATAGTCTTCAAGGTGAATGTCTTCACATACCACCTTTGACTTCAATGTCTTCATACATTTTTAGGGGTCATCTCTGGTAGGAAAACCGAATCAATGAGGGACTTCTACCTGTGTTATCCTGCAATTCTCACAAACACATTAGTCCCTCAACTAGGTTTATCGTCAATACTCCAAAACCAACTAGGGGTGGCACTAGATGCACTTACAATCTCCTCCTTTTTGGTGATTGATGACAAACTAGTTGAAGTTTTCAACGGGGAATATAGTATGTGAAATTGTAAAGGAACTATCTTCATAAGTTGCAAGGGCTCCCCCTGAAGATGTGCATATAGGTAATTTGCTTTTGGAATGCAAATGCACATGGCAGGTTGTACTTGTGGAGATCCTCTTCAACTTATGATGACAATTCATCATGCATGAAAAGTATGTGAAGATAATGACATGCATAATGGAAAATGGACGTTTGCAAATGATCTAAGTGCGGAATTTATCGTCGCATATGCGGAATTTATCATCGCATCACAAAATAGCAAATAAGTAGCAAACGACCATCGAGTTTAAGTGTTACAACTCAAAGAACCAAATGTATCAAAACATGACTTGTAAACACTAGGCAAAACATAAGATAACCGCCCATATGGACCCACTTGAAGACTATCAAACTCATATGCTTCTCCCCCTTTTGTCAGTAAGGACCAAAAAGGTTTGAAGACATAGATCATCTACTCGTTCCCATGAGGAGTAGGTGAAGTAGCAAGGTCGTTGGTGTTGTTAGGCGGTGCAGACGAACTCGGGGCAGTGTTGATGCATGCTGAAGTAGGGGGCGGTGAAGTAGCATCGTCTTCGTCCTCGATCACTCTGGCATTCACAGTTGCCGCAGAGGAAGAGAACTCAGAGTCTTCAAGAGACGGAGTTTGTCGCAGCACAGTCCTTCGGAGAGGTGTGGAGTCAAACTTGAAACGTTCAGAGAAGCCATCCTCGTGAAGATCATCCTCAGAGCACATAAGCGTCAGCCCTTTCCATGTACGCCGACAGGTTTCATGGGCAACAAAGGCATTCTTGGTGGCAAGATTGCGAATGCGGTTGACATCCACCAAGAGGCTTTGCATTTGGCGCTTCAGCCAGTCATGATGCCTATCCTATTTCTGATAAAGAGCAACCAGAAGCTCTCGGTCATTGAGAACATGAGATCGCTTCTTGGGCCGTTGGGCAATAGTGCTTTCAGTGGCTTCAGTGAGGGCACGATGAGGTGCACGTGTAGTACCAGCCAGAGGATAAACACGAGTAACTGCTTCAACTCCTTCAATGTTCTAAGAGAAACTTTGATGCTCAGCATTCTGAAGACTAAGAGGCTCCTTGGCAGGCTCTGGATAGATGGCTTCAATGGACATATCCACATCAGGCAGAAAGATCCGATGATTGCGAGCAGAGGGCTGATATGAGATAGCTGAGTGGAGTTTGATCAACCGCATTATCCATGGAGCGTAGAACTTCAAGCCAAAAATATCAGATCCTGATGCTGCAAGTTGGCGAATGAAGAAGTATTGTGCATTGAAGAATTTGCCATGAAGAATATAGAAGACCAAAGTCTTCATTGCACCTTCCAGCTTTGCATGTGGAGAATGTCCTTTGATGGGCCAAAGAGTTCGTCTTATAATGTGATAGATAGTGCGTGGCATATACTCAAGGTCTTCAACAAATAACTCCTTAGGATATGCAGCATCTGGAGGCAAAGGTGAAAGTGCAACTATCCCTAGGTGGTTTTGGTAATTCACAACAACATATAGCTCATTGAGCTAATGCTATTCCAAGATGATTATTTCAGGAAAGCTCAATGATTGGCATGGCATGGATGTGAAAGTAGAACCCTCACAATGCTAAGGACAAAGGATTGGCTCAAGCTCAAAAGCTCAAGACTCTTCATTTTATATTTTAGTGATCCAAGATCACATTGAGTCTTTAGGAAAAGCCAATGCTATCAAGGAGGGATGAGGTGTTGCTTAATGAGCCTCTTGCTTCATGTGCTTAGTGATATGCTCCAAAAACCCTCAACTACTTTCCCATATCCACATTTGACCTAAACCCTAAGCCAAACTCGGTCCTACCGATTCTATCTATCCGGCGCCACCGAGTTTCATATGTCATAAGCCACTGCCAAACCCTAGCAATTCAGTTCTACCGATAGGGATCTCAGTCTCACCGAGATGGGATTGCAAACTCTCTGTTTCCCTTTCGTAACTTTTCGGTCTCACCGAAAGAGCGGATCGGTCCCACCGAGATTGCAATGTAAACTCTCTGTTTCCCTTTTGTAACTTTTCGGTCTCACCGAAAGAGCAAATCGGTCCCACCGAGTTTGCCTGACCAACTCTCTGGTTAGCTAATTACCCAAATCGGTCTCACCGAGTTTGTGTAATCAGTCACACTGAGATTACGTTATGCCCTAACCCTAACAAACTCGGTCCTACCGAGTTGCATGTCAGTCCCACCGAAAATCTCTAACGGTCACTAGGTTTACCTTTTCGGTCCGACCGAGTTTGTTGATTCGGTCCCACCGAGATTGGTAAATTGTGTGTAACGGTTGGATTTTGTGTGGAGGCTATATATACCCCTCCACCTCCTCTTCATTTGAAGCACAAGAGCAAGGAGTTCATCATCAACACACCATTTGTTACTTCTTGGAGAGTGGTGTCTCCTAGATTGGCTAGGTGTCACTTGGGAGCCTCCGACAAGATTGTGGAGTTGAACCAAGGAGTTTGTAAGGGCAAGGAGATCGCCTACTTCGTGAAGATCAACCGCTAGTGAGGCAAGTCCTTCATGGGCGATGGCCATGGTGGGATAGACAAGGTTGCTTCTTCGTGGACCCTTTGTGGGTGGAGCCCTCCGTGGACTCGCGCAACCGTTACCCTTCGTGGGTTGAAGTCTCCATAAACGTGGATGTAGGATAGCACCACCTATCCGAACCATGGGAAAACATCCGTGTCTCCAATTGCGTTTGAATTCTCCAAACCCTTCCCTTTACATTCTTGCAAGTTGCATGCTTTACTTTCCGCTGCCAATATACTCTTTGCATGCTTGCTTGAATTGTGTGATGATTGCTTGACTTGTCCTAAAATAGCTAAAATCTGCCAAGAACTAAAATTGGGAAAAAGGTTAAGCTTTTATTTTGTCAAGTAGTCTAATCACCCCCGCTCTAGACATACTTTCGATCCTACAAGTGGTATCAGAGCTTTGGTCTCCACTTGCTTTGATTTCCATAGCTTTTGGTGGTCATAGCCTTGGTTTCACAACCTAGGAGAGTATGGCGTCTAGCGAGGGAAATTATCACCGTAGAGGTCCTTACTTTGATGGTACTAATTTTGCTAGTTGGAAGCATAAAATGAAAATGCATATTCTTGGACATAACCCCGCCGTTTGGGCTATTGTGTGTGTTGGTTTGCAAGGTGACTTCTTTGATGGGAGAGAACCAAACCGTGAAGCTACCGAAGATGAGTTGAAGATGTTGCAATACAATGCTCAAGCTTGTGATATTCTCTTCAACGGATTGTGCCCCGAAGAATTCAACAAAATCAGCCGTCTTGAGAATGCAAAGGAAATTTGGGACACTTCGATTGATATGCACGAAGGTACTGACTCCGTCAAGGAATCCAAGTTGGATGTGCTTCAAAGTCAACTTGACAAGTTCAAAATGAAGGATGGTGAAGGTGTCACTGAAATGTACTCTAGGCTTGCTATCATCACAAACGAGATTGCCGGCTTAGGGAGTGAAGATATGACCGATAGATTCATCATCAAGAAGATTCTAAGAGCCTTGGGTGGAAAATATGATACCGTGTGCACATTGATCCAAATGATGCCCAATTACAAAGATCTCAAGCCAATGGAGGTGATTGGAAGAATTGTTGCTCATGAGATGTCACTTAAGGATAAAGAGGAACTTCACAAAAAATCAAGTGGTGCCTACAAAGCCTCATGTGAAGCCCCTACATCATCAAGTGAGAAACAAAACTTCAATGAAGAATTGAGCTTAATGGTGAAGAACTTCAACAAGTTCTACAAGAGTAGAAGCAAAGATAGAAGCTCCAAGTCAAGGTCCTACAATAACAAAAGATCTTCTAGTCGAGAGCGAAACTGCTACAATTGTGGAAGACCCGGACACTATTCTAATGAGTGTACGGCTCCCTACAGGAGAAGACAAGACTGTCCAAAAAGAAGAAGCAAAGAATCACCACCAAGAGAGAGAAGGAGTAGAGATGATCGTTATGAACGAAGATACTCACGGAGAAGCAAGGATTCGGAAAGGAAGGAAAAATCATCAAGGAGCTACACAAAACAAAGACATCAAGCTCATGTTGGTGAATGGGTATCCGGCTCCGACACCGACAGCCACTCCGAGAGAAGTTATCACTCCGACTCCGAAGATACTCAAGATGAAGGTGCTGCCGGTCTAGCACTTATGTCAACCAACTCCTACGACATATTTGACTCACCAAATGAAGGAATTGGAAGATGCTTCATGGCCAAAGGTCCTAAGGTAACACACCCCGAGTATGTTGATTTTAATAGTGATGAAGATGACTTGTTAGGTGATGATGATTTGCTTGTTGACAACTCTAGTGATGAATACTATGATGAAACGTCAATTAATCATGCTAATCAAGATAAAACGAATAACAATGATAAGGAGAAGATTGAGGTTCTAACTAAATAACTAAACACTCTTAAGTTAGCTCATGAAACTATCTTCGAAGATCATCGAGAACTTTTAAGAGCTCATGAGAAGTTACGCTTTGAAAAGCTCAATCTTGAGCAAGAGCATGAGTTTTTAAAAGCAATCAATGATGATCTCCGCAAGAAAAGTTCTTCTTAGATTGCCAAGCGTTTACTCTTATCCATTTACATGCCTCAAGTCAAGTCTACTAACAAGAACAGGAAAGATTCTTCCTCTAGTAGTAACAATGATCATGCTAAATCCAATATTGTTGCTTCTAGTAATTCTCTTGATTCCACTAATGATTCTCTTAGCCAAGTTACACTTGAGCAAGAAAATAGCTTATTGAAGGGAATTATAGAGAAAGGTGTGTACAAAAGCCTTGCCGGGAGTAAGCAATTCGAGGAAATTGTGCGCAAGCAAGGAATGCACCGGAAGAATCAAGGTGTTGGTTTTGAATGAAAGTTCAATGCCAATGGAGTTGAGTGGTAAGAAGATCAATACCCCAAGACAAAGTTTGTTCCTCAACAAGAGAAGTATGATACTTCCTTCAATGGGACACAAGCTCAAGATGATCTTCCACCACAAGACGACAAGCAAAAAGGCAAGGACAAGCTTCAAGAGGAAATTGACGCATTTGAAGAAGCTCCTGAGACATTAGTCAAGTGGATTCCCAAGACCATGTGAAGTTCCACTTCATCAAGTATGACTACAACTCCAAGGATTCCCATCAAGATGGTGTGGATCCAAAATAAGAAGAACTAGGGAGTTCTTGAGGGTGACTCCGCCAATATACTTCACTCTTATCATTTTGGCAAGAACAAGCGCAATCAACTTCCACATATTGCACTAATTCAAGGAGTCACAAACCCTCTTGTTTGTAAGACAAGGGACAAGGTAACCTAAAAGTTTTCATGGACATCATCTTGTGTGTGCATCACTCTATGTCTGTGGATATCCTTGTTCGTTCCTTGTGGGACTAACCCATGTAGGTATTGAAAGTGCAATTCACTCAAATGGATAGCTCCGAGTGATCTACATCAACATTGAGCATCCACATCTTCAACATCTACATGAAGTCATCATCGACAAAACCCAAGGTTAGTTCATCCCTCTTAGGGGGGATATCACATCTAGGGGGAGCTTTACTCTAAGACTTGAGCTAAAGCAACTCTAAAGATGTGAACAGAACGATGCTTTATGTAAAAGTGGTAACCCCACTTGAGCTAAAATGATGAGTATGACCTATGATCAAGTGTTCTCACTTGACTCCTAAGTCAATATACTCATATATAGATGACCTAGTCATCGCAAATTGCTTGGTAGATGCTAGAATTAGTTGTGCATGCTTTGTCACATATTTTATTTGCCATCTTATTGTGTGAGCATGTTGGTTGCATATTTTACTCATTCGAGGACATCCACTTGTTGTTTTGATTGTTTGGTTTTATTTCCTTTTGCCAAGTGGATGGACAAGAATGCCTAAGAACCTCCTCTAGCTATCTATGCTTTTCTCGTCTCAAACTCTATTCATGTTGCATCACAAAATTTGATCAAGTCAGATTCGAACCACTCTGTGTGAGGAGCACTCGGAGTCCCCGATTCGTCATAGACTTAAACTTACAAAACCTCTTTGCGATTCTCGGTCTGACCGATATTCTACTTTCGGTCCTACCGAGATCATTAAGTTGATCTAGGTTTTCTATCTCGGTGCAACCGATTTGAACCATTCGGTCACACCGAGTTGCAACAACTGTATACAGTTTTGCATCTCGGTGCCACCGAGTTGTTCCACTCGGTCACACCGACAGGGTCGGGCCATATATAGTCACGGGCAAAAATTTGGAAATTTCTCCGAACCCCTTCGCCCGCGCGATAGCCTGCTCTGCCAACGTGGTCTCCGGATCGTCTCCTCGCCGCCAGCCGCCTCCAGTCACTGGTCTCCGTCGCCGTCAATGGGAATCAACCCCGCCGTTGCCGCCGTAGCGAGTCTCCGCTGAACTAGGGTATGGACTCGATCTTTGTGCTATTCCCCAATCCGATTCTTAGCACATTGTGATCATCATGATTCTTGCCACGTTTGAAACACTTCTATCCAGTCAATGAACTCGCAGATTAGGTTTAATTCGAAAATTTTAGGGTTAGGTTTCCGCCGGGACCATCTCGGACCCACCGAGTTGAAAAACTCGGTCCCACCGATTTGGCTTATGCCATTGCACAAGTGAGACTCGGTCTGACCGAGAATTACTTATCGGTGTGACCGATTTTGGAACTCTGTGAAACCCTAGCAGTCTCGGTGCCACCGAACTGTGACTCGGTCTGACCGAGTTCACTAGTTCAGGTGCCAAAACTGCTTCGGTATCACCGAGTTTAAAAATTGGTAGATCCGAGATGATTTCAGTGGGAAACTAAAACTAAGTTTTTGAATTACTCTTTTGCAAAAATCTCTACATTTTGTGATGCTCATCCACTCTATCTCATCTATAACCTATTCACAGGGTCAGCAGTCAGAGTTTGCAACATGTCTGATCAGAGTGATAGCCAGAACCTGTCAGAACAGCAAGTGCAGATGAGTGAGGGCACTAGTCCCTCAAGTTCCTCAGATGATGGCAGCAGAAGTACTCCTAGCAATCTGCCTAAAGCTGCCACAAGACAGAGAAAGAAGAAAACCTCAGAATCAGAGGATGAGGACTATGTGGCAGAAGAGGAAGCAACTTCCAAGAGAGTTGAGCTAGCACAGGGCACAAAGCCAGGGTTAAAGATCAAAAGGTCAGCAGGCAGGCAGCCTATGTCAAAGGCTAGAGCTTCAACTGAGAAGCCCACTCCCATAGAGCCAGTTGCTGTTGAAAGCAAGAAAAGGTAGGAAAGGGTGAAGAAAACTGTAGCCAGAGTGCTTGGCAAGGCTTCCATCATGGAAGATGAGGAGGAAGAAGAAGAGGTAGCTGCACCGGCACCAAAGGCACCCAAGCTGATGGGTGATGCCATAAGATCAGGGGCAGCTGCTTCCAAGGCCAAGCCAGCTCCAAAGCCAAAGCCAAAGAGGAATACAAGAAGCATCCCAGCTGCTGAGAAGAACAAGGCCCCAGTGCCTGACACTGCAGAAGATGATGAAGAGCAACTTCTCAGAAAACTCCAGCCCAAGATCCCAGACCACAACGATGCTCATCCTGCGGCTGAGGACATGAAGCTCAGGAGAGATTCAGGGCTCCGGAAGTGGAGAGAAGCAGATCCGTATGCTTCAAGGAGGAGGACTGCTGTGGACTACAGATTTCACACCAAGGAATAGCAGGACTTCTATGAGACAGTGCTGCTAGATAAGAAGCCAATTGTATGTGATATGAGATGGGTTGATTGGAAATACATCAAGGACAACGAAGAGTACTACCCTGGAGTGCAGGACAGCTTCAAGGCATGTGGAGTAGAGGACTTTGTTGGGCAGAAGCTCACAAAGTGGAACAAGGAACTCATCATGCAGTTCTACTCCACCGCACATTTTTATTCAGATGGGAGAATTGTTTGGATGTGTGAGGGTACGAGGTACCAGTCTACAGTTGCTGAATGGGCTCAGCTGATCAATGCCCCACAGGAGCATGAGGATGACTTGGATATCTATGCCAAGAAGAAGATGGACCACAACTCAATGTCAAACATGTACAAGGAGATTCCAAATGAAGCACTTGACACTCTCAAGTTTGGCTTAGTACACTATCTTCTGTCAGGGCTGCCAACCATCAATTGGATACTGAGGCACACCTTGTTGCCCAAGTCAGGTGATCACAAGATGATCAGAGGCCATGCAATCAACTTGCTTCATATCTTTGATGTGCCACAGAAGTTCAAGGTGATGAGCCTCTTCATGGAGCTTCTTCATGCGTTTTATACCAACATGACTCAAATGGCAGTGCCACAAGTATGTGGCACTATCATTACTATCTTATATCTTTTGGCATGAACATGTGTATCACTACGATCAAGATTCAATAAACCATTCATTTTAGGTGCAAGATCATTGAAGGTATTATTCAAATAAACAGAGTAACCATTATTCTCCTTAAATGAATAACCGTATTGTGATAAACATAATCCAATCATGTCTATGCTCAACACAAACACCAAATAACAATTATTTAGGTTTAACACTAATCTCGGTGAAAGTGCTAGTGATCAACTAGAGGGGGGGTGAATAGGCGATTTTTATGAAAGTCTTCAAAACATGGAAGTTTCGAAGACAAACGATAGAAATAAACCTATTACCATGCAGCGGAAGGTAGACTACACTAGGCAAACCATAGTCAAGTATTCAATGAAGTGAAAGCACAATGACTAATAGCAGCTAGGTAGTGAGGATAAGGTAGGAAGATATTGTGATGCCAATCAAAACAAGCAGTCACTCAGTGAAGACAAAAGATAATGCAATCATACAATGACTTCACAAGGACCAACAGTAAGTAAAGGGAAGGGAAGGATGAAACCAGTGACTCGTTGAAGACAATGATTTGTTGGACCAGTTCCAGTTGTTGTGACAACTGTACGTCTGGTTAGGGAGGCTAGGTATTTAAACCTGAGGACACACAGTCTCAGACACCCAGTCCTGAACACGCAGCTCAGGACCCTTAGTCCTCACCATATTCCCCTTGAGCTAAGGTCATGCAGACCTCGCCCAATCACTCTGGTAAGTCTTCAAGGTAGACTTCCAAACCTTCATAGACTTCGTTCACCGGCGATCCACAATGACTCTTGGATGCTCAGAACGCGACGCCTAACCGGCTGGAGGATTCACAGTCCTCAAGTGTAATAAGTCTTCAGATCACACAGACAAGACGACTTAAGTGATGCCTAACACTCTTTGGCTCTGGGTGTTTAGGGCTTTACCCTCGCAAGGAATTCTCTCTCGAAGGCTTCGACGTGGGTTGCTCTCAAACGACAACAGCCGTACTTTAACTTTGAGCAGCCAACCGTTTATGGTTGTAGGGGGTGGGCTATGTATAGCCACTAGGCAACCCGACCTGATTTGTCCGAAATGACCCTGGGTCACTAAGGAACTGACACGTGTTCCAACGGTTAGATTTCAAACACACACGGCAACTTTACTTGGGCTACAAGCAAAGCTGACTTGTCCAACTCTGGACAAGATTCGCTCTCATAGTCTTCACTCGAAGACATAGGATTTTGGTTAAGCATCACTTCAGTCATTCTGACTGGTTCTCTTGGACCCCACTTAACAGTATGGTGGTTCCTATGACTCAACAAAGAAGAAAAAGAACTACGAAAGATCTAAGTCTTCGCGCTCCATAGTCTTCATGCGATGTCTTCTCTTGTCATAGTCTTCAAGGTGAATGTCTTCACATACCACCTTTGACTTCAATGTCTTCATACATTTTTAGGGGTCATCTCTGGTAGGAAAACCGAATCAATGAGGGACTTCTACCTGTGTTATCCTGCAATTCTCACAAACACATTAGTCCCTCAACTAGGTTTATCGTCAATACTCCAAAACCAACTAGGGATGGCACTAGATGCACTTACAATCTCCCCCTTTTTGGTGATTGATGACAAACTAGTTGAAGTTTTCAACGGGGAATATAGTATGTGAAATTGTAAAGGAACTATCTTCATAATTTGCAAGGGCTGCCCCTGAAGATGTGCATATAGGTAATTTGCTTTTGGAATGCAAATGCACATGGCAGGTTGTACTTGTGGAGATCCTCTTCAACTTATGATGACAATTCATCATGCATGAAAAGTATGTGAAGATAATGACATGCATAATGGAAAATGGACGTTTGCAAATGATCTAAGTACGGAATTTATCGTCGCACATGCGGAATTTATCATCGCATCACAAAATAGCAAATAAGTAGCAAACGACCATCGAGTTTAAGTGTTACAACTCAAAGAACCAAATGTATCAAAACATGAGTTGTAAACACTAGGCAAAACATAAGATAACCGCCCATATGGACCCACTTGAAGACTATCAAACTCATATGCTTCTCCCCCTTTTGTCAGTAAGGACCAAAAAGGTTTGAAGACATAGAGCATCTACTCGTTCCCATGAGGAGTAGGTGAAGTAGCAAGGTCGTTGGTGTTGTTAGGCGGTGCAGATGAACTCAGGGCAGTGTTGATGCATGCTGAAGTAGGGGGCGGTGAAGTAGCATCGTCTTCGTCCTCGATCACTCTGGCATTCACAGTTGCCGTAGAGGAAGAGAACTCAGAGTCTTCAAGAGACAGAGTTTGTCGCAGCACAGTCCTTCGGAGAGGTGTGGAGTCAAACTTGAAACGTTCAGAGAAGCCATCCTCGTGAAGATCATCCTCAGAGCACATAAGCGTCAGCCCTTTCCATGTACGCCGACAGGTTTCATGGGCAACAAAGGCATTCTTGGTGGCAAGATTGCGAATGCGGTTGACATCCACCAAGAGGCTTTGCATTTGGCGCTTCAGCCAGTCATGATGCCTATCCTATTTCTGATAAAGAGCAACCAGAAGCTCTCGGTCATTGAGAACATGAGATCGCTTCTTGGGCCGTTGGGCAATAGTGCTTTCAGTGGCTTCAGTGAGGGCACGATGAGGTGCACGTGTAGTACCAGCCAGAGGATAAACACGAGTGACTGCTTCAACTCCTTCAATGTTCTAAGAGAAACTTTGATGCTCAGCATTCTGAAGACTAAGAGGCTCCTTGGCAGGCTCTGGATAGATGGCTTCAACGGACATATCCACATCAGGCAGAAAGATCCGATGATTGCGAGCAGAGGGCTGATATGAGATAGCTGAGTGGAGTTTGATCAACCGCATTATCCATGGAGCGTAGAACTTCAAGCCAAAAATATCAGATGCTGATGCTGCAAGTTGGCGAATGAAGAAGTATTGTGCATTGAAGCATTTGCCATGAAGAATATAGAAGACCAAAGTCTTCATTGCACCTTCCAGCTTTGCATGTGGAGAATGTCCTTTGATGGGCCAGAGAGTTCGTCTTATAATGTGATAGATAGTGCGTGGCATATACTCAAGGTCTTCAACAAAGAACTCCTTAGGATATGCAGCATCTGGAGGAAAAGGTGAAAGTGCAACTATCCCTAGGTGGTTTTGGTAATTCACAACAACATATAGCTCATTGAGCTAATGCTATTCCAAGATGATTATTTCAGCAAAGCTCAATGATTGGCATGGCATGGATGTGAAAGTAGAACCCTCACAATGGTAAGGACAAAGGATTGGCTCAAGCTCAAAAGCTCAAGACTCTTCATTTTATATTTTAGTGATCCAAGATCTCATTGAGTCTTTAGGAAAAGCCAATGCTATCAAGGAGGGATGAGGTGTTGCTTAATGAGCCTCTTGCTTCATGTGCTTAGTGATATGCTCCAAAAACCCTCAACTACTTTCCCATATCCACATTTGACCTAAACCCTAAGCCAAACTCGGTCCTACCGATTCTATCTATCCGGCGCCACCGAGTTTCATATGTCATAAGCCACTGCCAAACCCTAGCAATTCCGTTCTACCGATAGGGATCTCGGTCTCACCGAGATGGGATTGCAAACTCTCTGTTTCCCTTTCGTAACTTTTCGGTCTCACCGAAAGAGCGGATCGGTCCCACCGAGATTGCAATGTAAACTCTCTGTTTCCCTTTCGTAACTTTTCAGTCTCACCGAAAGAGCAAATCGGTCCCACCGAGTTTGCCTGACCAACTCTCTGGTTAGCTAATTACCCAAATCGGTCTCACCGAGTTTGTGTAATCAATCACACTGAGATTACGTTATGCCCTAACCCTAACAAAATCGGTCCTACCGAGTTGCATGTCAGTCCCACCGAAAATCTCTAACGGTCACTAGGTTTACCTTTTCGGTCCGACCGAGTTTGTTGATTCGGTCCCACCGAGATTGGTAAATTGTGTGTAACGGTTGGATTTTGTGTGGAGGCTATATATACCCCTCCACCTCCTCTTCATTTGAAGCACAAGAGCAAGGAGTTCATCATCAACACACCATTTGTTACTTCTTGGAGAGTGGTGTCTCCTAGATTGGCTAGGTGTCACTTGGGAGCCTCCGACAAGATTGTGGAGTTGAACCAAGGAGTTTGTAAGGGCAAGGAGATCGCCTACTTCGTGAAGATCTACCGCTAGTGAGGCAAGTCCTTTGTGGGCGATGGCCATGGTGGGATAGACAAGGTTGCTTCTTCGTGGACCCTTCGTGGGTGGAGCCCTCTGTGGACTCGCGCAACCATTACCCTTCGTGGGTTGAAGTCTCCATCAACGTGGATGTAGGATAGCACCACCTATCCGAACCACGGGAAAACATCCGTGTCTCTAATTGCATTTGAATTCTCCAAACCCTTCCCTTTACATTCTTGCAAGTTGCATGCTTTACTTTCCGCTGCCAATATACTCTTTGCATGCTTGCTTGAATTGTGTGATGATTGCTTGACTTGTCCTAAAATAGCTAAAATCTGCCAAGAACTAAAATTGGGAAAAAGGTTAAGCTTTTATTTTGCAAGTAGTCTAATCACCCCCGCTCTAGACATACTTTCGATCCTACAAGTGGTATCAGAGCTTTGGTCTCCACTTGCTTTGATTTCCATAGCTTTTGGTGGTCATAGCCTTGGTTTCACAACCTAGGAGAGTATGGCGTCTAGCGAGGGAAATTATCACCGTAGAGGTCCTTACTTTGATGGTACTAATTTTGCTAGTTGGAAGCATAAAATGAAAATGCATATTCTTGGACATAACCCCGCCGTTTGGGCTATTGTGTGTGTTGGTTTGCAAGGTGACTTCTTTGATGGGAGAGAACCAAACCGTGAAGCTACCGCGGATGAGTTGAAGATGTTGCAATACAATTCTCAAGCTTGTGATATTCTCTTCAACGGATTGTGCCCCGAAGAATTCAACAAAATCAGCCGTCTTGAGAATGCAAAGGAAATTTGGGACACTTTGATTGATATGCACAAAGGTACTGACTCCGTCAAGGAATCCAAGTTGGATGTGCTTCAAAGTCAACTTGACAAGTTCAAAATGAAGGATGGTGAAGGTGTTACTGAAATGTACTCTAGGCTTGCTCTCATCACAAACGAGATTGCCGGCTTAGGGAGTGAAGAGATGACCGATAGATTCATCATCAAGAAGATTCTAAGAGCCTTGGATGGAAAATATGATACCGTGTGCACATTGATCCAAATGATGCCCAATTACAAAGATCTCAAGCCAACGGAGGTGATTGGAAGAATTGTTGCTCATGAGATGTCACTTAAGGATAAAGAGGAACTTCACAACAAATCAAGCGGTGCCTACAAAGCCTCATGTGAAGCCCCTACATCATCAAGTGAGAAACAAAACTTCAATGAAGAATTGAGCTTAATGGTGAAGAACTTCAACAAGTTCTACAAGAGTAGAAGCAAAGATAGAAGCTCCAAGTCAAGGTCCTACAATAACAAAAGATCTTCTAGTCGAGAGCGAAACTGCTACAATTGTGGAAGACCCGGACACTATTCTAATGAGTGTACGGCTCCCTACAGGAGAAGAGAAGACTCTCCAAAAAGAAGAAGCAAAGAATCACCACCAAGAGAGAGAAGGAGTAGAGATAATCGTTATGAACAAAGATACTCACGGAGAAGCAAGGATTCGGAAAGGAAGGAAAAATCATCAAGGAGCTACACAAAACGAAGACATCAAGCTCATGTTGGTGAATGGGTATCCGGCTCCGACTCCGACAGCCACTCCGAGAGAAGTTATCACTCCGACTCCGAAGATACTCAAGATGAAGGTGTTGCCGGTCTAGCACTTGTGTCAACCAACTCCTATGACATATTTGACTCACCAAATGAAGGAATTGGAAGATGCTTCATGGCCAAAGGTCCTAAGGTAACACACCCCGAGTATGTTGATTTTAATAGTGATGAAGATGACTTGTTAGGTGATGATGATTTGCTTGTTGACAACTCTAGTGATGAATACTACGATGAAACGTCAATTAATCATGCTAATCAAGATAAAACGAATAACAATGATAAGGAGAAGATTGAGGTTCTAACTAAAGAACTAAACACTCTTAAGTTAGCTCATGAAACTATCTTCGAAGATCATCGAGAACTTTTAAGAGCTCATGAGAAGTTACGCTTTGAAAAGCTCAATCTTGAGCAATAGCATGAGTTTTTAAAAGCAATCAATGATGATCTCCACAGGAAAAGTTCTTCTTACATTGCCAAGCATTTACTCTTATCCACTTACATGCCTCAAGTCAAGTCTAGTAACAAGAACAAGAAAGATTCTTCCTCTAGTAGTAACAATGATCATGCTAAATCCAATATTGTTGCTTCTAGTAATTCTCTTGATTCCACTAATGATTCTCTTAGCCAAGTTACACTTGAGCAAGAAAATAGCTTATTGAAGGGAATTATAGAGAAAGGTGTGTACAAAAGCCTTGCCGGGAGTAAGCAATTCAAGGAAATTGTGCGCAAGCAAGGAATGCACCGGAAGAATCAAGGTGTTGGTTTTGAACGAAAGTTCAATGCCAATGGAGTTGAGTGGGAAGAAGATCAATATCCCAAGACAAAGTTTGTTCCTCAACAAGAGAAGTATGATACTTCCTTCAAGGGGACACTAGCTCAAGATGATCTTCCACCACAAGACTACAAGCAAAAAGGCAAGGACAAGCTTCAAGAGGAAATTGACGCATTTGAAGAAGCTCCTAAGACCTTAGTCAAGTGGATTCCCAAGACCATGTCAAGTTCCACTTCATCAAGTATGACTACAACTCCAAGGATTCCCATCAAGATGGTGTGGATCCAAAAGAAGAAGAACTAGGGAGTTCTTGAGGGTGACTCCGCCAATATACTTCACTCTTATCATTTTGGCAAGAACAAGTGCAATCAACTTCCACATATTGCACTAATTCAAGGAGTCACAAACCCTCTTGTTTGTAAGACAAGGGACAAGGTAACCTAAAATTTTTCATGGACATCATCTTGTGTGTGCATCACTCTATGTCTATGGATATCCTTGTTCGTTCCTTGTGGGACTAACCCATGTAGGTATTGAAAGTGCAATTCACTCAAATGGATAGCTCCAAGTGATCTACATCAACATTGAGCATCCACATCTTCAACATCTACATGAAGTCATCATCGACAAAACCCAAGGTTAGTTCATCCCTCTTAGGGGGGATATCACATCTAGGGGGAGCTTTACTCTAAGACTTGAGCTAAAGCAACTCTAAAGATGTGAACAGAACGATGCTTTATGTAAAAGTGGTAACCCCACTTGAGCTTAAATGATGAGTATGACCTATGATCAAGTGTTCTCACTTGACTCCTAAGTCAATATACTCATATATAGATGACCTAGTCATCGCAAATTGCTTGATAGATGCTAGAATTGGTTGTGCATGCTTTGTCACATATTTTATTTGCCATCTTATTGTGTGAGCATGTTGGTTGCATATTTTACTCATTCGAGGACATCCACTTGTTGTTTTGATTGTTTGGTTTTATTTCCTTTTGCCAAGTGGATGGACAAGAATGCCTAAGAACCTCCTCTAGCTATCTATGCTTTTCTCGTCTCAAACTCTATTCATGCTGCATCACAAAATTTGATCAAGTCAGATTCGAACCACTCTGTCTGAGGAGCACTCGGAGTCCCCAATTCGTCATAGACTTAAACTTACAAAACCTCTTTGTGATTCTCGGTCTGACCAATATTCTACTTTTTGTCCTACCGAGATCATTAAGTTGATCTAGGTTTTCTATCTCGGTGCAACCGATTTGAACCATTCGGTCACACCGAGTTGCAACAATTGTATACAGTTTTGCATCTCGGTGCCACCGAGTTGTTCCACTCGGTCACACCGACAGGGTCGGGCCATATATAGTCATGGGCAAAAATTTGGAAATTTCTCCGAACCCCTTCGCCCGCGCGATAGCCTGCTCTGCCAACGTGGTCTCCGGATCGTCTCCTCGCCGCCAGCCGCCTCCAGTCACTGGTCTCCGTCGCCGTCAACGGGAATCAACCCAGCCATTGCCGTCGTAGCGAGTCTCCGCCGAACTAGGGTATGGACTCGATCTTTGTGCTATTCCCCAATCCGATTCTTAGCACATTGTGATCATCATGATTCTTGCCACATTTGAAACACTTCTATCCAGTCAATGAACTCGCAGATTAGGTTTAATTCGAAAATTTTAGGGTTAGGTTTCCGCCGGGACCATCTCGGACCCACCGAGTTGAAAAACTCGGTCCCACCGATTTGGCTTATGCCATTGCACAAGTGAGACTCGGTCTGACCGAGAATTACTTATCGGTATGACCGATTTTGGAACTCTGTGAAACCCTAGTAGTCTCGGTGCCACCGAACTGTGACTCGGTCTGACCGAGTTCACTAGTTCAGGTGCCAAAACTGCTTCGGTATCACCGAGTTTAAAAATCGGTAGATCCGAGATGATTTCAGTGGGAAACTAAAACTAAGTTTTTGAATTATTCTTTTGCAAAAATCTCTGCATTTTGTGATGCTCATCCACTCTATCTCATCTATAACCTATTCACAGGGTCAGCAGTCAGAGTTTGCAACATGTCTGATCAGAGTGATAGCCAGAACCTATCAGAACAGCAAGTGCAGATGAGTGAGGGCACTAGTCCCTCAAGTTCCTCAGATGATGGCAGCAGAAGTACTCCTAGCAATCTGCCTAAAGCTGCCACAAGACAGAGAAAGAAGAGAACCTCAGAATCAGAGGATGAGGACTATGTGGCAGAAGAGGAAGCAACTTCCAAGAGAGTTGAGCTAGCACAGGGCACAAAGCCAGGGTTAAAGATCAAAAGGCCAGCAGGCAGGCAGCCTATGTCAAAGGCTAGAGCTTCAACTGAGAAGCCCACTCCCATAGAGCCAGTTGCTGCTGAAAGCAAGAAAAGGAAGGAAAGGGTGAAGAAAACTGTAGCCAGAGTGCTTGGCAAGGCTTCCATCATGGAAGATGAGGAGGAAGAAGAAGAGGTAGCTGCACCAGCACCAAAGGCACCCAAGCTGATGGGTGATGCCATAAGATCAGGGGCAGCTGCTTCCAAGGCCAAGCCAGCTCCAAAGCCAAAGCCAAAGAGGAATACAAGAAGCATCCCAGCTGCTGAGAAGAACAAGGCCCCAGTGCCTGACACTGCAGAAGATGATGAAGAGAAAGTTCTCAGAAAACTCAAGCCCAAGATCCCAGACCACAACGATGCTCATCCTGTGGCTGAGGACATGAAGCTCAGGAGAGATTCAGGGCTCCGAAAGTGGAGAGAAGCAGATCCGTATGCTTCAAGGAGGAGGACTGCTGTGGACTACAGATTTCACACCAAGGAATAGCAGGACTTCTATGAGACAGTGCTGCTAGATAAGAAGCCAATTGTATGTGATATGAGATGGGTTGATTGGAAATACATCAAGGACAACGAAGAGTACTACCCTGGAGTGCAGGACAGCTTCAAGGCATGTGGAGTAGAGGACTTTGTTGGGCAGAAGCTCACAAAGTGGAACAAGGAACTCATCATGCAGTTCTACTCCACCGCACATTTTTATTCAGATGAGAGAATTGTTTGGATGTCTGAGGGTACGAGGTACCAGTCTACAGTTGCTGAATGGGCTCAGCTGATCAATGCCCCACAAGAGCATGAGGATGACTTGGATATCTATGCCAAGAAGAAGATGGACCACAACTCAATGTCAAACATGTACAAGGAGATTCCAAATGAAGCACTTGACACTCTCAAGTTTGGCTTAGTACACTATCTTCTGTCAGGGCTGCCAACCATCAATTGGATACTGAGGCACACCTTGTTGCCCAAGTCAGGTGATCACAAGACGATCAGAGGCCATGCAATCAACTTGCTTCATATCTTTGATGTGCCACAGAAGTTCAAGGTGATGAGCCTCTTCATGGAGCTTCTTCATGCGTTTTATACCAACATGACTCAAATGGCAGTGCCACAAGTATGTGGTACTAGCATTACTATCTTATATCTTTTGGCATGAACATGTGTATCACTACGATCGAGATTCAATAAACCATTCATTTTAGGTGCAAGATCATTGAAGGTATTATTCAAATAAACAGAGTAACCATTATTCTCCTTAAATGAATAACCGTATTGTGATAAAAATAATCCAATCATGTCTATGCTCAACACAAACACCAAATAACAATTATTTAGGTTTAACACTAATCCCGGTGAAAGTGCTAGTGATCAACTAGAGGGGGGGGTGAATAGGCGATTTTTATGAAAGTCTTCAAAACATGGAAGTTTCAAAGACAAACGATAGAAATAAACCTATTACCATGCAGCGGAAGGTAGACTACACTAGGCAAACCATAGTCAAGTATTCAATGAAGTGAAAGCACAATGACTAATAGCAGCTAGGTAGTGAGGATTAGGTAGGAAGATATTGTGAAGCCAATCAAAACAAGCAGTCACTCAGTGAAGACAAAAGATAATGCAATCATACAATGACTTCACAAGGACCAACAGTAAGTAAATGGAAGGGAAGGATGAAACCAGTGACTCGTTGAAGACAATGATTTGTTGGACCAGTTCCAGTTGCTATGACAACTGTATGTCTGGTTAGGGCGGCTAGGTATATAAACCTGAGGACACACAGTCTCAGACACCCAGTCCTGAACACGCAGCTCAGGACCCTTAGTCCTCACCATATTCCCCTTGAGCTAAGGTCACGCAGACCTCGCCCAATCACTCTGGTAAGTCTTCAAGGTAAACTTCCAAACCTTCATAGACTTCGTTCACCGGCGATCCACAATGACTCTTGGATGCTTAGAACGCGATGCCTAACCGGCTGGAGGATTCACAGTCCTCAAGTGTAATAAGTCTTCAGATCACACAGACAAGACGACTTAAGTGATGCCTAACACTCTTTGGCTCTGGGTGTTTAGGGCTTTACCCTCGCAAGGAATTCTCTCTCAAAGGCTTCGACGTGGGTTGCTCTCAAACGACAACAGCCGTACTTTAACTTTGGACAACGACAACGACGTGGCCTACAAGCAAAGCTGACTTGTCCAACTCTGGACAAGATTCGCTCTCATAGTCTTCACTCGAAGACATAGGATTTTGGTTAAGCATCACTTCAGTCATTCTGACTGGTTCTCTTGGACCCCACTTAACAGTATGGTGGTTCCTATGACTCAACAAAGAAGAAAAAGAACTACGAAAGATCTAAGTCTTCGCGCTCCATAGTCTTCATGCGATGTCTTCTCTTGTCATAGTCTTCAAGGTGAATGTCTTCACATACCACCTTTGACTTCAATGTCTTCATACATTTTTAGGGGTCATCTCTGGTAGGAAAACCGAATCAACGAGGGACTTCTACCTGTGTTATCCTGCAATTCCCACAAACACATTAGTCCCTCAACTAGGTTTATCGTCAATACTCCAAAACCAACTAGGGGTGGCACTAGATGCACTTACAATCTCCCCCTTTTTGGTGATTGATGACAAACTAGTTGAAGTTTTCAACGGGGATTATAATATGTGAAATTGTAAAGGAACTATCTTCATAAGTTGCAAGGGCTCCCCCTGAAGATGTGCATATAGGTAATTTGCTTTTGGAATGCAAATGCACGTGGCAGGTTGTACTTGTGGAGATCCTCTTCAACTTATGATGACAATTCATCATGCATGAAAAGTATGTGAAGATAATGACATGCATAACGGAAAATGGACGTTTGCAAATGATCTAAGTGCGGAATTTATCGTCGCACATGCGGAATTTATCATCGCATCACAGAATAGCAAATAAGTAGCAAACGACCATCGAGTTTAAGTGTTACAACTCAAAGAACCAAATGTATCAAAACATGAGTTGTAAATACTAGGCAAAACATAAGATAACCGCCCATATGGACCCACTTGAAGACTATCAAACTCATATGCTTCTCCCCCTTTTGTCAGTAAGGACCAAAAAGGTTTGAAGACATAGAGCATCTACTCGTTCCCATGAGGAGTAGGTGAAGTAGCAAGGTCGTTGGTGTTGTTAGGCGGTGCAGATGAACTCGGGGTAGTGTTGATGCGTGCTGAAGTAGGGGGC
This sequence comes from Triticum monococcum, assembly GCA_034509565.1. Lineage (NCBI taxonomy): Eukaryota > Viridiplantae > Streptophyta > Magnoliopsida > Poales > Poaceae > Triticum > Triticum monococcum. The sequence goes on along the minus strand of CM067841.1, from coordinate 531,757,798 downwards.
GGTGAAGTAGCATCGTCTTCGTCCTCGATCACTCTGGCATTCACAGTTGCCGTAGAGGAAGAGAACTCAGAGTCTTCAAGAGACGAAGTTTGTCGCAGCACAGTCCTTCGGAGAGGTGTGGAGTAAAACTTGAAACGTTCAGAGAAGCCATCCTCGTGAAGATCATCCTCAGAGCACATAAGCGTCAGCCCTTTCCATGTACGCCGACAGGTTTCATGGGCAACAAAGGCATTCTTGGTGGCAAGATTGCGAATGCGGTTGACATCCACCAAGTGGCTTTGCATTTGGCGCTTCAGCCAGTCATGATGCCTATCCTGTTTCTGATAAAGAGCAACCAGAAGCTCTCGGTCATTGAGAACATGAGATCGCTTCTTGGGCCGTTGGGCAATAGTGCTTTTAGTGGCTTCAGTGAGGGCACGATGAGGTGCACGTGTAGTACCAGCCAGAGGATAAACACGAGTGACTGCTTCAACTCCTTCAATGTTCTGAGAGAAACTTTGATGCTCAGCATTCTGAAGACTAAGAGGCTACTTGGCAGGCTCTAGATAGATGGCTTCAACGGACATATCCACATCAGGCAGAAAGATCCGATGATTGCGAGCAGAGGGCTGATATGAGATAGCTGAGTGGAGTTTGATCAACCGCATTATCCATGGAGCGTAGAACTTCAAGCCAAAAATATCAGATCCTGATGCTGCAAGTTGGCGAATGAAGAAGTATTGTGCATTGAAGCATTTGCCATGAAGAATATAGAAGACCAAAGTCTTCATTGCACCTTCCAGCTTTGCATGTGGAGAATGTCCTTTGATGGGCCAGAGAGTTCGCCTTATAATGTGATAGATAGTGCGTGGCATATACTCAAGGTCTTCAACAAAGAACTCCTTAGGATATGCAGCATCTGGAGGCAAAGGTGAAAGTGCAACTATCCCTAGGTGGTTTTGGTAATTCACAACAACATATAGCTCATTGAGCTAATGCTATTCCAAGATGATTATTTCAGCAAAGCTCAATGATTGGCATGGCATGGATGTGAAAGTAGAACCCTCACAATGCTAAGGACAAAGGATTGGCTCAAGCTCAAAAGCTCAAGACTCTTCATTTTATATTTTAGTGATCCAAGATCACATTGAGTCTTTAGGAAAAGCCAATGCTATCAAGGAGGGATGAGGTGTTGCTTAATGAGCCTCTTGCTTCATGTGCTTAGTGATATGCTCCAAAACCCTCAACTACTTTCCCATATCCACATTTGACCTAAACCCTAAGCCAAACTCGGTCCTACCGATTCTATCTATCCGGCGCCACCGAGTTTCATATGTCATAAGCCACTGCCAAACCCTAGCAATTCGGTTCTACCGATAGGGATCTCGGTCTCACCGAGATGGGATTGCAAACTCTCTGTTTCCCTTTCGTAACTTTTCGGTCTCACCGAAAGAGCGGATCGGTCCCACCGAGATTGCAATGTAAACTCTCTGTTTCCCTTTTGTAACTTTTCGGTCTCACCGAAAGAGCAAATCGGTCCCACCGAGTTTGCCTGACCAACTCTCTGGTTAGCTAATTACCCAAATCGGTCTCACCGAGGTTGTGTAATCGGTCACACCGAGATTACGTTATACCCTAACCCTAACAAAATCGGTCCTACCGAGTTGCATGTCAGTCCCACCGAAAATCTCTAACGGTCACTAGGTTTACCTTTTCGGCCCGATCGAGTTTGTTGATTCGGTCCCACCGAGATTGGTAAATTGTGTGTAACGGTTGGATTTTGTGTGGAGGCTATATATACCCCTCCACCTCCTCTTCATTCGTGGAGAGAGCTATCAGAACACATACACACTTCCAACTCATATGTTCTGAGAGAGAATCACCTACTCATGTGTTGAGACCAAGATATTCCATTCCTACCATATGAATCTTGATCTCTAGCCTTCCCCAAGTTGCTTTCCACTCAAACCTTGTTTCCACCAGATCCAAATCCTATGAGAGAGAGTTGAGTGTTGGGGAGACTATCATTTGAAGCACAAGAGCAAGGAGTTCATCATCAACACACCATTTGTTACTTCTTGGAGAGTGGTGTCTCCTAGATTGGCTAGGTGTCACTTGGGAGCCTCCGACAAGATTGTGGAGTTGAACCAAGGAGTTTGTAAGGGCAAGGAGATCGCCTACTTCGTGAAGATCTACCGCTAGTGAGGCAAGTCCTTCGTGGGCGATGGCCATGGTGGTATAGACAAGGTTGCTTCTTCGTGGACCCTTCGTGGGTGGAGCCCTCCGTGGACTCGCGCAACCGTTACCCTTCGTGGGTTGAAGTCTCCATCAATGTGGATGTAGGATAGCACCACCTATCCGAACCACGGGAAAACATCTGTGTCTCCAATTGCATTTGAATTCTCCAAACCCTTCCCTTTACATTCTTGCAAGTTGCATGCTTTACTTTCCGCTGCCAATATACTCTTTGCATGCTTGCTTGAATTGTGTGATGATTGCTTGACTTGTCCTAAAATAGCTAAAATCTGCCAAGAACTAAAATTGGGAAAAAGGTTAAGCTTTTATTTTGTCAAGTAGTCTAATCACCCCCCTCTAGACATACTTTCGATCCTACAAAAGGCTTCATCATACTAAGCATCTGACTCATGTTTGGTTCAGGCTTCTGAAAGATGCTCTCCATAGCTTCACTGTGCAGCTGACAGCCAGGTTCATAGAGATCTCCAGGAGTGGGCAGACTAGTGAGCTCAATGATATCAAAGGCTTTAGCTTCATGATGGACATTTCCGGTCATCCACTCAAGGACCCAAGTCTTCGGGTCTCTATTGTAGCCACGAATGTGAAGAGTGGCATAAAATTGGAGCAGCAACTCTTCGTTCCAGTGCTCTTGGGCGGTGACGAAAGGCAACAATCCAACCTCTTTGAAGCAATCCAGAGCTTCTTCCAAGTAGGGCAGACCAGTTATTGCTTCGGTGTCAAGACGCATATGTGGGAAGATGCGACCTTGATTGTACAGAATGCATGAGTAATAGCTTCGCTGCGGATAAGATATTCGTTCCCTTGAGTAGGGGTTCTTGGAGCTATTGAAGAAGGTGTTGTCTGCTTTGAAGCCGTTGACATTAAAGGATCCAGGTGCTAATGCAGGACCTGGAAACATGGGCAACCTTGGCATTGGCTTCTGTACCTGAGGCCTGTGCTCAACATGACAGTCAAACTAAGGACCAGCAGCAGGCGCAGGAACAGGAGTAGTGGCATCATTTGCTTCACTGACTTTTGGCTCATGGGTTGGTGCAGGCTCCACAGTGACTTCAGCCATGACAACGTCATTGGCTTCATTTGTTTTGGTGGTGGCAGCCTCAAGATTTTCAACCTCCACTTGATGAGCTGGAGGGTCGGGCACAGACACGTTCTCGTTGAGAACAGCTTCTTCAGTAGTGGGGGTGTAGGGACACGTTCTTCTCCTTGCGTGTCATCGGCTGATGCAGCCGGAATGTCTTCAGCAGCTTTAGCCTCAGATTCGGAGACATTCACAGTAGGAGTGGCATCTGGAAACACTTGACGTGCAACAGAGTGGTGGGGCACTTCTCCTTCTGGAACGCTCAAAAGAGGGACTTGAGACCTTGGTCCTTTGCGAAGCCTGCGTAATGCTGGCAACGCCATTGGAGATGGAGTTGGCTGGGCCTCAAAGTCATCTTCTTATTCTTGCCGGGGTGGTGTGACTTGTTGTTGTGGGTGATCAGCCCATGATTCATCCTGAGCAATTGGCGTCAGAGGACGACCAATGCTGATGAGTTTGCTGTGCGTAAGCATAGGTGATGATACCTGTTGGTGCTCGATCTGAGGAAGAACAACAACATCTCCAACATTGTCATGGTGACCAATGTCTTCAGCGGCGGTGGGATCAACTGCTGGAATGTCTTCAGCTTCATGAGCCTCTATGGAAGCAGGCTCATGGACAATCAATTGGTGCTCTTGTTGTGCAGATGCAGGGCGAACCATAGAGACAGGTTCATCAACTAGGGGCTCTGTGGGAGCAGCCCGATTCTTCTTGGTCTTGCGCTTATTCTTGGAGGGAGTAGCATCAGAGGCTTCAGGATGTTTCCTCTTTCTGGCTTCAGCCTCAACAGTCCTCGTCTTCTTTAGTTCTGAAGCGGTTGACCTGACCTTTGGCTTCGAGCTAGTCATACTGGCTGGGAAGACAATGGGATGTGCTTCCTGCCTTGGTGCTTCGGGTTCGGTCACAGCTGGCTTCTTCTTCTTCCTTGCAGCCATCCTGGGATCGATGCCAGGACGACCAAGAGCCTTGCGCTTCTCAGCCTCATTGTAGGCTTGCACACACTGGTCAGCCAGGCTCTTCATGCGCTCACGAGAACCTTGAGCTTCTTCACGCTTCTTGAGAAAGGCTTCTTTGAGCTCGTGCAGCATGATCTTGAAATTTTTGACCTCTTGCACGCTGAGCTTGGCCATGTGCTTCTTGAACTGAGCTTTCTCAAAGTCGATCTTTTGCTTCAGTTCAATGATGCGCTGAGCTATAGCTAGCTCTGAAGCAATGGTGCCATGGAAGGCGACACTGAGGCCAATTGGAAGTTGCAGATCTTCAAAGCTGAGGTTGGGCGTGTCAAACCACTCATCAATGAAGTTGTGGATAATTGCCACGTCAAAGAGAGGCAAATCATTGAAGATTTCTGCTTCTTCTTTGCTCTTGATCAGTTGCTCAAGAGCGTCATCTGCAAGATCTTCATTGCTGGACAGATCAATAGCGTCGTTGCGCAGAATAGCAGCAGCAGTCAGTTCTTGGCTGGTGTGTTGCAAAGGCATCTTTACTTTCAAAGGCTTGGAGATGCATGACAAATCTTCAGACTGCACACTGTCTTCAAGAGGTGCAGTAGCCAGTGGCTTCGCTCGTGAGATTTTTGGTGCTGAGGCAGGCTTTGAAGCTTTAGGATTCTTCTTAGGCTTCGGCGATGCAGGCGCTTCATCAGATTCAGCGTCATCTGCAGGCTCATCCACGGCTGTCCCTTGAACCATGATATGAGTGATAAGACCTTCCAGGTTGTAGAAGGGCCCAACAAGATTGGGTTTAGCTTCACGGGTGCCATCGGCACGGGGAACAGAGGGACCAGGGTTGAAGTCTAGTCCCAATGACTTCTTGTTCTGCTTCGCCGAATTCTGGGCAAACTGGAAGTTGCGCTTGAACAGATTGTCATCACGACACCACAGTAATGACGATGGGTCAGCATCCGCAGGCTGTGGTCCACGGACCATGCAGGGATAGAATCCTTGTTCAATGGCTTCATCCCTGGACCTGGGTTGAAGATTTTTGTATAGGATGTCTCCCCATGGTCGCTTGATGGCATTCTTCTCAGCATACTCCTTGGTCACAAACCTGTACTTGAACCATTGTTTTGCCCAATATCGTCGAATCCATTGGATCCGTGTCTTGGGCTGATTGTAATCCTCTTCTGGATCTGTCTGGTACAACTTTGAGAGGTCATCGGGCAGATCTCTTGATGTTTCACCTCGACGCCTTTTGCCACCTTTCCTTGCTAGTTTCTCTGCAGCCATGAACTTTAAACTGAATGGCTTCAACACGTTCAAAGGCTTCAAAGGCTTTCGCTTGCTGGATAAACAGGAACTGGCTTCAGGAGAATTTATATGATGCTGTAAGAATTCTGCAAATGAATGCAGACTATGAGAACCAAGGGATTCTCCCACGGACATGTACCTGTGATAGCATTGAGGTGCGAGGGAAGGGGAAGAGGTCATATGCATTCTCAGAAGATTCTGAAGACAAATCAGTTTAGAAGACATTGACCTCAATTGCGAAGACATTCACTCATAGATAAAGAGTTGGTTCCAGATTTGTACGAATCCATGGATCACTACAAGTGAGGAATCTAACTACTTTGTGAAGCATAAGTGAACATACTAGGCATATTATGAGATGCAGTATGAAATAGATCCATCGTGTGTGAATAGAAACTTCTTGTGGCAGAAAGTGATGAATCTATAGGATCAAAGGGGCCGTAAAAAGGAAGTTTTATTTACCACACGAAGAACTGCTAGAAGGAGAGGGAGATGAGGCCGAGCAGTTCGATCGTCCCTGCCCTAACTTGGCGACGGAGGACAGCTACAGCAACGGCGGAGAAGACGATGTCCGCGGCCGGCGTGAAGACGGTGTCGGAAAGGTCGTGGCAGCTAAGCGCTTCGTCGCCGGCGTCGTCGAGGGCTATCGGTGGCGCTAGGGTTCGTGCGAGAGTGGAAGAAAGGATAATGACTGTGGTGAGGCATGTATTTATAGGGACAGGGACGACACAGTGTTATTACACAGGTGCCCCTGGCGATTCACATCTGAAGGACACGTGGCCATCATGTAATATATTGGAGGTTGTTCCACGTTCCCACGCACGCCTGGATTGTCGGGTGGTTGTTCCCACTTCTTCGGGTTTCAGGTTAAGGAATTAGCATTGAAAGCGGACTTAATGTTTGTCTCTGTATCTTCTGCTGACAAGGACGCAGAGAAGACATTCGGCAGTTTGAATAGAATGCATATGATTTGGAGAGATAGAGTTTGAGATAGGAAGCATAGAGATGTTAGGGTCCGATCACATTCACTTAGTTCACAAGATTCAACAAGAAGACATAGCTATAAGTGAATGCTGTAGAGGACAGAACACTAATATATATATGTATATATAAGAAAGACAATCAAATCAACATCGTGAAGATAATCATGAGGACAAGTTGAGATTGAAGCCAAACCAAATGTGAAGACATACCAAACGTAACGCCATGAGTGAAACATTTCAAACAGAAACATTTGGTGGTGGCGTTACCCATCGTATAGGAAGTATTAGACCCAGACACGGCGCACAATTATCGTGGCGCTCTGAAGTCAAATTCCACATTAATGTGTTCACACTTAGAATGTAAGTCTTCATTGATTGAAGACATACTTTACTTCGTGTGTTGCACATCTAAGTCATCAATATGCTTAAGTGTTAGGATGTGTGCCTGATCACGGGACATTTGAGGATTCCAAGATATTTAGCTCACACCGTAACTTGCAAAATCTCTTCTCATCCAAGGGCTTGGTGAAGATATCTGCCAATTGCTCTTCAGTGTTGACGTGTATTATATCAATGTCTTCCTTCACAACATGATATCTGAGAAAGTGATGACGAATTTCAATGTGCTTTGTCTTCGAGTGCTGAACTGGGTTGTTGGCAATCTTGATGGCGCTTTCGTTGTCGCAATAGAGTGGCACTTGCTTCAGATGAATGCCATAGTCTTTGAGTGTTTGCTTCATCCGTAGAAGCTGAGCACAACAAGATCCAGCAGCAATGTATTCAGATTCAACAGTGGAGAGAGATACACAGTTCTGCTTCTTTGAAGACCAACATACAAGTGATCGTCCCAGAAAATGACATGTGCCTGATGTAGACTTGCGATCCACTTTGTCACCAGCATAATCAGCATCCGAGAATCCAACCAGATCAAACTCTGAGCCCTTGGGATACCATAATCCTAATGTTGGGGTGTGAGCCAAATATCAAAGAATTCGCTTCACAGCTAAGTGATGCGGTTCCTTTGGTGCCGCTTGGAACCGAGCACACATGCATACACTAAGCATAATATCTGGCCTAGATGCACATAGATAAATTAAAGACCCAATCATGGAGCGGTATACCTTTTGATCGAACTCTTTACCATTGTCGTCGGGACCCAGATGATGTTTGGCTGGCATTGGAGTCGTGAAGCCTTTGCAGTCTTGCATCCCAAATTTCTTCAGGCAATCTTTGAGATACTTCTCTTGAGATATGAAGATGCTGTTGCGTTGCTGATGTATTTGAAGACCAAGGAAGAACTTCAGCTCACCCATCATGGACATCTGATATTGCTCTTGCATCATATATCCAAACTCGTCAGTGTATTTCTGATTGGTGCAGCCGAAGATAATGTCATCCACATATATTTGGCACACAAATAGTTCACCATCATATGTCTTCGTGAAGAGAGTGGGGTCGAGGGAACCAGGTGTGAAGCCTTTGCTCTTCAGGAAGTATTTGAGTGTGTCATACCAAGCCCGAGGGGCTTGTTTGAGGCCATACAGTGCCTTGTTGAGCTTGTACACCATGTCAGGATGTTTTGGATCTTCAAAACCAGGCGGTTGTGCAACATACACTTCTTCTTCAATCTTGCCATTGAGAAAGGCACTCTTCACATTCATTTGATACAGAAGAATATTATGATGATTTGCATAGGCCAGCAGTATGCGTATAGCTTCAAGTCTAGCCACAGGAGCAAATGTTTCATCAAAGTCAATCCCTTCAACTTGAGTGTACCCTTGAGCAACGAGACGAGCTTTGTTTCTGAAAACTTGACCATGCTCATCTTGCTTGTTGCGATACATTATTTAGCTCAAATTGCTAAAGCTCTTCTTGCATAGCTTGAATCCATTCAGGTTCCAAGAAGGCTTCTTCAACTTTCTTGGGTTCAGATATTGAGACAAATGCGAAGTGCCCACAGAAATTTGCTAGCTGTGTTGCCCTTGAACGAGTGAGTGGACCTAGTGCATTGATGCTATCAATTATTCTCTCAATCTGTACTTCATTTGCAACACGAGGATGTACAGGACGAAGATTTTGCTCTTGCTGAACATTGTCATCGTTAGAGGGATTGTCTTCAGGCTGAGCATTGTCTTTAGGTTGATCAGGTGCGGAGATGATAAGTTCCTCTTCAGGCTGAGCTTCAGACGGTATGATTTCTCCAATTCCCATAAGTTTGATTGATTCACTGGATGGAACTTCATCTAGCACATTTGGCAGGTGCTCTCTTTGTGAGCCGTTCGTCTCATCAAACCGCACATCCACTGTTTCTACCACTTTATAGTGAAAAAGGTTGAAGACTCTGTAGGAGTGCGAATCCTTTCCATATCCAAGCATAAAACCCTCATGTGCTTTTGGTGCAAATTTTGAAGTGTGATGTGGATCCTTGATCCAGCACCTGGCGCCAAATACTCTGAAGTAACTGACATTTGGCTTCTTGCCAGTAAGGAGCTCATAGGATGTCTTGTTCAAAAGCTTGTGAAGATAAACACAGTTGATTATATGGCATGCGGTATCAATGGCTTCAGGCCAGAACTTTCTTGGAGTCTTGTATTCATCAAGCATCGTTCGGGCCATCTCAATAAGTGTTCTGTTCTTGCGTTCGACGACGCCATTCTGTTGTGGCGTGTATGGAGCTGAGAATTCATGTGTGATGCCCAAAGTATCAAGATATGTATCTAGGCCAGTGTTCTTGAATTCAATGCCATTGTCACTTCTGATGTGTTTTATCTTGGCGCCATAGTTGTTCATTGCTCGATTGGCGAAGCATCTGAAGACATCCTGCACTTCAGTCTTGTAGAGGATTATATGCACCCAAGTATATCTAGAATAATCATCAACAATGACAAAGCCATAGAGACAAGCAGTAGTAGTAAGAGTTGAGTAATGAGTGGGACCGAAAAGATCCATGTGGAGCAGTTCAAAGGGTTGAGTCGTTGTCATGGTTGTCTTCGAGGGATGCTTGGCCCTCGTCATCTTTCCTGCTTCACAGGCACCGCATAAGTGGTCTTTCTTGAACTTGACGCCCTCGATGCCTATGACATGCTTCTTCCTTGCAAGGGTGTGGAGGTTCTTCATGCCAGCATGCCCTAGCCTCCGATGCCAGAGCCAGCATTCTGAAGCTTTTTCTAGAAGACATACGGCAAGCTATGGTCCTGCTGAGAAATCTACCACGTACAAATAATCTTTCCGATACCCTTCAAACACTAGAGACTTGTCAGATTCCATTATAACAAGGCAACGATATTTTCCAAACATCACAATCATGTTTAAATCGCAAAGCATTGAGACAGACACTAAGTTGAAACCAAGGGATTCAACAAGCATGACTTTATCCATGTGTTGATCCTTTGAGATTGCAACTCTACCTAGACCCAATACCTTACTTTTACCAGTGTCAGCAAATGTGATGTGACTTTTGTCAGATGGACATAAGGTTGAGTCCATAAGAAGGCTTCGCTTGCCAGTCATGTGATTGGTACACCCACTATCAATAATCCATTCTGAAGCAGCTGGTGTCGTACCCTACAGTGCAGTTAGGGGGATAGGCTTCACGAAGAGAATTGTGAAGCAAAAACATTTGACGAGCCAGTGGATTATGAAAACTTAGATCAAGATTAGGATTGATAGGGCAAGCAGCAAGCGACTCAGGAACAAAGTACATAATAAGACCATTTAGGCATCACCCAGATCTTCTTCATAGGCAGTCCATTCCTGCAGTTAGTACCAATATACCTGGCAAACACTTCACCATTCTGATTCTTAAACAGTTTGTAGTTTGCATCAAAGGATTCATCAATTACAATGGGATTAGCACAAGTGAAGCCAGATAGGGTGGATGGATCTGCTGAAGGTTCCTTTGCAGCAACCCATGTTGTTTTGCGGTACTGCTCAGGTTTCTAGTAAGAGCCATCCGCATTCATTTTCCTTTCAAACCCAACACCCTCTTTCCTAGGTTTTCGGTTCAGGATCTGCCTTTTGAGGACATCACATAGTGTCTGATGGCCTTTGAGACTTTTGTGCATCCCTGTTTCAAGCAGTGTCTTCAACCTAGCATTCTCATCAACAATAGCAGTGGTATCCTCAGCAGAGGGGTTAGTTACCACATCAATAGTTGAAGATATTGCAACAGTAGCAGCAGTAGAACATTTAGCAACAGAAGTAGCGTTATCACGCTCAATGCATTTAAGACATGGTGGTTCAAATCCTTCCTGAGCTGAACTGATCTGTTTGGCGCGAAGTGACTCGTTTTCCTTTTGAAGATCTTCATGAGCCGCTCTCAATTTCTCAAGATCTTGCTTCCTTTGAAGATAATCATAGGAAAGCCTTTCATGAGTTGTTGAGAGCGTTTCATGACGACTTTCAAGTTCCTCATACTTAACGTGAAGATTTTTTATGTCTTCAATTAAGGACTGAGATTGAGTCATTTCAGCGTCTAACATATCATCGCTTTTGTCTAACAGTTTTTGAATGTGTTCCATAGCTTTCTGTTGTTCAGTTGCAATTTTAGCAAGTGTTTTGTAGCTAGGTTTGGAATCACAATCAGAGTCATCGTCACTAGATATTTGATAGTAAGTAGTGCGTGTGTTTACCTTGGCACCGCGTGCCATGAAGCAGTAGGAAGGAGCAGAGTAGTCCTTGTCATTTGCATCGGTGTCGGTGATGAAGTCATTGTCTTCACTGTTGAAGATGGACTTGGCAACGTATGCTGTAGCCAGACTCGCAACGCCAGAATCGGATTCCTCCTCAGACTCCACCTCCGCCTCCTCAGAAGCAGACTCCTCCTCAGAATCCATTTCCTTGCCAACAAATGCACGTGCCTTGCCAGATGAGCTCTTCTTGTGTGATGAAGACTTTGAGGTAGACTTGGAAGAAGACTTTGAGTATTTCTTCTTCTTCTTGTCGTCAGAGTCATACTCCTTGCCCTTCTTCTTCTTCTTGTTCTCATTGTCCCACTGTGGACACTCAGAGATGTAGTGGCCAGGTTTCTTGCACTTGTGATATGTTCTCTTCTTGTAGTCATGAGCAGAAGCTTCATCATTCCTTGAGCTTGATCGTGAAGACTTTCTGAAGCCTTTCTTCTTGGTGAATTTTTGGAACTTCTTCACAAGCATAGCAAGCTCCTTTCCAATGTCTTCAGGCTCATCAAAACTGCTGTCAGATTCTTCTTCAGATGAGGAGACAACTTTTGCCTTCAAGGCACGAGTTCGCCCATAGTTGGGACCGTAGATGTCTCTTGTCTCAGAAAGTTGAAATTCGTGTGTGTTGAGCCTCTCAAGTATGTTAGACGGATTGAGTGTCTTGAAATCAGGACGTTCTTGAATCATCAGGGCTAGGGTATCAAACAAACTGTCAAGTGATCTCAGGAGTGTCTTGACGACTTCATGCTTGGTGATCTCAGTGGCGCCGAGGGCTTGAAGCTCATTTGTGATGTTAGTGAGTCGATCAAACGTGAGCTGGACATTCTCATTGTCATTTCTCTTGAAGCGGTTGAAGAGGTTGCAAAGAACACTGATTCTCTGATCTCTCTGGGTGGAGATGCCTTCGTTGACCTTGGAGAGCCAGTCCCAGACTAGCTTGGAAGTCTCCAAAGCACTCACACGGCCATACTGTCCTTTGGTCAGATGACCACAGATGATATTCTTGGCAGTAGAGTCCAATTGAACGAACTTCTTGACATCAGCAGCAGTGACACCTTCTCCGGCCTTGGGAACACCGTTCTTGACGACATACCATAGGTCGACATCAATGGCTTCAAGATGCATGCGCATTTTATTCTTCCAGTAGGGATATTCAGTTCCATCGAAGATGGGGCACGCAGCGGAGACTTTAATTATCCCTGCAGTCGACATAGCTAAAACTCCAAGTGGTTAAACCGAATCACACAGAACAAGGGAGTACCTTGCTCTGATACCAATTGAAAGTGCTAGTGATCGACTAGAGGGGGGGGGTGAATAGGCGATTTTTATGAAAGTCTTCAAAACATGGAAGTTTCGAAGACAAACGATAGAAATAAACCTATTACCATGCAGCGGAAGGTAGACTACACTAGGCAAACCATAGTCAAGTATTCAATGAATTGAAAGCACAATGACTAATAGCAGCTAGGCAGTGAGGATCGGGTAGGAAGATATTGTGAAGCCAATCAGCACAAGCAGTCACTCAGTGAAGACAAAAGATAATGCAATCATACAATGACTTCATAAGGACCAACAGTAAGTAAAGGGAAGGGAAGGATGAAACCAATGACTCGTTGAAGACAATGATTTGTTGGACCAGTTCCAGTTGCTGTGACAACTGTACGTCTGGTTAGGGCGGCTAGGTATTTAAACCTAAGGACACACAGTCCCGAACACCCAGTCCTGAACACGCAGCTCATGACCCTTAGTCCTCACCGTATTCCCCTTGATCTAAGGTCACGCAGACCTCGCCCAATCACTCTGGTAAGTCTTCAAGGTAGACTTCCAAACCTTCATAGACTTCGTTCACCGGCGATCCACAATGACTCTTGGATGCTCAGAACGCGACGCCTAATCGGCTAGAGGATTCACAGTCCTCAAGTGTAATAAGTCTTCAGATCACACAGACAAGACGACTTAAGTGATGCCTAACACTCTTTGGCTCTGGGTGTTTAGGGCTTTATCCTTGCAAGGAATTCTCTCTCAAAGGCTTCGAGGTGGGTTGCTCTCAAACGACAACAGCCGTACTTTAACTTTGAGCAGCCAACCGTTTATGGTTGTAGGGGGTGGGCTATCTATAGCCAGTAGGCAACCCGACCTAATTTGTCCGAAATGACCCTGGGTCACTAAGGAACTGACACGTGTTCCAATGGTCAGATTTCAAACACACACGACAACTTTACTTGGGCTACAAGCAAAGCTGACTTGTCTAACTCTGGACAAGATTCGCTCTCATAGTCTTCACTCGAAGACATAGGATTTTGGTTAAGCATCACTTCAGTCATTCTGACTGGTTCTCTTGGACCCCACTTAATAGTACAGTGGTTCCTATGACTCAACAAAGAAGAAAAAGAACTATGAAAGATCTAAGTCTTCGCGCTCCATAGTCTTCATGCGATGTCTTCTCTTGTCATAGTCTTCAAGTTGAATGTCTTCACATACCACCTTTGACTTCAATATCTTCATACATTTTTAGGGGTCATCTCTGGTAGGAAAACCGAATCAATGAGGGACTTCTACCTGTGTTATCCTGCAATTCTCACAAACACATTAGTCCCTCAACTAGGTTTATCGTCAATACTCCAAAACCAACTAGGGGTGGCACTAGATGCACTTACAATCTCCCTCTTTTTGGTGATTGATGACAAACTAGTTGAAGTTTTCAACGGGGAATATAATATGTGAAATTGTAAAGGAACTATCTTCATAAGTTGCAAGGGCTCCCTCTGAAGAAAGGGGATCTGAGCAGCAACCAGAGAAAGCAAGGGCGAAGTCTGGGAAGATGCCTCTCCCTTGTCAACCCGCGTGGTTGCTAAGGCACCTACGTCCAATCAACCGCCACGCGGCGTCCAAGGCCGCAGGCTGTTAGGGCCCGCGGCGCTTCGCCCTTGCCCTTTCGCCTCTCGGCACGGCCAAGTCCATGCGCGCCTTGGGCCCGGGGGCTACTGTCGGCGTTCTGGGAACGGGGGTCCCCAGACTTGCCTGCCCGCGGCCTGCGGCGTGGCTCAAGTGGGGGCCCAGCGCGGCCCATCTTCATCAACACGAGGCTCAAGACCCTCGCGAGGGGCCAAGCCTCGCGAGGCGGACGACATGGCGCATCCTCAGGGACAGCCTCGTCAGGCTGGCTCGCGAGGAGGCGGAGAGTTCAAGGCGGGGTACCTCGTGAGGTGCCCATGACGCAAGCCATGACGACACGGGGCACCAGGCGGGTGCCAGCGCGCGCAGCGTCCCTCTTTCCTCTTTGGTGCAAAGGGGGCAAGCGTATCAGCGGAGTACCGAGGCATCAGGCAAAAGGTTGCCACTTCGGTGCAACGAGACCAGGACCAGGAGGACTACGAGACGAAGGTCACCATGGAGCCCAGCGCGGCGTCATCACCAGAGCCTTTGGCAGGCGAAGACTGCTTTTCTCAGGATAGATGTACTCATTGTCCCCCTTCAAATTAGCCCGCCATTGTTGGATCCCTTCCCGCTCAATATTTGGGGAGAGGACCAAGGCCTCTATAAATAGGACTAGCCACCCACATAGCAAGGGGTTCGATTCCGGTTCGGTTTTCGGAGGGGATCGGTTCGTTCGGTTCGCAAGTAGAGAGAGAAAGAGAGAGAGAGGGTGACTGAACTCTTCATAGCAGTTCATCGCCGCAGCCAAGAACAGACCCTCGCGAGGCTGTTCTTCCTTGTACTGTTCATCCACACCAGCCCCAGAAGGCAATCCACCCGCCACACACTGGAGTAGGGTATTACACCACATCGGTGGCCCGAACCAGTATAAATCTTGTGTCTTTCGTGCAATTCTTTCAGTAGTTTAGATCCCCTCGAGACAGAGAGGTTGAAGGTGAGATTTCCGCGCGCACCCCAGTGTTCGAACCTCAAGGGTCTGCCGGAACCTGAAATCCGACAAACTCCCTCAACAGTGACGCGCCGGTCAACTTCGCCGTCGCCATGTTGGCTGGCCTCAAGTCCGCATCCATCTTCTCCAACACTGGCTTCGCACGGGGATCCGTGAGCTCCGCCCAGCACCAGTCACTGGCGCTCACGGCCTGCTCCGTGGGCGGGATCAACCGAGGGTGGATGCGCCCGGCGTCAACCAAGACCCACTTGCTTCGGAAGCCATCAGCCCTCTTCCCAGGATTCGAGATGGTAATGGTGCTGCCATGCGCGACGAAGCTCGCGCACGCGGAAGGAGAACTGCCAGAAATCCGGAGGTAGAAGTAGTGGCGCAGCAAGGCCACCGAGGGCTGCACCCCTACGTGGGCCTCGTAGTAGTAAGCGAAGATCGCCAGGAGAAGGACAGAGTTGGGGTGAAGATGTAGAGCCAGCAAGTTGTAATGGCGGAGGACAGAGAAGAAGAACTCGGAGAGGGGAGGCACCAAGCCCACTGCAATGGCGCTCGCAAAGAAAGGGTAATAGGTGCTCCCTCGACCTTCAGGGGAGGCGGAGCCGACCTTGAACACCTCCGTCCCAACAACACCCTACGCCGCCGCCATCCGGCACAGCCGGGCAAAGGTGGCCTTGGACACAGTCGGCGGGTCCAGAGCAGGGGAATACCAAGCTTCGGCCGGAGGCTTGCGAGGCGCCATGGCTTCCGAGGTCGCGCAACCGGAGTAGATCTGGAAGTTTGGAGGAAGAAAGGCGAGGCGCAAGAAAGGGGATCTGAGCAGCAACCAGAGAAAGCAAGGGCGAAGTCTGGGAAGATGCCTCTCCCTTGTCAACCCGCGTGGTTGCTAAGGCACCCACGTCCAATCAACCGCCACGCGGCGTCCAAGGCCGCAGGCTGTTAGGGCCCGCGGCGCTTCGCCCTTGCCCTTTCGCCTCTCGGCACGGCCAAGTCCATGCGCGCCTTGGGCCCAGGGGCTACTGTCGGTGTTCTGGGAACGGGGGTCCCCTGACTTGCCTGCCTGCGGCCTGCGGCGTGGCTCAAGTGGGGGCCCAGCACGGCCCATCTTCATCAACATGAGGCTCAAGACCCTCGCGAGGGGCCAAGCCTCGCGAGGCGGACAACACGGCGCATCCTCAGGCACAGCCTCGTCAGGCTGGCTCGCGAGGAGGCGGAGAGTTCAAGGCGGGGTACCTCGCGAGGTGCCCATGACGCAAGCCATGACGACACGGGGCACCAGGCAGGTGCTAGCGCGTGCAGCGTCCCTCTTTCCTCTTTGGTGCAAAGGGGGCAAGCGTATCAGCGGAGTACCAAGGCATCAGTCAAAAGGTTGCCACTTCGGTGCAACGAGACTAGGACCAGGAGGACTACGAGACGGAGGTCACCATGGAGCCCAGCGCGGCGTCATCACCAGAGCCTTTGGCAGGCGAAGACTGCTTTTGTCAGGATAGATGTACTCGTTGTCCCCCTTCAAATTAGCCCGCCATTGTTGGATCCCTTCCCGCTCAATATTTGGGGAGAGGACCAGGGCCTCTATAAATAGGACTAGCCACCCACATAGCAAGGGGTTCGATTCCGGTTCGGTTTTCGAAGGGGATCGGTTCGTTCGGTTCGCAAGTAGAGAGAGAAAGAGAGAGAGAGAGAGGGTGACTGAACTCTTCATAGCAGTTCATCGCCGCAGCCAAGAATAGACCCTCGCGAGGCTATTCTTCCTTGTACTGTTCATCCACACCAGCCCCAGAAGGCAATCCACCCGCCACACACTGGAGTAGGGTATTACACCACATCGGTGGCCCGAACCAGTATAAATCTTGTGTCTTTCGTGCAGCTCTTTCAGTAGTTTAGATCCCCTCAAGACGGAGAGGTTGAAGGTGAGATTTCCGCGTGCACCCCAGTGTTCGAACCTTAAGGGTCTGCCGGAACCCAAAATCCGACAATGGTGATATGCCAATTGCTATTTACCCTTCTTAAGGACCCTTTTCATTGAATCTGATCCGACTAAAGTGGGGGAGATAGACACCCGCCAGCCACCTTATGCATCAAGTGCACGTCAGTCGGTGGAACCAGTCTCACGTAAGAGTACGTGTAAGGTCAGTCCGGGCCGCTTCATCCCACAATGCCGCCGGATCAAGATAAGATTAGTAACGGTAAGCAAATTGAACAAATCATCGCCCACAACTGCCTTGTTTTCTACTCGTGCATAGAATCTACGCATAGACCTAGCTCATGATGCCACTGTTGGGGAACGTAGCAATAATTCAAAATTTTCCTACATGTCACCAAGATCAATCTAGGAGATACTAGCAATGAGAGAGAGGGAGTGCATCTTCATACCCTTGAAGATCGCTAAGTGGAAGCGTTACAAGAACACGGTTGGTGGAGTCGTACACGCAACGATTCAGATCGCGGTCGATTCCGATCTAAGCGCCGAACAACGGCGCCTCCGCGTTCAACACACGTACAGCCCGGGGACGTCTCCTCCTTCTTGATCCAGCAAGGGGAGAGGAGAAGTTGAGGGAGAACTCCGGCAGCACAACGGCGTGGTGGTGGAGCTTGTGGTATTCCTGCAGGGCTTCGCCAAGCTCTACGGAGGAGAAGGAAGAGTTGGAGGCGGGAGGGGCTGCGCCAGGGAAGGGGTGTGGCTGCCCTCTCTCTCCCTCACTATATATAGGGGGAAGGGGGTGGAGGAGGCGCCCTAGGCTTCCCGAGGGTAGGGGCGGCGGCCACAGGGAAAACCCTAGAAGGGTTTGGGCGCCCCCACCCCTAGGAAACTTGCCCCCAAGCCAGGAGGGGTGGCTGCCCTAGGGGAGGCGCCCCCACCTCTCCAAGTTATGTGACATGGGGGGGGGGGAGGGGCGCTCAGCCCCTTAGTGGGTTGATGTGCCCCCTCCCCTTGGCCCATAAGGCCCCCCAACGTTTGTCGGGGCCTTCGAAACCCCTTTCGGACACGCTGGTCGTCACCCGGTACCCCGGAACAATTCCGGACTCCAATACCCTTCGTCCACTATATCGGTCTTCACCTCCAGACTATTATGGAACTCCTCGTCATGTCCGGGATCTCATCCGGGATTCCGAACAACCTTCGTTAACCACATACTATTTCCCATAACAACTCTAGCGTCACCGAACCTTAAGTGTGTAGACCCTACGGGTTCGGGAACCATGCAGACATGACCAAGACATCTCTCCGGCCAATAACCAATATCGGGATCTGGATACCCATATTGGCTCCCACATGTTCCACGATGATCTCATCGGATGAACCACGATGTCGGGGATTCAATCAATCCCGTATACAATTCCCTTTGTCTATCGGTATGTTACTTGCCCGAGATTCGATCATCGGTATCCCCATACCTCGTTCAATCTCGTTACCGGCAAGTCTCTTTACTCGTTCCATAACGCATGATCCCATGGCTAACTCATTAGTGACATTGAGCTCATTATGATGATGCATTACCGAGTGGGCCTAGAGATACCTCTCCATCACAGAAAGTGACAAATCCCTATCTCGATTCGTGCCAACTCAACAGACACTTTCAGAGATACCCGTAGTGTGCCTTTATAGCCACCCAGTTACGTTGTGACGTTTGGCACACCCAAAGCATTCCTACGGTATCCGGGAGTTGCACAATCTCATGGTCTAAGGAAATGATACTTGACATTAGAAAAGCTTTAGCAGACGAACTATACGATCTTGTGCTATGCTTTGGATTGGGTCTTTTCCATCACATCATTCTCCTAATGATGTGATCCCGTTATCAACGACATCCAATGTCCATGGTCAGGAAACCATAACCATCTATTGATCAATGAGCTAGTCAACTAGAGGCTTACTAGGGACATGTTGTGGTCTATGTATTCACACATGTATTAAGGTTTCCAGTTAATACAATTATAGCATGAACAATAGACAATTATCATGAACAAGGAAATACAATAATAACCATTTTATTATTGCCTCTAGGGCATATTTCCAACACAATAACCCTTTCTTTTACTGGTCCATTTTTAACTTCTTCAAAACTTTATCAAGGTATGTGCTTTGTGAAAGCCTGATTAAGCGTCTTGATCTATCTCTATAGATCTTGATGCCCAATATATAAGCACCTTCACCGATGTCTTTCATTGAAAAACTGTTATTCAAGTATCCCTTTATGCTATCCAGAAATTCTATATCATTTCCAATGAACAATATGTCATCCACATATAATATTAGAAATGCTACAGAGCTCCCACTCACTTTCTTGTAAATACAGGCTTCTCCAAAAGTCTGTATAAAACCATATGCTTCGATCACTTCATTGAAGCGTATATTCAAATTCTAAGATGCTTACACCAGTCCATAAATGGATCGCTGGAGCTTGCACACTTTTTTGGCACCATTAGGATCGACAAAACCTTCTGGTTGCATCATATACAACTCTTCTTTAAGAAATCCATTAAGGATGCAATTTTGACGTCCATTTGCCAGATTTCATAATCATAAAATGCGGCAATTGCTAACATGATTTGGAAAGACTTAAGCATTGCTACGGGTGAGAAGGTATCATCATAGTCAACTCCTTGAACTTGTGGAAAACCTTTCACAACAAATCGAGTGTAGACAGTAACATTACCATCAGCGTTAGCGCCAGTCTACTTGAAGATCCATTTATTCTCTATGGCTTGCCGATCATCAGGCAAGTCAACCAAAGTCCACACTTTCTTCTCATACATGGATCCCATCTTAGATTTCATGCCCTCAAGCCATTTCGCGGAATCTGGGCTCATCATCGCTTCCTCATAGTTCGTAGGTTCATCATGGTCTAGTAACATGACTTCCAGAACAGGATTACCGTACCACTCTAGTGCGAAATGTACTCTGGTTGACCTACGAGGTTCGGCAGTAACTTGATCTGAAGTTTCATGATCATCATCATTAGCTTCCACATTAATTGGTGTAGGCATCACGAGAACTGTTTTCTGTGATGAACTACGTTCCAATTCAAGTGAAGATATAATTACCTCATTAAGTTCTACCTTCCTCCCACTCACTTCTTACGAGAGAAACTCCTTCTCTAGAAAGGATCCATTCTTAGCAACAAAGATCTTGCCTTCGGATCTGTGATAGAAGGTGTACCCAACAATTTCTTTTGGGTAACCTATGAAGACGCACTTCTCCGATTTGGGTTCGAGCTTATCAGGCTGAAGCTTTTTCACATAAGCATCGCAACCCCAAACTTTAAGAAACGACAACTTAGGTTTCTTGCCAAACCATAGTTCATATGGTGTCATCTCAATAGATTTAGATGGTGCCCTATTTAAGGTGAATGCATCTGTCTCTAATGCATAACCCCAAAACGATAGTGGTAAATCGGTAAGAGACATCATAGATGGCACCATATCTAATAAACTACGGTTACAATGTTCAGACACACCATTACGCTATGGTGTTCCAGGTGGCGTGAGTTGTGAAACTATTCCACTTTGTTTTAAATGAAGGCCAAACTCATAACTCAAATATTCGCCTCCATGATCAGATTGTAGAAACTTTATTTCCTTGTTACGATGATTTTCCACTTCACTCTGAAATTCTTTGAACTTTTCAAATGTTCCAGACTTGTGTTTCATTAAGTAGATATACCCATATCTGCTCAAATTATCTATGAAGGTTAGAAAATAACGATACCCGCCGCAAGCTTCAATGCTCATTGTGTCGGATTTTGGGTTCCGGCAGACCCTTGAGGTTCGAACACTGGGGTGCGCGCGGAGATTTCTCCCCTACCGATCTACGTCCAATCTCCTCACGCGATCTAAACTGGAAGCAACGAACAACACAAGGGACACGTGGTTTATACTGGTTCGGGCCACCGTTGTGGTGTAATACCCTACTCCAGTGTGTGGTGTGGTGGATTGCCTCAGGGGCTGATGATGAACAATACAAGGGAAGAACAACCTCACGAGAGGTGTTCTTGAGTTGGTGCGATGAACTGCTAGGGTGAGTTCAGTCACCTCTCTCTCTCTCTCTCTTTGCTAGGGCTCTACCAAATTTCTGGATGTCCCTCTAGATGTTTTCTAGATGTTTTCTTGATGTCTCTACTCTGTGGTGGCTAGCTCTATTTGTAGAGGCCCTGGGCCTCTCCCCAAATAATGAGCGGGAAGGGCGCCAACAATTGGCCATTTTGAAGGAGAACATATAGTACAAGTTATCCTGACCAAAGGTGGTCTTCGGCTGCCAAAAGCATTGGTGATGACGCCGTCTTGGGCTCCACGGTGACCTCCGTCCTGCCGCTCTGTTGGTCTTGGTCTTGTTGCACCGGAATGGCAACCTTTGCCCGATGCCTTGGCCTGCGCTTGCCCCCTTTGCACCAAAGGGGAAACAAGGACACTGCGTAGGCCGGCGCCTGCCTGGCGCCCGCCTGGTCTCAATCGTCATGGCTTGCGTCACGGGTTCCTCGCGATATACCCTTGCCTTGATCTCTCCGCCTCCTCGCGAGCCTGCCTGATGAGGCTACCTCTGAGGAAGCTTTCTGTCGTCTGCCCTGCGAGGCTTGGCCCCTCGTAAGGGTCTTGAGTTTGAGCTGATGAAGATGGGCCGCGCTGGGCCCCCACTTGAGCCACGCCGCAGGCCGCAAGCAGGCAAGTCAGGGGACCCCCATTCCCAGAACACCGACAGTAGCCCCCGGGCCCAAGGCGCGCCCGGGCTTGGCCCAGCAGGGAATCAAAGGGGCAAGCGTGAAGCGCCGCGGGCCCTAACAGCCTGCGGCCTTGGGCGCCGCGTGGCGATTGATTGGACATGGGCGTATGCGCTTCCCCACAATGCCTCGGCGACTACACGACTTGACAAGTCCCTACATGCAGAGAAAACAGTCATGATTACCTGCGATCATGGTGCTCGGCGGTTGGCCTCCTCTGGCTATAAGTACGGGGCTGGGCGAGCCCCTCCAGTCCATCCCTTCTTGCTGCTCCTTTTCTTCTCCTTCCTTGCTCTTGCTTCTCCTTACGCCAATGGCACCGATCCGCCGGTTCTCTGCAGAAGAGAAGGGAAAGGCCCCCCGAGAGGGTCCTGACCCACTTCCGCCGAAGAAGCGGCTGGGCCTCTGCCACCGAGATGAGGGTGCTCAGCAGGAGGCACTGAGGCCCTGGTATGAGTGGCTGCCGCCAGGGTTTCCGCTACCCTTGAACGCCCGCGTCATTGGTCCTGCGGGAGAAGGTGTCGAGCAACATCGACGGTGCCGCCGTCGATGCCGGCAAGTCATGGTGGTGCGCTTCGTTCCTCCTGGAGTCCACGCCGAACGCTCCTCTCGCGAGCTCGTGCTCCACGCCACCATGCCTCCAAGCTCTTGGATTCGCCTCCCTCCTTCCTTCGCCTTCGAGATGCCGCCGAGCGGGGCTCTGGACCTCTGGCTGCAGCACGCTGACTGCAGCACCCTTGCGACCGGAGCGGAGGTCGCGGTCGTCGCTCCGGGCAAGGTCTTCATGACCCGGGGCTGGGGCGAAATCGCCCGGGTCTGCCGGATGGTAGGCGCTCTCGTAATTCATCTTGAATACGACGGCGCCTCCCTGATGTTCTTCAAGGTCTTCGATGCTGAAGGACGCCGGCTGGAGTGCTGCCCCAGGGAGAGCGGCAGGGGCGATGAACCGGCGAGGACCTGGCCTGCCCGTCGGCCCTCCAACAGCTCCACAGGCAGCAGCGGAGGAGCTGGGGAATTCAGTGGCTCCCCCGAGCTCCTCGCGACTCCGGAGACGAGCGACGATATCTACGAGCCCCCGAGCTCGCGCGGTGCTCGGAGCGGGGCAGCTGTGTCCAGCCGCCGGCGCCACTGATCTGGATGGGGTTGGCGTCGACGTTGGGCAGCCCACTATTGATGATGGCTTCCCTTGCGGCGGTGCGGGCGATTAGCGTTCCTTAGGATTAGAACTCTTGTTCCCTGCGAGGAATCGAAGCAACACCCCGTGGGGGTATGTAAGGCGTCTGCATGTCTTTTATGAATATTATATCCTTAATATGAATCAACGCGAGGTGCTTGTCCTGTCTCAGCTCGGCTCCCCCTTTCTATCCGCGCGAGGACTTGGCGCTCTACGCTGACAGGTCCCAGTCCCCAGGCAGGCTTCAGCCGTCGCTGGTATGCCAGGTCGCGATGCCGTGGTCAAGACCAGGAGGTGAGCAGCCCGAGGTCCGGTAAGAGCCCCCGAGTCGCGATGCTTGGGAGGTCCCCTTTAGCGCTCAAGCAGTCCTTGTTGGGCGAGAAAGGAAGGTAACGTCGCCATGACAGAGCCGCACTGGGCGAGGGTTTTGTGCTGCGTTGGCCCAACTCTTGTAAGGGCATGACTTATCTCTTGAGTTTGGTGTAGTTCCTCGATGAAGCGTCTGGCCCGAGCGGTGGCAGCTGAGGCACTGCTGGGTTAGGTCTTCGCGAGCTTCTTCCCACTCCCCCACATTTTCCTTAATGCTCTACGTCCTCAGGTCCTGGCCCTCGAGCGATCTCAGCTGCCATTGGTATGACAAGTCACGATGCCGTGGGTCAAGGCCAGGGGGTGAGGGCTGGAGAGCCAGTAGGAGCCCATGAGTCGTGATGCTCAGGCGCCCCCCTTTTAACGTGCAAGCGGTCCGTGCCGGAGAGAGGGAGAGACAGCTCGCGATGTCCCTAGCATTGCTCCTGGAGTAGATCCTGCACACCAGTCATAAAGAGAAACAAGACCTGTTGTTACGGTTGCCAGCCAACCTTTGGTCGCTCCGGGGGAGTGATTGGGGCACTGAGGGCCTGGTGAGGTGGCGCCTTGCGGGGCTGTCGCGGCCAGAGCTCGACCACTCAGATTTTTCGGCGTTGCAGGGACGGACCCGTGCGCAGATGCCGTGCCAGAGTGAGCGGCTCTATAGGTAGGCGTCAATCGAGCAGACGGTTAGGTTGGGTATGTTAAGCATGCAAGAGGAAATCCATTTTAAGTAGACGCAGGAAAGGCAAATGCTGCTGGGCCAGGCCCGAGCAGCTCGGGGATGATGCAGCCCGAGGGGCGCCCCCAACAAGGTAAGTAAAGAGCATAAGCAAAACGGATACGTGCCGCAGGGACGGACCCACGCGGCCTGGGAATGATGCGGCCCTGTGGGCGCTCCCAGCTAAAAACGGAACTTAGAAAGATGTCACCCGGTGCCGTTGAAGATGGAGTGATGCTGAAGAAGCGGGCGATGCGCGATGAAGACGCTGACCCTCATGAGCCCCCAGGCCCAGGAACCTCGGGAGGCTCCGGGGGCACAGGTGGGTCTCCGAGAGCCATCTCCATCTCCGCCAGGACCGCACGATGCCTGACCTCCAGATCGTCCAGAATGCTCCTCAGCAAGCGTTGATGAGCGGCGACCGCGTTCGGCAGGCCGAAAGGCATGCGAACGTAGCTGTGAGGTGGACCCTTGCAGCGCCCCACGCGCGAAGGCCAGAGGCGCTCCTGAGACGCGGCTTGGTTGAGCCCTGGTACGTCGATACAGACGTGCAACCCATCATCCTCGCCTGGATGCGGGGCCACGGCGGGCAAGCGGCGGCTGCCGCGCATGACTCTAGACTCCTGTAGCTCCTGAGTGTTACTTGCGATGAACTCCTGAGGGTTTGGTCTTCCTTGCCTTGTACCTTCCCGAGGGAAACGTGCCTGGAAGCACCACTCCATGTGGTGCCCAAGCGCCTCCCTCACGACCTTGGCAAAGTCAGTGGCTCTCCAAGAAAGAGCCCCTGAGCCCTGCCTAAGGTGGGCGCCGGGCGCGCCTTCCTATGCGAGAGAGGGTGGCGCTCCCTGATTGGGCGCAGATCCTGACCCAACACCTCTGGAGGCGCCTGCCTCCTGAAGGCTTGGGCCAGGCGAAGCCTTCTTCTTCCTGGGGGTCGCCTCGGGAAGTCTTCCATTTCTGTGGTCCGGGTCTTCGATTGCTGCGGCTTGGAACACACGCTCAAGTGAACACACCGCGTCCCTTTCTTCACAGGGTACGGTGATGACTCCACCGCTTCCTGGCATCTTGAGGACATTGTATCCATGGTGAGTCACTGCCATGAACTTGGCCAGGGCTGGGTACCCGAGGATGGCGTTGTATGGCAGACAGATGTGGGCGACGTCGAAGTCGATGAGCTCGGTGCGGTAGTTGTTGCGCTGCCCGAAGGTGACTGGAAGGCGAACCTGCCCTATCGGAACAGTGGAACCATAAGTGACTCCTGAGAAGGGCTTGGTTGGCTGAAGCTGACCGTACGGCACTTGGAGATTGTCGAACGTCTCGACGGACAGGACGTTGAGTCCTGCTCCGCCGTCAATGAGGGTCCCGGTGACCTGCACATTGCTGATGACTGGGGAGCAAAGCATAGGGAGGACTCCAGCCATTGCCGCGCACTTGAGCTGATCCGCTGAGCTGAACATGATAGCGCACGCGGACCACCTAAGAGGGCGCATGGCCTCAAGCTTGGGGAGGACTGCATTCACCTCACGAGCAAACTACTTGAAGATGCGCTGTGAGGCTGGGGCCTACGCGCCACACAAGATGCAAGCGATTACGCGCGGCTCCTGGAAGCCCCCAGCCCCCTCGTCCTGATGTTGGTCTTCGTTCCTCCTTGGCGGTGGCGGCAGAGGAGGAAGGCCTGCGTTGCCGCACGGGCGATCCTCACAAGGCTGATCTCTCCAGCCTCCCTCGCGAGGCTGGTCCTGCCAGTGATCCTCGCGAGGTCGGTCACGCCACCCTTGGCGAGGAATACGGTCTTCTCATCGTCCGCCACCTCTTCCTCCTCCTCGGCCATGGCCCATGTCGTTGCGCTCGGGGCGTCGGCCGACACGTCCATCTCTTACGGCCCTGAGCTCTTGACATTCGTTGGTGTTGTGGGTGTGGAGGTCGTGGTACACGCAGTACCGGCTGCCCTTGGATGACTCAGGTTGATCCCTTCCTCGCTTGGTGTCTGGCTCCGCTGGAAGCACGGCAACCCCCTTGCGCTTCACGTCCTTGGCCTTGGGCTTCTTCTCTTCTGGGTCGGCAGCCGGGAGTTCGAGGAGGGAAAGGCGCCATTCCTCAGCCCTGGCGCACTTGGTCGCCAAGTTGAACAACTCTAGGGATGTGCACAGGTCTTCATGGATTGCTAGCTCCTCCTTCATCTTGACGTCGCGTACGCCATCGGAGAAGGCCAAGATGATGGCTTCTTCAGTCACCTTGGGGATCTTGAGGCGAGCATTGTTGAAGCGCTGGATGTATTTCTGCAGGGTTTCCCCTTGCTGCTGCTTGATGCGGCGCAGATCGCTCACGGCCGGGGGCCAGTCGCGAGTGCCCTGGAAGTTGGCGATGAAGCGAGTGCGCATCTCATCCCAGGAGGAGATCGTGCCAGGAGCCAGGTTCAGGAGTCAGGTGCGGGCCCCATCCTTGAGTGCCATAGGAAACCAGTTCGCCATGACCCTTTAGTCTCCGTTGGCGGCTTCGATGCATAGCTCGTAGAGTAGCAGGAACTCCGCAGGGTCCGCCGTGCCATCGTAGCGAGGGGGCAGGTCAGGCTTGAACTTGCCTGGCCATGCGACGCCGCGTAGCTCAGGGGTGAGGGCACGGCAACCTGCTGTGGCCCCCGATGCCTTTTGCTAGTACTGGGCTTTCTCCTGGGGATTACCGCGCGCCGCCGCTTGGAGCAGAGCGGGGTCTTGGCGTGGAGGTGTAGGGACGCGATCTTGGCGCGCCGGCACCGGGAGTGCGCGAGCACCTTCTTGGGGACGAGGAATCTCTTGGCAGCTCCTTTCTTGGTGCACAGGCGCTGGGCGCGGAGGGTCTCGCCCCGGGGCTGCGCGCCTTGGAGCCAGGGCGCCTCCTTGGGGAGGAGGTGGTGGAGGCACCTCCTGATCCTCGCCTCCTGCACGGAATGGAGGGCGAGGCAGCGAGAGGGACGGCAAGGGGGAGCCCCCTGCGGTGCTGACGAGCTCAGTGATGCGGGCGAGCCAGTCTTTGTAGAGGTCGTCGACGGGGCGGTAGTGCAAGAGCTCTCTTGCCAGGAGCAGCGCGGCATGCGCGTCCGTGGGGGCGCGACGGGCGTGGGACGACGAAGCGGCTGGAGTCAGCGACGGTGTGGCGGTGCGGCCATCCCGCCGTACCGAAGGATGCTGGGATGAGGTCTGCTGCTCGTTCCTCGCCGGGCCGGTGGCGGCGTTGGCGGCACGCGACGGGGAACGACGAGGGCATCCGCCGACGGGCGCCGTCTAGGCAACGCGGGTGGCGAGAGCGGCCTGGTGCTCAGCGCGAGCCCGACGAGCGTCAGCCATGGACACGACAGAAGATCACACGCGAACATTGGAAGAAAGATTCCGGCACACCCCTACCTGGCGCGCCAAATGTCGGATTTTGGGTTTCGGCAGACCCTTGAGGTTCGAACACTAGGGTGCACGCGGAGATCTCTCCCCTACCGATCTACGTCCAATCTCCTCACGTGATCTAAACTGGAAGCAATGAACAACACAAGGGACACGGGGTTTATACTGGTTCGGGCCACTGTTGTGGTGTAATACCCTACTCCACTGTGTGGTGTGGTGGATTGCCTCAGGGGCTGATGATGAACAGTACAAGGGAAGAACAGCCTCGCGAGAGGTGTTCTTAAGCTGGTGCGATGAACTGCTAGGGTGAGTTCAGTCGCCTCTCTCTCTCTCTGCTAGGGCTCTACCAGATTTCTGGATGTCCCTCTAGATGTTTTCTCGATGTTTGCTCGATGTCTCTACTCTGTGGTGGCTAGCTCTATTTGTAGAGGCCCCGGGCCTCTCCACAAATAATGAGCGGGAAGGGCGCCAACAATTGGCCATTTTGAAGGGGAACATATAGTACAAGTTATCCTGACCAAAGGTGGTCTTCGGCTGCCAAAAGCACTGGTGATGACGCCGTCTTGGGCTCCACGGTGACCTCCGTCCTGCCGCTCTGCTGGTCTTGGTCTTGTTGCACCGGAATGGCAACATTTGCCCGATGCCTTAGCATGTGCTTGCCCCCTTTGCACCAAAGGGGAAACAAGGACAGTGCGCAGGCCGGCGCCGGCCTGGTCTCGATCGTCATGGCTTGCATCACGGGTTCCTCGCAAGATACCCCTTCCTTGATCTCTCCGCCTCCTCGGGAGCCTGCCTGATGAGGCTGCCTCTGAGGAAGCTTTCTATCATCCACCCCGCGAGGCTTGGCCCCTCGCGAGGGTCTTGAGCTTGAGCTGATGAAGATGGGCCGTGCTGGGCCCCCACTTGAGCCACGCCGCAGGCCGCAGGCAGGCAAGTCTGGGGACCGCCGTTCCCAAAACACCGACACATTGGACCGCATACATCGGTATGTATTATTTCCAATAAGTCAGTGGCTCGCTCCATTGTTCTGGAAAACGGAGTCTTAGTCATTTTTCCCACGAGGCATGGTTCGCAAGCATCAAATGATTCATAATCAAGTGATTCCAAAAGTCCATCCGCATGAAGTTTCTTCATGCGCTTTACACCAATATGACCTAAACGGTAGTGCCACACATATGTTGCACTATCATTATCAACTTTGCATCTTTTGACATCAATATTATGAATATGTGTATCATCATGATTGAGATTCAACAAAAATTGACCACTCTTCAAGGGTGCATCAAACAAGATCTAGATATAATGTTCATGCTCAATGCTAGCACCAAATAACAATTATTCATGTCTAAAACTAATCCCGAAGGTAGGTGTAGAGATAGCGCGCCGATGGCGATCACATCGACCTTGGAACCATTTCCGACGCGCATCGTCACCTCGTCCTTAGCCAATCTTCGTTTAATCCGTAGCCCTAGAGGCAATAATAAAGTTGTTATTTATATTTCCTTATATCATGATAAATGTTTATTATTCATGCTAGAATTGTATTAACCGGAAACTTAGTACATGTGTGAATACATAGACAAACAGAGTGTCACTAGTTTGCCTCTACTTAACTAGCTCATTGAATCACTAATGGTTATGTTTCCTAAACATAGACATGAGTTGTCATTTGATTAACGGGATCGCATCATTAGAGAATGATGTGATTGACTTGACCCATCTGTTAGCTTAGCACGACGATCGTTTCGTTTGTTGCTATTGCTTTCTCCATAACTTATACTTGTTCCTATGACTATGAGATCATGCAACTCCCGAATACCGGAGGAACACTTTGTGTGCTGCCAAATGTCACAACGTAACTGGGTGATTATAAAGGTGCTCTACAGGTGTCTCCGATGGTGTTTGTTGAGTTGGCATAGATCGAGATTAGGATTTGTCACTCCGATTGTCGGAGAGGTATCTCAGGGCCCTCTCGGTAATGTACATCACTACAAGCCTTGCAAGCAATGTAGCTAATGAGTTAGTTACAGGATGTAGCATTACGGAACGAGTAAAGAGACTTGCCGGTAATGAGCTTGAACTAGGTATTGAGATACCGACGATCAAATCTCGGGCAAGTAACATACCGATGACAAAGGGAACAACGTATATCGTTATGCGGTTTGACCGATAAAGATCTTCATAATATGAGCATCTAGGTTCCTCTATTGTTATTAACTGGAGACGTGTCTCAGTCATGTCTACATAGTTCTCGAACCCGTAGGGTCCGCACGCTTAACGTTCGGCGACGATCGGTTGTCACAGCCCTAGATTTTGCTTGCCATTAGTAGCCTTAAAGCATCCATGCATCATGTTTATTTTTCAATTAAATTTGAAATGGGGATGATCAAACCCTAGCACCACATGAAATTCAAATAGGTTCAAATAAAATCTTTTTCAATGAACCCAAAATGCTCTAAGAAAAGTTCATGATTTCTGGTTAAGGTGCAAACCTTTGCTAAAAATGATGAATATATTTTTAGGTCATTTTTGGATTTTTGAATTAACACAAAACTATTTGAGTTGGAGCCATTTAAATGCTATATATATATTTTAAATGGTCCAGTAGGTAGGGCGCGTGGACGCCGCGCGCGCGCCAGCTCCTGCTTCCACCGCGGCGCCCCGGCTCTTCTGGATGCGCCACGAAGACGCCTCGCACCTCTCTCACTCTTTCTCATTCCTTCCCTTCCTCTCCCTCGCTCTCTCTCACCGCGCCCAAGCACTGCCCTCGCCGCCGACACCGTTCAACGCAGCCATCGTGCACCCCACCCTCCGCCGACGCGCCAAGAAGCTCCACATCGTCCTCCTCTTCGTCCTTGATGAGCCACGCATCGCTGGAAGCAGTGGAGCCTCGCCATCAAGCTCGACCCCGCCGCCTCTGCACCGAGATCGCCGGCAACGCCATGTCGCCGTCCGGCCTCCCCTGAGCCAGCTGACCTGCTCATCGACCTCACCGTGAGCACCCGAGTCTTTTCCCCCTAAAGCCATGCCTGAGTTCGCACCGTAGCCGTCGATTCCATGTTAACCGAATCACACTGCCGCCCGAGCTCGCCGGCGACGAGGCACCGGTGACCAAATGGTCCCATGCATATGCTCGTTGGCCTTGTGAGTGCTTGTAGAAACCGTAGGTGCTAACCGCTGGTCCTCCCGCGTGCCGTGTCATCGATTCCGTCGATGCCCGTGGCTCTGCCGCCGCCAAACCTCAACGCCGGTGAGATTCCGGCCAACTCGCGCCCTCCCACTGCCACCGCTAGATGCGCACGAGCCCCAGCTCGCCGTAGAACCCAACCACGTCGCAATCCGTGCCCTGTGGGCGATTTCCGAGCCATTCCGCCGCCGCGGCACCTCGCCCGCGAGTCAACCCCGGCTAAACGCCGGCGGGTTGACCCTGTTGATTGAGTTGACCGGGTGGGCCCAGTTTGACCCCTGGGTCTATGACAGGTGGGGCCCGCCCTGCTAACTAACCCAGGATTAGCGCTAACTAAATTTAGTTAGCTTAACTAACTACTGACTAGTGGGACCCACTAGTCAGGTTTCACTTGGACCCTGTCCGTTGACCAGCTGACGTCACACCGACGTCATGCTGACGCAGTAATAGGCTTTTCTGGATTTATTCTTATTCAGGAAATTCCAGAAAATGTTTAAAACTTCTAAAAATCATAGAAATTCAACCGTAACTCCAAATGAAATAATTTATATATGAAAAATTATCAGAAAAATTCAAGGAATCCATCATTACCATTTTCATGCATGTTTGAACAATATTTGTCCTCTGTTTTGGACAAAACAAATAAAGGGCATTTAAATAATCATATATGGAGTTGGAATTTGAATCATGTATTCAAACCAACTTCATTTAAATCATAGCTAGATGCATTAGCTCAAATCATAACATTATTGCCATGTCACATTCAAGCATCATACTGTTGCATTGCATTGATTGTATATCTTCTCTGTTGCCGGTATTTGTTCCCTCTCGGTAGACGACGTTCCGACGATGAGTTCGACGACACCGATGAAGATCTATTCTATCTTCAGAAGTGCCAGGCAAGCAAAACCCCCTTGTTCATCCCGATAAAATCCCACTCTATTGCTCCTGCTCTCTTTTATTGTATTAGGACAACACCGATCAACTGTTACATGCTGCGGTAGTTGAACCCCTTTCCTCTGCATGACCTGGCATTGCCACAGTAAATAGATGAAACCCACTAGCATGAGTAGGAGTTGTTTGAGCCTTGATGTGCCTACTCATTCATGCTTGTTGTCATGCCTGCTACTGCTTAGAGTTGAGTCAGGTCTGATTCATCGGGAATGAATTGGAACGTGGTGAACATGTCCTACCGTTGAGAGCTAAGTGTGTGAACATGATTTGGTAAAGGTAGGGGTGAGAGGCCATGTAGGAGTACATGGTGGGTTGTCTCATTTCAGCCGTTCTCAGGAACTGAGTTCTGTGTTTGTGATCCATGAACAGTTACTACCACACATTGGGCTCCGGGCGCTCCAAGCTCTCTTGACTTATTAATCAACTCGATCTCTGTCCAGGAGTTGCAACTAGTTTCTGGTTTTTGTAGGTAGTGTTAGTAGTCTACCAAGTGGCACCCGGTACCGGTGGGCTTGGGACAGACTAGGCATAGTGGCCCGGTGTACCAAGTGGCACCCGGATGGTGGGCTTGGGAACCCTGTACGCATCGTTTGGGTCCGTGAGTGACACCCCAGCCGGATCTCCTTGCGGATGGAACCCAAATAGGCGATAAGCCTGGACTAGAGACTTGTGTGGTTAGTCAGGTCGTGGCCGACTCCTTCGCCAGGCTTCCGCTTGAAGGTTGCCGAGATACACGTTGTGTACATGGTGGTAAGTGGCGAGAGCGTGTGTGAAGAAGTACACCCCTGCAGGGTTATCATTATCTATTCGAATAGCCGGATTCCTCGGATATGGAAACTTGGACCCCTTGCATAGTTCATAGACAAGTGAAAGTGGATACTCTAAAACTCGCAAGATAAGCGTGAGTGCTATGGATGGCGTTCTCGCAGGGAGACGGGAGCGGATCCATAGTGGTGTATTGGTATGGTGAATTTGTGGACTCGTGTGCGCCACCTCAAAAGAGTTGCTTGTAGTCGTAGTTCAGGTTAGCCACTGAGTCAAAGCTGGCTTGCTGCAGTTAAACTCCACCACCCCCTTTATTGATTCCGATGCATATGTAGATAGTTCTGATGTATGTCTTGCTGGGTACATTTGTACTCACGTTTGCTTATTTTATGTTTTACAGAGAGATGTCAGTCTCGCTAGTAGTTCTGTGTGGACTTCTACGTTTAGCTTGATACCTCAGCTACGATCTTGCGCCCTCGGCAGGATCTGGTAGATAGTCAGGCTTCTCAACCTTTTTCATTTGTAGATGTTTGTACTTAGACATGTTTAGCTTCCGCATGTGCTTTGACTTGTATGCTCTGAATGTTGGGTCATGAGACCCATGTTTGTAATATCTTGCTCCTCGGAGCCTAATGAATAAATACTTGAGTCGTAGAGTCTTGTAGTGATGCCATGTTGTATTTACACATATCGAGCATATTGTGTGTATGATTGAAATGCTTGGTATGTGTGGGATTCGACAGTCTAGTTGTTTATCCTTGGCAGCCTCTCTTATGGGGAAATGTAGTCTAGTGCTTTCTTGAGCCATAGTAGTCCGCTACAACCTGGTTCACGAGAGTCCTGCTAGCGCAGCACTACTGCTCAGGACACTTGACTGGCCGGCATGTGTTTCACTTCGTTCCCGTGTCTGTCCCTTCGAGGAAATGTCACGCGGTGACATCCGGAGTCCTGCCTAGCCTGCTACAGCCTGGGTTACCGGAGTCCTGTTAGCCCAGTGCTACAGCCCGGATTCACACGCTATTGACCGACATGCTCGAGGTTGATTCATGTATGCTTGTCCCCATGGGTTAGTGCCGCTTTGGTTTCACGACTAGCCATGTCGGCCCGGGTTCTTTGTCATATGGATGCTAGCGACACTATCATATACGTGAGCCAAAAGGCGCAAACGGTCTCGGGCCAGGTAAGGTGGCACCCGTGGGAATACCGTGCGTGAGGCCGCAAAGTGATATGATGTGTTACATGCTAGATCGGTGTGACTTAGGATCGGGGTCCTGACATCGGTACTACGAGTTTATGTGTTTTGATGTACCGAAGGTAGTTAGAAGTCCCGGATGTGATCACGGACATGACGAGGAGTCTCGAAATAGTCGAGACAAAAGATTGATATATTGGACCACTATATTCGGACACCGGATGAGTTCCGGGGATCACCGGATATTTATCAGAGTGCCGGGGGGTTATCGGAACCCCCGTGGGAACTAATGAGCCGACATGGGCCTTGTGGGAGAGAGAGGAGAGGGCCTAGGGCTGGTCGCCCCCCCCTTGGGAGTCCGAATTGGACGAGGAGGGGGTGGCGGCGCCCCCTCTTTCCTCCCTCTCTCCATCTCCTTCCTTTCCCCTTCCTCCTTCCTAGTTGGACTAGGAAAGGGGAGTCCTACTCCCACTAGGAGGAGGTTTCCCCCCTCTCCTTTGCGTGCCCCAAGGCTGGCCGGCCTCCCCCCTTGCTACTTTATATAGGGGGCAGGGGGGCACCCTTGAACACAGAAGTTGATCATTGATCTCTTAGCCGTGTGCGGTGCCCCCCTCCACCATAATCCACCTCTGTCATATCGTCGTAGTGCTTAGGCGAAGCCTTGCGCCTAGCTTCATCATCACCGTCATCACACCATCGTGCTGACGAAGCTCTTCCTCGAAGCTCTACTGGATCATGAGTTCATGGGATGTCACCGAGCTGAACGTGTGCAGATCATAGAGGTGACGTGCGTTCGGTACTAGGATCGGTCGATCGTGAAGACCTACGACTACATCAACCGCGTTGTCATAACGCTTCCACTTTCGGTCTACGAGGGTACGTGGACAACACTCTCCCCTCTCATTGCTATGCATCATCATGATCTTGCATGTGCGTAGGATTTTTTTTGAAATTACTATGTTCCCCGGCAGTGGTATCAGAGCCTGGTTTATGCGTAGATGTTATATGCACGAGTAGAACACAAAGGAGTTGTGGGCGTGGGTATATACATATTGCTTGCCGTCACTAGTTGATTCTTGATTCAGCGGTATTGTTGGATGAAGCGGCCTAGACCGACATTACACGTATGCTTACGCGAGACTGGTTCTACCAACGTGCTTCGCACATAGGTGGTTGGTGGGTGTCAGTTTCTCCAACTTTAGTTGAATCAGATTCAATGAACATGGTTCTTTCTTAAGATCAAAAAGCAATCACTATACCGCGTTGTGGTTTTTGATGCATAGGTAAGTACGGTTCTTGCTCAGCCTGTAGCAGCCACGTAAAACTTGCAACAACAAAGTAGAGGACGTCTAACTTGTTTCGGTTACTACTTTGCCTCAGCCGCCTCCCCTTGTGAGCCCCTCGCGAGTCGGGTCAGGCCTAGCTTGCGCGCAGCCCTGCCGCCGCCGCGTCCTCTCAGGAGGGCGTCTTACTGCAGATCCAATGGATTCGATCAGGAAATACTCAGGGCACCATAGCCTCCTACGGGCTGCCCCAGGGCCAGCACGGGACAAAGGTAAATTAGTCGACCAGCGCATCGCTTAAGCCAACCACTTGGCGCGGGCGCATGGGTAATGTAGCTCCTACTGATATGATAAACACAAGTTTTACATGAGGGGCTCCCCCTCCAAAATGCTCTCACAGCTATCAGGCCAAAACCCGAGTTCTATTCATGCAGGGTAAGTAGGAACGATGCACAATCAGTCGGATGAATCTCCCAATGCGTCCTCAGGAGCACCACCGGGGCCATTGCTGGCGTCGCTGAACTCGCCCTCGCTGCCCGCGTTGCCACCAGCGGCGTCAGGGCCGCCCATCACGCCGCCCTCGTCGGCCTCCACAATCATGTTGTCGTTGTCCGTGGCAAAGGCCCTGATAAGAGCCTCCACATTGTCTTCCACCCAGTGCGCCAGCTCACCTCGGACGGCCTGGGGGACTGGGGCGATGGTGGCATCGAAGTCGAAGTGGGGATCCATGCTCCGGAGATGGCTGAAGACACGAGAAAAGGCACGCCTGAGCAGGGCGCGGCTCCTCTCCTCCACCAACATGTCGGCCCTGATCGACCGCGCCTCCAGCTGCATCACCACGTCAGTGAAGAATTGAAGATTGCGTGCGTAGTTGACTGCGTGCGGCTCGCCGACGGTCTCCTCGTAGATGTTGCCCAAGGCTGCGTTGGCCCTCTCCCAGAGCATAGAGAGCATGGAGCCGTGCTCATGCTCCAGAAGCCGCCGCTGACGTATCTCGTCCGCATTCTGGCGCGCAACGGCCTCAGCCTCCTCCACCCGCTGGCGAGGAAGGAGCACCTCAGCCTGGGAGGTGGTTAGCTCACCTTGCGCCACCTCAAGGGCGGCTTGGGAAGCATCGGCCCGCCGCGTCACCTCCTCCAGCTTGGCCCTCAGGGCAGCAGTCCTGCCTTCGGCTTCGACCCGGATCAACCCTAGCTTCTCCTCGAACTCGTGCTCAAGGTTCAAGTGCGCCATCGCCACCCGACGTCCGACCTCCTCTAGGACACGGGCTTCTTGTGCAGCGACATCGTCCTCCGCCTGTGTCACCAAGCGCTCCCTCATCTCCAGGCGCTCGTACTCGCGGGTGCGTTCGGCGGCTTCCAACATCAGCGCCTCCTCACGCTTCTGGAGCTCTGCTGAGTCACCAGAGGCCACCTTCATCGACGCGAGGGCTGCCTCGCGCATCTCCACCTGCTCCTCCAGCGAGTGGCACCAGGCCAGGAGCTCCCGAGCCCGCTCCTCCGCAGTTGTTCGCCTCCGGTCAGCCTCCTGAGCTTCCTCAACAGCCCGAGACTGGGCCTCCCGAGAGGCCACCAACGACGCCGTGGCCTCCGCTTCATGAAGGTCGCGCTGACGGCGCGCATGGGTGATGGCGCCCTCCAGCTCGCGCCTCTCTGCAGCCAGGCGCAGGCCCTCGGCCTCAAGGCGCGCGTCTTCATCAGCAAGCTCCTCACCAAGCAGGCTCACTGCGTCAGTCGCCCTTCGAAGGAATCCTTGGCGGAGAGCACGATGCTCCCGAGCATGCTCAAGCACGTCTTCCACACCATCATCTGCCCCAAGCAA
Source organism: Triticum monococcum (assembly GCA_034509565.1). Lineage (NCBI taxonomy): Eukaryota > Viridiplantae > Streptophyta > Magnoliopsida > Poales > Poaceae > Triticum > Triticum monococcum. The sequence goes on along the minus strand of CM067841.1, from coordinate 531,721,171 downwards.
GCGCCGGGAGCTGCAAGTCAGCCCTCCCCCTACTGGCTGGGGGCTGGCGCCCTCGCGACTGCCGGGCACGCCGCATCAGAAGCCCGGCCTGGGGCCAGCCCGTACCCAGGAGAAAAGCGCAAGAGGCGCCTCAGCCAATCGCAGTCTACAACCAAGCGGGAAGCCCATGGCAGGCTGGCTATGCCACGAGAAGGCTCGCGAAGGAAGGTCGCAAGGTGCGCGGGGCCACGATACGCCTCGGGATGGTTCAACTCTTCGATCGCCCTCACCACAAAGGCCCCGCTGCTCGGAGCGCTCGAGGACGGTGGAGGGGCCGAAGCCAAAGGGGACGACTCCTCAGCCGTCTCAGCAAGCTCGGCTAGAAGGGGCCTGCGGAGCAAGGATCAGTAAGAGCAACAGAAGGATCAGGAGCAGAGAAAGGAGAAGGCTTACTCATCAGTGGCGAAGTAATTTCTGCGCTTCAGCAGGTGACAAGGGTAACCGTCGCCCAGGGCATCTCTTCTCTTCCGGAGAGCCCCAAAGTCCACGCGGAAGCGGCCTAAGAGCCGGGCGCAGGGATCGACCTGCGACGAAGATGGAGCGTCAAGACGATCAGCGTCAGGGGCGCCTGCCTGATGTGCGCCGCTAATCGCCTCCCCAAGAGAAGCGGTTGGAGCCTCAGGGGCCCCAGTCGCAGGCACAGAGGGCAGCTGTTTGTCACCCTCAGCCTCAGCGGCCCCGGCCTCGATAACTGCTTCCTCATGAGCCTCGCCCGGTGCTGTCACCACGCCGGGAGCCCCCTCGGCCTCTGGCACCTCGTGCCTCCCTGCTCCGCCACTTGAGGAAGAGTCGCCTTGGCCGATTGGAAGGGCAGTCACCACCACTGGATTCTCATGAGGTCCCTGGAGGCTGGCAGGGCGTAGCCCCCACTCATCAAAGGCAGGCATCTGCTTCACAAAGTCGACCCTGCTTTGGCGGAGGTACAACAAGGCCCCTTCCCGCCGGACGCTGCCGGGGTTGGGGTCCCCAGCCAGGGTCAAGAGCGCCGTCTTCAGCACCTCAGGAGCCAGGTCCTCTTCCTGGAGCCTCATACCATCCTCGCGCCTGCGGAAGGCCCACATCCGGTGAGAGTGGCGTTGAAGGGGAGCAACACGGCATAGCAGAAACTCCTGCACCACCTTGGGCGCTGTCACGCCAAGCGACCTCAAGAGCGTGAAGCGGCGCCAGACGAAGACGAGCCGGGGGCTCTTGAGCGTCTCCTGGCCCCAACCTGAATTGGGGACAGCAGGCGAGGTCGGCTCCGATAGCAGGGGGCTGGGCACCCCTGTGTCCACATACAGCCACCGCTCGCGGAACCCAACCGCGGGCAGGGGGAGCTTGAAGTCAATCCCAGAGGCCGCAGTCTCAGACGCGGTAACGAAGCTCACGCACGCCCAGCATTGGGTAGGGTCAACAAGATGTAGCGAGAAGAAGTGGCGCAGCAAGGCAACCGAAGGAGGGATGCCCACCATGGCTTCACAAACAAAGGCGAAGACCGAAAGGAGGGTGATGGATTCAGGACTCAGATGCATCATGTGGATCTGATAGTGGGAGAGCACGGCATTGAAGAAATCAGAAAAGGGGGGAACCAGACCAGCCCACAAGGCGTCGGCAAAATATGGGACCTCAGTAGCTATCCTGTCGATGGAGAAGTGGGACGCGGGCCAGGCCGTCGTCCTCCCGCATTCATTGAAGATGGTCGCCAGAGCCAGGCTGACCTTGCCCAAGCCCTCGGCGGGGGCCGCCAACGGCGGTGGGCAAGGCGGAGACACGGGTTTCTTCCCTCTTCCCTTCTTCGTCGGGGCCATGGCGATAGGAAGGGGGGAGGATTCGAGATTGAATTGAAAATAGAAACTAGGGTTCGAGCGGAGGAAGGACAGGGAGCGCTCGAGCGATAAAAGGGGAACGGCTGTGTACGACTACGGGTCCGCCTAGCAAGGCGCAAAATAAGGAGGGTGTGGGGGAACAGTGTCGCCCACGTCCAATCAACTGCCGCGCGGCGCCTAAGACCGCAGGCTGTTAGGGCCTGCGGCGCTTCGCTCTTGCCCTTTCGCCTCCCTGCACAGCCAAGCCCGGGCGCACCTTGGGCCCGGGGGCTACTGTCGGCATTCTGGGGACGGGGTTCCCCAGACTTGCCTGCCTGCGGCCTACGGCGTGGCTCAAAAGGGGGCCCAGCACGGCCCATCTTCACCAACGCAAACTCAAGACCCTCGCGAGGGGCCAAGCCTCGCGGGGCGGACGACACAGAGCTTCCTCAAGCACGGCCTCGTCAGGCTGGCTCGCGAGGAGGCGGAGAGATCAAGGCGGGGTACCTCGCAAGGTGCCCGTGATGCAAGCCATGACGACTCAAGGCGCCAGGCGGGTGCCAGCCCGCGCAGCGTCCTCCTTTCCTCTTTGGTGCAAAGGATACAAGCGCAGTCGCGGAGTACCGAGGCATCAGGCAAAGGTTGCCATTTCGGTGCAGCGAGACCAAGACCAGGAGGACTACGAGACGGAGGTCACCGTGGAGCCCGAGACGGCGTCATCACCAGAGCTTTGCGCAGGCGAAGACTTCTTTTGTCAGGATAGCTGATACTTGCTGTCCCCCTTCAAATTAGCCCGCCATTGTTGGCTCCCTTCCCGCTCAATATTTGGGAAGAGGACCAGGGCCTCTATAAATAGGACCAGCCACCCACCTAGCAAGGGGGTCGGTTCGGGGGGTCGGTCAGTTCGGTCGCGTCGAAGTGTCTCTAGGGATCGACTGGTTAGAGAGAGAGAGAGAGAGAGAGAGAGAGAGAGAGAGAGAAAGGTGACTGAACTCCTCCCAGCAGTTCATCGCCCCAACCAAGTACAGACCCTCGCGAGGCTGTTCTTCCTTGTACTGTTCATCATCCTCAGCCCAAGAGGCAATCCACCACACCGCACACTGGAGTAGGGTATTACACCACAATGGTGGCCCGAACCAGTATAAACCTTGTGTCTCTTGTGCTGTTCCTCCCATAGTTTTGATCCTAGCGTGGCGGAGGGGTGCAGGTAGGTAGGAGGCGAAATCTCCGCGCGCACCCTAGTGTTCGAACCTCAAGGGTCTGCCGGAACCCGAAATCCGACAGACTCATCGTCCGATAACTCCGTGACGCACTCCTCCCCTGAAGACGAGGAGGAAGATGAAGATGCTCCCCCTCCAGTCGGGGAGACAAGAAAAGGAAGGCCGCCCCAACTAGGGGGGCGAAGGGTCCAAGAAGGGAATGACTCTCCTTCCGGACTACTCCACCACCGCTGCCGAAGGCAAAGACTAGTGGCTGCTCAGGGCCAAGCCCCTGGCGAAGTCGTAAGTATTCGGATGCCAGAGTAACTCATAGCATACCTTTGTCGCACTGCCTCTCCTAACGCCGAATTATGACTATGCAGACCGCCACGAGCCCGTATCAATGTATCGTCGGACGGCTCCCTGGGCTCGTCGGATATGGATAGCGATCCACTTCCGACCGCCACCTCCGCTTGCCCTATGAACAACGCTGAGGTATTGTCTCAAGAGGCACCGGGTCGAGGGGAGATAGTCCCGGAGGCGCCTTAAGGCGACCTTCCGGACTCCGGGAGCAGAGGGAGCAAGGCTCCCGAGGGCTCCGAGTTCGGCCCTCAGCCGAACACCGCACCGGAACCCCCAGTGGTTTTGGACTCGGGAAGGCGGCCTCCTTCCAAAAGGGGCAAGACGCCTATGCCGGTGACCTCTGTCCATCCAGAGGCGCTAGACAATCTGCTGGGAGCGCTTCGCATCGCTTCCATCAACGAAGAGCACCGCACTATTATGAGTGCGGTGGTCCAGAAGGTTCAGTCCGCCAAGAGCGGACTGAAGCCTGTGCCAGCCTTCTAACAGGCTTTGAGGCATTTTTTGGAATATGGGGAAAAATATCACCGCATAGATAGTAGCCCCTGGTGCTCTGTTCGGTGTTCGCAAAGAAAAGTCAAACAGAGGATCAAACAATATCGCAGGAGTCTAATGTAAGTATGTCAATATGCGTATGCAGGCTTCGCTGCTGTCCTCTGCCGCACTGACTGCAGAGGTCGCTGCACCGAAGCAGGACCTTAAAGGGTCCAAGGACGAGCTCGGCCTTGCCAAGAGGCAGCTCGAGGAGAACAAAGGTAAGTAGTACCTAGTATATGGATATGTATAAAAAGAATGCGATTGCAAAATGGCAGGATCATCGTAAATTTGCCAGGGGCCACGACCGAGGTGGCGACCCTGAAGCAAGCGCTATCCGAGGCTGAAAACAAAGCGGCCACGGAGCGCACCGAGCGGGAAAGGCATGAGGCTCGGGTAGGCGAGGTGCAGCAAGAGCTTCATGCTCTCGTGACGAAGCACGAGGCGTTGGAGCTTGACTTGAAGACGCGAGAGTTTGAGCTTGCCGCGGCCCTCGAGAGCGCAAAGAGTGCCAAGGCCGAAGCCCAAAAGGCCCTCCAGGAGATTGATGCAATGAAGAAGATAGCGGTGGGTAAGCCATTCTATATGCAAAGCAAGCATGTGAAAGTAAATTACCTGTTACTTACCCGAATCCGGAGCTCTCCAGGAGCATTCGCAGATTTGCCCCGCAGCGTGTCAGATGCCGCACAGTTTTACCAGGCCGAGGAGGGAAGCTCAACAGAGAAGCTGTTCTGGTCTCAGTATACTGGGACCAAACACCCGATGCCTCTAAGCGACCAGCTGAAGCAACTGGTCAAGCTGCACAAGGCGGCCGAACAGGCCATGAAGGGTTTTATAGTCCGAATGTGGCCTAGCGACGCCCTTCCCAGCAGCTACTTCGACCTGGTGAGGCGGCTTGTGGATGCCTGCCCATGGCTGGAAGTCATCAAGCGGTCCTTCTGCATCGAAGGTGCACGCCGGGCTTTCGCCCGTGTGAAGGTACAATGGGCCAAGATGGACGCCGTGAAGCTGGTGAAGGAAGGGCCGCCGCAGGGCAAGGAGCATCGCCACCCCGAGATGTACTATGAGGGTGTCCTGAAGGGTGCACGTCTCGTAGCGGACGAGTGTACGAAAGATGTAATATTTGAGTAAACTTGCTCGTGTGATCCTGTATTATGAAAACTTGTTCATATGCGCTATGCAACGCTTGTCTGAATTTAAAATATTACCTTCTGTTCGGCTATTTATCAAATCTGAGAGATGGCTAGTCATCGGCTTCTGCCCCCATGCCACGAGTGCTGGGGTGTTCGGGATAAACCTGAGCACTCTTGTTCCCATTGTTGGGTCCTTCGAGGGAGGTGCTCAGCACAACGAACAAGGCAATCGGACCATAATGCGTTATCACTCTCACTTAGCCATAGAATTCTATAATTTTAAATTTTGGCGAAGCCCCTAGTATTCAGAAGGCTGAATTCAGGGCGCAATACACGCCTTAAGCCGTACAGGGCCGACTCCTCGCTCTAAGCGGCATAAGCCTTTAGGGACTCGAAACCTCTCAAACAGCGACCAGTCTCTCGCCTCATCATGACAGTCAGTTTTAGCTTTCTCTACTGAGGTGCTTAGCCCAGAAGAACCGGGGCACAATCGCAGTAGTTCTCCCAGTGCTACCTTAGCCGATATAGCGGAACGTAAGGTACCAAAACATGGGAGCCGGGCAAACCCAACTATTGACCCAAGACATGATTCGGAGCTGATGCATATAATGCTATAAGTTCGGGGTGCCGCACTATCGAAAGTGTTCGGACTTCTCGCACCGTATTATGGGGTATGCTTAAGCCCCTAGCGTATTGGTCATACCAGAGTGTACGGGTGCTGGATGTCACGAATGAACATATATATAAAAAGGAAGAATGCAATAATAGTCTTAATGCTATGCATTTTTTATTCAAAAAGGTGCGTTAAAGCAGAATGATACAACTAGTGCGAGAAGCAAAAAAAGTAGGATTGTTTGACATGTCCCTTCCAAGGGCAAGCTGAGGAATAGTATTAAAACAAATATTTCACTCGTTATCGTAATCCACCTCGGAGTTCTGTGGTGTGACATAGCTTTCTGCCTCCTTGGTTGCTATATCATGTGTTCGGCAATCATGCTGCCGGACAGGGTTTCCAGAGATTAAAGTCCTGAAAGATAAAAATAACAAAGCGGGAAGCCCCTAGTGCAGATTAAGTCACGTATTGGGGTGTGTCATAGTTGTGCCCCCCTCCCCGCCTGTGCCCATGGTATTTTTAATGCGTAATTATGCATGCGTGGCACGAATTTCACCGTTTGGCTGGGGCCGGGGTGGGGGCCGCATTGCTATCCGATCTCGGGACGTGTCAGGCGGTCCAGTTGCCGATTACTCCGGGCGCGCTTGAAGTTGTCCGGGTCCTTAATCACCGAACTAGTGGATTGCCTTAAGAGGATGCTTTGCGCTTCTGCTGCGAGGGCCCCAGTGTGCTCCTCCGTGCGGAGAGAGCGCTCTGTGTTTCCATTGACTGTGATGACCCCCCGAGGTCCTGGCATCTTGAGCTTGAGATATGCATAATGCGGTACCGCATTGAATCTTGCAAATGTGGTTCGCCCGAGCAGTGCATGGTAGCCACTGCGGAATGGGACTATGTCGAAGATTAACTCTTCGCTTCGGAAGTTATCCGGAGATCCGAAGACCACTTCCAGTGTTACTGAGCCTGTGCAATGGGACTCTACACCTGGTATGACGCCTTTAAAGGTCGTTTTAGTGGGTTTGATCCTTGAGGGGTCTATACCCATTTTGCGCACTGTGTCCTGATAAATCAGGTTCAGGCTGCTGCGACCGTCCATTAGGACTCGAGTGAGGTGAAATCTGTCAATGATTGGATCTAGGACCAGTGTGGCGAATCCGCCATGACGGATGCTAGTGGGGTGGTCCCTGCGATCGAAGGTGATCAGACAGGAGGACCATGGGTTGAACTTGGGGGCGACTGGCTCCAACGCATATACGTCCCTGAGCGCACGGTTCCGCTCCCTCTTGGGGATGTGGGTTGCGTGTATCATGTTCACCGTCTGCACTTGTGGGGGGAACCTCTTCTGTCCTCCGGTGTTCGGCTGCCGAGGCTCCTCCTCGTCATCGCTATGTGACCCCTTATCTTTGTTTTTGGCATTTAACTTGCCGGCCTGCTTGAACACCCAACAGTCCATGTTGGTGTGGTGTGCTGGCTTGTCGGGGGTGTCGTGTATTTGACACGAGCGATCGAGTATACGGTCCAAACTGGACAGGCCCGGAGTGCTTCTTTTGAATGCCCTCTTCCGCTGACCAGGTTTAGAGCCTTTGAATCCGGCATTGACTGATGTATCCTCGGTATTGTCGCTGTTAGTGCGGCGCTTATGCTTGTTGCGACGTGACCTGCCATTGCCATCCTTGGTATCCGAAGTACCATGGTTCTTTGATATGTTATTACTATGAGCCAGCCAGCTGTCTTCTCCCGCGCAAAAGCGGGTCATGAGTGTCGTGAGGGCTGCCATAGATTTCGGCTTTTCCTGACCAAGGTGCCGGGCTAGCCACTCATCGCGGATGTTGTGCTTGAAAGCTGCAAGGGCCTCTGCATCCCGACAGTCGACAATTTGATTTTTCTTTGCTAGGAACCGTATCTAGAATTGCCTGGCCGATTCCTCTGGCTGCTAAATTATGTGGCTCAAGTAATCGGCATCTGGTGGTCGCACATAAGTGCCCTGAAAGTTGTCGAGGAATGCGGCTTCCAGATCTTCCCAACAGCCAATGGACTCCGCTGGCAAGCTGTTGAGCCATTGCCGAGCTGGTCCTTTGTGTTTGAGTGGGAGGTATTTGATGGCGTGTAGGTCATCACCACGGGCCATGTGGATGTGCAGGAGGAAATCCTCGATCCATACCGCAGGATCTATTGTGTCGTCGTATGATTCCATATTTACGGGTTTGAAACCCTCTGGGATTTGTTGATGTTGGAAACATGCCCTAGAGGCAATAATAAAATGGTTATTGTTGTATTTCCTTGTTCATGATAATTGTCTATTGTTCATGCTATAATTGTATTAACTGGAAACCGTAATACATGTGTGAATACATAGACCACAACATGTCCCTAGTAAGCCTCTAGTTGACTAGCCCGTTGCTCAATAGATGGTTATGGTTTCCTGACCATGGACATTGGATGTCATTGATAACGGGATCACATCATTAGGAGAATGATGTGATGGACAAGACCCAATCCTAAGCATAGCACAAGATCATGTAGTTCATTTGCTAGAGCTTTTCTAATGTCAAGTATCATTTCCTTAGACCATGAGATTGTGCAACTCCCGGATACCGTAGGAGTGCTTTGGGTGTAACAAACGTCACAACGTAACTGGGTGACTATAAATGTGCACTACAGGTATCTCCGAAAGTGTCTGTTGGGTTGCATGAATCGAGACTGGGATTTGTCACTCCGTATGACGAAGAGGTATCTCTAGGCCCACTCGGTAATGCATCATCATAATGAGCTCAATGTGACTAACAAGTTAGTCACGGGATCATGCATTACGGAACGAGTAAAGTGACTTGCCGGTAACGAGATTGAACGAGGTATTGGGATACCGACGATTGAATCTCGGGCAAGTAACATACCGATTGACAAAGGGAATTGAATACGGGATTGATCGAATCCCCGACATCGTGGTTCATCCGATGAGATCATCGTGGAACATGTGGGAGCCAATATGGGTATCTAGATCCTGCTATTGGTTATTGGCCGGAGAGGTGTCTCGGTCATGTCTGCATGGTTCCCGAACCCGTAGGGTCTACACACTTAAGGTTCGGTGACGCTAGAGTTGTTATGGGAAATAGTATGTGGTTACCGAAGGTAGTTCGGAGTCCCGGATGAGATCCCGGATGTCACGAGGAGTTCCGGAATAGTCCGGCGGTGAAGATTGATATATTGGATGAAGGGTATTGGAGTCCAGAAGTGTTCTGGGGGTACCAGGCTATGACCAGCATGATCGAACGGTGTTTCGGGAGCCCCGGCAAGTGTTGGAGGGCCTCATGGGACAAAGGGGAAGGGGCAAACCAGCCCACTAAGGGGTGGTGTGCCCCCCACACCCTTTCCCATGTTACTTGTGAAGGTGGGGCGCCTCCACCTGGCTTGGGAGGCAAGCCTCCACCTGCTTGGCTTGGGGGGCAAGTTCCCCTAGGATTTTCCCTAGGGAGATCGAATCTGCTTGGCCGCCGCCCCTAGGGGAAACCCTAGGGCGCCTCCCCCTCTCCCCTTGCCCCTATATATAGTGGAGGGGTGGGAGGGCAGCCGCACCTCTTCCCTGGCGCAGCCCTCTCCTTCTCCAACTACTCCTCCTCCGTAGTGCTTAGCGAAGCTCTGTCGGAGAACCACGAGCTCCATCGCCACCACGCCGTCGTGCTGCTGGAGTTCTCCCTCAACTTCTCCTCTCCCCTTGCTAGATCAAGAAGGAGGAGACGTCCCCGGGCTGTACATGTGTCGAACGCGGAGGCGCCGTCCGTTCAGCGCTAGATCGGATCTTCCGCGATTTGAACCGCCGCAAGTACGACTCCATCAACCGCGTTCTTGTAATGCTTCCACTTAGCTATCTTCAAGGGTATGAAGATGCATCCCTATCTCTTGTTGCTAGCATCTCTTAGATAGATCTTGGTGACATGTAGGAAAATTTTGAATTATTGCTACGTTCCCCAATAGTGGTATCAGAGCCAGGTCTATGCGTAGATTCTATGCACGAGTAGAACACAAAGTAGTTGTGGGCGATGATTTGTTCAATTTGCTTGGCGTTACTAGTCTTATCTTGATTCGGCGGCATTGTGGGATGAAGCGGCCCGGACCGACCTTACACGTACACTTACGTGAGACAGGTTCCACCGACTGACATGCACTTGATGCATAAGGTGGCTGGCGGGTGTTTGTCTCTCCCACTTTAGTCGGATCGGATTCGATGAAAAGGGTCCTTATGAAGGGTAAATAGCAATTGGCATATCACCGTTGTGGTTTTGCGTATGTAAGAAACGTTCTTGCTAGAAACCCATAGCAACCACGTAAAACATGCAACAACAATTAGAGGACGTCTAACTTCTTTTTGCAGGGTTTGATATGTGATGTGATATGGCCAAAAGGATGTGATGAATGATATATGTGTTGTATGAGATTGATTATGTTCTTGTAATAGGAATCACGACTTGCATGTCGATGAGTATGACAACCGGCAGGAGCCATAGGAGTTGTCTTAATTTATTTATGACCTGCGTGTCAATGAAAATGCCATGTAATTACTTTACTTTATTGCTAACCGTTAGCCATAGTAGTAGAAGTAATAGTTTGCCAGGCAACTTCATGAATACACGATGATGGAGATATGAGTATTGGATCACCGTTTCACCGGTCTTGAAGAATTATCATTATTCTTACTATTCAATTCATTGAGCAAATCATTTTGAGCTTTAAGTACTTGTTCTACTTGAGTGGTAACCATAGAAGCATGTTTACTAATAATTTTAAGTTCACCTTTGACATTGGCCGTATAATCACCCAAGTGTTCAAGCATATTTGAATTGTATTTCAATTGTCTACCAAAATAAGCATTGAAATCTTCTTGCTTAGCCATAAATTTATCAAACTCATCTAAGCATGGGCTAGCAAACTTAGTAAATGGGATTTCAGCTTTATCATATCTATAGAGAGAATTTACCTTTATTACCTGTGTCGGGTTATCAAGACCATGATTTTCTTCAATAGGTAATGGGTTAAGATCATATGTTTTTTCAATAGGTGGTAAATTAAGACCATATATTTCTTCAATAGGAGGTAAATTCTTAACATCTTCAGCTTTAATACATTTTTCTTTCATAGATTTCTTTGCCTCTTGCATATCTTTAGGACTGAGAAATAGAATACCCCTCTTCTTCGGAGTTGGTTTAGGAATAGGCTCAGGAACTGGCTCAGGAGGTGTCCAATTATTTTCATTTGTCAACATATTATTCAATAGAATTTCAGCTTCATCCGGTGTTCTTTCCCTGAAAACAGAACCATCACAACTATCCAGGTAATCTCTGGAGGCATCAGTTAGTCCATTATAAAAGATATCAAGTATTTCATTTTTCTTAAGAGGATGACCAGGCAAAGCATTAAGTAATTGGAGAAGCCTCCCCAAGCTTCTGGGAGACTATCTTCTTCGATTTGCACAAAATTATATATATCCCTTAAAGCAGCTTGTTTCTTATGAGCAGGGAAATATTTAGCAGAGAAGTAATAAATCATATCCTGGGGACTACGCACACAACCAGGATCAAGAGAATTAAACCATGTCTTAGCATCACCCTTTAATGAGAACGGGGATATTTTAAGGATATAAAAGTATCAAGTTCTCTCATCTTTAGTGAAGAGGGTGGCTATATCATTTAATTTAGTAAGATGTGCCACAACAGTTTCAGATTCATAACCATGAAAAGGATCAAATTCAACCAAAGTAATTATATCAGGATCAACAGAGAATTCATAATCCTTATCAGTAACACAGATAGGTGAAGTAGCAAAAGCAGGGTCAGGTTTCATTCTAGCATTTAGAGATTGCTTATTCCATTTAGCTAATAACCTCTTAAGTTCGTTTCTATCTTTGCAAGCTAAAATAGCTAAAGAAGCTTCTTGATCAAAAACATAACCCTTCGGAATAACAAGTGATTCTTCATCATCACTTTCATCAGTATTATCAGATTCAATATTTTCAATCTCTCTAGCCCTAGCAATTTGTTCATCAAGAAAATCAATAAGTGGCACAGTAGTATCAGGCATAGAAGTAGTTTCATCATAAGTATCATGCATAGCAGAAGTAGCATCATCAATAACATGCGACATATCAGAATGAATAGCAGAAGCAGGTGTAGGTGTCGCAAGCTTACTCAAAACAGAAGGTGAATCAAGGGCAGAGCTAGATGGCAGTTCCTTACCTCCCCTCGTAGTTGAGGGATAGATCTTGGTTTTTGGATCTCTCAAGTTCTTCATAATGATAAGCAGATATATATCCCAAGTGACTCAAAGAATAGATCTATGCTCCCCGGCAACAGCGCTAGAAAATAGTCTTGATAACCCACAAGTATAGGGGATCGCAACCGTTTTCGAGGGTAGAGTATTCAACCCAAATTTATTGATTCGACACAAGGGGAGCCAAAGAATACTCTCAAGTATTAGCAGCTGAGTTGTCAATTCAACTACACCTGGAAACTTAGTATCTGCAGCAAAGTATTTAGTAGCAAAGTAATATGATAGTAGTGGTAACGGTAGCAAAAGGTAACGGTAGTAAAAGTAATGTTTTTGGTATTTTGTAGTGATGATAGCAATAGCAACAGGAAAGTAAATAAGCGAAGAACAATATATGGAAAGCTCGTACGCAATGGATCGGTGATGGAGAATTATGCCGGATGCGGTTCATCATGTAACAGTCATAACCTAGGGTGACACAGAACTAGCTCCAGTTCATCAATGTAATGTAGGCATGTATTCCGAATATAGTCATACGTGCTTACGGAAAAGAACTTGCATGACATCTTTTGTCCTACCCTCCCGTGGCAGCGGGGTCCTTACGGAAACTAAGGGATATTAAGGCCTCCTTTTAATAGAGTACCGGAACAAAGCATTAACACATAGTGAATACATGAACTCCTCAAACTACGGTCATCATCGGTAAGTATCCCAATTATTGTCACTTCGGGGTTAACGGATCATAACACATAATAGGTGACTATAGACTTGCAAGATAGGATCAAGAACACTCATATATTGATGAAAACATAATAGGTTCAGATCTGAAATCATGGCACTCGGGCCCTAGTGACAAGCATTAAGCATAGCAAAGTCATAGCAACATCAATCTCAGAACATAGTGGATACTAGGGATCAAACCCTAACAAAACTAACTCGATTACATGATAGATCCCATCCAACCCATCACCGTCCAGCAAGCCTGCGATGGAATTACTCACGCACGGCGGTGAGCATCATGAAATTGGTGATGGAGGATGGTTGATGATGACGATGGCGACGGATTCCCCTCTCCGGAGCCCCGAACGAACTCTAGATCAGCCCTCCCGAGAGGTTTTAGGGCTTGGCGGTGCCTCCGTATAGTAAAACGCGATGAATTCTTCTCTCTGATTTTTTTCTCCCCGGAAGCAAATATATAGAGTTGGAGTTGAGGTCGGAGAGGCACCAGGGGGCCCACGAGGTAGGGGCGCGCCCTAGGGTATTTTTTATATTGACCAACAACTCTTGCAGGCCCCCTGGCCTTCATCTTTTGCAGGTATTTTTGATATTTTCCAAAAAGTGGCTCCGTGAAGTTTCAGGTCATTCCAAGAACGTTTGTTTCTGCACATATATAACACCATGGTAATTCTGCTGAAAACAGCGTCAGTCTGTGTTAGTTCCATTCAAATCATGAAAGTTAGAGTCCAAAACAAGGGCAAAAGTGTTTGGAAAAGTAGATACGTTGGAGACGTATCATTGACCAACAACTCTTGATGCTCCTTCTTGATTTCTACCTCCGCAGCCTTTAGCATTGCGAAGAGCTCAGAAATTGTTTTATCCATCCCTTGCATATTATTGTTCATCACGAAGCTCTTGTAGCTTGGTGGCAGTGATTGAAGAACTCTGTCAATGACACTATCATCAGGAAGATTAACTCCCAGTTGAGTCAAGTGGTTGTGGTACCCAGACATTCTGAGTATATGTTCACTGACAGAACTATTCTCCTCCATCTTGCAGCTGTAGAACTTATTGGAGACTTCATATCTCTCAATATGGGCATTTGCTTAAAATATTAACTTCAACTCCTGGAACATCTCATATGCTCCATGACGTTCAAACGTCGTTGAAGTCCCGGTTCTAAGCCGTAAAGCATGGTACACTGAACTATCGAGTAGTCATCAGCTTTGCTATGCCAGACGTTCATAACATCTAGCGTTGCTCCTACTACGGGTTTGGCACCTAGTGGTTCTTCTAGGACGTAATTCTTCTGTGTAGGAATGAGGATAAACCTCAAGCTATGGACCCATTCTGTGCAGTTGCTACCATCATCTTTCAACTTAGTTTTCTCTAGGAACGCATTAAAATTCAATGGAACAACAACACGGGCCATCTATCTACAACAACATAGACATGCAAAATACTATCAGGTACTAAGTTCATGATAAATTAAAGTTCAATTAATAAATTACTTAAGAACTCCCATTTAGATAGACATCTCTAATCATCTAAGTGATCATGTGACCCATATCAACTAAACCATGTCTGATCATCACGTGAGATGGAGTAGTTTTCAATGGTGACATCACTATGTTGATCATATCTACTATATGATTCATGCTCGACCTTTCGGTCTCAGTGTTTCGAGGCCATCTCTGCATATGCTAGGCTCGTGAAGTTTAACCCGAGTATTCCGCGTGTGCAAAACTGGCTTGCACCCGTTGTATGTGAACGTAGAGCTTATCACACCCGATCATCACGTGGTGTCTCGGCACGACAAACTATAGCAATGGTGCATACTCAGGGAGAACACTTATACCTTGAAATTTAGTGAGAGATCATTGAGGGAGTCCTGGATTAGGGGGTCTCCGGACAGCCGGACTATATCGTTTGGCCGGACTGTTAGACTATGAAGATACAAGATTGAAGACTTCGTCTCGTGTCCGAATGGGACTCTACTTGGCGTGGAAGGCAAGCTAGGCAATATGGATATGTATATATCCTCCTTTGTAACCGACCTTGTGTAACCCTAGCCCTTTCCGATGTCTATATAAACCGGAGGGTTTTAGTCCATAGGAAAAGATACAATCATACCATAGGCTAGCTTCTAGGGTTTAGCCTCTCTGATCTCGTGGTAGATCAACTCTTGTAATACTTATATCATCAAGAATAAATCAAGCAGGACGTAGGGTTTTACCTCCATCAAGAGGGCCCGAACCTGGGTAAAACATCGTGTCCCCCGCTTCCTGTTACTATCCGCCTTAGACGCACAGTTCGGGACCCCCTACCCAAGATCCGTCGGTTTTGACACCGACATTGGTGCTTTCATTGAGAATTCATGTGTGTCATCGCCGTTAGGCTTGATGGCTCCTACGATCATCGATAGTGATGCAGTCCAGGGTGAGACTTTTCTCCCCGGATTGATCTTTGTGTTCGGCGACTTCGCACTGCGGGCCAACTCGCTTGGCCATCTGGAGCAGATCGAAAGTTACGCCCCTGGCCACCAGGTAAGGTTTGGAAGCTTAAAGTACACGGCTGATATCCACGGAGACTTGATCTTTGACGGATTCGAGCCCCTGCCTTGTGCGCCACGCGATCACGATGAGTATGATTTAGCTCTACCATCGGACCATATTCAGGAGATCACACCGACAGCCGCTCTGACCCTCAATTCGGAGCCAGTTTCGCCATCCGTGGACGGATGGATAGACCCCGTCACGAAGGTCGTATCCTCTGCGGCGATCGAGCCGAATATCGACCTTACCCTTCATGAGAGCCGTGTTTCCAAACCGCCGGATTCTTCTCCGGCCACGGACTCCGAACCGCCTACACCCGTTCCTATCAAATCCGATTGGGCGTCGATCATGGAGTTTACCTACGTGGATATTTTTCAGCACTCGCCTTTCGGCGACATACTGAACTCATTAAGGTCTCTCTCCTTGTCAGGAGGATCCTAGCCGAACTACGTCCGGTAGGATTGGGATGCGGATGACGAAGATTTTTGCTGCCCACCCACCACCCACTTAGTAGCCACTGTCGATGACTTAACTGACATGCTCGACTTCGACTCCGAAGACATCGACGGTATGGACGACGATGCGGGAGTCGAAGAGGAATCACTGCCCAGAGGGCACTGGACAGCCACCTCATCATACGATATATACATGGTGGACACACCCAAAGAAGGCAATGGCGACGCGACAACGGAGGATGACCCCTCCAAGAAGCAACCCAAGCGCCGGCGTCAGCGGCGCCGCTCTAAGTCCTGCCAAGGCAAAAGTGGTGATACCGGCACCGGAGATAATAGCACTCCGGACAGTGCCGAAGACAACAACAATCCCCTCCAGCAAGATTTAGAGCAGGAGGATGGAGGAGCCAGCTCTCCCGAGAGAGCGGCAGATGGAGAGCCTGAGGATGATACTTACATGCCTCCCTCCGAAGACGAGGCAAGCCTCGGCGATGACGAATTCGTCATACCGGAGGATCCCGTCGAACAAGAGCACTTCAAGCGTCGGCTTATAGGCACGACAAATAGCCTTAAGAAAAAGCAGCAACAGCTTCAAGCTGATCAAGATTTGCTAGTTGACAGATGGACTGAAGTCCTGACGGCCGAGGAGTATAAACTCGAACACCCCTCCAAGAGTTACCCAAAGTGCAGGTTGCTACCCCAGCTGGAGGAGGAAGCACCGAAACCTACATCCCCGGCGTATGGCATGGCTGATAGGCCACCTCGTGGCCGCGACAGAGAAACATTCCAGCCAAAAGCTCAGCCTGCACCCCGACGTCATTCAAATAAGAAGGCAGGGGAAAATACGCCAGACCTGCGAGACATATTGGAGGACAAAGCAAAACATGCAAGATTGATCTACGGATCACGAGGGCGCGCCACTATCCGAGACGATAACCGTCACGCCGGATACAGTAAAAGTAAGTCCGGCCGGGACGAACACAGCGGGCAAGACTCATTCGAGCTGCGTCGCGATATAGCCTAGTACAGAGGCGCCGCACACCCCTTATGCTTCACAGACAAAGTGATGGATCATCTATTGGGGAACGTAGCAATAATTCCAAATTTTCCTACGTGTCACCAAGATCAATCTAGGAGATGCTAGCAACGAGAGATAGGGAGTGCATCTTCGTACCCTTGAAGATCGCTAAGCGGAAGCGTTACAAGAACGCGGTTGATGGAGCCGTACTCGCGGCGATTCAAATCACGGAAGATCCGATCTAGCGCCGAACGGACGGGCCTCCGCATTCAACACACGTACAGCCCGGGGACATCTCCTCCTTCTTGATCCAGCAAGGGGAGAGGAGAAGTTGAGGGAGAACTCCAGTAGCACGACGGCGTGGTGGCGATGGAGCTCGTGGTTCTCCAGCAGAGCTTCGCTAAGCACTACGGAGGAGGAGGAGTAGTTGGAGAAGGAGAGGGCTGCGCCAGGGAAGAGGTGCGGCTGCCCTCCCACCCCTCCACTATATATAGGGGCAAGGGGAGAGGGGGAGGTGCCCTAGGGTTTCCCCTAGGGGCGGCGGCCAAGCAGATTGGATCTCCCTAGGGAAAATCCTAGGGAGACTTGCCCCCCCAGCCAAGCAGGTGGAGGCTTGCCTCCCAAGCCAGGTGGAGGCGCCCCACCTTCACAAGTAACATGGGAAAGGGTGTGGGGGGCGCACCACCCCTTAGTGAGCTGGTTTGCCCCTTCCCCTTTGGCCCATGAGGCCCTCCAACACTTGTCGGGGCTCCCGAAACACCTTTCGGTCATGTTGGTCATAGCCTGTTACCCCTAGAACACTTCCGGACTCCAATACCATTCGTCCAGTATATCAGTCTTCACCACCGAACCATTCCGGAACTCCTCGTGACATCCGGGATCTCATCCGGGACTCCGAACTACCTTCGGTAACCACATACTATTTCCCATAACAACTCTAGCGTCACCGAACCTTAAGTGTGTAGACCCTATGGGTTCGGGAACCATGCAGACATGACCGAGACACCTCTCCGGCCAATAACCAATAGTGGGATCTGGATACCCATATTGGCTCCCACATGTTCCACGATAATCTCATCGGATGAACCACGATGTCGGGGATTCGATCAATCCCGTATTCAATTCCCTTTGTCAATCGGTATGTTAATTGCCCGAGATTCGATCGTCGGTATCCCAATACCTCGTTCAATCTCGTTACCGGCAAGTCACTTTACTCATTCCGTAACGCATGATCCCGTGACTAACTGCTTAGTCACATTGAGCTCATTATGATGATGCATTACCGAGTGGGCCCAGAGATACCTCTCCGTCATACCCAACAGACACTTTCGGAGATACCTGTAGTGCACCTTTATAGTCACCCAGTTACGTTGTGACGTTTGATACACCCAAAGCACTCCTACGGTATCCGGGAGTTGCACAATCTCATGGTCTAAGGAAATGATACTTCACATTAGAAAAGCTCTAGCAAATGAACTACATGATCTTGTGCTAAGCTTAGGACTGGGTCATGTCCATCACATCATTCTCCTAATGATGTGATCCTGTTATCAATGACATCCAATGTCCGTGGTCAGGAAACCATAACCATCTATTGATCAACAAGCTAGTCAACTAGAGGCTTACTAGGGACATGTTGTGGTCTATGTATTCACACATGTATTACGGTTTCCAGTTAATACAATTATAGCATGAACAATAGACAATTATCATGAACAAGGAAATACAATAATAACCATTTTATTATTGCCTCTAGGGCATATTTCCAACAGTCTCCCACTTGCACTAGAGTCAATAATCTAGTTCACATCACTATGTGATTGTAATGAATCTTACACCCATGGGGTTTGTTCATATCTCGCTTGTGAGAGAGGTTATTAGTCAACGGGTCTGAACCTTTTAGATCCGTGTGTGCTTTACAAATCTCTATGTCATCTTGTAGATGCATCTACCACGCGCTACTTGGAGCTATTCCAAATAACCGCTCTACTATACGAATCCGGTTTAGTACTTAGAGTCATCCGGATTAGTGTCAAAGTTTGCATCGACGTAACCCTTTATGACGAACTCTTTTACCACCTTTATAATCGAGAAAATTCCTTACTCCACTAGTTACTAAGGATAAGTTTGGCCACTGTCATGTGATCCATTCCTGGATCACTCTTGTACCCCTTGATTGACTCATGGCAAGGCACACTTCAGGTGCGGTACACAGCATAGCATACTGTAGAGCCTACGTCTAAAGCATACGGGACGACCTTCGTCCTTTCTCTCTCTTCTGCCGTGGTCAGGTCTTGAGTCTTACTCAATACTCACACCTTGTAACACAGCCAAGAACTCCTTCTTTGCTAATCTATTTTGAACTCCTTCAAAATCTTGTCACAGTATGTATTCATTTGAAAGTAATATTAAGCGTTTTTGATCTATCCTTATAGATCTTGATGCTCAATGTTCAAGTAGCTTAATCCAGGTTTTCCATTGAAAAACACTTTTAAAATAACCCTATATGCTTTCTAGAAATTCTACATCATTTCTGATCAACTATATGTTAACAACATATACTCATCAAAAATTATATAGTGCTCCCACTCACTTCTTTGGAAATACAAGTTTCTCATAAACTTTGTATAAACCCAAAATCTTTGATCATCTTATCAAAGCATACATTCCAAATCCGATATGCTTACTCCAGTCCTTAGAAGGATTGCTGGAGCTTTGCATACTTGTTAGCATCTTTCAGGATTGACAAAACCTTCTGGTTGTATCACATACAACCTTTCCTCAAGAAAATCATCGAGGAAACAATGTTTTGACATCCTATCTGCAAGATTTCATAAATAATGCAGTAACTACTAACATAATTCCAACAGACTCTTAGCATCGCTACGAGTGAGAAAGTCTCATTGTAGTCAACTCCTTGAACTTGTCGGGAAACATCTTAACGACAAGTCGAGCTTTATTAATGGTGACACTTACCATCATTGTCCGTCTTCCTTTTAAAATCCATCTGCACCCAACAGCCTTACGACCATCAAGTAGTTCTTTCAAAGTCTATACTTTGTTTTATACATGGATCCTTTGTCGGATTTTATGGCCTCGAGCCATTCGTCGGAATCCGGGCCCACCATCGCTTCTCCATAGCTCGTAGGTTCATTGTTGTCTAGCAACATGACTTCCAAGACATGATTACATACCACTCTGAAGTAGTACACATCCTTGTCGACCTATGAGGTTTGGTAGTGACTTGATCCGAAGTTTCATGATCACTATCATAAGCTTCCACTTCAATTGGTGTAGGTGCCACAGGAACAACTTCCTGTGCCCTGCTACACACTAGTTGAAGTGACGGTTCAATAACCTCATCAAGTCTCCACCATCCTCCCACTCAATTCTTTCGAGAGAAACTTTTCCTCGAGAAAGGATCTGTTTCTAGAAACAATCACTTTTGCTTCCGGATCTGAAATAGGAGGTAAACCCAACTATTTTTAGGTATTCTATGAAGATGCATTTATCCGCTTTGGGTTCGAGCTTATCAGCCTAAAACTTTTTCACATAAGCGTCGCAGCCCCAACTTTTAAGAAACGACATCTTAGGTTTTTCTAAACCATAGTTCATACGGTGTCGTCTCAACGGAATGTGTGGTGCCCTATTTAAAGTGAATGTGGTTGTCTCTAATGCCTAACCCATAAACGATAGTGGTAATTCGATAAGAGACATCATGGTATGCACCATATCCAATAGGGTACAGTTACGATGTTCGGACACACCATCACACTACGGTGTTCCAGGCGGTATTAGTTGTGAAACAATTTCCACAATGTCTTAATTATGTGCCAAACTCGTAACTCAGATATTCATCTCTATGATCATATCATAGACATTTCATCATCTTGTCACGACGATCTTCAACTTCACTCTGAAATTACTTGAACCTTTCCATAATTCATACTTGTGTTTCATCAAGTAATTATACTTAGCATCTACTCAAATCATCTGTGAAGTAAGAACATAACGATATCCACTGCATGCCTCAGCACTCATTGGACTGCACACATCAAAATGTATTACTTCCAACAAGTTGCTTTCTTGTTCCATCTTACTGAAAACGAGGCCTTTCAGTCATCTTGCCGATGTGGTATGATTTGCATGTCTCAAGTGATTCAAAATCAAGTGAGTCCAAACGATCCATTTGTATGGAGTTTCTTCACGCATATCTACCAATTGACATGGTTCGCATGTCTCAATCTTTTCAAAAACGAGTGAGTCCAAAGATCCATCAACGTGGAGCTTCTTCATGCATTTTACACCAACATGACGCAAATGGCAGTGCCACAAGTATGTGGTACTATCATTACTATCTTATATCTTTTGGGATGAACATGTGTATCACTATGATCGAGATTCAATAAACCATTTATTTTAGGTGCAAGACCATTGAAGGTATTATTCAAGTAAATAGAGTAACCATTATTCTCCTTAAATGAATAACCGTATGGCGATAAACATAATCCAATCACGTCTATGCTCAACGCAAACACCAAATAACAATTATTTAGGTTTAACACCAATCTCGATGGTAGAGGGAGCGTGCGATGTTTGATCACATCAACCTTGGAAACACTTCCAACATATCGTCATGTCACCTTTAGCTAGTCTCCGTAGCCTTTTATTTCGAGTTACTAACACTTAGCAACCGAACCGGTATTTATTACCCTGGTGCTACTAGGAGTACTAGTAAAGCACACAATAATATAATGTATATTCAAAATACTTCTGTCGACCTTGCCAGCCTTCTCATCTACCAAGGATCTAGGGTAGTTCTGCTTCAGTGATCGTTCCTTTCATTATAGAAGCACTTAGTCTCGGGTTTGGTTCAACCTTGGGTTTCTTCACTAGAGCAGCAACTGATTTGCCATCTCATGAAGTATCCCTTCTTTCCCTTGCCCTTCTTGAAACTAGTGGTTTTACTAACCATCAACAATTAATGCTCCTACTTGATTTCTACTTTCACGGTGTCAAACATCGCGAATTGCTCAAGGATCATCATGTCTATCCCCGATATGTTATAGTTCATCACTAAGCTCTAATAGCTTGGTGGCAGTGACTATGGAGAACTATCACTATCTCATCTGGAAGATTAACTCCCACTCGATTCAAGCGATTGTAGTACTCAGACAATCTGAGCACGTGCTCAATGATTGAGCTTTTCTCCCTTAGTTTGTAGTCTTAAGAAACTTGTCAGAGGTCTCATACCTCTTGACGTGGGCACTAGTCTGAAATCCCAATTTCAGTCTTTGGAACATCTCATATGTTCTCCGTTAGTATTACACACTGAACTATCACGTAGTCATCAAAACGTGTATGTCAAATGTTTCCCAACATCTACAGACGACGCTCGAGGTTCAACGCACTGAGTGGTGCATTAAGGACATAGCCCTTCTATGCAGCAATGAGGACAATCCTCAGTTCACGGACCCAGTCCGCATAATTGCTACTGTCAACTCTCAACTAAATTTTCTCTAGGAACATATCTAAAACAGTAGAACCAAAGCGTGAGCTACGACATAATTTGCTAAGACCTTTTGACTATGTTCATGATAATTAAGTTCATCTAATCAAATTACTCAATGAACTCCCACTTAGATAGACATCCCTCTAGTCATCTAAGTGATACATGATCCGAGTCAACTAGGCCATGTCTGATCATCACGTGAGACGGACTAGTCATCATCGGTGAACATCTTCATGTTGATCGTATCCACTATACGACTCATGTTCGACCTTTCGGTCTCTTGTGTTCCGAGGCCATGTCTATACATGCTAGGATCGTCAAGTCAACCTAAGTGTTTCGCATGTGTAAATCTGGCTTACACCCGTTGTATGTGAACGTTAGAATCTAGCACACCCGATCATCACGTGGTGCTTCGAAACAACGAACCTTTGCAACGGTGCACAGTTAGGGGGAACACTTTCTTGAAATTTTAATGAGGGATCATCTTGTGCTATTGAGGACATAATTCTTCTTTGCAACAATGAGGATATAATTTATTTAAAACTGCTTTATGTGATCTTGGAGCCGGTGTTAGTGTTATGCCTCTCTCTATATATCGTAGACTTGATTTGAATAAGTTGACACCGACTGAAATATCTTTGCAAATGGCTGATAAATCAACTGCTATACCTATCGGTATTTGTGAGGATGTGCCTGTTGTAGTTGCAAACGTTACTATTTTAACGGACTTGGTTATTCTTGATATTCCCGAGGACGATAGTATGTCTATTATTCTTGGAAGACCTTTTTTGAATACTGCAGGGGCTGTCATTGATTGCACTAAAGGCAATGTCACTTTTCATGTTAATGGTAATGAGCACACGGTACACTTTCCGAGGAAACAACCTCAAGTTCATAGTATCAACTCTATTGGAAAAATTCCATCGATTATATTTGGAGGTTTTGAATTTCCTCTTCCTACTGTCAAGAAGAAATATGATATTCTTATTATTGGGGATGTGCATATCCCCGTTGAGGTAACATGGTGTTATTCGAAATTTCTCTGGTTCCATGTTATTCGGAATGTGTTCGTTAACAAGACTTGATCAACCTTGTTAGTGGATTCCTTTTGATGATCATGAGATGGATGAAACTAGAAAGCACAACTTTCTGTACCCCACTTTTACTTTCTGTTATTTATATTAAATAAAACAAAAATAAATATTTTTTGTCTGTTATCTGATTATCCGTGCAATATAAAAATACCCCGAAAATCAAAGTTCTCCAAATGCCCTGAAATTTAAATATGATCTTTTCTAGAATATTTGAGAATATTTGGCACTGAGAACACGGCAGGGGGGTTAACCACCTACCCATGAGGATGGAGGGCGCGCTCCCCTGCCTTGTGGGCCCATGGTGGCCCTCCTCCACTTATCCTTTCACCCACACACTCCTTCTTCCTCCCCCAAACATGAATATCCAGCTCAAACCCGAGTCTAAGCTCGTTTTGCTGCCATTTTTGATCTCCTTGCTCAAAGCACCTTTCACAAAACTGCTTGGGGAGATTGTTCCTTGGTATGTGACTCCTCCATTGGTCCAATTAGTTTTTGTTCTAGTGCTTTATTCATTGCAAATTTTGCTGCTTAGGTGACCCTGTTCTTGAGCTTGCATGTCAAATTTATTTGGTCAAAAGTAGTTTCGATGCATGATATAGGCCTTAGGCACTTGTAGGAGTAGTTGCTATCAATATTAGTGAGTTTGGTTTACTTTTATTTTGAAGTTAATAAAAAAATTCAGAATTTTTCAGAGGAAGAAAAATGCTTAGGAAAATGTTCCAAGGTGGTTCCTCAAGGAAGCAAGGACCCAGGCTTGCAATGCGTGATGCTGATGAAGAGCCATCAAGAGACGCTCCAGTGCGTCCTTGTGAGTGGCCTTCTGAAAATTTTATGGATCGAGCAGGAATTAAGGAGGAATTCAACGCATATTTGTGTAACTCCGATCTTGTGAGCTTCGAAGAAGAGAAGTGCAGTCAGTATCACAACCTCACCAGTACCTTTGTGAGGAGGTTTGAATTTTCAACTTCACGTAATTCCCCAACTGTCCTGTTTGATCTTTATGAAAATTCTTATACTATGGACTTAGAGGATTTTACCACTGCATGCAAACTTCCACAATGGGGTAGTATAAGGGATCCTCGCAAATCTAAATTTAGAAATTTTCTTGCTAGCATAACTGTGGGAGGATCTAGAGATATTACACAAGCTACCATAGGGAGCATTCACTTTCCTATTATACATTACTTTGCTCTCTTCATAGGTAGATGAGTTAATGGTAAAGATGAGGCATGTCACATGTGTGTCCCTGACCTCAGTATTCTTAGGAGTGATGCGTTAGGAGATAAATCTTATAATTTGGGAGCCATTGTTGCACGTAGGTTGCATCTTAATAGATTTAATGGAGATTTCTTTGGTGGAATTTATGCAACCCGCATAGCTAATTTTCTAGGTGTAGCCATACGCAAAGATGATATTGAATTACCTCCTGCTTATCTAGATTTTAATGCTATGGTTCACCACCAGTTTGTCGAGAGGAACGAATCACCTCTCCAGTATCGACTAATCTTTAACAGATGTTGTGTTGCTCATATTACTCTCCCTGCTCCTGCCTTCGTTAATTATCAGGCAAGAGGAAGATATACTATTACCAGAGAGGAGGCAGATGAGTACGAGAGGAGAGAGGAGGCCGCTCATCGCCACGCTGCAGCTCAGCAGGCGATAGCCGCCGCATCGCAGTATGACCCCAGCTACTATTATGGATATCCGCCATGCCAGCCGTGGCCATAGACCAACTTAGGCCAAAAGCCTAAGCTTGGGGGAGTACGTATTTCCCACCGATATTACATTTATGTTCACACACTCATTGCTAGATGTCGGTACTCATACTTTTTCATTGTATCATCCATGCTAGTTTATTTTCCTTTTTATGCTTTCTTCTTGTGTGTTTGATAAACCTTAAGAAAAACCAAAAAATTAGTTGTAGCTTTTAGTTAGTTTAATTTCCATGCTTGTAGTAGTAATTAAAAAGAAAAACCCAAAAATATTTCCTGTTCTTCTTTTGCTTGTTGGGAGCTTTCCCGTGTAAATAGTTCTATTTCTTTTCTTTTCTTTGGGGGTCGATAGGAGAAGACCATAATTAAATTGTTGAAGTGGCTCTTATATGCATTATTGTTGATCTGACAAAAGAGCCCGTATTGCCTTGTCTTCTCCTGTTTATTGAATGCTTGCAGATTCCAGCTTAGTCCAATGCACACACACTATTATTATTATTCACATCATTCGGTCATGCAAGTGAAAGGCAATTATGACGATATATGATGGACTGACTGAGATGAGAAAAGCTGGTATGAAATCGACCTCTTTTGTTTTTGTAAATATGATTAGTTCATCGTTCCTGATTCAGCCTATTATGAATAAACATGTTTGCAATGACAACTAGAGATCATAGTTTCTTGTGCCATGCTTGATTAGCTATGAGTTATAATGGTTTACCTTGCGTGCCAACATGCTATTGAAATGGTTATGATGTGGTATGATAGGGTGGTATCCTCCTCTGAATGATTTAAGTGACTTCACTTGGCACATGTTCACGCATGTAGTTGAAACAAAATCAACATAGCCTTCATGATATTTATGTTCATGGTGGATTATATCCTACTCATGCTTGCATTCGGTGTTGATTAATTTTAATGCATGTTCATGACTGTTGTCGCTCTCTAGCTGGTCGCTTCCCAGTCTTTTGCTAGCCTTCACCTATACAAAGCGGGAATACTGCTTGTGCATCCAATCCCTTAAACCCCAAAGTTATTCCATATGAGTCCACTATACCTACCTATATATGGTATCTACTTGCCGTTCCAAGTAAATTTGTATGTGCCAAACTCTAAACCTTCAAATAAATATCATGTTTTGTATGCTCGAATAGCTCATGTATCAACTCGGGCTGTCTGTATCTTCCATGTTAGGCGGGTTATTCTCAAGAGGAGTGGACTCCGCTCCTCACTCACGAGATAAATGGCTGGTCATCGGGATGCCCAGTTCCATGCTTTACGCAAACTAAATCAAAATTATTGCAAACAAAACTCCCCCTCGGACTCTTCTTAGTTGGAGGCACTCGTTGTTTCGAGCAAGCCATGGATTGATGCTTGTTGGTGGAAGGGGGTATAAACTTTACCATTCTGTTTGGGAACCGCCTATAATGTGTGTAGCATGGAAGATATCGCCATCTCTTGGTTGTTATGTTGACAATGAAAGTATACCGCTCAAAATATTATTCACCTCTGTTTCAAAACCGAGCTCTGGCACCTCTACAAATCCCCGATTCCCTCTGTGAAGGGTCTATCTATTTAGTTTTATACTGAGTCATCATCCTCTTATTAAAAAGCACCAGTTGGAGAGCACCGCTGTCATTTGCAATCATTATTGTTAGTTTACATTGAGTATGACTTGACTGGATCTCTTTTACGAATTACAATGTCTAGTCAGTCCTTGGTCTTTAAAGGTGCTCTGCATTTATGTTTTGCGGTCTCAGAAAGGGCTAGCGAGATACAACCTTGTTATAACATATTATGATTCTTTTGAGAAAGTGTTGTCATCCGAGATTTATTATTATTGCTCACTAGTTGATTATGCTATTGGTATGAGTAAACTTCAGACCTAAGCGTTATTGCGAATGTGGTTAGTTATAATCTTTCCTTAGAACTTTAATGTTGGCTTTACATATTTACAACAACAAGAGCAAACAGAGTTTGTAAAAGTTTTTCTTTATCACTTTCAGTTTGTCAACTGACTGCCTGAGGACAAGCAAAGATTTAAGCTTGGGGGAGTTGATACGTCTCCAATGTATCTACTTTTCCAAACACTGTTGCCCTTGTTTTGGACTCTAAATTGCATGATTTGAATGGAACTAACCCAAACTGACGCTGTTTTCACCAGAATTACCATGGTGTTATTTATGTGCAGAAACAAACGTTCTTAGAATGACCTGAAACTTCACGGAGCCACTTTTTGGAAAATATCAAAAATACCTGCAAAAGATGAAGGCCAGGGGGCCCACCACCTCTCCACGAGGATGGGGGCGCGCCTGCCCCCCTAAGGCGCGCCCCCCTACCTCGTGGGCCCCCCGGTGCCTCTCCGACCTCAACTCCAACTCTATATATTTGCTTTCAGGGAGAAAAAATCAGAGAGAAGAATTCATCGCGTTTTACGATACGGAGCCGCCGCCAAGCCCTAAAACCTCTCGGGAGGGCTGATCTGGAGTCCGTTCGAGGCTCCGAAGAGGGGAATCCGACGCCATCGTCATCATCAACCATCCTCCATCACCAATTTCATGATGCTCACCGCCGTGCGTGAGTAATTCCATCGTAGGCTTGCTGGACGGTGATGGGTTGGATGGGATCTATCATGTAATCGAGTTAGTTTTGTTAGGTTTTGATCCCTAGTATCCACTATGTTCTGAGATTGATGTTTCTATGACTTTGCTATGCTTAATGCTTGTCACTACAGCCCGAGTGCCATGATT
The DNA here is from genome assembly GCA_034509565.1 of Triticum monococcum. Lineage (NCBI taxonomy): Eukaryota > Viridiplantae > Streptophyta > Magnoliopsida > Poales > Poaceae > Triticum > Triticum monococcum. The sequence goes on along the minus strand of CM067841.1, from coordinate 531,693,444 downwards.
TCAGATCTGAACCTATTATGTTTTCATCAATATATGAGTGTTCTTGATCCTATCTTGCAAGTCTATAGTCACCTATTATGTGTTATGATCCGTTAACCCCGAAGTGAAAATAATAGGGATACTTACCGGTGATGACCGTAGTTTGAGGAGTTCATGTATTCACTATGTGTTAATGCTTTGTTCCGGTACTCTATTAAAAGGAGGCCTTAATATCCCTTAGTTTCCGTAAGGACCCAACTGCCACGGGAGGGTAGGACAAAAGATGTCATGCAAGTTCTTTTCCATAAGCACATATGACTATATTCGGAATACATGCCTACATTACATTGATGAACTGGAGCTAGTTTTGTGTCACCCTAGGTTATGACTGTTACATGATGAACCGCATCTGGCATAATTCTCCATCACCGATCCATTGCCTACGAGCTTTCCATATATTGTTCTTCGCTTATTTACTTTCCCGTTGCTATTGCTATCACTACAAAATACCAAAAACATTACTTTTACTACCATTACCTTTTGCTACCGTTACCACTACTATCATGTTACTTTGCTACTAAATACTTTGCTGCAGATACTAAGTTTCCAGGTGTGGTTGAATTGACAACTCAGCTGCTAATACTTGAGAGTATTCTTTGGCTCCCCTTGTGTCAAATCAATAAATTTTGGTTGAATACTCTACCCTCGAAAATTGTTGATCCCCTATACTTGTGGGTTATCAATCAACAAGACCACCAGTTTCAAGAAAATGGGTAAAGGGAAGAAGGGGAACTTCAATAAGAACATCAAACAAGTTGCTGCTCAAGTGAAGAAGCCCAAGTCTGAACCTAAGTCTGAGACTGAGTGCTTCTACTGCAAGCAGACTGGTCACTGGAAGCGGAACTGCCCCAAGTATTTGGTGGAGAAGAAGGATGGCAAAGTGAAAGGTATATTTGATATACATGTTATTGATGTGTACCTTACTAATGCTCGCAATAGTGCTTGGGTATTTGATACTGGTTCAGTTGCTAACATTTGCAACTCGAAACAGGGGCTACGGGTTAAGCGAAGATTGGCTAAGGACGAGGTGATGATGCACGTTGGAAATGGTTCCAAAGTCGATGTGATCGCCGTCGGCACGCTACCTCTAGATCTACCTTCGGGATTAGTTTTAGACCTAAATAATTGTTATTTGGTGCTAGCGTTGAGCATGAACATTATATCTGGATCTTGTTTGATGCAAGACGGTTATTCATTTAAATCAGAGAATAATTGTTGTTCTATTTATATGAGTAATATCTTTTATGGTCATGCACCCTTGATGAGTGGTCTGTTTTTACTAAATCTTGATAGTAGTGATACACATGTCCATAGTATTGAAGCCAAAAGATGCATAGTTGATAATGATAGTGCAACTTATTTGTGGCACTGCCGTTTAGGTCATATTGGTGTAAAGCGCACGAAGAAACTCCATTCTAATGGACTTCTGGAATCACTTGATTATGAATCACTTGGTACTTGCGAACCATGCCTCATGGGCAAGATGACTAAAACTCCGTTCTCTGGAACAATGGAGCGAGCAATAGAGTTATTAGAAATCATACATACTGATGTATGTGGTCCAATGAACATTGAAGCTCGCGACAAATATCGTTATTTTCTCACCTTCACAGATGATCTGAGCAGATATGGGTATATCTACTTAATAAAACATAAGTCTGAAACATTTGAGAAGTTCAAAGAATTTCAAAGTGAAGTGGAAAATCATCGTAACAAGAAAATCAAGTTTCTACAGTCTGATCATGGAGGTGAATATTTGAGTTATGAGTTTGGTCTTCATTTGAAACAATGCAGAATAGTTTCGCAACTCACGCCAGCCGGAACACCATAAGGTAATGGTGTGTCCGAACGTTGTAATCGTACTTTACTAGATATGGTGCGATCTATGATGTCTCTCACTGATTTACCGCTATCGTGTTGGGGTTATGCTTTAGAGACAGCTGCATTCACATTGAATAGGGTACCATCTAAATCCGTTGAGACGACACCTTATGAACTATGGTTTTGCAAGAAACCCAAGTTGTCGTTTCTTAAAGTTTGGGGTTGCGATGCTTATGTGAAAAAGCTTCAACCTGATAAGCTCGAACCCAAATCGGAGAAATTTGTCTTCATAGGATACCCAAAGGAGACTATTGGTTACACCTTCTATCACAGATCCGAAGGAAAGATATTCGTTGCTAAGAATGGATGCTTTCTAGAGAAGGAGTTTCTCTTGAAAGAAGTGAGTGGGAGGAAAGTAGAACTTTACGAGGTAATTGTACCTTCTCCCTTATTGGAAAATAGTTTATCACTGAAATCAGTTCCAATGATTCCTACACCAGTAAGTGAGGAAGCTAATGATGATGATCATGAAACTTCTGATCAAGTTACTGCCGAACCTCGTAGGTCAACCAGAATAAGATCCGAACAAGAGTGGTACAGTAATCCTATTTTGGAGGTCATGTTGCTTGACCATGACGAACCTACGAACTATGAGGAAGCGATGATGAGCCCAGATTCCGCAAAATGGCTTGAGGCCATGAAATCTGAGATGAGATCCATGTATGAGAACAAAGTGTGGACTTTGGTTGACTTGCCCAATGATCGGCAAGCCATCGAGAATAAATGGATCTTCAAGAATAAGACTGACATTGACGGTAATGTTACTGTCTACAAAGCTCGACTTGTTGCAAAAGGTTTTCGACAAGTTCAAGGAGTTGACTACGATGAGACCATCTCACCCTTAGCAATGCTTAAGTCCGTCCGAATCATGTTAGCAATCCGCATTTTATGATTATGAAATTTGGCAAATGGATGTCAAAAATGCATTCTTAATGGATATCTTAAAGAAGAGTTCTATATGCTGCAACCAGAAGGTTTTGTCGATCAAAAAGGTGCTAACAAACTATGCACGCTTCAGCGATCCATTTATGGACTGGTGCAAGCCTCTCGGAGTTGGAATATATGATTTAATAGTGTGATCAAAGCATATGGTTTTATAGAAGCTTTTGGAGAAGCCTGTATTTACAAAAAAAGTGAGTGGGAGCTCCGTTGCATTTCTGATATTATATGTAGATGACATATTGTTGATCGAAAATGATACTGAATTTCTGAATAGCATAAAAGGATACTTGAATAAGAATTTTTCAATGAAAGACTTCGGTGAAGCTGCTTATATATTGGGCATCAAGATCTATAGAGATAGATCAAGACGCTTAATTGGACTTTCACAAAGCACATACCTTGATAAAGTTTTGAAGAAGTTCAAAATGGATCAGGCAAAGAAAGGGTTCTTGCCTGTATTACAAGGTGTGAAGTTGAATCAGACTCAATGCCCGACCACTGCAGAAGATAGAGAGAAAATGAAAGGTGTTCCCTATGGTTCAGCCATAGGCTCTATCATGTATGCAATGTTGTGTACCAGACCTGATGTGTGCCTTGCTATCAGTTTAGTAGGGAGTTGCCAAAGTAATCCAGGAGTGGATCACTGGACAGCGGTCAAGAATATCCTGAAATACCTAAAAAGGACTAAGGATATGTTTCTCGTATATGGAGGTGACAAAGAGCTCGTCGTAAATGGTTACGTCGATGCAAGCTTTGACGCTGACCGGGTGACTCTAAGTCACAAACCGGATACGTGTTTTTATTATATGGTGGAGCTGTCGGTTGGTGTAGTTCCAAGTAGAGCATCATGGCAGGATCTACGTGTGAAGAGGAATACATAGCTGCTTCAGCAAATGAAGGACTCTGGATGAAGGAGTTCATATCCGATCTAGGTGTCATACCTAGTGCATCGGGTCCAATGAAAATCTTTTGTGACAATACTGGTGCAATTGCCTTGGGAAAGGAATCCAGATTTCACAAGAGAACCAAGCACATCAAGAGACGCTTCAATTCCATCCGCGATCAAGTCAAGGAGGGAGACATAGAGATTTGCAAGATACATACGGATCCGAATGTTGCAGACCCATTGACTAAGCCTCTCTCACGAGCAAAACATGATCAGCCAAGACTCCATGGGTGTTATAATCATTACAATGTAATCTAGATTATTGACTCTAGTGCAAGTGGGAGACTGGAGGAAATATGCCCTAGAGGCAATAATAAAGTTGTCATTTATATTTCCTTATATCATGATAAATGTTTATTATACATGCTAGAATTGTATTAACCGGAAACTTAGTACATGTGTGAATACATAGACAAACAGAGTGTCACTAGTTTGCCTCTACTTCACTAGCTCGTTGAATCAATGATGGTTATGTTTCCTAACCATAGACATGAGTTGTCATTTGATTAACGGGATCACAACATTAGAAAATGATGTGATTGACTTGACCCATCTGTTAGCTTAGCATGATGATCGTTTTGTTTGTTGCTATTGCTTTCTCCATAACTTATACATGTTCCTATGACTATGAGATCATGCAACTCCCGAATACCGGAGGAACACTTTGTGTGCTACCAAACGTCACAACGTAACTGGGTGATTATAAAGGTGCTCTACAGGTGTCTCCGATGGTGTTTGTTGAGTTGGCATAGATCGATATTAGGATTTGTCACTCCGATTGTCGGAGAGGTATCTCTGGGAACTCTCGGTAATGTACATCACTACAAGCCTTGCAAGCAATGTAGCTAATGATTTAGTTACGGGATGTAGCATTACGGAACGAGTAAAGAGACTTGTCGGTAACAAGATTGAACTAGGTATTGAGATACCGACGATCAAATTTAAGTAAGTAACGTACCGATGACAAAGGGAACAACGTATATCGTTATGTGGTTTGACCGATAAAGATCTTCGTAATATGAGCATACAAGTTCCGCTATTGGTTATTGACAGGAGACATGTCTCAGTCATGTCTACATAGTTCTCGAACCCGTAGGGTCCGCACACTTAACGTTCGGTGATGATCGGTATTATGAGTTTATGTGTTTTGATGTACCGAAGGTAGTTAGAAGTCCCGGATGTGATCACGGACATGACGAGGAGTCTCGAAATAGTCGAGACAAAAGATTGATATATTGGACGACTATATTCGGACACCGGATGAGTTCCGGGGGTCACCGGATATTTATCAGAGTGCCAGGGGGTTATCGGAACCCCCGTGGGAACTAATGGGCCAACATGGGCCTTGTGGGAGAGAGAGGAGAGGGCCTAGGGCTGGTCGCCCCCCCTTGGGAGTCCGAATTGGACAAGGAGGGGGTGGCGGCGCCCCCTCTTTCCTCCCTCTCTCCATCTCCTTCCTTTCCCCTTCCTCCTTCCTAGTTGGACTAGGAAAGGGGAGTCCTACTCCCACTAGGAGGAGGACTCCCCCCTCTCCTTTGCGCGCCCCAAGGCTGGCCGGCCTCCCCCCTTGCTCCTTTATATAGGGGGCAGGGGGCACCCTCGAACACAGAAGTTGATCATTGATCTCTTAGCCGTGTGCAGTGCCCCCCTCCACCATAATCCACCTCGGTCATATCGTCGTAGTGCTGAGAAGAAGCCCTGCGCCGGTAGCTTCATCATCACCGTCATCACGCCGTGTGCTGACGAAGCTCTCCCTCGAAGCTCTACTGGATCGTGATTTCGTGGGACGTCATCGAGCTGAACGTGTGCAGATCGCGTAGGTGTCATGCGTTTAGTACTAGGATCAGTCGATCGTGAAGATGTACGACCACATCAACCGCATTGTCATAACGCTTCCTCTTTCGGTCTACGAGGGTACGTGGACAACACTCTTCCCTCTCGTTGCTATGCATCACCATGATCTTTCGTGTGCGTAGGATTTTTTTTGAAATTACTACGTTCCCCAACACTTTGAGCATTGCGAAGAGCTCGGGAATAGTCTTTTCCATCCCTTGCATATTATAGTTCATCACGAAGCCTTTGTGGCTTGGTGGCAGTGATTGAAGAACTCTGTCAATAACACTATTATCCGGAAGATTAACTCCCAGCTGAGTCAAGTGGTTATGGTACCCAGACATTCTGAGTATGTGTTCACTGACAGAACTGTTCTCCTCCATCTTGCAGCTATAGAACTTGTTGGAGAGACTTCATATCTCTCAACTCGGGCATTTGCTTGAAATATTAACTTCAACTCCTGGAACATCTCATATAGTCCATGACGTTCAAAACGTCTTCGAAGTCCCGATTCTAAGCCGTAAAGCATGGCACACTGAACTATCGAGTAATCATCAGATCGAGCTTGCCAGACATTCATAACATCAACATTTGCTCCTGCAGGAGGTGAGGGAGTCCTGGATTAGGGGGTCTCCGGATAGCCGGACTATCTCCATTGGCCGGACTGTTAGACTATGAAGATACAAGATTGAAGACTTCATCTCGTGTCCGGATGGGACTCTACTTGGCGTGGAAGGCAAGCTAGGCAATACGGATATGGATATCTCCTCCTTTGTAGCCGACCTTGTGTAACCCTAACCCTCTTTGGTGTCTATATAAACCGAAGGGTTTTAGTCCGTAGGACAACAATCACAACATACAATCATACCATAGGCTAGCTTCTAGGGTTTAGTCTCTCTGATCTCGCGGTAGATCTACTGTTGTACTACCCATATCATCAATATTAATCAAGCAGGACGTAGGGTTTTACCTCCATCGAGAGGGCCCGAACCTGGGTAAAACATCATGTCCCTTGCCTCCTGTTACCATCAGGCCTAGACGCACAGTTCGGGACCCCCTACCCGAGATCCGCCGGTTTTGACACCGACATTGGTGCTTTCATTGAGAGTTCCTCTGTGTCATCGCCGTTAGGCCTGATGGCTCCTACCATCATCAATAGCGATGCGGTCCAGGGTGAGACTTTTCTCCCCGGACAGATCTTCGTATCGGCGGCTTTGCACTGCGGGCTAATTCGCTTGGCCATCTGGAGCACATTGAAAGCTACACCCCTGGCCGTCAGGTCAGATTTGGAAGTTTGAACTACACGGCCGACATCCGCAGAGACTTGATCTTCGACGGATTCGAGCCATAGCCGGGCGTGGCACACTGTTGCGATGGGTATGACCTAGCTCTGCCACCGAACAGTACCCTAGAGGCAGCGCCCGTATCAGCTCCGACCCTTAGTTTAGAGCCAACTGCGCCAATCGAGGACGGGTGGTTAAACACCGCCTCAGGGGCTACAGTCTCAATGGAGATCGAGCCAAACACCAGCATAATCCTCTGCGCAGCCCGTGACCCCAAGGTGCCGGACTCTTTTTCTGACACCGAACCGCCCGTGCCCCTGCCAATCGAATCCGATTGGGTGCCGATCATGGAATTCACCACCGCGGATATCTTTCAGCACTCGCCCTTCGGCAACATTCTGAATTCACTAAAGTCTCTCTCTTTGTCAGGAGAGCACTAGCCGGACTATGGCCAACAGGATTGGGATGCGGACGACGAAGAAATTCGACGCCCACCCACCACCCACTTCGTAGCCACTGTCGATGATTTAATCGACATGCTTGACTTCGACTCCAAAGACATCGACGGTATGGACGACGATGTAGGAGACGAACATGAACTAGCGCCTATAGGGCACTGGAAAGCCACCTCATCATATGACATATACATGGTGGATACACCCAACGAAGGCAATGGCAACGAGATAGCAGAGGATGACCCCTCCAAGAAGCAACCCAAGTGCCGACGTCAGCGGCGCCTCTCTAAGTCCCGCCAAAGCAAAAGTGGTGATACCGGCACAGGAGATAATAACACTCCGGATAGTGCCGAAGACAACAACAATCCCCTCCAGCAAGATTTAGAGCAGGAGGATGAAGGAGCCAGCTCTCCTGAGAGAGCGGCAGACGAAGAGGAGGAGGATGACAATTACACACCCCCCCTCCGAAGACGAGGCAAGCCTCGGCGACGATGAATTCACCGTCCTAGAGGATCCCGTCGAACAAGAGCGCTTCAACCGTCGGCTTATGGCCACGACAAATAGCCTGAAGAAAAGGCAGCAGCAGCTTCAAAGTGATCAAGATCTGCTAGCTGACAGATGGACTGAAGTCCTCGCGGCCGAGGAATATAAACTCGAGCGCCCCTCCAAGAATTACCCAAAGTGCAGGTTACTACCCCGACTGGAGGAAGAAGCGTATGATACGGCTGATCGGCCACCTCATGGCCGCGATAGAGAGGCATTCCAGCCAAAAGCTCAGCCTCCACCCCGACGCCATTCAAATAAAAAGGCATGGGGAGATATGCCAGACCTGCGAGACATATAGGAGGACAAAGCAAAGCATGCAAGATCGATCTACGAATGACAACGGCGCACCACTCTGCGAGACGATAAACGTCACGCCGGATACAGTAAAAGCAAATTCGGCCAGGCCGAACACAGTGGGCAAGACCCATTCGAGCTACTCGTGATATAGCCCAATACAGAGGCGCCGCACACCCCTTATGCTTCACAGACTAAGTAATGGAACATCAATTCCCAGAAGGTTTCAAACCTGTAAATATTGAATCATACGACGGCACAACAGATCCCGCAGTATGGATTGAGGGTTTCCTCCTCCACATCCACATGGCCCGCAGTGATGACTTACACGCCATCAAATACCTCCCACTAAAGCTCAAAGGACCAGCGCGGCATTGGCTAAACAACTTGCCAATGGACTCCATTAGTTGTTGGGAAGATCTGGAAGCCGCATTCCTTGACAACTTTCAGGGCACTTATGTGCGACCACCAGACGCCGATGACTTGAGCCACATAATTCAGCAGCCAGAAGAGTCGGCTAGGCAATTCTGGACTCGGTTCCTTACAAAGAAAAATCAAATCATCGACTGTCCGAATGCGGAGGCCTTAGCGGCTTTCAAACACAACATCCGAGACGAGTGGCTAGCCCAGCACCATGGTCAGGAAAAGCCGAAATCTATGGCAGCTCTCACGATGCTCATGACCCGCTTTTGTGCGGGAGAAGACAGCTGGCTGGCTCGCAGTAATAACATATCAAAGAACCATGGTACCTCAGATACCAAGGACGGCAATAGCAGGTCATGTCGCAACAAACATAAGCGCCGCATTAACAACGAAAATACTGAGGATCGGCAGTCAATGCCGGATTCAAAGGCTCTAAACCCGGTCAGCGGAAAAAACCATTCAAACAAAGTACGCCGGGTCCGTCCAGCTTGGACCGTATACTCAATCGCTCATGTCAAATACACGGCACCCCAGACAAGCCAGCCAATCACACCAACAGGGATTGTTGGGTGTTCAAGCAGGCCAGCAAGTTAATTGCCAAAAACAAGGACAAGGGGCCGCATAGCGATGACGAGGAGGAACCCCGGCAGCCGCACACCGGAGGGCAGAAGAGGTTTCCCCCGCAAGTGCGGATGGTGAACATGATATACGCGACCCACATCCCCAAGAGGGAGCGGAAGCGTGCGCTCAGGGACATATATGCGTTGGAGCCAGTCACCCCAAAGTTCAACCCTTGGTCCTCCTGCCCGATCACCTTCGATCGCAGGGACCACCCCACTAGTATCCGTCATGGCGGATTCGCCGCACTGGTCCTAGACCCAATCATTGACGGATTTCACCTCACTCGAGTCCTTATGGATGGCGGCAGCAGCCTGAACCTGCTTTATCAGGACACAGTGCGCAAAATGGGTATAGACCCCTCAAGAATCAAACCCACAAAAACAACCTTTAAGGGCGTCATTCCAGGTGTAGAGGCCCATTGTACAGGCTCAGTTACACTGGAAATGGTCTTCGGATCCCCGGATAATTTCCGAAGCGAAGAGTTAATCTTCGATATAGTCCCGTTCCGCAGTGGTTATCACGCACTGCTCGGGTGAACCGCATTCGCTAGATTCAATGCGGTACCGCATTATGCATACCTCAAGCTCAAGATGCCAGGACCTCACGGAGTTATTACAGTCAATGGAAACACAGAGCACTCTCTCCGAATAGAGGAGCACACCGTGGCCCTCGCAGCAGAAGTGCAAAGCAGCCTCTCAAGGCAATCAACCAGTTCGGCGCTTCAAAGCCCGGACACCTTCAAGCGCGCTCGGGGCAATCGGCAAATAGACTGCCTGGCGCGATCTGAGCTCGCGTAGCAATGCGGCCCCCACCCCAGTCCCAGCCAAACGGTGAAACTCATGTCGCGCGTACATAATTACGCATTAAAAATACCATGGGCACAGGTGGGGAGGGGGGCACAACTGCGGCACGCCCCAAGACGCGGCTTAAACCACACTAGGGGCTTCCCGTTTGGTTATTTTTCTCTTTTTTCAGGACCTTAATCTCTGGAAACCCTGTCCCGCAGTACTATTGCCGAACACATGATGCAGCAACCAAGGAAGCAGAAAGCTACGTCACACCACGGAATTCCCAGGTGGATTACAATACCGAGCGAAATATTTGATTTAATACTATTCCTCAGCTTGCCCTTGGAAGGGACATAGTCCTACTCTTTGCTTATCGCACTATTTGTATCACTCTGCTTTAATGCAATTTTTTAATAAACAATGCATGACATTACGACTATTATTGCATTCTTGTTATATATATGTGTGTGTGTGTGTGTGTGTGTGTTCATTAATGACGCCTTGCAACCGTACACTTTGGTACGGCCAATACACCAGGGGCTTACGTACCCCACAATATGGTGTGAAAAGTCCAAACACTTTCACAAGTGCGGCACCCCGAACTTATAGCATTATATGCATCAGCTCCGAATCATGTCTTTGGTCAAATGTTGGGTTTGCCCGGCACCTATGTTTTGGTACCGTACGTTCCGCTCTATCGGCTAAGGTAGCGCTAGGAGAACTACTGCGATTGTGCCCTGGTTCTGCCGGGCTTAGCACCTCAGTAGAGAAAGCTAAAACTGACTGTCATGATAAGGCGAGAGACTGGTCAGTGTTCGGCAAGGTTTTTCGAGTCCCTAAAGACTTATGCGCTTAGGGCGAGGGGCCGGCCCTGTCCGGCTTACAGGCATGTATCGCGCCCCGAATTCGGCCTTCCGAATACCAGGGGTATCGCTGAAATTTAAAATTATAGAATTCTATGGCTAAGTGAGAGTGATAAAGCATTATTAGTCTGGTTGCCTTGTTCGTTGTGCTGAGCACCTCCCTCGAAGGACCCAAATATGGGAACAAGAGTGCTCAGGTTTATCCCGAACACCCCAGCACTCGTGGCATGGGGGCAGAAGCCGAGGACGAGCCATCTCTCAGATTGGATAAACGGCCAAACAGAAGGTAATATTTTAAATTCACACAAGCGTTGCATAGCGCATATGAAACCAGTTTTCATCATACAGGATCACACGAGCAAGTTTACTCAAATATTACATCCTTTGAACACTTATCATGATGAGACAGGCACCCGGCAGAACACCCTCGTAGTACATCTCGGGATGGCGGTGCTCCTTGCCCTCCGGCGGCCCCTCCTTGATCAGCTTCACGGCGTCTAGCTTGACCCACTGCAATTTCACACGGGCGAAAGCCCGGCGTGCACCTTCAATGCAGACAAATCGCTTGACGACCTCTAGCCGCGGGCAGGCATCCACAAGCCGCCTCACCAGGCCAAAGAAGTTGTTCAAAAGGGCGCGCCAGGCCATAGCCGGATAATAAAGCTCTTCATGGCCCGATCGGCCGTCTTATGTAGCTCGACCATCTGCTTCAGCTGATCGCTCATTGGCACCGGGTGTTCGGCCTCAGCATACTAAGACGAGAACAGCTTCTCTGTCGAGCTTCCATCCTCGGCCTGGTAAAATTGTGCGGCATCGGACACACTACGGGGCAGATCTGCGAATGCTCCTGGAGAGCTTCGGATTCGGGTAAGTAGTCGGTAATTTACTTTTACATGCTTGCTTTGCATATAGAAAGCCTTACCCGCCGCTATCTTCTTCATCATGTCGATCTCTTGGAGGGCCTTTTGGGCTTCGGCCTTGGCACTTTTTACACTCTCGAGGGCCGTGGCAAGCTCAGACTCCCGTGTCTTTGAGTCAAGCTCCAACGCCTCATGCTTCGCCACGAGAGCCTGGAGCTCTTGTTCACCTCGCCCACCCGAGCCTCGTGCTTCTCTCGCTTAGTGCGCTCCTTGGCCGCTTTATCTTCGGCCTTGGTTAGCGCTTGCTTCAGGGTCGCCACCTCGGTCGTGGCCCCTGGCAAACATACAATGATCCTGTCATTTTGCAATCGCGTCCTTTTTTATATATACATATCTATAGACAGGGTATTACTTACCCTTGTTCTCCTCGAGCTGCCTCTTGGCAAGGCCGAGCTCTTTGCTGGACCCCTCGAGGTCCTGCTTCAGTACGGCGACCTCCGCAGTCAGTGCGGCAGATGCCAGCAGCGAAGCCTACATACGTGTATTGACACACTTATATTGGACTCCTGCGATATTATTTGATCCTTTGTTCGGCTTTTCTTTTTGAACACTGAACAAAGCATCAGGGGCTACTGTCTATGTAGTAATATTTCTACTACATTTTAAAACACTTACCTCAAAGCCTGTTAGAAGGCTGGCACAGGCTTCAGTCAATCCGCTCTTGGTGGACTGAACCTTCTGGATCACCGCACTCATGATAGTGCGGTGCTCCTTGTCAATGGAGGCGCTGCGAAGCGCTTCCAGCAGACTGTCTGATGCCTCTAGATGGACAGAGGTCAGCGGCATCGGCATCTTGCCCCTCTTAGAAGGAGGCCGCCTGCCCGAGCCCGGAACCGCTGGAGGGTCCGGCGCGGTGTTCGGCTGAGGGCCGAACTCGGAGCTCTCGGGGACCCCGTCCCCGCAGCTCCCGGAGTCCGGAAGGTCGCCTTGAGGCGCCTCCAGGACTGTCTCCCCTCGACCCGGTGCCTCTTGAGACAGCACCTCGGCGTCGTCAGCAGGATGGGGAGAGGTGGCGGTCGGGACTGCATCGCTATCCATGTCCGACAAGCCCAGGGAGCCGTCCGATGATACATCGATGCTGGTTCGCGGCGGCCTACATAATCATGTTTGGCGTTAGGGAAAGCAGTGCGACGAAGGAATGCTATGAGTTACTCTGGTATCCGAATACTTACAATCTCCCCGGGGGCTTGGCCTGGGGCAACCACTCGTCTTTGCCCTCGTTGGCGGTGGTGGAACTGTCCGAAAGGAGAGTCCTCCCCTTCTTGGACCCTTCGGCCTCCCTAGTTGGGGCGGCCTTCCTTTTCTTGTCTCCCCCGCCTGGAGGGGGAGCATCTTCTTCTTCCTCCTCGTCTTCGGGGGAGGAGTGTGCCACAGAGTTATCAGACGATGAGTCCGATAACACCTGGCGCCGGGAACTCTTTCGGGTTCCCTTAGCCTTCTTGGTCTTCTCCGGCACCTTGTAAGGAGCCGGAGTCAGCATCTCCGTCAGGAGAGCGCTCACAGTATCTTCGGGCAAATGGGCCGGACAGTTAATCTACCCCGACATCTCCACCCAGTCCTATCAAAGGCATGGAGATTAGACCCCGCACAGAATTAAGCTAGGGAAAATAAATGTCCTACAGGACGTATTGAACTCACCAAACGTGCTAGGCACTTTGCGCTTAGTCCATGGTCCTCGGCGAGAGAAGGAGGGACCTCGGCGCCCTTGAATAGCACCTTCCAGACGTCCTTGTGCATCGTATCAAAGAGCTCGCTTAGAGTCTGGTGCCGGGCCGGGTCGAACTCCCACAAGGTAAAATCACGTTGTTGACATGGGAGGATCCAACGGATGAGCATAACTTGGACTATGTTGACAAGCTTGAGCTTCTTGCTCGCCATACTCCAGATACATTTCTGGAGTCCATCCAGCTCAACCAACGAACCCCACGACAAGCCCTTCTCTTTCCAAGAAGTGAGCCGTGTGGGGAATCCGGATCAAAACTCGGGGGTTGTTACCCATTTGGCATCACGCGGCTCGGTGATGTAGAACCACACCGATTGCCATCGCTTTATTGTCTCCATGAAGGAGCCTTTGAGCCATATAACGTTGGGCATCTTGCCCACCATGGCTCCGCCGCATTCTGCTTGTTGGCCTCGTACCACCTTCGGCTTCATATTGAAGGTCTTTAACCACAGGCCGAAGTGGGGCCGGATGTAGAGGAAAGCCTCACACACGACGATGAATGCTGAAATGTTGAGGATGAAGTTCGGGGCCAGATCATGAAAGTCCAGCCCATAGTAGAACATGAGACCACAGACGAATGGATGGAGGGGAAACCCTAGTCCACGGAGGAAGTGGTGAAGGAAAACTACCCTCTCGTGAGGTTCCGGGGTAGGGACGATGTGCCCCGCAACGGGCAGCCGATGCGCGATGTTCGCAGCCAAGTATCCGGCTCCGCGCAGCTTCTTGATGTCTCCCTCCGTGATGGAGGAGACCATCCACCTGCCTCCCGCTCCGGACATGGTTGGAGAAGGTTGAGGTGGGAGGTGTGGACTTGGGCGCTAGAGCTCGAGTGTGCGAAAATGGATGAGCAAAGGAGGAAGAAGGCGTGGATAGAAAGGTGAATCATTATCCCTTTATATGGGTGGACGAAGCTAAGCGTCCCCACTTGCCTAGTAAAACTCGCTTATCCCCCAAGTGCCGCAATTGATGGCGCGGTTGGGTTACCCACGCCCGTATTGATGAGAATCTCGTAATAAGGGGACACGATCTCTACTTGTGCACCGTTGCAAAGGTTCCATCAGCCAATGAGAATTTTACACGTGGAAAATCGGCATTGGTCGTGGCTGTTAATGGGTTATCGGATCTAAAATCCGACCCGATAGCTTAACGGTGTTCCATTACGGTGGATGCCACGTGTCGGTCACCCTTAATGAAACCACTTCTGTGACACGCGATCTATCGTCATGGAAGTGTACACTTCCGTGATGATAATTTTGGCAATGTCATGGAACACTTCTACGACAGCACAGGTATGACTATCTTGATTCTGTCATAAATTTGTCATGGATGTACATGCATGACAGAAAACGCGACCTACTGTGACAAACATGTATCATCACGGAAGTGTATTTTTTTGTAGTGATGGGACCGGACACTGCTTAACAAACGTTCGAAATTTGGAGAAGAACCCGCCTTGCAATGCCAAAGACAACACTGCGCGTCGGACTCATCGTCATTGAAGCCTGGTTCAGGGGCTACTGAGGGAGTCCTGGATTAGGGGGTCTCCGGATAGCCGGACTATATCCTTTGGCCGTACTGTTGGACTATGAAGACATAAGATTGAAGACTTCGTCCCGTGTCCGGATGGGACTCTACTTGGCGTGGAAGGAAAGCTAGGCAATACGGATATGTATATCTCCTCCTTTGTAACCGACCTTGTGTAACCCTAGCCCCCTCCGGTGTCTATATAAACCGGAGGGTTTTAGTCCGTAGGACAACATACAATCATACCATAGGCTAGCTTCTAGGGTTTAGCCTCTCCGATCTCGTGGTAGATCAACTCTTGTACTACTCATATTATCAAGAATAATCAAGCAGGACGTAGGGTTTTACCTCCAACAAGAGGGCCCAAACCTGGGTAAAACATCGTGTCCCCTGCCTCCTATTACCATCTGCCTTAGACGCACAGTTCGGGACCCTGTCGGGGTAAATAGCCATGGGTAGCCCAGCCGGCTTCCCCTGGCCCCTCAGAAAAAATTGTGAGCCCGTCCGGCTCATAAGAAGGCTCAACACTTAGGCCGCCTCCCCCTTAGCCGGCTACCTTCCTAGCCGGCTTGGGGGGAGGCCCGCCCTTTCTACCCCCATGAAGAAAACTGTGGAGGGCCGGCTACGGCATGGCCGGCTGCGGCAGGGCCAGCTATGGCAAGGCCGGCTGTGGCACGGCCGGCTACGCAGGGCCGGCTCCGATAAAGCAGTCAACGCCGTACCCACGATGTACGCGTCCACTCTGCGATGATGAAGCGGGGCGTGACTACAGTGGAGCCTGCCACCCCCAAAACCCGGAGCACGCCTGGTACAGCGCGTCGTGCGGGCAACTGCGGCCCGCCCAGCACGGCACTGTAGCCTCGGCGGCTCCGATGCCGTCCTCGACGGGCCGCCAGCGTGGCCCCCGAGGCGGTGGGCCCCTTCGGGCAGAGAGAAGCCGAAGGCGGCCACACCCCCTCTCAAGCCGGCGAGACAGAGGGCCGGCTTGGCGTAGCCGGCCTGCCGCCTTCCTCGAAGGAGACGCCCATTAAGGAGACAAGGTGCGGCGGGGCTACAGTAATCGCCCGCCAGGGCGGCGTTACTGTAGCCACGCTTACCTCGACCAAGCCTGCGCCAACAAACACGGAGTAACAGTAACCGGCCGCCGACAAGACCCTGGCCGGTGGGGCCGGCCTGTCGACCCAGGAGCCGGCAGTCGGCGGGACCCACCAGCCTGCGGGCCCCAGAAGCCGGCGGAGAGGCCGGCGAGCATAGTCACCGACAGCTGGGCCCCGCGCCCAGTCGGATTACCATTGTACCCCCGGGGGGTAGGCCTATATAAACCCCCCGGTGCACCCATGCAAAGGGTTGAACTCTCTTTCTAGACATAGACACTTACAAGGAGAAGAGGCAGGCTGAGCTAAGCCCTTCTTCCTCCTTCTGCCCCCAAACAGCTCGAGGAGCATTGTAGCCACCTGTGAACTTAGTAACCATGCGGAGACCCCGCAGAGCAGCAGTAGGGGTGTTATCTCCCCGGAGAGCCCTAAAGCTGGGTAAGATTCGCCGGCGTGCATGTCTACGCCTCATCCCGTTTCCAGGCACCGGCGACGTTCTATTGGCCCCCGCAATGATAAGCCACCCGTTGGCATATGTCGATCCTACCACCCGACATTTGGCGCCCACCATGGGGCCAGGTGCACCGTCGTCCGGAGACCTGTTCTGGACGGGAACCCTCTTCCTCCCTCGCGGGCGCAGCCAGCCTGGCTCGCCCGATGGCGCTTGCCGCGACGCGCTGCATGGCGTTGCTGACGCCTGCGCGGCTAGCGGCCTCGCCAGCCTCTTCGACAAGGCCCGCATCTCCGACGAGCTCGCTTTCGATGCGGGCACAGATCACCTCGCCAACCTCCTCAGCCAGCTCCACGTCTCCAGCGAGCCCGCTGCGGACTTGGAGTCGGTTGGCTCCAGTGACCCGATGCCCGTCGACTCTGACGCGGCATCCTACGACACCTTCCCCACCAACGTCATGGTCTACAATGACCCGCTCCCTCCGGCTGGCGATCGCGATCCTGACGCCCCCGAGGTGATGGTTATCGGCCTCGACGGCCCGACTGACGAGGGCGACCGCGACTCCCCGCGCGCGGCAGCCCAAGACTTGTTCGTCCCCCTTCCGGCTGACGCCAGCGACGAAGTTCTGGAGGCGCGCCGCCTCGCCCTCCTCGCGGAGGGCCGGCGGTTGGCCTCCGTAAGACGCCTCACCGAGGCCTACCAGCGCGAAGCTGATCGCGCCACCTTCGGCATGCCGGCTCCGGGTGGCCCTAGCCGGGCCGGCGCTGTCAGGCAACGCGGCGCCGTCATCGCCGACACGCTTGGGGTGGATCGCCCGGTCTACGCCACCCCGCTCGAAAATCTGCGCGCCGCCCAGGCGGCCGTAGACGAGCTAGACGGCTTGGAAGCCAAAGATCTCCCCCATATGACGCGGCGCATCCAGCAACTAATCGATGCGGCCGCACGACGGCACGAGGCCGACGCCTGCGCGGGGAGCCCTCCCCCGCGCCGCGAGCACGGCGCGACTTCCCGGTCGCCGACTACCAGCTACACCCGCGCGCGGCGCGAGAAAGAGCCGGCTTCCAGCCGAAGCCGGACCCAAGTCTCCATCGAGCGAGACGCGGACGGCCGCCCCCGAGCCATGGAATGGCGGGGCACCCCGCCTCCGCCTCGAGCTCGCGGAGAAAGATACCCTCACCAGAAGAAGCCCAAGAGTATTGGAGAAGGACCCGAAGAGTCCCGGGCTGCCCACGAGGATGGGGGCGCACCCACCCCCCTAGGCGCGCCCCGTGCCTCGTGGACAGCCCGGAGATCCACTGACGTACTTCTTCCTCCTATATATATCCATATACCCTAAAAACTTCGGGGAGCAGAATAGATCGGGAGTTCCACCGCCAGAAGCCTCCATAGCCACTGAAAACCAATCAAGACCTGTTCCGGCACCCTGGCGGAGGGGAGAATCCCTCTCCTGCGGTCATCTTCATCATCCGAGTGCTCTCCATGACGAGGAGGGAGTAGTTCACCCTCGGGGCTGAGGGTATGTAATAGTAGCTATGTGTTTGATCTCTCTCTCTCTCTCTCGTGTTCTTGAGGTGGTACGATCTTGATGTATCGCGAGCTTTGCTATTATAGTTGGATCTTATGATGTTTCTCCCCCTCTAGTCTCTTGTAATGGATTGATTTTTCCCTTTGAAGTTATCTTATTGGATTGAGTCTTTAAGGATTTGAGAACACTTGATGTATGTCTTGTGTGGGATACCCGTGGTGACAATGGGGTATTCTATTGATCCACTTGATGTATGTTTTGGTGATCAACTTGCGGGTTCCGCCCATGAACCTATGCATAGGGGTTGGCACACGTTTTCGTCTTGACTCTCTGGTAGAATCTTTGGGGCTCTCTTTGAAGTACTTTGTGTTGGTTTGAATAGATGAATCTGAGATTGTGTGATGCATATCGTATAATCATACCCACGGATACTTGAGGTGACATTGGAGTATCGAGGTGACATTAGGGGTTTGGTTGATTTGTGTCTTAAGGAGTTATTCTAGTACGAACTCTAGGATAGATTGAATGGAAAGAATAGCTTCATGTTATTTTACTACGGACTCTTGAATAGATCGATCAGAAAGGATAACTTTGAGGTGGTTTCATACCCTACCATAATCTCTATGTTTGTTCTCTGATATTAGAGACTTTGGAGTGACTCTTTGTTGCATGTTGAGGGATAGTTATATGATCCTACTATGTTATTATTGTTGAGAGAACTTGCACTAGTGAAAGTATGAACCCTAGGCCTTGTTTCCTATCATTGCAATGCCGTTTGTGCTCACTTTTACCATTAGTTACCTTGCAGTTTTTATATTTCAGATTACAAAAATCTATATCTACCATCCATATTGCACTTGTATCACCATCTCTTCGCCGAACTAGTGCACCTATACAATTTACCATTGTATTAGGTGTGTTGGGGGATACAAGAGACTCTTTGTTATTTGGTTGCAGGGTTGTTTGAGAGAGACCATCTTCATCCTACGCCTCCCATGGATTGGTAAACCTTAGGTCATCCACTTGAGGGAAATTTGCTACTGTCCTACAAACCTCTGCACTTGGAGGCCCAACAACGTCTACAAGAAGAAGGTTGTGTAGTAGAGATCATAATGCAATAAGAACGATGACATGATGTAGACAAGATCCATTTATCTATATGGCGGTAGATATAGACCTCGTCTTTTTATCCTTAGTGGCAACGATACATATGTGTCGGTTCCCTTTCTGTCACTGGGATCAAGCACCGTAAGATCGAACCCACTACCAGGCACCTCTTCCCATTGCAAGATAAATAGATCAAGTTGGCCAGACAAAACCCAAATATCAGAGAAGAAATACGAGGCTATAAGAGATCATGCATAAAAGACATCAAAGAAACTCAAATACTTTCATGGATATAAAAACATAGATCTGATCATAAACTCGAAGTTCATCTGATCCCAACAAACACACCGCAAAAGAGTTACATCATATGGATCTCCAAGAGACCATTGTATTGAGAATCAAGAGAGAGAGATGAAGTCATCTAGCTACTAACTACGGACCTGAAGGTCTACAAAGAACTACTCACGCATCATCGCAGAGGCACCAATGGAGGTGGTGAACCCCATCCGAGATGGTGTCTAGATTGGATCTGGTGATTCTGGACTCTGCGGTGGCTGGATGAATATTTTGTTGACTCCCCTAGGGTTCTGGTATTTTGGGGTATTTATAGAGCAAAGAGGTGGTCCGGGGGCACCCGAGGTGGGCACAATCCACCAGGGTGCGCCAGGGCCTCCTGGCGCGCCCTGGTGGGTTGTGCCCCCTCGGGGCACCCCCCAGGTGCAACGAGGGCCCATTGCCTTCCTTCTGGCCCATAAAAAATCTCTGTAAAGTTTCGTGGCATTTGGACTCCGTTTGATATTGATTTTCCGTGGTGTAAAAAACATGGAAAAACAACAACTAACACTTAGCACTATGTCAATATGTCAATAGGTTAGTACCAAAAAATGATATAAAATGACTATAAAATGATTATAAAGCATCCAAGATTGATAATAAAACAACATGGAACAATCAAAAATTATAGATACGTTGGAGACGTATCAACAAGCAAGCTCCCTGGTCGTACAGCACTGTGAAGATTCACCCCGTGACGGAGAAGAAGACCTATGAGCTATTCTTTCCTAGATATCCTTCATCGCATCTTCAGAGAGACTTTATTTCCTCGCATTGGGAACTTGGATATGGTCCATTGTACCTTGTGGATATGCTTTTGTTCTATCAGCATGAGAAGGACAAAAACACAAGGGAGACCTTGGATATCTCCCATGTCATGTGGTGAGAGCTCCTCTCTACCATCACTAAGCGCAAGTGCCCCATCTACGCCCCCTACCTGATGTTGCTCATTGAGAAGGCATGTGCGCACACCTATCCTGGAGTCCTGTTGGAGACTGTAGAAATGGTCTCTCACGAGGTTAAGCGTATGAGATAGAAGGAGCACTGGGGCGCTCCTACTTCAGAGTCGGGGATTCCTTCAGGTGCTGATGAGGTTGAGGTGGAGACTGAGGATGATGAGGACTATGAGCCCTCTGGCTCAAGCGCAAGATGAAGGAGCTATTCTGCATGGAGTCTCACGGGCAGTATATGGCCCATGTGGCTGAGAAGAAGTCACGTAGCTATCACAAGGTCCTGATGCGCCACCTAGGTGTAGAGATTGCTAGTGGATCAAAGGACAAGGTCACCGACGAGGAGGAGTGGGTCTCTCGGCACTGCCCATGGACAGATTCATACACTGAGCAGCCGTTTGCCGAGGACGGAGTGATACGTCTCCAACGTATCTATAATTTTTGATTGTTCCATGCTATTATATTATATGTTTTGGATGTTGGCTTTAATATGCTCTTTTATATTCTTTTTGGGACTAACCTATTAACCGGAGGCCCGGTGCCAGTTTCTGTTTTTTTGCCTATTTTAGAGTTTTGCAGAAAAGGAATACCAAACGGAGACCAAACAGAATGAAACCTTCACGATGATCTTTCTTGGACCAAAAGCAATCCAGAAGACTTGGAGTCGAAGTCTGGAACTCCACGAGGCAGGAGGGTGCGCCTAGGGGGTAGGTGCGCCCCCACCCGCGTGGGCCCCTCGTAGCTCCACCGACATACTTCTTTCACCTATATATACTCTTATACCCTAGAAATATCAGGGAGAACCACGAAACCACTTTTCCACCGCCGCAACCTTCTGTACCCGCGAGATCCCATCTTGGGGCCTTTTCCGGCGATCAGCCGGAGGGGGAATCGATCACGGAGGGCTTCTACATCAACACCATTGCCTCTCCGATGAAGCGTGAATAGTTTACCACAGACCTTCGGGTCCATAGTTATTAGCTAGATGGCTTCTTCTCTCTCTTTGATTCTCAATACAAATTTCTCCTCGATGTTCTTGGAGATCTATTCGATGTAATACTCTTTTGCGGTGTGTTTGTCAAGATCCGATGAATTGTGGATTTATGAACAAGATTATCTATGAATATTATTTGGTTCTTCTCTGAATTCTTATATGCATGATTTGATATCTTTGCAAGTCTCTTTGAATTATCGATTTAGTTTGGCCTACTGATTGATCTTTCTTGCAATGGGAGAAGTGCTTAGCTTTGGGTTAAATCTTGTGGTGTCCTTTCCAAGTGACAGTAGGGGCAGCAAGGCACGTATTGTATTGTTGCCATCGAGGATAAAAAGATGGGGTTTATATCATATTGCTTGAGTTTATCCCTCTACATCATGTCGTCTTGCTTAATGTGTTACTACGTTCTTATGAACTTAATACTCTAAATGCTGCTGGATAGCGGTCGATGTGTGGAGTAATAGTAGTAGATGCAGAATCGTTTCGATCTACTTGACACGGATGTGATGCCTATATTCATGATCATTGCCTTAGATATCTTCATAACTATGCGCTTTTCTATCAATTGCTCGGCAGTAATTTGTTCACCCACCGTAATACATGCTATCTTGAGAGAAGCCACTAGTGAAACCTATGGCCCCTAGGTCTCTTTCCTATTATATTACATCTCTTTTATTTACATCGCATCTCGTTTACTATTTTGCAATCTTTACTTTCCAATCTATACAACAAAAATACCAAAAATGTTTACTTTACTATCTCTATTAGATCTCACTTTTGCGAGTCACCGTGAAGGGATTGACAACCCCTTTATCGCATTGGTTGCAAGGTTCTTGATTGTCTGTGCAGGTACTAGGTGACTTGTGCGTTGTCTCCTACTGGATTGATACCTTGGTTCTCAAAACTGAGGGAAATACTTATGCTACTTTGCTGCATCACCCTTTCCTCTTCAAGGGAAAACCAACGCATGCTCAAGAGGTAGCAACAAGGATTTCTGGCGCCGTTGCCGGGGAGATTTACACCAAGTCAAGACATACCAATTACACATCATAAAATCTTCTCCCTCGCATTACATTATTTGCCATTCACCTCTCGTTTTCCTCTCCCCCACTTCTAAAACAATTTTCGAAAAGATTTGCCTTTCCTTCGCCCCTCTTCCGTTCGATCTTGTGTTACCATGTGCCTTCTTTTTGCTTGCATCTTTGCTTGCTAAAAGTTTATGGATCCCCATCCACTTCCTAATCTTTCTAAAGGATCCAATTATGATGAACCAATTGCTAGTGAGTTGAGTGCACTAGATTATCTTTATGGAGTTTTGATTGAAATCCGTGAATCTGAAAATTGTGATGAAGTGCTTTATAAAGTGATTCACGATAGATCTTTGAATAAAAAGCATGATTGTAATGATTTTACTATAAATTCTATTAATATCAATTGTGTTAATGATATGCAAAACCCTAAGCTTGGGGATGCTAGTTTTGCTATGTCCACTACTTGTTGCAATGATCATGATTGGGGTGATTCTTGTTATAATCTTGAAAATTTATTTAAGCCCCATGATGAATATGAGATTGATAATAATTTTTTCAATAATACTGAAAGTGGGTTTGGGGGAGTGTCAACTTTAGATCCCACATATTTGGATAATGTTCAGTCTTAGGAAGTTTTTGATAAAAGTGGGTTTGTAGAGGCCATGACTTTAGTTAATGATATTCCCACTATTTTGGAAGAGTGTCAACTTTGCATGCATGTGGATCATGTAGAGAAATTTTTATGTGATAGCTATATTGTTGAATTTGATTATGATCCAACATGTAATTATTATGAGAGAGGAAAATATGGTTGTAGAAACTTTCATGTTACAAAATTACCTCTCGTTATGTTGAGATTGTTATTGTTTCTTTCTTCTTCCTTGCATATGATGGTTTTTGCTTTCCTTGATAATTTGTTTGCTTATAGAATACCTATGCATAGGAAGTATGTTAGACTTGAGTGTGTTTGTCACATGTTTTATGATGCTCTCTTTGTGCTTCAATTCTTGTCCTTCACGTGAGCATCATTGAAACCACAATGCCTAGCTAAAAAGGCTTTAAAGAAAAGCGCTTGTTGGGAGACAACCTAATATTTTTCCTTGCATTTTTCTAATAAATAATTCATCTAGCTTCTGCTATGAGTGTGTTTTTTACGTTTTAATTAGTGTTTGTGCCAAGTAAACCCTTTAGGATCTTCTTGGGTGATAGTTGTTTGATCTTGCTGAAAAAAACAGAAACTTTTACACTCACAAAATTAATTTTCATTTTTTTACTAGAGAGCGATAAAATACCTACTCCACTTGCGGTAGATCAATATACAAATTTCTCAGGCCGTCCTAATTTTTCAGAATTTTGGGAGTTACAGAAGTATTCTAAAGTTACAGATTGCTACAGATTGTTCTGTTTTTGATAGATTCTGTTTTTCGTGTGTTGTTTGCTTAGTTTGATGAATCTATGAGTAGTATCGGGGGTATGAACCATAGAGAAGTTGGAATACAGTAGGTTTAACACCAATATAAATAAATAATGAGTTCATTACAGTACCTTAAAGTGGTGGTTTATTTTCTTATACTAACGGAGCTCATGAGATTTTATGTTGAAGTTTTGTGTTGTGAAGTTTTCAAGTTTGTGGGTAAATATTTGATGGATTTTGGAATAAGGAGTGGCAAGATCCTAAGCTTGGGGATTCCCAAGGCACCCCAAGGTAAAATTCAAGGACAACCAAAAGCCTAAGCTTGGGGATGCCCTGGAAGGCATCCCCTCTTTCGTCTTTGTCTATCAGTAACTTTACTTGAGGCTATATTTTTATTCACCACATGATATGTGTTTTGCTTGGAGCGTCTTTTATGATTTGAATCTTTTATTTTTAGTTTACCACAATCATCCTTGCTATACACACCTTTTGTTAGAGACATGCATGAATTGGAATTTATTAGAATACTCTATGTGCTTCACTTATATCTTTTGAGCTAGATAATTTTGCTCTAGTGCTTCACTTATATCTTTTTAGAGCACGGTGGTGGTTTTATTTTATTGAAATTATTGGTCTCTCATGCTTAACTTATATTATTTTGGGAGTCTTTTAGAACAGCATGGTAATTTTCTTTGGCTTAAAACTAGTCCTAATATGATGGGCATCCAAGATGGGTATAATAAAAACTTTCATATAAAGTGCGTTGAATACTATGAGAAGTTTGATCCTTTATGATTGTTTTGAGATATGAAGATGGTGATATTAGAGTCATGCTAGTAGAGTAGTTTTGAATTTGAGAGATACTTGTGTTAAATTTTGTGATTCACGTAGCATGCACGTATGGTGAACCGTTATGTGATGAAATTGGAGCATGATCTATTTATTGATCGTCTTCCTTATGAGCGGCGGTCGGGGACGAGGGATGGTATTTTCCTACCAACCTACCCCCCTAGGAGCATGCGCATAGTACTTTGTTATGATAACTAATAGATTTTTGCATAAGTATATATGTGAGTTCTTTTTGAGTAATGTTGAGTCCATGGATTATACGCACTCTCACCCTTCCATCATTGCTAGCCTCTCTAGTACCGCGCAATTTTTGCCGGTACCATAAACCCACCATTTACCTTCCTCAAAACAGACACCATACCTACCTATTATGGCATTTCCATAGCCATTCCAAGATATATTGCCATGCAACTTTCCACCATTCCGTTTATTATGACACGCTCCATCATTGTCATATTGCCTTGCATGATCATGTAGTTGACATCATATTTGTGGCAAAGCCACCATTCATAATTATTTCATACATGTTACTCTTGATTCATTGAACATCCCGGTACACCGCCGGAGGCATTCACATAGAGTCATATTTTGTTCTAAGTATCGAGTTGTAATTCTTGAGTTGTAAGTAAATAAAAGTGTGATGATCATCATTATCAAAGAATTGTCTCGTGTGAGGGGGGAAAAGAGGCCAAAGAAGCCAATGAAAAAAAGAGGCCAAAGAAGCCAAACAAAAAAAGAGAGAGAAGAAGAGAGAAGGGACAATGCTACTATCCTTTTTCCACACTTGTGCTTCAAAGTAGCATGATGATCTTCATGATAGAGAGTCTCTTATTTTGTCACTTTCATGTACTAGTGGGGATTTTTGGTATAGAACTTGTCTTGTATATTCCAATGATGGGCTTCCTCAAAATGCCCTAGGTCTTCGTGAGCAAGCAAGTTGGATGCACACCCACTTAGTTTCTTTTGTTGAGCTTTCATACATTTATAGCTCTAGTGCATCTGTTGCATGGCAATCCCTACTCACTCACATTGATATCCATTGATGGGCACCTCCATAGCCCATTGATACGCCTAGTTGATGTGAGACTATCTTCTCCATTTTGTCTTCTCCACAACCACCCCTCTATTCCACCTATAGTGATATATCCATGGCTCACACTCATGTATTGCGTGAAGATTGAAAAATTTTGAGAACATCAAAAGTATGAAACAATTGCTTGGCTTATCATCGGGGTTGTGCATGATTAAATATTTTGTGTGATGAAGATAGAGCATAGCCAGACTATATGATTTTGTAGGGATAGCTTTCTTTGGCCATGTTATTTTAAGAAGACATGATTGCTTTGTTAGTATGCTTGAAGTATTATTGTTTTTATGTCAATATTAAACTTTTGTCTTGAATCTTTCGGATCTGAACATTCATACCACAATAAAGAAAATTACATTGATAATTATGTTATGTAGCATTCCACATCAAAAATTCTTTGTTTATCATTTACCTACTCGAGGACGAGCAGGAATTAAGCTTGGGGATGCTTTATACGTCTCCAACGTATCTATAATTTTTTATTGTTCCATGATATTATATTATCTGTTTTGGATGTTTAATGGGCTTTAATATGCTCTTTTATATTACTTTTGGGACTAACCTTTTAACCGAATGCCCAACGCGAGTTTCTGTTTTTTGCCTATTTTAGAGTTTTGCAGAAAAGGAATACCAAACGGAGTCCAAAGGAATGAAACCTTCGTGATGATCTTTATTGGGCCGAAAGCAATCCAGAAGACTTGGAGTCAAAGTCTAGAACTCCACGAGGAAGCCACGAGGTAGGAGGGCGCGCCCAGGGGGTGGGCGCGCCTAGGGGGTAGGCGTGCCCCCACCCTCGTGGGCCCCTCGTAGCTCCACCGACGTACTTCTTTCGCCTATATATACTCATATACCCTAAAAACATCAGGGAGAGCCATGAAACCACGTTTACACCGCCGCAACCTTCTGTACCCATGAGATCCCATCTTGGGGCCTTTTCCGACGATCTGACGGAGGGGGAACTGATCACGGAGGGCTTCTACATCAACACCATTGCCTCTCCAATGAAGCGTGAGTAGTTTACCGCAGACCTTCAGGTCCATAGTTATTAGCTAGATGGCTTCTTCTCTCTTTGATTATCAATACAAATTTCTCCTCGATGTTCTTGGAGATCTATTCGATGTAATACTCTTTTGCAATGTGTTTGTCGAGATCCGATGAATTGTGGATTTATGAACAAGATTATCTATGAATATTATTTGGTTCTTCTATGAATCTTTATATGCATGATTTGATATCTTTGCAAGTCTCTTCGAATTATCGGTTTAGTTTGGCCTACTAGATTGATCTTTCTTGCAATGGGAGAAGTGCTTAGCTTTGGGTTCAATCTTGCGGTGTCCTTTCCCAATGACAGTAGGGGCAGCAAGGCACGTATTGTATTGTTGCCATCGAGGATAAAAAGATGGGTTTTATATAATATATTGCTTGAGTTTATCCCTCTACATCATGTCATCTTGCTTAATGCGTTACTCCGTTCTTATGAACTTAATACTCTAGATGCATGTTGGATAGCGGTCGATGTGTGGAGTAATAGTAGTAGATGCAGGATCGTTTCGATCTACTTGACACGGACGTGATGCATATATTCATGATCATTTCCTTAGATATAACTATGCGATTTTCTATCAATTGTTCGGCAGTAATTTGTTCACCTACCGTAATACATGCTATCTTGAGAGAAGCCACTAGTGAAACCTATGGCCCCTGGGTCTCTTTCCTATTATATTACATCTATTTTATTTGCATCGCATCTTGTTTACTATTTTGCAATCTTTACTTTCCAATCTATACAACAAAAATACCAAAAATATTTATTTTACTATCTCTATTAGATCTCACTTTTGTGAGTGGCCGTGAAGGGATTGACAACCCCTTTATCGTGTTGGTTGCAAGGTTCTTGATTGTTTGTGCAGGTACTAGGTGACTTTGCGTTGTCTCCTATTGGATTGATACCTTGGTTCTCAAAACTGAGGGAAATACTTACGCTACTTTGCTGCATCACCCTTTCCTCTTCCAGGGAAAACCATCGCATGCTCAAGAGGTAGCATGGAGGTGAGGGCGATCACGCGGGGATGTGATGATGGAGATCGTCGGATTGACTATCACATGTGTCTGTAGCAGCACTCTTTGCCCTTTTGGTGTCTCGATGCCAAAGGGGAGAGAGTTTAGGATTTGTCGAGTTGCGAGTGTGTCTCATTTGACTTGTCTTTCTCTCTCGCAAACTCTTTTCTCGTCATTTGCTTTGGTTTGGTTTGTGTCTGTGAGACATGGTTACCGTGTCATATGGTGTGAGACATATGCTATCCTATCTTATGCTTATCTATTGCATGACTAGTATCTTGGTAGTTTGTGATATGCATGCCTAACTTATGTTTATATTATGCTCACTATCTACTCCTTGCATCATAGCTTATATGTCTCTTAGTTTAGATGCTAGTGTTATCAGGCTATAAAATATAGGGGGGGTGTTGATCCTAATGTGTGTACATTGCATTCCAAAGGCACTCCTAATTAAGTGCACACATCTAGGGGAGCTCATCTATATTTTGTAGTTTCTGGGGTTTTCTTACTCTCTTGTTATATCTTTATGCAAATCCCGTGTTGTCATCAATCCACCAAAATGGGGGAGATTGTTAAGGCATGTCTCTCCCTAAGTGGTTTTGGTGATTGATGACAATACTTTTGCGGACTAATCATGTGCATTGAGCATTTCAGATATTCATTCATTGGCACAAGATGATTCTTTCCCCTCGGTGTTTAAGGAGAAGATGGTGTGTTTCCTTCGTTTCAGTTATGGTGGTTTTGAGTCGTAGGAAACACCATACTATCAAGAGGGGGTCCATATCGGAAAGGTTAGGGTAGAATCAACACGTACACGTCTCCTTTGCACCCCCATCTCTTTCCCGCATCTTTGGAGGATCCTTCATTGTCCCGTATGTGGGCTTGATTCTGCTCTAGCGGTAGTACCGCGGCGACGAGCGGCAGTACGGCCCAGAGCCTCAGGTGGCAGTACCGCTGCTCATCAGAGGTAGTACCGCCCGGGGGCTCTCGTCTATAGTATCGCTATTGTGTCGTGCTATTACTGCCTCGATTCGAGAGCGTCTTTTCTCGTGTCAGTTTGTGCGGCAATAGGAGCAGCAGTAGAGGCAGTAGTACCGCCCCTACCACCGCTGCTAGCGTCATTTGGGGGTCTCGCTCTCGCTCCCCTCCCTCTCCAAGGCCCCTGCTCTCAGTCTTCATGGTAGTACCGCTGCCCCCAGCGGTAGTACCGCTCCCATGATAATGGTTGGATTTGTTTCCCCACTATAAAAGGAGGTCTTCTTCCCCAAGAAGACTTACCTCTTTTCCCCCAAGCTCCATTGTTGCTCCGAAGCTCATTTTCGCCTGATCTCCCTCCCTAGCCAATCAAACTTGTTGATTTTCTAGGGATTGGTTGAGAAGGCCCGGATCTACACTTCCACCAAGAGAAATTTGATTCCCCCCACAAATCCCTTGCGGATCTTGTTACTCTTGGGTGTTTGAGCACGCTAGATGGTTGAGGTCGCATCAGAGCCACATTCGATTGTGGTGAAGCTCGGTGGTATTGTTGGGAGCCTCCAATCATGTTGTGGAGATAGCCCCAACCTTGTTTGTAAAGGTTCGGTCGCCGCCTTCAAGGGCACCGCTAGTGGAATCACGGCATCTCACATTGTGTGAGGGCCTGAGGAGAATACGGTGGCCCTAGTGGCTTCTTGGGGAGCGTTGTGCCTCAACACCGCTCCAACGGAGACGTACTTCCCCCAAAGGGAAGGAACTTCGGTAACACATCATCGTCTCCACCGGCTCCACTTGTGGTTATCTCTTCCCTTTACTTTGTGCAAGCTTCTATTGTGTTGTATCTCTTGATTGCAATTGTTCTTGTTGTTAGCATCATATAGGTTGCTCACCTAGTTACACATCTAGAAAACCTATTTGCTGCTAAAACCTAATTCGTTAAGAAAAGCTTAAACTTGGTAGTTGCCTATTCACCCCCCCCCCTCTAGTCAACCATATCGATCCTTTCAGCAATAGTTGGTGGAGATAAACACATGATGACACCTTGAAGATGATGGAGATTGTCAGATTTCGGGTTCCGGCAGACCCTTGAGGTTCGAACACTGGTGTGCGCGCGGAGATTTCGCCTCCTACCTACATGCACCCCTCCGCCATGCTAGGATCTAAACTATTGAAAGAACAACACAAGAAACACAGGGTTTATACTGGTTCGGGCCACCGTTGTGGTGTAACACCCTACTCCAGTGTGTGGTGTGGTGGATTGCCTCTTGGGCTGATGATGATGAACAATACAAGGAAGGACAGCCTCGTGAGGGTCTGTTCTTGGTTGAGGCGATGAACTGTTGGGAGGAGTTCAGTCACCTCTCTCTCTCTCTCTCTCTCTCTCTCTCTGCTTCCAACCAACCGATCGAAGAGACCCCCTTGCTATGTGGGTGGCTGGTCCTATTTATAGAGGCCCTGGTCCTCTTCCCAAATATCGAGCGGGAAGGGAGCCAACAATGGCGGGCTAATTTGAAAGGGGACAGCCGGTACCAGCTATCCTGACAAAAGTAGTCTTCGCCTGCACAAAGCTCTGGCGGTGACGCCGTCTTGGGCTCCACAGTGACCTCCGCCTCGTAGTCCTCCTGGTCTTGGTCTCGTTGCACCGAAATGGCAACCTTTGCCCGATGCCTCGGTACTCCGCGGCTGCAC
The DNA here is from genome assembly GCA_034509565.1 of Triticum monococcum. Taxonomy (NCBI): domain Eukaryota; kingdom Viridiplantae; phylum Streptophyta; class Magnoliopsida; order Poales; family Poaceae; genus Triticum; species Triticum monococcum. The sequence goes on along the minus strand of CM067841.1, from coordinate 531,662,803 downwards.
TTGCCCCCTTTGCACCAAAGAGGAAAGGAGGACGCTGTGCGGGCTGGCACCCGCCTGGCGCCCTGAGTTGTCATGGCTTGCGTCACGGGCACCTCGTGAGGTACCCCACCTTGATCTCTCTGCCTCCTCGCGAGCCAGCCTGATGAGGCCGTGCCTGAGGAAGCTCCGCGTCGTCCGCCCTGCGAGGCTTGGCCCCTCGCGAGGGTCTTGGGTTTGTGTTGGTGAAGATGGGTCGTGCTGGGCCCCCCTTTGAGCCACGCCGCAGGCCGCAGGCAGACAAGTCTGGGGACCCTCGTTCCCAGAATGCCGACAGTAGCCCCCGGGCCCAAGGCGCGCCCAGACTTGGCCATGCAGGGAGGCGGAAGGGCAAGAGCGAAGCACCGCGGGCCCTAACAGCCTGCGGCCTCGGGCGCCGCGTGGCGGTTGGCTAGACGTGGGCGCCTTAGCAACCACGCGAGTTAATAAAGGAGTGGCATCCGCCTAGGCCCTGCTTCTTGCCTTCCCCGGTTGCTGCTCAGATCCCCTTTCTTGCGCCTCTCCTTCCTTCCTCTGAAATTTCCAGATCTGCTCTGATCGTGCGACCTAAGAAGCCATGGCGCCTCGTCAGCCCCCGGCCGCAGCTTGGTACTCGTCTGCCCTGGACTCGCCGAACGTGTCGGAGGCGAGCCTTGCCCGGTTGCGCCGGATGGCGACGGCGCGGGGCATCGACGGGGCGAAGGTGTTCAAGGCCGGCTCCGCCACCCCTGAGGGTCAGAGGAGCACCTTCTATCCGCTCCTCATAAGTGCCATTGTTTCTGGCCTGGTGCCTCCCTTCTCCGAGTTCTTCTTCTTTGTCCTCTGCCATTACAAGCTACAGGCTCTGCATCTCCATCCCAACTCCGTCCTTCTCCTGGCAATCTTTGCTTATTATTGCGAGGCCCACGTTGGGGTGCAGCCCTCAGTGGCCTTACTGCGCCACTACTTCTACCTCCGGACCTCTCGCGGTCCTGCTTCCGCGTGCGCGAGCTTCATCGCGTACGGTGGCGCCATTGCCATCTCGAATCCTGGGAAAAGGATTGAGGGCTTCAGGAGCAAGTGGATCTTGGTGGATGCTGGGCGGATCCACCCTCAGCTGATCTTGCCCATGGAGCAGCCCATGAGCTCCAATGACTGGGGTCGAGCGGAGCTCACGGATCCCCGTGCGAAGATGGTGTTGGAGAAGATGGACGCGGATCTGAGGCCGACCGACATGGCGGCGGCGAAGCTGATCGGCGCGTCGCTGCTGAGGGAGTTCCTGGAGCACCAGCTGGCTCCGCTTCGGCAGTACTCACTTCCAATGTGGAGGCCCCGCCCGAGCCCCGCGGCCTTGGCCGACGGAGACCTGGCTGTGGTTCTCCAATCTCTGGTCGGGGGCAATGTGGTGAGGTTGGAGGGCGCTCCTACGCCCTTGTTCCTTCGCGACGACTGGGAGCGGGTAGTGAAGTCCATGCCCGTCTTCAACGGGGATGGGCCCATGCCCATGGAGACTCCCGAGGAACCGGTGGACGTGCCCTCCGACGACTCCAGCGAAGAGGAGGAAGGAGGGGAGCGGGGAAAAGGGGCTGACTCCAAGGCGACTGACGGAGAGTCGAGGGCTCCCCTCCCCCGGCGCAGGTCCCATGTTCTCCGCCTCTCTCCGAGCAATGACGATGAGGATGATGATGAAGACGACAACATGGACAACGACGAGCAGGATGGCGGGAGCTCGCCGCCGATCCCGAAGAAGGACAGGACCGGGCTGATCTCCCGCGGATCTGCCCCGGCCCCGAGGCGGACCGTAGACGCACCTTCCGCCTCCAAGCTTCCCGAGGTGGACCCTTCCAGCCGGCTTTCAGGCTTCAAATTTGGCCGGAGGCCGCTTGAGCTCACTGGCGACGACCCGTAAGTGTTCGATTCTTGTCTTTATTTCTTGCTCTGCTTCCGAGGCTTGACGTCCGCATCTCTTGGATAGGCTGGCGCCCGCAGCAAAGAAGTCAAAGGGAGCTCCCGAGGTTCCATCCGTGGCAGCGCCTCTGCCCGCGAAGGAGGGTGACCGCGATGCACAGGCTTCCCCTGCCCAGTCGTCCTCGCGAGGCCTGACCGAGCCGGCTGGGGCGAGCTCAGCGCCCATGGCCCGAGTTGCTCCCGAGGTGTCCTTGCCTGCCGCCGCCACTACAGCTGTCGGGGCGCGGCAGACTCCGCCTCAGGATGTTGTGGCCGCGCTGCCGCCTTCTCCTCCTACTCCACCGGCTGCTGTCTCTCCGACTCCTTCTGCCGTTCTGGATCATGTTGTTGCTGAGCTGGACCGACTGCGGCAGGATCTTCTTGGCGCCGACCCTCACTTGGTGGCCGGGCGCTTGGAGCTGGCTTCTGGATGGGTTCGCTCCGACGCTTCGATTCGGGCGGCGCTGGTCCAGGCCTCGACGGCATGCGACGAGGAGGAGCAGGCCGTCCTTGAGGCGAAGGCTGCTCGTGATGCAGCCCTGGGGGAGGTGGTCGACGTCCGTGGTCGCTGCAAGGCGCTGGAGGACGAGCTGCAAGGCCTACGGGATCAGCTCACGAAAGAGGTCCGCCTTCGCCAAGAGCAAGAAGAAGGTGTGAAGGCTCGCGAGGCGGCCGTCGAGGGCCGGGAGGCCAAGCTCAGGAAGCGCCGCGACCGCCTAGGCGCGTTGGAGCAGGAGTTGGGGGCGAGGAAGGCCGAGCTGGACGACAAGGCCCTAGTTCTTGCCGAGGACCACGCGGCCTTCATGGAGTTGGAGGCGAAGGCTCGCTCCTCGCTGAGGACGCTTTATGACAGCGGCCTAGAGAGCCCGCTGGCTGGCGCCGAGGACGGCCCCGCCAAGCTGCTTCCCTTCCTGGTTCACGCTCTTGAAGATGTCGCCCTTGGCCTTGGCCCCATGGCCGAGGCCGAGGCGCGTGTCCTATCTTCTGCAGCACTGACGCGGGTCCTCACCCACATCTACCTTCGCGATCTCGGTGTCGACCTCGACAGCCTGCTGGAGCCAGTGAGCGGCGAGCGTGCCGCTGCCATTGCCGAGGCCGTGAAGGGTCGCGTGGAGGCTCTGCTGGGGAAGTTCCGGGCCTTCAGCACCAAGCCGGAGCAAGACGCTGCCGACCCCGCCGCTCCATGAGGCGAACCCACTCCGCGCTACTCCCCCGCCGACAAGTGACTCCATCGTGGCTCCTGTCCGGCTTTTAATTCCTGCACATGTATCATGCCTCAGGGAGGCGTTCAAACTTGCATTTGGTATTGGGATAACAGTGTGGACTGTAATATTTGCTTTCGAATTCCTTTGAAATTTGCACTTTTCCTTCCTACTTGCTTACGTTCTACGCCGGTAGAGCCCGGCCCCGCGCGTACCTCACCCAGCAATAGTCCCGACCGGAAACCAGGACGGGACCAACGAGTGAGGGGCTACGTGACAAGTTAGGCTCCTGAGTCACGATGCTCAGGAGTTCCCCTTGGCGCACGAACAGCAAGTAGGGAGGTATGATGTGGGTGGATCCACCGTTCTACGTCTGCAGAGCCTGGCCCCGCGCGTACCTCACCCAGCAATAGTCCCGACCGGAAACCAGGACGGGACCAAGGAGTGATGGGCTACGTGACCAGTTAGGCTCCTGAGTCGCGATGCTCAGGAGTCCCCCTTGACGCCCAAATGGCCTTCATACCTTGGCTCCGCTCGGGGAGAGGCGGGCGACGAACCAGGCCCGAGGGGGCATGGCTGGGCAGCGTGCGTCTGGGCGTGACCCAGGCGCAGCCCCCGTGCCCAGCCCCCTCGCGCGGCACTCCCGAGGGGAGGCGTTACGATGAGGCTAGACACTAAGCTCTGGGCTCCCTGAGGTTGATGCGGCCCGGGGGCCACCCTCAGTTGTTTATCATCAGCGCGGAGCATAGCGCTTTCGTATGTGTACGGGCATAGCCGCTCCTCGGCAGTGTCGTCAGCCAGCGCGGAGCATGGTGCTTCCACTGGTATGTGGGAGGGGGCCCCTCCGGGAGGAGCCCCCGGGGCGTGTACAGCCCCGCCCTGACACGTGGCTGGCACGGTAGGGCCTGGCGAGGTGTATCTGGGCACCCGTGAGCCAGCGCGGGACTCACGGGGCCCTACCTCTAGGCGGGTTGTACCTGGCACTAGGCCTTATCTTGTGATGTGTCCCTGCAAATTTGTTTAGATGCCTGCACTCTACGTCCTCGGGTCCTGGCCCTCGTGCTAGTCTTAGCCGTTGCTGGTATGCCAGGTCGCGATGCCGTGGTCAAGGCCAGAGGGTGAGGGCTGGAGAGCCAGTAAGAGCCCTGAGTCACGATGCTCAGGTACCCCCCCCCCTTTAACGTGCAAGTGGTCAGCATGGAGAAGAAGAGGTGCCGTGGACCGGCATCAAATAATCAAGCATGGTGGTTCTAACGCATAACCGGAAATAAACGCAAATGGGATACATGCCGCTGGGCCTGGCCCGGGCGGCTTGGGGATCATGTAGCCCGAGGGGCGCCCCCAACAAGGTAAGCTAACGACGCGAAATAAAAGGGATACACGCCGCAGGGACGGACCCACGCGGCCTAGGAATAATGCAGCCCTGGGGGTGCTCCCATCTGGAAATGAAACTTGAAAGATGTCACCTGATGACGTTGAGGACGAAGGGGTGTTGGTGTAGCAGACTCGGTGGGCTGCGGAAGCCGATCCTCATGAGCCCCCAGGCCCAGGGGCCTCGGGAGGCTCCGGAGGCGCTGGCAGCTCCTCGCGGACCATCTCCATCTCTGCCAGGGCTGCGGAACACCTGGCCTCTCGTGCCTCCGTGGTGCCCCTCATGAGGCGCTGGTACGTGTCAGCCGCGCTCGGCAAGCCGTAAGGCATGCGAACGTAGCTGTGGGGCAGACCTTCGCAGCGCCCCACTCGCGAGGGCCAGAGGCGCTCCAGGGAGGTGACTCGGTTGAGCCCTGGTACGTCGATGCAGACGCGCAGCCCGCCATCCTCGCCTAGATGGGGAGCCACTGCTGGTAGGCGGCGGCCGCCTTTCATGACTCTTGACTCATGTAACTCCTGGATGGCCTTGCTGACGAACTCCTGAGGGTCCGGATCTCCTTGCCTTGCTCCTTCTTGAGGGAAACGTGCTTCGAAACACGCCTCCATGTGGTGCCCAAGCGCCTCCCTCGTGACCCTAGCTAGGTCGGTGGCCCTCTAGGGGAGAGCCCCCGAGCCCTGCCTGAGGAGGGCGCCGGGCGCGCTTTCCTATGCGATGGAAGGAGCTTCCCCCTGGGCAGGCACGGGCCTAGAGGGGCCTGCCTCCTGAGGGGCTAGGCCGGATGATGTCTTCTTCTTCTTGGGGGCGGCCTCGGGAAGCCTCCTGCTTCCGCGATCCAGGTCTTCCAGTGACGCGGCCTGAAAGGCTCGTTCCAGGGAACACACCGCGTCCTTCTCTTCACAGGGCACCGTGATGACTCCGCCGCTTCCTGGCATCTTGAGGACATTGTAGCCGTGGTGAGTTACAGCCATGAACTTGGCCAGCGCTGGGTACCCAAGGATGGCGTTGTACGGCAGGCGAATGTGAGCGACGTCGAAGTCGATGAGCTCGGTGTGGTAGTTGTCGTGTGCCCCGAAGGTGACAGGGAGGCGGACCTGCTCAATCGGGACCGTAGAGCCGTCGGTGATACCGGAGAAGGGCTTGGTTGGCTGAAGCTGGATGTAGGGCACTTGGAGGTTGTTGAATGTCTCCACAGACAGGACGTTGAGCCCTGCCCCGCCATCGATGAGGGTCTTGGTGACCACCACGTTGTTGATAATTGGGGAACAAAGCATCGGGAGAACTCTGGCTGTAGCCGCACACTTGAGCTGATCTGCTGAGCTGAACGTGATGCCGCACGCCAGCCACCTGAGGGGGCGCGTGGCTTCGAGCCTGGGGAGGACTGCGTTCACTTCGCGGGCGAACTGCTTGAAGATGCGTTGAGAGGCTGGGGCTTGAGCCCCGCCCAGGATGCAGGCGATCGCCCGCGGCTCCTGGAAGCCTCCAGCCTCCTTGTCCTGGTGGCGGTCCTCGTTACTCCTTGGCTGTGGCGGCAGCGGTGGGAGGCCTGCGTTGCCTTGCGGGCGATCCTCGCGAGGTTGATCCTTCCAGCCTCCCTCGCGAGGCGGGTCTTGCCAGCGATCCTCGCGAGGTTGATCGTGCCACCCCTGGCGCGGGCCACGGTCTTCCCAGCGTCCTGCGTTCCTTCCTCCTCCTTGACCGTAGCCCCGGTCACTGCGGTCGGGGCGACGGCCGATCCTTCCTTCTCGCACGGCTCAGAGTTCTTGACATTCGTTGGTGTTGTGGGTGTGGAGGTCGTGGTACACACAGTACCGGCTGCCCTTGGAAGGTTCGGGCTGACCTCTGCCCCGCTTGGTGTCTGGTTCTTCCGCGAGCACGGCAGCCCCCTTGTGCTTCACATCCTTGGCCTTGAGCTTCTTCTCTTCTGGGTCTGGGGCAGGCAGCTCGAGGAGGGAGAGACGCCCTTCCTCAGCCCTGGCGCACTTGTTCGCCAAGTTGAACAGCTCCAAGGAAGTGCACAGTCTTCATGCATCGCCAGCTCCTCCTTCATCTTGACATCGCGCACGCCATCGGAGAAGGCTGAGATGATGGCCTCCTCAGTCACCTTGGGAATCTTGAGGCGTGCGTTGTTGAAGCGCTGGATGTACTTCTGCAGGGTCTCCCTGGGTTGTTGCTTGATGCGGCGCATGTCGCTCATGGCAGGTGGCTGGTCGCGAGTACCTTGGAAGTTGGCAATAAAGCGGGTGTGCATCTCGTCCCAGGAGGAGATCGTGCCTGGAGCCAGGTTCAGGAGCCAGGTGCGGGCCCCATCCTTGAGCGCCATGGGAAACCAGTTCGCCATGACCTTCTCGTCTCCATTGGCAGCTTCGATGCCCAGCTTGTAGAGCTGGAGGAACTCCGCAGGGTCGGCCGTGCCGTCGTAGCGAGGAGGCAGGTCTGGCTTGAACTTGCCGGGCCACGCGAAGCTTCATACTTCGGTGGTGATGGCGCGGTAGCCTGCTGTGGCCACGGGAGACCTTCGGTGACGGAGAGCTTGGTCTTGCATGTCCCCACGCGCTGAAGCTGAGAGCAGCGCGGGGTCTTGACGCGCGGGAGCAAGAGCATGGTCGCGACGTGCTGGAGCAGGGAGCGCCCGGGCGGCTTCTTGCGGGCGAGGGACTTCTTGGCAGCTCTGTTCTTGTCGCGCTGGCACCTGACGGAGCGGGTTCCGCCCAGGGGCCACGCGCCTTGGAGCCATGGAGTCTTCTTGAGGAGGAGGAGGCCGGGGCGCCACCGGAGCCTCGTTGCCCGCACGGGGCGGGGTGCGGTGCAGCGGAACGGACGGTGCAGGAGATCCCCCTGCGGCGCGGACGAGCTTGGCGACGCGGTCGGGCCATTCTTCGTAGACGTCGTCGACGGGACGGTAGCGCAGGAGCTCGTTTGCCGCGATGAGTACAGCCCGAGCCTCCATGGGCGCGCGGAGCGCGTGGGACGAAGATCCAGCCGGGGCGAGCGAGGGAGTTGCGGTGCGGCCGTCTTGCCGCATAGACGGATGCTGGGACGATGCTTGCTGCTTGTCCCCCGCCGGGCCGGTGGCGGCGTTGACGGCAGGTGATGGGGGACGGCGAGGACGCCCACCGACAGGGGCCGTCTGGGCGACGCCGGAAGCAAGGGCGGCCCGGCGCTCCGCGCGGGCCCGACGAGCGTCTGACATGAGCGTGATGGTCGGAGGAGAATGGGGTGGTGGGAGACGAATTCTGGCACACCCCTACCTGGCGCGCCAAATGTCGGATTTCGGGTTCCGGCAGACCCTTGAGGTTCGAACACTGGGGTGCGCGCGGAGATTTCGCCTCCTACCTACCTGCACCCCTCCGCCATGCTAGGATCTAAACTATTGAAAGAACAACACAAGAAACACAGGGTTTATACTGGTTCGGGCCACCGTTGTGGTGTAACACCCTACTACAGTGTGTGGTGTGGTGGATTGCCTCTTGGGCTGATGATGATGAACAATACAAGGAAGGACAGCCTCGTGAGGGTCTGTTCTTGGCTGAGGTGATGAACTGCTGGGAGGAGTTCAGTCACCTCTCTCTCTCTCTCTCTCTCTCTCTCTGCTTCCAACCAACCGATCAAAGAGACCCCCTTGCTATGTGGGTGGCTGGTCCTATTTATAGAGGCCCTGGTCCTCTTCCCAAATATCAAGCGGGAAGGGAGCCAACAATGGCGGGCTAATTTGAAAGGGGACAGCCGGTACCAGCTATCCTGACAAAAGTAGTCTTCGCCTGCACAAAGCTCTGGCGGTGACGCCGTCTTGGGCTCCACAGTGACCTCCACCTCGTAGTCCTCCTGGTCTTGGTCTCGTTGCACCGAAATGGCAACCTTTGCCTGATGCCTCGGTACTCCGCGGCTGCGCTTGCCCCCTTTGCACCAAAGAGGAAAGGAGGATGCTGCGCGGGCTGGCACCCGCCTGGTGCCCTGAGTCGTCATGGCTTGCGTCACGGGCACCTCGTGAGGTACCCCACCTTGATCTCTCCACCTCCTCGCGAGCCAGCCTGATGAGGCCGTGCCTGAGGAAGCTCCGTGTCGTCCGCCCCGCGAGGCTTGGCCCCTCGCGAGGGTCTTGGGTTTGTGTTGGTGAAGATGGGCCGTGCTGGGCCCCCCTTTGAGCCACGCCGCAGGCCGCAGGCAGGCAAGTCTGGGGACCCCCATTCCCAGAACGCCAACAGAGATCATGGTGTCATGCTGGTGATGAGGGGGATCATGCTAGTGCTTTAGAGGTAGAGATAAAAAGCACAAGATGACATGGCCATATCATGTCACATATTGATTGCATGTGATGTTTATCTTTTTTATGCATCCTATTTTTTTAGATCGCGACGGTAGCATTATAAGATGATCCCTCATGATTAATATCAAGATAAAAAGTGTTCTCCCTAAATATGCACCATTGCGAAAGTTCGTCATTTCGAAGCGCCTCGTGACGATCGGGTGTGATAGACTCTATGTTTGCATACAATGGGTGTAGGATAGTTTTACAAATGTAGAATACTTGGGTTAAACTTGACGAGCCTAGCATGTACAGACATGGCTTCGGAACACAGAGAATCGAAAGGTTGAACATGAGTCATATAGAAGATATAATAAACATGGGGATGTTCACCATTGATAACTACCCCATCTCATGTGATGATCGTACTTGGGTTAGTGGATTTGGATCATGTGCCACTTAACAACCTGAGGGATGTTGATTTAAGTGGGAGTTCAATAGTAATTTGATTAGTTGAACTCATTATCATGAACATAGTCTAAATGTCTTTGCAAATTATGGTGTAGATCAATGGCTCGCGCTTTAGCTCCCCTGTATTTTTATGCGTTCCTAGAGAAAGAAAAGTTGAAAGATGAAGGAAGCAACTATGCGGAATGGTCCATAATATGAGGATTATCCTAACTGCTGCACAGAAGGCTTGTGTCCGTGATGCACCGCTCGGTGTGGCACCTCCCCCTACAAAGTTGGATGCTATGAACATATGTCAACCAAGTTATGATGACTGCTCGATAGTTTAGTGCACCAAGCTTTACGGCTTAGTATCTAGGCCCCAAAAGCATTTTGAGCACCACGGGGCATATGAGATGTTTGAGGAGCTGAAATTCGTATCACTGGAAGCCGTAAGATTGAGTGGTGCTAAATACTTAGATTGAGTGTTTCTATTGCAAGGGAATGTCCACTGGAAGTGGAACTTCCCTAAGTATTTAGCAGCTAAGGAGGTTGGGAACGTCAACAAAGGTATATTTGATATACATGTTATTGATGTGTGCCTTACTAGTGCTCGTAGTAGAGCCTGGTTTTTTTTTGAAAAAGGTGTGTATTATATTAATTCAACATAGGTTCAATACAATCATCGTCGACCAGTCGCAACACGTCGTAGGTCGGAACTGTGTCAATCAACACACCCTTACTCACACCACTCCTACCTTAACTAGCGAGAGCATGGGCAACCCTATTGCAATTTCTAGAAATCTTAGCAATAGTAAAATCAGGAAGTTGGCCTAGCAAACTTGGGATTTCTCTAACCAAGCTACCAATGGGGGATCTATAAAATCCTTAGAAGAAACTTGACTAACAACATTTGCACAGTCGCTCTCAATAACTACTGGCCGGTCTATGAGCATCATGGTCTCTCAGATTCCTTGAAGACAAGCTTCCGCTTCGGCTGCCTCAGCACTAGCACAGTTACGAATTGTGCTCCAAGCAGAGCCATGTACCGCTCCATTCGTATCACGGAGAACCGCCCCCCAAGCTCCATAGTTTGTTTCCTGAATAAAGCTAGCATCGACATTCAATTTAAGCCATCCTGACTTAGGTTTCACCCAATGATCATCCTCTTCTCTCTGTTTAAGCTCCGGAGTTGATATGGTTGGCATAACTTTTCCTTTTCCTTTATGGTCAGGAACACTCATACCATCTTTGATCGCTGCAAAAGAGCTAGCATAACTTTGTAGGAACTCTGCTGATGCCTTTATTGTAGCCTTCCCGTCACCAAAGATAATATTATTTCTGAGATGCCATGCTCCCCACCATAGGAAGAGTAGGTGTGACCGCTCCTCCTCGTTAGCATTTGCCAGAGTAGGAGAACCCACTCACGTCCCGTACATGTCAGCTCAGTGTCTTTAGGGAGCGTCCAGATCTCTTGCATGATCTCACGCAAAGCTTTAGCTTTAGTACATCTCATGACCGCATGGTATCCATCTTCTGGTTCCACACCACAGATAGAGGATGTAGGGAATATCTCTAAACCTCTCTTATGTCTATTTGTCTGAACTCCAAGAGATTCTGTCGCCAAACACCATCCAAAGTTTTTAATTTGGGGGGGGGGCATTTTCTTTCCAAAGCACACTGCAGATCTTTCTTTCTCCAGATGGCTCGGTGCTACTTTGTCCCATATCACCATTCCCATCCTTATCATTAACAGCCAGCCTGTACGCACTACGAACTGAGAATACACCGGAGCATTCAAAATGCCATGCAATAAAATCCTCGGAGTTAGACTGTGAGAGATGAATTTTTAACACATCATCCACATCATGAGGTAGGAATATGTTCCTAACCAATTCCTCATTCCATGTCCTTGACACTGGGTCGATAAGCTCAGACACCCATTTTATCCTAGTTCAAGATTGTTTCCCGGACATTTTTAGATTTCCCCTTGGAATCCAATTATCCCTCCATACTTTAACTTTATCACCTACACCAATTCTCCAGATAATGCATTTCTTAAGAAGATCCAGACCATGAAAGATTCCTTGCCAACACGGAGACGCATTCTGGATAAAGGCAGTATCAGCCAGGTTGCCATGTGGACAATATTTTGCCTTCAATAATCTAGCACATAAGCTGTCCGGAAATTGAATAAGTCACCATGCCTGTTTAGCAAGGAGGGCTTGGTTAAATAGGCGAAGGTCCCGGAAAACCATACCCCCCCTTTTCTTTTGGTTTTAGAAGCTTGTCCCAGGCCAGCCAGTGTATCTTCCTTCTCTCATTTTCATCATCCCACCAAAAGTTTCTAATGATTTGTGCGAGCTCCTCGCACGGGCTAGCAGAGAATTTGAACACACTCGTAGCATAGGTGGACAATGCCTGTATTACTGACTTTATTAGGCTTTCCTTCACTGCACTGGATAGGTATTTCTCACACCAGTCTATAGATCTCTTCAGAGAACGCTCCTTAATAGGCTGAAATGTACCATTCTTCATCCTTCCTTCAGGAACCGGAAGTCCAAGATAGTTTTCTTCGAAATCAACTTTCTGCCCACCTAATATTTGTGCCACACTCTTTCCTTCCTCCTGATTGCAGGATTTACCAAGCATAATTGAGTATTTACTGGGACTTCAAAGTTGGCCCGTAGCCTTTTCATACCTTGTTAGACCATTCTTAATTCTCAAGGCTTGGTCCCGGTTTGACTTAAAGAATAACAGGCTATCATCCGCGAATAAGAAGTGAGAAATGCCAGTGGCCCCTCTACATATCTTAAACTCCTGAATGTTACCTTTATTAATCTCTGAGTGTAACAGTGTAGAGAGACCATCTGCGACGAGAAGGAATAGATAAGGGGAATACGGGTCACCCTGTCGCAAGCCCCGAGATGGCATAAAGGACTGAAGGAGAGTCCCATTTAGTCTCACAGCATACTTGACTGACGTCACACACCTCATTGTCCATCTGATCCATTGGTCTGCAAAGTCAAATTTCCTCAAAACACCCTCAAGGAAGTCCCAGTCCACACGGTCATATGCTTTTGTCAAATCTAACTTGTAAGCGCAGAAAGACCCTTTAGCATCACATGACTTTTGCATAGTATTTATACACTCAAAAGCTACCAAAGCATTATCCGTAATCATCCTCCCAGGAATAAAAGCACTTTGAGTGGGGGAAATAATATCCTCAAGCAAAGGCCTAAGACGATTTACCAAACACTTAGCTGTGATTTTAGAAACAACATTACATAAACTAATTGGTCTAAAATCCTTTAAATTAACTGGATCTTTCTTCTTTGGTATAAGAACTGTAACTGTATCGTTCACCCCATTAGGCATTACTCCGTCAGCAAAGAATTTCTTGACAACACGAATAATATCCTATTTTAAGGTAGCCCGGCGTTTCTGGAAAAAACGGGTCGGGAAGCCGTCCGCCCCAGGTGCTTTTAGTGGGCCGATTTGAAATAATGCATTTGCAATCTCATCGTCAGAGAATTCTCTACATAACGTGTCATTCATTTCAGCATTAACCTGTCCTTGGACATGATCAAGAATTATATTGGGTTCGACCTGATCATCTTTTGTAAAGAGCTCTTGGAAGAATCTTGTGGCCATGTTCTCTAGGTCCTTTTTTTATCAATGATGTTACCGGCCTCATCCTGGAGCTTCTGAATCGAATTTTTCTTCGCGCGCCAAGTAGCTTTTTGGTGAAAGTATTTTGTATTTTGATCGCCCTCTTTAAGCCACTCTACTCTTGATCTTTGCCGCCAAGCAATCTCTTCTTTATCTTGTAGGTCATCTAATTCCTTTCTTGGCCGCTTTCGCTCTGAGTTTGCATGACTGTCATTACGGTTACTGATTGCTTGAATTTTATTTTGAACTTCTTTTATTTTCTTTGGGATAGAACCAAAATTGCATTTGCTCCAGTTGTGGAGAGAGCTCATCACACCTGATAGGTTTGCTGTAATATCACCTAAATCTCTGGCTGGACGATGTTTTAACCACGCTACTTCCACTTCTTCACCTAGTTTATTATCCTTTTCCCAGAAAGCTTCATATCTACATTGTTGACTAATTGGTTGACGTACAGTTTGCTGCTCCCAGCGCACTTCAATGGGGCAATGGTCAGACGTTGTACTGACTATGTGATTGGCCTGAAAGTTTGGGAAGATATTCATCCATTCCGGGTTCTCCACCATCCTATCAAGTCTAACTTTAACATTGCGGTAGCCATCTTGGCCATTGTCAAAGGTCCAGGGCGCCCCTATTTAACCTAGATCATGAAGATCACAGTGGGATAGGACTTCTGTAAAATCAAGCATTTGTTTTTGGTTTCTACGAGTCCTAGAAAAATGCTCATCCTGCCACATACACTCATTAAAATTGCTTGCCATAAACCATGGTCCCGGCGTAGTTAAAAGTTTTATTTTACGCATGAGATCCCACATATGGTGGCGCATATGAGTGCGGGGCTCGCCGTAAACAAACGTGCATCTCCACTTTATTCCAGAGGGCATATTACAAATGAATACATCGATAAATCTCTCACCTAGCTTAAATAGTTCAACTTCGATACTCTGATCCTAGAACAGTGCTAGGCCACCCCCTTTACCATCTTCTATAAAGGAAACTACATTACGGAGACCTAGTCTCCATCTAAGACCCTCAACAAACTTTTTATTTTGACGAGTTTCAGAAAGAAACAAAAAATTTGGACGCTGAGCATGCACAAGCCTCACCAATCCTTGAACTTCCCGGGGTCGGCCCAAGCCCCGGCAGTTCCAGCAAAGTATCGTCATGGCTCCTCTGCTATTCTTGCTGCTCTCAAAGCTAAACTTTGGCAGGTTGTTTTCATCATTCAGTTCCATTGGAGCTCGATCCTCTCTAATACGCTTGCCAAGAATTTGGTTCTTCCGGCAATAGACGCAAGCAGCGCTATTGGTGTCTTCTGGACCATACATCTCCTGACAAATTGAGTTGTCACTCCTGCTGTAGTCGCGGATCGGGGAGTAGGCCTGCGCCGCCTGCACTGGTCCATCCCTAGCACCCCTAGCAGCTGGTTGCGGCACCACCGGCTAATTTGCAGCGACCCCCAACTCCTCCAGAGCTGGGTTGGTCACTCCAAGGCCATTAACACCATCTTGATGAGTTAGGGAAACAAAAGTCTTCTTAGCCTCACGAATAGCAGCAAGACCAGCATTATGCTTAGCCACCCCAACTCTGATTGCAGCCACTAGGCGCCCCAGCCCTGGGTTCCTCTTGGCCACCTGGAATAGAGGTTTCCCACGTCCAATGCTACTAGCCTGAGAATGTTCAGAACGGGCACACTATTCCAATCTGTCTTTGATTTTACATGTTGTTATGGATTGACCTGCATAGGAATGTTAGCTATCCCGAGCACGTTGGCCGCTCCAGCATCTTCGTTGGCCTTCAGGTTATCCACAGCAGTGACCACCCCTTTTGCAACTGCCTTGATTATGGGGTCAGTCATCGTCCGCTCTTCATTATCAGTCATCATCAGGTTGGTTCCCCTCTTAACTGTCTCCCCTATTTTCTTCTTACTTCCATCTTCTACCTCCATCAAAAGAGTATGGGAAGGGTGCCTTCCAAACTGGAGATTGCGCTTGGCACTACTCATCTCCCCTGGCATATAGAAGCTCCGGTGCTCAAACATCTTGTATGGCAAGGCGCGCTACTCCGCAGAGAATCTCCCTTTCTTCTCCTCTTCTATGATCAGACAAGATTTCTCTGTGTGTCCAATGATGCCACAATAGAAGCAGAAATGGGGAACACGCTCATACTTTAACGAGCATCTTTTAGCATCTTTTCCGTCTGTACCTTCCAACTTTATCCACCTCCTCAGCGGTTCCACCACCTTGTGCTCGATCTAAATGCGGAGGAACTGGTCTAAGGCACGGCCATTATTGTTGGTGTGGACCAGCCGCACCTTTCCCAGTCTCTCGCCCGCTTGCTCGCAAAGGGTGTTGTCCATCATGATGAACGGCGGAAGTTCGTAGATGCGACCCCACATGGGCAGAATGTCGACGGGGACTTCCGCTACCGCTCTCATGCCATCATGCGCCGCCACCAGGAGGGCGTCGTTGTCATGGATCCATGGGCCGCCTCTTAGGACGTGTAGATAGTCGCCTTCATGTTGTAGTTCAATGACAAACCGGTTGCCCGGCAGTGGCTTCTCAGACATGTCACCACGCAGCTTCCACACACGCCTCATGGTGGTGAACAGGACATTTGGGCTGTACACCTTGGACGTCAGATACACAGCAACGATAAGCCACTTACAGAAGTTCTTGGTAGCCTCCCTGAAGTCCACCACCAGAGCGTTGTCATCCTCGTCTAGAAGGCTCAGGTTTCCCATTGCCTCCTCCACCTGCTGGTCAAGCCCCTCCGGCGCTAGCAGCGGTGTCGAACGTCCACCCTTCTCCATCACTGCAGCTTCTTCTCTCTCCCATCGGATAGCAGAGGACATGGCTCCAACACCTTGCCCCTCCTTCATATGCCCCTTGCCAGGGTGCTGAACAAAGGGGGTGAGGTTATCCCCTCCACAGCTCCCGATCTCGCTCTTCTCTTCGGTATTCTTCTTTGGTTGGGTTGCAGAAGCCATGGCGCTCACAACGACAGGAGGAGATGGTGGTGTGATTTTGTTCCGATGACCATCTTCTCTGTTTCCCAACCTTATATAGATCGCCTCTCAAACTTCCTTCCCCGGAGATAGCCCAACCAGGCCGGAATCCGAAGATTGCTCTTCTAATTTCCTTACCGGAATTTGTGATTCCTTTCCATATCTGTCGGCTCCCAAATCCCTCCCTACTCTCTGTCGCTTGCCGAAAAAATTCCGGCGATCGCCGGGGATAGAAACTAACAGGCGTGGTCTCATTCCTATTCCCCGCATACCATATGGAGACCTTCCCAATTTCTCCGATGACCTCCCATCCCCTTTTCTCAATAATTTCAGGAATAGCAGGAAAATCTCGTACCTCTATTGGTTTCCTCTTCTGGTCGCGGAGCACCCTTTCCGGCGCATAGGCCTGTCCCGCAATCATAGGGATGGCCTAGATCTTCTGCACTGGTGGCTCTCCTTGATCTTCCTTCTCCGGGGATCTGCTTTCCTCTTTCCTTCGATTCCCCATCTCGCCTTCAATGATCTCCCATGCCATGTTCTTCAGATCCACCACCATCAGATCCATCTTACCAACTACAGCTTTTTGTGGTCGCCGGAGCACCACTCTTCCCTTTCTCGCTTTCTCTGTAATGTCAAGCCATCTTCGTTTGAGGTCGTCCACATCCAGTAGTGAGATGTGGTTCCCCGGATTCCTCGCCTCAATAGTGCGCTCTCCCTCTGGGTAGCCGCTCCCCCTCTCCAAGGCACTCCCGGCATCCAGCTCCGCCGAGGCCATCTCCGCCGCTGGGGGCATCTCCACCGCCGTAGGCGCCTCTCCCCTAATTTCGTCTCTCCCCTAATTTCGCCACCGGTTGCATTTTTACGACAATGATCAGTAGAGCCTGGGTATTTGATATTGGTTCACTTGTGAATATTTGTAACTCTAAACTGGAGCTGCAGAATAAATGAAGGCTAGCTAAGGACGAGGTGACGATGCGCGGTGGAAATGGCTCTAAGGTTGATGTGATAGCCATCAGCACACTCCCTCTACGTCTACCTTTGGGATTACTTTGAACCTTATTTGGTGCATGCGTTGAGCATGAACATTATATCTGAATCTTGTTTACTGGTTATTCATTTAAGTCCCAGAATAAAGGTTGTTCTATTTATATGAATAATATCTTTTATGGTCATGCACCCATGGTGAATGGTTTATTATTGTTGAATCTCGATGGTAGTGACACACATGCTCATAATATTGATGCTAAAAGATGCAAAGTGAATAATGATAGTACCACATACTTGTGGCACCGCCGCTTAGGTCATATTGGTGTAAAGCGCATGAAGAAACTCCATACTGATGGACTTTTGGAATCACTAGACTTTGAATCATTTAATACATGTGAACCATGCCTCATGGGAAGATGATTAAAATCCAGTTTTCCGGTATGATGGAGCGTGCAAGTGACTTGTTGTAAATAATACATACCGATGTATGCAGTCCAATGAGTGTTGAAGCACACGATGTATATCGTTATTTCCTAACCTTCACAGATGATTTAAGTAGATATGGGTATATTTACTTAATGAAACACAAGTCTAAAACATTTGAAAAGTTCAAGGAGTTTCAGAGTGAAGTAGAAAATCATCGCAACAACAAGATAAAATTTATACGACCTGGTCATGGGGGTGAATATCTGAATTACGAGTTTGGTATGCATTTAAGACAATGTGAAATTGTTTCAAAAATCACGCCACCTGGAGCACCACAACATAATGGTATGTTCGGACGTCGTAATCATACTCTATTGTATATGGTGCGTTCTATCATGTCTCTTACCAATTTGCCACTATCATTTTGGGGTTATGCATTAGAGACAACTGCCTTTACTTTAAATAGGGCATCGTCTAAATATGTTGAGACGGTACCATATGGTTTGACAAGAAAACTAAGCTGTCATTTCTTAAAGTCTGGGGATGCAACACTTATTTCAAAAGGCTTCAACCTGATAAGCTCAAACCCAAAGTGGAGGAGTGTGTCTTCATGGGATACCCTAAAGAGACAATTGGGTATACCTTCTATCACATATCCGAGGGCAAGATCTTTGTTGACAAAGAATGGATCCTTTCTAGACAAGAAGTTTCTCTCAAAAAAGTGAGTGGGCGAAGGTAGAACTTGATGAGGTAATTGTACCATCTCTCGAATTGGCGGGTAGTGCAACTTAGAAAGATGTTCCTGTGATGCATACAGAAACTAGAGAGGAAGATAATGATGATGATCATGAAACTTCGAATCAAGATACTACTGAACTTCGTAGGTCGACCAGGACATATACCGTCCCTCAATGGTACGGTAATCTTCTCTTGGAAGTCATGTATTAGACAACAGTGAACCTACGAACTATGAGGAGGCGATGATGAGCCAGGATTCTGACAAATGGCTAGAGGCCATGAAATCCGAGATAGGATCCTTGTAGGAAAACCAAGTGTTAACTCTGGTGGACTTACCTGATGACCGAAAGGCCGTTTGGATCTTTAAGAAGAAGAAGGATGTTGATGGTAATGTTACCATCTATAAAGCTTGACTTGTCACAAAAGGGTTTCGGCAAGTTCAAGGGACTGACTACGATGAGACTTTCTCACCTGTAGTGATCCTAAAAGTCTGGTAGGATTATGTTAGCAATTGCTGCAATTTTCGATTATGAGATCTGGCAGATGGATGTCAAAACGGCGTTCCTTAATGGTTTCCTTAAGGAAGAGTTGTATATGATGCAACCCGAAGGTTTTGTCAATCCTAAGGATGCTAATAAGGTATGCAAGCTCCAATGATCCATTTATGGACTGGTGCAAGCATCTTGAAGATGGAATATTCACTTTGATGAGGTTAACAAACCTTTTGAATTTATCCAGACTTATGGAGAAGCTTGTATTTACAAGAAAGTGAGTGGGAGCTCTGTAGAATTTCTAATATTATATGTGGATGACATATTATTGATTGGAAATGATATAGAATTTCTGGAAAGCATAAAAGGTTGTTTGAACAAGAATTTTTCAATGAAAGACCTGGGCGAGGCTGCTTACATATTGGGAATCAAGATTGATAGAGATAGATCAAGATATGAGTTTCATAGAGCACATACCTTGACAAGATTTTGAAGAAGTTCAAAATGGAACAGTTGAAGAAGGGGTTCTTACCTATGTTACAAGGTATGAAGTTGAGTAAGATTCAAAGACCAACCATCGCAGAAGAAAGAGAAGGGATGAAAGTCATCTCCTATGCCTCAACCATAGGCTCTATTATGTATGTTATGCTGTGTACCAGACCTGATGTGTGCCTTGCCATAAGTTTGGCTGGGAGGTGACAGAGTGATCCATGAGTGGATCGCTGGACAACGGTAAAAAAATATCCTTAAGTATCTAAAGAGGACTAAGGAAATGTTTCTCGTTTATGGAGGTGAAGAAGAGATCGTCATAAATGGTTACATCGATGCCAGCTTCGACACTGATCTGGATGACTCAGAGTCTCAACTGGATACATATTTATTTTGAATGGTGGAGCAGTCAGTTGGAGTAGCTCCAAGGAGAGTGTGGTAGCAACAACTACATGTGACATAGAGACTTTCAAAGTACATACGGATCTAAATGTGGCAGACCCATTGACTAAACCTCTTCCACAAGTAAAACATGATCAACAGCAGAACTCGATGGATGTTAGATTCATAATTAACTACGTAAACTAGATTATTGACTCTAGTACAAGTGGGAGACTATTGGAAATATGCCCTAGAGGCAAGACTAAAGATGCTATTATCACATTTCCTTGTTCATGATAAATGTTTATTATCCATGCTATAATCATATTGACCAGAAGCTTAAATACATGTGTGGATACATAAACGAATACCGCGTCCCTAGTGAGCCTCTACTAGACTAGCTCATTGATTAAAGATGGTTAAGGTTTCCTAACAATAGACATGAGTTGTCATTTAATAATGGGATCACATCATTAGGAGAATGATGTAATGGACAGACACAACCGTAAGCTTAGCATCTGATCATGCCACTAAGTTCAATTTGCCATAACTTTCCTAATGTCAAGTATCTATTCCTTAGACCATCATGCCGCTCCCGAATGCGGGAACAATACTTTGTGGGATATCAAACGTTAATTCATAACTGGGTGATCATAAAGGTGCTCTTCAAGTATCTCGGGAAGTATTTGTTGGGTTGCATGGATCGAGACTGGGATTTTTCGCTCCGTGTGACGGAGAGATATCTCTAGGCCCTCTTGGTAATACAACATCATGAATATCTTGCAAGCATGTTACTAATGAGTTTAGTCACGGGATCTTGTATTACGGAACGAGTAAAGAGACTTGCCGATAATGATATTGAACTAGGTATGGAGATACCGACGATCGGATCTCGGGCAACAAACATATCACCGGACAACGGTATTAACTGAATCCTCGACATCATGGTTAACCGATAAAGATCTTCATTGAATATGTGGGAGTCAATATGGGCATCCAGGTCCTGCTATTGATTATTCACCGGGGGTGTCTTGGTCATGTCTTCAGGTTCTCGAACCCGTATGTGTTGGGGAACGTAGTAATTTCAAAAAAATTCCTACGCACAGGCAAGATCATGGTGATGCATAGCAACGAGGGGGAGAGTCTGATCTACGTACCCTTGTAGATCGCAACGGAAGCGTTGACACAACATAGAGGAAGTAGTCGTACGTCTTCTTCCCGATCCGACCGATCCAAGCACCGTTACTCCGGCACCTCCGAGTTCTTAGCACACGTACAGCTCGATGACGATCCCCGGGCTCCGATCCAGCAAAGCTTCGGGGAGGAGTTCTGTCAGCACGACGGCGTGATGATGATCTTCATGTTCTACCGACGCAGGGCTTCGCCTAAGCACTACAACGATATGATCGAGGTGGAATATGGTGGCAGGGGGCACCGCACACGGCTAAGGAACGATCACGTGGATCAACTTGTGTGTCTAGAGGTGCCCCCTGCCTCCGTATATAAAGGAGCCAAGGGGGAGGGTGCGGCCGGCCAGGAGGAGGGCGTAGGAGGAGTCCTACTACTACCGGGAGTAGGACTCCCCCCCCCCCCCCAATCCTAGTTGGACTAGGTTTCCCCAAGGGGGAAAGAGAGAGAGGGGGGCCGGCCACCTCTCCTAGTCCTAATAGGACTAGGGGAGGGGGGAGGCGCGCGGCCACCTTTGGGCTGCCCCTTTCTCCTTTCCATTAAGGCCCATTAAGGCCCATATGGCTCCCGAGGGGTTCCGGTAACCTCCCGGTACTCCGGTAAAATCCCGATTTCACCCGGAACACTTTCGATATCCAAATGTAGGCTTCCAATATATCAATCTTTATGTCTCGACCATTTCGAGACTCCTCGTCATGTCCATGATCACATCCGAGACTCCGAACTAACTTCGGTACATCAAAATGCATAAACTCATAATAACTGTCATCGTAACATTAAGCGTGCGGACCCTATGGTTCGAGAACAATGTAGACATGACTGAGACACATCTCCGGTCAATAACAAATAGCGGGACCTGGATGCCCATATTGGATCCTACATATTCTATGAAGATCTTTATCGGTCAGACCGCATAACAACATACGTTGTTCCCTTTGTCATCGATATGTTACTTGCCCGAGATTCGATCGTCGGTATCCAATACCTAGTTCAATCTCGTTACCGGCAAGTCTCTTTACTCGTTCCGTAATACATCATCTTGCAACTAACTCATTAGTCACAATGCTTGCAAGGCTTATGTGATGTGCATTACCGAGAGGGCCCAGAGATACCTCTCCGACAATCGGAGTGACAAATCCTAATCTCGAAATAGGCCAACCCAACATCTACCTTTGGAGACACCTGTAGAGCTCCTTTATAATCACCCAATTACGTTGTGACGTTTGGTAGCACACAAAGTGTTCCTCTGGTAAATGGGAGTTGCATAATCTCATAGTCATAGGAACATGTATAAGTCATGAAGAAAGCAATAGCAACATACTAAACGATCGGGTGCTAAGCTAATGAAATGGGTCATGTCAATCAGATCATTCTACTAATGATGTGACCTCGTTAATCAAATAACAACACTTTGTTCATGGTTAGGAAACATAACCATCTTTGATTAACGAGCTAGTCAAGTAGAGGCATACTAGTGACACTAAGTTTGTCTATGTATTCACACATGTATTATGTTTCCGGTTAATACAATTATAGCATGAATAATAAACATTTATCATGAAATAAGGAAATAAATAATAACTTTATTATTGCCTCTAGGGCATATTTCCTTCAGTCTCCCACTTGCACTAGAGTCAATAATCTAGATCACATCACCATGTGATTAACATCGATAGTTCACATCATCATGTGATTAACACCCATAGTTCACATCGCCATGTGACCAATACCCAAAGGGTTTACTAGATTCAGTAATCTAGTTCACATCGCTATGTGATTAACACCCAAAGAGTACTAAGGTGTGATCATGTTTTGCTTATGAGAGAATCTTAGTCAACGGGTCTGCCACATTCAGATCCACATGTATTTTGCAAATTTCTATGTCAACAATGCTCTGCATGGAGCTACTCTAGCTAATTGCTCCCACTTTCAATATGTATCTAGATCGAGACTTAGAGTCATCTAGATTAGTGTCAATCCTTGCATCGGCATAACCCTTTACGACGAACCTTTTGTCACGTCCATAATCGAGAAACATATCCTTATTTCACTAAGGATAATTCTGACCGCTGTCCAGTGATCTACTCCTAGATCACTATTGTACTCCCTTGCCAAATCAGTGCAGGGTATACAATAGATCTGGTATACAGCATGACATACTTTATAGAACCTATGGCCAAGGCATAGGGAATGACTTTCATTCTCTTTCTATCTTCTGCCGTGGTCGGGCTTTGAGTCTTACTCAATTTCACACCTTATAACATAGGCAAGAAACTCTTTCTTTGACTGTTCCATTTTGAACTACTTCAAAATCTTGTCAAGGTATGTATTTATTGAAAAAACTTATCAAGCGTCTTGATCTATCTCTATAGATCTTGATGCTCAATATGTAAGCAGCTTCACCGAAGTCTTTCTTTGAAAAACTCCTTTCAAACACTCCTTTATGCTTTACAGAATAATTCTACATTATTTCCGATCAACAATATGTCATTCACATATACTTATCAGAAATGCTGTAGTGCTCCCACTCACTTTCTTGTAAATACAGGCTTCACCGCAAGTCTGTATAAAACTATATGCTTTGATCAACTTACCAAAGCGTGTATTCCAACTCTGAGATGCTTGCACCAGTCCATAGATGAATCGCTGGAGCTTGCATATTTTGTTAGCTCCCTTTGGATCGACAAAACCTACTGGTTGCATCATATACAACTCTTCTTTAAGAAATCCATTAAGGAATGCAGTTTTGTTTATCTATTTGCCAGATTTCATAAAATGCGGCAATAGCTAACATGATTCGGACAGACTTAAGCATAGATACGAGTGAGAAGCTCTCATCATAGTCAACACCTTGAACTTGTCGAAAACCTTTTGCGACAATTCTAGCTTTGTAGATAGTAACACTACTATCAGCGTCCGTCTTCCTCTTGAAGATCCATTTATTCTCAATTGCTTGCCGATCATCGGGCAAGTCAACCAAAGTCCAAACTTTGTTCTCATACATGGATCATATCTCAGATTTCATGGCTTCAAACCATTTTGCGGAATCTGGGCTCATCATCGCTTCCTCATAGTTCGTAGGTTCGTCATGGTCTAGTAACATAACTTCTAGAACAAGATTACCTTACCACTCTGGTATGGATCTCACTCTGGTTTACCTACGAGATTCGGTAGTAACTTGATCTGAAGTTACATGATCATCATCATTAGCTTCCTCACTAATTGGTGTAGTAGTCACGGGAACAGATTTCTGTGATGAACTACTTTCCAATAAGGGAGAAGGTACAATTACCTTATCAAGTTCTACTTTCCTCCCACTCACTTCTTTCGAGAGAAACTCCTTCTCTAGAAAGGATCCATTATAAGCAACGAATGTCTTGCCTTAGGATCTGTGATAGAAGGTGTACCCAACAGTCTCCTTTGGATATCCTATGAAGACATATTTCTCCGATTTGGGTTCGAGCTTATCAGGTTGAAGCTTTTTCACATAAGCATCGCAGCCCCAAACTTTCAGAAACGACAACTTTGGTTTCTTGCCAAACCACAGTTCATAAGGCGTCATCTCAACGGATTTTTGATGGTGCCCTTTTAACATGAATGCAGCTGTCTTTAATGCATAACCCCAAAACGATAGTGGTAGATCAGTAAGAGACATCATAGATCGCACCATATCTAATAAAGTACGGTTATGACGTTCGGACACACCATTACATTGTGGTGTTCCAGGTGGCATGAGTAGTGAAACTATTTCACATTGTTTTTAACTGAAAGCCAAACTCGTAACTCAAATACTCTTCTCTACGATCAGATCGTAGAAACTTTATTTTCTTGTTACGATGATTTTTCACTTCACTCTGAAATTCTTTGAACTTTTCAAATGTTTCAGACTTATGTTTCATCAAGTAGATATACTCATATCTGCTCAAATCATCTATGAAGATCAGAAAATAATGATACCTGTCGCAAGCTTCAATATTCATCGGACCACATACATCAGTATGTATGATTTCCAACACATCTGTTTCTCGCTCCATTGTTCCGAAGAACAGAGTCTTAGTCATCTTGTGTAACGCCCCAAGACCAGAGCTTCAGATGTCTTCCAGGGTTTCCGAGATTCGTTGTGTGATTTTGTTTCGTCTGTTGCATTCTTCTTTGCATCATGTGCATTGCATCATGTCATCATGCCATCATATCATTAATTGTTGCAACTCAACTAAATAAATTGTATGGATCTTCGATCCATTTAAATCGAGGGAAGGATGACTTCTCTTTATAATATATCCTCCCAATATTAGGGAGCTATAATAAATATTCCATTCTTTTGGAATTAACCGGAACACACTTGCAAAAATCCCAATGCCTTTTATTATTTCAATTCTTGGCCCCTAACTTTGCCATATATTCTTTCGTCACTTTCCGGAGCTTTACCAAAAATCTCAACATTTTTGGGCACTCCTAGAACCTAGTCCTAGTTCAAACCCATTTGAATTAAATTCAAATGAGTTTGAATTTACATCTTCCAATCTTGGCCTTTTCTATTTTCTCGGAACAAGCGTATTTTTGTGAGTTCGGAAAAATTATCCCCCTGTCCAAAATCTTTTCCTAACCTCTCTTTCTTTTCCTCTCTTTTTCGGTCGTTTCTGATAAAGTAATATAAGAGAGAGAGGAAGAGATATACCAGCAGGCCCGGCCATCTCTAGGCCAGCCGCGCCCCTGCCCACCTGGGCCTCCCTCTCTACTCGGCCGGCCTCTCTGGCCCAAGGAGTCCTGCAAGCCCACTTCTCCTGTAACCTAGCCTCGCCCGAACCCCTCTGCCTCTCGTTCCTGCAGCGCCGCCATCTCCCCTCGATGCCATCTCTCTCCCTCGCAGCACCATTCTCTCCCTCGATCCCCATTCTCTCGATCCCCTCTCCTCGCCCTTCCATCTTCCCACGCCGACGCCGCCAGCGGCCACCCCGGCCAGCCTCTGGTCACCTGCAGGCGACCTAGTCGCCCCCTGGTTCTCCTCCTGTCCTGCGAGGCCCTGCTCCTCCGTCCCCTCCTCGCGCCGATCCCCATGGCCATGGCACCACCGGCCTCCATGGTTTGTCGCGCCCCTACCGGCCTCTCCTTCCTCGTGCCGCACCACCAGACCCGACGCCCGACCACGTCGCACCCCCTGCTGCCGGCGACCTCGCCTGGACCCGTCAAGCTCCGCCGCCGCTGCTCTGCTTCCTGACGAGCAGAGGACGAGGCGCCCGCTCGCCGCGTCTCGCGTTGACCGCGGCCGTCGCCCTGCATCGCCAGCAGCAAGCCGCCGCCATTGCCCTGCCTCCTTGTTCGGATCCGGCCGGGCTCTCCCCGTCGCCGGTTGCCTCGCCGACCCGCCGCTTCTCGCGCCTGCCATCTCGTTCCTTGCCTTGCTGCTGCAGCCGCCTCCGTGGAGTTTCGCCAAGTACACCATCGAACCGGAAACGCCAAGTACCACGACATACGATGCCCGAACGAGTGCTCCCGACCGAGACAGTTGTGCTGCTACGTTTTGGACACGCCAAGTCCCTCGGGTCAGATGCGTCAAGACCACCCCGACTTTTGTGAAGTTCCACGACGCCGGGAGTCCTTGGGTCCGTCAAGTTCCACTACGACTAGTACAACTACCGTCGCATAAACGAAACCGTCAAGACCGGACCAACAAGTACCCCGAGCACGTCTGCACCTCTATCGTCGACGTGTTTTCGTCAAGTTCCCCTACGAAAACGTGATCCGCTGGCGTCGCAAGAATCGGGACCGACAAGTCCGAAGACCCAAGTACCACGACGTCAAGTACCTCTACGCACGGATAACGCCAAGTACCACTATCGCCGAGTATGACTACTTCCACGTGATATGAGGACAACTACCGTCGCCCCCGGGAACCTGGGATTCGCCAAGTACCTCTCTGAAAACGAACGTGAACCACTACTTCCCTCGACGTCCCGAGAACGTCTACTTCCCCTACACCGCATCGAACTTGAACCCCTCCGATAACGCACGCTTCAAAGGTATAACCCCGAGACGACCGCCGTGAACGAATGCATGTGTGATGTATGAAATGCTCGTGTTTGCTCCGTGTCGGAGTTGTTCGGTGCACGTTGCCCCTCTTTTGCCTTGCCACCATCTTGTGGGAACCCGGTATCCAGGATCACCCCACCTTCTATCGCGTGTCACGCTCCCGTCACTTTTCCTTTTGCGCCGGTATCTCCGCGAGTTACCGGAACCAATATGTTGCCGTGGCATCACTTTCGGATTCGTTGTCATGGCACCCCTTTCGTTTCCGCCATGATGACAAATGCTTCATAATATTGCTCTATCAACATTTTCTTTAAGAACTTGCATAACTTGATCCTGTCATTAGCATCATGTTAACAACATTAAGATGGTTTAAATTGTTGTTTGCATTAATTTACTAATGCATATATATGGGGATTTACCGGATTTGTTGTTTGCTATATCCGGCCCCATTTAAATTGTTTAGATAGATAATCCCTTTATGTTTCATCTCTTGCCATGCTTAACAACATTTAATATTGTTGGGTACATAAACGAGATCGAACTAAATAACTTGTTGTGGTGTTTTGTCAATATGCATCTCGATGCATATTGAGCTCCATTTAACTTGTAGTGTTGTTTGTGCACTTTGCCATGCCATGCATATTTAAACCGGACATGCATCATAATTGTTTGTGCATCATGCCATGTCTATGTCGTGGTTGTTTACTATGTTGTTTGCTTCCTTTCCGGTGTTGCTTCTTCGGGTTGGTTCCGATAACGTCGCGTTTGTGAGGAACCGTTCGACTACGTCCGTTTGTCTTCCTCATGGCCTCGTTCTTCTTCCTTGCGGGATTTCAGGCAAGATGATCATACCCTCGAAATCACCACTATATTTGCTATGCTAGTTTGCTCGCTCTTTTGCTATGCCATTGCTACGATGCCTACCACTTGCTTGTCAGCCTCCCAAATTGCCATGTTCAGCCCCTAACCCACCATTGTCCTAGCAAACCGTTGATTGGCTATGTTAGCGCTTTGCTCAGCCCCTCTTATAGCGTTGTTAGTTGCAGGTGAAGATTGAAGTTTGTTCCTTGTTGGAACATGGAGATGTTGTTCCTTGTTGGGACATGTTTACTTGTTGGGATATCACAATATATCTTATTTAATTAATGCATCTATATACTTGGTAAAGGGTGGAAGGCTCGGCCTTATGCCTGGTGTTTTGTTCCACTCTTGCCGCCCTAGTTTCCGTCATATCAGTGTTATGTTCCCGGATTTTGCGTCCCTTACGCGGTTGGGTATATGGGAACCCCTTGACAGTTCGCTTTGAATAAAACTCCTCCAGCAAGGCCCAACCTTGGTTTTACCATTCGCCACCTAGCCTTTTTTCCCTTGGGTTAGGCCAGCCCAAGGGTCATCTTTATTTTAAACCCCCCCCCCCGGGCCAGTGCTTGTCTAAGTGTTGGTCCGAAATGGGCAGCCTGCGGGGCCACCTCGGGGAAACTTGAGGGCTGGTTTTACTCGTAGCTTGACCTATCCGGTGTTGCCCTGAGAACGAGTTATGTGCAGCTCCCATCAGGATGTCGGCGCATCGGGCGGCTTTGCTGGACTTGTTTTACCATTGTCGAGGATGTCTTGGAGTACCGGGATACCGAGTCTGATCGGAATGTCTCGGGAGGAGGTCTATTCCTTCGTTGACCGTGAGAGCTTGTGATGGGCTAAGTTGGGACACCCCTGCAGGGATTTGAACTTTCGAAAGCCGTGCCCGCGGTTATGGGCAGATGGGAATTTGTTAACGTCCAGTTGTAGATAACCTAAACTTGACCTTAATTAAAATGAATCAACCGCGTGTGTAACCGTGATGGTCTCTTTCCGACGAAGTCCGGGAAGTGAACACGGTTGTTGGAGTTATGCTTGACGTAGGTTGCTATAGGATCACTTCTTGATCATACTTTTATCGACCGTGCTTTGCCTTCTCTTCTCGCTCTCATTTGCGTATGTTAGCTACCATATATGCTAGTCGCTTGCGGCAGCTCCACCTCATACCTTTACCTTACCCATAAGCTTAAATAGTCTTGATCGCGAGGGTGCGAGATTGCTGAGTCCCCGTGGCTCACAGATTACTTCCAAAACCAGCTTGCGGGTGCCGCTGAGTCCGTGCAGATGACGCAACCCAGCTCAGGAGGAGCTCATTGAAGACCTTGTTCTTTTGTGTTGATTCGTTCTAGTTGATCAGTAGTGGAGCCCAGTTGGGGTCGATCGGGGACCTTTGTCGCATTTGGGGTTCTTCTTTTATTTTGGTTCCGTAGTCGGGCCATGAGTGCATTTGATTGATGTAATGTTTATTCATGTAATGGTGTGAAGTGGCGATTGTAAGCCAACTATGTAATTTTTTTCCCCTATTGTATTACATGGGTTGTGTGAAGATTACCTCACTTGCGACATTGCCTTCAATGCGATTATGCCTCTAAGTCGTGCCTCGGCACGTGGGAGATATAGTCGCATCGAGGGTGTTACATCTTGCCTATGAGGCATGGTTCGCAAGCATCAACTGATTCATAATCAAGTGATTCCAAAAGCCCATCAGCATGGAGTTTCTTCATGCGCTTTATACCAATATGACCTAAACGACAGTGCTACAAATAAGTTGCACTATCATTATTAACTTTGCATCTTTTGGTTTCAATATTATGATTATGTGTATCACTACGATCGAGATCCAACGAACTATTTTCATTGGGTGTGTGACCATATAAGGTTTTATTCATGTAAACAGAACAACAATTTATTCTCTTACTTAAATGAATAACCATATTACAATAAACATGATCAAATCATATTCATGCTACGCAAACACCAAATAACACTTATTTAGGTTCAACACTAATCCCGAAATTATAGGGAGTGTGCGATGATGATCATATCAATCTTGGAACCACTTCCAACACACATCGTCACTTCACCCTTAACTAGTCTCTGTTTATTCTGCAACTCCCATTTTGAGTTACTAATCTTAGCAACTGAACTAGTATCAAATACTGAGGGTTTGCTATAAACACTAGTAAAGTACACATCAATAACATGTATATCAAATATACTTATGTTCACTTTTCCATCCTTCTTATCCGCCAATCACTTGGGGTAGTTCCGCTTCCTGTGACCAGTCCCTTTGCAGTAGAAGCACTTGGTCTCAGGCTTAGGACCAGACTTGGGCTTCTTCACTTGACCAGCAACTTGCTTGCTGTTCTTCTTGAAGTTCCCCTTCTTTCCTTTGCCCTTTTCTTGAAACTAGTGGTCTTGTTAACCATCAACACTTGATGTTTTTCTTGATTACTACCTTCGTCGATTTCAGCATCACGAAGAGCTTGGGAATTGTTTCCGTTATCCCTTGCATATTATAGTTCATCACGAAGTTCTACTAACTTGGTGATGGTGTCTAGAGAATTCTGTCAATCACTATCTTATCTGGAAGATTAACTTCCACTTGATTCAAGCGATTGTAGTACCCAGACAATCTGAGCACATGCTCACTAGTTGAGCGATTCTCCTCCATCCTATAGAACTTGTTGGAGAATTCATATCTCTCAACTCGGGTATTTGCTTGAAATATTAACTTCAACTCCTGGAACATCTTATATGGTCCATGACGTTCAAAACGTCTTTGAAGTCCCGATTCTAAGCCATTAAGCATGGTGCACTAAACTATCAAGTAGTCATCATATTGAGCTAGCCAAACGTTCATAACGTCTGCATCTGCTCCTGCAATAGGTCTGTCACCTAGCGGTGCATCAAGGACATAATTTTTCTGTGCAGCAATGAGGATAAACCTCATATCACGGATCCAATCCGCATCATTGCTACTAACATCTTTCAACACAGTTTTCTCTAGGAACATATCAAAATAAACACAGGGAAGCAACAACGCGAGCTATTGATCTACAACATAATTTGTAAAATACTACCAGGACTAAGTTCATGATAAATTTAAGTTCAATTTAATCATATTACTTAAGAACTCCCACTTAGATAGACATCCCTCTAATCCTCTAAGTGATTACGTGATCCAAACCAACTAAACCATGTCCGATCATCACGTGAGATGGAGTAGTTTCATCGGTGAACATCATTATGTTGATCATATCTACTATATGATTCACGCTCGACCTTTCGGTCTCCGTGTTCCGAGCCCATATCTGTATATGCTTGGCTCGTCAAGTATAACCTGAGTATTCCGCGTGTGCAACTGTTTTGCACCCGTTGTATTTGAACGTAGAGCCTATCACACCCGATCATCACGTGGTGTCTCAGCACGAAGAACTTTCGCAACGGTGCATACTCAGGGAGAACACTTCTTGATAATTTAGTGAGAGATCATCTTATAATGCTACCGTCAATCAAAGCAAGATAAGATGCATAAAAGATAAACATCACATGCAATCAATATAAGTGATATGATATGGCCATCATCATCTTGTGCCTGTGATCTCCATCTCCGAAGCACTGTCATGATCACCATCGTCACCGGCGCGACACCTTGATCTCCATCGTAGCATCGTTGCCGTCTCGCCAATCTTATGCTTCCACGACTATCGCTACCGCTTAGTGATAAAGTAAAGCATTACATCGCGATTGCATTGCATACAATAAAGCGACAACCATATGGCTCCTGCCAGTTACCGATAACTCGGTTACAAAACATGATCATCTCATACAATAAAATTTAGCATCATGTCTTGACCATATCACATCACAACATGCCCTGCAAAAACAAGTTAGACGTCCTCTACTTTGTTGTTGCAAGTTTTACGTGGCTGCTACGGGCTTAAGCAAGAACCAATCTCACCTACGCATGAAAACCACAACGATAGTTTGTAAAATAGACTCCGTTTTAACCTTCCCAAGGACCGGGCGTAGCCACATTCGGTTCAACTAAAGTTGGAGAAACAGTCACCCGCAAGCCACCTTTGTGCAAAGCACGTCGGGAGAACCGGTCTCGCGTAAGCGTACGCGTAATGTTGGTCCGAGCCGCTTCATCCAACAATACCGCCGAACCAAAGTATGACATGCTGGTAGGCAGTATGACTTATATCGCCCACAACTCACTTGTGTTCTACTCGTGCATATAACATCAAACCATAAAACCTAGGCTCGGATGCCACTGTTGGGGAACGTAGTAATTTCAAAAAATTTCCTACGCACACGCAAGATCATGGTGATGCATAGCAACGAGGGGGAGAGTCTGATCTACGTACCCTTGTAGATCGCAATGGAAGCGTTGACACAACGTAGAGGAAGTAGTCGTACGTCTTCTTCCCGATCCGACCGATCCAAGCACCGTTACTCCGGCACCTCCGAGTTCTTAGCACACGTACAGCTCGATGACGATCCCCGGGCTCCGATCCAGCAAAGCTTCGGGGAGGAGTTCTGTCAGCATGACGGCGTGATAATGATCCTGATGTTCTACCAACGCAGGGCTTCGCCTAAGCACTACAATGATATGATCGAGGTGGAATATGGTGGCAGGGGGCACCGCACACGGCTAAGGAACGATCACGTGGATCAACTTGTGTGTCTAGAGGTTCCCCCTGCCTCCGTATATAAAGGAGCCAAGGGGGAGGGTGCGGCCGGCCAGGAGGAGGGCGCAGGAGGAGTCCTACTCCTACCGGGAGTAGGACTCCCCCCCCCCCCAATCCTAGTTGGACTAGGTTTCCCCAAGGGGGAAAAGAGAGAGAGGGGGTCGGCCACCTCTCCTAGTCCTAATAGGACTAGGGGAGGGGGAGGCGCGCGGCCACCTTTGGGCTGCCCCTTTCTCCTTTCCATTAAGGCCCATATGGCTCCCGGGGGGTTCCGGTAACCTCCCGGTACTCCGGTAAAATCCCAATTTCACCCGGAACACTTCCGATATCCAAATATAGGCTTCCAATATATCAATCTTTATGTCTCGACCATTTCGAGACTCCTCGTCATGTCCGTGATCACATCCGGGACTCCGAACTAACTTCGGTACATCAAAATGCATAAACTCATAATAACTGTCATCGTAACGTTAAGCGTGCGGACCCTACGGTTCGAGAACAATGTAGACATGACTGAGACACATCTCCGGTCAATAACCAATAGCGGGACCTGGATGCCCATATTGGATCCTACATATTCTACGAAGATCTTTATCGGTCAGACCGCATAACAACATACGTTGTTCCCTTTGTCATTGGTATGTTACTTGCCCGAGATTCGATCGTCGGTATCCAATACCTAGTTCAATCTCGTTACCGGCAAGTCTCTTTACTCGTTCCGTAATACATCATCTTGCAACTAACTCATTAGTCACAATGCTTGCAAGGCTTATGTGATGTGCATTACCGAGAGGGCCCAGAGATACCTCTCCGACAATCGGAGTGACAAATCCTAATCTCGAAATACGCCAACCCAACATCTACCTTTGGAGACACCTGTAGAGCTCCTTTATAATCACCCAGTTACGTTGTGACGTTTGGTAGCACACAAAGTGTTCCTCCGGTAAACGGGAGTTGCATAATCTCATAGTCATAGGAACATGTATAAGTCATGAAGAAAGCAATAGCAACATACTAAACAATCGGGTGCTAAGCTAATGAAATGGGTCATGTCAATCAGATCATTCTACTAATGATGTGACCTCGTTAATCAAATAACAACACTTTGTTCATGGTTAGGAAACATAACCATCTTTGATTAACGAGCTAGTCAAGTAGAGGCATACTAGTGACACTAAGTTTGTCTATGTATTCACACATGTATTATGTTTCCGGTTAATACAATTATAGCATGAATAATAAACATTTATCATGAAATAAGGAAATAAATAATAACTTTATTATTGCCTCTAGGGCATATTTCCTTCAGTATGGTCACACACTTAACATTCGGTAATGCTAGGGTAGTGTTGGGATATTAATAGTGGTAAGTTAGAAGGTAGTTCGGACTCCCTGATGGGATCTGGGATATCACGAGGATCTCCTAAATGGTCTGAAGGTAAAGATTTATATATGAAAAGGGGTTTTCAGGGTTCCGAAAAAGTTCGTGAATTTACCAGCGGTGTACCGTGAAGGTTCTAGAAGGTTCTAGAGTGAGGCCCACCTGTGTGAAGGGACCCACATGAACATGGGTGGTGGGTCAAGGCCCCACACCTTGGTCCAGGTGCACCAAGATCCTCCCTAAAAGGAATATG
Source organism: Triticum monococcum (assembly GCA_034509565.1). Lineage (NCBI taxonomy): Eukaryota > Viridiplantae > Streptophyta > Magnoliopsida > Poales > Poaceae > Triticum > Triticum monococcum. The sequence goes on along the minus strand of CM067841.1, from coordinate 531,629,003 downwards.
ATCATATCTAGAAGGGATAAGGTCAATATCCCTAAAAAGGGGGGATTGCGATCTGCGGGGAAGGAAAGGAGGGATTTCCTTCCTCCCCCCTTGGCCTTTGGCCCTAGGGGCTTGGAGCTCAAGCCACCAGTGCCCCCCCCCCCATGCCTATATAAAGGTGGGGAGGCGCTGGGGCAGCGGCCCTTCCACCCCTTGGCGCATATCCCTCCCGTTACTCCTCCTCCGCGTAGCGCTTGGCAAAGCCCTGTCGGTTTTTCGTTGTCGTCACCACCACCATGCTGTTGTGCTGGCCTAGATCCCATCAACCTCTACCCTCCCTTGTGGCATCAAGAAGGCAGAGATGTCACCGAGTCATATGTGTGCACATCTCAGAGGTGCCGTCCGTCCGGCGCTGGATTGGATTGGATTGGATTGCGAAGGGAGTACGACTACACCAACCACGCTCTTTTGATCGTTAACACTTCCAGTCTACAAGGTATGTAGACACTCCCCTCTCATTGCTAGCATCTCCATAGAATAGATCTTTGGTGTTCTGTAGGATTTTTTTTCATGCAATGTTCGCCGTCAGTTTGGGTGGGCCAGTGTGGTCAGAAGCGGGTGTGGGTGCTGTCCGAATGCCCACAAAGCCCCCCTCCCCCCCCCACACACACACACATTTGTCTCTGGTTTGTGGGGTAAAGTGCGTCTGGACCGCCCTACAGACCGATATAGGCCCGTGTTGGATGGCAAAACACGTCCGAACCACGCGGTCCGGCGGTCGGTTTGAGGGTCGCCGTTGGAGATGCCCTAAAGCTTCATATGATGAAGGACTATGGCAGAATTGAGTGGGCTTACTTGCTGGCCATTGCGCAAAAATTGGGTTTTGCAAATCAATGGGTCTCAATTGTCATGGACATTCTAAGATCGGTTTCTTTCTCGATGATGTTCAATGGAAACTCAAAAAAAATAAACCCTCGAGAGGAATCCGCCAAGGAGAACCTCTTTCACCCTATCTCTTTCTTATTGGTAGCAGGGGCTTTCATGGCTCCATAAAGCTAATAACCAGTAATCACAACTCAGTGGCATCACAATGGCTCATATGTCATCGCCGTTGAATCACTTACTTTTTATAGATGATAGCCTATTGTCCTTTAAAGTAAAGTAGAGAAGGTGCGGAAGAGGTATCACACTTGTTGTATATTATTGTGATGCTTTAAGTGAGATAATTAATAAAGATAAATCATTAGTTTTCTTTAGTAAAGGATGCCCTCGGAGTATCAGAGAGTAGGTGAAGGGTAGCCTCAGTGTCAATAATGACTCCAAATGCTTGGGCTCTGCCTTAGTTTTTGGTAGGCCGGGGGTGTCGGAGTCCTACGTGACTGGTGTCTGAACTCCCACAAAGCATCCCCTGATTTGGTTCCGGTTTGCAGAAAATCAAAAGTCTAGACTGGTCCATGGACTGATTCGGGACGCCGTTGGATGGCTTGCAGGATCTGAACCGCTTGATACAAAAGGATGCAAGAGGTTTGAGGGTCTGTGTTGGAGATGCAAGTCTTACAAGAAATTTTGATACTAATACTATTCTCTCTTGTACTATTGAAGTTTACTCATCTGCAACAGCAACCCGCAAATCTCCTCCTACATCCGTTCGCGGACAGGGGGGACTAGTCCGCGGACATGGATGCGGGAGGTCGACATCCAACGCTAGCTGCATACATTTCAAACTCTTTTTCAACAAACCGAATGAAATTCATGCAAACACGGCCGGATTTCATACAAACATGACGGATTTCATACAAACACGATGGATTTAACTACATTTCAAACATTTGGAACAAAAAATGACCCACCCCTAAACCTATCCTATGGCGGCGGCGCCCGGTGTCCAAGCCCGTGTCGTCCTCCTTCCGCCGTCTCCATGAGCACCGGCGATAAGACCGATGAAGTGAAGGTGTGGTCTCCGACGAGAAAGAGTAGAACACGAGAGACGGACTGGCCCACATGGGACACTAGGCCCCGCCGCCTCCCGTGGCCTACTCATCCTCAGAAGAGTCCGTGCCTTGTCCGTCGCCGGTGGACGTGGGGTCCACGAGGGAAATGGTGGCACCTTGGTTGTCGTTGCCCCACCGGACCGGCTGATGGTTCATCGACGACGCATAGGAGGCGCAGCTGGCGATGTTCTCCTCCGCGATCGCCTACAGCTGCGCCTCCACAGCTGGCGCTTCCTAGCGAGCGGCGTCTTAAGCGCGGACGGCATCATAGATGTCACGCTGCTTCGCGACGAAATTTGGGTTCACCTCAGCCATGGCCGCCACGGCCTCCTCGCTCGCGCACTCGTCGTAGATCTGGCCTTCCGCCAGCCGGTGTTGCTCCAGGAGGAACAGGTTGTACCGATGTTCCTCTTACGCCTGCTGGAACGCCGACAAAGGCGCCAGTGCAGGCTGCACCTCCACCATGGCGGCGTTGAACTATGCATGCGCCTGCTCCATGGTGAAGCCGGCGTCTACAGGAGGTGTGGGACCCGGGGCGGAGTCGCTGGAGCCAGTCTCCATCGTGGTGTCTTCCTTGTCATCAAAGATCTCGGGTGAGCTGGTCGGCAAGCCGGCCTCGATCCGCCTGGCATGGTGGCTATGCCAAGCGGCGGCAAGGGCGGCCACCGCGTGCTTCATCTGCAGCGACAAAATATCCCACAATGCTTTCCCGCTGGCGGTCATGGCGGAATGCAGTGCAAGGGAGGAGGAGGATGTGGAGGGGCTTGTGGTGTGGTGTGAAGTTAGCCAGGTGTGACCGCCTTTATATAGCGGATTCCGATGAGGCAAGGCATCCGGAGGCATCAATGTGTGGCGTCCGAGTGGGTTTCTTGACCGATGAGCCTGCTTAATGGCGGCAGACGGACGGACAGCGACATGGAATGGGCGTGGTAGATATCCATCCCGTCCCGTCCAATCACACGTCTCCGGCATTGAACAGGCACGGACAGCGCAGACGCGTTGCGAGCGGCGCCCTCGGCCGATCAGCCACTTCAATGACGGAGGCGTCTTCAATGGTAGAGTGGCATGAATGCGGGCAGCTGGAGCGGAGGGGGAGGGGAGGGGGGAGCGCCCGCGTGAGGGGGGAGGGGTATTTGGTGAGCCAGGGCGGTCAGGAGCAAGCTTGGGATCAGTCCGAACTCCCCCAAATCTCCGCACGTTTGTCTCTGATTTGCGAGAGAAATGTGTCCAGACCGCCTCGCACAGATCGTCATTAGATGGCTTCCGCAGATCGAACGGTTGGGAGAGACTTACGGTCCGGCTTGAAGGTGCCCTTATCTGGCCATCACCCAAGCCCATGACCCTGAATCCCGATGAGAGAATTCCTTATTTGGCCCTTTTTTAAAGTTTGCTTCCCTTTTTAGCCTAAATTTTTGTATTTTTCCTTTGTTGACACTCAAACTTCATTTTGTTCCCTATGTGACACTTCCGTTAGTTTTGACCTGTAATGGTGTTAAGTTTAACTCGAAAAGACTGTTTTACCCCTAGTGTTGTATGTGACCAAATTATTTACATGCACACATGCATCTGATCACCTCGATGTGTTGGAGCTGAACACGTACTTACAAGCTAGCCTCAACAAAGCAGCCAAGTAGGCAGCTTAATGGATCTACATTACCTAGCTAGCCGTACATGCACTATAGCCGTGCACGTATGTACTGGCCGGCCGGCCAGTTGCACTAGATAGCCTGTTGCAATCCATGTATTTGTTTCATGTTCATTCCAACGAGAGAAGTCTCTACGTTCCCAGAGACGATCAGATCGATCGAGCAGAAGCTAGTCGCGTATGTACGTCTACCGGTCTATGCAAGAGTTAGGCTAGAATCAATTAAGCTGCCGGCCTGGTAGCTTGCACGTACACTGCTGCTACTTGAAAATCAATGAAGATGCTTGCGTGTGCTAGCTTGCACGTACATATTGTTTCTGGAGGATACGAGCTACAGTTGTAATACGATGTACAAACACGGCCGACAGCCTTGGAGCCGCCGTGCATGGGAGGTGGCAGCGGCCTCGGCGCACCCACGCACGGGAGGAGGAAACAACCGGCCGCTTGTCAGACACGGGGAACCTCGGCCCCAACACGGATACATGAAAGAGCAAGAAACCTATACACACGCGTACAGGAGGTTATGTTTTGTTTTCAACACAGATTTTTCCCTAAAAAAATTTAAAAATAACTCCCAACACAGATCCCTCCCTCCTCCCCTTCTTTTCTGTCTGTTCATGCCCCTTCTTTTCTCTTTTCTTGTGACATAGTACCATCAAGGGCAAAATTGTCATTACACGTGCCAGTTAACACCATTGGATGAAAAAATGGATGAAAGGGTCATATAGGGCACAAAATGAAGTTTAAGTGTTAAAAAGGGAAGAAAATAATTTAAAGGGCCAAAAAGGGAAGCAAATTTTAAGAAAGAGTCAAATAAGGAATTCTCTCAATCCCGATAGGATCTAGCTCTACTGGATGTCACTGCCGTCGTCCAGCCTAGGGCGGCAGCACTGGAATAAACTTTTGTTCATCCAGGCCAGTAAAACGAGGAAGAACATACCCCATTTGCTAAATAAACAACAAATACTTTGGCTAATTCTGGGTGCCTGCCTGCTTTGTGGAAGGAATACGATCCTTAGCATAAACTAACGCGTGCTTCATGCCCTGTCAACCCCACCGTGGATTGCTTGCTCAGGAGCGTCAGTTCCGCCTTAAATTTTTCTTTTCCGCGATGGCGATTTGGCGTGCGCTTCAGCTGAAGAATCGCTAGTTTTCCAGGCAATTTCTTTACGAGATCTCCGCGCTTAAAGCGACGAGCTGTTTTTTATCGCCCAGTGGGATCCTGCCGCTGATCCGATTCAGGGCAGCCCAGACGGTGACACTCTTTATCCGAAATCATTAGCAGCCTCCCTGACGTGCACAATTTCAATTGCATTTCATCGAATTTTTCTGGTGTGGTTTCACCATCATGCCATGCTTTAGGCCAAAGGGAAGGAGAGAATATAATCATATATACCTACCTGGTTGCCGTCCTGGAGAGTTGTGGTTTTCGTCAGACGGTTCACGGCTGTGTGATGTGGCGGGCTAGCTGATCTTGCTTGTTTGTTGCGGTGCAGCTCTCAGTTCATGCCTCAAAAGAATGAGAGAAAACAATGCAGCTTTCAGTAGTTCATGGCCCTAAGCGCGAGTAAAATATGGATTCTGGCCCTTGTTTTCCGCATGGCACTTGTGCTATTCAACTGCTGATGTCTTCGTTTTTAACTACTGTGTCAACATCCAACAATGGTGTTCAAGCATTAGTTCATTAGCTGAACAGGTTAAGTAGCAAGCAATTTTGGCCCACTGGCTTTCGGTTTTTTCATTTCATTTGATTATCCTTCGAGATCTCTTGTCCTTCTATGCTGAGCGATTGTTAATCTCAAAAGGAACAAAAAAGGTTGAGCAATTGATTGTTAATCCTCCCTCTGCTCATCTTCATCTTCGACAGCCGCGCCAGTGTGGGAGTCACCTTTTTCTGCTCTCAAGGTGTTCGACAAATTGCCCTGGGGTATTTTTTTTTCTTTTCTCGTTTTTTTGTCATTTACGCGCGTAATTGGTTATTGGACTTTTGCATTGTGAAGATGAAGAGGCGGTGGGAAACGTTTTTCGACGACTTCTCATTGAAAGAGGAAGAAGAAGATGATGATCTCGAGTGGTAGTGCCCATGATCATTTGAGAGGGAGATGGGAGATGGGAGGGGACTGCAACGTGATTCTCAGTTCGGCTGCATTCGCATGAATTGAGTTGGGGAAAATGGTGGTGCCAAACTTTTCAATGTTTATTTTGTGCCGAACCCAGTGCATCCCGAGAAGCATTTTAGGTGGCAATTTTTGCGTAAGCAATGGAGAGGCATGATCCTTGGTTCCAGCTGAGAAAAAAACGCAACTGTTGGAGAAATCAGTGCAAGTGTTGTGTGAAGTGTACCGGGACTGTTCGAGTGATTGCATATGGAGTTGCGGCTCACTACATCAATGATTGAGATGGAGTTGCTTTTTTATCACCCAATGACAAGCATTCGGTGGTGCCCTTTATGCGAAATCATTAGCAGCTTGATGTGCTCAATTCATTCTGTATTTTCGTCGAATTTTTCTGGTCTTGTTTCACCATCATGCCATGCTTTACTCCAAAGGGGAGAGAATATATCAAGCAAAAAATAGCGTGATATAGCGTTTCGAGGAATGCCTCACTAAATAAATAAGTGTACAGTGTCTCGCTAATAGCATATTTTAGGGAACACATTATTTTGTCATAACACGCTATTTTTTCCATTGGAATATATACATAAGTCATATGTGGTTACCGTCTTGGAGAGTCTTGGTGTTCATCAGACAGTTGCGGTGTGGTGGGCTAGCTGAGCTGATCTAGCTTATATCTGTTGCATTGCAGCTTTCAGTCCATGACCCTAACCCTAAGCACGAGTAAAAAATTATGGAATATGGCCCCTGTTTTCTGCATTGCACTTGTGCTATTCAACTGCTAATATTTCTGTCTTAAACTACTGTGTCAACATCCACCAATGGTATTTAACCTTAGTTCATTAGCTTAGCAGGTTTAAGTAGCAAAGAATTTTGGCCCACCAGCTCTCAGTCCTCCTTTCATTTCATTATCCTTCGAGATATCTCGCCCTTCCATGTCGAGCAATTGTTAATCCGCAAAGAGAAAGGAAATGCCGAGCAATTGCTCACATGCACTACAAAGGATGAACAAATAAACAAGAGTGGCCCGTGTAGAAAGGTACTACTACTACTAATCCAATTCCAATGCGTGGAGCCTTATCGATCAGAATACCCTTGTTTACGCGCCATGTTTACGCGACTCAGACATGCATGAGACAGCCATTGATGGGAACAGAAAGCTCTGTGTGCCTCCATCCATTGTCTCCTTTGCTTTCAGTTCCATTTTGCTGCTCAAACGATGGTGTCCATGCTTGTTTCCCTGATGCTGCTTAGCTTTAAAGATGAGCATGATATTGGTATTATTATTTACTGAAAAGATGAGCTTGGCATTGGTATTGGCTACATACTTATCTTTTGAAAAGAATTAGTGTTCTTCGCAATTTCTTTACGGCATCCCCGCACTCAAAGCGACGGAGCAGGGTTGTTATTTTATCGCCGAGTGGGATCCTGCTGATCTGATTTAATGCAGCTAAGATGGTGACAAGCATATGCAGTGCTCTTTATGCGGCATCATTGGCAGCCTGATGTGGTGCGGATTTGCATTTTATTTAACTATTCTGGTCTAGTTTCAGCATCATGTGTTGCTTAAGCCAAGCTTTGAGAATATCTGCCCACCTTGCGTTGCAGCCTTGAGGAAGACTTGGTTTTTATCTGGCAGCTGTGATGTGGGCTAGCTGATCTTGTCTGTTGAATTGCAGCTTAGCACGAGTAAAATATGCCAATCCGGTCCCTGTTTTCTGCATTCCACTTGTGCTATTCAACTATACTATCTTTAAAAACTATGTCAATATCTAACAATGGTATGAAAGCACTTAGTTCATATTCATCAGCTGAACCGGTTTAAGTAGTAAGTAACTTTGGCCCACTACCTTACTGTTCTTATTTATCTCATTACCCTTCTACGTTGAGCAATTGTTAACTTCAAAAGAAAGTTGGGCCACTAACTTCAAAATTTTCTTTCATTTCATTATCCCTCCATGCTGAGCAATACTTAAAATACTTAACAAAATTGCTGAGCAGTTAACTACATTGCCCATGTTGCCTCTCAAGGAACAATGGAAACAAGAGTGGCCCTCACATGCAAGCGTTCATGTGGAAAGGTGCTAATCCACTTCCAATGCGTGGAGCCACCGTATCAATCAGCATGCCCTTGTTTACGCGCCATGTTTCCCTGCATGCCTACCATGGCGGCTCGGACATGGACGAGACAGCCATTGATGGAAACAAAAAGCTCTGCGTGCCTCCTCCATTGTCCATGCTTGTTTCCTTGATTAGTTGATTGTGCTTAGCTTTAAACACGAGCATGATATTGGTATTTGCAACCACTAATACATATACTCATGTAGTGGGATTAAGTCGAGCAAGTTTTGTGTGTCGGCCACTGGAGCTCGGCCTCTCCTTGAAACAAGATGCTCTCCTCTAGTAGTGTATTGTTTTGCTTTCGAGCACATGCATGCATGGTGTATACTTATGTACGTATGATCCACCATGGCCTGGATACAGATTAACTAATGGCATGAAATCAAAGTGTCAGAGAGGAATCAGGCTTCACTTGGCCCTGCCTATGATGCCCTTGTCAGGCTGCAGCTGCATGATGGTGGATTGATGGTATATTCATGCCTTGCTAGTAGGAGTAGTACAGTAGTATCTTTGATCGTACCTTCAAATGATTCTGTGAAAAGCGCGCGATCTTTGCTTTGGCCTGTCATATCTTCGTGCCACGGCGCTAAGATGAATTTACAGTCCGTAATCTCTGAAGAAATGCAGGCGGTGGGGAATGATATGGAGGTCATTTTCACACTCGTAAGACTTCCGGGGAAGGAACGACTGCTACGTGCCGACTGCAAATATATGAAATTATGCGCTTGACTTTGTGATCTCCTCTTAGGTCTCATTCTCTTATTTTTAAGCTGCAGCATATGCTTCTTGTCTTGCACTTGCACTAACCAAATACTGTCTACTGGTTACCATACTGCAAGGCAAAATTTAAGAGTCAGAAAAAGAATCTACCCGTACTAATCAGATGTGGTTTAGTGTAGTAATTCAGAGTCAGTTGATTTGAGCAACAGCATCGTGACACCAACACAAGTTTCAGCGCCACAAAATTTCCGGAATGCATCATTTCATACACCATTGTACACATTCGACGTTCATCACGGCACCGACAGGGGCGACGATCATCCGCTGCAGATCTCGATGAGCTCGTCGAGGCCCTCGGACTCGGCGGCGACCTTGGACGCCGCCGACGACGACAGGAACCGGAACCCGGCGTCGCTGGCGCTCTTCCGCACCGATGCCAGCTGCTGGGACTTCTTGCAGTAGGCGATGAGCCCCTGGATGGGGTTCTCCGCCTCCGAGCTGGCGCTGCTGCTCCTCCTCAGCGCCGGCGCCCCCGCCCCCGCGCCGCCGTCGGAGTCGCTCGAGCACCGGACCGACGACGAGGTGGAGGACTTGGACGAGGAGGACGTCGAGGAGCAGGACGAGGACGACGCTGGAGGCGCCGGCGCGGGGGACGTCTTGTTGGACGCCGAGTACCGGACGACGACGCTGGAGAAGGACCTCCGGTGCCCGGCGCGGCCGCCGCCGCCGCCGCTCTGCTCGGTGATGCACCTGTTGCTTCTGATGTGTCCGAACGGGTTCTTCCTCCACGCCCGGGGGTGGTGTCCGTGGCCGGAGAGGTCCTTTCCGCCCAACCCGTGCTTGTCGTCGCCGCCGGCTCCCGCTTGCTTGCCGGCGAACATGGTCTTGAGGTAGGCCTTGGAGGCCTTGAGCTGGCGGCCGAGGTTGAGCTGCCGGACGAACCGGAGCCTCCTGGACCAGGGCTTCTTCTCGCCGCCGGCCGCCGACGCGGCGTCGTCGTCGTCGGCGAGAGCCATGCCGGCCGCGTACTCCCGGAAGAACTCCTCCACGTTGAGCTCCCCGCTGACGAAGCACGAGTTGGCCGGCGACACGCCGCGGGAGCGCTCGCACGGCGTGGCGGGGGCGGTGCTGACGGCGAGGCCGCCGAGCCGCGGGCCGGCCCTGCCCCGGACGGCGCCGTCGAGGAGGAGCTCCTCGACCATCTGGACGCGCGGCGGCATGTGCAGCGGCAGCAGCTTGCCCTTGTAGAAGAGCTCGTCGGCCGGGGACGCCAGCGGCGGCTGCCCCGACCTGTCCAGCGGCGCGGACATGTGGAAGTGGAACTCGAACTCCCTCCCCGCCGCCGGGGGGCTCAGGTCCATGTCGATGTACTCCTCCTCCATCCCGTCCCCGTAGACCTCCTCCCCTCGCCTGCTCGCCATCGTTGTAGTAACCTCACCAGTGTCTTTGCCTCGCTTCGCTGCGCTGCTTCTCGACGCTCGCTGGGACGGACGGGCAGAAATGGCAGTGGCATCCATGGGCGGGGGCGCTCTTATACCCGAGCTTTGTCCCGGGGGAGGTGGGGGCTACCCAGCAAGCTAAACTACCATTGCTGTCCGCATGATCTGAGTCTTGTTTGCATCCTGCGCGTACGTCCCGCTGGTGCTTTGTTTGCTCACTGTCTGTCTCGCTCTAGCGAGCACGCACTGCTCGGACTCTGGCTTTATTCGTGTCGTGCTGCCCCCCTCCACGTCCATGCATCGCTCTTTTCCCTCGAGGGAAAATCGGCTTTGGCGGTCGGACAAGTACCGCCACTAGCGACTGATTACTCGATTAGGGCTCCTCTTTTCTTTTGCTTTCGCCTTCCGCCCGCCCCTCTCTCCGCTCCTCCACGCTTCTCGTCTTTACATGCATGGCTATCGGGCTATCTATCCTAGTCCATCTAGCCGTCTCGTACCATTGGATTTGACGGTAAAAATACTGCTCCTACTGTTGTATTCTGAGTGTTGTTGATGATGATGATGATTACGGCATGGCATGGGTACAGGTGCAAATTACAAGGCGAGGTTAGTCAGTCATTGCGAGGCAATTAGGAGACGCGTGCATCTCTAGTTCCAACCAGACCAGTGGAGTGCCCGAGCTGTAGCATATGGAGAGTGGTACGGCTGATTTAGCAGTATCTGCGCTGGCCCGGAGACCGACCGGGTGGCTTCGGGCGACTGAATCAAGCTTATAAATCCGCTCAAAATCCTTGGCCGCTCCGGCCAAAACTTTCGAATTCGAATTCGAGGAGAGAAGCTCGGCTAGCTCACGCCCCCAGACCAATATATACAAAACAATGCATGGATCGACTACGACACACGATGCAGTGGTACACTCCACTACAGTGATCAATTTTCTAGCTGCCGTGTGTGCTTGCGGTGCGGGTAGTGGTACGTGCATGCATTTGTTTATGCCGTCTCGATCCAATCCCCATGTCAACCAACCAACCATCCATCGGTGGCGTGGCGTGTGCAGTGGCTGAGGGGCGTCGTGGCCGTCTGAATCAGACGCGCAGTCAAAAGAAAAGAAGGATCGTCTCAGACAGAGGAGAGGAGGCCCCGGCCGGCATGGGCCGGCTGCGTCGCTGCTGCCGTGCTTTTGCATGCCTGCGTCGCTGCGTCTGCTCAGTGGCCTGCATGGAACTACGGATGGATGCCTCGGGGGTCGTGCTCCTTGAAGAAGCGTGCGCGCGCGCGTGCGTGCGTGCGCGGGGGTGGCGGGCCTGCCATCGCTGCCATGCCAAGCAGCAGTGTCTTCTTCTCTTCCTTTAATAACTTCCTTGTTCGGCTTACGCCAAGGTGACATCCTGCAGAGCGACCTGACGAGCCGTGAATTTTGGCAAAGCACCGCTCTCCTACTCCTGCTCCTGCTCCAGTACTCCTACCTACAGTACTAATAACCATAATAACAGCAAAAGTACAGTATAGATGCATATAAAAACTTCTCAAATTCTTCCCTGCAACAAGGGATTTCTTTTTTGGTGGTCTTTGCAGGGAAAACGAAAGGCATTGACGTCGCGGCCCGCCTACCACCCCACCCTCTTTATTCTCCGCTACCACACTCCATTTCCATCTACGAGCTAGCAGAGCACTGAGCAAAAGTCCCTTGAATCGCTTAGGATATCATTAACGTTAACATCGTCTCCCCAGCCCCAAAGTCGCAACTCAAGGAGAAAAGGAGGAGGAAACAAATAACAGTACTCCTGTACAAAGACGCTTACTAGTCGCAGTAGTGATCCAGCCGGTTGAATTAGGGAGCGTGAGACGCATGCAGATTAGTAGGTCTTCGGTCAACGGCCGAGCCTCCGGGGTTTAGGGTGGCTGAAAGGGGGGCGCTCGCCACTTGCGCGCCGCAGCCCGCCTCTCCGGCCGGCCGGCGGTGCTTTGAACGTGGAAGATTCGTGCTGATGGATTAAGCTAAGCCAAGCCACGCAAAGCAGAGCATCCCGCGATGGATTACAGGTCAAAGCACCTTTGCTAGGCTCCCTCTCATGACCCCGGGGAAGGTTTGCACCGCAGCTTTAACTATCCCGCGCCTTGTCGCCTAGCTTTTACACGCGTGCGAGAATGAGCATATGTGGTATGTTGTAGCAGTAGTTGTTGGTTCGGTTTGGTCACGGCCGCACGTTTCGTGTTGCGATCCCTGCACGGTACATTTGTCGCGTGGAGCAGTCGCGTTTTTCTTGACCGTCTGCGTGATGGTTCCCCGTCCGTGCGACCTGACCTGGCAAGGGACAGTGCGGTTGCTTGGAGTTGGACAAGTAGACATATGGGACTTGCTTGCCCTTGCGTGTTGCCAAAACGTTAAGCTCGTCCACCGTAAAAGGAGTGGAAAGGATGGATCCGGCTTGTCTGCTCCTTTCCCGTACTCTTATCCGTGCTCCCACTTCATTCTACGGCTGTCTTTTTTTTTCCTTTCTAATCTAATCATCTTCTCCCTTATTTTAAGGAAGTTGGGCCGGGTTTTATTTTGTTTCAATCAAATCATGCCACGTATGCAGGAGCATGAATGGAAGCACACTGAGGAGCAGGCAAGTCTCGTCCGGAAAGGATGGCGGTCTCGGAGCTCGAGGTTAAAAGCTTCTCTTTTCTGTTCTCTGGGGCCCTTCCATCACCAAATGCCAAGGAAAGAAAGTTTCCCAGATTGTTCGGCTTTGGCTGTCAATGTCATGAAAACATACGGAAGAAGTATGTGATGAGCTCTGGAGGCCAGCTGCCCTGCTCGGGCACGTACACACCCCAACAGAGTTTTCAGAGAACCCATGGTGCTAAAAGTTTTTCTTCGCCGTTCGGCAATGTCAGCAGGGTTACCACCACGAGATGGGAGATGTTCCATGTCACAATATCACTAGGTATCATCTCCATGCACATGCGACGTTTACAGAAAAATGCAGTCGTATTTATATCCCATATACAACAACATACAGCGTGATCGACAGTTTCTGTTCCCTGTTGCTTTCCAGTAATATACCACGAGTAATCTAATTGACAGATGAGTTACATCACAGCCTAGAGCTACGAGAACATGCAAAGCAACACAGGCTAGCAGCTGCTGATAACAGATTACTAACAGGCTCGGCGGGCTACCTCGTTGCGAATTGAGATGCCGGCACAGCAGCGATAAGTTTCAACGACGGCTATGACGATCAGATCACTACCTAAAAGATGAACGATCGTGATAGAGCTGCGTCGGGGCAAGGAAAATCGAGCTTCTGCAACAACGGCGATCAAAACAGTCCATCTGGAAAACTCACCAGATGCTTTACAGGTTGGGCAGAATTCTGCTGTGGCGATTGAGAACTAGCGTACACGAGCTTGCAGGTCATGCTGTCCGCAGACTCTACTTCCGTCTACTGCTGTACTTGTCAAAACTACTCTACAAATCAATGTCTGGCAGCGGCACCTTCCAATAATTCCACGAGTTGTAGTCTTCCTGCACAGCATTATAATTGATGGTCAGAAACCAAAATAAACAGTACTCCGTATCACTTGAAATTGATGGTCAGAAACCAAAATAAATAGTACTCCATATCACTTGAATGGTAAAACACCATGAGCAAGTGGACTGCTATCATTCTGGTTGCTCTCGAAAGAATAATCAGGAGACCTCGTGAGTTCTTGATAATATAGAAGAAAGAAAAGATAAGCATGCCCCTGCCTCAGTGTAGCTAATCTTCTGAGTGTAGTTTGCATATACACAAGTCCAGTGCATTTTATCTCTATGTGACCTTTTATCGCTGTTTGGAAAAATCATTGTAACTGCCTGTACTATTGTGTAAGCATCGGTGCCAAGTTCAAACATCTAGTTAGAAAACTGTTCCCTGATAATTACAATTTTCATGATTAAAAAGTATCCTTGCGGTTCCCTTTTGTGAGGAATATCCGTATGATTTGATGGCTATTCAAAATTAATACATGAGGCAAAACAACATTATCCAAACTCTCAACTGGAAAAATGTACTAGGTAAAAGACGAGTCTAGAAATAGCAAAAATGAAATGGATAGAAACTATTAAGGTCTGGATAATACCCAGCATACGTGAATTTGTTGTTGCGTGTTTGATAATTGTTACTTGTCCCTTAACTACTCCCTCCATCCCAAAGTAAGTTAGTACAAAGTTGAGACACTTATTTTGGGACAGAGGGATTATAACACTGTTCCACTATGTCTGGAACCACTGCAAAATACTACTCCACTATGTCTGGAGTAACTAGCAGAATTCAGATGAATGCCAAAAAAAAAACTAGCAGAGCTAAGAACGGCCACTGACCTGCTCAACCAAAGTTGTTGGAGGGAACATGTCATTGACAAGGGTATGCAAGGAGGTATAGGACTTCACATCAACTGAACTATTGATGGCCACTTCACCCTGCATGCCAACAAGATGTGACTTAGGAGGCAATCACACATCGAGCATAACATTAATGACTTCGACTTAGTGTAATTGAGATACCTTGGGGTTGATGATAAAAATCTTGCCTTTCGAAATTCCCATCTTTTTGTATGTAAGCTCGTCAGTGTCTCTGTTGCCAAATCCAGCATAAAATGGATTGTAGTCGGAAGGAAAAAGTGCTTTAATGTCCTGTCAAAGAATAAAAATAGAAGATGTCAAAAGCCTGTGGCCTTATGTGCCTAAAATTATGCCCCAGCCTTCACAAGAGAATTTAGGAGCCAATCCCATGAAAAACATTAGTTAATCTACCAAGCTTATCATTTGTTTGTGTATTACTCCCTATGTTCCTAAATATAAGTCTTTCTAGAGATTCCACTACGGACTACATACAAAGCAAAATGAGTGAATCCACACTAAAGTACATCTATATACATCCGTATGTAGTCCGCATTGAAATCTCTAAAAAGACTTATATTTAGGAACAGTGGGAGTAGAAGGGTAAGATCCCATGGGAGAATTAAACAGGCATGGGTATATGACCTTCTTAATTCCAGAGAAATTGCAAATCCAGAAAAATCATAAAGTCGACATTTTTTATACTTTCATTATTACTCCCTCCGTAAACGTAAACTAATATAAGAGTGTTTGGATCACTACTTTAGTGATCTAAACACTCTTATATTTCTTTACAGAGGCGCTAAGCAAGCAAACTTAGGAAGCTGATTCTGACAGTTACCTCCAGACAGGCAATCTTGAACTCATGCGGTGCTCTTCGTATAACTGAGAAAAACAGAGGAACCATTAGAAGATGCCAAAAAATAATTTTATATTGCAGTCAAAGAAGAAAATATTTTATCATTAATAGGAAATTTTCGGTGGTCAATCAGAGGGTCTACAGATCATCTGGTAGAGTTAAGCGAATCCAAATGGCAAATTAATTTGCTAAAATCATAATCACGTTACCTTCTCGGTAGAGCGAAGGGAACAATCCATCAGGCGAAATTACAACAGGTCCATTAGGCATTACTTTCCCATCCTGCAAAATTGTAAAAGGATGGTTGAGTACATAACAAACTCAATAGAAAATACTAGCAATATAAAATAGACATCTATTAGATAATCGATGCAGTTATACTGCATATATGATCAGATCACTACGAGTTGAATAGAAGTGACAGAAGGAAACAACAAATGGCAACAGCTAATTTACCTGTTTTAGATTGAAGAGGAAGTTTTTTGTCAGATATGCCTGGACAATGGCTCTAGCGCTAAGGAATATCAGTTGATAACCATTTTCCTGGACAGAAAACAGAAGACTCATCAGAAACGTACGTGGCATATGTGCTCAAAACTGGGTACAGTCTCATCCAAAAATAAAATCCTGAAACAAAATCTCAAAATTGTGTATCACACCTTTATTGCAGAAAAGAGTCGAGCAACACCAGACTGACTCCAATCTCGTCCGACTAAAGGCATGACCTGGCCCAAGACATCAGACCTGAAATGTAACCCACTCACATTCAGCTGTTGTGATAATTTACAGCAAAAGTTCATGTACAGAGCTCTAGAATGCAAAGGGAAATGGTGCAGTAAGCCGGAAATTCATTGGATGGAGCTGAGGTTTAATTCAGTCAGTGCATGGCAGCATTGTCCACTGAAATTTTCAGTTGAGCTGAGAAGGAAATTTGCTGGACATGTGTGACCAAGAAAGTGCATGCAATTTATTTCCTGATAATCCAACTTAAGAGAGAAATAATTGATTACAATCACTAGTTTTCAAACAAAATGAGCATGGCGCCTTGAACTCAAAATGAAAGAGATAAACTATGCCATTTAAATCTATGCCCGAGTTATTTTGCAAAGCACTATTGCAGTGATTGAGAGACCGATGTTGGCTAATTTTACCAATTGCCGACCTAGTATTCACATGTACCAGACCATATATGATGATAGAAATCGTTCCAACTAAGATGCAAAGAGTGTCATCCAAGGCCTAATGGTGCCAATGGGAAGTTTTGCCACCATTTTAACATATCACAAAGTGAGCATAGTGCCTAAAGGTTACAAGAAATGAATAACCTCAATATTAATAGAAAAGGTTCAGCTTAGACGGCACATAGTTTGTACCTAGAATTACATGTAATAAATCTAGAAGCAAAACAACTCATTGACTCATTCAATTTAACAATCCAAAGATGTAGATGCTTAAACTAGCAGCTTTTTTGTTCTCCAAATACTCTGCTTAGATTCTATGAGACCACAATTCAAAATAAAGTACTACAAATTTCATTTGTGAACAAGCAAATTGTTTGAATCTAGTACAAGGCCGATCCATCTTTCAATCAATATTGCCTTGAACATGAAGTGAGATAAAATAAGAATACCTCATGGCAAACATCTAATATGATGAAATTATTGTATATACACAGCAGTACATTATTTGGCTGGAAAGTTATGCTAGTTTGATACAACAATTACAGTTTGATGAGACAATATGAGTCTATGACAGATGAGCGGCTGAAATATTTAGTTCCACAATACTAAGCTGACAGGTGACAACTAAAAACTATATGAAAGTGAACTACAAACTTTACCTTGTGATGGTTCCATCCACGTCGGATATAACAATTTTTGCATTCCATTTCCACACGTAGATATGTGCATCAACCTAGCAAAAATAACAAATATCAATATAAAGATCCCCGAAATAACAACAGGAAATGATTAATTAAAGCAAAAGGAGGCATGAACCTGTTGCTTCCCAAAAACTCTGGTGCAGAAGCTAAAGGTGACAATGTTTTGTCCCTCCTTAAGATTTAGAGATGCCACCTGTTCGCTAGTGGGAATTAAAGTCCGCACAAATTGCTTTCTTGGTGACTGGTCTTTATTGTTGGCTGGGGCTTGCTCATCCATAGGACTTAAGACTGTCTCTGTGTCAAGAAAAATATCCTCAGAAGAATCACTATTACTGCGTTGAAGAGATCTTGATATCCTAAATGGAATAGGCCACAGCCTCCATCTCCGGCTTGGGGACAACCCAAGAGAATCATCTCTCGAATTGGGTGTTTCTTGGCGTTCAACTGGAATAGCATCGATAGGTTCTACACAGAAGTCTGGACCAAATACAGCCTTCCCAAGAACAACATGAGAAACTTTACTCCATGTGAAATAGTTACAGCCAATTCTGACAATAAGGTTTGCATTTTTTATTATTGATGGTCCAGACAATTTGAAATCCTCCTCAGGGACAAGATGTTGTTGGAACACTTCATCAGCAGATGTTTGGCCCATTCCTGGCCGTAGCAAGTGCCCACACAGAGAAATCTCAAAGCCTGCTAGTACAAATCAAAGAAAAACTATGAGACCTTATCTTATAAAAAAGAGAAACATTGCTGACTGACATGTGCTTACCCAAACCCTTCTGTAATTGGGGGTGTTCTTCTTTATTTATTTCCTCTTCAGCAGTTGGGTTCTCCGGAATGCTTCCTAATTTGTCTCTGTCGCTGCTTGGGGACATTCGCAAGCGATCAGATTTACAAGCCCCAATATTAGAAGGGGTGGTATCTTTGCTCCTGTCATCAGAACCCCCTTCAGAGGACAAGTCAGCTGCCTTGCCATAGACAGGAGAGCAGCCTTCACTGCGTGTTATATTATCATCTGAAGTAACTGATGAAACATCCACTTCCTCTATATGTTTTAATTGATTGGATTGATCACAGTGCACAGTTTCACTTCCATCTTCCCCCAGATCTATGTCAATATCGGAACGGATACTCAGACTAAGCTCAGAATCCCTCTGGTGATCAAATTCAGGTGAAAAGAGTTCAGTTCCTGAATCTCCATCATCTTGTGATGTCAAATCCAAGCAACTTCTGAAAGTATCAAATCTGCTAAAACTAGCCTGAATATTCTCATTGCTTTCATCACCAATTTCGCCAGACATAGATGGGGATTCGCATGCCTCATCATTCTGAACCTCGTCTTCATTGGTCAAGGGTTGAGAACCCTCATCATTGTTCTCCAAGATATCAAGGGACTCTTCTTTATTGGGCAAGAGTGGATCAACCTCAGCGTTGCTCCCTGAAATATCATTAGCCTCATCTTCCACATTCAGCGTTTGATTATTCGGACCATTGTTACCTGACTGTGATAAACCCTGAACCTCATCCTCAATAATCTCATTGCTGGCATCACAAACCTTGCCTGCCTTGGATGGGGACTTGCAGGCCTCGTTGTTCTGAACCAGTGGAATATCAGAAATATCATTAGCCTCATCTTCCACATTCAGCGTTTGATAATTCAGACCATTGTTACCTGACTGTGATAAACCCTGAACCTCATCCTCAATAATCTCATTGCTGGCATCACAAACCTTGCCTGCCTTGGATGGGGACTTGCAGGCCTCGTTGTTCTGAACCAGTGGAATATCACAAGTCTCATCTTCATTGGTCAATGGTTGAGAACCCTCATCATTGTTCTCCAAGATATCAAGGGACTCTTCTTTATTGGGCAAGAGTGGATCAACCTCAGCGTTGCTCCCTGAAGCCCCATCTGCCACATTCAGCGTTTGATAATCCGGACCATTGTTCCCTGACTGTGATAAACCCTGAACCTCACCCTCAATAATCTCATTGCTGGCATCACAAACCTTGCCTGCCTCGGATGGGGACTTGCAGGCCTCGTTGTTTTGAACCAGTGGAATATCACAAGTCTCATCTTCATTGGTCAATGGTTGATAAGCATCATCATTGTTCTCCGACACATCAAGAGCTTCGCCTTTATTGGGAAAGGGTTGATAGCCCTCACCATTGCTCCCTGAAACTTCATGACCTTCATCTTCCACGGCCAAGGGTTGATAATTCAGACCATTGTTCTCTGACCGTGACACACTCTGAACCTCGTCTTCATTGATCAATGCAACACAGGTCTGGTCTTCATTAACAGAGACATGGAGGCTTTCATGTTTATTAACAGGGATGTCATATGATTCATCCTTCGAAACTGATACCTCCTGAAGCTCCTCCAAAGCCGCCGATGGATGTTCAGAATCAAACTTAACCTTTTCCTGTGATATGTATAAACCATCCAAAATGCCAGATTCCCACACCTCGCCACCGCGGCTGAGATCACCACTCGAGCTCTCCCCAGGCCCCAAATGGAACTGGGGGTCACTTAGTTGCACATCCTCCATATTCTCCTCAGTTGAAGAAATGGGAGCAGTTAGAACACACCCGTTCACACTAACCAAAAGCATCTCTGAATTGCCCCCACCCCCACCAGCTTGATTTGCCAAATCTTCTGCCTCCTCCAACTTGGAATAGCCATATGAATCAAACTCCTCTCCATTTTGTTCCTCCTGATCCTCATTCAACTCTGGGCCGACCAACTGGCTGTAAAGCTCCCCGTCACTCTTACTACGCAGAGGAGTTTCAGGCTCGCTCGGAGCTTCTTCTGCAGCTGTTTCAGAGTCCTCACCGCCAGGCACGAGCTCCCGCATGAAGTATGCCTGGCCAGAGTTGTCGAGCAGCATGTGGAAGCTGGCGTCCACGCCATTGACGGCGATGGTGACGACCTTCTCGTTACGCTTGAGAACACCCTGGAACTTGCCAAAGCGGACATACCAGGGCGTGCTGCGGTAGGAGCCGTCGGGCTGCTCAACGACGATGATGTCGACGGCGCCGCCGAAAGGGTGGAAGGGCGTGGCGACGGAGTACATGCCCTGCGAGAGGACACGCCCCACCCCGCGCCCCACCATCCCCACCACGTCCATCTCTGCACGAGCCCTCGATCGCACGCATCAAACACTCGGAGATCCGCTCGGTTCGTCCAATTGCTTCATCAATTTCTGCAATCAGATGAACATAAGCATAAGATTTCTATCCGTACTCCCCCCGCGCAGCAAATAAATCCGTCAGAGAGTGGATGGATCGGTGGGAAGATTAAACCAGAACAAGACTCGAGTAACAATCCAAGCAAGTTAGGGTTCGCCACCAACCGAGGGAAAATCAATCCGAGCCCGGGTACGTACAGATCTCGACTCCACGCCAGGCCAGGTCAGTGGAGCGGGCGAGGACGTGGGCGATACCTCCGAGGTGGCGCGCGTGCTTGGGTGGAACAAAGGCGGCGGAAGGTCAATTGAGGCTGTGGGGGACGGAAGGGGGGAGGGGAGGAGAAGAGGCCGGGCCGGAGTGGGGGTGTTTTCCAGAGAAGTTTCCCGAGCTGTTCTCGCATGATATTATGGAAAAATATAGACGTGTCGGGCCTTTTTTTTGCAGTTTCTCTTCAGTCCTTTCGTATTATTTCGTGATATAATTGCTGGTAATATTGGCATTTGAATTCGAACTTCCAAGTGTCCTGAGATCTGCTGGAACATTATCGCGACAGATTACAATTAGTGAAAAAACTCGTGGTGCTCGTGAGCTGACTCGTGAAGACGTTCAAACAGAAACCTGCTTAAAAAAACAAGCAGAAAATGCTGCTACTGCTATACAAGAGTCCAAAAACCTGCGGGCATTTTCCAGACCTCGGTTACCCAGATTAATACTGTAGCCCGCATGCCCATCATCGATTCCCAGGCGAGGCAAAACCCACAGACCCCCCGATTCCCAAGCCCAGAAGAGCAGTCGCCTCCTTCCTCCGGCAGGGAACGCTCCGCGAAACTCACGCCGCGAGCAGTAAAAACCGGGACGCGAAGTTTCCTTCCCGGATGAAAAAAGGGACAAAAACAATGCCAAATCGAACTGGATCCAAATCATCTCCTAGTAATCGGAGAGGGGGCGCGCGGGGCGGGGACTCACCGCGACTGGGCTCGGCCGCTCGCCGCTCCTCTCCGGCGGGTCCGTTCGTTCGTCGGAGGGGCTTCGCGTCGGCTCCGGAGGGGTCGCTGGCGCCGGCGTCGCGGGTCGCTGTGGGGGGTGGGAATTGGGGGGAGACCGACGGGGGTGAAAGGGGGAAGGGGATAGGCGGGCGTTGAGAGCCGCATTTATAAGTGAACCCGTCCTCCGCACGCGGGGCGCACGTGGGCCGTCGCGGTCCGCCTCGCCACAGTGCTGCTCGCCTGTGGCACTGACATGTGGGGTCACGCGGGTGTCGGGGACCACGTGTCATTGAGAGGTATATGCGAACTGGTGGCCGCGGAGGAATGAACGAACATGTCGCCACGTCGCGCAGAGATCGTTGCAAGCAGAGAGTGATCGCCCGAGCTGCCTCAGTTGTCGTCCGCGTCCTCATTTTAAAATCCGAATCATGAGATGCGTTGCTGAAGAACGAGACGTGAGAAATTCTGACCGTGAGAGGCTGTCACGGTGGGCCAGGCAGGAGTTACGCCGCCGCAGGGCCCACCTGGCATGGTGTCGAAGGCTTTTTCGTCGCAGGAATAGTTGGTTGCTGGGCGTAGTAAAGCCTGTGATGGCGTTGTCTTTTCTTGTTGCCTAAGCCTAACCGCATCCACCTAACCTATTTATTGTATACTGTGTATAGCAGCGTACTGGGGAAAGAAAATGGAATAGCAGCGTACTGGGGAAAGAAAATGGAATAGCGACCCTACCCTTCACCGATCGCGCCGTTGACTGGCAGTTCGACGTAGCATCAAAATTGCGAATTCTGGCTAAAATGTGCAAGTTACGAGCGCATGCTCATTTGACCGAGAAAGGCATTTTCGGTACCAATCTCGGGAGAGGGGCATTTTCGGTACATGGCCGTACCTTTAACAGCCCCGAGCGTCCACGTCGTGGTGTGCGTCCGTACGTACGTGATCCATGCTCAGGGGCAAACGATGGCGTGCGGACCCTGCCCGACACCACTTGACAAGTGCGGTTATCCTGGCGAATATGCCTGCGTGCCTGGCCTCCAGAACGTACCGCCCGGTTGCTTTCCTCCCATCCCGATCCCGGCATTATCTCGTGCGTGCGTGCGTGCGTGCGTGCACCGTCATTCTCCTTCCATTTTCGGCCCATTCCGCCGGTGGTGCAAGTGCCGCCTGGTCTCTGCGGCTGCTGCTGCACGATACTCTACGCGCGCGGTGCCTTGTGGCGTGAAGCGAACGCGTTCGGGTATATACACGATTTGGTCTGCGTTTCCAGAAGCTCTTGGCAAGTTGGGGTGAAGGGTGCGGCGCTGCACCGTATCGCCGCGGACCAGCCACGGCCACACGACCGCCGGGTCGGCTGGATAGACGAGACGGTGGTAGGATCCAACAATGACTCAGGAATGATCAGGACGCACGAGGGCCAAACAAACGAGATGGGACCGCCGCGCGCGCGCGCAGCCCGGCTGGGCGACGCATGACGGGGCACCACGGCAACCGGCGTGGCGTACGACTGTACAATACAAAGAGCGTGCGTGCGGTGGCGGTTGGCAGAGGCAGGCAGGAAAGTAGAATCGTTTGCTGCGACGCATGCCCGCCGTTGGTTACTTCTCGCCGTTTTCTGCTTACAAGTTGAGGCTTTTATCCTGTGTTCAGAGGGACACGACGACCAAATTCGGTATAAAAGAAAAAGGCTAGGCATTCGTGTGATGTCTTCTTTTCCTGGCATTCTCGTGTGAGTGTGCCCTGTTCGTTACACGAAACCGTGAGACGGGTGAGCATTCTCACGCCTTGCCCAACTAAAAGGTTTTTTATGAGAAAAAAAATCAGCGTTCATTGATGCGCAAAGAAAAGAAAAACAGCGTTCATTCATCTACTTGTCCAGCTCATGTGCTCCTTTCTCTGCAGGCACAATACAACCGGAACCGGCTCCGTGACGCGCTGCAAAGGCAGGGAAGATACTGTGCTCCATTGTGTAACATCATTAAGGTGAGTCAGAGAGCTTTTTCGCCAAAATAAAATTAAGTCAGAGAGCTAAGCAGGCACTGTAGCTAGAATAATGTAGGTTCTTACTGTGGAACTATTACTGTAGATAAACGCGGGTTTAAATCACTGTTCATGTGTCTGCTGCTAAGCAAAGTCAGGGGGTTGTACCTCTCTCTGTCTTTTTATTAAAACGAGGCAAAAGAGTTGCATTTTTCATTGATTGAGGGAGAAGGTTTAAGACAGATAGCCGCAAACCCACATACAAATAACTATTCTCACGGCATTACCCCCCCCCCCCCCCCCCCCCCCGTGATTCTCAAAAAAAAAACTCGCGGCATTACAATATTTAGTGGGTGGCACCGGCAATAGCCCAAAGATGAGCCTCCTCTTTTATCTTCGCGACGAGCATCATCGTCGTAGCGGCGGTGTTACGAAAAACCCTTGCATTACGATCTTTCCAAATATCCCAAGACATAAGCATGAACAAGCAAGCGATAGCCTTTCTCTGATCTCCACGCTCAGTCACGTTGTTAATCCACCATTCTCGAACTGAAGCCTCATTTCACCAGCACCTCACCACATCACCATGTATACCAAGCCATGTTGCAACCTCGATCCAAACACGCTAGGAGAACCTGCATTGGAAGAGAAGGTGTGGCGTGGTTTCTTGGACTTGCTTGGAAAGAGGGCAGAGGTTGTTGTTCGGCCATCCACGACGGTGCAATCAATCGGCCATCCATACTCTGTTTTGAATTATCAACCAAACAAAAAAATTGCATTTCGGAGGGGCCCAACACTTCGAAATAGCAGCAGGCTTGATGCTTGTCGTGTGTCCCGCAAATTGCGCCATATAGGCAGTCGACGCCGAGTATTCTCCATGAGATGTAAACTTCCATAGGATAGTATCACGCACATCATTGTCGAGAGTAACAGATGATAGCTTCTCCCAAAGCAACGCAAACTTCTGA
The DNA here is from genome assembly GCA_034509565.1 of Triticum monococcum. Lineage (NCBI taxonomy): Eukaryota > Viridiplantae > Streptophyta > Magnoliopsida > Poales > Poaceae > Triticum > Triticum monococcum. The sequence continues at coordinate 531,604,761 of CM067841.1, read as the reverse complement.
AATATGCTCTATGATGAGCCCATAGTGGGTATCGATCTAACTAACCTAATAATTGTTGAGGAGAGCTTTTCGGACCGAGGATGATTTCTTTCTTGAGTTTAACTCCCACTTGATTTAAGTGATTGTAGAACCCAGACATTCTGAGCACATGCTCACTAGCTGAGCTATTCTCCTCCATCTTGTTGGCAAAAGAACTTGTCAGAGGTCTCACACCTCACAACACGAGCATGAGCCTGAAATCCCAATTTCAGCTCTTGGAACATCTCATATGTTCTATGGCATTCAAAACGTCATTGGAATCCCGATTCTAAGCCGTATAGTATGGTGCACTAAACTATCAAGTAGTCATCATGACGTGTCTGTCAGGTGTTCATAACATCCACAAACGACGTTGTAGGGGTTTGCACATCGAGCGGTGCATCAAAGACGTAAGCCTTCTGTGTAGCAGTGAGGACACTCCTCGGACTACGGACCTAGTCCGCATCATTGCCTACAATATCTTTCAACTTAATCTTTCTCTAGGAACGTATTAAAATAGGGAGCTACAACGTGAGCTATTTATCTACAACATATTTGCAAAGACAATTTAGACTATGTTCATGATAATTAAGTTCATCTAATCAAATTATTTAATGAACTCCCACTCAGATAGACATCCCTCTAGTCATCTAAGTGAAACATGATCCGAGTCAACTAGGCCGTGTCCGATCATCACGTGAGACGGACTAGTCCACATCGGTGAACATCTTCATCTTGATCGTATCTTCTATACGACTCATGCTCGACCTTTCGGTCTTCCGTGTTCCGAGTCCATGTCTGTACATGCTAGGCTCGTCAAGTCAACCTAAGTGTATTGCGTGTGTAAATCTGGCTTACACCCGTTGTATTCGAACGTTAGAATCTATCACACCCGATCATCACGTGGTGCTTCGAAACAACGAACCTTCGCAACGGTGCACAGTTAGGGGGAACACTATCTTCGGACGACCAGCGTTGGGGGGCTTTATGGGCCAAGGGGAGGGGGCGCATCAGCCCACTAAGGGGCTGAGCGCCCCTCCCACCCCATCTCACATAACTTGGAGAGGTGGGGGCGCCTCCCCTAGGGCAGCCACCCCTCCCGGCTTGGGGGACACGTTTCCTAGGGGTGGGGGCACCCAAACCCATCTAGGGTTTTCCCTGTGGCCGCCGCCCCTCCCCTAGGGAACCCTAGGGCGCCTCCTCCACCCCCTTCCCCCTATATATAGTGAGGGAGAGAGAGGGCAGTCGCACCCCTTCCCTGGCGCAGCCCCTCCCTCCTCCAACTCTTCCTTCTCTTTTCGTAGAGCTTAGTGAAGCCCTGCAGGAATACCACAAACTCCACCACCACAACATCATGCTGCCGGAGTTCTCCCTCAACTTCTCCTCTCCTCTTGCTGGATCAAGAAGGAGGAGACGTCCTCGGGCTGTATGTGTGTTGAACGCGGAGGCGCCGTCCGTTCGGCGCTAGATCGGATCTTCCGCGATTTGAATCACCGCGAGTACGACTCCATCAACCGCGTTCTTATAACGCTTCCGCTTAGCGATCTTCAAGGGTATGAAGATGCACTCCCTCTCTCTCGTTGCTAGAATCTCCAAGATTGATCTTGGTGACACGTAGGAAAATTTTGAATTATTGCTACGTTCCCCAACAGTGGCATCATGAGCTAGGTCTATGCGTAGATCCTATGCACGAGTAGAACACAAAGCAGTTGTGGGCGATGATTTGTTCAATTTGCTTACCGTTACTAGTCTTATCTTGATCCGGTGGCATTGTGGGATGAAGCGCCCCGGACCGACTTTACACGTACGCTTACGTGAGACGGGTTCCACCGACTGACATGCACTTGATGCATAAGGTGGCTGGCGGGTGGCTGTCTCTCCTACTTTAGTCGGATCGGATTCGATGAAAAGGGTCCTTATGAAGGGTAAATAGCAATTGGCATATCACCGTTGTGGTTTTTCATAGGTAAGAAACGTTCTTACTAGAAACCCATAGCAGCCACGTAAAACATGCAACAACAATTAGAGTACATCTAACTTGTTTTCGCAGGGTATGCTATGTGATGTGATATGGCCAAAAGGATGTGATGAATGATATATGTGATGTATGAGATTGATCATGTTCTTGTAATAGGAATCACGACTTGCATGTCGATGAGTATGATAGCCGGCAGGAGCCATAGGAGTTGTCTCAATTTATTTATGACCTGCGTGTCAATGAAAATGCCATGTAATTATTTTACTTTATTGCTAACCGTTAGCCATAGTAGTAGAAGTAATAGTTGGCGAGGAAACTTCATGAAGACACGATGATGGAGATCATGATGATGGAGATCATGGTGTCATGCCGGTGACGATGGTGTCATGCCGCGCCTCGAAGATGGAGATCAAAGGCGCAAGATGATATTGGCCATATCATGTCACTTTATGACTTGCATGTGATGTTTGCCATGTTTACATCTTATTTGCTTAGAACTACGGTAGCATAAATAAGATGATCCCTCACTAAAATTTCAAGAAAGTGTTCCCCCTAATTGTGCATCGTTGCGAAGGTTCGTTGTTTCGAAGCACCATGTGATGATCGGGTGTGATAGATTCTAACGTTCGCATACAACAGGTGTAAGCCAGATTTACACATGCGAAACACTTAGGTTGACTTGACGAGCCTAGCATGTACAGACATGGCCACGGAACACAAGAGACCGAAAGGTCGAACATGAGTCATATAGTAGATATGATCAACATGAAGATGTTCACTGATGATGACTAGTCCATCTCACGTGATGATCGGACATGGCCTAGTTGACTCGGATCATGTATTACTTAGATGACTAGAGGGATGTCTATCTAAGTGGGAGTTCATTAAATAATCAGATGAACTTAATTATCATGAACATAGTCAAAAGGTCTTTGCAAATTATGTCGTAGCTTACACTTTAGTGAAGGAAATATGCCCTAGAGGCAATAATAAAGTTATTATTTATTTCCTTATATCATGATAAATGTTTATTATTCATGCTAGAATTGTATTAACCGGAAACATAATACATGTGTGAATACATAGACAAACCTAGTGTCACTAGTATGCCTCTACTTGACTAGCTCGTTAATCAAAGATGGTTATGTTTCCTAACCAATAACAAGGTGTTGTTATTTGTTTAACAAGGTCACATCATTGGTTGAATGATCTGATTGACATGACCCATTCCATTAGCTTAGCACCCGATCGTTTAGTATGTTGCTATTGCTTTCTTCATGACTTATACATGTTCCTATGACTATGAGATTATGCAACTCCCGTTTGCCGGAGGAACACTTTGGGTGCTACCAAACGTCACAACGTAACTGGGTGATTATAAAGGAGCATTAAAGGTGTCTCCAAAGGTAGATATTGGGTTGGCGTATTTCGAGATTAGGATTTGTCACTTCGATTGTCGGAGAGGTATCTCTGGGCCCACTCGGTAATGCACATCACTATAAGCCTTGCAAGCATTGCAACTAATGAGTTAGTTGCAGGATGATGTATTACGGAACGAGTAAAGAGACTTGCCGGTAACGAGATTGAACTAGGTATTGAGATACCGATGATCGAATCTCGGGCAAGTAACATACCGATGACAAAGGGAACAACGTATGTTGTTATGCGGTCTGACCGATAAAGATCTTCGTAGAATACGTAGGAGCCAATATGGGCATTCAGGTCCCGCTATTGGTTATTGACAAGAGAGGTGTCTCAGTCATGTCTACATAGTTTTCGAACCCGTAGGGTCCGCACGCTTAACGTTCGTTGACGATATAGTACTATGAGTTATGTATGTTGGTGACCGAATGTTGTTCGGAGTCCCGGATGAGATCACGGACATGACGAGGAGCTCCGGAATGGTCCGGAGGTAAAGATTCATATATTGGATGATATGGTTAGGCCAAGGGGTCAAGCCCACAGGGCTATAAGTCGGTGCAAAAGGAGTTTTGCGGAGGCCAGGGGGCCAAACGCCGGAGACCCTGGCGTCTGGCCCTGGGCCAGACGCCGAGGCCCATGGCGTCTGGGCCAGACGCCAAGGTTTGTGGCGTTTGGTCCTGGAGTCCGAGTGGGACTCTTGCCTTTCGGGCAAAACCGACTTTGAGGAGGCTTTTGCTCCAAGTTTCGACCCTAGGGCTCAACATATAAATAGAGGGGCAGGGCTAGCACCAAAGACACATCAAGAAACACCAAGCCGTGTGCCGGCAACCCTGTTCCCTCTAGTTTATCCTCCGTCATAGTTTTCGTAGTGCTTAGGCGAAGCCCTGCGGAGATTGTTCTTCACCAACACCGTCACCACGTCGTCGTGCTGCCGGAACTCATCTACTACTTCGCCCCTCTTGCTGGGTCGAGAAGGCAAGGACGTCACCGAGCCGTACGTGTGCAGAACTCGGAGGTGCCGTGCTTTCGGTACTTGGATCGGTCGGATCGTGAAGACGTTCGACTACATCAACCGCGTTGATATAACGCTTCCGCTTGCGATCTACAAGGGTACGTAGATCAGACTCTCCCCCTCGTTGCTATGCATCACCATGATCTTGCGTGTGTGTAGGAAAATTTTGAAATTACTACGTTCCCCAACAGTGGCATCCGAGCCTAGGTTTTATGGTTTGATGTTATATGCACGAGTAGAACACAAGTGAGTTGTGGGCGATATAAGTCATACTGCCTACCAGCATGTCATACTTTGGTTCGGCAGTATTGTTGGATGAAGCGGCCCGGGCCGACATTACGCGTACGCTTACGCGAGACCGGTTCTCCCGACGTGCTTTGCACAAAGGTGGCTTGCGGGTGACTGTTTCTCCAACTTTAGTTGAACCAAGTGTGGCTACACCCGGTCCTTGCGAAGGTTAAAACGGAGTCTATTTGACAAACTATCGTTGTGGTTTTGATGCGTAGGTGAGATTGGTTCTTGCTTAAGCCCGTAGCAGCCACGTAAAATTTGCAACAACAAAGTAGAGGACGTCTAACTTGTTTTTGCAGGGCATGTTGTGACGTGATATGGTCAAAACATGATGAGTTATAAGTTGTTGTATAAGATGATCATGTTTTGTTGAGGTTATCGGCAACTGGCAAAAGCCTTATGGTTGTCTGTCTATTGCATAAGATGCAAGCGCCCAATAATTTCTTTACTTTATCGCTATGCGATAGCAATAGTTGCAAGAGCAAGTGTTGGCGAGACGACCACGTGATGACACATTGATATAGATCAAGATGATGGAGATCATGGTGTCATGCCGGTGACGATATAGATCATGACAGTACTTTGGAGATGGAGATCAAAGAAGCAAGATGATGATGGCCATATCATGTCACATATTTTGATTGCATATGATGTTTATCTTTTATACATCTTATTTTGCTTAGTTTGACAGTAGCATTTTAAGATGATCTCTCACTAATTATCAAGAAGTGTTCTCCCTGAGTATGCACCGTTGCGAAAGTTCTTCGTGCTGAGACACCACGTGATGATCGGGTGTGATAGGCTCTACGTTCAAATACAACGGGTGCAAAACAGTTGCACACGCGGAATACTCAGGTTATACTTGACGAGCCAAGCATATACAGATATGGCCTCGGAACACGGAGACCGAAAGGTCGAGCGTGAATCATATAGTAGATATGATCAACATAGTGATGTTCACCAATGAAACTACTCCATCTCACGTGATGATCGGACATGGTTTAGTTGGTTTGGATCACGTGATCACTTAGAGGATTAGAGGGATGTCCATCTAAGTGGGAGTTCTTAAGTAATATGATTAAATTGAACTTAAATTTATCATGAACTTAGTCCTGGTAGTATTTTGCAAATTATGTTGTAGATCAATAGCTCGCGTTGTTGCTTCCCTGTGTTTATTTTGATATGTTCCTATAGAAAATTGTGTTGAAAGATGTTAGTAGCAATGATGCGGATTGGATCCGTGATCTGAGGTTTATCCTCATTGCTGCACAGAAAAATTATGTCCTTGATGCACCGCTAGGTGACAGACCTATTGCAGGAGCAGATGCAGACGTTATGAAACGTTTGGCTAGCTCAATATGATGACTACTTGATAGTTTAGTGCACCATGCTTAACGGCTTAGAATCGGGACTTCAAAGACGTTTTGAACGTCATGGACCATATGAGATGTTCCAAGTATTGAAGTTAATATTTCAAGCAAATACCCGAGTTGAGAGATATGAAGTCTCCAACAAGTTCTATAGCTAAAAGATGGAGGAGAATCGCTCAACTAGTGAGCATGTGCTAAGATTGTCTGGGTACTACAATCGCTTGAATCAAGTGGGAGTTAATCTTCCAGATAAGATAGTGATTGACAGAATTCTCTAGTCACCATCACCAAGTTAGTAGAACTTCGTGATGAACTATAATATGCAAGGGATAACGGAAACAACTCCCAAGCTCTTCGTGATGCTGAAATCAATGAAGGTAGAAATCAAGAAAAACATCAAGTGTTGATGGTTGACAAAGATCACTAGTTTCAAGAAAAGGGCAAAGGAAAAAAAAGGGGAACTTCAAGAAGAACGGCAAGCAAGTTGCTGCTCAAGTGAAGAAGCCCAAGTCTAGTCCTAAGCCTGAGACTAAGTGCTTCTACTGCAAAGGGACTGGTCACTGAAAGCGGAACTACCCCAAGTGATTGGCGGATAAGAAGGATGGCAAAGTGAACATAAGTATATTTGATATACATGTTATTGATGTGTACTTTACTAGTGTTTATAGCAACCCCTCAGTATTTGATACTGGTTCAGTTGCTAAGAGTAGTAACTCGAAACGGAAGTTGCAGAATGAACAGAGACTAGTTAAGGGTGAAGTGACGATGTGTGTTGGAAGTGGTTCCAAGATTGATATGATCATCATCGCACTCTCCCTATACTTTCGGGATTAGTGTTGAAACTAAATAAGTGTTATTTGGTGTTTGCGTTAAGCATGAATATGATTTAATCATGTTTATTGCAATACGGTTATTCATTTAAGTTAGAGAACAATTGTTGTTCTGTTTACATAAATAAAACCTTGTATGGTTACACACCCAATGAAAATGGTTCATTGGATCTCGATCTTAGTGATACACATATTCATAATATTGAAACCAAAAGATGCAAAGTTAATAATGATAGTGCAACTTATTTGTGGCACTGCCGTTTAGGTCATATTGGTGTAAAGCGCATGAAGAAACTCCATGCTGATGGGATTTTGGAATCACTTGATTATGAATCACTTGATGCTTGCGAACCATGCCTTATGTGCAAGATGACTAAAACGCCGTTCTCCGGAGCAATGAAGCAAGCAACGGATTTGTTGGAAATCATACATACTGATGTATGTGGTCCGATGAATATTAAGGCTTACAGCAGGTATCATTATTTTCTGACCTTCACAAGATGATTTGAGCAGATATGGGGATATCTACTTGATGAAACATAAGTCTGAAACATTTGAACAGTTCAAAGAATTTCAGAGTGAAGTGGAAAATCATTGTGACAAGAAAATAAAAGTTTCTACGATATGATCGCAGAGGTAAAATATTTGAGTTACGAGTTTGGTCTTCAGTTAAAACAATGTGAAATAGTTTCACTATGCACGCCACCTGGAACACCACAACATAATGGTGTGTCCGAACGTCATAACCGTACTTTATTAGATATGGTGCGATCTATGATGTCTCTTACCGATCTACCACTATCGTTTTGGGGTTATGCATTAGAGACAGTTGCATTCACGTTAAATAGGGCACCATCAAAATCCATTGAGACGACGCCTTATGAACTATGGTTTGGCAAGAAACCAAAGTTGTCGTTTCTTAAAGTTTGGGATTGTGATGCTTATGTGAAAAAGTTTCATCCTGATAAGCTCAAACCCAAATCGGAAAAGTGCGTCTTCATAGGATACCCTAAAGAATATGTTGGGTACACCTTCTATCACAGATCCGAAGGCAAGATATTCGTTGCTGAGAATGGATCCTTTCCAGAGAAGGAGTTTTCTCTCGAAAGAAGTGAGTGGGAGGAAAGTAGAAAACTTGATAAGGTAATTGTACCTTCTCCCTTATTGGAAAGTAGTTCATCACAAAAATCTGTTCTTGTGACTACTACACCAATTAGTGAGGAAGCTAATGATGATGATCATGTAACTTCAGATAAAGTTACTACCGAATCTCGTAGGTAAACCAGAGTGAGAACCGCACCAGAGTGGTACGGTAATCCTGTTCTGGAGGTCATGTTACTTGACCATGATGAGCCTACGAACTATGAGGAAGCGATGATGAGCCCAGATTCCGCGAAATGGTTTGAGGCCATGAAATCTGAGATATGATCCATGTATGAGAACAAAGTTTGGACTTTGGTTGACTTGCCCGTTGATCGGCAAGCAATTGAGAATAAATGGATCTTTAAGAGGAAGACGGACGCTGATAGTAGTGTTACTATCTACAAAGCTAGAATTGTCGCAAAAAGTTTTCGACAAGTTCAAGGTGTTGACTACGATGAGAGCTTCTCACTCGTATCTATGCTTGAGTCTGTCCGAATCATGTTAGTAATTGCCGCATTTTATGAAATCTGGCAAATGGATAAACAAAACTGCATTCCTTAATAGATTTATTAAAGAAGAGTTGTATATGATGCAACCAGAAGGTTTTGTCAATCCGAAAGATGCTAACAAAATGTGCAAGCTCCAGCGATCCATCTGTGAACTGGTGCAAGCATCTCGGAGTTGGAATATACGCTTTGATGAGTTGATCAAAGCATATAGTTTTATACAGACTTGCGGTGAAGCCTGTATTTACAAGAAAGTGAGTGGGAGCACTACAGCATTTCTGATAAGTATATGTGAATGACATATTGTTGATCGGAAATAATGTAGAATTACTCTGTAAAGCATAAAGGAGTGTTTGAAAGGAGTTTTTCAAAGAAAGACCTCGGTGAAGCTACTTACATATTGAGCATCAAGATCTATAGAGATAGATCAAGACGCTTGATAAGTATTTCCATGAGTACATACCTTGGCAAGATTTTGAAGTAGTTCAAAATGGAACAGTCAAAGAAGGAGTTCTTGCCTGTGTTACAAGGTGTGAAATTGAGTAAGACTCAAAGCCCGACCACGACAGAAGATAGAAAGAGAATGAAAGTCATTCCCTATGCCTTGGCCATAGGTTCTATAAAGTATGTCATGCTGTATACCAGATCTATTGTATACCCTGCACTGATTTGGCAAGGGAGTACAATAGTGATCTAGGAGTAGATCACTGGACATCGGTCAGAATTATCCTTAGTGAAATAAGGATATGTTTCTCGATTATGGATGTGACAAAAGGCTCGTCGTAAAGGGTTACGCCGATGCAAGTTTTGACACTAATCTAGATGACTCTAAGTCTCGGTCTAGATACATATTGAAAGTGGGAGCAATTAGCTAGAGTAGCTCCATGCAGAGCATTGTTGACATAGAAATTTGCAAAATACATGTGGATCTAAATGTGGCAGACCCGTTGACTAAGATTCTCTCACAAGCAAAACATGATCACACCTTACTCTTTGGGTGTTAATCACATAGCGATGTGAACTAGATTACTGAATCTAGTAAACCCTTTGGGTATTGGTCACATGGCGATGTGAACTATGGGTGTTAATCACATGATGATGTGAACTATCGATGTTAATCACATGGTGATGTGATCTAGATTATTGACTCTAGTGCAAGTGGGAGACTGAAGTAAATATGCCCTAGAGGCAATAATAAAGTTATTATTTATTTCCTTATATCATGATAAATGTTTATTATTCATGCTAGAATGGTATTAACCGGAAACATAATACATGTGTGAATACATAGACAAACTTAGTGTCACTAGTATGCCTCTACTTGACTAGCTCGTTAATCAAAGATGGTTATGTTTCCTAACCATGAACAAGGTGTTGTTATTTGTTTAACAAGGTCACATCATTGGTTGAATGATCTGATTGACATGACCCATTCCATTAGCTTAGCACCCGATCGTTTAGTATGTTGCTATTAATTTCTTCATGACTTATACATGTTCCTATGACTATGAGATTATGCAACTCCCATTTGCCGGAGGAACACTTTGGGTGCTACCAAACGTCACAACGTAACTGGGTGATTATAAAGGAGCATTACAGGTGTCTCCAAAGGTAGATGTTGGGTTGGCGTATTTCGAGATTAGGATTTGTCACTCTGATTGTCGGAGAGGTATCTCTGGGCCCACTCGGTAATGCACATCACTATAAGCCTTGCAAGCATTGCAACTAATGAGTTAGTTGCAGGATGATGTATTACGGAACGAGTAAAGAGACTTGCCGGTAACGAGATTGAACTAGGTATTGAGATACCGACGATCGAATCTCGGGCAAGTAACATACCGATGACAAAGGGAACAACGTATGTTGTTATGCGGTCTGACCGATAAAGATCTTCGTAGAATATGTAGGAGCCAATATGGGCATCCATGTCCCGCTATTGGTTATTGACAAGAGAGGTGTCTCGGTCATGTCTACATAGTTCTCGAACCCGTAGGGTCTGCACGCTTAACGTTCGTTGACGATATAGTACTATGAGTTATGTATGTTGGTGACCGAATGTTGTTCGGAGTCCCGGATGAGATCACGGACATGACGAGGAGCTCCGGAATGGTCCGGAGGTAAAGATTCATATATTGGATGATATGGTTAGGCCAAGGGGTCAAGCCCACAGGGCTATAAGTCGGTGCAAAAGGAGTTTTGCGGAGGCCAGGGGGCCAAACGCCGGAGACCCTGGCGTCTGGCCCTGGGCCAGACGCCGAGGCCCATGGCGTTTGGGCCAGACGCCAAGGTTTGTGGCGTTTGGTCCTGGAGTCCGAGTGGGACTCTTGCCTTTCGGGCAAAACCGACTTTGAGGAGGCTTTTGCTCCAAGTTTCGACCCCAGGGCTCAACATATAAATAGAGGGGCAGGGCTAGCACCAAAGACACATCAAGAAACACCAAGCCATGTGCCAGCAACCCTGTTCCCTCTAGTTTATCCTCCGTCATAGTTTTCGTAGTGCTTAGGCGAAGCCCTGCGGAGATTGTTCTTCACCAACACCGTCACCACGTCGTCGTGCTGCCGGAACTCATCTACTACTTTGCCCCTCTTGCTGGATCGAGAAGGCGAGGACGTCACCGAGCCGTACGTGTGCAGAACTTGGAGGTGCCGTGCTTTCGGTACTTGGATCGGTCGGATCGTGAAGACGTTCGACTACATCAACCGCGTTGATATAACGCTTTCGCTTGCGATCTACAAGGGTACGTAGATCAGACTCTCCCCCTCGTTGCTATGCATCACCATGATCTTGCGTGTGCGTAGGAAAATTTTGAAATTACTACGTTCCCCAACATTTAGTTCTACTGTTTAAGATATGTTCCTAGAGAAAATTTAGTTGAAAGTTGATAGTAGAAATTATGCGAACTCGGTCCGTCAACTAAGGATTATCCTCATTGCTGCGCAGAAGGCTTATGTCCTTAATGCACCGCTCGGTCTGCTGAACCTCGAGCGTCGTCTGTAGATGTTGGGAAACATCTGACATACGCGTTTTGATGGCTACATGATAGTTCAGTGCGTAATGCTAACGGTTTAGAATTGTGGCACCAAAGACGTTTTTGAAACGTCGTAGAACATATGAGATGTTCCAAAGACTGAAATTGGGATTTCAGACTAGTGCCCACGTCAAGAGGTATGAGACCTCTGACAAGTTTCTTAAGCCATCAAACTAAGGGAGAAAAGCTCAATCGTTGAGCATGTGCTCAGATTGTCTGAGTACTTGATGTCTACTACACAACCTTCTTCTTGTAGACGTTGTTGGGCCTCCAAGTGCAGAGGTTTGTAGGACAGTAGCAAATTTCCCTCAAGTGGATGACCTAAGGTTTATCAATCCGTAGGAGGCGTAGGATGAAGATGGTCTCTCTCAAGCAACCCTGCAACCAAATAACAAAGAGTCTCTTGTGTCCCCAACACACCCAATACAATGGTAAATTATATAGGCCCACTACTGGAATCAGCTAATTTGCCATCTGCCAACTCTTTGCCGTCTGCTAGCAGATGGCAAAGAAGGTATTTGCCATCAGCTACCCAAAAGCAGACGGCAAAGAAATGGCTGACGGCAAAACAAGCCTTTGCCATCAGTCACTTCTTTGCCGTCAGCTGGCGGACGGCAAAGATTCTTTGCCATCAGCTGGCGGACGACAAAGAATCTTTGCCGTCAGCTGGCGGATGGCAAAGAGAGAGGTGACCCCCCACTAACGAGCCGTTTACGAAAAAACGCCCCCTCTTTGCCGTCTGCTAGCAGACGACAAAGAGACAAAACGGCGGACGGCAAACCAGATCCACACCGCACCACGCCCACCTGCCCGTTATCTCTTCTCTCCCTCTCTCCTCCCCGACGCCCACTAGATCCACACCCACCGCCGCCCGGCGCCGCCCCTGCCACCCGCCGCCGAACCCGCCCGGCGCCGCCCCCGCCACCCGCTGCCCGGCGTCGCCCTGCCACCCACCGCCCGGCGCCGTCCGGCGCCACCCCCGCCTCCCGGAGCAGCCCCCACCACCCCTCCGCCCCCACCCCACCTGCCGACACCCCGCCACGCACCGCCCCCCGCCCGTTATCTCTTCTCTCCCTCTCTCCTCCCCGACGCCCACCAGATCCACACCCACCGCCGCCCCCGCCACCCGCCGCCGAACCCGCCCGGCGCCGCCCCCGCCCCGCCACCCGCTGCCCGCCGCCGCCCCCGCCACCCGCTGCCCGGCGTCGCCATGCCACCCGCCGCCCGGCGCCGTCCGGCGCCGCTCCCGCCTCTCGGAGCAGCACCCACCACCCCTCCGCCCCACCCCACCCGCCGATGCCCCGCCACGCGCCGCCCGGCGCCGCCCATGTCGCCGGCCCACCCGCCCCACTGCGTCCTCCTGCGACCACGCGTGACCCTCCCCTGCGGCTAGGGTTTCGGCCACCACATCGCCGGCGTGGCTCCGGTGTTGCTCAGGTCGCCATGAGGATCCTTCGGCGGTGCTGGATGTGCCGTGGCGCGGTGGTGCCCCTGGGTGAAGCCTCCGTGCTACGGTGCCCCTGGTTGGCGCCTTCGTGCCCGTGCTCTCACTGGTGCCGCTGTTGTGGTGCTCTCTGGCAAGCTCCGGCTTGTTGTGGTGGTGTTGGTTGTGATGCTGGTCACACCATAGTGATGGTGTGGCTGCATCCTGCTTCGGCTACAACTCCTTTTGGTGAGCTTCTCCTTGCTCCCCTCCTGATCTCTCTAATGCATAGCTCTAGCTCTTGATCTTGTTGGATGTGAGGCTTTATTAGCTGTGGTTAGCTGCTGTAGATGAGCATCAACTTGTATTGGAGCTCTCTGTGATGGATTCTTGCTGTGTCAGGGTTTTGGTCAGTGACCATCTATGTGTATTTGTGAAGTATATATACTCCTGTACTGCTCTGTTCTGTTTAGTTGATCCTGGAGTTGTTACTTTAGTCAGTTACTTTACTCATGAATGGATACTCACTTGTTCTTAGTTATTTTACTTCTCATACTGAATAGAACAGATACCACTTGGTTTGGCTATTCCTATTTGTCTCTTTCTAATAGCCTATGAACATATGCTATACTTGGTTTTGGCTGTTACTTTCCTAGTTTTCTACTGATAAGACAGATACTACATCTGATTTGGGCAGCGATGCTGGTCTGAGCCCCCCTCTCTTAGGCTTAATTTACATGTGACTATCAATGTGCTGTGATGAACTAGCCCTGGCACTTCCAGGCTGTCTGAGCACATAATCCCTCAAGTATACCTTGAGGTCTTCTGTAGCTCTCCTTAATAGTTATCTCTTCTAAGCTGCTGGTGGTTGGATGTGTTGGGAGTTGGTCTGGTTGGCTGGTTGTGATGTATATCTCCTCCTGGAGCTTTGTTTTTGGCGTTGCACAGTGACATGTACCTATTGTCACTAGACAAAACTGATTGTGGTGATGAAGTCTGATCTTTGGCTTTAATCACTAGTTTTTAGTTGGCTTAATTCCTGGAGCTAGTACTGATAGTGGTCTTTGTGTTGGCATTTAAGTTACTGCTAATTGTGGTGGCTTCTTGATTGGGTCCTTGGCTGGTTCTCTCCTTTGGCTCTTTGGTATTGGTTTACTCTATTTGGCTTTATAATTAAGATCACTTTGAAAATCAGGATCTTAACTAAGATTATCTTGATCTCAAGTACTGGCTCCTACAGCATTGCATTTCACCAAGTGAAATGCTACATTTCTACTCCTAACCCATTCTCTCTTTCTTAGTGTTTTTGTTATGCAGGTTGGAAGAAAAGAAGAAGATCCGGAGAAGATCTTAGTAATAAGATAGTTTTTTAGGAAAATAGATATTTAGTTTTAGATCATTCCTTGTAATATTTGTTGGATATGTGTTCATGGATATGTGTTGGATATATATGTGTTCATGACTATATATTGGTAACATGTGTTGGATATATGTGTGTTCATGAGTATTGGTAATATGTGTTGGATATGCTATGTTGGTCATATATATATCTGTGTTTGATTTTCTGTGAAAATGAATTGATATAAGAAGAAACAGAATTAATGCCTATTTGGTCTCTTTGCCATCTGCCAACAGATGGCAAAGAGCCTGCAGCCTTTGCTGTCAGCTGGCAGACGGCAAAGGCTGCCGTTAGCCACCTAACGGACACTAACACTACTCATTTTGCCGTCCGCGGCAGACGGCAAAGGCGCCTTTGTCGTCAGCCGCCAAAAGCAGACGGCAAAGTAGGTCTTTGCCGTAGCCTACTTTGCCGGAGCCTTTTGCCGTCTGCGGCTAACGGCAAAGGCCTTTGCCATCCGCCGTTCATCCCTTTGCCGTCCGCCGTGGCAGACGGCAAAGTAGCTGATTCCTGTAGTGAGGTGCACTAGTTCGGCGAAGAGATGGTGATACAAGTGGTATATGGATAGTAGATAATAGTTTCTGTAATCTGAAAATATAAAAACAGCAAGGTAGCAAGTGATAAAAGTGAGCATAAACGGTAGTGCAATGATAGGAAACAAGGCCTAGGGTTCATACTTTCGCTAGTGTAAGTTCCCTCAACAATACTAACATAATTGGATCACATAACTATCCCTCAACATGCAACAAAGAGTCACTCCAAAGTCACTAATAGCGGAGAACAAACGAAGAGATTATGGTAGGGTACGAAATGACCTCAAAGTTATTCTTTCCAATTAATCTGTTGGGCTATTCCTATAAGTGTCACAAAAAGCCCTAGAGTTCGTACTAGAATAACACCTTAAGACACAAATCAACCAAAACCCTAATGTCACCTAGATACTCCAATGTCACCTCAAGTATCCGTGGGTATGATTATACGATATGCATCACACAATCTCAGATTCATCTATTCAACCAACACATAGGACCTCAAAGAGTGCCCCAAAGTTCTACCGGAGAATCACGACGAAAACATGTGCCAACCCCTATGCATAGGTTCATGGGCGGAACCCGCAAGTTGATCACCAAAACATACATCAAGTGAATCACGTGGTATCCCATTGTCACCGCAGATACGCATGACAAGACATACACCAAGTGTTCTCAAATCTTTAAAGACTCAATCCGATAAGATTACTTCAAAGGGGAAACTCAATTCATTACAAGAGAGTAGAGGGGGGAGAAAACATCATAGGATCCAAATATAATAGCAAAACTCGCGATACATCAAGATCGTATCACCTCAAGAACACGGGAGAGAGAGATCAAACACATAGCTACTGGTACATACCCTCGGCCCCGAGGGAGAACTACTCCCTCCTCGTCATGGAGAGCACCGGGATGATGAAGATGGCCACTGGAGAGGGATTGCCCCCTCTGGCAGGGTGCCGAAACAGGTCTAGATAGGCTTTCAGTGGCTATGGAGGCTTCTAGCGGTGGAACTCTTGATCTATTGTTTGTTCTGGAAGTTTTAGGGTACATGTGTATATATGGGTGCAGGAAGTACATCGGTGGAGCTTCGGGGGCCCCACGAGGCAGGAGGGCGCGCCCTAGGGGGGGCGCCCCCACTCTCGTGAGCACCTCCCTTGGCTCCTGACGTGGGGTCCAAGTCCATCCGGTAGCTTTCCTTCCAAAAATAACTTCTCTAGTTGATTTCGTTCCATTTCGACTCCGTTTGATATTCCTTTTCTTCAAAACACTGAAATAGGAAAAAAATAGCAATTCTGGGTTGGGCCTCTGGTTAATAGGTTAGTCCCAAAAATAATATAAAAGTGGATAATAAAGCCCAATATTGCCCAAAACAGTAGATAACATAGCATGGAGCAATCAAAAATTATAGATACGTTGGAGACGTATCAAGCATCCCCAAGCTTAATTCCTGCTCGTCCTCAAGTAGGTAAATGATAAAAGAAAGAATTTTTGATGTGGAATGCTAGTTGGCATAATTTCATTGTAATTCTTCTTAATTGTGATATGAATATTCAGATATGAAAGATTCAAGACAAAAGTTCATATTGACATAGAAACAATAATACTTCAAGCATACCAACTAAGCAATTATGTCCTCTAAAAATAACATGGCCAAAGAAAGTTCATCCCTACAAAATCATATAGTTTAGTCATGCTCCATTTTAGTCACACAAAAATGCTCTCATCATGCACAACCCCGATGACAAGCCAAGCAATTGTTTCATACTTTAGTAATCTCAAACCTATAAACTTTCACGCAATACATGAGCGCGAGCCATGGATATAGCACTATGGGTGGAATAGAGTAATGATGGGGTTATGTGGAGAAGACAAAAAGGAGAAAGTCTCACATCAACGAGGCTAATCAATGGGCTATGGAGATGCCCATCGATTGATGTTGATGCAAGGAGTAGGGATTGCCATGCCACGGATGCACTAGAGCTATAAATATATGAAAGCTCAACAAAAGAAACTAAGTGGGTGTGCATCCAACTTGCTTGCTCACGAAGACCTAGGGCACTTGAGGAGGCCCATTGTTGGAATATACAAGCCAAGTTCTATAATGAAAATTTCCCACTAGTATATGAAAGTGACAACATAAGAGACTCTCTATCATGAAGATTATGGTGCTACTTTGAAGCACAAGTGTGGCAAAGGATAGTAGCATTGTCCCTTCTCTCTTTTTCTCTCATTTTTGGGCCTTCTCTTTTTTATGGCCTTTCTCTTTTTTTTGGGGGGGGCCTTCTCTTTTTTTATTCCTCACTTGGGACAATGCTCTAATAATGATGATCATCACACTTCTATTTATTTACAACTCAATGATTACAACTCGATACTCAGAACAAGATATGACTCTATATGAATGCCTCCGGCGGTGTACCAGGATATGCAACAAATCAAGAGTGACATGTATGAAAGAATTATGAATGGTGGCTTTGCCACAAATACTATGTCAACTACATGATCATGCTAAGCAATATGACAATGATGAATGTGTCATGATGAACGGAATGATGGAAAGTTGCATGGCAATATATCTCGGAATGGCTATGGAAATGCCATAATAGATAGGTATAGTGGCTGTTTTGAGGAAGATATAAGTAGGTTTATGTGTGAAAGAGCGTATCATATCATGGGGTTTGGATGCACCGGCAAAGTTTGCGCCAACTCTCAATGTGAGAAAGGGAAATGCACGGTACCGAAGAAGCTAGCAAGGATGGAAGGGTGAGAGTGCGTATAATCCATGGACTCAACATTAGTCATAAAGAACTCACATACTTATTGCAAAAATCTACAAGTCATCAAAAACCTTGGCACTCGCGCATGCTCCTAGGGGGATAGATTGGTAGGAAAAGACCATCGCTCGTCCCCGACCGCCACTCATAAGGAGGACAATCAAATAACACCTCATGTTTCAAATTTGTTACACAACGTTTACCATACGTGCATGCTACGGGACTTGCAAACTTCAACACAAGCATTTCTCAATTTCACAACTACTCAACTAGCATGACTTTGATATTATTACCCCCATATCTCAAAACAATCATCAAGCATCAAACTTCTCTTAGTATTCAACACACTCATAAGAAAGTTTTATTATTCTTGAATACCTAGCATATTAGGATTTTAAGCAAATTACCATGCTATTAAGACTCTAAAAATAATCTAAGTGAAGCATGAGAGTTCATCTATTTCTTCAAAATAAAACTACCACCATGCTCTAAAAGATATAAGTGAAGCACTAGAGCAAATGACAAACTACTCTGAAAGATATAAGTGAAGATCAATGAGTAGTTGAATAATTATGCAACTATGTGTGACGCCCTGAGACCGATGTGCCAGGTGTCTTCCAGTTATTCGTTGTTGTTGTCTTGTCATTGCTCGCGTGTCATGCATTCCATATCATGTCATCATGTGCATTTCATTTGCATACATGTTCGTCTCATGCATCCGAGCATTTTCCCCGTTGTTCGTTTTGCATTCCGGCGCTCCTATGTTCCCCGGTGTCCCTTTCTACCTCTTTTCGTGTGCGGGTGTTAAACGTTTTCGGATTGGACCGAGACTTGCCAAGCGGCCTTGGTTTACTACCGATAGACCGCCTGTCAAGTTTCGTGCCATTTGAGTCATGTTGGTATAAAACGCATGAAGAAGCTCCATGCTGATGGATCTTTGGACTCACTCATTTAGAAAAGATTGAGACATGTGAACCATGTCTATTGGTAGATATGCATGAAGAAACTCCAAACAGATGGATCGTTTGGACTTGATTTTGAATCACTTAAGACATGCAAATCATACCACATGGGCAAGATGACTGAAAGGCCTCGTTTTCAGTAAGATGGAACAAGAAAGCAACTTGTTGGAAGTAATACATTTTGATGTGTGCAGTCCAATGAGTGCTGAGGCACGCAATGGATATCGTTATGTTCTTACTTCACAGATGATTTGAGTAGATGATGAGTATATTTACTTGATGAAACACAAGTCTGAATTATTGAAAGGTTTAAGTAATTTCAGAGTGAAGTTGAAGATCGTCGTGACAAGATGATAAAATGTCTATGATATGATCATAGAGATGAATATCTGAGTTACGAGTTTGGCACACAATTAAGACATTGTGGAAATTTTTTCACAACTAATACCGCCTGGAACACCATAGTGTGATGGCGTGTCCGAACATCATAACTGCACCCAATTGGATATGGTGCATGCCATGATGTCTCTTATCGAATTACCACTATCGTTTATGGGTTAGGCATTACAGACAACCGCATTCACTTTAAATAGGGCACCATGCAATTCCGTTGAGACGACACCATATGAACTATGGTTTAGAAAAACCTAAGCTGTCGTTTCTTAAAAGTTTGGGGCTGCGACGCTTATGTGAAGAAGTTTCAGGCTGATAAGCTCGAACCCAAAGCGGATAAATGCATCTTCATAGAATACCCAAAACAGTTGGGTATACCTCCTATTTCAGATCCGGAAGCAAAAGTGATTGTTTCTAAAATGGGTCCTTTCTCGAGGAAAAGTTTCTCTCGAAAGAATTGAGTGGGAGGATGATGGAGACTTGATGAGGTTATTGAACCGTCACTTCAACTAGTGTGTAGCAGGGCACAGGAAGTTGTTCCTGTGGCACCTACACCAATTGAAGTGGAAGCTTATGATAGTGATCATTAAACTTCGGATCAAGTCACTACCTAACCTCATAGGTCGACAAGGATGCGTACTACTTTAGAGTGGTACGTAATCCTGTCTTGGAAGTCATGTTGCTTGACAACAATGAACCTACGAGCTATGGAGAAGCGATGGTGGGCCCGAATTCTGACGAATGGCTCGAGGCCATAAAATCCGAGAGAGGATCCATGTATAAAAACAAAGTATAGACTTTGGAAGAACTACTTGATGGTCGTAAGGCTGTTGGGTGCAGATGAATTTTAAAAGGAAGACAGACTATGATGGTAAGTGTCACCATTAAGAAAGCTCGACTTGTTGTTAAGCTGTTTTCCGACAAGTTCAAGGAGTTGACTACGATGAGACTTTCTCACTCGTGGCGATGCTAAGAGTCTGTTGGAATTATGTTAGCAGATACTGCATTATTTATGAAATCTTGCAGATAGGATGTCAAAACATTGTTTCCTCGACAATTTGCTTGAGGAAAGGTTGTATGTGATACAACCAGAAGGTTTTGTCAATCCTGAAAGATGCTAACAAGTATGCAAAGCTCCAGCAATCCTTCCAAGGACCAGAGTAAGCATCTCGGAGTTGGAATGTACACTTTGATGAGATGATCAAAGATTTTGGGTTTATACAAAGTTTATGAGAAACTTGTATTTCCAAAGAAGTGAGTGGGAGCACTATAGAATTTTTGATGAGTATATGTTGTTAACATATTGTTGGTCAGAAATGATGTAGAATTTCTATAAAGCATACAAGGTTATTTGAAAAGTGTTTTTCAATGGAAAACTTGGATTAAGCTACTTGAACATTGAGCATCAAGATCTATAAGGATAGATCAAAAAACGCTTAATAGTACTTTCAAATGAATACATACCGTGACAAGATTTTGAAGGAGTTCAAAATAGATCAGCAAAGAAGGAGTTCTTGGCTGTGTTACAAGGTGTGAGTATTGAGTAAGACTCAAGACCTGACCACGGCCGAAGAGAGAGAAAGGACGAAGGTCGTCCTGTATGCTTTAGACGTAGGCTCTACAGTATGCTATGCTGTGTACCGCACCTGAAGTGTGCCTTGCCATGAGTCAATCAAGGGGTACAAGAGTGATCCAGGAATGGATCACATGACAGTGGCCAAACTTATCCTTAGTAACTAGTGGACTAAGGAATTTTCTCGATTATGGAGGTGGTAAAAGAGTTCGTCGTAAAGGGTTACGTCGATGCAAACTTTGACACTAATCCGGATGACTCTAAGTACTAAACCGGATTCGTATAGTAGAGCGGTTATTTGGAATAGCTCCAAGTAGCGCGTGGTAGCTGCATCTCCAAGATGACATAGAGATTTGTAAAGCACACATGGATATGAAAGGTTCAGACCCATTGACTAACAAACCTCTTTCGCAAGCGAGATATGAACAAACCCCATGGGTGTTGGATTCATTACAATCACATGGTGATGTGAACTAGATTATTGACTCTAGTGCAAGTGGGAGACTGTTGGAAATATGCCCTAAAGGCAATAATAAAATGGTTATTATTGTATTTCCTTGTTCATGATAATTGTCTATTGTTCATGCTATGATTGTATTAACTGGAAACAGTAATACATGTGTGAATACATAGACCACAACATGTCCCTAGTAAGCCTCTAGTTGACTAGCTCGTTGATCAATAGATGGTTATGGTTTCCTGACCATGGACATTGGATGTCGTTGATAATGGGATCACATCATTAGGAGAATGATGTGATGGATAAGACCCAATCCTAAGCATAGCACAAGATCGTATAGTTCGTCTGCTAAAGCTTTTCTAATGTCAAGTATCATTTCCTTAGACCATGAGATTGTGCAACTCCCGGATACCGTAGGAATGCTCTGGGTGTGCCAAACGTCACAACGTAACTGGGTGGCTATAAAGGCACACTACGGGTATCTCCAAAAGTGTCTGTTGAGTTGGCACGAATCAAGACTGGGATTTGTCACTCCGTGTGACGGAGAGGTATCTCTGGGCCCACTCGGTAATGCATCATCATAATGAGCTCAATGTGACTAATGAGTTAGACACGGGATCATGCGTTACAGAATGAGTAAAGAGATTTGCCGGTAACGAGATTGAACGAGGTATGGGGATACTGACGATCGAATCTCGGGCAAGTAACATACCTATAGACAAAGGGAATTGTATACGGGATTGATTGAATCCCCGACATCGTGGTTCATCCGATGAGATCATCGTGGAACATGTGGGAGCCAATATGGGTATCCAGATCCCGCTATTGGTTATTGGCCGGAGAGTTGTCTCGGTCATGTCTACATGGTTCCCGAACCCGTAGGGTCTACACACTTAAGGTTCGGTGACGCTAGAGTTGTTATGGGAAATAGTATGTGGTTACCGAAGGTTGTTCGGAGTCCCGGATGAGATCCCGGACGTGATGAGGAGTTCCGAAATGGTCCGGAGGTGAAGATCGATATATTGGACGAAGGGTATTGGAGTCCGGAATTGTTCCGGGGGTACCGGGTGACGACCAGCGTGTCCGAAAGGGGTTTCGGAGGCCCCGACAAGCGTTGGGGGCCTTATGGGCCAAGGGGAGGGGGCACAACAGCCCACTAAGGGGCTGAGCGCCCCTCCCACCCTAGGGCAGCCACCCCTCTCGGCTTGGGGGGCAAGTTTCCTAGGGGTGGGGGCGCCCAAACCCATCTAGGGTTTTCCTTGTGGCCGCCGCCCCTCCCCTAGGGAACCCTAGGGCGCCTCCTCCACCCCCTTCCCCCTATATATAGTGAGGGAGAGAGAGGGCAGCCGCACCCCTTCCCTGGCGCAGCCCCTCCCTCCTCCAACTCTTCCTTCTCCTTCGTAGAGCTTGGCGAAGCCCTGCAGGAATACCACAAACTCCACCACCACACCGTCATGCTACCGGAGTTCTCCCTCAACTTCTCCTCTCCTCTTGCTGGATCAAGAAGGAGGAGATGTCCCCGGGCTGTACGTGTGTTGAACGCGGAGGTGCCGTCCATTCGGCGCTAGATCGGATCTTCCGCGATTTGAATCGCCGCGAGTACGACTCCATCAACCGCGTTCTTGTAACACTCCCACTCTCTCATTGCTAGCATCTCCTAGATTGATCTTGGTGACACGTAGGAAAATTTTGAATTATTGCTACGTTCCCCAACAATCACGTGATCATTTAGATGACTGGAGGGATGTCTATCTATGTGGGAGTTCTTAAGTAATATGATTAATTGAACTTAATTTATCATGAACTTAGTCCTGATAGTTTTTGCATATCTATCTTGTAGATCAATGGCCCGTGCTACCGTTCCCTTGAATTTTAATGCACTCCTAGAGAAATATAAGTTGAAAGATGATGGTAGCAACTACACGGACTAGGTCCGTAACTTGAGGATTATCCTCATTGTTGCAAAGAAGAATTATGTCCTCGATGCACCGCGGCAGCAGCAGCACAACGGCGTGGTGGTGGTGGTGGAGGAGCGTGGTGATCCAGCAGGGCTTCGCCAAGCACCGCGAGATATGAGGAGAAAGAGAGGGGTAGGGCTGCGCCAAGAAGGAGAGGAACTCGTGTGTCTTGGGCAGCCCAAACCTCAAGTATATATAGGGGGAGGAGAGGGGCCGCGCCCCCACCTAGGGTTCCCTCCCTAGGGGTGGCGGGAGCCCCCAGATCCCATCTGGGTGGCGGCCAGGTGGAGGGGAGAGGGAGGCGCACCAGGCATGGGCCCTAAGGCCCATCTGCCCTTAGGGTTTGCCCCCTCCTCCCCTTAGGCGCCTTGGGCCCTTGTGGGGGGCGCACCAGACCACCTGGGGCTGGTCCCCTCTCACACTTGGACCATGCAGCCCTCCGGGGCTTGTGGCCACACTTGGTGGACCCCGGGACCCTCCCGGTGGTCCCGGTACGTTACTGATAAAACCCGAAACTTTTCCGATGAGCAAAACAGGACTTCCCATATATAAATCTTTACCTCCGGACCATTCCGGAACTCCTCGTGACGTCCGGGATCTCATCTGGGACTCCGAACAACATTCGGTAATCACGTATATCTATTCCCTATAACCCTAGCGTCATCGAACCTTAAGTGTGTAGACCCTACGGGTTCGGGAAACATGCAGACATGACCGAGATACCTCTCTGATCAATAACCAACAGCGGGATCTGGATACCCATGTTGGCTCCCACATGTTCCACGATGATCTCATCGGATGAACTATGATGTCAAGGACTTAATCAATCCTGTATACAATTCCCTTTGTCTATCGGTACGATACTTGCCCGAGATTCGATCGTCGGTATCCCGATACCTTGTTCAATCTCGTTACCGGCAAGTCTCTTTACTCGTTCCATAACACATCATCCCATGATCAACTCCTTGATCACATTGTGCACATTATGATGATGTCCTACCGAGTGGGCCCAGAGATACCTCTCCGTGTACATGGAGTGACAAATCCCAGTCTCGATTCGTGCCAACCCAACAGACACTTTCGGAGATACCTGTAGTGTACCTTTATAGCCACCCAGTTACGTTGTGACGTTTGGCACACCCAAAGCACTCCTACGGTATCCCGGAGTTGCACAATCTCATGGTCTAAGGAAATGATACTTGACATTAGAAAAGCTTTAGCATACGAACTACATGATCTTGTGCTAGGCTTAGGATTGGGTCTTGTCCATCACATCATTCTCCTAATGATGTGATCCCGTTATCAACGACATCCAATGTCCATGGTTAGGAAACCGTAACCATCTATTGATCAACGAGCTAGTCAACTAGAGGCTTACTAGGGACATGGTGTTGTCTATGTATCCACACATGTATCTGAGTTTCCTATCAATACAATTTTAGCATGGATAATAAACGATTATCATGAACAAGGAAATATAATAATAACCAATTTATTATTGCCTCTAGGGCATATTTCCAACATACATTACTAAGATAAACCTACACTATACAAAAATAGTGCCGTAATTACTGCAGCCTGAGGCAGCATCATAAATGTTGTATCACAACAAAATAAATTCCAACCATACAACAAAAGGCCTGTTGGCATAAAGTTTACAGTCCTTCCAGATAAAAGCACCATCAAATGTATAGAAGCACATATCATTTGACTTGAGTGCTAATGTTTCAGGCTGTAGAATCTGATGGAGCAGCACGATCTCCACCTTTTTTCCGCCATTGCTCTTGAACAATGATGCGAATGTCTGATAGTCTGGTTTCAAAACCATTCATATCTTGACGACATTTCTCAACCACTATTCTTGTTTCCGAAACAACATCCATTAGGGATTGGACTTGTGTCTGGAGCACAGATATATCACTCTGTCTAGCAGGAAGATTTTGTTCAGTAGGCGATTTGGACGAGGTTACCTTGACAACCAACCCAGAATTACGCAGGAAGGTGCTTTTTTGCACTGTTAGTGGAGAGATACTGACGCACTACAGCAAGAGGTGACATTGTGCCTGTAGTAGCCTCGTCACCTTCAGGTAGTTGTGGCTGTTCAATCATTTGTTCCATAGCTTGCTGAAAGTTTGAACTTGTAGATTAGTGTACCAGATAAGTTACTAATGAGATAAAAACAAACAAAGTAGGTTAAACGTTTATACATAACTTATTTTGGTGAACTACTGTAATACATTAGCATGTATTGTAGTGCCAACTACATAATAAAATCACTTTCAGAACATATGTCCATGTAGCATGCCCCTGGATGCCCTCCGATGCCAACTCCAACTCTATATATTTGCTTTCGGAGAGGAAAAATCAGAGAGAAGAAATCATCGCGTTTTACGATACAGAGCCGCCGCCAAGCCGTAAAATCTCTCGGGAGGGCTGATCTGGAGTCCGTGCGGGGCTCCGGAGAGGGGGATTCGTCGCCGTCGTCATCATCAACCATCCTCCATCACCAATTTCATGATGCTCACCACCGTGCATGAGTAATTCCATCGTAGGCTTGCTGGACGGTGATGGGTTGGATGAGATTTATCATGTAATCAAGTTAGTTTTGTTAGGGTTTGATCCCTAGTATCCATTATGTTCTGAGATTGATGTTTCTATGACTTTGCTATGCTTAATGCTTGTCACTAGGGCCCGAGTGCCATGATTCCAGATCTAAACCTATTATGTTTTCATGAATATATGTGAGTTCTTGATCCTATCTTGCAAGTCTATAGTCACCTACTATGTGTTATGATCCGGCAACCCCGAAGTGACAATAATCGGGACCGCTCCCGGTGATGACCATAGTTTGAGGAGTTCATGTATTCACTATGTGCTAATGGTTTGTTCCAGTTCTCTATTAAAAGGAGGCCTTAATATCCCTTAGTTTCCAATAGGACCCCGCTGCCACGGGAGGGTAGGACAAAAGATGTCATGCAAGTTCTTTTCCATAAGCACGTATGACTATATACGGAATACATGCCTACATTACATTGATGAATTGGAGCTAGTTCTGTGTCACCCTATGTTATGACTGTTACATGATGAACCGCATCCGGCATAATTATCCATCACTGATCCGGTGCCTACGAGTTTTCCATATACTGGTTCTCGCTTATTTACTTTCCCGCTGTTACTGTTACAATCACTACAAAATACCAAAAACATTACTTTTGCTGTCTTTACTTTTGTTGCCGCAACCACCACTATCATATTACTTTGCTACTAAACACTTTGCCGCAGATACTAAGTTTTCAGGTGTGGTTGAATTGACAACTTAGCTGCTAATACTTGAGAATATTCTTTGGCTCCCCTTGTGTCGAATCAATAAATTTGGGTTGAATACTCTACCCTCGAAAGCTGTTGCGATCCCCTATACTTGTGGGTTATCACATATTCACATGTATCATGTGTAAGCTAAGCAGATGCAGTTTACACTAATTAGGAGCAATACGTGCTAAACACCATATGCAACATGCAACTAGATATCACACTGCCAAGTTAGAGCAAGCACCTTGGATGGCGGAGTAGGGGAGCGGAGACTTGGACCTTGTAATGCACTATCAGTACAAGGAGAATCGGTACAGATGCTCCGTTTACGTTGCTGCAGAGGACCACCACCATCGCCTTCCTTACTCTTTTCCTTCCTCTTTCTTGATTTTGCCTTGTCAAGTCAAACCCATAAGAAAAAGGAATAAAATTTGCTCTTCAGAACTCATTGTTGCATGATACTGACGAACACTACTTTCATGTAAGACGAACACTACATATCACACTGCCAAGTAAGAGCAAGCACCTACGATGGTGGTGTGGGGGAATTGCGGTGATCAACTAGAGAGCTACATTGACTATCTTCATTTAGCCTTGCTGTTTCTTGAGAATCATGTGGGGAGAATGACACTGCACTCTTTAAACGAGTATGGCGTCTCACAGAAACCCACCCGGGTGACTGTCTCATCATAAGTGATTGACGAGGGATACAAAAGAGCATTAGTTTGATGTACAAACATGGTTAATAGACATATGTAGTATGTATCAAAAATAGGAAGGCATGTCATTATCAAAGGTATAATGTGTAAAGTAAGCAGATGCAATTTAACCAAATTGGAAGCAATACAAGCTAGACACCATATGTAACATGCAACCACATTTGACAGCGCGAAGTTAAAGCAAGCACCTGTGATGGTTGTGTGTGACAATTGAGATCATCAACTGCAGAGCTACATTTACTGTCTCCAACGGCTGACACTGCACCCGTTAGAGCGCTGGAACGCTTAGTGCTTATCTTCGAATTACACTGGAGCGACTTCTGTCTTTTCTTTTCTGCATTCATCAACACTGCGTCAGAGTCTGAAATACCCATGCATAAAAAAATAGTGTGAGTATGGGTGAAGTGTGTGCACAATTAGTACAGTGTAAAGGTAGCAGATAGCAGGTCGGTGAGAAATAAATGACGGGATACATATGATAGCTCTACAACATGCATGGCACACTAAACTACTACAGGATTCTATGAAAATAACAGTCGACTGAAAGCAAATAGGTTAGTCCATTTTTTCTGCACCGTCCGATGTACAAAGAACGGGCAGATTGCCTTCATCTACCTCCAGCGAGTTAGTGTTGACGATCTTCCTCGAAACGCCAGCGACCACCGGCCCAGTATTCCTCCCCTGCCTGCGCCCTCCCCTCGACCTCACCGCACCACCGTGCTTGGCACCGCCCCCCGGCCATCCATTCAAGCCCCACCGACCTATAGATTGGGCGCAAGCAGCTCCTGCACCCCACACCCCTATGATAGACACCGATGCACCGCTTCCCCGGGGAACAGACGGACTAGGTGCTCTGCGTGCCTAAGCGGGTGCTGCTTCTTTTAATTGCGGTTTGACTGACCCTGAATTGAAATCCAGGCGGGCTGCTGACCTCTAGCAAAGGTGAAATAGTAAAAGGGAGGAAACCTTGTGCATTTAGTATCACGAAGAAGATGCAGTAAGAAGCGCTCAACTAGTTTCTTTCGTGGGATGAATACAGTGTGACGTAGACGTAAGATTTGCAAGAATAAGGGAAGAGGAGTACCTCTTTCTGCTGGTAGTGCTGTGTCCTCCTTCTGTTTTTCCGACGATCTTCTTGTTGTTCGCCTGTGTAACACCCCGGATATCATTTACCTAATATGTAATCCAACTCTTGCCATTTCTGGCGTTAAGTTATTTTATTTTCTCGGGTTCGGGTTTTTGTCTTCGTGTGTTGTTATCGTTGTCATGCATCTCATGTCATGTCATCATGTGCATTGCATTTGCATACGTGTTCATCTCATGCATCCGAGCATTTTCCCCATTGTCCGTTTTGCATTCCGGCGCTTCGTTCTCCTCCGGTGGTCATTTCTACCTTTTTTCGTGTGTGGGGATTAAACATTTCCGGATTGGACCGAGACTTGCCAAGCGGCCTTGGTTTACTACCGGCAGCCGCCTGTCAAGTTTCGTACCATTTGGACTTCGTTTGATGCTCCAACGGTTAACCGAGGGACCGAAAAGGCCTCGTGTGTGTTGCAGCCCAACACCTCTTCAAGTTGGCCCAAAACCCACCAAAACCCTCTCCATCATCTAGAGCGTTCAATCACGATCACGTGGCCAAAAACGGCACCTCATTTGGACTCTCCTAGCTCCCTCTATGTCTATATAAAGACACCCCCGATTTTCTCCTTCTCCTTCCCCCCGAAACCCTAGATCCATTCATCATCGCGCGCTGCCGGACAAAAATTGCCACCAACGGACACGTCCGGATCCATCCCGCCACTGCGCCCACGCCAATCGGCACGTGACACGTGGCACGCCCCCGCCGCCGCTGCTCCGGCCCGGGAGGCCCGAGTCGGGCCCCCGCGAGCCCGTCGCCCGCGCCGCCCGGTGGCTCCTCCTCCGCCGGCCTGCTCCGCCGCCCGCCGCCACCACCTCGTCATCGGCCGCCGCGCCACCTCACCGCCACCTCACCGCCGCCTCGCCGCCCGACCCCACTGGCCTGCTCCGCCGCCCACCGCCACAGTCCTCCCCGGCTGCCGCCTCCTCCCGGCGCCCGCGTCCCGCCTCCGGCCAGATCCGGCCGCTAGAGGGCCGGATCCGGCGACCACGACCTCGCCGGCCGCCGTCTTAATCATCTCCGGCGAGATCCGCCACCGCCTCATTTTGCGTGCCCGGGTCAACCCTAATCCGCGAGGTGGAAAGTCCCCGATTCCCAGATCCATATGCCCATGTTCATCGTGCCGTAACTCCGCATCCGTAGCTCCGTTTTGGGCATATAGCATATCAAAATGTTCATCTCAAAGAGTACATCATTTAGTCTCATTGCATCATTTTTATTTGAGTTCATCTTGATGCCTGAAATGCTGTTAGAAGAATGCTATTTGAGATAATTGTCAGATCTGCTGCTCCAATTAGAGATTTGTCATTTTTGCCACGATTATTGTGTACATGATATGCCCGTGAGCTCTACATGTGTTTTGTTATATGTTTTGCCATCTATCCAGAGATGCAACCCATGTATTTTTGTGATGTGTGTGGTGACTAGCACAAGCTTGCAAAGTGGAGCATTCGTTAATGCTGATTTCAGGGACTTAGCATTTCCACTAAGTCCTTGATCTGTTTATCTCATTATGCCATATGTTCATGTTGTTTCGTAGTGATCCGTGCCTCTTTTGAGGATGACCAGTAAGGATGTTTTGTTAATCTTTTAGTGATCTATCCATCCATGTCTTTGTTTGCATTTATGGAGAACCCTAGCTTGAGTCAATCGAGCTCTACTTTTGCTATTTCGTGAATCTGGGCAGATTGTCTACTTGTTAGCAATTTTGCCGAGGATGTTGTAGTTGATCCGTGCATGCTATGTTATTGTTCTTGCCATTTATAGCTTGAATTTTGTGTATTCTTGATGGATGTATGCTTAGATTGTCATTACTGGCTCTGTAGTGAGTGCATCGAGCTTGTAAACATGCCAACTTGATATCTGTTTTAGCATGCTCCAGTTTTTCGCAAGTCTGAGATCTGATTATGTTTTTGCCATGTTTACATGCTTGCAAATGTATTTTCTGGTCCCTTTTGGCTCAAGGTCACTTAGGGACTTTTGTTACGCTCTTTGAGTAGCTCCATGCCATGCTTTATGTTGCCATGTTCAGGTCCTGTAGCATATAGTTTTTATGCTCCAAAGAGTGCTATTTGATCTGAAATTCGAGACAAGTGTTAATTTCACTAAGTCTGAAATCTGTTTGCCAAATGCATTTTTCCCATGCTTGTTTGAACCTGTTAATGGATGAATTGGCCATAGCTTAGTGTTCATCTTTTATTAAGAATCATGAATGGATCCCTGCCATGTATTTTGTTGCCATGTTTGGGTGCTGTAGCATGCTCATCTTGTTGCATTTAGATGACTACTTGCTGTAAATCGCAGACTGGTGTCATTTTTGAATCGCTGGCCATTTCCAAACCGTAACTCCGATTCCGGTGATCTTTATATTGTTTTCAAGCGATTTCATCTCATCTTTCCAGTGGCACACTTGGATTACCAAATTGAGGCCAGGTCCATTCTTTCCTTGTCACATCTTGCATATGCATCACATATTGCATCCCGCATAGCATACCATCTTTGCATCATATTGTTTGAGCTTGCACGTCGTTGATTGTGTCCTTGTTGCTTGTTTGTCTTGTTTGGGTACAGCCAGGAGACGAGTTCGCTAACGAGGAGCCCGTTGAGTTTGCTTTCGAGGATCCAGTCAACTCTGACAACATTGCAGGCAAGATGATCATACCCTCGAAATCACTTCTATCTTTGCTTTGCTAGATGCTCGCTCTTTTGCTATGCCTATGCTACATGCCTACCACTAGCTTTCATGCCTCCCAATTTCCATGTCAAACCTCTAACCCACCATGTCCTAGCAAACCGTTGATTGGCTACGTTACCGCTTTTCTCAGCCCCTCTTATAGCATTGCTAGTTGTAGGTGAAGATTGGAGACCGTTCGTTTTTGGAACATTATTTACTTGTTGGGATATCATTATATTGCCATGTTATCTTAATGCATCTATATACTTGGTAAAGGGTGGACGGCTCGGCCTCTCGCCTAGTGTTTTGTTCCACTCTTGCCACCCTAGTTTCCGTCATATCGGTGTTAAGTTCCCGGATTTTGCGTTCCTTACGCGGTTGGGTTATAATGGGAACCCCTTGATAGTTCGCCTTGATTAAAGCTTTTCCAGCAATGCCCAGCCTTGGTTTTACCATTTGCCACCAAGCCTATTTTTCCCTTGGGTTTCCGGAGCCCGAGGGTCATCTTATTTAAACCCCCCCGGGCCAGTGCTCCTGTGAGTGTTGGTCTAAACTAGAGTCCTGTGCAGCGCCCCCTCGGGGAAACTCGAGGTTTGGTTTTTAGTTGTATGGAGCGCTCATCTGAGTGTGCCTTGAGAACGAGATATGTGCAGCTCCTATCGGGATTTGTCGGCACATTTGGGCGGTGTTGATGGATTTGTTTTAACTTGTCGAAGTGTCTTGTAGAACCGGGATACCGAGTCTGATCGGAACGTCTCGGGAGGAGGTCTATTCCTTCGTTGACCGTGAGAGCTTGTCATGGGCTAAGTTGGGACTCCCCTGCAGGGATTTGAACTTTCGAAAGCCATGCCTGCGGTTATGGGCAGATGGGAATTTGTTAATGTCCGGTTGTAGATAACTTGAACCTTAACTTAATTAAAATGAATCAACTGTGTGAGTTACCGTGATGGTCTCTTCTCGGCGGAGTCCGGGAAGTGAACACGGTGTTGGAGTAATGCTTGTCGCAGGATTGCTCTCTAGTATTTGGATCGTGCTTTGCCTTCTCTTCTCGCTCTCTCTTTTGCGAACAGGTTAGCCACCATATATGCTAGTCGCTTGCTGCAGCTCCACATATATTTACCTTGCCTTAACTATAAGCTTAAATAGTCTTCATCGCGAGGGTGCGAGATTGCTGAGTCCCTGTGGCTCATAGATTACTATTAAACCAGATGCAGGACCTGATGACTCCGTTCCAGATGACGGGCTAGAGCTCAAGTGGGAGTTCGATGAGGACTCACGGCGTTGCTATGTTTCTTTCCCTGATGATCAGTAGTGGTGCCCAGTTGGGGTGATCGGGACCATGTCGCATCTTGGGTTGTTCTTTTATTTTGGCGCCATAGTCGGGCCATGAGTGTTTGGATGATGTAATGCTATTTATGTACTTTGATTGACGTGGCGAGTGTAAGCCAAATATGTATCTCTCCTTTTATTATATATTACATGGGATGTTGTGAAGATTGCCTAACTTGTGACATTGCTTTCAATGTGGTTATGCCTCTAAGTCGTGCCTCGACACGTGGGAGATATAGCCGCATCGAGGGCGTTACAAGTTGGTAATCAGAGCCTTCCCCGACCTTAGGAGCCCCCACTGATTGATTGTTTTTAGCAGCCGAGTTTGAGTCTAGAAAAATGTTTTGAGTCATTTAGGAATTATATATCGGAGAGTTTAGGAATTCTTTTTTACTTCCCAGTCTCCTCATCGCTCTGGTAAGGCATCCCGACGTAGAGTTTTGACTCTTCTCTTCTCAAATTTCACTAATTTTTTTTAGGATCACGCGGGTATCTTGGAATCGTTCCGATGGTTTTGTGACGAGAACATTGTTCTTGGTGCCTCCTGTCTTTAGGGGTTGTGGCAGTGTCCCGGGGAGTTGAGCTCCGAGGTGTTGTCGTCACAATTTTATCGTTGCAGTTCTGGAATACCTGAGTTTAGTACGCCGACATCGAAAATCTCTATTATGCAGTTCGTTGGTGAGATAACCTCGACGCCACCCAGTACTGGGGCGGGAGTTCAGGAGTATCGCCATAACTTGTATAACGGATGCTTTTTCGAAGGTTGAGGTAGATGCTTTCCGAAGTTTTCTCGGTTATGTGTTGAAGGATGGATACAGCTGGATGTAGGATTTGCTAGATTTGGGTGAGATATTATGCTTCCCTTGTATCCCCAACACCTAATTGCATAACTGAAAAGGTTCGGGAGTTTCATAGGTGGGAATTCTTATAGCTCTAGTTCTTCTTCCACAGATATTTGGTTTGAGATTGGGATTTCTTACCGAGTATTCGTTCTTGATCCATACCTTGTTGATTTATTCCTCTACCTAAATTCTAAGTGGCTTCTCAATTTATGGATATGTGACCATTTCAAGTGGAATGCATTCATTCATTTTGTTCCGATGTGAAGACTATATGTTGCAATTTTCATTCCGTTGGATTCAGCTTCAATATTTTTCTATCAATGTGCTAATGGATGTCAACCTCTTCAGGATGGCTCCTCCAACGCGCACGACTCCGAATCCTGATCCGCCACCACCTCCACCTCCTCCGGAGGCATGGCAAGCTGTGATGGCCGCAACCAATGCAAACACACAGTTGATCATGCAAATTCTTCAAGAGCGCAATCAAGCGAACCAAGGCAACCAAGGCAACAATCAGAATCACTTTGCTACACTCAACCAGTTCCTTGCAAATCAGCCAAAGACTTTCAGCAATTGTGTTGAGGCAACTGATGCTGACGATTGGCTAGTGGACTTGTGCAAGCATTTCGAGTGCAGTAACGTCAGGCCTGAGGACTTTGTCAAGTTCGCTTCCTTCCAACTCAAAGAACAAGCTGCAGAATGGTTCCAGCAGTACAAGGACTCCAGAGGAGGACGTGTGATTACCTGGGATGAATTCCGTCAAGATTTCAAAGCTCATCATATCCCTTAGAGCGTGGTTGAAAGCAAGCATGAGGAATTCCACAACCTGAAGGAAGGCTCTTTGTCTGTCTATGACTACAACAAGTTGTTTCAGAAGCTCGCCCGCTTTGCTAAGCAGGACGTCCCTCATGAGAAGAGCATGATATACCAGTTCAGGGGTGGTCTTAGAGAAGAAATCCAGCCAGCTCTTGTTCTCTTTGAGCCCTTGAGGTACGATGAGTTCTACAACATGGCATTGAAGCAAGAGGCCGCTCAACTGAGATGTGATGCTTCGAAGAAGCGAGTCAGAGATGCTACTCCTTCTTCCTCTACTCAAGTGGCCAAGCAGTAGAAGTATTGGCTTCCTCCTCCTCCGTTCCGTCAGCCATATCAGAAGAGCAAAGGTGGCAGTGGATCTTCCCACCCACCCAACCCTGGCTTTCAGAACAAGACTTTGTCTCAAGCTCCAAGATCGAGTGCTCTGTATCACCGTCCGCTTTCAGAGGTCACGTGCAACAAGTGCCAAAAGAAGGGCCATTATGCCAACAAGTGCTTCAACCAGAGGCGCCTCCCTCATCCTCCTCCTCCTCCTCCCGTGAGATCGGCAAGTACAGCTGTGGTCAAGCATAACCCCAAGTACGCCAAGGTCAATATGGTGAATGCAGCTCAGGCAGAGGATTCATCAAATGTCATCATGGGTAACCTTCCTGTTAACGATATTCCTGCAAAAGTTCTTTTTGACACTGGTGCATCGCATTGCTTCATTTCCAAACCTTTTGCATCTAAGTATGAGTGCGATTATCAGTATATGCAAAGTTCCCTGCAAATTGTGTCACCGGGCAAGCAGATGACAGCTAATATCTGCGTTCCGGATGTTACTATCACTTTGGGTGACTACAAATTTCTAGCTTCTCATATTGTTCTTGGTGACTCCGATATTGATCTTATTCTCGGAATGGATTGGCTTTCTAAGCACAAGGCACATTTTGATTGTGCAGCCATGCAGATTCAATTGACTCATTCGTCTGAGGATGTAATTGCCTTTGCCGCTCATGATGATACCATCCATCTGTTTTCTCTCAATGAGAAGGGTGAACTGGATGCTATCTCGCAGATTGTCGGGGGTGTCTGTTCCCACGCACACCTATGGGGATCAGCGGACCGAGCCCCTTTCGGTTCGGCAGGGGGCGGTGGATGCACAAAGAGCAGATCGAGGCGAAACACACGAGCGAGACGATCGGTTTACCCAGGTTCGGGCCGCACGGATGCGTAAAACCCTACTCCTGCTTTGGTGGTTGTATTGAGTTCTTGCTCGGGAGCGGCGAGTGCTACAATACACTCAAGCAGCTGGCGAGACCGAGCGTGAGCATGGCCGTCCCCCCCTCCCTGTTGCGCATGAGCCTCCTTTTATATGTCTAAGGGGTCACCGACACGTGGCAACAGAGGTGAGGGTAAAAATGTAAAAGGGGTGGTAGTTGGCGCCACCGCCTGCTACAGTCGTATCCTACCTAACTCTGACGGCAGAGGACAAGGGCATTAAATGCCCGTCTGTGTCACCTTGACGGCCCAGAGAGGGACCGCTAGGAACGGCACCGTTTCCCACGATGGCTACTTGTCAGCGCCTGCTTGCCACCACATGCCCCCGGCTGCACAGCCTCCCGCCACGTACGCCAGGAATGGTCCCAGGGCGACACGTTGGTGGGTGAGTTGGAGCGTGGGCTGCGGGGTAGTAGCTTGCTTGCCACGGATGTTGTCTTGTCGCGTCCGGGAGCTTGTCGCTCACCGGGCCTTGTCGGGGCGCGCAGTGCGCCGCAGCGAGCTTCATGAGATGCTTTGGTTGGTCTTCCCGGCAAGCTCCTCTTGCCGGGGTCTCGTCTCCTTCCCGGCAAGCTCCTCTTGCCGGGATCTTGTCTCCTTCCCGGCAAGCTCTTCCTGCCGGGGCCTTGTCTCCTTCCCGGCAAGCTCCTCTTGCCGGGGCCTTGTTTACTTTGTTCTTGAATGGCTCCTAAAGGAACCATGGAGGGTCTTGGCGGTCACCCGGCAAGCCTTGCCGCGGGTCGCTGCGACTGCCCGTGCATAAGTTCGGGATACTAAGGTACCCCTACTTTAGTACACCGACAGGAGCCCCCGGGCCTGGGCCATACACGGTGCCGAGCGCTGTTGGGCCAGGCCCAAAAACAGTGCACGGGCATGCGCGGCCTAGGGTACGCCATAACTCACTCCGCATCCACCGCGCTCTCCCCAAACGGCACGCGTCAAACGCGGCATCGTGGGAGAGATCGCGGGCGGTTTTCGAGGTGCCCACTCCCCACGATCACGGGGTGGGGAGAGGCCGCCCCATTCGTCGCCTTGGTTCTGCATGCCTGCCACGCGGCTCCCATGCACTTGGGGTCGCGGGCGGCGGAGGCGGGAAACGGGGCCGTCGTGGGTCGAGGCAGCGGGTCGGCCCCAGCTACCTGCCTTCCCGCGCCTTGATTCGCCGAGCGGGGCGGCCGAGCCCCCACCTCGCTCCTTTATAAGGAGCAGGAGGGGAGGACGGAAGCCCGCATTCTCCCATCTCCTCCTTCCTTCAGCTTCTGCTCCCCTTCCTCTCATTCGCCATGGAGAAAGGGAATCCTGGTCCTTCGTCAGTGGCGGCGAGGGTTGCCGCCAGGCATCGCATCCCTCCCTCTCCCGCACCCGTGGTGGCGGAGCCAGCCATAAGGGGAAGAGGGAGGGGGCGAGGTCGTGGACGCGGTTGGGGACGAGGCCGCGGCGCTCGGGGAAGAGGTGGGCGAGGCGGCGCGTAGGCCCCGCTTCCGCCGGCGGCTCTTCTTCCCGCAGCGGTCCATGCCGGGGACGACCCTTGCGAGTTCGTCGTCAGGCTGCGCCGGGCACCCCGTCGTCGCCTCTGACTCCCAGCTCCGTTTGCGGAGGTGGTGGAGTTGGACCCGCCCGAGACGCTGAGACTACACATGAGGGGCTGTGGGATTAGCGGCACGCGAGTCCGCGCCGAATTCCCAGCCCTTGGTGTGATGTATCTTGGTCGAGGGTGGAAGACGTTCGCCCGCATCCACAGCTTGACGCCGGGGCTCACCCTCCATTTTAGGTTGGTGGAGGGCGATCTCCTCTCCGTCAAGGTCTTCGGGTGCTTCGGCGTCTGGGCCCGGTGCTGCGTGGAAAGCTCCTCCGATAGCGAAGGCTCCTCCTCGAGCGAGAGTGATGAGGAGGGGAGCGACAATGACGACGAGGGGAGCGGGCGGCAGGATGGTGGGTCCGACTAGGTGTCGGGCGCCGCCCCGTGCGGCACCGGCGACCCCATCATCCGTGTCGCCGGCTCCTTGAACTCCCCGGGGTCGTCTCCTTGGGCGGCTGGCGTAGGGAGGCTGCGGAAGAGGAAGAGGGCTGGCGGCAAGGCCGTCAAGCCGGAGTACAAGGGCGTGGTGCCCTCGACAGCGTGCTGACGTCCTGCCGCCTCGTCTTCAAGCCCCGCTTCCGGCGCTGCCATCACCGTCCAGCCTTGACGGCCCCCGGGGTGTTCTCTTGGTGTCTTCTGGCACCCGTAGTTCGCCTAGGCGCTCCTTTTGCCCTTCTCGCCTCCTTGACCTACCTCCTGAAGAGAGGGACAAGAAAGGGATTACGGGCATCTTATCTTTTTAATTTGTAAGCCTTCGGGCCTTAGTTGCATTTAGAACTTGTAATCCTCTCTTTCACGTTTTTCATTCTCTATGGACTGTACCTGTGTGGAATGTTTCTTAATGAAAAGGGGATGTTTGCCGGGTTATTTGTCTCGCGGGTACAACCCACGCCAAGGAGCGTAGGGTAAAAGCATACAAGGGGAGGAAGCAAGTAAAGGAAATAACATAGCAATTACTAGCCAAGGATAGAGTATATTATAGAATAATTTGTCACAGCTCTAACAGACTGTTCTGCATAACATGATTGACAGCGACAAGGAAAGAAGAAGATAAATGGCCTAGTCTACACGGTCG
Source organism: Triticum monococcum (assembly GCA_034509565.1). Lineage (NCBI taxonomy): Eukaryota > Viridiplantae > Streptophyta > Magnoliopsida > Poales > Poaceae > Triticum > Triticum monococcum. The sequence continues at coordinate 531,566,947 of CM067841.1, read as the reverse complement.
CCTTCGACCCTCCTGATTCCGCTCACCTTGTCCATGATAGGTGCGACAAGGCCTTTGAGCTCCTCCAGATCAGCATCTGGCGGCAGGCTTCGGAGGACGTTGTTGAGGCGGAGGCCTGGGTTGCAGAAGGCCACCTTCATCAGCACCTTTTGGAGAGCTCCCGCGCAGATCTTGCGCGACTCGTCGGCAAGCTGCTTTGGGAACTGCTCCCGGATTTGCTGGAGCGCCGTCGCCACGCCTTTGAAGAACAGAGTAAGCTTGGCGCTGGGTTGGAGGTTCTCGTCGGAGGAGTACGCGAGATCCAATATCCCCAACTGCGCCAGCTCCTTGTCGACACCCGCGGCGACGTCTACCAGGCCCTCCATCCAGTGCTCCATATCCTCCGACAAAGTCTTCCGGGCGGCGGCGGCCTTCGCCAGCAGCACCTTGCCGGCCTTGACCTCCTCCTTCAGGGCCGTCTCCCGCTCCTTGGCGCCGTCCAGAGATTTGGTCAGGGCCGCCAGCTTCGCTTCGAGATCAGCGTTGGAGTTCTTGGCGGCGTCCAGCTCCTTGCCCTTCTCGGTGAAAAGGGCCTGCAGCTCCAAGTAGCTGTTGGCGTCCCTCTCTCGCTCAAGCTTGAGCGCGGCAAGCTCGTCGCCGCTCGCCTTGAGGTCCGCCTCCAGCTGCGTCACCTTCAGCTCCAGCTCAGCCTTGGCGGCCTCGGCAGCTGCGGTGGGGTCTTCGGCCTGCTTGACGGCTCCGCCAACTGCCCGCTTGCGCGCGGCAAGTTCCTCCTCGTGGCTGTCGAGGTTGACCTTCCGCTGCGCCAAGTTACCCCCTGCGAAGATAACTTCTCCGCGGCAAGCCGTTGGCGCTCTTCGACGTCGGCCTTCTCGAGGAGGAAGGCCTGCTGCGCTTCGGCGAGTTGCTCCCGCTCCCTCGCCAAGGAGCGGAGAGCTTCCTGATTGGCGCTTCGGAGCTCTTCTGCAGGCCTCTCGATGTTGGCGCCAGCCTTTGCCACGAGCGCTTCGCGGGACTCCAGCTTGGCCTGCCGGGTGCGGTAGAGCGCCACTAGGTTCTGCAGCAGGCGCTCCTCTTCAGGATCGCCGCTGCTGCTGCTCGGCGCGTCAACCAGCTTCAGCCCGGCAGAGGCAAGCACCTCTCCGTCCAGCGTCTCCCCCTCGATCGGCGCCCTGGAGCTTGACGCCCAGGGGAGGCTGATGAAGATGTTCTCGCCGGCCTTCAGGTAGATGCCAGGCTGGGGCTCCTCGGAGCCTGCCGCGGCGGCAGCGGCGGAGGAGTCAGTGGTCGGAGCAGCGCCTGGCGCTCCTGTGGCCTCCGGGTCGTCAGTACGACTGCCAGACTCCCCGCCCGCCTCCGCGGCGGCAGCCCTGGCGGCCTCCTCGCCGGCGCCGGCTGCTTCCTTGGCAGCGACCTTCGTCTCTATCGGCCCTGCCGCAGATGGATCTGATGACCGGAAGAGGGGAGAAGATTCAAGCAAAAATTCGAGCAAAATCCAAGAGGAAGATCAAGAAGCCGAAGAAGCCAAGGGGAGTTTGGAAGCAAGGGAGTTACCTGTGCCAGGGCCCGCTGCTGAGGTCTCCGCCGCCGGAGGATCGCTAGCGCGGTCCCTTGCTGGTGATCCTTGCCGGGCCGGGGGCTCCTCCCATGCAGGAGTCTCCTCCCTCGCCGGGGGCTCCTCCCTTGCCGGAGTCTCCTCCCTCGCCGGGGGCTCCTCCCTTGCCGGAGACCTCTCCCTTGCCGGAGGACTCTCCCTGGGTGCTTCGGGAGTGGTCTCCAGGCTCCCCAGGTGAGGCTGCTCTGCTCCTGCGCAAGCCAACAAACAAGTATCAGCATAGCAAGGATCTTTGCGCACGCCCAACAGCGGGAAGTAAAACAAAACACTTACGCTGGGGGCTGCTCTGAAGATCAGCCGCCAGGTCCGATAAGTTCGTCTCGGGCACGTCCCCTGTTGATGCAGTGGGTTCGTCCTCGATGACGATCACCGGCACCCTGGCCCTCTTTGCCACTCTCTGCGCCAGAGTCCTGAAAAGGAAGTGATGCAGAGGAAGGCAAGTGAGAAACAAGGCAAGACAAAAACAGCGGAAATCAAAGAATTACAAGAACAATGAGAAGAACTTACTCCTCCTCTTCTTCCTGTCGGAGCTAAACGCGGAGAGGTCGAAATCTGGCCCGCGGTTGGTGCGGGAAGGTGGAGGGGTAGGCTCCCTCGGCCGCTTGGCGGGAGCAGAGGCGGCAGCCCGGGAAGATCCCGCTCCGGTTGCAGCGGCAGCATGGGGCGCTCCCGCGGCGGCGGTGCTTGCCGCGGTGGAGCGCGTCGTGCGACGCGGTGACTGTTGATCTGCCTGCCGCCTTGCTACATCCCCGGCCTTGCGGAGACGCCTTCTTGGCGGAGACGGGGGCGCAGCCGGCGGCGGGCTGTCGGAAGACGAAGTGGAGGAAGAGTCGATCTCCAGCGAGTCGCTCGCATCCCCGGCAAGCTCGCTCGGCTCGGCGCTGCCCCCGGCAAGATCTTCCTTGCCGGCAAGTTCCTCTTGCCGGGCGAGCTCTTTCTTGCCGAGGAACTCGTCTCGCTCGGCACGGGTTTTCTCCTCTTCTGCCGCCGCTTCCTCCAGAGTAAACCCAAATTCACCTGCCGCGGCGGCTGCCGCTGCCTTGTAACGCCCCAGATATTACTTTCCCAATTTGTACTCCAACTCTTGCCGTTTCCGGCACTAAGTTATATTATTTCTTGGGTTCGGGTCTTTGTCTCCGTGTGTTGTTTTCGTTTTCGTGCATCTCATATCATGTCATCACGTGCATTGCATTTGCATACATGTTCATCTCATGCATTCGAGCATTTTCCCCGGTGTCCATTTTGCATTCCGGCGCTCCGTTCTCCTCCGGTGGTCATTTCTAGCTTTCTTTCGTGTGTGGGGATTAAACATTTCCGGATTGGACCGAGACTTGCCATGCGGCCTTGGTTTACTACCGGTAGACCGCCTGTCAAGTTTCGTACCATTTGGACTTCGTTTCATACTCCAACGGTTAACCGAGGGACCAAAAAGGCCTTGTGTGTGTTGCAGCCCAACACCCCTCCACTTTAGCCCAAAACCCACCAAACTCTGCTCCATGTCTTAGAGCGTTCGATCACGATCGCGTGGCCGAAAACCGCACCTCATTTGGACTCTCCTAGCTTCCTCTATGCCTATATAAAGGCCCCCCATTTTCGGATCTCGTCTCCCCCGTCCAACCCTAGTTCAAAAAAAAAAACGCAGATCCGCCGCCGACGGACGTGTTCGGGCGGAGCCGGACAACTTCCGCCGCCACCACCGCCAATCGGACGCCGCCACGTGGCCCCGCGCCCACATCCCCGCCGCCGGCCCGGGAGGCCCAGGAGGGCCCCCGCGAGCCCGTCAATGCCACCAACCGCCGCCGCCCGGGGCTCCCGCTGCCCGCGCGCCGCCCGGAGCTTCACTGCCGCCACCGCGCGCCTCGCCGCCGCCTCCCCGCCGGCGCGGGCGCGCCGCCCGCCGCCCGGCCGCGGCCACCAACCGCGCCGCCGCCGCCGTTGATTCCGGTGGCCGCGCGCCACCTCGACCACTCCGGCGACCGGATCCGGCCGGGCCCCGCCATCCTCTTCCTCCCCCTCCACGCCAGCCTTCTTCCCCGTCTAGTCCGGCGAGCTGCTACAGTAACTCCGACGAACTCCGTAAACCGCGCCAGATCTGGATCTGGTTATCCTCTCGGTTGACTTTTCATCCCCGAAACCCTATTTTTTAAGCATAATTTGACTGCTCATATCTCCGCATCCGTAGCTCCGTTTTGGACATATGATATATCAAAATCTTCGTCTCGACGAGTACATCATTTAATTCCATTGCATCATTTGCATTTTAGTTCATCTTGATGCCCAAAATGCTGTTAGAAGGAGGCATCGTGAGTTAAATTGCAGATCCGTTAGCTCATCATAGACTTTTGTCATTTTTGCCATGATTATTGTGTGCATGATATGCCTGTGCCCCTTTGGGACGAATTGTTAAGCATTTTGTCTTCTTTCCAGAGGTGCCACCCGTGCATTTTTAGGATGTGTGTGGTGACTTGTGCAAGCTTGCAAAGAGGGGTACCTGAGAATTCTGTTTTCAGGGACTTAGTGATTTTCACTAAGTCTGAGATATTTTAGTTCATGATGCCATATGTTCAGCTTGTTTCCTAGTGATCCGTGCCTCTTTTGAGCATGATCAGTAAGGGAAATTTGTTAATCTTGTGTTCTCTATCCATCCATGTCTTTACTTGTTATGTTGGGGCACCCTAGGTTGAGTCAATCGAGCTCAACTTTTGCATCGTTGTTAATTTGGGCAGATCGTGAACTCTTTTGCGATTTTGCCGATGCTATTGCTAGTGATCCATGCATGCTATGCCATTGTTCTTGCCATGCCTAGTTAGCATTTTGTGCCTTCTTAATGGATATATGCTTGCCTTGCCATGACTTGCACCGTAGTGAGTGCATCGAGCTCGTTTACATGCCTCCGTGAGTTATAATTTGAGCATGTCTCAGTTTTCACTAAGTCTGAAAACTGATTGTGTTTCATCTATGTTCGTGTGCTCGTTAGAGTATTTTGTGAACCCTTTTGGCCCCATGTCACTTTGGGTGTTTTGTTAAGCTTGTTGAGTAGCTCCATGCCATGTTCAGGTTATGTATCATGTTGTTTTGCTGCTCCGAAGAGAGCATCGTGGTCTGAAATTTCAGACTAGTGTTAATTTCACTAAGTCTGAAATATGTTTTGCTTATTCATTTTTGCCATGCTTGTTTGAACCTCATAATGGATGAATTTGCCTATGGCTCAGTCCTAGTGATTTGTTAAGCATCTTGTGTAAATCCCTGCCATGTATTTTGTTTTCATGTTTGGTGGCTGTAGCATGTTCATTTCACCGCATTTAGGAGCCTACTTGCTGTAAATCGCAGATCGGTTCGTTCCGTAAAACGCTTGCCATTTCCAAACCGTAGCTCCGATTCCAATGATCTTTATATCGTTTTCAGGGGATTTCTTCCCCTCTATCCAGTGGCACACTTGGTTATCCAAGTTGAGGCCAGGTTCATGCATTTCCTATCACGTCTTGCATTTTGCATCCCGCATCGCATCCCGCATAGCATACCATCTTTGCATCTTATTGGTTACCCTTGCACGTGGTTGATTGTATCCTTGTTGCTTGTTTGTGTTGTTGGGTAGAGCCGGGAGACAATTTCGCTAATGAGGAGCCCGTTGAGTTTGCTTTTGAGGATCCAGTCAACTCTGACAACTGTGCAGGCAAGATGATCATACCCTCGAAATCACTACTATCTTTGCTATGCTAGTTTGCTCTCTCTTTTGCTTTGCCAATGCTACGATGCCTACCACTTGCTTGTCAGCCTCCCAATTGCCATGATTGAGCCTCTAACCCACCATTGTCCTAGCAAACTGTTGATTGGCTATGTTACCGCTTTGCTCAGCCCCCTTCTTATAGCGTTGCTAGTTGCAGGTGAAGATTGGAGCCGTTCCTTGTTGGAACCTTTATTTACTTGTTGGGATACCATTATATTGCCATGTTATCTTAATGCATCTATATACTTGGTAAAGGGTGGAAGGCTCGGCCTCTCGCCTAGTGTTTTGTTCCACTCTTGCCGCCCTAGTTTCCGTCATATCGGTGTTATGTTCCCGGATTGTTGCGTCCCTTACGCGATTGGGCTATAATGGGAACCCCTTGATAGTTCGCCTTGATTAAAGCTTTTCTAGCAATGCCCAACATTGGTTTTACCATTTGCCACCCCCCTTTTTCCCTTGGGTTTCCGGAGCCCGAGGGTCATCTTTATTTAACCCCCCCGGGCCAGTGCTCCTCTGAGTGTTGGTCCACCCTAGAGCACCGTGCGGGGCCGTCCCTTGGCAACTTGGGTTACGTTGGCTCCCGTACGCTTATCTTATCCGGTGTGCCCTGAGAACGAGATATGTGCAGCTCCTATCGGGATTTGTCGGCACAGCGGGTGGTGTTGCTGGTCTTGTTTTAACCTGTCGAATCGTCTTGTTGTACCGAGATACCGAGTCTGATCGGTGTGTCTTGGGTGGAGGTCTATTCCTTCGTTGACCGTGAGAGCTTGTTATGGGCTAAGTTGGGACCCCCCTGCAGGGATTGATCTTTCGAAAGCCGTGCCCCTGGTTATGGGCAGGTGGGAATTTGTTAATGTCCGGTTGTAGATAACTTGAACCTTAATCAATTAAAATGAATCAACTGAGTGTGTTGCCGTGATGGCCTCTTCTCGGCGGAGTCCGAGAAGTGGACACGGTGTTGGAGTTATGTTTGCGCAGGTTGCTCTCTAGTTTTCTCGCTTGTGCTTTGCCTCCTCTTCTCGCTCTCTTTTGCGAATAAGTTAGCCACCATATATGCTAGTCGCTTGCTGCAGCTCCACTTACATTACCCCTTTCCTACCTATTAAGCTTAAATAGTCTTGATCGCGAGGGTGCGAGATTGCTGAGTCCCTGTGGCTCACAGATTACTATTACACCAGATGCAGGGACAGATGATACGACTCCAGATGGCGCGCTCGAGCTCAAGTGGGAGTACGACGAGGACTCTCAGCGTTACTATGTGTCTTTTCCTGATGATCAGTAGTGGTGCCCAGTCGGGGTAGATTCAGGGCCTTGTCGCATGTTGGGGGTCTTTTCTATTTTGGCGCCGTAGTTGGGCCATGAGTGATTTGTATGATGGATGTTATTTATGTACTTTGATGTGACGTGGCGAGTGTAAGCCAACTATGTTCTTCCCCTTTATATTATTTATGTACATGGGTTGTGTGATGATTTCTCGACTTGCGACATTGCTTTCAATGCGGCTATGCCTCTAAGTCGTGCCTCGACACGTGGGAGATATAGCCGCATCGAGGGCGTTACAAGTTGGTAATCAGAGCCTTCCCCGACCTTAGGAGCCCCATTGCTTGATCGTTTTTAGCAGCCGAGTTGTGTCTAGAAAAATGTTTTGAGTCCTTTAGGAATTATATATCGGAGAGCTTAGGAATTCTTTTTTACTTCCCAGTGTCCTCATCGCTCTGGTAAGGCATCCTAACGTAGAGTTTTGACTCTTCTCTTCTCAAATTTCACAAAAAAAAATTTAGGATCACGCGAGTATCTTGGTTTTGTTCCGATGGCTTATGATGAGAATACTGTCTTGGTGCCTCCTGTCAGGGGTTTAGTGGAAGTGTCCCGGGGAGTTGAGCTCTGAGGTGTTGTCATCATAATTTTATCGTTGCAATTCTGGTATACTTGAGATATGTTCGCAACATCGAAAATCTCCTTTATGCAGTTCGTTGGTGAGATAACCTCGACGCCACCCAGTACTGGGGCGGGAGTTCGGGAGTATCGCCATAACTTGTATAATGGATGCTTTTCGAAGGTTGAGGTAGATGGTTTCCGAAGGTTTCTTGGTTATGTGTTGAAGGATGGATACAGCTGGATGTAGGTATTGCTAGTTTGGGTGAGATATTATGCTTCCCCTGTATCCCCAACACCTGATTGCATAACCGGAAAGTTTCGGGAGTTTCATAGGTGGGAATTCTAGTAGCTCTTAGGAAATCCTTCCAACAGATGTATGATATGAAATTGGGGTTCGACGTCTAGTGGTTCGCCTATTCACGGTCGATTTTACAGTGGTCTCGTTGTGTCTTAAAGAGTCCTTGGCTATGCTGACTCGGGGACGCTTCGTATGTCATGTGCACTGCCTTGTACATGATGGTGCTGTACGATCGAGCCTGTGTAGGTCCCACCACGAAAACTTCGGACGAAATTTCTATCATATGTTTGTTCCGGCTTATTCCGCAAGCCAACCCTTGGATTTATTTCGAGTTGCGATATTCAAGTTGCTTCGACGCCATATGTTGATTGCACCCCTCGTTGGTGTACCCCTTCTACCTAATTCTTCATGGCTTCGCAATTTAGGAATATGTGACCACTTCAAGAGAAGTGCATTCGTTCATTTTGTTCGGATGTGAAGACTTTATGTTGCAATTTTTCATTCCGTTGGATTCACCTTCAATATTTGTCTATTTGTGTGCTAATGGTGGTCAACCTCTTCAGGATGGCTCCTCCAACGCGCACGACTCCGAATCCTGATCCGCCACCACCTCCACCTCCTCCGGAGGCTTGGCAAGCTGTGATGGCCGCAACCAATGCAAATACACAGTTGATCATGCAAATCCTCCAAGAGCGGAATCAAGGCAGTCAAGGGAATCAAGGCAACAATCAGAACCATTTTGCTACTCTGAACCAGTTCCTCGCAAATGGTCCAAAGACATTCAGCAATTGTGTTGAGGCTACCGATGCTGACGATTGGCTAGTGGATCTGGGCAAGCATTTTGAATGCAGCAACGTCAGGCCTGAAGATTTCGTCAAGTTCGCTTCTTTCCAGCTCAAAGATCAGGCTGCAGAGTGGTTCTAGCAGTACAAGGATTCCAGAGGTGGACGTTTGATCACTTGGGATGATTTCCGTCGTGATTTCCGAGCTCATCACATCCCTTAGAGTGTGACTGAAAGTAAACGTGAGGAATTCCGCAACCTGAAGCAAGGCTCTTTGTCTGTCTATGACTACAACAAGTTGTTCCAGAAGCTCACCCGTTTTGCCAAGCAGGATGTTCCTGATGAGAAGAGCATGATCTATCAGTTCAGGGGTGGTCTCTGTGAAGAAATTCAGCTCGCTCTTGTCCTTTTTGAGCCGTTGAGATACGATGAGTTCTACAACATGGCACTGAAGCAAGAGGCTGCTCAGTTGAGGTGTGATGCTTCCAGGAAGCGAGTCAGAGACACTACGCCTTCTTCCTCTACTCAAGTGGCCAAGCAGCAGAAGTATTGGCTTCCTCCTCCTCCTTTCCGTCAGCCGTATCAGCAGAAGAGCAAAGGTGGCAGTGGTTCTTCCCACCCACCCAACCCAGGCTTTCAGAACAAGACTTTGTCTCAAGCTCCAAGATCGAGTGCTCCGTACCACCGTCCGCTCTCAGAGGTCACGTGCAACAAGTGCCAACAGAAGGGTCACTACGCCAACAAGTGTTTCAACCAGAGGCGTCTTCCTCCTCCTCCTGTCAGATCGGCAAGTATAGCTGTGGTCAAGCATAATCCCAAGCACGCCAAGGTCAATATGGTGAATGCAGCTCAGGCAGAGGATTCTTCGGATGTCATCATGGGTAACTTTCCAGTTAACTCTATTCCCGCAAGAGTTCTTTTTGACACTGGTGCATCGCATTGTTTCATGTCAAGATCTTTTGTTTCCAAGCATGACTTCGTGTCAAAAATGTTGGGTAAACCTACGGGAGTGGTTTCTCCGGCTAAGTCTATGAGGGCTACTTCAATAGTCCCGGATATTTCTATCATGATGGGTGATTTCAAGTTCTTGGCTTCTCCTATGGTTCTTGGTGATTCTGATATCGATCTTATTCTCGGGATGGACTGGCTCTCTAAGCATAAAGCCCAGCTTGATTGTGCAGCCAGGCAGATTCAACTGACTCATTCGTCTGAGGATGTCATTGTCTTTGCCGCTCGTGATGATACAATCCGGTTGTTTTCTCTCAATGAGAAGGGTGAATTGGATGCTATTTCGCAGATTCCAGTTGTTTGTGAGTATCAAGACATCTTCCCAGAAGAGCTCCCAGGAATGCCTCCGCACCGGCCGGTTGAATTTGTTATTGAACTTGAGCCCGGTACGGAACCTGTGTGCAAACGTCCTTACAAGCTCGGCCCCGAAGAGTTGAAGGAGTTGAAGAAACAACTCGATGTTCAAGAAAGAATGGGTCTCATTCGGCCTAGTACTTCCCCGTGGGGTTGTGGTGTTCTTTTTGTGAAGAAGAATGATGGAACGGACCGACTTTGTGTTGATTATCGTCCATTGAACAAGAAGACCATCAAGAACAAATATCCACTTCCCAACATGAATGAGCTGTTCGAACAACTCAAGGGTGCCCAAGTATTCTCCAAGCTTGATCTTCGTATGGGTTATCATCAGATCCGCATTCGTGAGCAAGATATTCCCAAGACGGCTTTCAGGACAAGCTATGGGTCATATGAATACACTGTCATGTCTTTTGGCCTCGCCAACGCTCCTCCGACGTTCTCTCGCATGATGAACTTCATCTTCAACCCCTACACCAATGACTTCGTTTTGGTCTATCTCGACGACATTCTGGTTTTCTCGAAGAACAAGGAAGATCATGCCAAGCACTTGCGTTTGGTTCTTGACAAGCTCAGGGAACATCAGTTCTACGCCAAGTTCTCCAAGTGTGAATTTTGGCTCGATGAGGTGCTTTATATTGGCCATATCATCTCTGCCAAGGGCATTTCCGTGGATCCTGAGAAGGTGTCTGCAATTGTTAATTGGGAACCTCCTCAGAACGTGAAGCAACTCCGTAGCTTCCTCGGTCTCGCAAGCTACTCTCGAAGATTCGTTGAAATTTTTTCCAAGATCGCGAAGCCTCTCTCAAATCTTCTTCAGAAGCACGTCAAGTACGTTTGGTCTCTGGAGTGTGATATTGCTTTCAACACTTTGAAAGAGAAATTGATCACTGCTCCAGTTCTGACTCCGCCTGATGAAACCAAGCCGTACGAGGTCTTTTGTGATGCCTCTCTCCAAGGTCTTGGTGCTGTACTGATGCAAGAGAAGAAAGTTGTTGCTTATACCTCTCGCCAGTTGAAGCCTAATGAGAAGAACTACCCCACTCATGATCTCGAGTTGGCGGCAGTTGTGCACGCTTTGTTGACTTGGAGACATCTTCTATTGGGAAGGAAAGTGGACATTTTCACTGATCACAAGAGTCTTAAGTACACTTCACCCAGCCTAACCTCAACCTTAGGCAAACTCGATGGGTCGAAATGATTCAAGAGTATAATCCGAGTATCGAGTATACTCCAGGCAAGGCCAATGTGATTGCTGACGCTTTGAGCAGAAAAGCATACTTCAGCAGTCTGATTCTGAGGCCTTATCAACCCGAGCTTTGTGAAGCTTTCCGCAAACTTAATCTGCAAATTGTTCCTCAAGGTTTCCTCGCCAACCTTCAAGTCTCTCCTACCTTGGAAGAACAGATTCGCCAAAGCCAACTTCTTGATGCTATGGTGAAAAAGGTGAAGATTGGTATCGCAAAGAGTCAGTCCAAGTACAAGTGCTACCGACTTGATGACAAGGACACTCTCTTCTTCGAGGATCGAATTGTTGTGCCCAAAGGTGAACTTCGTAAAGTGATCATGAACGAGGCTCACAACTCTCTCCTCTCCATCCACCCTGGGAGCACGAAGATGTATCAGGATCTGAAGCAAACTTATTGGTGGACTCGAATGAAGCGCGAGATCGCTCAATTCGTGAATGAATGTGATGTCTGCAGAAGAGTGAAGGAAGAACACCAAAGGCCAGCAAGTCTCCTCCAACCTCTTGCCATTCCAGAATGGAAGTTTGACCACATTGAAATGGACTTCGTGACTGGGTTTCCAAAGTCCAAGCGTGGCAATGATGCTATATTCGTTGTCATCAACAAGCTCACCAAAGTGGCTCATTTCCTGCCTATCAAAGAGTCAATCACTGCAGCTCAATTGGCGGAACTCTATACCTCTCGAATTGTCTCTCTGCACGGTATTCCTCAAGTGATATCTTCAGACCGTGGCAGCATCTTTACCTCCAAGTTTTGGGATTCTTTTCAGAAGGCCATAGGCACCAACATTCGCTTCAGCACTGCTTTCCATCCTCAAACAAGCGGTCAAGTCGAGCGTGTCAACCAGATTCTTGAAGATATGCTCAGGGCTTGCGTTATCTCCTTCGGCATGAAGTGGGAGGATTGTCTTCCTTATGCTGAATTCTCATACAACAACAGTTTTCAAGCAAGTTCGGGCAAGGCCCCATTTGAAATTCTGTATGGTAGGAAGTGCCGTACACCTCTCAACTGGTCTGAAACCGGTGAACGTCAGCTGCTGGGTAATGACTTAATCACAGAGGCAGAAGAAATGTGCAAGGTCATTCGTGATAACCTCAAAGCAGCCCAATCCCGCCAGAAGGGCTACTATGATAGTAAGCACCGTGATTTGGCTTTTGAGATCGGAGATCATGTTTACCTCCGCGTCTCTCCTATGAAAGGGACTCGTCGCTTCGGTATCAAAGGGAAGCTTGTCCCCAGATACGTCGGACCTTTCAAGATTGTCAGCAAGAGAGGCGACCTCGCCTATCAACTCGAGATTCCTTCAAACTTTGCAAATGTTCATGATGTGTTCCATGTCTCCCAACTCCGAAAGTGCTTCAAGACGTCTGAACGCACCGTCAACTTCGAGGACATTGAGCTCCAAGAAGATCTCTCTTATCGTGAGCACCCAGTTGCAATCCTTGAAGAGACTAAACGCAGGACTCGCAACAAGTCAATCAAATTTCTCAAAGTCAAGTGGTCACACCATTCCGACCGTGAAGCTACCTGGGAACGCGAGGATCACCTCCGTTCTGAGTACCCGTAGTTCTTTCAGTCCTAGATCTCGGGACGAGATCTTTTCGTAGTGGTGGAGTGTTGTAACGCCCCAGATATTACTTTCCCAATTTGTACTCCAACTCTTGCCGTTTCCGGCACTAAGTTATATTATTTCTCGGGTTCGGGTCTTTGTCTCCGTGTGTTGTTTTCATTTTCGTGCATCTCATATCATGTCATCACGTGCATTGCATTTGCATACATGTTCATCTCATGCATTCGAGCATTTTCCCCGTTGTCCGTTTTGCATTCCGGCGCTCCGTTCTCCTCTGGTGGTCATTTCTAGCTTTCTTTCATGTGTGGGGATTAAACATTTCCAGATTGGACCGAGACTTTCCATGCGGCCTTGGTTTACTACCGGTAGACCGCCTGTCAAGTTTCGTACCATTTGGACTTCGTTTCATACTCCAACGGTTAACCGAGGAACCGAAAAGGCCTCCTGTGTGTTGCAGCCCAACACCCCTCCAATTTGGCCCAAAACCCACCAAACTTTGCTCCATGTCCTAGAGCGTTCGATCACGATCGCGTGGCCGAAAACCGCACCTCATTTGGACTCTCCTAGCTCCCTCTATGCCTATATAAAGGCCCCCCATTTTCGGATCTCGTCTCCCCCGTCCAACCCTAGTTCAAAAAAAACGCAGATCCGCCGCCGACGGACGTGTCCGGGCGGAGCCGGACAACGTCCGCCGCCACCGCCGCCAATCGGACGTGCCACGTGGCCCCGCGCCCACATCCCCGCCGCCAGCCCGGGAGGCCCAGGAGGGGCCCCCGCGAGCCCGTCAACGCCACCAACCGCCGCCGCCCGGGGCTCCCGCTGCCCGCGCGCCGCCCGGAGCTTCACCGCCGCCACTGCGCGCCTCGCCGCCGCCTCCCCGCTGGCGCGCGCGCGCCGCCCGCCGCCCGGCCACGGCCACCAACCGCGCCGCCGCCGCCGTTGATTCCGGTGGCCGCGCGCCACCTCGACCACTCCGGCGACCGGATCTGGCCGGGCCCCGCCGTCCTGTCCCTTCCCCTCCACGCCCGCCTTCTTCCCCGTCAAGTCCGGCGAGCTGCTACAGTAACTCTAGCGAACTCCGTAAACCGCGCCAGATCTGGATCTGGTTATCCTCTCGGTTGACTTTTCGTCCCCGAAACCCTAATTTTTATGCATTCTTTGACTGCTCATATCTCCTCATCCGTAGCTCCGTTTTGGACATATAATATATCAGAATCTTCGTCTCGACAAGTACATCATTTCATTCCATTTCATCATTTGCATTTGAGTTCATCTTGATGCCCAAAATGCTGTTAGAAGGAGACATCGTGAGTTAAATTGCAGATCCGTTAGCTCATCATAGACTTTTGTCATTTTTGCCATGGTTATTGTGTGCATGATATGCCTGTGCCCCTTTGGGATGAATTGTTAAGCATTTTTTTTCTTTCTAGAGGTGCCACCCGTGCATTTTTAGGATGTGTGTGGTGACTTGTGCAAGCTTGCAAAGAGGGGTACCTGAGAATTCTGTTTTCAGGGACTTAGTGATTTTCACTAAGTCTGGGATATTTTAGTTCATGATGCCATATGTTCAGCTTGTTTCCTAGTGATCCGTGCCTCTTTTGAGCATGATCAGTAAGGGACATTTGTTAATCTTGTATGATCTATCCATCCATGTCTTTACTTGTTATGTTGGGACACCCTAGGTTGAGTCAATCGAGCTCAACTTTTGCATCGTTGTTAATTTGGGCAGATCGTGAACTCTTTTGCGATTTTGCCAATGCTATTGCTAGTGATCCGTGCATGCTATGCCATTGTTCTTGCCATGCCTAGTTAGAATTTTGTGCATTATTAATGGATATATGCTTGCCTTGCATGGCTTGCACCGTAGTGAGTGCATCGAGCTCGTTTACATGCCTCCGTGAGTTATAATTTCAGCATGTCTCAGTTTTCACCAAGTCTGAAAACTGATTGTATTTCATCTATGTTCGTGTGCTCGTTAGAGTATTTTGTGAACCCTTTTGGCCCCAGGTCACTTTGGGTGTTTTGTTAAGCTTGTTGAGTAGCTCCATGCCATGTTCTTACTTGCCATGTTCAGGTTCTGTATCATGTTGTTTTGCTGCTCCGAAGAGAGCATCGTGGTCTGAAATTTTAGACTAGTGTTAATTTCACTAAGTCTGAAATCTGTTTTGCTTATTCATTTTTGCCATGCTTGTTTGAACCTCATAATGGATGAATTTGCCTATGGCTCAGTCCTAGTGATTTGTTAAGCATCTTGTGTAAATCCCTGCCATGTATTTTGTTTTCATGTTTGGTGGCTGTAGCATGTTCATTTCATTGCATTTAGGAGCCTACTTGCTGTAAATCGCAGATCGGTTCGTTCCGTAAAACGCTTGCCATTTCCAAACCGTAGCTCCGATTCCAATGATCTTTATATCGTTTTCAGGGGATTTCTTCCCCTCTATCCAGTCGCACACTTGGTTATCCAAGTTGAGGCCAGGTTCATGCATTTCCTGTCACGTCTTGCCGGGAAGAGGAGCTTGCCGGGAAGACCAACCAAAGCATCTCAAGAAGCTCGCTGCGGCGCACTGCGCCCCGACAAGGCCCGGTGAGCGACAAGCTCCCGGACGCGACAAGACAACATCCGCGGCAAGGCACTTGCCGCGGCAAGCTACTACCCCGCAGCCCGCACTCCAGCTCACCCACCAATGTGTCGCCCTGGGACCATTCCTGGCGTACGTGGCGGGAGGCTGTGCAGCCGGGGGCATGCGGGCTCCTGTCGATGTACTAAAGTAGGGGTACCTTAGTATCCCGAACTTGTGCACGGGCAGTCGCAGCGACCCGCGGCAAGGCTTGCCGGGTGACCGCCAAGACCCTCCATGGTTCCTTTAGGAGCCATTCAAGAACAAAGTAAACAAGGCCCCTGCAAGAGGAGCTTGCCGGGAAGGAGACAAGACCCCGGCAAGAGGAGCTTGCCGGGAAGACCAACCAAAGCATCTCAAGAAGCTCGCTGCGGCGCACTGCGCGCCCCGACAAGGCCCGGCGAGCGACAAGCTCCCGGACGCGACAAGACAACATCCGCGGCAAGGCACTTGCCGCGGCAAGCTACTACCCCGCAGCCCGCGCTCCACCTCACCCACCAACGTGTCGCCCTGGGACCATTCCTGGCGTACGTGGCGGGAGGCCGTGCAGCCGGGGGCATGCGGTGGCTACGGCTACTGGAGCTCGCACTCGAGCACACCACCGCGCTCAGTTCTTCCCCACGAGCCCGCAGCACGCCCCACCTCGCCTTCCCGTGCCCCCTAGCTCTCACTCGCATCTCGCCCGAACTCCGGCCGCCGCCTTGGAGCTCGCCGCCGTCAACTCCGGCCATCCTAGTTGCTGCTACTGCCACCACTAGATGCGCGAGAGCGCCAGCAAGCCGTAGCAACAAACCACGCTCAAAACGGAGCCCTATAAAGCATTCCCGAGCCGCTCCGTCGTCTCTGTCGTCGCCGACGTCGAGCCGAGGACCAAGTCCGGCGGGTTTGAACCCGTTGACCAGGGGTTTGACCTCCCCTGGTTGGCTGACGTGTGGGCCAGGCCCCTTTTTAATTAGTGTTAGATTTAGTTAGTACTAATTAACTTAGTTAAGTAAATTAGACACTGACATGCGGGCCCAAGCTCTAATTAACTTATGTTAGTTAGTTAGTCACTGACCAGTGGGTCCCACTGGTCAGGTTTGACCTCGACCGCGCCCTGTTGACCTGCTGACGTCATAATGACGTCATGCTGACGCAGTAATCCTTTTTTCCTGGAATTTAAATAAATCTTAAATGATATATTTATTTCAGAAAATACCCAAAACTTCTAAAATTCATAGAAATTAAACCGTAACTCCAAATGAAATAAATTATATATGTAAAATTATCAGAAAAATTCAAGGAATCCATATGTACCATTTTCATGCATGTTTGAACAATGTTTGTCCTCTGTTTTGGACAAAACAAATAAAGGGCATTTAAATAATCATATATGGGGTTGGAATTTGAATCTTGCACTCAAACCAACTTCATTTAAATCATAGCTAGTTGCATTAGCTCAAACCACAGCATATTGACATGTCATGATCATGCATCATACTGTGCATTGCATTGATTGTATTTCTTTCTCTGTTGCCGGTATTTGTCCTCTTTCGATAGACGTGGTTTCGATGATGGGATCGGTGACACCGATGAAGAGTTATATTATCTTCAGAAGTGCCAGGCAAGCACAACCCCCTTGTTCATTCCAATACAAGCCCACTCTCTCGCTCCTGCTCTCTTTTACTGCATTAGGACAACAACGATTCATCTGTTACTTGTTGCGGTAGTTGAACCCCTTATCCTCTGCATGACCTGTCATTGCCACAGTAATTAGATGAAACCCACTAGCATGAGTAGGAGTTGTTTGAGCCCTGATGTGCCTACTCATTCATGCTTGTTTGTCATGCCTGCTACTGCTTAGAGTTGAGTCAGGTTTGATTCATCGGGGATGGATCGGAGGTGTGTAAACATGTCCTATTGTGTGTGAGCTAAGTGTGTGAACACGTTTTGGTAAAGGTAGTGGTGAGAGGCCATGTAGGAGTACATGGTGGGTTGTCTCACTGAAACGGTCCTCAGGAACTGAGTTCTGTGTCTGTGATCCATGAACAGCTACTACCACTCATTGGGATCCTTAATTGACCCTCTCGGCTCCTTAATCACCCTAGTACTCTGTCCAGGAGTTGCAACTAGTTTCTGGTGTTTGTAGGTCATGTGTTGGCGGCCGTGCGTAGCGCTGACCCTAGGGGTGGGCTATGTTGCGGTAGATACACCGTGGCACGGTGTACCGAGCGCCCGTTTGGTGTCTCGGGAACCCTGTTCACATCGTTCGGGACCGTATGTGGAAACCTCGGCCGGACTCCCTGCGGATGGAACCTGGATAGGCGATGAACCTGGACTAGAGACTTAAGTGTTTAGGTAGGCCGTGGCCGACACCCCCGCCAGGCTTCCGCTTGAAGGTTGCCGAGATACATGACGTGTACATGGTGGTAAGTGGTGGGAGCGTGTGTGAAGAAGTACACCCCTGCAGGGTTATCATTATCTATTCGAATAGCCGGATTCCTCGGATATGGAAACTTGGACCCCTTGCATAGTTCATAGACAAGTGAAAGTGGATACTCTAAAACTTGCAAGACAGGTGTGAGTGCTATGGATGGCCTTCTCGTAGGGAGATGGGAGCGGATCCATAGTAGTGTATTGAATGGTGAATATGTGGACTCGTGTGCGCCACCTCAAAGAGTTGCTTGCAGTCGTAGTTCAGAGTAGCCACTGAGTCAAAGCTGGCTTGCTGCAGTTAAACTCCACCACCCCCCCTTTGTTGATACCGATGCATATGTAGCTAGTTCTGATGTAAGTCTTGCTGAGTACCTTTGTACTCACGTTTGCTTAATTTATGTTTTGTAGAGAGACTTTAGTCTCGCTAGTAGTTCCGCGTGGACTTCGACGTTTAGCTTGATACCTCAGCTACGATCTTGTGCCCTCGGCAGGATCTGGTAGATGGTCAGGCTTCTCAGCCTTTTTCATTTATAGATGTCTGTACCCAGACATGTTAAGCTTCCGCATGTGCTTTGCATTGTATGCTATGATTGTTGGGTCATGAGACCCATGTTTGTAATACCTCGCTCCTCGGAGCCTAATGAATAAATACTTGAGTTGTAGAGTTATGTTGTGATGCCATGTTGTATTCAGACATATCGAGCATATTGTGTGTATGATTGAAATGCTTGGTATGTGTAGGATCCGACAACCTAGTTGTTTATCCTTCGTAGCCTTTCTTATGGGGAAATGTAGTCTAGTGTTCCTCGAGCCATAGTAGTCCGCTACAGCCCGGTTCACCGGAGTCCTGCTAGCCCAGCACTACTGTTTAGGACACTTGACTGGCCGGCATGTGTTTCACTTCGTTCCTATGTCTGTCCCTTCGAGGAAATGTCACGCGGTGACATCCGGAGTCCTGCCTAGCCTGCTACAGCCCGGGTTACCGGAGTCCTGTTAGCCCAGTGCTACAGCCCGAATTCACAAGCTGTTGACCGACATGCTCGAGGTTGATTCATGTATGACTGTCCCCATGGGTTAGTGCCGCTTTGGGTTCACGACTAGCCATGTCGGCCCGGGTTCTTTGTCATATGGATGCTAGCGACACTATCATATACGTGAGCCAAAAGGCGCAAACGGTCCCGGGCCAGGTAAGGTAGCACCCGTGGAAATACCGTGCGTGAGGCCACAAAGTGATATGATGTGTTACATGCTAGATCGGTGTGACCTTGGAATCGGGGTCCTGACAGCGTTGGTATCAGAGCCTGACTGCGTGTAGGTTTACCAAGCCAAACTGGTCGAAGTTGAGTCTAGAAATGCTTTAGTTATGTAAGGGAATTGATTGCGGAAGGGAACGTAAGGTTCTTTTTACTCCTTATACCTCATGGCCTTCTGATCCGAGTCAACCTCTTCTTTCTACGGGGGTTAAGAATTAGGCCTTCTCACCTATCTATCAGGATGACGTGTTACTAAACCGTAGTTGCCTAGGATTATTGAGTTCAAGCCTCAGTTCAGTTCCTACTACTTCCATATGTTCATAGCTGGCACCAGAACCTTGGCATGATGTTGTTAAGTGGTTATGCCACCATTTTTGCATATTGTCTCAAATCTTTTTGAGCAATTATAGCCGTTATGCTGTCCGAGTCATCCCAGGTTTCTAAATAGTCTGATGCATTTGCAAATCCTTTCCCCTGTTCCTGATGTCCATTTGGGCCAGATTAATCACACTACTTGTCAGTTGAGGTACTCTATTGCCTCGACGTATATGTTGGAGCTACTACTATGACCCTAGGTGTTTTAGGGAGTCACCTAGTGATCTAGCCATGTTTTGTATTCCCAGTGTGTGATTCTGGCCATTATCCTCAAAAGCATCCCGTGATGCCATTTAGTTAGTAGGCATTCTATTCCTGGGTTTTGAACCCGAGACTCACCCTACCTGCTTCATGTTGATAGTGTTTGCTAGTTCCTTAGGAAATTAGTACCCTTTGCAATAGTCTTCGAGGTCTGTGGTATTTCCTTCTTCCAAATGCTATGAACCACCTATGGCAGGAGTTCTTTTGAACCAAAAGGTCACGACAGAGTGCTCCTGATGAGTTCTCCATTCTATGTTGTGACTCTGCCAACCCTACCTTCCTGCATGGGTTATCTGGAAGAAATATGTTGAACTCGTTCGACATACTAATCTATGCCTCCACAGCTCAGAAAATTATATGTTCCTTGAGTTGTTCCTCTTCAGTTATATTCCGACCTTCGTCTATCACTTGATAGTCAGAAGTAGTCGTGCATTCATGTTCATCAGTGCCTTTTACTTCTGTGGTCTGTCAAGCCATTCTATTCGGAATGACTAGGAGAAACAAACTCCAGTACCTCATCCATTTCTGGGATCGGGTCAAAGTGGCTGTATTCCGCAGATCAAAATGCAACCCAGCTTTTGGTTCTGTTCTACCCTGAAGTATTACCCACTTTATGTCAAGAGCGTCGTGAGAATTGCACCACCTCTTATGAATTCTTGACGCAATAATACTTCTTGCCATCATTGTTTATTCCTCGGTTTCCGTGTTACTGTAACCGGAATGCCGACAAGCGAACCGTGATGTGTGAAATCAATACCCCTAGCAACTCCGTTGCTTGGTAGTTAATGGACAATAATTTCATTCTTAGCGTGTTGATTATTCAATCATCATTCTAAGATTACTCGTGCTACCTAGTCCTTATTTTCGGTGCACTCTTCGATCAATGAGTTAGGATTATTCAATCCCTTACTCTTCTGATCATGTCGTCTTGCCTTGAAAAGCAAGATTGTTCTCGAGCTTAGAGACATATCGGTGGTTCGTGATTTTCCGGATATCTTCATGGGAGTATCACCAGGTCGTCCCCTGACCGATATGTTGAGTTCGTGATCAAGTTGGTTTTCCGATAAACCAATTTTCCCCAAGAACCTGTGTTGGATACCCCTGAGCTAGTTGGTTAAGCTTAACAACAACTTGGAGAGTTGGAAGATGAAAACTTGTCCGACTTAGTTCATCCCTAAGGGATATCCTTGTGTGTGTGTGTGTTGAAGAAAGATGATATCTTCACCAATTGGTCCTCGTGATCAGTTGTTGTATCTATTATCTTGTCCAACCCTTGATTTGAGTGTGGGCTATCGTCAAATCAAATCAGAACCAACGATGTTCGTAATGTTGTCTTACTTATGGTTGACCCTCGAGCATACACCAGTATATCTTTGGTCTGACCAATACTATCACATTGTTCACATAGTGGTGGAAGTCCAGTGATATGGAAATTCCGATGAGTTGCTGTTGAGCCCATCAGCGTCATTTTGTCTCCTCCATGATTGTGTTGAACATCCAGCTAGTGTTGGAAACTTTATAAGCATTGCCCTCATGTCCCGACCATGAAGTATATGTCCGGTTGAAAGATGTGACTTCCTCTAATTCATGTGCATCTGGTGTAAGTTGCCGCCGTGAATTCGAGAAAGTTTGCTTTTGCTTCCTCTGGAATCATCCCAAGTCAGTCATGCATGTGCGAAGTATTCTATGGTCTGATAGACTGATCATCTTCATTCTATACGTATCCCTAGCACACCAAGCCACTGATTGATTTGTTCAAGGAGAAGAAGTTTCTTCTTAAGGGTTAGACCTACGCAAGGACTTCGATATCCTCGTTGATGGTTCCCCCTGAACTAGGTAGTGTTTCATTTTAAGACTACCAGGTGACCATGCTTGTCTAGGACAACGTGTTCACATGCTTGTAGCAGAACCGGCTCATGTTTTGGAGCTTACTACCGTACTTCATTCCCCCGAGAATCTCGCAATGCCGTCTCGTCGATTTGTGTTGCAAACTTTCATTTTGTTTCTAGACTCGATGAGTCTGGAATATCCTGTCACCAACCAGATCTGAATCTCAAGCAGATATGATGGTTGAGCATTTTCCAAGAACTATAATATTGGTCTCTCGATAACTGGTAAAGTGGATGTCGTGGCCAACACATCCAGCCGGAAGACCTATTATTGGAGTATCTCGATTGAAGAAAGTTGGCCACATTCCCATGAGGATTTCGTAGGATTTACTCCAGAAGTTGTTTCTTATGGATCTATTGTATTCTGAAGTCCGACCACTACTTGGTGGCTATGCCGATGCTTAAAGCATGACCGTGGTAACCAGTACATCAAGGAGAACATTAGAAGCGGAGTGCTAAATGTCTTTCGGTCGATCATCCAGATTTTGTTTCCTTGGCTTCGCTAAGGTGAAATCTGAGAAAGTGTTATCTTTCTTTGCATCTGCATCTTCCACCCTTATTCATCATGGTAGCATGTTGTGTTGCCAGGATCCTTGACACGGATATTGGTAAGACCTTGATGAGTATGGAAATGCTCAAGTTCTTGAGAGCACGCTCAGGCACTAGGTTCTGACATTGTCATTAACTGGAATGTGCCTCCGTCCTCGCAGTTGTTGATAGCCATCCAATTGGTGGAATCACCTTTGCCGGTGAACCTTCTCCCCAGTTACTAGAATCATTCCCAACATTTGCATTTTGTTCCCAGCTTACACCTCAGTAGCTGTTGTTCAGGATCATCTTCAAAAGTGGACTTACCATGGGTCCCATCCATTTCCGATGATAAGCAAAAATCATCCATTGCGTTGCCTTCAACAATGTAGTCCACATCTTCCATCCTAGTCCAAGTATGCCATCTCTTCAAGCTATCTCAAACGATCAATTGTAATTGCCTTAAGCTGGTATGAAGAGTTCCAATGATCTCTGAATAAAAAGTAATTCTTTTTGCCACTTAAGGGAATAGTTCTTCGAGTCACCTTCCCCGAGGTGCCCTGTTTTAGAATCATGGCAATTTCCCTCGCTACTTTGAAACCCTCATCAAATTGTTTCTTCTATCGTTCCTGATGCAAGTTTTGCCTCTCAGTTCGCGAGATGTTTCTATGTCTCACTCCGTGAGTTGATCATGAGTTGCCTGATCTTCGAGGAGATCGACTCTTTAGGGTTTTCCTTCCTTCTCATTGTCATGAGTGGATGAAATTCTCAGAGCAAGACATCAAGACAATGATGGTGATCGGATCAACAACCTTATGAGGTGCAACCTGGATCATGAAGACCGTGTTAGTTGTGCCCCTCTGTCTTCTTACCTCACGTCTTGAATCTCGGGACGAGATTTTTGTTAGTGGGGGTGAGTTGTCACAGCCCTAGAATTTGCTTGTAGCTATTTACCTGAGTGAGCATCATGCATCATGTCTAAATTCTGAAAGTTGAATTGAGGTTACTTGAAACCCTCATAAATCACTTCAAAAATAATCAACATTAAAATCCTTTCAAAGAAGTCCAAGAAAATGTTCCTCTTAGTCTCTGAAAATATTGGAAAGAGGTAAAACTTAAAACAATATTTTTGGAGTCTTAGAAATATTTATTTTGGGCCTTTGAATTAATTCAATAACTATTTGCATTGGATATATATTCTTTATATAATTAATATATGTCCAATAATTCTGGAACATTTTATGTGGCTTGGGATATTTTAGTTCTAGTCACATATTTATTTTCAGGATTTTATAAAATGATTTAGTATTTTAATTAAATCAAAACAAATGTCAGAAAATAGAAAACAGGAAACAACATAAAGAGAGAGAGAGAGAGCTTACCTGGCGCCAGCAACCGGCCCAGCTCCTGTGCTGGCCCACCTGGCGGCCCAGCCCACCAGGGGCATACCTGTCTTCAACCTCTGCCTACTGGCAGAGGCGAGGCCGAGCACGGCGCCCACGCGGGCTGGCACGCAGCTGCCTGCCTGGCCCTTGTTGGCCAGCGCGACGCCGCGGATGACCACCCCGTTGCCGTACGGATCCGCCCGACCTCAAACTTGCCCCCACCCCGCTCTCTGCCTCGCTTCCCCCTCGGACCCGAGAGCGCCGGAGTGCAACCGTCGCCGCCGCCCGCTATCCCTGTGGCCACCGAGCTCCCCTCGCCTCTCCGAGCAGTCCACGGGCTCCGCCACGTCTGCCTCGTCCTCTCCATCAAGCTACGCGATGCCAAACGCCCCCGAACGCCCCTACCACCATCATCTTCAACCTCCTGCACCGAGCGTCGCTGTCGTCGATTCACCGTCATCAGTGCATCCCCGACCTCCCCCTCGCGCTCGTTAGCCTCACTGTGAGCTCCGCCATCGTTTCCCCCTCTCCCCGTACTCTACCTCCCTCTCTAGCCACGTTCGTAACGAGCCCGAGAGCTCTTCGCCGCCGGCCATGTCGCCGCCATGGCTACGGCTACTGGAGCTCGCACTCGAGCACACCACTGCGCTCAGTGCCTCCCCACGAGCCCGCAGCACGCCCCAGCTCGCCTTCCCGTGCCCCCTAGCTCTCACTCGCATCTCGCCCGAACTCCGGCCGCCGCCTTGGAGCTCGCCGCCGTCAACTCCGGCCATCCTAGCTGCTGCTACTGCCACCACTAGATGCGCGAGAGCGCCAGCAAGCCGTAGCAACAAACCACGCTCAAAACGGAGCCCTATAGAGCATTCCCGAGCCGCTCCATCATCTTTGTGATCGCCGGCGTCGAGCCGTGGACCAAGTCCGGCGGGTTTGAACCCGTTGACCAGGGGTTTGACCTCCCCTGGTTGGCTGACGTGTGGGCCAGGCCCCTTTTTAATTAGTGTTAGATTTAGTTAGTACTAATTAACTTAGTTAAGTAAATTAGACACTGACATGCGGGCCCAAGCTCTAATTAACTTAAGTTAGTTAGTTAGTCACTGACCAGTGGGTCCCACTGGTCAGGTTTGACCTGGACCGCGCCCTGTTGACCTGCTGACGTCATAATGACCGTAATCCTTTTTTTCTTCGAATTTAAATAAATCTTAAATGATCTATTTATTTCAGAAAATACCCAAAACTTCTAAAATTCATAGAAATTAAACCGTAACTCCAAATGAAATAAATTATATATGTAAAATTATCAGAAAAATTCAAGGAATCCATCTGTACCATTTTCATGCATGTTTGAACAATGTTTGTCCTCTGTTTTGGACAAAACAAATAAAGGGCATTTAAATAATCATATATGGGGTTGGAATTTGAATCTTGCACTCAAACCAACTTCATTTAAATCATAGCTAGTTGCATTAGCTCAAACCACAGCATATTGACATGTCATGATCATGCATCATACTGTGCATTGCATTGATTGTATTTCTTTCTCTGTTGCCGGTATTTGTCCCCTTTCGATAGACGTGGTTTCGACGATGGGATCGGTGGCACCGATGAAGAGTTATATTGTCTTCAGAAGTGCCAGGCAAGCACAACCCCCTTGTTCATTCTGATACAAGCCCACTCTCTCGCTCCTGCTCTCTTTTACTGCATTAGGACAACAGCGATTCATCTGTTACTTGTTGTGGTAGTTGAACCCCTTATCCTCTGCATGACCTGTCATTGCCACAGTAATTAGATGAAACCCACTAGCATGAGTAGGAGTTGTTTGAGCCCTGATGTGCCTACTCATTCATGCTTGTTTGTCATGCCTGCTACTGCTTAGAGTTGAGTCAGGTCTGATTCATCGGGGATGGATCGGAGGTGTGTAAACATGTCCTATTGTGTGTGAGCTAAGTGTGTGAACACGTTTTGGTAAAGGTAGCGGTGAGAGGCCATGTAGGAGTACATGGTGGGTTGTCTCACTGAAACCGTCCTCAGGAACTGAGTTCTGTGTCTGTGATCCATGAACAGCTACTACCACTCATTGGGATCCTTAATTGACCCTCTCGGCTTCTTAATCACCCTAGTACTCTGTCCAGGAGTTGCAACTAGTTTCTGGTGTTTGTAGGTTATGTGTTGGCGGCCGTGCATAGCGCTGACCCTAGGGGTGGGCTATGTTGCGGTAGATACACCGTGGCACGGTGTACCGAGCACCCGTTTGGTGTCTCGGGAACCCTGTTCACATCTTTCGGGGCCGTATGTGGAAACCTCGGCCGGACTCCCTGCGGATGGAACCTGGATAGGCGATGAACCTGGACTAGAGACTTAAGTGTTTAGGTAGGCCGTGGCCGACACCCCCGCCAGGCTTCCGCTTGAAGGTTGCCGAGATACATGACGTGTACGTGGTGGTAAGTGGTGGGAGCGTGTGTGAAGAAGTACACCCCTGCAGGGTTATCATTATCTATTCGAATAGCTGGATTCCTCGGATATGGAAACATGGACCCCTTGCATAGTTCATAGACAAGTGAAAGTGGATACTCTAAAACTCGCAAGACAGGTGTGAGTGCTATGGATGGCCTTCTCGTAGGGAGATGGGAGTGGGTCCATAGTAGTGTATTGAATGGTGAATATGTGGACTCGTGTACGCCACCTCAAAGAGTTGCTTGCAGTCGTAGTTCAGAGTAGCCACTGAGTCAAAGCTGGCTTGCTGCAGTTAAACTCCACCACCCCCCCTTTGTTGATACCGATGCATATGTAGCTAGTTCTGATGTAAGTCTTGCTGAGTACCTTTGTACTCACGTTTGCTTAATTTATGTTTTGCAGAGAGACTTCAGTCTCGCTAGTAGTTCCGCGTGGACTTCGACGTTTAGCTTGATACCTCAGCTACGATCTTGTGCCCTCGGCAGGATCTGGTAGATGGTCAGGCTTCTCAGCCTTTTTCATTTATAGATGTCTGTACCCAGACATGTTAAGCTTCCGCATGTGCTTTGCATTGTATGCTATGATTGTTGGGTCATGAGACCCATGTTTGTAATACCTCGCTCCTCGGAGCCTAATGAATAAATACTTGAGTTGTTGAGTTATGTTGTGATGCCATGTTGTATTCAGACATATCGAGCATATTGTGTGTATGATTGAAATGCTTGGTATGTGTAGGATCCGACAACCTAGTTGTTTATCCTTCGCAGCCTTTCTTATGGGGAAATGTAGTGTAGTGTTCCTCGAGCCATAGTAGTCCGCTACCGCCTGGTTCACCGGAGTCCTGCTAGCCCAGCACTACTGTTCAGGACACTTGACTGGCCGGCATGTGTTTCACTTCGTTCCTATGTCTGTCCCTTCGGGGAAATGTCACGCGGTGACATCCGGAGTCCTGCCTAGCCTGCTACAGCCCGGGTTACCGGAGTCCTGTTAGCCTAGTGCTACAGCCCAGATTCACACGCTGTTGACCGACATGCTCGAGGTTGATTCATGTATGCCTGTCCCCATGGGTTAGTGCCGCTTTGGGTTCACGACTAGCCATGTCGGCCCGGGTTCTTTGTCATATGGATGCTAGCGACACTATCATATACGTGAGCCAAAAGGCGCAAACGGTCCCGGGCCAGGTAAGGTAGCACCCGTGGAAATACCGTGCGTGAGGCCACAAAGTGATATGATGTGTTACATGCTAGATCGGTGTGACCTTGGAATCGGGGTCCTGAAAATTGTGTACCGTTGTCGGTAATTATCCTGTTAGGGATTCCGAAACGGCAAACAATCGACCGGAAGAACTTGACCGCGGACTGCGCTGTCACCTTCCTCACTGGTTCCACTTCCGGCCACATTGTGAACTTGTCGATTGCAATGTACAAGTACTCAAAGCCCCCGACTGCTCGGGGGAAGGGGCCGAGGATGTCGAGCCCCCAGACCAAAAATGGCCAGGATAAAGGGATCATCTGGAGAGCTTGAGCTGGCTGGTGTATCTGCTTGGAATGGAACTGGTACGCTTCACACTTGGTTACTTGTGCAGTTGCATCCTGGAGGGCCGTCGGCCAGAAGAAACCTTGCCGGAATGCTTTTTCGACACGGGCTCTTGCGCCAATGTGGTGACCAGATATGCCTCCATGTATCTCTGCCAACAGCTTCTGTCCATCTTCCCGAGGAATACACTTCAATTTCACACCATTGAGTCTTCTTCTGCACAGTGTGTTGTCGACAAAATGGTACATACTAGACTGACGGGCTACTCTTTCCGCTTCTTCTGGTTCCTCGGGAAGCTCTCCTGTCTGGAGGAAATGGACAATCTGCTGCGCCCATGTTGGAGCCTGTGGCTCGACAACAAGGACTAAAGGCACATCTGCTGCTGCGGGAACGTCCGCTTCTACGGCAAGAGCCTGCGACTCTGCCGGAGCTTGACGTTCCCCGACAAGCTTGCCGGAGCAGAGCTTGCTGGGAGTGTCTGCTGCAACGGAACAAACCCTGGGGTTTGCCGGAGTAGACTGCTCCTCGGCATTCTTGGCGTCGATCTTGGGGACCTTCTTGGCGGCGGCTTCGGGAAGCTCTACCGGAAGATAGTCACCAGAGATCAACTTCCTCTTCTTGCTCTGTCCAGTTGATGGTGTTACGGATGGCTGAGTCAGTTTGAGCACAAAGGTCCCTGGTTCCACAGGTAACTTAAGTGCTGCGCACTTTGACAGGCCATCGGCAATGTCGTTCTCAGCTCTTGGAACATGTTCCATTTGCAGGCCGTCAAAGCGCTCTTCCAGCTTCCTCACTTCATCAACGTAAGCTTCCATCAACGGACTCTGGTAATCCTTGTTCACTTGGCGGACGACAAGCTGCGAGTCACCCCTGACAATGAGCTTCTTAATCCCAAGTTCTGCCGCGATCCTGAGACCGGCAAGCAAGCCTTCATACTCTGCAGTATTGTTTGTCGCTTGCTCCTTAGGAAAGTGCATCTAGACTATGTACTTGAGGTGCTCTCCGGTGGGTGCGACAAGCAGTACACCAGCACCGGCGCCTTGCAGCGAGAAGGCACCGTCAAAGTACATGAGCCACTCTTTTCTTGCTTCCTTGGCGGGGATGCTCGTCTCCGGAATTTCTTCGTCTGGAGTTGGCGTCCATTCTGCTATGAACTCTGCCAATGCTCTGCTCTGGATTGTTGATGTACTCTCAAACTTGAGGCCAAAGCTTGACAGTTCCAGTGCCCACTCGACAATCCTGCCTGTTGCTTCTGGATTTTGCAATATCCTCTTCAGCGGAAAGCGAGTGACAACTGTGATCTCGTGTGCTTGGAAGTAATGGCGCAGCTTTCTCGAGGCCATGAGAAGGCCGAAAAGCAGCTTCTGCACACCAGAGTACCTTGACCTAGCCCCCTGTAAAAGGGAGCTGACAAAGTAAACTGGGCGCTGCACCATTTTCTTCGGTATCTCCTCTTGCATCTGCGCAGATCCTTGCTTGTCGGGACCAGAGCTTGTCGGGGAAGCCCCCTGCTTGTCGCTGGACGTGCTTGCCGCGGTCGCTGGCTCGTCGTCTGCCTCCCTATCCGCTACTAGCGCAGCACTAACCACCTGATTGGTTGCCGCTATGTACAGCAACAACTTCTCTTGTGGTTTAGGTGTGACAAGTGTTGGAGTGGAGGACAGGTATCTCTTCAAGTCTTGCAGCGCAGCCTCTGCTTCCGGAGTCCATCTCATTGGACCTGCCCTTTTCAAAATTTTGAAAAACGGCAGGGTGCGCTCAGCAGACCGAGAGATAAACCTGCTGAGAGCAGCCACGCAGCCGGCAAGCTTCCGTACGTCCTTGACGCGCTGAGACACAAAGAACCCGAGAAGTTTGCCGGAAGGGACTCCAAACACACACTTCTCGGGGTTGAGCTTGAGGTTGACCTTGCGCAGATTTGCAAAAGTCTCTTCTAAGTCTTGAATCAGAGTTGCCCTGTCTTTGCTTTTGACCACTATATCATCCATGTAAGCTTCTACATTTCTGTGTATCTGTGGCTTCAAAGCGATATGGACTACTCTGGCAAATGTCGAACCAGCATTCTTTAATCCGGAAGGCATCCATACGAAACAGTACGTGCCACATGGAGTAATGAATGCGGTTTTCTCCTCATCCTCTTCTGCCATGAAGATCTGATGGTATCCTGAATACGCGTCAAGAAATGAAAGCAACTCACATCCGGCTGTGGAGTCAACAATCTGGTCAATGCGCGGCAAGGGAAATGGATCTTTTGGACAAGCTTTATTAACATCAGTAAAGTCAATACAAAGCCTCCATTTCCCATTCGCCTTGCGCACTACAACCGGATTGGCCAACCACGTGGGATGGAGCACCGCTCTGACGAGGCCTGCTGCTTCCAATTTCTTGATTTCTTCGGCTATGAATTCTTGGCGCTCCACCACCTGTTTCCTGACCTTCTGCTTGACGGGCCGCGCATGAGGACAAATGGCAAGATGGTGCTCAATTACCTTCCTGGGAACGCCAGGGATGTCAGACGGTTGCCATGCAAACACGTCGACATTCGCCCGCAGGAAAGTAATGAGCGCACTTTCCTATTTAGGATCAAGCGTGGCACTGATGGTGAAGGTACCACCAGTGCCGTCGTCCTTGGCGGGCACCTTCTTGGTAAGTGGTGGAGCGGCCATCTTCTTCTTACTCTTGCTGGTGGAGCTCGATGGTGCGTCCTCGACGGCAGCGCAGCACTCGGAAGAGGTGCGCTTGCCGAAGTAGGCATCAGAGCTCTTGCCGGACTTGGTCTTCTTGCCGGTGGAGCTCGATGGTGCGTCCTCAACGGCAGCATGGCACTCCAAAGAGGCGCGCTTGCCGGAGTGGGCACCAGAGCTCTTGCCGGACTTAGTCTTCTCCCCCCCGGGAGCTTCAGCGGCAAGTGTCTCGCGGTCTATCACGGCAGCTGCTTCCCGGTAGATCTTGTCGGCGCAGACAAGGGCATCCTTCTTGTCGCCAGGGACAGAGATGACGCTTATCGAGCCTGGCATCTTGAGCATGTTGTAGGCATAGTGAGAGGCCGCCATGAACTTGGTGAGTGCTGGACGGCCGAGTATACCATTGTAGGGCAATGGGAAATCGGCAACATCGAAAGTGACCCTCTCAAATCTGAAGTTCATCTCGCTGCCGAATGTTACCGGCAACGCGACTTTTCCCTTCGGCTTGCTCCTTCCCGGGTTAATTCCTTGGAATGTACCGGTTTCTTCGAGCTCGCTATCCGGGATCTGGAGTTTCTGGAGCACAGCGGAGGAGATCAGATTTAGGCCGGCCCCGCCGTCAACTAGTATCTTAGTGACCTTGAGGTTGCGGATTGTCGGCGAAACCAACAATGGCAGGCACCCGACCGCAGTTGTGCGATCAGGGTGGTCCTCAATGTCAAAGATGATAGGCGTGCTGGACCACATCAGAAGCTTGCGTGATTCGACAGGTGGCTCTGCCGCATTAACTTCCCGGAGCCACTGTTCGAGTTGGCGGTGGGAAGTATGCAGAGAGGCGCCACCGTCAACACACAAGACTTCCTTAGCCTTCTGAAACTCCTGCTCGTTGTTCTCGACATCATCCATGTCTTCTTCGCCGTCTTCGTCTTCGTCCTTGTCACGGCCGCGGGGAGGTCTGTCTCCTTGCCGCTGCTTGGCCTTGCCGCAGCTTCCTCCCTGGCCAGCGCACTTCTTGCCGGCTTCTCCACCGCCTCCTTGGGCTCTCTCCTTGTCGCCCCGCTCGTACTCAGCTTTTTGTTGCTGGACAAGCTGCTCAACCCTTTTGCAGTTCTGGAGATCATGGCCCTTGGTGCGGTGAATCTTGCAGTACTGCTTGCCGGAGCTGTCCTGCTTGTCGGCGACCGCCATAGCCTGGCAGTTGGTGCACGCGGCAACCTCCTTGCCGGAGCTGCCAACTTTGGCTTGCTTGGCGGGGCCGTCATCACCGGACTGCTCAACGACTAGTACCTCTTTGCCGCTCTTCTTTCTGTTGCGCCTTTGGTTTTTCCTTGTCGGGGCGGCATCCTCGCTGTCAGATCCCCCTGCTCCAGCATCCGCTCCGGGGAGTTTCCTCCCTTCTTCAGTGCGTGCACACTTGTCGGCCAGGGCGTACAGCTCGCTGACGTCCCTGATCCTGCTCATCGCCATCTCCTCCCGCATCCTGCGATTACGCACGTTCTGATGGAACGCGCTGATAACCGCGGCAGGGTGGATGTCTGGGATGTTGCGCTGCACGCGGCTGAATCTCTGGATATACTTGCGCAGGGGTTCTCCTTCCTTCTGGGCAAGCAGGTGGAGGTCACTCTGTTGGCCATGTGGTTTGTGGCCGCCTGTAAAGGCACCGACAAACTGATGGCACAAATCCGCCCAAGAGGATATGGAGTTGTCCGGCAAGTGCATGAGCCAGGATCTGACTTCGGGCTTGAGCACAAGCGGGAAGTAGTTGGCAAGGACCTTGCCGTCTCGCCCCCGGCAGCTTGCACCGCAATGGTGTAGATGCCGAGGAACTCCGACGGGTGCGACTTGCCGTCATACTTCTCCGGCACGTCTGGCTTGAAATGCTTCTGGTTGGGCCACTGGACTTGCCGCAGCTCACGGGTGAATGCAGGACAACCTGCCGCGTACAGCAAGTTTCCTGGCTCTCCCGGCGCATGCATGTCAACAGAGGGCCCAGCGCGCAGGTCTGATTGACGCCGCGCTTCTCTCCGGCGCTCGATGCGTGTTCGAGCGTCTTCTTGCTGTCTCTCATGAAGAACTTGGCATTGATCGCGACGAGCTCGCGGATCCGATGACGCGGTGGAGTAGCTGTCGAGGTGGACCCGGCGAGTCGGCAATCTTGGCCTTCGGGGCGGAGAGTGCACAGTGGTTGCACCCTCGCCGGTCTTGTCGCCACCGGCTCGTGCCTGGCTGACTTGCGGCGGCAGCGATGCGCTCGGCTGTCATTGGTTGTCACCGTTGGCGAAGCTGATGAGGCTCTGGATAGTGGCCCTCCAGTCGTCGATCTTCTCTGGCGCTGGAGGGTAGTCTAGGAGCAGCTGGGCATGTGCCAACGCTTCCGCCAGAGTGGTGGGCGGCGGGAGCAAACGGTGCGAGGAGCGAGATATGCTCGGACTCCTAACTGCGTTAGAAGGAACAACATCTCGTCCAAGCGACCGCGCCACGCTTGTGCCAGCGTGTTGGCGTGCATTCAGGTCTTGCGCACTCCGGGACCCGCCGGCTTGATCTTGGCCCAGCAGACGTATGGTACCGTGGGTACCATGACGCTGCTGGTCCCGCGCCTCCTGGGACGGGCGCGGTGCGTGTACGGACGCCGAGGTCTTGGAGTGCGCGCGGTCGTCGTGGGAGGCGACCGCACCGCCGACGTGCGGCGCAGCCTGGTCCTTGGACCTGGCAGCGCCACGAGTCTCCCCGTCGGCACCCGCTCTCCCGCCGGCGCCTACTCCACCAGCCGTCCGCTCTGGCGACGGTCGGCTCGGTGCAGACGGAGCAGCTGCCTCCGAAGCCTTCTTCTTCGGCGGCATGTTGATGAAGACGATGAAGATTTGGCTCACGCGAACGCCGGATCAGGTTCGCACAACCTCGACACACGGGCAGTCGCAGCGACCCGCGGCTTGCCGGGTGACCGCCAAGACCCTCCATGGTTCCTTTAGGAGCCATTCAAGAACAATGTAAACAAGGCCCCGGCAAGAGGAGCTTGTCGGGAAGGAGACAAGGCCCCGGCAGGAAGAGCTTGCCGGGAAGGAGACAAGACCCCGGCAAGAGGAGCTTGCCGGGAAGGAGACGAGACCCCGGCAAGAGGAGCTTGCCGGGAAGACCAACCAAAGCATCTCAAGAAGCTAGCTGCGGCGCACTGCACGCCCCGACAAGGCCCGGCGAGCGACAAGCTCCCGGACGCGACAAGACAACATCCGCGGCAAGGCACTTGCCGCGGCAAGCTACTACCCCGCAGCCCGCGCTCCAGCTCACCCACCAACATGTCGCCCTGGGACCATTCTTGGCGTACGTGGCGGGAGGCTGTGCAGCCGGGGGCATGCGGTGGCAAGCAGGCGCTGACAAGTAGCCATCGTGGCAAATGGTGGCGTTCCTAGCAGTCCCTCTCTAGGCCGTCAAGGTGATGTCGGGGGTGTCTGTTCCCACGCACACCTATGGGGATCGGTGGACCGAGCCCCTTTCGGTTTGGCAGGGGGCGGTGGATGCACAAAGAGCAGATCGAGGCGAAACACACGAGCGAGACGATCGGTTTACCCAGGTTCGGGCCGCACGGATGTGTAAAACCCTACTCCTGCTTTGGTGGTTGTATTGAGTTCTTGCTCGGGAGCGGCGAGTGCTACAATACACTCAAGCAGCTGGCGAGACCGAGCGTGAGAATGGCTGTCCTCCTCCCCCTGTTGCGCATGGGCCTCATTTTATATGTCTAAGGGGTCACCGACACGTGGCAACAGAGGTGAGGGTTAAGATGTAAAAGGGGTGGTAGTTGGCGCCACCTCCTGCTACAGTCGTATCCTACCTAACTCTCTCGGCAGGGGACAAGGGCATTAAATGCCCGTCTGTGTCACCTTGACGGCCCAGAGAGGGACTGCTAGGAACGCCACCGTTTTCCATGATGGCTACTTGTCAGCGCATGCTTGCCACCGCATGCCCCCGGCTGCACAGCCTCCCGCCACGTACGCCAGGAATGGTCCCGGGCTGTGGGGTAGTAGCTTGCCGCGGCAAGTGCCTTGCCGCGGATGTTGTCTTGTCGCGTCCGGGAGCTTGTCGCTCACCGGGCCTTGTCGGGGCGCGCAGTGCGCCGCAGCGAGCTTCTTGAGATGCTTTGGTTGGTCTTCCTGGCAAGCTCCTCTTGCCGGGGTCTCGTCTCCTTCCCGGCAAGCTCCTCCTGCCGGGGCCTTGTCTCCTTCCCGGCAAGCTCCTCTTGCCGGGGCCTTGTTTACTTTGTTCTTGAATGGCTCCTAAAGGAACCATGGAGGGTCTTGGCGGTCACCCGACAAGCCTTGCCGTGGGTCGCTGCGACTGCCCGTGCACAAGTTCAGGATACTAAGGTACCCCTACTTTAGTACACCGACACAGATTCCAGTCGTTTGCGAATATCAAGACGTCTTTCCAGAAGAGCTTCCAGGAATGCCTCCGCACCGGCCAGTTGAATTCATCATTGATCTTGAGCCTGGCACGGAACCAGTGTGCAAGCATCCTTACAAGCTCGTACCTGAAGAGTTGAAGGAGCTGAAGAAGCAACTCGATATTCAAGAGAGAATGGGTCTCATCCGACCTAGTTCTTCTCCGTGGGGTTGTGGTGTTCTTTTTGTGAAGAAGAAGGATGGAACGGACCGACTTTGTGTTGATTACCGTCCATTGAACAAGAAGACTATCAAGAACAAATACCCACTTCCCAACATCAACGAGCTGTTCGAACAACTCAAAGGTGCCCAAGTATTCTCCAAGCTTGATCTCCGTATGGGTTATCACCAGATTCGAATCAGTGAGCAAGATATTCCCAAGACAGCTTTTAGGACAAGCTATGGTTCATATGAATACACTGTCATGTCTTTTGGTCTCGTCAACGGTCCTCCGACGTTCTCTCGCATGATGAACTTCATCTTCAACGCCTACACCAATGACTTTGTTTTGGTCTATCTCGACGACATTCTGGTCTTTTCGAAGAACAAGGAAGATCATGCCAAGCACTTGCGTTTGGTACTCGATAAGCTGAGGGAACACCAGTTCTACGCCAAGTTCTCCAAGTGCGAATTTTGGCTTGATGAGGTTCTTTATCTTGGTCATATCATCTCTGCCAAGGGCATTGCGGTGAA
Source organism: Triticum monococcum (assembly GCA_034509565.1). Lineage (NCBI taxonomy): Eukaryota > Viridiplantae > Streptophyta > Magnoliopsida > Poales > Poaceae > Triticum > Triticum monococcum. The sequence goes on along the minus strand of CM067841.1, from coordinate 531,531,947 downwards.
TCCTGAGAAGGTGTCTGCAATTGTGAATTGGGAACCACCTCAGAACGTGAAGCAACTCCGTAGCTTCCTCGGTCTCGCAAGCTACTGTCGAAGATTCGTTGAAAACTTTTCTAAGATTGCGAAGCCTCTCCCAAATCTTCCCCAGAAGCACGTCAAGTACGTTTGGTCTCCGGAATGTGACATCGCTTTCAACACTTTGAAAGAGAAATTGGTCACTGCTCCAGTTCTGACTCCGCCTGATGAATCCAAGACGTACGAGGTCTTTTGTGATGCCTCTCTCCAAGGTCTTGGCACAGTGTTGATGCAAGAGAAGAAAGTTCTGGCTTATACCTCTCGCCAGTTGAAGCCTAACGAGAAGAACTACCCCACTCATGACCTCGAGTTGGCAGCAGTTGTGCATGCTCTTTTGACTTGGATACATCTCTTATTGGGAAGAAAAGTGGACATTTTCACTGACCACAAGAGTCTCAAGTACATCTTCACCCAGCCTAATCTCAACCTTAGGCATACTCGATTGGTCGAAATGATTCAAGAGTATAATCCGAGTATCGAGTATAATCCAGGCAAGGCCAATGTGATTGCTGATGCATTGAGCAGGAAGGCTTGTTGCAACAGTCTTATTCTCAAGCCTTATCAATCCGAGCTTTGTGAAGCTTTCTGCAAACTTAATTTGCAAGTTGTTCCTCAAGGTTTCCTCGCCAACCTTCAAGTCTCTCCTACCTTGGAAGACCAGATCCGCCAAGCTCAACTTCTCGATGCGATGGTGAAAAAGGTGAAGATTGGGATTGCCAAGAGTCAACCCAAGTACTAGTGCTACCGCCTTGATGACAAGGATACTCTCTTCTTCGAGGATCATATTGTTATGCCCAAAGGTGACCTTCGTAAAGTGATCATGAACGAGGCTCACAGTTCTCTCCTCTCCATCCACCCTGGGAGCACGAAGATGTATCAGGACCTCAAGCAGGCTTATTGGTGGACTCGAATGAAGTGCAAGATTGCTCAATTCGTGAATGAATGTGATGTCTGCAGAAGAGTGAAGGCAGAACATCAAAGGCCAGCGGGTCTCCTCCAACCTCTTGCCATTCCGGAATGGAAGTTTGACCACATTGAGATGGACTTCGTGACTGGGTTTCCAAAGTCCAAACATGGCAATGATGCTATATTCGTTGTCATCGACAAACTCACTAAAGTGGCTCACTTTCTGCCTATCAAAGAGTCTATCACTGCAGCTCAATTGGCAGAACTCTATACCTCTCGGATTATCTCTCTGCACGGCATTCCAGAAGTGATCTCTTCAGACTGTGGCAGCATCTTTACCTCCAAGTTTTGGGATTCTTTTCAGAAGGCCATGGGCACCAACATTCGCTTCAGCACAGCTTTCCATCCTCAAACTAGCGGTCAAGTCGAGCGTGTCAACCAGATTCTTGAAGATATGCTCAGGGCTTGTGTGATCTCCTTCGGCATGAAGTGGGAGGATTGTCTTCCATATGCCGAATTCTCCTACAACAACAGTTTTCAAGCAAGTTCGGGCAAGGCCCCATTAGAAATTCTGTATAGCAGGAAGTGCCGTACCCCTCTCAACTGGTCTGAAACCGGTGAACGTCAGCTTTTGGGTAATGACTTAATCACAGAGGCAGAGGAAATGTGCGAAGTCATTCGAGATAACCTCAAAGCAGCCCAATCCCGCCAGAAGAGCTACTATGATAGTAAGCACCGTGATTTGGATTTCGAGATTGGAGATCATGTTTACCTCCATGTCTCTCCTATGAAAGGTGCTCGTCGCTTCGGTATCAAAGGGAAGCTTGCCCCTAGATACATGGGTCCTTTCAACATCGTCAGCAAGAGAGGCGATCTTGCCTATCAACTCGAGCTTCCTTCAAACTTTGCAAATGTGCATGACATGTTCCATGTCTCTCAGCTCCGAAAGTGCTTCAGGACTCCTGACCGCACCGTCAACTTCGAAGACATTGAGCTCCAAGAAGATCTCTCCTATCGTGAGCACCCCGTGGCTATTCTTGAAGAGACTGAACGCAAGACTCGCAACAAGTCAATCAAATTCCTCAAAGTCAAGTGGTCACACCATTCCGACCGTGAAGCTACCTGGGAACGCGAGGATCACCTCCGTTCTAAGTACCCGACGTTCTTTCAGTCCTAGATCTCAGGACGAGATCCTTTCGTAGTGGTGGAGTGTTGTAACACCCCGGATATGATTTACCTAATATGTAATCCAACTCTTGCCGTTTCCGGTGTTAAGTTATTTTATTTTCTCGGGTTCGGGTTTTTGTCTCCGTGTGTTGTTATCGTTGTCATGCATCTCATGTCATGTCATCATGTGCATTGCATTTTCATACATGTTCATCTCATGCATCCGAGCATTTTCCCCATTGTCCGTTTTGCATGCTGGCGCTTCGTTCTCCTCCGGTGGTCATTTCTACCTTTTTTCATGTGTGGGGATTAAACATTTACGGATTGGACCGAGACTTGCCAAGCGGCCTTGGTTTACCGCTGGTAGACCGCCTGTCAAGTTTCGTACCATTTGGACTTCGTTTGATGCTCCAACGGTTAACCGATGGACCGAACAGGCCTCGTGTGTGTTGCAGCCCAACACCTCTACAAGTTGGCCCAAAACCCACCAAAACCCTCTCCATCATCTAGAGTATTCAATCACGATCGCGTGGCCGAAAACCACACCTCATTTGGACTCTCCTAGCTCCCTCTATGTCTATATAAAGACACCCCCGATTTTCTCCTCCTTCCCCCCGAAACCCTAGATCCATTCATCATCGCGCGCCGCCGGACAAAAATTGCCACCGACAGACACGTCCGGATCCGTCCCGCCGCCGAGCCAGCGCCAATCGGCGCGTGAGACGTGGCATGCCCCCGCCGCCGCCGCTCCGGCCCGGGAGGCCCGAGTCGGGCCCCCGCGAGCCCGTCGCCCGCACCGCCCGGTGGCTCCTCCTCCGCCACCCGCCGCCACCACCTCGTCGCCGGCCGCCGCGCCACCTCACCGCCGCCTTGCCGCCCGACCCCGCCGGCCTGCTCCGCCGCCCGCCGCCACAGTCCTCGCCGGTCGCCACCTCCTCCCGGCGCCCGCGTCCCGCCTCCGCCCAGATCCGGCCGCGGGAGGTCCGGATCCGGCGACCCCGACCTCGCCGGCCGCCGTCTTCGTCATCTCCGGGGAGATCCGCCACCGCCTCGTTTTGCGTGCCCGGGTCAACCCTAATACGCGAGGTGGAATTTTCGTCTAAGTCCCCGATTCCCAAATCCATATGCCCATGTTCATTGTGTTGTAACTCCGCATCTGTAGCTCCATTTTGGGCATATAACATATCAAAATTTTCATCTCAGAGAGTACATCATTTCATCTCATTGCATCATTTTTATTTGAGTTCATCTTGATGCCCGAAATTCTATTAGAAGAATGCTATTTGAGATAATTGTCAGATCTGCTGCTCCAATTAGAGATTTGTCATTTTTGCCATGATTATTGTGTACATGATATGCCCATGAGCGCTACATGTGTTTTGTTATATGTTTTGCCATCTATCCAGAGGTGCAACCCATGTATTTTTGTGATGTGTGTGGTGACTAGCACAAGCTTGCAAAGTTTAGCATTCATTAATGCTGATTTCAGGGACTTAGCATTTCCACTAAGTCCTTGATCTGTTTATCTCATTATGCCATATGTTCATGTTGTTTCCTAGAGATCCGTGCCTCTTTTGAGGATGATCAGTAAGGATGTTTTGTTAATCTTGTACTGCTCTATGCATCCATGTCTTTGTTTGCACTTATATAGCACCCTAGCTTGAGTCAATCCAGCTCTACTTTTGCTATTTCGTGAATCTGGGCAGATTATCTACTTGTTAGCAATTTTGCCGAGGATGTTGTAGTTGATCCGTGCATGCTATGTTATTGTTCTTGCCATGTCTAGCTTGCATTTTGTGTATTCTTGATGGATGTATGCTTAGATTGTCATGACTTGCTCTGTAGTGAGTGTATCGAGCTTGTAAACATGCCTACTTGATATCTGATTCAGCATGCTCCAGTTTTTCACTAAGTCTGAGATCTGATTATGTTTTTGCCATGTTTGCATGCTTGCAAATGTATTTTCTGATCCCTTTTGGCTCAAGGTCACTAAGGGAATTTTGTTAAGCTCTTTGAGTAGCTCCATGCCATGCGTTACCTTGCCATGTTCAGGTCCTGTAGCATATAGTTTTCATGCTGCAAAGAGTGCTATCTGATCTGAAATTCCAGACAAGTGTTAATTTCACTAAGTCTGAAATCTGTTTGCCAATTGCATTTTTGGCATACTTGTTTGAACCTGTTAATGGATGAATTGGCCGTAGCTCAGCGTTCATCTTTTGTTAAGCATCATGAATGTATCCCTACCATGTATTTTGTTGCCATGTTTGGGTGCTGTAGCATGCTCATCTTGTTGCATTTAGATGACTACTTGCTGTAAATCGCAGACCGGTGTCATTTTTGAATCGCTTGCCATTTCCAAACCGTAACTCTAATTCCGGTGATATTTATATCGTTTTCAAGCGGTTTCATCTCATCTTTCTAGTGGCACACTTGGATTACCAAGTTGAGGCCAGGTTCATTCTTTCCTTGTCAAATCTTGCACATGCATCACATATTGCATCCCGCATAGCATACCATCTTTGCATCATATTATTTGAGCTTGCACGTGGTTGATTGTGTCCTTGTTGCTTGTTTGTCTTGTTTGAGTAGATCCGGGAGACGAGTTCCCTAACGAGGATCCCGTAGAGTTTGCTTTCGAGGATCCAGTCAACTCTGACAACTTTGCAGGCAAGATGATCATACCCTCGAAATCACTTCTATCTTTGCTTTGCTAGATGCTCGCTCTTTTGCTATGCCTATGCTACGATGCCTACCACTAGCTTTCATGCCTCCCAATTGCCATGTCAAACCTCCAACCCACCATGTCCTAGCAAACCGTTGATTGGCTATGTTACCGCTTTGCTCAGCCCCTCTTATAGCGTTGCTAGTTGTAGGTGAAGATTGGAGACCGTTCCTTTTTGGAACATTATTTACTTGTTGGGATATCATTATATTGCCATGTTATCTTAATGCACCTATATACTTGGTAAAGGGTGGAAGGCTCGGCCTCTCGCCTAGTGTTTTGGTCCACTCTTGCCGCCCTAGTTTCCGTCATATCGGTGTTATGTTCCCGGATTTTGCGTTCCTTACGCGGTTGGGTTATAATGGGAACCCCTTGATAGTTCGCCTTGATTAAAGCTTTTCCAGCAATGCCCAACCTTGGTTTTGAAGGAAATATGCCCTAGAGGCAATAATAAAGTTATTATTTATTTCCTTATATCATGATAAATGTTTATTATTCATGCTAGAATTGTATTAACCGGAAACATAATACATGTGTGAATACATAGACAAACAGAGTGTCACTAGTTTGCCTCTACTTGACTAGCTCGTTAATCAAAGATGGTTATGTTTCCTAACCATGAACAAAGAGTTGTTATTTGATTAACGAGGTCACATCATTAGTTGAATGATCTGATTGACATGACCCATTCCATTAGCTTAGCACCCGATCGTTTAGTATGTTGCTATTGCTTTCTTCATGACTTATACATGTTCCTATAACTATGAGATTATGCAACTCCCGTTTACCGGAGGAACACTTTGGGTACTACCAAACGTCACAACGTAACTGGGTGATTATAAAGGAGTACTACAGGTGTCTCCAATGGTAGATGTTGGGTTGGCGTATTTCGAGATTAGGGTTTGTCACTCCGATTGTCGGAGAGGTATCTCTGGGCCCTCTCGGTAATGCACATCACATAAGCCTTGCAAGCACTGCAACTAATATGTTAGTTGTGAGATGATGTATTACGGAACGAGTAAAGAGACTTGCCGGTAACGAGATTGAACTAGGTATTGGATACCGACGATCGAATCTCGGGCAAGTAACATACCGATGACAAAGGGGACAACGTATGTTGTTATGCGGTCTGACCGATAAAGATCTTCGTAGAATATGTAGGAGCCAATATGGGCATCCAGGTCCCGCTATTGGTTATTGACCGGAGACGTGTCTCGGTCATGTCTACATTGTTCTCGAACCGTAGGGTCCGCACGCTTAACGTTACGATGACAGTTATTATGAGTTTATGCATTTTGATGTACCGAAGGTTGTTCGGAGTCCCGGATGAGATCACGGACATGACGAGGAGTCTCGAAATGGTCGAGACGTAAAGATTGATATATTGGAAGCCTATGTTTGGACATCGGAAGTGTTCCGGGTGAAATCGGGATTTTACCGGATTACCGGGAGGGTTACCGGAACCCCCCGGGAGCCAAATGGGCCAACATGGGCCTTAGTGGAAAGGTGAGAGGGCAGCCCACATAGGGCTGCGCCTCCCCCCCTCTCCCTAGTCCTATTAGGACTAGGAGAGGGGCCGGCCACCTCTCTCTCTCTCCCCTTTAAAGGATTCCTAGTTGGACTAGGATTGGAGGGGGGAGTCCTACTCCCGGTAGGAGTAGGACTCCTCCTGCGCCTACACCTCTTTGGCCGGCCAGCCCCCCTCCCTCCAACCTTTATATACGGAGGCAGGGGGCACCCCAAGACACACAACTTGATCCTTGAGATCGTTCCTTAGCCGTGTGCGGTGCCCCCTGCCACCAAATTCCACCTCGATCATACCGTTACAGTGCTTAGGCGAAGCCCTGCGTCGGTAGTACATCAAGATCGTCACCACGCCGTCGTGCTGACAGAACTCTTCCTCGACGCTTTGCTGGATCGGAGCCCGAGGAACGTCATCGAGCTGAACGTGTGCTAAGAACTCGGAGGTGCCGGAGTAACGGTGCTTGGATCGGTCGGATCGGGAAGAAGACGTACGACTACTTCCTCTATGTTGTGTGATCGCTTCCGCAGTCGGTCTGCGTTGGTACGTAGACAACACTCTCCCCTCTCGTTGCTGTGCATCACCATGATCTTGCGTGTGCGTAGGAAAATTTTCGAAATTACTGCGTTCCCCAACAGTGGCATCCGAGCCTAGGTTTTATGGTTTGATGTTATTTGCACGAGTAGAACACAAGTGAGTTGTGGGCGATACAAGTCATACTGCCTACCAACATGTCATACTTTGGTTCGGCGGTATTGTTGGACGAGACGATCCGGACCAACCTTACGCGTACTCTTACGCGAGACCGGTTCCCTCGACGTGCTATGCACACAGATGGCTTGCGGAAGACTGTCTCTCCAACTTTAGTTGAACCAAGTGTGACTACGCCCGGTCCTTGAGAAGGTTAAAACGGAGTCTATTTGACGAACTATCGTTGTGGTTTTGATGCGTAGGTGAGATGAGTTCTTACTTAAGCCCGTAGCAGCCACGTAAAACTTGCAACAACAAAGTAGAGGATGTCTAACTTGTTTTTGCAGGGCATGTTGTGATGTGATATGGTCAAGGCATGATGCTGATTTTATTGTATGAGATGATCATGTTTTGTAACCGAGTTATCGGCAACTGGCAGGAGCCATATGGTTGTCGCTTTATTGTATGCAATGCAATCGCGATGTAATGCTTTACTTTATTACTAAGCGGTAGTGATAGTCGTGGAAGCATAAGATTGGCGAGACGACAACGATGCTACGATGGAGATCAAGGTGTCGCACCGGTGACGATGGTGATCATGACGATGCTTCGGAGATGGAGATCACAAAGCACAAGATGATGATGGCCATATCATATCACTTATATTGATTGCATGTGATGTTTATCCTTTTATGCATCTTATCTTGCTTTGATTGACGGTAGCATTATAAGATGATCTCTCACTAAATTATCAAGAAGTGTTCTCCCTGAGTATGCACCGTTGCAAAAGTTCTTCGTGCTGAGACACCACGTGATGATCGGGTGTGATAGGCTCTATGTTCAAATACAACGGGTGCAAAACAGTTGCACACGCGGAATACTCAGGTTATACTTGACGAGCCAAGCATATACAGATATGGTCTCGGAACACGGAGACCGAAAGGTCGAGCGTGAATCATATAGTAGATATGATCAACATATTGATGTTCACCATTGAAAACTACTCCATCTCACGTGATGATCGGTTATGGTTTAGTTGATTTGGATCACGTGATCACTTAGAGGATTAGAGGGATGTCTATCTAAGTGGGAGTTCTTAAGTAATATGATTAATTGAACTTAAATTTATCATGAACTTAGTCCTGGTAGTATTTTGCAAATTATGTTGTAGATCAATAGCTCGCGTTGTTGCTTCCCTGTGTTTATTTTGATATGTTCCTAGAGAAAATTGTGTTGAAAGATGTTAGTAGCAATGATGCGGATTGGATCCGTGATCTGAGGTTTATCCTCATTGCTGCACAGAAGAAATATGTCCTTGATGCACCGCTAGGTGACAGACCTATTGCAGGAGCAGATGCAGACGTTATGAACGTTTGGCTAGCTCAATATGATGACTACTTGAGAGTTTAGTGCACCATGCTTGATAGCTTAGAATCGGGACTTCAAAGACGTTTTGGACGTCATGGAACATATGAGATGTTCCAGGAGTTGAAGTTAATATTTCAAGCAAATACCCGAGTTGAGAGATATGAAGTCTCCAACAAGTTCTATAGCTAAAAGATGGAGGAGAATCGCTCAACTAGTGAGCATGTGCCTAGATTGTCTGAGTACTACAATCGCTTGAATCAAGTGGGAGTTAATCTTCCAGATAAGATAGTGATTGACAGAATTCTCTAGTCACCATCACCAAGTTAGTAGAACTTTGTGATGAACTATAATATGCAAGGGATGACAAAAGTAATTCCTAAGCTCTTCGTGATGCTGAAATCAACGAAGGTAGAAATCAAGAAAAACATCAAGTGTTGATGGTTGACAAGACCACTAGTTTCAAGAAAAGGGCAAAGGGAAGAAGGGGAACTTCAAGAAGAACGGCAAGCAAGTTGCTGCTCAAGTGAAGAAGCCCAAGTCTGATCCTAAGCCTGAGACTAAGTGCTTCTACTGCAAAGGGACTGGTCACTAGAAGCCGAACTACCCCAAGTGATTGGCGGATAAGAAGGATGGCAAAGTGAACATAAGTATATTTGATAGACATGTTATTGATGTGTACTTTACTAGTGTTTATAGCAAACCCTCAGTATTTGATACTAGTTCAGTTGCTAAGATTAGTAACTCGAAACGGGAGTTGCAGAATAAACAGAGACTAGTTAAGGGTGAAGTGACGATGTGTGCTGGAAGTGGTTCCAAGATTGATATGATCATCATCGCACACTCCCTATAATTTCGGGATTAGTGTTGAACCTAAATAAGTGTTATTTGGTGTTTGCGTTGAACATGAATATGATTTGATCATGTTTATTGTAATACGGTTATTCATTTAAGTAAGAGAATAAATTGTTGTTCTGTTTACATGAATAAAACCTAATATGGTTAAACACCCAATGAAAACAGTTCATTGGATCTCGATATTAATAATACACATATTCATATTATTGAAACCAAAAGATGCAAAGTTAATAATGATAGTGCAACTTATTTGTGGCACTACCGTTTAGGTCATATTGGTGTAAAGCGCATGAAGAAACTCCATGCTGATGGGCTTTTGGAATCACTTGATTATGAATCAGTTGATGCTTGCGAACCATGCCTTTTGGGCAAGATGACTAAAACGCCGTTCTCCGGAACAATGGAGCGAGAAAAGATTTATTGGAAATCATACATACTGATGTATGTGGTCCGATGAATATTGAGGATCGCGACAGGTATCATTATTTTCTGATCTTCACAGATGATTTGAGCAGATATGAGTATATCTACTTGATGAAACATAAGTCTGAAACATTTGAAAAGTTCATATAATTTCAGAGTGAAGTGGAAAATCATCGTAACAAGAAAATAAAGTTTCTACGATCTGATCGTGGAAAAGAGTATTTGAGTTACGAGTTTGGTCTTCAGTTAAAACAATGTGAAATAGTTTCACTACTCACGCCACCTGGAACACCACATCATAATGGTGTGTCCGAACGTCATAACCGTACTTTATTGAATATAGTGCAATCTATGATGTATCTTACCGATCTACCACTATCGTTTTGGGATTATGCATTAGAGACAGCTGCATTCACGTTAAAAAGGAGCACCATCTAAGTCCGTTGAGACGACACAATCTGAACTGTGGTTTAGCAAGAAACCAAAGTAGTCGTTTCTTAAAGTTTGGGGTTGTGATGCTTATATGAAAAAGTTTCATCCTGATAAGCTCAAACTCAAATCGGAGAAGTGCGTCTTCATAGGATATCCAAAGGAAACTATTGGATACACCTTCTATCACAGATCCGAAGGCAAGACTTTTGTTGCTAAAATTCGGAAACTTTCTGGAGAAGGAGTTTCTCTCGAAAGAAGTGAGTGGGAGGAAAGTAGAACTTGACGAGGTAACTATACCTACTCCGTTATTGGGAAATAGTACATCACAGAAAACTGTTTCTGTGAGAACTACACCAATAAGAGAGGAAGTTAATGATGATGATCATGAAACTTTAGATCAAGATACTATTGTACCTCGTAGATCAACCAGAGTAAGATCCGCACCAGAGTGGTACGGTAATCCTGTTCTGGAAGTCATGCTACTAGATCATGATGATCCTACGAACCATGAAGAAGCGATGGTGAGCCCAGATTCCGCAAAGTGGCTTGAAGCCATGAAATCTGAGATATGATCCATGTATGAGAACAAAGTTTGGACTTTGGTTGACTTACCCGATGATCGGCAAAGCAATTAAGAAAAATGGATCTTCAAGAGGAAGACGGACGCTGATAGTAGTGTTACTATCTACAAAGCTAGAATTGTCGCAAAAGGTTTTCGACAATTTCAAAGTGTTGACTACGATGAGTTTTTCTCACTCGTATCTATGCTTAAGTCTGTCCGAATCATGTTAGCAATTGCCGCATTTTATGAAAACTGGCAAATGGATAAACAAAACTGCATTCCTTAATGGATTTATTAAAGAAGAGTTGTATATGATGCAACAGAAGGTTTTGTCAATCCGAAAGGTGCTAACAAAATGTGCAAGCTCCAGCGATCCATCTGTGGACTGGTGCAAGCATCTCGGAGTTGGAATATACGCTTTGATAAGTTGATCAAAGCATATAGTTTTATACAGACTTGCGGTGAAGCCTGTATTTACGAGAAAGTGAGTGGGAGCACTACAGCATTTCTGATAAGTATATGTGAATGACATATTGTTGATCGGAAATAATGTAGAATTATTCTGTAAAGCATAAAAGGAGTGTTTGAAAGGAGTTTTTCAAAGAAAGACTTCGGTAAAGCTGCTTACATATTGAGCTTCAAGATCTATAGAGATAGATCAAGACGCTTGATAAGTTTTTCAATAAGTACATACCTTGACATGATTTTGAAGTAGTTCAAAATGGAACAATCAAAGAAAAAGTTTCTTGCCTATGTTACAAGGTGTGAAGTTGAGTAAAGACTCAAAGCCCGACCACGGCAGAAGATAGAAAGAGAATGAAAGTCATTTCATATGCCTCATTCATAGGTTCTATAAAGTATGCCATGCTGTGTACCAGATTTATTGTATACCCTGCACTGATTTGGCAAGGAAATACAATAGTGATCTAGGAGTAGATCACTGGACAGCGGTCAGAATTATCCTTAGTGAAATAAGGATATGTTTCTCGATTATGGACGTGACAAAAAGGTTCGTCGTAAAGGGTTACGTCAATGCAAGTTTTTTACACTGATCCAGATGAATCTAAAGTCTCAATCTGGAAACATATTGAAAGTGGGAGCAATTAGCTAGAGTAGCTCCGTGTAGAGCATTGTAGACATAGAACTTGCAAAATACTTACGGATCTGAATGTGACAGACCCGTTGACTAAAATTATCTCACAAGCAAAACATGATCACACCTTAGTACTCTTTGGGTGTTAATCACATAGATATGTGAACTAGATTACTGACTCTAGTAAACCCTTTGAGTGTTGGTCACACGACGATGTGAACTATGAGTGTTAATCACATGGTGATGTGAACTATTGCTGTTAAATCACATGGCGATGTGAACTAGATTATTGACTCTAGTGCAAGTGGGAGACTGAAGGAAATATGCCCTAGAGGCAATAATAAAGTTATTATTTATTTCCTTATATCATGATAAATGTTTATTATTCATGCTAGAATTGTATTAACCGGAAACATAATACATGTGTGAATACATAGACAAACAGAGTGTCACTAGTATGCCTCTACTTGACTAGCTCGTTAATCAAAGATGGTTATGTTTCCTAACCATGAACAAAGAGTTGTTATTTGATTAACGAGGTCACATCATTAGTTGAATGATCTGATTGACATGACCCATTCCATTAGCTTAGCACCCGATCGTTTAGTATGTTGCTATTGCTTTCTTCATGAATTATACATGTTCCTATAACTATGAGATTATGCAACTCCCGTTTACCGGAGGAACACTTTGGGTACTACCAAACGTCACAACGTAACTGGGTGATTATAAAGGAGTACTATAGGTGTCTCCAATGGTAGATGTTGGGTTGGCGTATTTCGAGATTAGGGTTTGTCACTCCGATTGTCGGAGAGGTATCTCTGGGCCCTCTCGGTAATGCACATCACATAAGCCTTGCAAGCACTGCAACTAATATGTTAGTTGTGAGATGATGTATTACGGAACGAGTAAAGAGACTTGCCGGTAACGAGATTGAACTAGGTATTGGATACCGACGATCGAATCTCGGGCAAGTAACATACCGATGACAAAGGGAACAACGTATGTTGTTATGCGGTCTGACCGATAAAGATCTTCGTAGAATATGTAGGAGCCAATATGGGCATCTAGGTCCCGCTATTGGTTATTGACCGGAGATGTGTCTCGGTCATGTCTACATTGTTCTCGAACCGTAGGGTCCGCACGCTTAACGTTACGATGACAGTTATTATGAGTTTATGCATTTTGATGTACCGAAGGTTGTTCGGAGTCCCGGATGAGATCACGGACATGACGAGGAGTCTCGAAATGGTCGAGACGTAAAGATTGATATATTGGAAGCCTATGTTTGGACATCGGAAGTGTTCCGGGTGAAATCGGGATTTTACCGGATTACCGGGAGGGTTACCGGAACCCCCCGGGAGCCAAATGGGGCAACATGGGCCTTAGTGGAAAGGTGAGAGGGCAGCCCACATAGGGCTGCGCCTCCCCCCCTCTCCCTAGTCCTATTAAGACTAGGAGAGGGGCCGGCCACCTATCTCTCTCTCCCCTTTAAAGGATTCCTAGTTGGACTAGGATTGGAGGGGGGAGTCCTACTCCCGGTAGGAGTAGGACTCCTCCTGCGCCTACACCTCTTTGGCCGGCCAGCCCCCCTCCCTCCAACCTTTATATACGGAGGCAGGGGGCACCCCAAGACACACAACTTGATCCTTGAGATCGTTCCTTAGCCGTGTGCGGTGCCCCCTGCCACCAAATTCCACCTCAATCATACCGTTACAGTGCTTAGGCGAAGCCCTGCGTCGGTAGTACATCAAGATCGTCACCACGCCGTCGTGCTGACGGAACTCTTCCTCGACGCTTTGCTGGATCGGAGCCCGAGGAACGTCATCGAGCTGAACGTGTGCTAAGAACTCGGAGGTGCCGGAGTAACGGTGCTTGGATCGGTCGGATCGGGAAGAAGACGTACGACTACTTCCTCTACGTTGTGAGATTGCTTCCGCAGTCGGTCTGCGTTGGTACGTAGACAATACTCTCCCCCTCGTTGCTATGCATCACCATGATCTTGCGTGTGCGTAGGAAAATTTTCGAAATTACTGCGTTCCCCAACAGGTTTTACCATTTGCCACCTAGCCTCTTTTCCCTTGGGTTTCCGGAGCCCAAGGGTCATCTTATTTAAACCCCCCGGGCCAGTGCTCCTCTGAGTGTTGGTCTAAACTAGAGTCCTGTGCAGCGCCCCCTCGGGGAAACTCGAGGTTTGGTTTTTAAATGTATGGAGCGCTCATCTGAGTGTGCCCTGAGAACGAGATATGTGAAGCTCCTATCGGGATTTGTCGGCACATTCGGGCGGTGTTGCTGGATTTGTTTTAACTTGTCGACGTGTCTTGTAGAACCGGGACCAAGTCTGATCGGAACGTCTTGGGAGGAGGTCTATTGCTTCGTTGACCGTGAGAGCTTGTCATGGGCTAAGTTGGGACTCCCCTGCAGGGATTTGAACTTTCGAAAGCCGTGCCCGCGGTTATGGGCAGATGGGAATTTGTTAATGTCCGGTTGTAGATAACTTGAACCTTAACTTAATTAAAATGAATCAACTGTGTGAGTTACCGTGATGGTCTCTTCTCGGCGGAGTCCGGGAAGTGAACACGGTGTTGGAGTAATGCTTGCCGCAGGATTGCTCTCTAGTATTTTGATCGCGCTTTGCCTTCTCTTCTCGCTCTCTTTTGCGAATAGGTTAGCCACCATATATGCTAGTCGCTTGCTGCAGCTCCACATATATTTACCTTGCCTTACCTATAATCTTAAATAGTCTTCATCGCGAGGGTGCGAGATTGTTGAGTCCCTGTGGCTCACAGATTACTATTAAACCAGATGAAGGACCTGATGACTCCGTTCCAGATGACGGGTTAGAGCTCAAGTGGGAGTTCGACGAGGACTCACGTCGTTACTATGTTTCTTTCCCTGATGATCAGTAGTGGTGCGCAGTTGGGGTGACCGGGACCGTGTCGCATGTTGGGTTGTTCTTTTATTTTGGCGCCATAGTCGGGCCATGAGTGTTTGGATGATGTAATGCTATTTATGTACTTTGATTGATGTGGCGAGTGTAAGCCAAATATGTATCTCTCCTTTTATTATATATTACATGGGATGTTGTGAAGATTGCCTAACTTGCGACAATGCTTTCAATGCGGTTATGCCTCTAAGTCGTGCCTCGACATGTGGGAGATATAGCCGCATCGAGGGCGTTACAACCGGAAACCAGAAGTCGTGGAGGACGGTGCAGCCTTGGACGAACCCATGGCCAAGTTGTTGAGTGTGGTGTGGTGGCCGTCTGTCGGCAGCGAGGAAGCAGATCCGAGGTGGTGACGACGGCGTAGCGGGAACAGCTCCGGTGTGGTGGACGGTTGCGACAGTGGAGCCGTAGCAGTGAGGCGCAGGACGGTGTGGTCGGAGTGGTTCTGGTACGGCGCACGTCAGCGTCGGCGTCGTGGAGGTAGCTCTGCCTCGGCTTCAGCTGCTAAGTCCTTGAGGGCGTTGAGGTTGCGGTTGCATTGGACGACGACGTCGGGGTACCAGCTTCGGTGTGATGGAGGAGGGCGGCGGTGGATTGGCCGCTATGGGTTGGAGGACGGAGGAGGCTGGGGTTTCGCGGCTGGTGGAGAGGGCGTTTTCGCGCCCACGGAGTATGAATGGGGAAACGAAGGGAGGCGGGGAACTAAGCGGGAACAATGTTTCGGTTTGAGACGTGCTTGTTTGAAGTTTGGGGAAAGTTACAAACTTTCCCCCCTTCTAAAATTTCGGAGATATTGCGGGTTGGGGGTAGGACAGTCATGTTAGGTGACCCAAATGTGGGCGGGATATATTTCGGCCGAGCGCATGGGTAGGCGCCCATGACGTATGAATGCTTCTCAGGCGTCTTGGTGAAGTTACAAACCTACCCCGGTTTAGACCTTTGGATATTGGGCCGACAGGCTACACGGGCCAGAGTCAGGACAGTAATTTCCTACCACCAAAACATTATTCTCGCGCGGTTTCGGGTGACTAGAGGCCTATTTGGCGCTTCATTCAATATTTGGGAGCAGAAGCATTAATGTTTTCGGTTCTCTTGAATTGAACTTTCAGGATTTGTCAAACTTCACAAATCTTTACTCTTGAAAATCCTAAAGCTACGATTATTTTGGAATGGAGGGGGTACATTTGAATATACATTGTACACGAGTATATATTAAAAAATATGCAACTTACCTCAGTTCATGCATGGTTCCAGATATAATCTCCTTGGTTGCAAAAAAAGTTAGATATGCGTATGAATATATATATATATATATAGCATGTTCAAGCTCACAACAAAGATTGACGCCCCCTTTTACATCTGATTTACAAATGCCATTATCTTGGGTTCAAATAAATGAATGCACTTCCTATGAATTTGAATCTTCGAAACCCCCTTTATGTTGAATTCGACATGTATTCTATTTCGTAGCTAGCAATTTGGAATGTATCCATGCAAGTGACAAATGTATAAAGTGCTTCACACTAACAACATGGAGTGCACTAATTAATGTTTATATATGAATTGCAAAAGCATCCATTGCCTGTATTTCAAACCGCTCGCACTCTATGGATCGATAATATGAAATAAACACATGCACATGCTAGAATTCAATTGTAGTTGAAGAAAGAGCCTACTCTTGGTACTGTATATTAGTGATAAGGTGTGTACAAAGTACACGTGAATAGCAGGCATTGTGTGTGTGTATACTATCGACGAACTAGCCCCCAAGCTTGTATAACATACTAAGGGCCTAGGGTTACAAATCATATATAGTCAGCTTATCACCAGCGGGGATAGAGTCCTCCGCGACTCTGGTAGCTTCGTGTTGTATGCCGAGTCCTCCACATGGGTCTTCGTATAACACGTCTCGGTCCAACCTATATGTGGCGCTGGATGGAACCGACCCATGAGTCTTCATGTTGACCCACCACAACTAGAAATGATGTGCCCACCACACCACACACGCAATCGGCCACTAAGAAAATAAGCATATACAATAGTACAACGATATCTAGCTCACGATACGTCTCCATATTTTGTTGATGACACTGACGGACTTTGCATTTGATGCGTGCTCCGTATTTTTTTGACGACACTTACGGTCATTGTATTTGAAGCGAAAGCACGATATGGTCACTGGACTTCAGAATAAGCTCATCACGGTCACCACATACATTTTGTCGTGCTAACCAACATGTGGTTGGATGGTTAGAGGACAGTGGTTTCTTGCGCCCACCAAGGTTAAAGTCCCGGTGCTCGCATTTATCTTGTGTTAATTTCAGTATTTTCCGGCGACGTACATTCAGTGGGAGGAGACGATCCACTCAACTACGAGGCACCTATGGCGACTTCATAAAATCTCAAGATCATATATGCTGGCCCACTCTCTCGAAGGTGCTTATAGGGGTAGGGTTCGCGTGTGTGCACTTATAGCGGTGAGTGCTTGCGCGTATATATGAGCCCTTGCGTCTGTACCGTGTCAAACAAATACATATCATGATTATACGGTCACTGGCTCACCCGTACAACTCCATATTTTGTTGATGACACAATCAATTGACCAGTCAAACGTTCCACGCGGCGCAACTAGTGTTGCACCATCGGGGCGCGTAACCGTGGGGCCCACCTGTCAGCCCGTATATGAAAGAAAGAAATGGTAGTTTGAGTCTGTACTTTGTTAATAAAATAGGAGTACATTTTAGGGTGATGATACGGTCACTGGCTCACCACACATCTCCGTAATTTGTTGATAACACGATCAATTGACCAGTCAAACGGTCCACATTCAGCAGCGCACATTACCATAGGGCCCCCCGTCAGTGCGTATATGAAGGACAGAAATGGTAATAAATTAGTGGTCGGTGGGTATTCAAAGTCGTGAGACCTCTGGTTGGCAGTCACCGGCGGTTGGGGGGCGTTCATTGGGCGGTGGGGTGGGGATCCCCGGAGAAAAAGCTCGGCAGGGGGGGGGGGGGGGCTAGAGGGATGGCCGGTGCGGCGGCGGACCGGCGGTGGGGAGTGGTTTCGGGGAGGGCGGGCCGGCCACGGGCGGCGGGGGCGGGCGGTTCGGCCGGTGGTGGCTGGCGGCTCAGGGGGGGGGTGGAGTTTGATGATAAACTGGAGGCCCTTGATTTCGTATCCAACGGCTGGAAAATCTAATGACCAGAGATGAAAAAGTCAGTCGACTGACGTGTAGCCTCACCCCGCACGTATACATGCACGCACGCAAGACACGCACGCATGTAGGCATGCAACACTGACACGTACACACGCACGCATGCTGGCGTGCAACACCAACACATACACATGCAGTCACGAACACGCGCACGTACGCACCCATGCATGCAACACTGAAACGTACCCTTGCATGCACGCAACACTCGCACGCCTGCATGCACGCAACACTCGCACGCCTGCATGCACACAACACACGACGCAAGACACATGTTCAACATATATGTGCATGCACCCTTTGTTAAGGACATGGATTGTTACGGGTATTAATCAATCTTATCTGTGATAAGTAGAACATTGATGTTTGCAGTGGCCTTTATGAATCACAACATATCGAACGAGCTATCAACATAGTAGGCTTATCTACACGAAAAAGATGACGTCACACTCAATGAACAATCATCGGTTTATGAATGCCCGCTTCTGACCGCCCTGGCCCACCAAAGGTTCCTCTATTGTGCGCTGCCTGTGTTGGGTCACTGACATGCATGCCATGCACCCAAAGAGCCCACATGTTAGTGGAAGAATGACGCGGTGTCCAAGGTCAGAGTCGAGGGCGCCACTCCCGGCACGCCTGGCTGAACACGCCTCCGTGCCGCATTCAAAAGCCTCCATGAAACCCGCCCGTGTGGAAGCCGAGAAACCCACTCTGGACACACGTCCGTTCATGACCGGGCTGGCGTTAAACGCAACACCGGCCGAGCTCCTCCCGTCCGCCATCTATTTAATCTCCTATTTAAACGAGGCCAAACGCCGGCCAAGAATCGCACACCTCCGTCGCTCCCCTATCTCCTCCACCATTTTGTCCACTCTTACAATTGCTTACGAAGAGTAGTTATTCCACATCCAAGCCAGCTGGGTAGCCCGCCGGATACGAGCCATGCAGCTCGCTGATCCACCTCCCTCCCCTCACCCGACGGAGCTAGTTGCCGCCCCAAGCCAGCGAGTGGTTCAGCAACTCGCCGCTCCAGGCCAGCTCGACGAGGAGCGGCGCACGGGCGTCGTTGCCGCCGTCCATGCCGCCGCCTCGTACCGCGTCTCCCATTTCTGTGGCTGAGACTCCCATGCCGGCGGCCGCGCCCTGCAAGCAGCGACAGAAGCCGGGTGCACGGAGAGCGATGAGTCGGTGGCCAGCGCCTCCGCGTCCGTTGCCATCATCGAGGAGAAGTAGAACACGGGAGGCCGCCGCCGCTTGGGTCCCATGAAGGCCACCGCGGAGGCGACGCCGACGTACACAGCAGGTGTCTTGCCGGATACTTTTTTTGCGAGGACCTTCGTCGACCCCGCATGGGCTCCACGGAAGAGGGGAATGTTAGGATGAACTCGAGCCGGTGCCGGCTATGGCGAAGTAGTGGCCGGTGATGAACTCGAACCGGTGCCGGCGAATGATATCAGTTGGGCAGTGGGGAAGCGAGTCGTCCTTTGCGCTGAAGCATATACCTCTGGGGCTCCCGGCAGTCCGGTGATCGTGCTGCCGGACATGAGGAACACAAATCGATCGACGGGCGACCATTTAGGCCAGGTATTATATACCTGTGCTGTCCAGAACTAGCACCATGTAGTTCATTTGAATGTAATGAAATCCGTCATGTTTTATGAAAATCCGGTATTTTATATGATTTCCGTCGTTGTTTATATGAAATATCAGTTTGTCTACCTGTTTGCGTGAATTTCGTCTGGTTGGTTGAGTTGCTGTCATAATGTGTGCGGCTACGGTTTGATGGCCTAATTTGCGGGTCGCTGGTCGGTCTACGGGTGGCTCGGGCGGCGTTGTGGGACAAAAAAACACAACTCGTGTGAGCTCGTCTCCAACGTGCCCGCTGGAGGATGCATGACAGCATGAGCACCCAAGCCATTCCTCGTTCATCGGTGGCAAAGGCACCGGTGGACAAAAGGGTCGCCAATATTTTGGCTACCCCGGGCAAGATCCAAACAGATTCAAATCCCTCCAAATAGATTCAAATCCCTCGTTCGCCGTGGAATTTTGCCATGTGTTGTTTTCATGGACTAGCAAGATCCCGTGCATTACACGGAACATCAAGATGCATTTTTTTACAAACTCCCGCATGCATGCAAGGGATACTTAATGTCCTCCTTTGCTAGTACCACAAGGAAAACACCATTAATATTGCAGCGATTAGTGTTAGTTGCCTTGTATATCTGCAAATTGTAATTTTGATAGTGGCCCCTTGTATATAAAAATGGAGGGAGAAAGATGAGAGATAAGGTGAGGAGGAATGGGGCGTGGTGGTGACTGGTGGTCGGACTGGGCGGAGGCATGGGGATGGACGGCGCATTATATCTAGGTTTGTATCTCTCTCTCACACACACCCACGTAGGTGGGGGACGTGCACGAAGAGAAGAGGTGCACGCACGACGCACGTACTCCTGTCTCTTTCCCAACCACACCCGCGCGGGTACATGGTGGAGGTCATTTCTGTACGAAAAAGGCAGCCCACGTGGTAATTTGGCACGTGTACTGGTTGTCCACTTGGTGGAGCGAGGATCGTCTACCACGGGTGAACAAACAAATTGTGACTTAACGCGTTATGTTAAATTAAAAAAAGAGGCAAACCATGTGGGGCCTACCTTAGAGGCAAGGCTCTATACACTGGAGTACTTTTGATGTGTCCCGTCAACTCGCAGAACGAGGAGAAGCTTGCTTAGTATGCCGTCTCCCCCTTCCATGGGCGCGGTGGCTCGCAGGATGAGCTGAAGCTTGCTAGTGTGTGAACGATAGGGTAGTGGCTTTCCATTCTCCCATGATACGGGCTTCCAAGAGCCCTTGGATCTGAGATCAAACGGTTGCATGGCGTGATTCTAGACCTATGGGTGAATATCCGATCCTGGAGGGTTATTCTGCAAATTTCCAGCAACTTAGCATGTGATCGTTTGATATCAGATCCAAGGGCTGCCAACAGCCCGTATCATGGTCGCGCCTACCACGACCGTCGCGTTGCTCGCGCGGTCGCGCCCTTGGAGATTTAACACGGTGCGTTAGGCTATCTGATGTTGGCATGTCATACATAGTCATCACTTAGTCACTCATACTACAACAAGGTTGGCTATAAGTGTATTTTTTACGCCTCTCTATATCTTTCTTTGTACTCAAGGAAGAAATGGTGCTAAGCGCATGTATTTATTGCATTTGCCAAGGAGTGACCTCTTCCAATGAAATGGTGTTGCTAAGTTTGCTTCATTTAATTAGCTATAGACTCAAAATTGTCTTTTCACCTAGGTACATGCGCTTAGCACCGTTTCTTCCTTGGGTCACCAAACTAGTCTCTCTCTTCTTGATTAACTTGCCACATCAGACTTTATGCCTATGCGGCAAGCTTAAGCACCTGTAGGAGCAAGTAAAAGTAAGTACAATAGTGCACTTTACATGACATTTTTGCATATGTGGAGGAAAGAGAGGCAAGGAAAAAGTGGAGAAGTGAGCTCTCATGCAAGAGCCAGCCTCTACTACATGGTGGAGCATTGGGAGAGGCACCTATATGGAGGTGGTCAGGAATCTGGGAGACTCACGCCGGTCGTAGGGCCGCAGTTAAAATGATAATGGCAAGTCAAATCATGGGGCCCCACCAGTCCAACAGTAACTCGCCGTCAAATCACACCGCCCTACATTTGCAGCAGCCTACTCCCTCGTCTTCTCGCGTCTCTGTCGAACCGACTAGGCGGAACTGCCCCGCCGCCTACCGCGCAGGAAAAGCCCCGCCCTCGACTTTTAAATACAACTACATCCGCTTAAGAATCTAATGATATACTTTTTGTGACATAGTAACTCATATTTAGTTAGTCAAATGGATGACCTAGAATTACGTGCAGGCCCTATAAACCGAGACGCCTAAAAATAAAAAAACCGAGACAGAGAGGGTAGTTCAGCACGTATCTTTTAGATCAATATAGTCGGGATTCACCAAGGAGCAAAACCAAGTGGTAGGCTGCTCCTGTCGTGTTGGCGTAGCAACTCAAGCAGGGTCAGTCCGCACACGAAATGGTGACACACTTAACATGACCCCTTTGGCCGACATGTGGCTCATCCACCGTCTTGTTCCACGTGCAATGCACCAAATTATAGATCGGAGCAGCGGTTGGAATTGGAGGCACCCCGGTCATAGCGCCGCAGTAGTAGAAAATGAGCGATGAGGGGTCAAATCACAAAGCCCCACCTTTCCCGCATTAAGCCGGACGGACGAAGCAACCATCATTTCACTCTAGAGCGCAAGAGCATAAACAAAAGAGAAAACAATGATGTGTGCGACAGCTACCTAGGGCACCCTAGGGTAAGGGTCTCCAATACAGATCATTTTTTTGAAAGCGCCTCCACTACAAATCGGCTTCTCCCTCGTCCTCTAGAAGAAAACCGATGATGAGTGCGGCGGTAGGGTTTGTAGGAGTACTACGGCGTGCGGGGCCACGTCGTAGTAAACGGGTTCGAGCTGACGCCTTAAATATGTGTGGGCCGCTTGGTTTTACGGGAACGAGGCAGCTGTTGGAAATATGCCCTAGAGGCAATAATAAAATGGTTATTATTATATTTCCCTGTTCATGATAATTGTCTATTGTTCATGCTATAATTGTGTTATCTGGAAATCGTAATACATGTGTGAATACATAGACCACAACATGTCCCTAGTGAGCCTCTAGTTGACTAGCTCATTGATCAACAGATAGTCATGGTTTCCTGACTATGGACATTAGATGTCATTGATAACGGGATCACATCATTAGGAGAATGATGTGATGGATAAGACCCAATCTTAAGCATAACACAAGATCATCTAGTTCGTTTGCTAGAGCTTTTCTAATGTCAAGTATCCTTTCCTTAGACCATGAGATTGTGTAACTCCCGGATACTGTAGGAATGCTTTGGGTGTGCCAAACGTCACAACGTAACTGGGTGACTATAAAGGTGCACTACGGGTATCTCTGAAAGTGTCTGTTGGGTTGGCACGAATGGAGACTGGGATTTGTCACTCCGCATGACGGAGAGGTATCTCTGGGCCCACTCGGTAAGACATCATCGTAATGACCTCAATGTGACTAAGGGTTGGTCATGGGATGATGTGTTGCAGAACGAGTAAAGTGACTTGCCGGTAACGAGATTGAACGAGGTATTGGGATACCGACGATCGAATCTCGGGCAAGTAACGTACCGATTGACAGAGGGAATTGAATACGGGATTGATTGAATCCTCGACATCGTGGTTCATCCGATGAGATCATCGTGGAACATGTGGGAGCCAACATGGGTATCCAGATCCGGCTGTTGGTTATTGGCCGGAGAGTTGTCTCGGTCATGTCTGCATGGTTCCCGAACGCGTAGGGTCTACACACTTAAGGTTCGGTGACGCTAGGGTTGTAGAGATATTAGTA
Organism: Triticum monococcum; assembly: GCA_034509565.1. Lineage (NCBI taxonomy): Eukaryota > Viridiplantae > Streptophyta > Magnoliopsida > Poales > Poaceae > Triticum > Triticum monococcum. Next base: position 531,508,533 of record CM067841.1, on the reverse strand, counting down.
TGTGGTAACCCGAAAGTTGTTCGGAGTCCCGGATGAGATCCTGGACATAACGTGAAGTTTCGGAATGGTCCGGAGGTAAAGATTTATATATAGGAAGTCCAGTTTTGGCCACCGGGAAAGTTTTGGGGGTCACCGGTATTGTACCGGGACCACCGGAAGGGTCCCGGGGGTCCACCGTTTGGGGCCACCTATCCCGGAGGGCCTCATGGGCTGAAGTGGGAAGGGAACCAGCCCCTGGTGGGCTTGTGCGCCCCCCTTGGGCCTCCCTTGCGCCTAGGGTTGGAAACCCTAAGGGGGTGGGGCCGCCTCCACCTGCCTTGGGGGCCAAGCCACCCCTAGGCCACCGCCCCCTCCCATTAGATGGGATCTGTAGGGGCCGGCACCCCCAGGCCCCCTGTATATAGTGTAGGGGAGCGAGGGAAGCCACACCTAAGTCCCTGGCGCCTCCCTCCCTCCCGTGACACCTCTTCCTCCCCGCTTGCGCTTGGTGAAGCCCTGCCGGGATCCTGCTGCTTCCACCACCACGTCGTCATGCTGCTGGATCTCCATCAACCTCTCCTTCCCTTGCTGGATCAAGAAGGAGGAGACATCTCTCCCAACCGTACGTGTGTTGAACGCGGAGGTGCCATCCATTCGGCGCTCGGTTATCGGTGATTTGGATCACGACGAGTACGACTCCATCAACCCAGTTCTCTTGAACGCTTCCGTTTGCGATCTACAAGGGTATGTAGATGCACTCCCCTCTCCCTCGTTGCTAGATGACTCCATAGATTGATCTTGGTGATGCATAGAAAATTTTAAAATTCTTCTACGTTCGCCAACAGTGGCATCATGAGCTAGGTCTATGCGTAGTTTCTATGCACGAGTAGAACACAAGTTGTTGTGGGCGTTGATTTTTTCAATTTACTTGCCGTTACTAGGCTTATCTTGATTCTTCGGCATCATGGGATGAAGCAGCCCGGACCGACCTTACACGTACGCTTACGTGAGACTGGTTCCACCGACTGACATGCACTAGTTGCATAAGGTGGCTAGCGGGTGTCTGTCTCTCCCACTTTAGTTGGATCGGAGTCGATGAAAAGGGTCCTTATGAAGGTTAAATAGAAATTGGCATATCACGTTTGGCGTAGGTAAGAAACGTTCTTGCTAGAAACCTATAGCAGCCACATAAAACTTGCAACAATAATTAGAGGACGTCTAACTTGTTTTTGCAGCATGTGCCGTGTGATGTGATATGGCCAAAAGGATGTGATGAATGATATATGTGGTGTATGAGATTGATCATGTTCTTGTAATAGGAATCACGACCGTTGCTATGGTCCGTTGTTCCGAAGCACCACATGATGATCGGGTGTGATAGGTTCTAATGTTCGCATACAACGGGTGTAAGCCAGATTTACACACGCAATACACTTAGGTTGACTTGACGAGCCTAGCATGTACAGACATGGCCTCGGAACACGGAAGACTGAAAGGTCGAACATGAGTCGTATAGAAGATACGATCAACATGAAAATGTTCACCGATGATGACTAGTCCGTCTCACGTGATGATCGGACACGGCCTAGTTGACTCGGATCATGTATCACTTAGATGACTAGAGGGATGTCTATCTGAGTGGGAGTTCAGTAAATAATTTGATTAGATGAACTTAATTATCATGAACATAGTCTAAAAATCTTTGCAATATGTCTTGTAGATCAAATGGCCCATGCTAATGTTGCCCTCAACTTCAACGCGTTCCTAGAGAAAACCAAGCTGAAAGACGATGGCAGCAACTACACGGACTGGGTCCGTAACCTGAGGATTATCCTCATAGCTACCAGGAAAGCATATGTCCTTGATGCACCACTAGGTGAAGCACCTGTTTTCCCTGCAGAATAAGACGTTATGAACGCTTGGCAGATGCGTAGTGATGATTACTCCCTGGTTCAGTGCGGCATGCTTTACAGCTTAGAACCGGGGTCAAAAGCGTTTTGAGCAACACAGAGCATATGAGATGTTCCAAGAGCTGAAAATGGTTTTCCAAGCTCATGCCCGGGTCGAGAGATATGAAGTCTCCGACAAGCTCTATAGTTGTAAGATGGAGGAGAACAGTTCTGTCAGCGTGCACATACTCAAAATGTTTGGGTTGCACAACCGCTTGTCTCATCTAGGAGTTAATCTCCCGGATGATGCGGTCATTGACAAAATCCTTCAGTCGCTCCCACCTAGCTACAAGAGCTTTGTGATGAACTTCAATACGTAGGGGATGGAAAAGACCATTCCCGAGGTATATTCAGTGCTGAAATCAGCGGAGGTGGAAATCAAAAAGGAACATCAAGTGTTGATGGTGAATAAAACCACTAAGTTCAAGAAAGGCAAGGGTAAAAAGAACTTCAAGAAGGACGGCAAGGGATTTGCCGCGCCTGGTAAGCAAGCTGCCGGGAAGAAGTCAAAGAATGGACCCAAGCCTGAGACTGAGTGCTTTTATTGCAAAGGAAATGGTCACTGGAAGCGGAACTGCCCCAAGTACTTAGCGGAAAAGAAGGCCGGCAATACCAAAGGTATATGTGATATACATGTTATTGATGTGTACCTCACCAGCGCTCGTAGTAGCTCCTGGGTATTTGATACCGGTGCAGTTGCTCATATTTGTAACTCAAAATAGGAACCGCGGAATAAACGGAGACTAGCGAAGGACGAGGTGACGATGCGCGTCGGGAATGGTTCCAAGGTCGATGTGATCACCGTCGGCATGCTACCTCTGCATTTACCTACGGGATTAGTTTTAAACCTCAATAATTGTTATTTAGTACCAGCTTTGAGCATGAACATTGTATTTGGATCTCGTTTAATGCGAGATGGCTACTCATTTAAATCTGAGAATAATGGTTGTTCTATTTATATGAGAGACATGTTTTATGGTCATGCCCCGCTAGTCAATGGTTTATTCTTATTTAATCTTGAACGTGATGTTACACACATTCATAGTGTGAATGCCAAAAGATCTAAGGTTGATAATGATAGTCCCACATACTTGTGGCACTGCCGCCTTGGTCACATTGGTGTCAAACGCATGAAGAAACTCCATGCAGATGGACTTTTGGAGTCTCTTGATTATGAATCATTTGACACGTGCGAACCATGCCTCATGGGTAAAATGACCAAGAGTTCGTTCTCCGGAACAATGGAGCGAGCAACCAACTTATTGGAAATCATACAGACTGATGTGTGCGGTCCAATGAGCATTGACGCTCGCGGTGGCTATCGTTATGTCCTCACCCTCACTGATGACTTAAGTAGATATGGGTATGTCTACTTAATGAAACACAAGTCTGAGACCTTTGAAAAGTTCAAGGAATTTTAGAGTGAGGTTGAGAATCAACGTGACAGGAAAATCAAGTTCTTACGATCAGATCATGGGGGAGAATATTTGAGTCACGAATTTGGCACGCACTTAAGGAAATGTGGAATAGTTTCACAACTCATGCCGCCTGGAACACCACAGCGTAATGGTGTGTCCGAACGTTGTAATCGCACCCTATTGGATATGGTACGATCTATAATGTCTCTTACCGATCTACCGCTATCATTTTGGGGTTATGCTATAGAGACTGCCACATTCACTTTAAATAGGGCTCCGTCGAAATCCGTTGAGACGACACCGTATGAATTGTGGTTTGGCAATAAACCTAAGCTGTCATTTCTGAAAGTTTGGGGATGCGATGCTTATGTCAAGAAACTTCAACCTGAAAAGCTCGAACCCAAATCGGAAAAATGCGTCTTCATAGGATACCCTAAAGAAACTATTGGGTATACCTTCTATCTTACATCCAAAGGCAAGACCTTTGTTGCCAAGAATGGATCCTTTCTAGAGAAAGAGTTTCTCTCGAAAGAAGTAAGTGGGAGGAAAGTAGAACTTGATGAAGTATTGCCTCTTGAACCGGAGAGTGGTGCAGCTCAAGAAATTGTTCCTGAGGTGCCTGCACCGACTAGGGGGGAAGTTAATGATGATGATCATGAAACTTCAAATCAAGTTGCTACTGAACTTCGAAGGTCCACAAGGACACGTTCCGCACCAGAGTGGTACGACAACCCTGTCCTGGAAATCATGTTGTTAGACAATGGTGAACCTTCGAACTATGAAGAAGCGATGGCGGGCCCAGATTTCGACAAATGGCTGGAAGCCATGAAATCCGAGATAGGATCCATGTATGAAAACGAAGTATGGACTTTGACTGACTTGCCCGATGATCGGCGAGCCATAGAAAATAAATGGATTTTGAAGAAGAAGACAGACGCAGATGGTAATGTGACCATCTATAAGGCTTGGCTTGTCACTAAGGGTTATCGACAAGTTCAAGGGGTTGACTACAATGAGACTTTCTCACCCGTAGCGAAGCTGAAGTCTGCCATGTTAGCAATTGCCGCATTCTATGATTATGAGATATGGCAAATGGACGTCAAAATGGAATTCCTTAATGGTTTCCTGAAGGAAGAATTGTATATGATGCAGCCGGAAGGTTTTGTCGATCCTAAGAATGCTGACAAGGTGTGCAAGCTCCAACGCTCAATCTATGGGCTGGTGCAAGCATCTCGGAGTTGGAACATTCGTTTTGATGAGATGATCAAAGCATTTGGGTTTACGCAGACTTATGGAGAAGCCTGTGCTTACAAGAAAGTGAGTGGGAGCTTTGTAGCATTTCTCATATTGTATGTGGATGACATACTATTGATGGGAAATGATATAGAACTCTTGGAAAGCATAAAGGCCTACTTGAACAAGTGTTTTTCAATGAAGGACCTTGGAGAAGCTGCTTATATATTAGGCATCAAGATCTATAGAGATAGATCGAGACGCCTCATTGGTCTCTCACAAAGTACGTACCTTGACAAGATATTGAGGAAGTTCAATATGGATCAGTCCAAGAAGGGGTTCTTGCCTGTATTGCAATGTATGAAATTGAGCACGGCCCAATGCCAGACCACGACAGAAGATAGAGAAAAGATGAGTGTCCTCCCCTATGCCTCGGCCATAGGGCCTATCATGTATGCCATGTTGTGTACCAGACCTGATGTAAACCTTGCCATAAGTTTGGTAGGAAGGTACCAAAGTAATCCCGGCATGGAACACTGGACAGCGGTCAAGAATATCCTGAAGTACCTGAAAAGGACTAAGGATATGTTTCTCGTCTATGGAGGTGACGAAGAGCTCGTCGTAAAGGGTTATGTTGATGCTAGCTTCGAAACAGATCTGGATGACTCTAAGTCACAAACCAGATACATGTATATTTTGAATGGTGGGGCAGTCAGCTGGTGCAGTTGCAAGCAAAGCATCATGGCAGGATCTACATGTGAAGCGGAGTACATGGCAGCCTCGGAGGCAGCACAAGAAGCAATCTGGGGTGAAGGAGTTCATTACCGACCTAGGAGTTATTCCCAATGCGTTGGGCCCGATGACTCTCTTCTGTGACAACACTGGAGTTATTGCCCTTGCCAAGGAGCCCAGGTTTCACAGGAAGACCAAGCATATCAAGCGTCGCTTCAACTCCATTCGTGAAAATGTTCAGAATGGAGACATAGATATTTGTAAAGTGCACACGGACCTGAATGTCGCAGATCCGTTGACTAAACCTCTTCCTCGAGCAAAACATGATCAACACCAGAACTCTATGGGTGTTCGATTCATCACAATGTAACTAGATTATTGACTCTAGTGCAAGTGGGGGACTATTGGAAATATGCCCTAGAGGCAATAATAAAATGGTTATTATTATATTTCCTTGTTCATGATAATTGCCTATTGTTCATGCTATAATTGTGTTATCCGGAAATCATAATACATGTGTGAATACATAGACCACAACATGTCCCTAGTGAGCCTCTAGTTGACTAGCTCGTTGATCAACAGATAGTCATGGTTTCCTGACTATGGACATTAGATGTCATTGATAACGGGATCACATCATTAGGAGAATGATGTGATGGACAAGACCCAATCTTAAGCATAGCACAAGATCGTGTAGTTCGTCTGCTAGAGCTTTTCTAATGTCAAGTATCCTTTCCTTAGACCATGAGATTGTGTAACTCCTGGATACTGTAGGAATGCTTTGGGTGTGCCAAACGACACAACGTAACTGTGTGACTATAAAGGTGCACTACGGGTATCTTCGAAAGTGTCTGTTGGGTTGGCACGAATCGAGACTGGGATTTGTCACTCCGCATGACGGAGAGGTATCTCTGGGCCCACTCAGTAAGACATCATCGTAATGAGCTCAATGTGACTAAGGGTTGGTCACGGGATGATGTGTTGCAAAACGAGTAAAGTGACTTGCCGGTAACGAGATTGAACGAGGTATTGGGATACCGACGATCGAATCTCAGGCAAGTAACATACCGATTGACAAAGGGAATTGAATGCGGGATTGATTGAATCCTCGACATCGTGGTTCATCCAATGAGATCATCATGGAACATGTGGGAGCCGACATGGGTATCCAGATCCCGCTGTAGGTTATTGGCCGGAGAGTTGTCTCGGTCATGTCTGGATGTTTCCCGAACCCGTAGGGTCTACACACTTAAGGTTCGGTGACGCTAGGGTTGTAGAGATATTACTATGCGGTAACCCGAAAGTTGTTTGGAGTCCCGGATGAGATCCCGGATGTCACAAGGAGTTCCGGAATGGTCCAGAGGTAAATATTTATATATAGGAAGTCCAGTTTTGGCCACCGGGAAAGTTTCGGGGGTCACCGGTATTGTACCGGGACCACCGGAAGGGTCCCGGTGAAGGAAATATGCCCTAGAGGCAATAATAAAGTTATTATTTATTTCCTTATATCATGATAAATGTTTGTTATTCATGCTAGAATTGTATTAACCGGAAACATAATACATGTGTGAATACATAGACCAACAGAGTGTCACTAGTATGCCTCTACTTAACTAGCTCGTTAATCAAAGATGGTTATGTTTCCTAACCATGAACAAAGAGTTGTTATTTGATTAACGAGGTCACATAATTAGTTGAATGATCTGATTGACATGACCCATTCCATTAGCTTAGCACCCGATCGTTTAGTATGTTGCTATTGCTTTCTTCATGACTTATACATGTTCCTATAACTATGAGATTATGCAACTCCCGTTTACCGGAGGAACACTTTGGGTACTACCAAACGTCACAACGTAACTGGGTGATTATAAAGGAGTACTACAGGTGTCTCCAATGGTAGATGTTGGGTTGGCGTATTTCAAGATTAGGGTTTGTCACTCCGATTGTCGGAGAGGTATCTCTGGGCCCTCTCGGTAATATACATCACATAAGCCTTGCAAGCATAATAACTAAGATGTTAGTTATGAGATGATGTATTACGGAACGAGTAAAGAGACTTGCCAGTAATGAGATTGAACTAGGTATTGGATACCGACGATCGAATCTCGGGCAAGTAACATACCGATGACAAAGGGAACAACGTATGTTGTTATGCGGTCGGACCGATAAAGATCTTCGTAGAATATGTAGGAGCCAATATGGGCATCCAGGTCCCGCTATTGGTTATTGACCGGAGACGTGTCTCGGTCATGTCTACATTGTTCTCGAACCGTAGGGTCCGCACGCTTAACGTTACGATGACAGTTATTATGAGTTTATGCATTTTGATGTACCGAAGGTTGTTCGGAGTCCCGGATGAGATCACGGACATGACGAGGAGTCTCGAAATGGTCGAGACGTAAAGATTGATATATTGGAAGCCTATGTTTGGACATCGGAAGTGTTCCGGGTGAAATCGGGATTTTACCGGATTACCGGGAGGGTTACCGGAACCCCCCGGGAGCCAAATGGGCCTACATGGGCCATTGTGGAAAGGTGAAAGGGGCTGCCAAGGAGGGCTGCGCACCTCCCCCCCTCCCCTAGTCCTATTAGGACTAGGAGAGGTGGCCGGCCACCTCTCTCTCTTTCCCTCTCCCTTTTTCCCAAGGAGTCCTAGTTGGAATAGGATTGGAGGGGGGAGTCCTACTCCCGGTGGGAGTAGGACTCCTCCTGCGCCTACACCTCTTTGGCCGGCCAGCCCTCCTCCCTCCAACCTTTATATACGGGGGCAGGGGACACCCCAAGACACAGAAGTTGATCCTTGAGATCGTTCCTTAGCCGTGTGCAGTGCCCCCTGCCACCAAATTCCACCTCGATCATACCGTTACAGTGCTTAGGCGAAGCCCTGCGTCGGTAGTACATCAAGATCGTCACCACGCCGTCGTGCTGACGGAACTCTTCCTCGACGCTTTGCTGGATCGGAGCCCGAGGAACGTCATCGAGCTGAACGTGTGCTAAGAACTCGGAGGTGCCGGAGTAACGGTGCTTGGATCGGTCGGATCGGGAAGAAGACGTACGACTACTTCCTCTACGTTGTGTGATCGCTTCCGCAGTCGGTCTGCGTTGGTACGTAGACAACACTCTCCCCTCTCGTTGCTGTGCATCACCATGATCTTGCGTGTGCGTAGGAAATTTTTTGAAATTAGTGCGTTCCCCAACACCCGGGGGTCCACCGGGTGGGGCCACCTATCTCGGAGGGCCTCATGGGCTGAAGTGGGAAGGGAACCAGCCCCTGGTGGGCTGGTGTGCCCCCTTGGGCCTCCCTTGCGCCTAGGGTTGGAAACCCTAAGGGGGTGGGCGCGCCTCCACCTGCCTTGGGGGCCAAGCCACCCCTAGGCCGCCGCCCCTCCCATTAGATGGGATCTGTAGGGGCCGGCGCCCCCCAGGCCTCCTATATATAGTGGAGGGGAGGGAGGGCAGCCGCACCTAAGTCCCTAGCGCCTCCCTCCCTCCTGTGACACCTCTTCCTTCCCGCTTGCGCTTGGCGAAGCCCTGCCGGGATCCCGCTACTTCCACCACCACGCCGTCATGCTGCTGGATCTCCATCAACCTCTCCTTCCCTTGCTGGATCAAGAAGGAGGAGACATCTCTCCCAACCGTACATGTGTTGAACGTGGAGGTGCCATCCGTTCGGCGCTCGGTCATCGGTGATTTGGATCACGACGAGTACGACTCCATCAACCCCGTTCTCTTGAACGCTTCCGCTCGCGATCTACAAGGGTATGTAGATGCACTCCCCTCTCCCTCCTTGCTAGATGACTCCATAGATTGATCTTGGTGATGCGTAGAAAATTTTAAAATTCTGCTACATTCCCCAACAGCAGCATTTTGGGTTCGGGGACCAGTGGAGATATAGTACGTACAAAAAATTGTGGACGTAGGTTCGACCGAAAGGCAATGATGCATGGGCCCTGCATTTTGATATACCCGGGGCCGCGTGAAATTTGCTACTCTACTCAAAACTAGTAAGGTACACATGTATTGAACGCATGAGATTTCGAAACCAAATTATGAATAAATACACACTATAGCATGTAAAGCTTTGAGTCATATATGCGTGATTTAGATGTTCATTTAGTTCTTATAGTTCATCTCATCATAAATAAATAAGTTTTATAAAAATGTTAAGATTCATGGGGTTAGTGCAAAGTTGGGTCATCTATTTTGGAACGGAGGGAGTAAATCATAAAGTAAAAAACAAATAATGGCAATTTATTTAGAAAAAAATAATCAATTATGATACAGAAGATTCTAGAAAAAGGAGAAGTGCTTGTGTTTTGAGGTTTGTGCATTATGCTTAAGTTCAACCATGGAGTCTTCTAAATTGTACATGTGGCAGATCTAGTGGAATGTTGATGATATCCAATGGCCAGTAGTGCTCGGATTGGCCTATCTCTGCACTGTCGGGTTAGCTTCATCTAGCGACCATCTTTCAAAATTATTGGCACACTATATAGTTCTTGTGCCATAGTTGCATGTTTTGGAAAAAAGCTACTAGTGGGTTGTACTATCTATTTAGGAATAGAAGATGTATACATGGAAGTTGTAGGGAAAGAGATGACATGGAGCATCTCAATTCCTATGAGTAGGGATTGGAAAAGAGATGTCATTTGGTTCACATCATAGGAACTTTTCTATTGAATATAGAGATGACATGTTTCTCAATTCCTATGAGGGATTAGAAAAGAGATGTAATTTGGTTCATATCATAGGAACTTTTCTATTGAATATACACTAATGTTTATTTTCCTTTGAAATTAAGGGAGTATAGGAATCCATTCATATGAACCAAGTGGCTCTAAAGCTATAGAAATGATATCATGTTTATTTCCTTTTAAATGTGGAGTATATGAATCTATTCCTATGAACCAATTGGCTCTAAAGGAAAAAATCCTATAAAAATCATATCATATAGAGTTCCTATGATATTCCTCGACACTAAAGGATGCTTGAAATTGCTGCGGGTGATATGATGGTCTTTCTTTGTAGACTCCTCATCCAACTTTATAGTTACCTCTCGAAGATGAATGAAATGATATATATACATGGTATTCTACATGTGCAATTTGGTACACGAAAACTCGGTAAAAGTTTGCGAGGTTCGAATTTTCAATAAAGCTATATGCACTGCATTTCGGAACAGAGGGAGCATACGACAGTTGCTAACACTCACGTGGAAGATTTGTGTGTAGGAGGAGTGGCTGTTCTGTTAAATGACACGGCAAAACTGACACTGTCGGATGCCGATCTAACGGTACTTACGGCGTTCATCAGGAAAAGTCTTGTGGCGAACGTTTGTCGGATAATGATTTACGGATACATGCATTGCATTGATACGTGCCCCCTCTCTCTCTCACGCACACGCACCCTCACGAGTCACAACTCTCCCGAGTCCTCTCGCAGACTCGCACGTCGCATCCACCGTCTATCTGCGGGTAGACATCATGCTCATATGTGCTCTTCACACCCTCCCATCAGAACTTCTAAAAAACAAAAGACAGCGCGCACATTTTATTTTAGTTCACACGTCACACACTTGTACTATTACTCTTGCGGCGAACGTTCTTTGGGCATAGTATATTGTACTCTCACGAAGAGAAGCGGTGCACGCACGCACTAGTTCTCTCACACCCACTCGCGGGTACACGTAGGAGCGCATTTTTTTGAAGCTGGTACAACAAAATCACTCCACTATATATAAAAGCAGGAGCCTTAGTGCTTGCTTTACTGGGGTTCCTCTCGTTCACTCTCTCATGCTCTCCAGATCTAAGAAACACATAGGTGGCCACACTCTCTCTCAGCTCATGGCTGGTCACAAATCCGGCCGGACAATCTCGACCGGGGCAGGGGTGTAGGTGCATCGTTCATGCTGTCGTCGGCGGCTAGGGAGGAGACCAACGGCTGCCCGCGCATCCCGATCGGCGGCCGTGCCGTTCTCTCCGAGAGAGCGCCAGCTTGGGAGGGCCTCCGACCCCTTCTTCCTCCCTGCGGTATTGTGGCCAAGATGCGGCCTCCTGACGCCGTCTTTGCGACATGCCGACGACCCTCAGGTATATATTCCTTCGAAAGCTGCCTTGCTCTATCGCCCCAGCTCCCTTCGTGTGGATCCTTTTCTACTTTCGTTCGCTGTTCCAAAGCCACCTAGACTTCTGCTATTATTAGAAGTAAAGCTATTTCATACAGTCGACTCAAAGCGTTGGTTCAAACAGGGAAGAAAGTGGGAAAGCTGTAGCATGAATCTAGGACTTGGTTCTACGAGGAAACGGGGGAAAGTAGTAATATCTGTCACTGTTCAAATAACCGTAGTTCTTATTTGCACAAACAGGAATGTCTGTCTCCATATCATTTCGGGATGTCTGTCGCCGTATCGTTTCTATCCGCGCAATCAAAAGCACACACCTCAGTTTTAGTACAACTGCGCAAAATGAGATGGCTAACCCTCGCTGTCATCTTCTAACCTCCCGTCTTCAAGTTATCCCTACATTGGTAGTAACTAAGGTAGAATTACCAACGCAATCTAAAAGAAGCTGATTCGTATGTTTTACTTCCTGATTGCAGTGCAGGGACGAGCGAAAACAACTGCATCCTAGTCCGGAATGCACTTTCTACTAGTTCATCCATGTACCAAGGACTAGCTGGCACGGCTGCACGGCGGTTTTTTGGAATGGTGCACGGACAAGAGGCATTATGGTCTGCTTATTTCTGCAAATAGCGGTGCTTAAATTTAGTGGAATGCACAAGCATTTCAGCTGGTTAGTACACTGCATGGTTCAGTTAAGCATTCCAGCTGAGACCACAATTATAATTGGTTATTCTGGAATGAGAGAACTTAACCCTGAATGGTGGCAACAAGAAAAAACCAGAGTGAACTCCAGGAAATTTAAGCCTGCCGGGAGGCCCTTTGCTCAGAGAGAAGCCTTGCTTGTTTTTTCTTGATTTGTAAACCTTCTCACAACTTTGTCTTTTGCTGTGAACTAATATATGTTTGTTATGTTCTATGAATCATTGAGATGTATAAAATTGCTTAACTTATGCTTTTCAAGTTTTTATGAAGACGTGTTTAATGTGAGTGTTCCACATGAGCGCTGGACTAGCGTGTGAACGTTTGGAATTTATTACATTATGGCCTCAATTAACTGCATGAACCACTGTAACAAGATACATAGTTGCTTATATGTCAGAAAACAAATTGTTGATTGTTAGCTGGTCGATAGCCTAGTGTTGAAGCGAGCTGAGCTAATGTGCCGTGTTTTGCACAACTGCTTAGAAGTGGAGTAGCACCAACCGTGTTTACAAGTACTTATGTATACGTCGGTGCACGGTTCTCGAATGAGTGCTCTATTTCATCAAAACACACACTGCTCATATGATAAACTATGACAACTTATGTCTTACCATGCCATATTCATGAAAAAACTAGTGAGGACGCATCTGTTTCGGCAACAATTATGATGGTTCTCACATGATTCACGGGCACACAAAAGTAGCAGCAGTTCCCATAGACGGATTCAAATAGAGTACTAGCCCCAGAGGGGTCGATAACAGGCAAGGTTCGGATAATTAGACACAATCCAAACTACTATTAAACACTAGCTGGGGCAACTATTTCATGCCTCGATCTAATTTGGGCTGGACACAAGACAGACCTTGCCATGAACATCATCGAGGACGTCCCACAACAGCTCAATCCTGTGAACCTTCATGAAGACAACCTTGTGGCCTTGCCACTAATAAACTTGTTTGTGGAGGCATGCCACGTCATCTTCCTGCGTAAGCTTGACAAGAACAGTATTCCTCACAAACGAAGGAGTAGCTTTGAACTTCTTGTGCTTCAATACACCCTGGACAACACGCCTGACAACAGTGAGGCTGGAATACAACTCTTCACTGGTATAACCGCAAATGGCTTCCAGGATCCAACAGCCTAAGAACTCTGTTTTCCCAGTGCGTATATTCAGGTCGTCCGCCTCATAGCAAGTGACATGTACAACCACACAATCCTTGTCTACATCAGGGCTCTAATTGAAACAGAAACAAATTTTGAATTACTTTTCAGTATAAGAAACACAAGTTATTTAAACCACTACGTATACCATGGCATCAAAGCTAATAAAATTTTGCATTATTAATCTCCACATACTTCCTTTTTAAAAAAAATCACCACATACTTAGATGAAACCACAATTGAGATTGGCAAAGAAGGAAATCACCTTGGGCAGCTCAGCAGGGGGGGGGGGACACATCCTCGAAGGGGGAAAACTGGTGCTGCAGTGCCACGGGGGCTGTAACCTCAAACGGGGCGTTAACCATCTCAGTATCTGGGGTCGCCTCGGTGGTTGCCTCCATCTTCTTGGAGCTCTCTGTCTCGTGGGGACCAGCCTCCCGCGTCTGCTCCATTATCGGCAGATCTTTGCCTGGTTCTCCTTGGTCCATCATGAAACTGACGAATACTAGGAGACCACTGAAAGGAAAACACAATCGCAATGACAATGAAACAAAAAAGAGAGTGATGATCGGTTACTGCTTTGCAAAAGTTCTTTTTTCCCCTCTGACCGAAAATATACCAACATCATGGATCCGCTTACCTTCCCTTCGTTCGGAGAGAAGAACAGTGGTAGATGCAAGTGTTGCCTTTCTCGAAGACGGTGAAGGAGAAGGGGATTCTGCGAAGAGTGAAATGATGGTTGCTTTGTCCGTCAAACTTAGACTGCGGGGAGGTGGTGTGTTGTGATACGATGGCTCGTTACTGTCGCGCTACGACCGGGGTGACTCTCCGCCTGCATACTGCCTTCTAATTTGGTGGATGGCATTTGGGCCCGCGCACTGCATGGCCCGCATGTTGGTGAACAAAATTATAACGGCATTCAGTAGAGGGAGACGTTTCAATGACCTAGGAGGAGCCAGAAGTGGTAGAGTGTCTCCACTGTACTAGTAGTAATTGTTTTTCTAGGTAGCTGCAGAGTGTCTCCACTATACTAGTAGTAATTGTTTCTTGGGTCCCAAGACAAAACAGCCCATCCACACTAGTAAATAGTAAAATCAATTCAAAAGCCCATATATTTACTGAATGAGAGGCGCTACCCACACCCAGCACACCGCCCCCCCAAAAACCTGGGTGCTCTTCTTCCTTCTCGCTCCCACCCACCTCACGTCAGCTCGCTCCACTCGTAGCCCCAAATTCCTCACCTCACTCCTACAGAAAATCCCAGCTCCCCTTCTTCCTCACTCCTACAGAAAACCCCCAGCTCCCCTTCTTCTTCGCTCGCACTACAACTAGGCTCGTCATCCGTTACTCTACTCAAATCCATGAGCGCGATGCGACGCCCTTGAGGAAAATGGAGTTGGTAGACCCCGGTGCCAAGAAGATGAGGCTCCCGCCAGTGGCGACGCCTGTTGTAGATCCCGCACCCGGCAGCGCAGGGAGAAGCGGCGACCCCGCCCCCACCAGATCCCAGGAACCCGTAGAATCTCGGGTGGACCGCATCAGCGATCTCCCGGACGCCATCATTGGGGAGATCATCTCGCTTCTCCCCACCAAGGATTGCTGCCGCACCCATGTCCTCTGAATTCGCTGGCGTCCTTTATGGCGCGCCGTTCCCCTTAATCTCGACTGTTGTCAGCTGTCTCTCTTCAATGATTTTGAAAACCCCAGAGCCATCATCTCCTCCTACCAGGGCTCCGTTCAAAGCCTCTGCATCTCGTCATGCTACCTAAGCAAGAATACCATGCCCTGCATGGTGGACGCCTGGCTGGAATTCCCTGAATTCACAGAACTACAGCTGCTTGAGTTCTACTATTCCCTTGGAAATCACATACCACATACTGAACGCCATGAACTTGTGCCCTCAGCACCGATGTCCATCTCGGGGTTTTCGTCCTCTCTCCACACCACCACCTTTGCGCAGTTCTACCTACCAGACAATCTGGTACTAAACCTTTGACTCCCATTTCTCAAGAAACTTTCACTTGTGCGGGTTCGTATAACGGAGGCCTCATTGCACAGCATCATCCACTCTAGTTGCCCTGCGCTGGAGTGCTTGGTGCTTGTTTTCACAGTTAGAATCGGTTGTCTCCAAAATAAAGTCGCCTAACCTTGTAAGAATTGGAATTTCTTTTGACGGAAGGCAGCTCATCATCCAAGATGCCCCTTCACTTCAAAGGTTGATTCTTGATTCTAGTTATTCACCGTTGCAAATAACCGTCCTCTCTGCACCTAAGCTGGAGACCTTGGGTGTAATACATGATCTCTGTGCTCATTTTAATATGGTGTTTGGCTCCATAGTTCTTCAGGTACTTTATATTATCATCTACACTTGTAACCATAAGCTGCATTTTAAATTTCTGCGCATAATTTATATATCATCTTGGAGTACACATTTTGTACTAATATTATGTTCTATGCTCAATGAAGGGTTTCTCCATGGATGGCCTATCAATGGTGCTGGATTCTGTCAAGATCTTATATATGCAAATGAATAGTTTTGATCTGAACAAGATTAGTGGCTTGCTGCAATGCTTTCCATGTCTCGAGAAGTTGTATATAAAGGTGATAATTTCATGCACATTGGAAGCCCGCATATAGTGTACTAGAATTAACCGTTCAGCTGTTTCTCTTTCGACACTCTTCTTTTAGACCTTAACTATTTTCAATCTTCATGTCTATTTAGGCAACAGGACGGGGTAAGAAAGTTATAACCAATCGATGGATTCGTAAGCATCGGGATTTTCTCACTTCTCATGAGATTCGATTGAAGACAATAACGCTAGAACGATATGTAGCCAACCGTGCAAACACAAGATTTGTCACATTCTTCCTGCTGAATGCGAGGTTACTATTGTCCATCAGGCTTAAGTTTATCAGCAACATGGAAGATGGATGGGTATGTCGAAGAGCAAAAAAAGGAGTTTCAGGTGGGAAAAAGAGCTTCTGAACATGCCGGGCTTCTATTTACAACATATTGTGGTCATAATCCAGTAAATTTTACGACCCAGGATGTTCATTCTATGGACATGACCGATCCATTTGACCATGACTTCCGAAAACAGTGCTGGAGTTAGATGTTGTTGCCCTTTTCAATCTGGTTTTTTTGTAAACCTGATGAACAATTAACCCTCGTGCTTTTGTACAGTTTGTAAGCTGGAGTTAGATGTTCCTGCCCTTTTCAACTCGGCTGTGACTATCATATTTTCTTTGAAACAAGGCAAATGGCTTGCCATTCGTTTAATTTAGAGTGAAATATTGTAACAAATCCAAACCAAGGGAAATAACATCACTCTCGCTGGCTGCTTGACCTCACTGTGCATTACAGAAGCCAAGTGGTTAGCCCCCACCAGCACCCACAAACTTATTTCGAACTAGCACATCAAATGGGCTGTAAATTTTCATAGGAAAGGCTGCATGACCGTGACAGATTTGGATTCTAACATTTGGGACCCGCCAGGAAATATCCTATCCAAGGTGGTGCGGACTTACTAGCCAGTCAACAAATGATTGTGCCTACCAGCCATTGGATTGACATCCAACATGTGTCGTGTATCTTCTATCTCTTGTCTTCTTCTTCCTCCAATCACCCAAACCAAACCACCCCGTCGGCTCCGCCTACTCCCGCCTCCCATGGCTGGCTGCGCTTCCGCCGCCCTACTGTACGTACCCTCCAACGTTGGCCAGTCCCTCCCTCTATTCCCCCACACGTCCTGTTATTCTCCAGCGACGTCAGCCCCAACACGCACCCGCGCCCGAACCAATAAACCCTCGTACTCCCCTCCGGCTGCGACTAGACCGGCGCATCTTCAATGGCTCCTGTTCATTCCATCCGAGGCCTCGCCGTCGTCCTCTGCCTTGCAGCCTTGGTTCGCTCGCCGTGCGGGGTGCGCCGCCCTCTTGCGTTGTCAACATCATCAACAACCGAGAGGAACAAGGAGATGACTGTACGTGAAGAGGATGACAGTAGGGATCCACCAGCGTCATGGCAGTACACAAGCAAGTGCCTCTATAGTACAAGCCAAAAAATATGGTTCCTCCTAATGGTTGGACATCTGGGGCTCACGCCATTGTCAACGTAGTCAATAAACGAGAGAATTACACTACGAGCGGCTGACACCAGGGACCCAGCAAGTCGCGCAGTTTTTTTGAGGAACAAGCAGTTGTTATTTATACTAGTTTTAGCGACGGATCAGGGTAACAACGGGGCTGGGCGGGGGCTATGGCCCGTCTAGCCAAGGTTTTATTTATGTTTACCACATCATGAGCCCAGTTGTGTTTTTTTTCTTGCTGAAAATGGCTAGCCCAGTTCTATTTTTTTAAAGAAATACCCAAACAAGGCCTAGTTGTTTAATCGGCCCTGCTGGGCTGCAAATCTTTCAAGACGAGGAGAGTTTCATTCAGTTTGCCCAGAAATGGGCTGTACATTTTTAAAACATATCAAACCGGGAATTAGTTTCAATTTTTTTCATTACAAGATCTTAAATTCCATTGATTTTTATGCGTCTATAATTATTTGGATTTTATATTTATATAAATTATTTTTTCAAAATAGTTTGAATGTGAATCGACATTTCTGGACTAAAAACAGTTGATCGCACCGAAATATGCAAAATTTCATATACTTTTTAACCGTGGCCACAATATGGGGTGTGATGCTAACAAAAAAGAGATTGGCTCCAAAAAAGTTCTTATGAATTAGCAAATGGGTTGTACATTATTAGAAATAATGGCAGATGGGCTGTATGCTGTTTTCCACAGATTTGAGGCTGACTTGTGCGCCTACTACAGGTTGACGCGTATGCTTTCATAAAAAAAGGTTGACGCACACGCAACGCCCTGTGTTGGGGATATTGCTACTGGGCGTAAACCAGCCTATGTGGGCCGGGTTAACTTCATCAGTAACTCAAGAGTGTTAAAGCCCAAGAAGATAGATGAGGGCCTGAGCCCCGTAGTCGGTTTAAGACTTGTAGCCGTAAACCGGCATCTGTATGTAAACTTGTATTGTAAGATAGGAATAAGGAGAGACTAACCCGGATACGAATACGAACCGGTGTTAGGACTCTATGAACTGATGGGCGTCACCCGTGTATATAAGGGGACGACCCGGCGGCGGTTCAGGGGAACAGACAACAACTCGAGACTTAGGCGAAGCTTGTTTGCTCCCTAGTCATCGAAACCTCATCAATCCCATCACAACTAGACGTAGGCTTTTACCTTCATCAAAGTGGCCAAACTAGTATAAACCCTCTTGCGTCCCTGTGTCCGCTTTAACCCCTTTGAGCTAACCCGTTGCGATGGCCTCACGACTAAGTCCTTTCTCTAGGACATCTGCCGTGACTAAACCATGACAGTTGGCGCCCACCGTGGGGCTATCGCACGATGGTTTCAAGTTCTTGGAGGGCCGCTTTGAAGGACTCGATGGCTATGCTGTGGGCCGGATGACTAAGAGTCGTTGTGGCAAGCTCTACATCGACGATGCAGGCTGGGGCCCCGAGGCCGGCTCAGTTGAGTATGGGTACCAGGTCCCCTTTGGTGGCATACACGTTTTCATCAGCAAGGTCGGTGAACCGGCCCTGAGCCAGACATCTGCACCGACCTCGTCGAAACGGCTCAGCATGCGCGATCCGCCCGGGTTAAACCGGCCGTGAAGCGTGCCTTCGTGGGAGTCATCCATGGAGGAAGTTATGAGGATGGATCGGAATCTCGCGGCGAGACCGTCGTTTATTCCGGTGACGAGTCATCAACCGGAGAAACCGAATCTCTATATCAGCTACAAGATGGCCAGATTGGGGGCTGTTCCGATGGCGACAGTATTCCGGACCCATCTGATCTACCCAACCGTGTTGGAATATTCATGGCCGGCACACAAGCAACAGTTCATTCTTCGACCGCTGCGCCAATAACCTCCGATTCAGCAGTGGTGACAGCTGCCGGGGCAGGAGGCTCTGTACGCCCGCCGGCTCAAGTCCTATCAGATCTATTTGATGCATTGGCTGTGCTTATGGCAGAAGCTAACCCGGCGGATCAGGACGTCCACAACGCAAAGATTGCATGGGTGAGGGAACAGATCACCCAGGCCAAGGCAGACCTGGCAGCTGAGAATGCCAGGATGATCGTAGAGCGGGCTGCCTTAGACGCACAGGCCTACAGGCTCATGTTGGACCAGAACGCGTCGCATGAAGTCATGAAGAGGAAGTACCGATCCCGTTTGCCTTCGGTTTTCGAGGCCAGAGACCTTTTCAACACCCCAGGAGCAGGAACCGGTAATCTGCTGGAGGTAAACCGGGCGGAAGCTCCTGGGACCGGCGCCCCGGTTCAGCCCCGTCTGATGGATCTGCCTCATCAAAACACTATTATACCTCAGGCTGTTTCAACACCTCCGGGTCACTACTCCAACCCGATGGACAATCTCGTTGCCGCTGCTGCACGGCTGGAGGCCATTCCAATTGAAGGTGACTAGCCGCAGGCGGTAGAGACGCAACGGGTCAAGGAGCTTCTTAGGACAGCTTTGGTCCAACAAGAAGCATACTCGTATAGCCGCGATCGGATCCACTCGACCCCTCGTCCAAGCCGGAGCTATAGCAGGCATATGGATGAACCGACAGTGTCAAGTAATGAATGACGTGGAGCACCCCGCGGCAACAACCCGGTGGGTGGCGCTGATAACGCTCAGGAAGTAGTGGACCGGGCCCGAGCGCGCAGGGAGGCCGAGTTAGCCGCACAGTATCAGGCTTGGCAGCTTACACTGGTTCGTCCAACTATCTCGGTTGAACCCGGTGTTACTTCTAGTTCTTTGGGGGTGCCTTGCCTTGTACCCGCTTTACGCAATGTGCGCCTGCCCAAGGATTTCAAAGGCCCGTGCAAGGTACCAAATTACACGGCGGATCAACCTCCAGAGACATGGGTGGAGAGCTATGAGATGGCCATGGAGATGCTTGATGCGGATGATGCGGCATGTGCAAAATACTTCACCATGATGCTCGATTACGAGCCCGGTTTATCAGTAATTTCAAGGATACATGTAAGCAGCCTATGTCGATAGTGGACTTAGCTGCCTGCGTCCAGGAGGAAGGAGAATCGACGACTCATTGGGTGCGCCGGGTCTCGCAGATTCTGCATTCATCAGACCGCATCAACGCTGACACCGCGTTTATAACCCTAGAAGGCAATTGCCGGTTTGGGCCCCTAAAGCTGAAGTTAGGACGGATGAAGCGCCATTGCACTGACATGGGGACCCTCATGGCTGCCTTGATAAAGTATGCTGATTTTGATAGTACCAAGGATCCCGAGTCTGATGATGAAAAGACAGGGAAGGGAAAGAAGAACAGCAACTCCAAAGGTCAGCAGCATCACTCGGCAGGTAACGGTAGCGGAGGCAAGCGTAAAGCGGATGGCAACATGGACTTCGTGGCTAATACCAACGCGCAGGACAAGGGTCAGCGACACAAGGGTAAACCGCCGAATCGCGGTGGAGCGCCTAACCCTAACCCGGACCGCTTAAATTATCTATTAAACCAGCCCTGTCCAAAGCATGGGATGAAGGAGGTGCCAGCAAACCACCTTTGGAAGGATTGCTACATTATGCAGGAGTTCAAGAATTCTAATGCTTTACGGTATGATCACGGCGCCGGCGGTGGCTCAGGATCCGGGCCGGGTTACGGTGGAGGAAATTCCGGTTCAGGATTTAATGGCAATCCGGGCGGACATAACAATCAAAATAATCAGAACAACCAGGATGGTTACAACCAGCAGCAGGAATAGTCGGGTTACCAGAGCAACCCAAAGCAGTTGAATAGTGGGCAGTATGATGTCTTCACCACTAGCTTGGACAAGCGAGACCGGAAGGTTCAGAGGCGGGCAGTCAACTCTGTTGAACCAGCCGTACCCCGTTATTTACGCTGGTCTGAACAGCCAATCATATGGAGCAGAGAGGATCACCCTCCCCAAGTTGATAATCCGGGTCAGCTAGCATTCATGGTGGTGCCTCAGGTGGGAGGTTGTAAGTTCACCAAGGTACTCATGGATGGAGGGGGCAGCACTAATATCTTGTACTACGAGACCTTCCGTCGTATGGGACTAACAGATAAAAATCTCAAACCGTCCAATACGGTGTTCCATGGTGTGGTACCTGGCAAGTCAGCATATCCTGTTGGTAAGATAGCTCTGGAAGTGGCCTTTGGAGATGATCATGATTCCAGGTCGGAAACATTGACGTTCAAAGTGGTGAAAATCCAAAGTCCATATCACGCCCTGTTTGGGCGACCGGCCTACGCCAAGTTTATGGCACGACCCTGTTATGTGTATTTGCAGCTCAAGATGCCGGGTCACAAGGGGACTGTCGGATTTCGGGTTCCGGCAGACACTTAAGGTTCGAACACTGTGGTGCACGCGGAGATCACGTCCTCAACCTCCCCGTCTCACAAAGATCTAAACTACTAAAGGAATCACACAAGAGACACAAGATTTATACTGGTTCGGGCCACCATTGTGGTGTAATACCCTACTCTAGTGTGTGGTGGATGGATTGCCTCCAGGGGCTGGTGATGAAGAACAATACAAGGAAGAACAGCCTCGCGAGGGTCTGTTCTTGGCTGGGGTGATGAACTGCTGGGAGGAGTTCGGTCACCTCTCTCTCTCTCTCTCTCTCTCTCTCTCTCTCTCTCTCTCTCTCTTTCTCTACTCTGTGTGCCTTCTCATCAAAACCGGAGAGCTTTGCTACGTGGGTGGCCGGTCCCTATTTATAGAGGCCCTGGTCCTCTTCCCAAATATTGAGCGGGAAGTGAGCCAACAATGGCGGGCTAATTTGAAGGGGGACAGCAAGTACATCTATCCTGACAAAAGGTGGTCTTTGCCTGTGAAAGGCTCTGTGGTGATGCCGTGCTGGGCTCCATGGTGAACTCCGTCTCGTAGTCCGCTTGGTCCTGGTCTTGTTGCACCGAAATGGCAACCTTTGCCTGATGCCTTGGTACTCCGCGGCTGCGCTTGCCCCCTTTGCACCAAAGAGGAAAGAAGGACGCTGTGCGCGCTGGCGCCCACCTGGCGCCCTCGATCGTCATGGCTTGTGTCACTGGCACCTCGCGAGGTACCCCGCCTTGATATCTCCGTCTCCTCGCGAGCCAGTCTGAGGAGGCTGCGCCTGAGGATGCGCCATGTCGTCTGCCTCGCGAGGCTTGGCCCCTCGCGATGGTCTTGAGTCTTGTTCTTGATGAAGATGGGCCATGTTGGGCCCCCATTCAAGCCACGCCGCAGGCCGCAGGCAGGCAAGTCTGGGGACCCCCGTTCCCAGAACGCCGACAGTAGCCCCCGGGCCCGCAGCGCGCATGGGCTTGGCCGTGCCGAGAGGCGAAAGGGCAAGGGCGAAGCGCCGCGGGCCCTATCAGCCTGCGGCCTTGGGCGCCGCATGGCGGTTGATGGGACGTGGGCGGCACTGTTCCCCCCATGCCCCCTTATTCTGTGCCTTGTCAGGAGGACTTGTGGTTGCACACAGCCGCTCCCCTTCTTGTTGCTCGGGCGTCTTCTGCTCTTCCTTCCTTCGCACGCCGGCTCCCGCCTCCAATCCAATCTCAAATCTTCCCCCTCCTTTCCATCGCCATGACTCCGACGAGGAAGGAGAAAGGGGAGAAATCCACGCCTCTGTCTTGTGTGCCGCCATCGGTGGCCCCCGCTGTCGGCCAGCCGACCGTACTCAACCAAGAGTGCCTGGGCAGGGACAGCTTGGCCCTGGCCTCCGTCTTCAACGAGTGCGGGAGGACGACAGCTTGGCCCGCGTCCCACTTCTCCATCAACAGGATAGCAACCGAGGTTCCATGTTTCACCGACGCCTTGTGGGCGGGTCTAGTTCCCCCCTTCTCCGATTTCTTCAATGCCGTGCTCTCCCATTATCAGATCCACTTGATGCATCTAAGTCCTGAGTCTATCACCCTTCTTTCGGTCTTCGCCTTCATTTGCGAAGCCATGGTGGGCATTCCTCCTTTGGTGGCCTTGCTGCACCACTTCTTCTCACTGCCTCTTGTCGACCCCTCCCAACGCTGGGCATGCGTGAGCTTTGCTGCCGAGCCTGTGACCGAGGCCTCTGGGATTGACTTCAAACTACCCCAGCCCGCGGCTGGGTTCCGCGAGCGGTGGTTGTACGTGGACACAGGGGTGCCCAGCCCCCTGCTATCGGAGCTGACCTCGCCTGCTGTCCCCAATTTGGGTTGGGGCCAGGAGACGCTCAAGAGCCCCCGGCTCGTCTTCGTCTGGAGCCACTTCGCGCTCCTGAGGAAGCTCGGCGTGACAGCGCCCAAAGTGGTGAAGGAGTTTCTATTGTGCCGCGTCGCTCCCCTGCAGCGCCACTTTCGCCGGATGTGGGCTTTTCGTGGGAGCGAGGATAACATGAGGCTCCAGGAGGAGGACCTGGCTCCGGCGGTGTTGAAGTCGACGCTCTTGACCTTAGCCGGTGACCTCAACCCCGGCAACATACGGCAGGGAGGGGCCCTGCTGTACCTCTGCCAGAGCAGGGCCGACTTCGTGAAGCAGATGCCTGTCTTCGATGAATGGTGGCTGCGCCCGGCCGGCCTCCAGGGACCTCGCAAGAACCCGGTGGTGGTGACTGCCCTTCCAACCGGCCATAGCGGCTCCTCCACAAGTGGCAGAGCAGGGAGGCAGGAGGCGCCTGAGGCCGAGGATGCCCCTGAAGAGGTGGTAGCGCCGGGCGGCGCTCGCGAGGGGACAGCTCCTGAGGCCCACGCTGCTGTGGCTGAAGGTGTCCAGTGGCCGCTCCCGGCACCTAGGGCTGAGGCCTCGGAGGCCCCAGCCGCGTCTTCTAGCGAGGCAATGGAAGGCAGGCGCCAGGCAGGCGCCCCTGACGCAGACCGCCCTGATGCTCCGTCCTCGCGGCTGGATGATCCTTGTGCTCTTCGCTTGGGCCGCTTCCGCGTGGACTTTGAGGCCCTCCGGAGGAAGAGGGAGGCCCTTGGTGACGACTTCCCTTGCCGCGCGCTGAAGCGCAGGAAGTACTTCGCCACTGACGAGTAAGTCCTCTTTCTCACTTGCTCCTGATCCCCTTGCTGCTTCCGCTGATCCATGTTCTGCAGGCCCCTCCCGACTGAGCTCGCGGAAATCGCCAAGGTGCCGTCTCTCTTAGCTCCGTCCCCTCTACTGTCTTCAAGTGCTCCGAGCAGCTCTTCCCTAGCGGTGAGGGCGTCTGAAGGAGCGGACCATCCCGAGGTGCACCGTGGCCCGTCATTCCCCATGATCTTCCTTCGCGGGCCCTCTCGGGGAATAGCCAGCTTGCCGTGGGCTTCTCGTCTGGCCGGGGACCACGCCTTGTTGAGGCGCCTCCTCTGCCCCTCATTTGGAGACGGACTGGCTCTAGGCCGGGCTCCCGGCGAGACGCGCCCGGCCATCGCAAGGGCACCAGCCCCCAGCCCCCTGCTCGGAGGGGGAACAATTATTCGCGCCCCCCGGCGCTTGCTTGGGGCGGATGACGGTGTGGAAGATGTGCTTGAGCGCGCCCGGGAGCGCCGCGCCCGCCGCCAAGGGTTCGTTCGAAGAGCGGCCGACGCGGTGAACCTGCTCGGGGAGGAGCTTGCTGACGAAGAAGCGCGCCTGGAAGCCGAGGGCCTGCGCCTGGCTGCTGGGAGGCGCGAGCTGGAGGCCGCCATTGCCCTTGCGCGCCGTCAGCGGGATCTTGATGACGAAGTGGCGAAGGCGTCGCTGGAGGCCTCTCGAGTGGCCCAATCCCAAGCCACCAAGGAGGCCCGGAGAGCAGACCGATGGCGACAAGCAGCGGAGGAGCAGGCTCGCGAGCTCCTGGCCCGGTGCCACTCACTGGAGGAGTAGGCGAAGCTGCGTGAGCTGGCCCTTGCGCTGATGCGGGTGGCCTCCGGTGACCCAGCCGAGCTCCCGAGGCGCGAAGAAGCGTTGACGCGGGAAGCTGATGAACGCAATCGCGAGTACTAGCGGCTGGAGACGAGGGAGCGCCTAGTGACGCAGGCGGAAGACGATGTCGCTGCGCGGGAAGCTCGTGTCCTGGAGGAGGTCTGCCGTCGGGTGGCGACAGCGCGCCAGGGCCTCGAACGAGAGTTCGAGGGGAAGCTGGGGATGATCCGGGTCGGAGCCGAGGGCAGAACCGCAACCCTGAGGGTCCAACGCGATGAGGCGACGCGGCTGGCCGACGCCTCCCGAGCCGCCCTTGAGGTAGCGCAAAAGGAGATGGCCGCCTCTCAAGCCGAGGTGCTCCGTCTTCGTCAGCGGATGGAAGAGGCCGAGGCCGTTGAGCGCCAGAACACCGACGAAATACGCCAGCGGCGACTCCTGGAGCACGCGCATGGCCCCATGCTCACCATGCTCAGGGAGAGGGCTAACGTGGCCTTAGGCAACATCTGCGAGGCGTCCGTCGGCGAACCACACACGATCAATTATGCCGGTAACTTGCAGTTCTTCACCGCCGTGGTGACGCAGCTGGAGGCACAGTCGGTCAGGGCCGACAGGTTGGTGGAGGAGAGGAGCCGCACCTTGTTCAAGCGCGCCTTTTCCCGCGTCTTCAGCCATCTCCAGAATATGAATCCCCGCTTCAATTTTGATGCGGTCATCGCCCCAGTCTCCCAGGCCGTCCGAGGTGACTTGGCGCGCTGGGTGGAAGATAACGTGGACGCCCTTGACAGGGCCTTCACTTCGAGGACGCGCGGCGAGCGGCCCCGACGCCGCCGGCAGCGACGCAGGCGTCGATGGCGAGCTCGGCGACTCTGGCGAAGGCTCGGGAGGTGCCTCCGGGGACGCATTGGGAGATTGGTCCGACTGAGTGCATATCACTCCTGTCTTTTTCAAACTGCATGAATAGAACTCAGGCTTTTGACCTGGTGGCTTGTGAGAGCATTTTGGGAGGGGAAGCCCCTCATGTAAAAACCTGTGTCCATCATATCAGTTGTAATCAAATTGCGCTCGTGCTTGACAGTGGGCTGGTTTACCTTTGCCCCACGCTGGTTCAGAGGCGGCCTGCAGAAGGGCGCGACTCCTTGGGCGCTTTCTAGTTGGGTCCTCAGGATGTGAGATCGTCGCTGATGAGAAACTTCTCATG
Source organism: Triticum monococcum (assembly GCA_034509565.1). Lineage (NCBI taxonomy): Eukaryota > Viridiplantae > Streptophyta > Magnoliopsida > Poales > Poaceae > Triticum > Triticum monococcum. The sequence goes on along the minus strand of CM067841.1, from coordinate 531,482,136 downwards.
CGTTGGCCTTCTCCCGAGCGGAATGACTTCACAGGCACTCGCCCTGCATCACAGGCTCTGGGCCTTTTCCTCGAGCGCGAGAGCTTCACAGGCACTCGCCTTGCTTCACAGGCTCTGGGCCTTTTCCTCGAGCGCGAGAGCTTCACAGGCACTCACCTTGCTTCACAGGCTCTGGGCCTTTTCCTCGAGCGCGAGAGCTTAACAGGCACTCGCCTTGCTTCACAGGCTCTGGGCCTTTTCCTCGAGCACGAGAGCTTCACAGGCACTCGCCTTGCTTCACAGGCTCTAGGCCTTTTCCTCGAGCGCGAGAGCTTCACAGGCACCCGCCTTGCTTCACAGGCTCTGGGCCTTTTCATGGAGCGCGAGAGCTTCACAGGCACTCGCCTTGCTTCACAGGCTCTGGGCCTTTTCCTCGAGCGCGAGAGCTTCACAGGCACTCGCCTTGCTTCACAGGCTCTGGGCCTTTTCCTCGAGCGCGAGAGCTTCACAGGCACTCGCCTTGCTTTAGAGGCTCTGGGCCTTTTCCTCGAGCGCGAGAGCTTCACAGGCACTCGCCTTGCTTCACAGGCTCTGGGCCTTTTCCTCGAGTGCGAGAGCTTCACAGGCACTCGCCTTGCTTCACAGGCTCTGGACCTTTTCCTCGAGCGCGAGAGCTTCACAGGCACTCGCCTTACTTCGAAGGTTCTGGGCCTTTTCCTCGAGCGCGAGAGATTCACAGGCACTCGCCTTGCTTCATAGGCTTTGGGCCTTTTCCTCGAGCGCGACAGCTTCACAGGCACTCGCCTTGCTTCACAGGCTCTAGGCCTTTTCCTCGAGCGCGAGAGCTTCACAGGCACTCGCCTTGCTTCACAGGCTCTGTGCCTTTTCCTCGAGCGCGAGAGCTTCACAGGCACTCGCCTTGCTTCACAGGCTCTGGGCCTTTTCCTCGAGCGCGAGAGCTTCACAGGCACTCGCCTTGCTTCACAGGCTCTGGGCCTTTTCCTCGAGCGCGAGAGTTTCACAGGCGCTCGCCTTTCTTCACAGGCTCTGGGCCTTTTTAAACAGGACAACCTCCACAGGCACCCGAAAATCCTCCCGAGGGGGAGTAACAGTGGCAGTCTGGGTTGCGCACGAGCCAGGCCTGGCCCGACTCGCGAGGGGCTTGCGAGGGGAGGCAGCTGTGACGGAGCGGTGACTAGAACGCGAGAAACGACTCGAGCGAGAATAAGCACCCCTTCCCCAAACACACGCAAATCTCAAATTCGAATCCAAGTTATATCCAGCGGGTGTAGCGACCCGACTCGAATGGATGAAGTCTCTGTGCTTCAGTGTCATCCCTGGATCGGTATGCTGACACACACAGTACTCGAAGGATTTATAACAGAGGTAAATCACATGTATAAAGTAACGTAAATACTATTACCTCAATCCAGTATAGCGGAAGCAACAAGATTGTGGATTCCCATCAACACCAACGGCAAAGTTGAGTGTAGAAATCGTAACCCTAACGTATCACTTACTCGTCGTAAGAAACCTGCAACATTAGACGTTGCAGCCCGAAACGGGTCAGTACATTGAATGTACTGGCAAATTCACACCATAGAGAAAGAATGATGAACAATAGCTATCACTACATGCATATATGGATGGTGGAAAAGCTCTATGGTTGTAAGGTTTTTGCAAAAAGCCAATTTTCCCTACTATAAAGGAATAAATTTATTTAACTATCATGGTGGTTGTTAAACATTGAGAATGGTTGACAACATTCTCAATCCCAATTAAGCATCATCATTAAAACCCAACAAAATTAATTAAAGTCACATGATGAGATCAACAGGATAATCCAAGAACTAGATACTCAAGATGTCCATAACCGGGGACACGGCTAATCATGATTAGTTTATACACTCTACAGAGGTTTGCGCACTTTTCCCCACAAGACTCGATCGCCTCCGTTTGTTTTCTCGCACTACATGGTGTTTGAGTAGACGGATGACCGAGACGTAGTCTTTCAGAAGCGCTAGCACCTTACGGTGGAGTAGACCGTACCACCTACATCCCCTACATCTGCTAGTCTACCCCTGTAAGAGTTCGCACAACTTAATCAGATATGCCAGAGCCCATAATGGCTTGTGGCTGCACACGGAAGTTTCTAGTATGGATAGTCTTATGATCCCTTTGAGCCTGGGTGGCGGTCCGAAAAAAACCAGGCAAGTCCTGATAGACATCAGGTGCCTCAATCCACCCAGATGTGTGTTTAAGTTGCCACCTTAGATAAACCATTAAAATTATCAAGCTCACATCTGTCATGGATATCACTCACCCAATCCACGTCTACTAGCATAGCATGGCATAATAAGCAATCGTAGAAGTAACTCCCAAGGTTTCATAATAACAGGTAATAGGTACTACCTCATCTACTTCCCATCCCACAATTTAATTAGATCCTAAACATGCAATGTGTGAGGATTGATCTAATGCAATAAAACTGGGTTGTAGAAAAGGTATTATCAAAGTGTGAACTTGCCTTGGTGATGATCCGCGAGTCCTAGGGTTTCGATGTAACAAGCGGCGCAATCCGGGTGATCTAACGTAGTCAAAACAACAAGCATACAATAAGTACTCATCTAATGCACAGGTAAAACTCGAACAAGAGAACGAACCAGAAAGTTCAACTTAAGAACTCCGGTTACACGGAAAGAACGAACGAATAAAATGACGGAAAACAAACGGCGGAAGAAAACAGCTCGGTTCTAGCAAGTTGAAACTAGGTCAAATTTTACGTAGCAAAAACTTGTTTAAGTTGATTAGACGGAATGGCGGTTTCAAGACGAAACTCCAGGCACTTGAATCACCTGATTCCGATAAACGAGTGGGAAGAAAAACTAGAACGAAGATCGGATCTGAGATCGCGATCGCAGAATAAATCCGACGAAAAGAAAAGAAAAAGAAGAACAGTTAAACGAACGGACGTTCGTTAACCTAGAAGAAATCTGGTGATCACGTTCGTTAGGACGAACGGTCTGGCGAACGGTCATAAGACAACTAAATCGGAAAAGAGAACGAATCCGATCTAGGGTTTTGGGGAAGAAAACCGATCGAAAAATCGATCTAGAAAACCGGAATGGTTTAGCGAAGAACCGGAGAGAAAAACGAATCGGAAAAGAAGAATCGGAACGATTAGAAGAAAACGATCCGATGAAAAGAAGAGATGCGGCGCGGGGCTACCTCCGGCGAGGGGCTCCGGCGGCGTGGGCGTGGGGCGGTGGTGCGGTGGTGCGGCGGCGGCGGCGGCGGTGGGAAGGTGCGGCGACGCGGGCACAAGGGGCGGCGGCGCGGGTGTGGGGTGGCGTGGCGCGGGGTGTGGGGCGCGGCTCTAGGCTTGGGGCTTTGGTTTGATGATTTAGAGGGGGGGGGGTGTGGGAGTATTTATCTTGGGGAGGGGGGGATTTTACTTGGGGTAGGGGTCAAGGAATTGGAATAGGAGTAGGAAAGATCTAGAAAAGAAAACGAATATACGGAAGTAGGACAAAGTCCTACTAGGAAACCTAAAAGAGGCAACGGCGGCGGCGGCTCCTGCCTTGCGCCTGGCGCACGCGGGCGATGGCCCTCCTGGCCGGCGGCTTGGCTTGCGGCGGCTTGGGCCTTTGGCCCAAGGCGCTGAGGACATTTTTTTTAAACGGTTCCGCGCTCGGGAAAAAAACAAAAAAAACAGAAAAAAAATCTATCGGACTCCAAATCTAATAAAGTAAATTTCCCCCGACTCCTAAAAATGAGTCGAACAAAATGAACTTTACTCCGGGCCTAAAATGCAATTTTTGAAAACGCGCATTTTTCCCTATCCAAACAAAAGGCAAATAAACTCCGACAAAAACCAATGATCCTCTTTTCAAAATTTGAGAAAACTCAAATATGAAAATGACGAAATCTCCAACTCTCTCCGAGGGTCCTTGAGTTGCGTGAAATTTCTAGGATCAACCAATATGCAAGAAAATATGATATGCATGATGATCTAGTGTATAACATTCCAAATTGAAAATTTGGGATGTTACAAACCTACTGCCCTTAAGATGAATCTCGTCCTCGAGATTCGGAGATGCTAGAAAGAAAAGGTTAGGGTTTGGGGTCTTCTCAAAATCCATCAATCATCACAGGGGTCTGGGGTGCTACCACCCTTAGAAGCATAGTTACAGCTCCATCGAATCTTATATACTTCATCCATATTGTTAACGATGTCGGTCTCCTCAAATCCTCGGAAAATTCCTTCTCTGGCTCTTCCGGTAGTGGCATAACATTTTCCTCAATTATTTTGTCTTTCATCTTGGTAAGGTTCTTTTGTGACTGGGTCTTCTTAGCTGACGGGTCTGGCGCCAAAACGAAACAACTATCGATATCTCATGGTGATCAACAATGTATGGTTTCTCCTGCAGGGAATGGGTCTTGGTTGATCCTCACCGTATAACCTACGGTTGGCACAACTGCCGTGTACAAGGAAAAAAATACTTATACCATTCTAAGGCTTAAACAAGGTTTTGATCGTCATCTCTCTACTATAGGTAAGTCACTCAGATTTACCATCCCATATAGCAAGGCGAATAATAAGAGTAAGTCGGTATGGTGATCAATCCATCCCGCACCCAAATCATTACCATGTATACAGTTTAGCAAATCTCGCATACTAACACTCGGTCATCCTCACAAGCATTGCAGATTTCTCTTGTCGACGAACCAAGTTCGGGTATATCCATAGATTCTGCAAGCCAGACAAACATCTGTCGTTTCTTCACAACTCTCAGGTTTTGCGTTACTCCTATAAAATCGTCTATCGATAAAATCGTAACTTATTCCAGGGTTTTCCCTTCAGCAAGATTGTGCTTGTTTCTTGGCAGGTCCTGGGGCCTGTGGGTTATGGCCCATCTCATCGCTTGTAAACCTTGAACTCATCCTCTAGGCAACTGATCATTATTCCAACTCCCAACTTCTAAGTATTCTTAAATCCATCCAATTGTAGTGTCTTCCTTCTTTCTATTGGCACCAAACTAAGACATGATTACTCAGACTCATCATGGAGTTTCCATTGATCCATATTTCCGACATCATACCTCCTTTATATCCAATAGTAATTCATCTCTTCATCCTCGTGGGATATCTCTCATACCGAGATAAAAACTTATACTTATGAAGTCCATATTCCACTTTGTGGAACATCATTATCCTTTCCAGGGTCAAGCGTCCTTACAGGGGAATATTGGCCATCTCTGCATGGCACTTCTTCAACTGGGAACGTGAAACATATCTTGAATTCCTGACAGTCCTTCGGGTAATTCCAACTTGTAGGCCACTTTTCCCATACGCTCCAAAACTCGGTATGGTCCTACAAATCTTGGGGCTAATTTTCCCTTAACTCCAATCCATTTAACTCCTCGCACAGGGGACACGTGAAGACATGCTCTGTCTCCAATTTCATAGACTACCTCCTTGAGTTTTTTGTGAGTCTACATAACCCTTCTGCCTGGACTGAACTACCATCAGTCTATCTCAAATCAACTTAACATTCTCTTCTGACCCCTTGATTACATTTGGTCCAAACAACTAACGGTCTCCATCTTCATCCCACACATTCTTGGGGTATCACACATATCGAGACAAAACTTGTATTCATTTTGTCCGAAATCCACTCAGGGAGTATCCTTATCTTTTCTAGGGGTCAACGGTTTTCCTTAAAATGCCCCAATATTTTATAGACCATATTTCTCATATCCTCGAAAATGTTCAACATATTTCCTCATAGAGTAACTCATAAAATCCAAATCAGTACCCACACTGCTAACTTTATTGATTTCTCAAATTATTACAATCTCCTGTTTTTTCCATTACATGCCTGAACTCAACACCTCAATATTAAGGAAAATGTTTTCACTACTACTACTATATTTCTTCTGTCACAAACTCAACTATTTATCACAAGTCTCCTTCTCCTTCGGACAAACTCTGGCAAAGTGCCCTGCTTCATTACAACGGAAACATATTACTTCTGGCAAGTTTCGAGGTTTCCTTGTGATTATATAGCCTACTTGGGTCCTTGGCTTCCTTTTTGGGCAATTGCTGAGGTAGTGCCCTGACTCCTTGCACCTATAACAGGTGACATGACTCAGATCCTTCCTGGAATCCAATCTACTTCTCTTTCTGGACTTTTCCATTCCACTCAGAGCTTCTATTTCCTGTGGGTCATATTCTACTTCCTTCGTCGGGAATTCTACTAGATCCCCATTCATACAATTCTGGGAGAGGTGTCCTTCTTCTCCACATGAATAGCATGACTTGGTGCAGGGTTTAATTGGCTCTTCTTTGGGTGTGTCCTCCACCTCTTTCTTCATCACCGGTTCTTCTAAACTTTCCATAAGGGCTCCGTTCATTGCTTCTTCCTTCTGCTGGATGGTTCTTTGTACCAAGGGGTAAATGTGACACTGAGCAGGGTAGTGGGTAGTCCCTTCGCACAAGAAACAAGTGATCTGCCTAGTTGGGCATTCTTCAGCTGGGTGACTTCCTTCACAGTTAGTGCATTCATCCTTGTGTTCTTTATGGTTGTGTCCTATTTCTCCACAAAGCTTGCATGCACAAGTTTTCTTCATATCCTTTCCATAAGGCTTCAACTTCTGGGACACAAACTGAGACTTTAGTAAAGTCAACTTGAATTCTTTCCAAGTGGTTAATCCTTGCCATTCATTGATGGTTTGGTACATCCTCCACCAAGTAGCAGCACCTCTTTCAAAAGATTGAAGAGCATGCTGGGCCATATCTTTTCCGGCTATAGGGTTGTTCACCATATGATACTCCATGTTCTGAATCCATCGGTCTGTCTCCAATTAACTCATCGGTCCAGAAAATACGAGCTCATCTCCATTCATCATCTATTGGGTCCATGGGTTTTGGGTGAGATAAGAGAGATCGAGAGGGATGCACACAATACAAACAAAGGTTTTGAAAAGACAGGTTTTATTGTGGCTATCGGAAAAACATGAAACAAATGATAGCTCACAAACGTCGCATCTAACGTAGGTGTATAACAGGGGTTTGGTCTTCTAAAGGTCAATAAATCTTCAAAGTCAACATCTCTTCCAGTTTTTGTTCATGCCTCCAACGGCTTCTTCTCATCGTGCTTGTCCTTCTCAGATTCTTTTGCCAGATCATCTCTGCCTCGTGACATCCTTTAATATTTTTGGAGTTGCGTTCTAAACTTCCGGGTTTAAAAATCTTGGTATGAACCACTGTCCTACTGTCTTTTAGTTCCTGACGAATCTCCTGTATCTCGAGGTTTTGCTCCTCCAGCTTGGCTACTCCCAGCTTCTGGGTCCTGAGTTCTTCACGAAACGCTTCCTTAACGAATACTGCTTCCTGCAGGTCCATCTTAACTTCTTGATGTAACACTCCAGATCCTGGAGTTACACCAGCTAAGGTTAAAACTTCATCTTGCTGATAGGTGCTCCATCAGCCTTCTACCATCCAATCATTCCATGCATATGCATGCTTAATTCAGCAGGGTGACAATAGCATAAGCGGGCAATGACATCATGGATAGCCATGTTTCTTCCCTTGTCATTTCCATGAGCTATCATTCCATAGTTGATATCTCCCGCCTTAGGGTTTTCTTAACAAACTTTGAGTTCCTAACTCTACATGCTCCGGTCTTTCTCCGATACACCTTGATCTCGGGTATTGACAACTTCCATAGTCTGCCAAGTTCCATAAGGGTAGCCTTCCTAGGTCATACAAATCTGGGAATTCTTCAGAGCCTTCCAATTCTCCTAGTCTTCGGACTCTTCAACCGTTGTAGATTCCATTATTCAGATGCACGGAAAATACTCTTCATTCTGAAGTGGTCTTAGTTGTCTGATATCTTGTACTTCTTGGAGTGGTATCATCAGTCGAATCTTTGAGTGGTCAAAAGGGAAAAAGGGTATGGTCTCACAAAAGGGGATTTTTGGATAAGTTGAGAAGAGAAGAGAGGTAAAAGGTCTTTTTGAAAGGAAAAGTTGTAGAGAAAAATCTTTGCTATGGGCTTGCCAGTTTCTAGGGTCACGTCCTACAGTCAACATGTCCTCTGATACCATCTTGTAGCGACCCGACCCGAATGGATCAAGTCTCTGTGCTTAAGTGTCATCCCTGGATCGGTATGCTGACACACATAGTACTCGAAGGATTTATAACAGAGGTAAATCACATGTATAAAGTTACGTAAATACTATTACCTCAATCCAGTATAGCGGAAGCAACAAGATTGTGGATTCCCATCAACACCAACGGGAAAGTTGAGTGTAGAAATTGTAACCCTAACATATCACTTACTCGTCGTAAGAAACCTGCAACATTAGACGTTGCAGCCCGAAATGGGTCAGTACATTGAATGTACTGGCAAATTCACACCATAGAGAAAGAATGATGAACAATAGCTATCACTACATGCATATATGGCTGGTGGAAAAGCTCTATGGTTGTAAGGTTTTTGCGAAAAGCCAATTTTCCCTACTATAAAGGAATAAATTTATTTAACTATCATGGTGGTTGTTAAACATTGAGAATGGTTGACAGCATTCTCAATCCCAATTAAGCATCATCATTAAAACCCAACAAAATTAATTAAAGTCACATGATGAGATCAACAGGATAATCCAAGAACTAGATACTCAAGATGTCCATAACCGGGGACACGGCTAATGATGATTAGTTTATACACTCTGCAGAGGTTTGCACACTTTTCCCCACAAGACTCGATCGCCTCCATTTGTTTTCTCGCACTACATGGTGTTTGAGAAGACGGATGACCGAGACATAGTCTTTCAGAAGCGCTAGCACCTTACGATGGAGTAGATCGTACCACCTACATCCCCTACATCTGCTAGTCTACCCCTGTAAGAGTTCGCACGACTTAATCAACTATGCCAGAGCCCATAATGGCTTGCGGCTGCACACGGAAGTTTCTAGTATGGATAGTCTTATGATCCCTTTGAGCCTGGGTGGCGGTCCGAAAAAAAACAGGCAAGTCCTGATAGACATCAGGTGCCTCAATCCACCCAGATGTGTGTTTAAGTTGCCACCTTAGATAAACCATTAAAATTATCAATCTCACATCTGTCATGGATATCACTCACCCAATCCACGTCTACTAGCATAGCATGGCATAATAAGCAATCGTAGAAGTAACTCCCAAAGGTTTCATAATAAGCAGGTAATAGGTACTACCTCATCTACTTCCCATCCCACAATTTAATTAGATCCTAAACATGCAATGTGTGAGGATTGATCTAATGCAATAAAACTGGGTTGTAGAAAAGGTATGATCAAAGTGTGAACTTGCCTTAGTGATGATCCGCGAGTCCTAGGGTTTTGATGTAACAAGCGGCGCAATCCGGGTGATCTAACACAGTCAAAACAACAAGCATACAATAAGTACTCATCTAATGCACAGGTAAAACTCGAACAAGAGAACGAACCAGAAAGTTCAACTTAAGAACTCCGGTTACATGGAAAGAACGAACCGAACAAAATGACGGAAAACAAACGGCGGAAGAAAACAGCTCGGTTCTAGCAAGTTGAAACTAGGTCAAATTTTACCGTAGAAAAAACTTGTTTAAGTTGATTAGACGGAACGGCGGTTTCGAGACGAAACTCCAGGCGCTTGAATCACCTGATTTCGATAAACGAACGTGAAGAAAAACTAAAACGAAGATCGGATCTGAGATCGCGATCGCGGAATAAATCCGACGAAAAGAAAAGAAAAAGAAGAACGGTTAAACGAACGGACGTTCGTTAACCTAGAAGAAATCCGGTGATCACGTTCGTTAGGACGAACGGTCCAACGAACGGTCATAAGACAACTAAATCGGAAAAGAGAACGAATCTGATCTAGGGTTTCAGAGAAGAAAACCGATCGAAAAATCAATCTAGAAAACCGAAACGGTTTAGCGAAGAACCGGAGAGAAAAACAAATCGGAAAAGAAGAATCGGAACGATTAGAAGAAAACGATCCGATGAAAAGAAGAGATGCGGCGCGGGGCTACCTCCGGCGAGGTCTCCGGCGAGGGGCTCCGGCGGCGTGGGCGTCGGGCGGCGGCGCGGTGGTGCGGCGGCGGCGGTGGGAAGGTGCGGCGGCGCGGGCACAAGGGGCGGCGGCGCGGGTGTGGGGTGGCGTGGCACGGGGTGTGGGGCGCGGCTCTAGGCTTGGGGCTTTGGTTTGATGATTTAGAGGGGGGGGGGGTGTGTGGGAGTATTTATATTGGGGAGGGGGGATTTTACTTGGGGTAGGGGTCAAGGAATTGGAATAGGAGTAGGAAAGATCTAGAAAAGAAAAGGAATATACGGAAGTAGGACAAAGTCCTACTAGGAAACCTAAAAGAGGCAACGGCGGCGGCGGCTCCTGACTTGCGCCTGGCGCACGTGGGCGATGGCCCTCCTGGCCGGCGGCTTGGCTTGCGGCGGCTTGGGCCTTTGGCCCAAGTCGCTGAGGACCTTTTTTTAAACGGTTCCGCGCTCGGGAAAAAAACAAAAAAAAAACAGAAAAACAAATCTATCGGACTCCAAATCTAATAAAGTAAATTTTCCCCGACTCCTAAAAATGAGTCGAACAAAATGAACTTTACTCATGGCCTAAAGTGCAATTTTTGAAAACGCGCATTTTTCCCTATCCAAACAAAAGGAAAATAAACTCCGACAAAAACCAATGATCCTCTTTTCAAAATTTGAGAAAACTCAAATATGAAAATGACGAAATCTCCAACTCTCTCCGAGGGTCCTTGAGTTGCGTGAAATTTCTAGGATCATCCAAAATGCAAGAAAATATGATATGCATGATGATCTAGTGTATAACATTCCAAATTGAAAATTTGGGATGTTACAGCGGGGGAAAGCAACAGCCAAAGGGAAAGGCAACAAAAAGCAGACAAAAAGCTGCGTCCGGCACCTAATCTAGTCTTCGACGTCTTCTCACCAGCGCGGAGCTAAGTGCTGTCCACTGGGCATGGGAAGGAGCCCCAGGGCCTGAGGCCGGCACCCCTGAGACTCCGGGGCGTGTACAACCCCACTCATTATTACGTGAGAGTGTCACGGGGCGGCGAGCTTCACAGGCACTGGGCCTTCTTCATAGGTACTGGCCTTGCTTCATATCGCCAGACGAGGGCCCCGCCTTGCGTCACACTCTAGTGCCATCAGCAACGACCGAAACCCAGGACGCCGCCCGATGGGGTATAGCGGTCGCCAGCGGTTCCCCCGACGACCACGAGTCCTCTGCCAGGGGCAGGCCCTGAGGCACCTCCCCAGCAGAGGGCCTACCTCCTGGGAACACCTTGCTCCAAATGCCTCGGTGGTGATGTCGGATCCCAGCCCCTCCCCTGCAGCCCCCTGCACCCTCCTCCCGAGGGATGGGAGACTGTAGGAGCGGGGCAGCCGCTCGCCGCGGCGACCTGCACCTCCTGCGATCCATGGTTAGCATATACCTGCCCCTGAAGAGTTAGCGGCGCCCAGGGATCGCTGCCTCCAGCGTGGCCAGCGGGCTCGTCCCGGATCTCCTGGAAGTCCTCGGCTTCCATTGCCTCGTCCCCCCAGCCCGAGCCGAGGAGTGAGCCTTGTCCGTCCTCATGAGGGTGTCCTTGGTCCATCATGAGGGGCACGTACTCTTCTGTCGCCGCCATCCCGTATGCCATGCCGTGATGCCCCGCATGCCATGCGGCCCCACCTGTCACGCCTGCTACGGGATGGCAACGCGGCTGCCCTCCGGGGCCGCGGGTTGCGTCGAGTCCCTCTCCATCGCGGGCCGGGGGCGGGGGTAGCGCCGCCACCGGTCCGGTGCTGACAGCTTCACTGGTGTCGGAATAGCCTTGGAGCCCGCGGGCGCATGCAGAGCCCCCGTGCGGGTCGCTCTGGGCTTGAGATGGGAGCTGGGTGGAGAAGGGGTGAGCCCCCGAGGCGGCAAAGCCCAGGAACTCCGCCACTCGCTCCAGCAGCACGTCGCGGCCGCCCTCCAGCAGCCTGCACCGCAGCAGCTCCCGGGCCACCGTGAGTGCCGCCCTCGAGTTCGCCTGCTCCCGGCGGGTGTATGGTGTCGTTGTCACGGCGTGATTGGAGGCCCTTGCTGCCGACCGAGCCTGCCGCAGCGTAAGAGTTGCTGAAGTTTGTCCGCGTCGCCCGCGGCCCGCAGCGCCCTATGGACCTCGAGCTGCCTGGGGCGCGGGGTCGCCCGAGGCGAGTGGTTCCGCGGGTTTGGGCCACGCAGCCCACGGGTCGGGGTTGCCCTCTTGGTCGCCGGGCATGGTGATGAAGACGCGGTGGGGTACGGAGTGGTGGAAGACAAACTTCGGCGCACCCCTACCTGGCGCGCCAAATGTCGGATTTCGGGTTCTGGCAGACCCTTAAGGTTCGAACACTGGGGTGCGTGCGGAGCTCACGTCCTCAACCTCCCCGTCTCACAAAGATCTAAACTACTAAAGGAATCACACAAGAGACACAAGATTTATACTGGTTCGGGCCACCATTGTGGTGTAATACCCTACTCCAGTGTGTGGTGGATGGATTGCCTCCAGGGGCTGGTGATGAAGAACAATACAAGGAAGAACAGCCTCGCGAGGGTCTGTTCTTGGCTGGGGTGATGAACTGTTGGGAGGAGTTCGGTCACCTCTCTCTCTCTCTTTCTCTACTCTGTGTGCCTTCTCATCGAAACCGGAGAGCTTTGCTACGTGGGTGGCCGGTCCCTATTTATAGAGGCCCTGGTCCTCTTCCCAAATATTGAGCGGGAAGGGAGCCTACAATGGCGGGCTAATTTGAAGGGGGACGGCAAGTACATCTATCCTGACAAAAGGTGGTCTTCGCCTGCGAAAGGCTCTGCGGTGAGGCCGTGCTAGGCTCCATGGTGACCTCCATCTCGTAGTCCACTTGGTCCTGGTCTTGTTGCACCGAAACGGCAACCTTTGCCTGATGCCTCGGTACTCCACGGCTGCGCTTGCCCCCTTTGCACCAAAGAGGAAAGAAGGACGCTGCGCGCGCTGGCGCCCGCCTGGCGCCCTCGATCGTCATGGCTTGCGTCACTGGCACCTCGCGAGGTACCCCGCCTTGATATCTCCGTCTCCTCACGAGCCAGCCTGAGGAGGCTGCGCCTGAGGATGCGCCGTGTTGACCGCCTCATGAGGCTTGGCCCCTCGCGAGGGTCTTGAGTCTTGTGCTTGATGAAGATGGGCCATGTTGGGCCCTCATTCGAGCCACGCCGCAGGCCGCAGGCAGGCAAGTATGGGGACCTCCGTTCCCAGAATGCCAACAGGGATAATAACGGTTCACGGAAGCCGTAAAATCGTTTTGGAGTGCGAGGAAGGAGATGCGGCCTATGCAGAGTCGGTTTGTGCCACCAAGGAGCTGAAGTTTTATAAGGACAATGTTGATCCAGCGGACATGAATCCATTGAAGAAGCCAACTACGGAGCATGATCCGGCCCTGAAGTTCAAATCGGCAGCTGAAACTAAGCTTGTTGACTTCATGCATGGTGATTCGTCCAAGCAGTTCAGCATTAGTTCCAACTTGGACCCGAAATAGGAAAGCGCGCTCATCGAGTTCATCCGTGAGAATCGTGACATTTTTGCATGGAAGCCCTCTGACATGCCAGGTGTACCGAGGCAACTCGCTGAGCACACCCTTAATGTGGATCCTAAGTACAAACCGGTGAAACAGTTCCTCTGCCGGTTTAACGAAGAAAGACGCAAGGCGATTGGAGAAGAGGTAGCCAGGCTCTTAGCAGCTGGCCTTATTATTGAAGTTTTCCACCCTGAGTGGCTTGCCAATCTGGTGCTGGTCCTTAAGAAAAACGGCACCTGGCGCATGTGTGTGGATTACACAGATCTTAATAAGGCTTGTCTAGCAGATCCTTTTGCCCTCCCCCGTATTGATCAAATTATTGATGCTATAGTGGGTTGTGAGCGTTTGAGTTTTTTGGATGCATATTCTGGCTATCATCAGATCAAAATGGCAGTTAAGGACCAGGAGAAGACGGCATTCATAACTCCCTTTGGAGCCTTCTGCTATGTGTCTATGCCCTTTGGGCTCAAGAGTGCCCAGGCAACTTATCAACGGTGTGTACAAAATTGTCTTCACAAGCAGATTGGCCGTAATGTACATGCTTATGTGGATGATATCGTGGTTAAGTCAAGGGAGAAGGAGACTCTGGTTGACGACTTGAAGGAAACCTTTGATAACCTGAGGACGTACAAGATGATGCTTAATCCGTCCAAGTGTGTCTTTGGTGTACCGGCAGGCAAGTTTTTGGGTTTTCTGGTATCCAATAGGGGAATCGAGGCTAATCCGGAGAAGATCACAGCCATCACCTCCCTGGCTAAACCAAAGTGTATCAATGATGTTCAACGCCTGGCAGGCCGGATTGCCGCGTTAAGCCAGTTTATCAGCCGCCTTGGTGAGAAGGCAATCCCTTTGTATCAGATGGTGAAGAAGACGTATTAATTCGTCTGGAGTTCTGCTGCTGATAAAGCATTTGAGGACTTAAAGCGGCAATTGGCCAATCCGCCGGTGCTCGCCGCTCCCATTGACAAGGAGCCGTTGCTGCTATATGTTGCTGCTAATGCTCGTGCGGTCAGTGTGGCTATTGTGGTGGAGCGAAAAGAGGCAGGCAAGGAGCATTCAGTTCAACGTCCGGTATATTATATCAGCAAGGTACTCATTGATTCCAAGCAAAGGTATCAGCATTGGCAGAAGCTGGTATATGGAGTTTTTATGGCAAGCCGGAAGCTTAAGCAATACTTCCAAGGGCACCCCATTACGGTGGTCAGTTCTGCTCCCTTGGGGGATATCATCCAGAACCGGGAAGCGACTGGCCGGATTGCCAAGTGGGCTATAGAGCTTGGGCCGCACGGGTTGAAGTATGTGCCTCGGACGGCGGTTAAGTCTCAAGCACTTGTTGATTTCATCAATGATTGGACGGAACTGCAAGCACCTAAAGAAAAGCCGGATCACACATATTGGACCATCCATTTTGACGGATCCAGGCAATTGGAAGGCTCGGGGGCTGGAGTCGTATTAACTTCCCCACGAGGTGATAAGTTTTGTTACGTTCTCCGCTTAATGTTCCCTTGTACTAACAATACAACTGAGTATGAAGCCTTGCTCCATGGTCTCCGGATGGCAAAGGAGATGAATCTGAGTCGAGTTAAGTGCTTCGGTGACTCGGACCTCGTGGCTCAACAAGTGTCTGGCACTTGGGATTCCAAGGACCCACTCATGGCAGCATATCATCGTGAGGTGGATATTGTTGCAGGTCACTTTAAAGGCTATCAGGTGGACCACGTGGACCGACGGAAGAATGAAGCGGCGGATGCTTTAAGCCGGTTGGGCTCTCAGCGCAAACCGGTCCCACCCAATGTTTTTCTGGATGTGCTGCACAACCCGTCGGTCAAGCTCCCTGGTGAAGCGGATTTGGCTATTCCTGATCCGGAGGCTCGATTGGTGGCAGCTCTTCATGTCATTCCGGATTGGACGCTTCCTTACCTGGCATACATGAACCGGGGCGAGTTACCGGAGGATGAGACTCTAGCCCGACAGATAATCCGGCGGTCCAAGTCCATGACTATTGTCAATGGCGAGTTGCATCATTGCAGTGTATCAGGGGCGTTTCAACGCTGTGTGTCTCCTGAAAAAGGCTGTGAAATTTTGTGTGAGATCCACGAAGGAGATTGTGGTCACCATGCCGTTTCAAAATCTTTGGTGGCTAGAACATTCCGCCATGGCTTCTATTGGTTAACTGCTCATGCTGATGCGGAGGATCTGGTCAGACGATGTGACGGTTGCCAAAAGTTTTCAAGACGTGCTCATGTGCCGGCTCAAGAATTGAGAATGATTCCAATTACTTGGCCGTTTGCGACTTGGGGGCTGGATATGGTTGGGCCTTTCAAAAGGTCCAAAGATAAGAAGACCCACCTCCAGGTGGCAGTTGACAAGTTTACAAAGTGGGTGGAGGCAGAACCTGTTAGCAAGTGTGATGCGGCCACGGCGGTTCAGTTCATCAAAAAGTGATTTTCCGGTTTGGCTTTCAACACAGTATCATCATAGATAATGGTACCAATTTGTCCAAGGGTGCCATGAAGGAGTTCTGCGAACAAGAGCACATCCGGCTTGACGTTTCAACCGTAGCGCACCCACAGTCCAATGGTCAAACAGAAAGGGCTAATCAAGAGATCTTGAGAGGCATCAAGCCCCGGCTTATGGTTCCTTTGCAGAGAACACCGGGTTGTTGGGTAGAAGAGTTACCATCTGTGTTATGGAGCATTAATACCACACCCAACAGATCAACAGGATACACACCATTCTTCATGGTCTATGGAGCGGAGGCGGTTCTCCCTAGTGATATCCGTCATGATTCACCTCGTGTGGCGGCTTATGTTGAAGCGGACAACGAGACAACACGACAAGATGCTTTGGACCGGTTGGATGAAGAGCGTGACATAGCAGCTGCTCGCTCGTTGATTTACCAACAGGTCTTCGTCGTTATCACAGTCGCCGAGTTAGAACCAGAACCTTTCAAGAGGGAGATTTGGTGCTTCGGCTCATCCAAGATCAGACTGATATGCATAAGTTATCCCCACCTTGGTAGGGACCTTTCGTGGTCAGCAAGAATCTGCACAATGGGTCATACTATCTGATCGATATTCGAGAGCATAAAGACTCACGCACATCAGAGGAGGAGACCAACAGACCGTGGAACATAGCTCATCTTCGGCCTTACTATACCTGAGCCATTGGCTCTACTTATGTACATATTACGACGATGTATATATTATGATTAATATAATAAACCGGAACCTCAGCTAAAGCGGGGCATCTGTTCTTTTACATCATGTGTGGTTACATGGAGTTGTTCTAAAGCGGCCTCCGGTTTACCCCTTGAGTTAGCTTTTCAAAGCATCATGTAATATCACTTGGGGGCTTGGTCGTATCCGAACTAATGCAACACCTTTTGATAGGCGAAAGCCATCATATCACTTGGGGACATGGTCAAGTCTGAACCAGTCACGCCTCTTGATCGTCCTAAGGCCACAGAATCACTTGGGGGCTTGGTCGAACCCGAACCATTGCCACGCCTCTTGATCGGCATAAATGCCACAGTTTCATTTGGGGACCTACCTGACTTGAACCATAGCTACACCTATCGGGAGCTTGGTCGTGTCCGACCATGGTAACGCCATCTGATCGGCTCATATAAGCCTCTTTTTGCAAATGGTTTTATCATTGCCTTCACTTCACAATTTTCTTTGATAGATATTTCTTTCTTTTTGTTGTGTTTTTTAACCGACAAAGTTTTCAACCGGTTCAAACTGTCAATTGACGGAACACCATCCATTTTTAATCCGGAGATTATTTACCCGGTTTGATTTTTTATTAACATCCTATACGGAGTAACACGGTGTTTTATTATAACCCGACACGGTTTACATGATAAACCGGCATTATATATATACAGGAGCTACTATCTCCTCCAACAGTATAGGTTTATAAACCTCCGCTTCAAGATTGGACAAGCCAACTTCATGCCCAACGATGGCAGAAAATACTTTGGAAAGTTCATCACCCAAAGGTAGAACAAGTTGCAGTAATTATGCATGAAGGCATATCAAAATCAAGAGTATTAGCTAGCCTATTACAAGGCAACACGGTGCCCAAAATAAGATCATTGTTTTTTCGCAAAGGAGAAGCAGTTTAAACCGGCTTCCGTTTCAAGCTTGGTCACTGTAGGATCGAAAGTATGTCTAGAGGGGGGGGGTGATTAGACTACTTGACCAAATAAAAACTTAACCTTTTCCCAATTTTAGTTCTTGGCAGATTTTAACTATCTTAGGACAAGTCAAGCAATCATCACACAATTCAAGCAAGCATGCAAAGAGTATATTGGCAGCGGAAAGTAAAGCATGCAACTTGCAAGAATATAAAGGGAAGAGTTTTGAGGATTCAAACGCAATTGGAGACACGGATGTTTTTCCCGTGGTTCGGATAGGTGGTGCTATCCTACATCCACGTTGATGGAGACTTCAACCCACGAAGGGTAACGGTTGCGCGAGTCCACGGAGGGCTCCACCCACGAAGGGTCCACGAAGAAGCAACCTTGTCTATCCCACCATGGCCATCGCCCATGAAGGACTTGCCTCACTAGCGGTAGATCTTCATGAAGTAGGCGATCTCCTTGCCCTTACAAACTCCTTGGTTCAACTCCACAATCTTGTCGGAGGCTCCCAAGTGACACCTAGCCAATCTAGGAGACACCACTCTCCAAGAAGTAACAAATGGTGTGTTGATGATGAACTCCTTGCTCTTGTGCTTCAAATGATAGTCTCCCCAACACTCAACTCTCTCTCATAGGATTTGGATCTGGTGGAAAGAAGATTTGAGTGGAAAGAAACTTGGGGAAGGCTAGAGATCAAGATTCATATGGTTGGAATGGAATATCTTGGTCTCAACACATGAGTAGGTGGTTCTCTCTCAGAACATATGAGTTGGAATGGTGTATGTGCTCTGATGGCTCTCTCCCCGAGTGAAGAGGAGGTGGAGGGGTATATATAGCCTCCACACAAAATCCAACCGTTACACACAATTTACCAATCTCGGTGGGACCGAATAAACAAACTCGGTCGGACTGAAATAGTAAACCTAGTGACCGTTAGAGATTTCGGTGGGACTGACATGCAACTCGGTAGGACCGATTCGGTTAGGGTTTGGGCAAAACGTAATCTCGGTGAGACCGATTGCACAAACTCGGTGAGACCGAGTTTAGCAATAAGCTAACCAGAGAGTTGGTCAGGCAAACTCGATGGGACCGACTCACTCTTTCGGTGAGACCGAAACGTTACAAGAAGGAAACTGAGAGTTTACATTGCAATCTCGGTGGGACCAATTTGCTCTTTCGGTGAGACCGAAAAGTTACGAAAGGGAAACAGAGAGTTTGCACTCCCATCTCGGGGAGACCGAGATCCTTATCGGTAGGACCGAATTGCTAGGGTTTGGCAGAGGCAAATGACAAGTGAAACTCAATGGCGCCGGATTGAAAGAATCGGTATGACCGAGTTTGGCTTGGTGTTTAGGTCATTTGTGGCTATGGAAAAGTGGTTGAGGATTTTGGAGCATATCACCAAGCACATAAAGCTAGAGGCTCATTAAGCAACACCTCATCCCTCCTTGATAGTATTGGCTTTTCCTAAAGACTCAATGTGATCTTGGATCACTAAAATATAAAATGAAGAGTCTTGAACTTTTGAGCTTGAGCCAATTCTTTGTCCTTAGTATTTTGAGGGTTCCATTTTCACATCCATGCCATGCCAATCATTGAGCTTTCCTGAAATAATCATCTTGAAATAGCATTAGCTCAATGAGCTATATGTTGTTATGAATTACCAAAACCACCTAGGGATAGTTGCACTTTCAATCTCCCCCTTTTTGGTAATTGATGACAACATATACATCAAAGCTTCAACAAATTATAATAATCATGAAATACATCGTCCCTTTGAGAAGTAAGTGACAAGTAAGAGCTCCCCCTAAATTTGTGCATATTTAGAATTTGCTTTGGACTGCAAATGAAAAGGAATTAAAGTCATGGGTTACTCTTCCATGTCACATACATCTTGATGGAGCGCTCAAAAATGATAAGAAAGAAGTACATGCACTCATTGTCGGGTGGTAGGATCGACATATGCCAACGGGTGGCTTATCATTGCGGGGGCCAATAGAACGTCGCCGGTGCCTGGAAACGGGATGAGGCGTAGACATGCACGCCGGCGAATCTTACCCAGCTTCAGGGCTCTCCGGGGAGATAACACCCCTACTGCTGCTCTGCGGGGTCTCCGCATGGTTACTAAGTTCACAGGTGGCTACAATGCTCCTTGAGCTGTTTGGGGGCGGAAGGAGGAAGAAGGGCTTAGCTCAACCTGCTTCTTCTCCTTGTAAGTGTCTATGTCTAGAAAGAGAGTCCAACCCTTTGCATGGGTGCACCGGGGGGTTTATATAGGCCTACCCCCCGGGGGTACAATGGTAATCCGACCGGGCGCGGGGCCTAGCTGTCTGTGACTATGCTCGCCGGCTTCTCCGCCGGCTGGTGGGTCCCGCCGACTGCTGGCTCCTGGGTCGACAGGCCGGCCCCACCGGCCAGGGCCTTGTCGGCGGCCGGTTACTGTTGCTCCGTGTTTGTTGGTGCAGGCTTGGTCGCGGTAAGCGTGGCTACAGTAACGCCTCCCTGGCGGGCGATTACTGTAGCCCCGCCGCACCTTGTCTCCTTAATGGGCGTCTCCTTCGAGGAAGGCGGCAGGCCGGCTACGCGAAGCCGGCCCTCTGTCTCGCCGGCTTGAGAGGGGGTGTGGCCGCCTTCGGCATCTCTCTGCCCGAAGGGGCCCACCGCCTCGGTGGCCACGCTGGCGGCCCGTCGTGGAAGGCGTCAGAGCCGCCGTGGCTACAGTGCCGCGCCGGGCGGGCCGCGGCTGCCCGCACGATGCACTGTACCAGGCGTGCTCCGGGTTTTGGGGGTGGCAGGCCCTACTGTAGCCACGCCCCGCTTCATCATCACAGGGTGGACGCGTACATCGCGGGTACGGCGTTGACTGCTTTATCGGAGACGGCCCAGCGGTAGCCGGCCGTGCCATAGCCGGCCCTGCCATAGCCGGCCCTCCACAGTTTTCTTCATGGGGGTAAAAAGGGCGGGCCGCCCCCCAAGCCGGCAAAGATGGCAGTCGGCTAGGGGGGAGGCGGCCCAGGTCTTGAGTCTCCTTATGAGCCGGATGGGCTCATAATTTTTTCTGAGGGGCCAGGGGAAGCCGGCTGGGCTACCCATGGCTATTTACCCCGACAGTAGTCCCCGAAGGCGGGCGAGCTTCATGGCGGACGGAAGGACGGGAACCTTGGCCGGCTTCATACCGTGAGGGGCCGACTGCGTCGTTGCAGCCGACTTCAGAGCGCTTTTCTTTATCAGGGCGACCGTGGTTGACCCGCGGACCGGCCGCGGGCCACACAACGAGCCACGTGGCGGGGAAGTCCTGCCGTCGCACGCGCGCGACGGGACGCCGCCGCAGGCCCGGGCCCGCCACTCCCTGGCCTCGGCCCAGGCGCAGATCTTCTGTGGCCCAAGGGGGCCGCACGTCTCCCCGCGGCCGTTACCTCGCGTCATCAAGGCACGTAATTAATGCGGGCGTGGGGGAGATGGGCACGATCGATCCCCACGATCCCCCACGCCGCGCCTCCTCGTCTCTGGCGCATGCGCCTACAAGTAGGGGGGAGGGGGAGAGGCACGGGCCTGTTCGCTCCCCCGCTCCCCGCCCTCCTGCTCTTCTTCTTCTTCCTCGCGCCCGACGCAGTTTCGCGCCGTAGCCCACCCACGCCGCCATGTCGCTGGCTTTGTCGAGCTCGTGGGACGGGTCCAATGTCCACGACGAGCACATCGAGTTCCTCTGCCAGACCCGGCGTCTGCCCGCCGCCGACCTCGTGCAGGTGCGCCAGGCGCCCGCGAACAAGGTCTCGCCGGCGCCAGAGGAAGGCGAGCGCGTCGTCTTCCGCACGCACTTCCTCCGGGGCTTCGGCTTCCCGGCGAGCAGCTTCATGCGTTCCTTTCTCGAGTTCTACAACCTCCAACCGCACCACGTCACGCCCAACGCAGTGCTGCAACTCTCGGCCTTCGTCACGCTCTGCGAAGGGTACTTGGGGGTGCTGCCGACACTGGAGCTCTGGGCGGAACTGTTCCAGAACAAGCTCGGCACCATCTCCGCCGGCGTGCCGGCTCCCTGCGGCGCCTTCATCGCGATGAAGAGGGCAAGCGACGACAACCCCTTCCCCCACATTCCTCTGATCCAGTCTGTCAAGCAGTGGCAGAAGTCTTACTTCTATGTCAAGAACGTCGCCCGGCATGGCGACTACGTCAACCTGCCGGCTTACGTTGCCGGCCCGCCGGCTAGGAGGCGGCGGACCTGGGGCTACCGGTCGAAATCCCTGTCTCCAGCGGGGAACGCTTCCATCTCCCGGCTTCGGGTGATGATCCAGTCGGAAGGTCTGTGCGCGTCCGACTTGGTAACCGCCTTCGTCGAGCGCTGGATCTTGCCTCTTCAAAGCCGGCCGCACATGATGTGCCAAATGAGTGGCCAGTTCGATCCTTGCCGGCTGAGCACATGGGAGATGCCCCATGCCGAGGTGGCTCTGATGGCGAACTACGTCGCCAACTTGAAGCTCACCGACGAGTGGCAATTCGGCAAGGCGCCGTACTCCCGCGTCCAGCCTCCGCCTGTGGTAAGCTTTTCTTCTCGTCGTCTGCCGGCTTGGGTTAGCCGGCCTCTGACCAGGCGGCTATTTTTTCTTTTTTCTCTTCATCAGAATCCTCTCCTCCCGCCGCCAGCCGGGGCAGCCGGAGTCGACCGAGAGTACGCCCCGGACCGCACGGTGGACGACCCCGACGACCCGGATCTCTCCGCCGTTGCCATGGAGGACGCCGCCATGGGGGACGTCGCCGAGCCCGGCGGCACCGGGTTCTCGGCCAGTTTCGACGACTGGCCGGACGATTATGAAGCCGAAGAACTCCCGCGCCGCCAGCCGGCAACCGACCGCCATGGCGCGAGCTCGTCTGCCGCGCCGACTGCCGGTGGTGGAAAGGGGAATCGCCGGGCCGCGCTCCCGCTCTTCGGAAGCCGGCCGAAGAGGCCGAAGGCCTCCGCCGCGGCCACGAAGCGCGAGGAGGCGGCGGCGAAGGCGGCCCGCTTCCGGAAGGCGGTGAAGAAGCCTCCCTCAGTGTCCGCGTAAGTCTAGCAGCCGCCTGCGTGCTTGTTATTCTGAAATTTTCTTTCCTTGAATGCTTTTCTGATTTCCTGGGCAGGGCGCCGCTCTCCCTCGAGCGAGGCCCCGCCGGCTCCGTGGTCGGGCCGAGCGCCGGTTCCTCAGGGTCCCGCCGAGTGGACCCCCGCGCCGAACTTGACGCAGCCACAGAGCGCAACGCTCGCGCGGCGCGCCGAGAGAGGGAGGCGGCCGAGCGGGCGGCGGCGGAGCGAGAGGCCGCCCAGACGGCACCAGGGCGAGCGAGCGAGGTGGCCGAAACTACGTCGGAGCGGGCGGCCGCGGAGACGGAGGCGGAAGGCGCGTGTAGCCAGCCTCCGCTACTCGCCATCCCCCTCCAGACCTTGGATCCGGATATTCCTCTGCCCACGGCGGAGAAGATTATCCCCGAGCGGCCGCTGTTGCAGAGGGACAAAATCCTCGGGGCTTCTGTTGAGAGGACGTCGCCGGCAGCGCCAGCCGAGGCAGGCGAAGGCGGCCAATCATCGGCGGTGCCAGAGGAGCCGGCCCGGGCCGCGCCCGAGGCCAGAGCCGGCCTTGAGGTCGAGCTGGCGGTGGGCCGGCCCGCCGGAGGGGGCATGGCCCCGCCGGACACGCGCCGAGCCGCGGAGGCCGAGCGGACGGCAGACGCCTTGGCGGCGGCCAGCTCCGCCACGTCCGGGTGGACTCCCAGCGGAGGGAGCGGCGAGCTGAACGTCGCGGCTCAAGAGGTTCGGAGCCGGCTGCAGGCACAGGCCGGTCTCCTGAGGCAATTCACTCAGGAGTTTCTGTCGACGCGGTCTGCAATCCGGGTAAGTCTTCACTCCTTGAACGCTCTGGTCCTTTGAATTTTTTCCGTGGGGGCACGCTAGCGCACCCATTGGGTGTAGTCCCCGAGATCCGGGCCGACTGCAGCGCAGTCGGGTCGGATCTTACTAAACGACTATGTTGACTGTTTTTTCTGATCTTCAGGATTATCACAACTCTCGCGCGGCCGCCTTCAACTCCCAGGCTCGGGAGCTAAGCCGGAGGACCGAAGACCTCGCCAGCAGCCGGCGTAAGTGTTTTGTCATTATTAATTTCTCGTGGGGGCGCGACAGCGCACCCACTGGGTGTAGTCCCCGAGATCCGGGCCGACTGCAGCGCAGTCGGGTCGGATCTTACTTGACGACTTTTCCTTTGCTGATTTTTCTCTTTATTTCTTGCTCGTGTAGAGGCCAACGCCGACCTGCGGAGGGAACTCGGCATGGTGCAGGCCGCTCTTCCTGCCAAGGACGCCGAGTACGCTGACTTGGCTCAAGAGCGCGACCGCCTGGCGACGAAACTGGCCGACCAAGAGGAGAGCCACAAGGCGGCCCTGCAAAAGGCGCAGGACGGCGAGGCTACCCTGAGGGCGGAGTTCGAGGCCAGGG
Organism: Triticum monococcum; assembly: GCA_034509565.1. Classification (NCBI taxonomy): domain Eukaryota; kingdom Viridiplantae; phylum Streptophyta; class Magnoliopsida; order Poales; family Poaceae; genus Triticum; species Triticum monococcum. The sequence goes on along the minus strand of CM067841.1, from coordinate 531,457,936 downwards.
AGGCGAGCTGGGCCGAGACGCGCCGGGCGCTGGAAGAACGCTTCGGCCGGGTCGAGGATCTCATTGATGGTAGGCTGTCTTTCTTGTTCTTCTTCCATTCGCCGGCCGCCTATGGTTTTGTTTTGACTTATGTTTGCTGTCTTGCGCAGAGTACTTCCCCGGCCAGTCCGTCCTTGCCGCCCAAGCCATTGAAGCCTACCGCGAGGAGCGCCGTCAGGCCGGGGTTGTGATTCCGCCGGATGCGAACCGGACGTTGTTGGAGCAGCTTATCGCCGTCCAGGCGCGGCTGCAGCCGGCCCACCGGTTGCTCCGCCGGCTCCAACGCGCTGGGGCGACGATGCTGGCCGCGCTCTGGCCCGGCCAGACAATTCCCCGGACCCCAAGCCGGACGACCGACTGGCTCGAAGTCGCAGTCGGCCGCTTCGAGGCCTGGAAGGCGTCCGCGGCCCGTCTTGGAGCCGGGCGCGCGCTGGAGTTCGTCCGCGCGTGGTACCCAGGGCTAAGCCTGGACCAGCTGCGGACGTGGCGGTCGGAAGCCGACGCCGAGCTGGAGGAGGTGCGGCCGGCGATCGCGCAGCGCGCCTCGACGATCGCCGAGTGTACCGACACCAGCGTCTTCGCGCCGGAGCTCAACAATGATGGCGCTGCCCAGCCGGAGGAATGGTTCGGGCTGAACTCGGCGGACGGCGAGGACTCGGCAGAAGAGATCGCCTCCAGCAACGAGGGCGAGGACGACGAGGAGCAGGACAGCGAAGATGCCGAGCCGACTGGTGGGGCGGCCGACCGTCCACCAGCCGATCGTGCCTCTAGCAACGAGCCACACGGGAGCGCGCCCTCTGCCGGAGCCGACGATCAAGCCGAGGTTGGCCAGCCGGCCGCTCCTCCAGCCGGCGCGACTACTTCCGTCGCCTAATCCAGCTCGTTTGCGGCCCCGCCGGCTTGATCTGCCATTCTTTTTGTCCCTGTCTTTCTTTTTGGACAAATTTAAGTTTCTGCAATTCCACCCACTGGGGGTGTATCGGACAATGCTGGATGTCGACCTCTCTGGAGGCTTTTTGTGTAATATATTAATATATGCATGTGTTGGCGTTCATCCGAGTGTACTTTTTGTCCTTAGGCTCTTTCCTTTGCCGCCTTCCCTCTTTGGGAAGGCAAGTACTTGAGTTTTCTTGGATTTGAAGTAGACTGAATGTAAGCCGACCGGCCGGCTACTCTGGTAGTCGGTCGGCGTGAGGCAGTCAGCCGGCTTTCACTATATATGCGAGCCTGTTTGGTCCCTAGCCGTTTTTCATGTGGGTACCCTTTCCGGCTAGTGGCTCTTGCCAGCCGGGCAGTCGGTTCTTCGAGCTGCGGTTTCGACAAGAGCCAAGCCTGGGTGTCGGCACATTACTTGTCTGACTGCGGGTAGGGCTCCTAATATAACTCTAGTCGGCCAGTCCCCGGGCCGACTCGTCGGACCCGGTACCGGACAAAATAAATGAAAAGGTAATATCATACGATGATAACTTTCATTCATAAAACAACGGGTGGCAGTCCCTGAGTCTTTCTCGGGGAGCCTACTGTATCATACTAAATACAAAAGTGGGCATGACACATACTGCGCTTTAACTGTAAAACTTCCGAAGGAGATTTGCGTTCCACAGTCGCTCCGACTCCTTGCCGGACTCGTCTCTCTTGCGTGCCTTCGGCTTCTGCGCGTCGATTAGGTAGTAGGCGTCGTTGCCCAAGGCTCTGCTGATGATGAAGGGGCCTTCCCAGGGGGCTGCGAGCTTGTGCTGGCCGGCTATTCGCTGGATCAGCCGAACTTGTCTTGCTTCGTTTTTGTCAGCCGGCAGGTCATGGTTCACAAGAAAGTTGCGGATGGCTTGGGCCCATGATGGGGCGGCGACCTCGTCAGCCACCAATGTGGCCAGAGCCACCAGGGTGGGCGGGTTGGGCAGTGCAGCGCTGGAGTCGGCCGCCGCTTCCTGTGCTGAAGAAGTCCCCGGGCCGGCTACTGCAGTCCCCGGGCCGGGTGCGGCAGTCCCCGAGCCAAATATTGAAGTCCCCGGGCCGGCTGCTTGATTCTTCGAGCCGGACCCAGCCCCCTCGGGGTTAGGCGGCACGAAAATGGAGTCGGATTCCAGAGACGGCTTGATTGAAGGCTTGAGGAGGCGCTGCAGGGCGACGCCGGCTGGTATTGCTTGCCGCGTGGAGCCTATTCGGGCCAGGGCATCTGCTGGCTCGTTGTCGGCTCGCGGCATGTGAAGGAACTCACACCCGTCGAAGTATCCGCTGATTTGCTGTACTAGGAAACGGTAGCTCGCCATGTTCGCGTCCTTGGCGTCCCAGTCGCCAGAAGACTGCTGCACCACCAAATCCGAGTCGCCATAGCACAGGATCCGGCGAATACCAAGCTCCTTGGCAAGCCGGAGCCCGTGTATGAGCGCCTCGTACTCGGCTACGTTGTTGGAGGCGGCGAAGTGGATCTGCAGCGTGTATCTGAGCTTGTCGCCCTTTGGAGAAGTAAGGACGACGCCGGCTCCCAAGCCGGTGCGCATCTTTGATCCGTCAAAGTGCATGCGCCAATGGGTGGAGTCGGGCGCTGGTGGTAAGTACTGGGTCTCGGCCCAGTCGACGAGGAAATCGGCCAGCGCTTGCGTCTTGATGGCGGTGCGGGGTTGGTAGAAGATGGTGTAGGGGGCCAGCTAGATGGCCCATTTGGCCACCCGGCCGGATGCATCCCGGCTGCCTATGATGTCGGCAAGCGGGGCAGTGCATACGACCGTGATGGGATGCTCTTGAAAGTATGGCTTCAGCTTCTTGGCGGTGAAGTACACGCCATAGCACATCTTCTGATAGTGCGGGTAATTTTGCTTCGAAGCGGACAGCACCTCGCTCAGGTAGTAAACCAGCCTTTGGACCGGCTGGGCTCGGCCTTCTTCGGGGCGTTCGACCACAATGACGGTGCTGACCACCCGGCTAGTGGCGGCAATATATAGGAGCATGGGCTCCTTCTCAGTCGGTGCCGCCAAGACAGGCGGCGTGGACAGCATTTTCTTTAGCTCGTGGAAAGCTTGGTCGGCCTGGTCGTTCCACTCAAAGTGAGTGCTCTTCTTCATGAGGCGGTAGAGGGGGAGAGCTTTTTCTCCAAGCCGGCTGATGAAGCGGTTAAGAGAGGCCAGGCACCCGGTGAACTTCTGAATCTCTCTGAGCTTGGTTGGGACCGCCATCCTCTCGATGGCCTTGATCTTCACAGGGTTGCACTCTATGCCGCGTTCAGAGACCAGGAAGCCCAGGAGCTGGCCGGCTGGCACTCCGAACACGCATTTCTCCGGGTTGAGCTTGATCCGGAACCGGCGCAGGTTCTCGAACGTCTCCTTCAAGTCTTCCAGCAGAGTGCCACGCTTCTCCGTCTTTACCACAACATCATCCACGTAAACATGGGCATTCTTGCCGAGCTGCGTGAGGAGGCACTTCTGCATGCAACGCTAAAACGTGGCGCCGGCATTCCTCAAGCCGAACGTCATGGTCAGGTAGCAGAAGGCTCCAAACGGCGTGATGAAGGCGGTCTTCAGTTGGTCATCCGGGTTCAGCTTGATCTGGTGGTATCCCGAGTAGGCATCCAAAAAACTCAACAGCTCGCATCCTGCTGTGGAGTCTATCACTTGATCAATTCTGGGCAGAGCGAAGGGATCTTTTGGGCAGGCTTTGTTGAGGCTCGTGTAATCTATACACATGCGCCACTTGTTATTCTTTTTCAGCACGAGAACCGGGTTCACGAGCCATTCGGGGAAGAAAACTTCCATGATGAAGCCGGCTGCAAGGAGCCGGGCTATCTCCTCCCCTACGATCCTTCTCTTCTCTTCTGACAGTCGGTGGAGGGGCTGCTTGACTAGTTTAGCATCCTCCCGCACGTGCAATTTGTGCTCGGCGAAATCCTTCGGAACACCCGGCATGTCCTTGGGGGACCATGCAAAGATATCCCGATTCTCACGGAGGAAATCGGCGAGCTCGCCTTCCTATTTGCTATCCAGGCTCGCCCCTATGACGGCAAACCTCTCGGTGTGCTCGGGGTCGAGCTGTATCTTCTTGGTCTCCTTGGCCGGCTGGAAAGATCCTTGGGCATCATACTGCTTGGAGTCGGCGGGTTTGTTTAGCTGCTTGCTGGCCAGGGCCACGACCCGGTCCAGCGTCTTCCTCTCGGCTGCGATCACGAGGGATTCGGCCAGCCGGCTGCTGGCCGCGGCGCAGTCGGCGGACTTCTTGTAGTCGCCGGCGATGGTGATGACACCCTTTGAGCTCGGTATCTTCATCTTGAGGTAAGCATAGTGGGGGACCGCCATGAACTTGGCCAAGGCGGGTCGGCCAAGCAAGGCGTGATAAGGGCTCTCCAGGTCCACCACCTCGAACCAGATTGCTTCCCGGCGGAAATGATCCTTGCCCCCAAAGAGTACATCGATCTTGAGCTTGCCGATGGGGGCACAGGACAATCCGGGTACGATGCCGTGGAACACCGTTCGAGTCGGCGCAAGTTGCTTGACCTTGACGCCCAGCTTCTCCATGGTGTCACGGTACAGGATGTTGATGCTGCTTCCGCCGTCGATCAGCACGCGGGAGAAGCGTGCGGTGCGCGTGTCCGTTGCGAGGGTGGCCTCCAGGACCAATGCGTAGGAACCGGGGGATGGCATCACCTCTGGGTGGTCGGCCCGGCTCCAGCTGATGGTTTCTCCGACCAGTGCATGTGGCCGGCTGGGCTGGTGGCGGCCATGTTGACCTCCTGTTGCTCTCGGCGCTTGCTGCGCCGGTCTTCGGGCTGGCTCGTGAAGACGACATAAGACGCTTGCTCGTCGGGGAACTCGTCCTGCACGGCGTCGACCGTGGGCCGGGCGGCTTTGGGCGGCGGAGCCGGCGGCGGCGGGCCGGCAGGCGGAGTCGGCGTGAGCCCCTCGCCCTTAGAGATTCGGGCGAGCCAGTTGCATTTGCGGGTCGTGTGGTTGGACGGCTTCGCGCCGCTGTGGAACTTGCACGGGGCATCAAGGGTTTGCTCGTAGGAGAAGGCCGGCTGCCAAGCCGGCCGACCGCCCTTGGGCTTCTTGGGTGCGGGCCGCCCTTCAGGCGGCGCGTCTTCGACCATGGCCACCTGCCGACTGGCGGGAGGCGGCGCAGGGCCCTTGCGTTTTTGATCGTTCTGGTGTTGGCGTCGGCCGCCGTCTCCAGCCGGCGCTTTGGGCGCCGGATTGAGCACCTTTCCAGATGCGTCCACCCGGAGCTCGGTCTTCATCGAGGAGTCGGCGGTGGCGTACTTGTCGGCGATGTTCAAGAGCTCGTCGAGGGTAGTCGGCTCATCGCAGAGAAGCTTGTGCTTGAGGAGGGTGCCCTCTCGGCACCCGGCTGTGAAGTATTCGATGGCTTGCACCTCGTGCACCCCCTCGCAGGAGTTGCGGAGCTCGGCCCAACGTGTCAGGTAGTCGCGAGTGGACTCGGCTGGGCCCTGTACGCACAGGGAGAGCTGTCTGGGCTTGGGAGCCCGCTTGTAGGTGCTGGTGAAGTTGCGAATGAAGGCTTCAGTGAAATCCACCCAGCTGTTGATGCTGAGGGGCTTAAGGCTGTTAAGCCAAGTCCGCGCCGTGCCTTGTAGCATGAGGGGCACGTACTTTACGGCAACGCACCGGTTGCCATTGGCGATGCTGACGGACGTGGAGTAGTCGGTCAGCCAGTCCTCCAGCTTCACCGAGCCGTTGTACTTGGGTGTGTCTCTTGGGAGCGAGAACCCTTTGGGGAAGGGCTCGTCGCGGATGCGGGGGCCGAAGCAAGGCGGGCCGACATCGTCCTCTTCTTCTAGCGCCAGGGATCGGGCCAGGCTGTCGATCCGGTGGCGGGCGTCGTTTTCGCCGATTCCCTCCCGGCGACCAAGCCGGCCGCTGAGAGTCGGGTGCGCAACTGGAGGCGGGGTAGGATATCTTTCTCCGCGAGCTCGAGGCGGAGGCGGGGTGCCCCGCCATTCCATGGCTCGGGGGCGGCCGTCCGCGTCTCGCTCGATGGAGACTTGGGTCCGGCTTCGGCTGGAAGCCGGCTCTTTCTCGCGCCGCGCGCGGGTGTAGCTGGTAGTCGGCGACCGGGAGGTCGCGCCGTGTTCGCGGCGCGGGGGAGGGCTCCCCGCGCAGGCGTCGGCCTCGTGCCGTCGTGCGGCCGCATCGATTAGTTGCTGGATGCGCCGCGTCATATGGGGGAGATCTTCGGCTTCCAAGCCGTCTAGCTCGTCTACGGCCGCCTGGGCGCCGCGCAGGTTCTCGAGCGGGGTGGCGTAGACCGGGCGATCCACCCCAAGCGTGTCGGCGATGACGGCGCCGCGTTGCCTGACAGCGCCGGCCCGGCTAGGGCCAGCCGGAGCTGGCATGCCGAAGGCGGCGCGGTCAGCTTCATGCTGGTAGGCCTCGGTGAGGCGTCTTACGGAGGCCAGCCGCCGGCCCTCCGCGAGGAGGGCGAGGCGGCGTGCCTCCAGAACTTCGTCGCTGGCGTCGGCCGGAAGGGGGACGGACAAGTCTTGGGCTGCCGCGCGCAGGGAGTCGTGGGTGCCCTCGTCAGTCGGGCCGTCGAGGCCGATAACCATTACCTCGGGGGCGTCAGAATCGCGATCGCCAGCCGGAGGGAGCGGGTCGTTGTAGACCGTGACGTTGGTGGGGAAGGTGTCGTAGGATGCCGCGTCGGAGTCGACGGGCATCGGGTCGGTGGAGCCAACCGACTCCAAGTCCGCAGCGGGCTCGCTGGAGACGTGGAGCTGGCTAAGGAGGTTGGCGAGGTGATCTGTGCCCGCATCGGAAGCGAGCTCGTCGGAGATGCGGGCCTTGTTGAAGAGGCTGGCGAGGCCGCTAGCCGCGCAGGCGTCAGCAACGCCATGCAGCGCGTCGTGGCAAGCGCCATCGGGCGAGCCAGGCTGGCTGCGCCCGCGAGGAAGGAAAAGGGTTCCCGTCCAGAACAGGTCTCCAGGCGACGGTGCACCTGGCCCCAAGGTGGGCGCCAAATGTCGGGTGGTAGGATCGACATATGCCAACGGGTGGCTTATCATTGCGGGGGCCAATAGAACGTCGCCGGTGCCTGGAAACGGGATGAGGCGTAGACATGCACGCCGGCGAATCTTACCCAGCTTCAGGGCTCTCCGGGGAGATAACACCCCTACTGCTGCTCTGCGGGGTCTCCGCATGGTTACTAAGTTCACAGGTGGCTACAATGCTCCTTGAGCTGTTTGGGGGCGGAAGGAGGAAGAAGGGCTTAGCTCAGCCTGCTTCTTCTCCTTGTAAGTGTCTATGTCTAGAAAGAGAGTCCAACCCTTTGCATGGGTGCACCGGGGGGTTTATATAGGCCTCCCTCCCGGGGGTACAATGGTAATCCGACCGGGCGCGGGGCCCAGCTGTCTGTGACTATGCTCGCCGGCTTCTCCGCCGGTTTCTGGGGCCCGTCGGCTGGTGGGTCCCGCCGACTGCCGGCTCCTGGGTCGACAGGCCGTCCCCACCGGCCAGGGCCTTGTCGGCGGCCGGTTACTGTTGCTCCGTGTTTGTTGGCGCAGGCTTGGTCGGGGTAAGCGTGGCTACAGTAACGCCGCCCTGGCGGGCGATTACTATAGCCCCGCCGCACCTTGTCTCCTTAATGGGCGTCTCCTTCAAGGAAGGCGGCAGGCCGGCTACGCGAAGCCGGCCCTCTGTCTCGCCGGCTTGAGAGGGGGTTTGGCCGCCTTCGGCATCTCTCTGCCCGAAGGGGCCCACCGCCTCGGTGGCCACGCTGGCGGCCCGTAATGGAAGGCGTCAGAGCCGCCGTGGCTACAGTGCCGCGCCGGGCGGGCCGCGGCTGCCCACACGATGCGCTGTACCAGGCGTGCTCCGGGTTTTGGGGGTGGAAGGCCCTACTGTAGCCACGCCTCGCTTCATCATCACGGGGTGGACGCGTACATCGCGGGTACGGCATTGACTGCTTTATCGGAGCCGGCCCAGCGGTAGCCGGCCGTGCCATAGCCGGCCCTGCCATAGCTGGCCCTCCACAGTTTTCTTCATGGGGGTAAAAAGGGCGGGCCGCCCCCCAAGCCGGCAAAGATGGCAGTCGGCTAGGGGGGAGGCGGCCCAGGTCTTGAGTCTCCTTATGAGCCGGATGGGCTCATAATTTTTTCTAAGGGGCCAGGGGAAGCCGGCTGGGCTACCCATGGCTATTTACCCCGACACTCATCACCAAGAATAGTGAGTGATCACATAAGATAGATAGAATGATAATATTAAGCAAACATTAAGTGTAGCTTATGATCAAACACATGATCATCGATGTCTCACAGGCATAAGGACGTAGTATCTCACACACAAGCAAATAAAGTTCGAAAAACCACCAAATAAAACAAGAGAGAATAAAAGCAACACTCTCTCTCTCTCGAAGCCTATGATCTATACATTTTCTCCCCCTTTGGCAACAAGTTACCAAAAAGTTCCTAGAAAATGCATAGTGCTAAGTCGACGCTCAGGCTTGATCTTCAGGTGGTGGTGGAGTCCGGAGCACTCCAAGGACGAAGCCTTCGGTAGACGTGGTCGGAGTTGAGGCTGAAGTGGACGCTGGAGCTGGTGGAACTGAGGCTGTGGCTGGCGCAGACGTGGTAGCTCTGGTGTCAGCAACTGGCATTGCAGACGACTTCGGACCTCGTGGCACCCTGGCAAAAGCATCAGTCGTAGTCCCGCCTCTCCTCTCATTCATGTCATCCTGGAGCTGCTCCATGGCAGTCTGTATCTCTATCACCTTGATGTCCAAATCATAGAACCTCTGTTCCATGATCCTCTCTAAGCTTGCCTGGTTCTGAGTTAGGGTGGCTAGTCCTTGCTCAATCCGCAGGGTGGATGCAATCAGGTAACCAAGCTGCTCTTGTTTGGTTTTCAGAAAATATTCAGATGTCTCCTCTTGAGTAGGCATCCTGGCAGCTTTCTCCTTCTTCGCCTTCTCCGTCTTGGCTTGTGCTTGGGCAGATGATGGCTCATTCTCAGTCATGATCACTTGATTATCTTCGAAGTCTGGATGGATGGGCAGGTGTTCCTTATCCAACAAGTATGTGTCCGTGCCCATCTTTGAGTTGATGAGCTCCTGAATCTGTGGGGCATACCCACAACTCCTCTTCTGGTCGGCAGCTGTCCTCTTGACTGTTTCCACTATGAGGCTCATGACTTTGAATTTCTGAGGTACATCAAAGATATGTAGAAAGTTAATGGCATGACCTCTGATCATCCTGTGATCTCCAGACTTGGGCAAAAGAGTGTGCCTAAGGATCCAGTTGATCGTAGGCAATCCTGATAGCAAGTGTTTCACAGACCCAAACTGGTGAGTGTCAAGATCATCTGTTGGAATCTCCTTGTACATATTTGCCATAGAGTTGTGATCCATCTTCTTCTTGGAGTAGACATCTAAGTCATCTTCATTTTCCTCGGGGGCATTGATAAGCTGTGCCCATTCAGCAACTGTGGACTGGTACCCCGTACCTTCTGACATCCAAGTGATCCTCCCATCTGGGTAGAAGTGTGCTGTGGAGTAGAATTGCATGATTAGCTCCTCGTTCCACTTTGTGAGCTTCTGCCCAACAAAGTCTGCAACTCCACACGCACTAAAGCTGTCATACACTCCAGGATAGTGTTCCTCATTTTCCTTCATGTAGGTCCAGTCGACCCATCTCATGTCACATACTATTGGCTTCTTGTCAAGCAAAACTGTCTCATAGAAATCCTGCTGCTCCTTGGTGTGAAACCTGTAGTCCACTGCAGTCCTCCTTCTCGTAGCATAGGGATCAGTCTCTCTCCACTTTCTCAGCCCTGAGTCTTTCCTGAGCTTCATATTCTCAGCCACAGGATGAGCATCATTGTGGTCTGAGATCTTGGGCTTGAGCTTCCTCAGGACATGCTCTTCCTCTTCCTCTGCAACTTCAGGCACTGGGGCCTTGTTCTTTTCAGTGGCTGCAATGCTTCTTGTGTTTCTCTTTGGTGCACTCTTTGGCTTAGATGCAGCCTTGGGTGCTTCCTTGGGCTTGGATGCAGTTGCCCCTGACCTTATGGCATCTCCCATAAGTTTGGGTGCCTTGGGTGCTGGTGCAGCAACCTCTTCTTCTTCCTCCTCATCTTCCATGATGGAGGCCTTGCCAAGCACTCTGGCTATAGTCTTCTTGACACTTTCCTTCCTCTTTTTGCCCTCAGCAGCAACTGGCTCTGTGGGTGCAGGCTTCTCAGTTGAAGCTCTAACCTTAGACATGGGCTGCCTGCCTGCTGGCCTTTTGATTTTCAGCCCTGGCTTTGTGCCTTGAGCTAGCTCAACTCTCCTTGATGTGGCCTCTTCCTCTGCCACATAATCTTCATCTTCAGAATCAGAAGTTCTCTTCTTCCTTTCTCTAGTGGCAGCTTTAGGCAGATTGCTGGGGGTGCTCCTGCTGCCATCATCTGAAGAGCTGGAGGGACTAGTGCCCTCACTCATCACCACTTGCTTCTCTGAGAGGTTCTGGCTGTCACTTTGGTATGACATGATGCAAACTCTGACTGCAGACCCTGTGAATAGATTATAGATGAGATAGAGTGGATGAGCATCACAAAGTGCAGAGATTTTGCAAAATAGTAATTCAAAAACTTAGTTTTAGTTTCCCACTTAAATCATCTCGGATCTACCGATTTTCAAACTCGGTGACACCGAAGCAGTTTTGGCACCAGAACTAGTGAACTCGGTCAGACCGAGTCACAGTTCGGTGGCACCGAGACTGGTAGGGTTTCACAGAGTTCCAAAATCGGTCACACCGATAAGTAATTCTCGGTCAGACCGAGTTTTACTTGTGCAATGGCATAAGCCAAATCGGTGGGACCGAGTTTTTCAACTCGGTGGGTCCGAGATGGTTTCGGCGGAAACCTAACCCTAAAATTTTCGAATTAAACCTAATCTACGAGTTCATTGCCTGGATAGGAGTTTATCAAACGTGGCAAGAATCATGATGATCACAATGTGCTAGGAATCAGATTGGAGAATAGCACAAAGATCGAGTCCATACCCTAGTTCGGCGGAGACTCGCTACGGCGGCAACGGCGGGGCAGAATTCCCGCTGACGGTGACGAAGACCAGCGACTGGAGGCGGCTGGTAGCGAGGAGGACGATCCGGAGACCCAGGAGGCAGAGCGAGCTATGCGCGGGCGAAGAGGTTTCGGAGAAATTTCCAAAATTTTGCCCCGTCACTATATATAGCCCGACCCTGTCGGTGTGACCGAGTGGAACAACTCGGTGGCACCAAGGTGCAAAACTGTATACAGTTATTGCAACTCGGTGTGACCGAGTGGTTCAAATCGGTTGCACCGAGATCGAAAACCTAGATCAACTTAATGATCTCGGTAGGACCGAAAGTATGGTATCGGTCAGACCGAGAATCACAAAGAGGTTTTGGAAGTTTAAGTCTATGACGAATCGGGGACTCCGAGCGCTCCTCACAGAGTGGTTCGAATCTGACTTGATCGAATTTTGTGATGCAGCATGAATAGAGTTTGAGACGAGAAAAGCATAGATAGCTAGAGGAGGTTCTTAGGCATTCTTGTCCATCCACTTGGCAAAAGAAGATAAAGCCAAACAATCAAAACAACAAGTGCATGTCCTCGAATGAGTAAAATATGCAACCAACATGCTCACACAATAAGATGGCAAATGAAATATGTGGCAAAGCATGCACAACCAATTCTAGCATCTATCAAGCAATTTGCGATGACTAGGTCATCTATATATGAGTATATTGACTTAGGAGTCAAGTGAGAACACTTGATCGTAGGTCATACTCATTGTTTGAGCTCAAGTGGGGTTACCACTTTTACATAAAGCATTGTTGTATTCACATCTTTAGAGTTGCTTTAGCTCAAGTTTTAGAGTAAAGCTCCCCCTAGATGTGATATCCCCCCTAAGAGGGATGAACTAACCTTGGGTTTTGTCGATGATGACTTCATGTAGATGTTGAAGATGTGGATGCTCAATGTTGATGTAGATCACTTGGAGCTATCCATTTGAGTAAATTGCACTTTCAATACCTTGTCCCTTGTCTTACCAACAAGAGGGTTTGTGACTCCTTGAACTGGTGCATGATGCGGAGGTTGATTGCACTTCTTCTTGCCAAAATGATGAGAGTGAAATATGTTGGCGGAGTCACCCTCAAGAACTCTCTAGTTCTTCTTCTTTTGGATCCACACCATCTTGATGGGAATCCTTGGAGTTGTAGTCGTACCTGATGAAGTGGAACTTGACGTGGTCTTGGGAATCCACTTGACTAAGGTCTTAGGAGCTTCTTCAAATGCATCAATCTCCTCTTGAAGCTTGTCCTTGCCTTTTTGCTTGTAGTCTTGTGGTGGAAGATCATCTTGATCTTGTGTCCCCTTGAAAGAAGTATCAGACTTCTCTTGTTGAGGAACAAACTTTGTCTTGGGGTATTGATCTTCTTCCCACTCAACTCCATTGGCATTGAACTTTCGTTCAAAACCAACACCTTGATTCTTCCGGTGCATTCCTTGCTTGCGCACAATTTCCTCGAATTGCTTACTCCCAGCAAGGCTTTTGTACACTCCTTTCTCTATAATCCCCTTCAATAAGCTATTTTCTTGCTCAAGTGTAACTTGGCTAAGAGAATCATTAGTGGAATCAAGAGAACTACTAGAAGCAACAATGTTGGATTTATCATGATCATTGTTAATACTAGAGGAAGAATCTTTCTTGTTCTTGTTACTAGACTTGACTTGAGGCATGTAAGTGGATAATAGTAAACACTTGGCAATGTAAGAAGAACTTTTCTTGCGGAGATCATCATTGATTGCTTTTAAGAACTCATGCTCTTGCTCAAGATTGAGCTTTTCAAAGCGTAATTTCTCATGAGCTCTTAAAAGTTCTCGATGATCTTCGAAGATAGTTTCATGACCTAACTTAAGAGTGTTTAGTTCTTTAGTTAGAGCCTCAATCTTCTCCTTATCATTGTCATTCTTTTTATCTTGATTAGCATTATTAATTGATGTTTCATCATAGTACTCATCACTAGAGTTGTCAACAAGCAAGTCATCATCACCTAACAAGTCATCTTCATCACTATTAAAATCAACATACTCGGGGTGTGTTACCTTAGGACCTTTGGCCATGAAGCATCTTCCAATTCCTTCATTTGGTGAGTCAAATATGTCGTAGGAGTTGGTTGACACAAGTGCTAGACCGGCAACACCTTCATCTTGAGTATCTTCGAAGTCGGAGTGATAACTTCTCTCGGAGTGGCTGTCGGAGTCGGAGCCGGATACCCATTCACCAACATGAGCTTGATGTCTTCGTTTTGTGTAGCTCCTTGATGATTTTTCCTTCCTTTCCGAATCCTTGCTTCTCCTTGAGTATCTCCGTTCATAACGATCATCTCTACTCCTTCTCTCTCTTGGTGGTGATTCTTTGCTTCTTCCTTTTGGAGAATCTTCTCTTCTCTTGTAGGGAGCCGTACACTCATTGGAATAGTGTCCGGGTCTTCCACAATTATAGCAGTTTCTCTCTCGACTAGAAGATCTTTTGTCATTATAGGACCTTGACTTGAAGCTTCTATCTTTGCTTCTACTCTTGTAGAACTGGTTGAAGTTCTTCACCATTAAGCTCAATTCTTCATTGAAGTTTTGTTTCTCACTTGATGATGTGGGGACTTCACATGAGGCTTTGTAGGCACCACTTGATTTGTTGTGAAGTTCCTCTTTATCCTTGAGTGACATCTCATGAGCAACAATCCTTCCAATCACTTCCGTTGGTTTGAGATCTTTGTAATTGGGCATCATTTGAATCAATGTGCACACGGTATCATATTTCCCATCCAAGGCTCTTAGGATCTTCTTGATGATGAATCTATCGGTCATCTCTTCACTTCCTAAGCTGGCAATCTCATTTGTGATGAGAGCAAGCCTAGAGTACATTTCGGCGACACCTTCACCATCCTTCATATTCAACTTGTCAAGTTGACTTTGGAGCACATCCAACTTGGATTCCTTGACGGAGTCGGTACCTTCGTGCATATCAATCAAAGTGTCCCAAATTTCCTTTGCATTCTCAAGACAGCTGATTTTGTTGAATTCTTCGGGGCACAATCCGTTGAAGAGAATATCACAAGCTTGAGCATTGTATTGCAACATCTTCAACTCATCCGCGGTAGCTTCACGGTTTGGTTCTCTCCCATCAAAGAACTCACCTTGCAAACCAACACAAACTATAGCCCATACGGCGGGGTTATGTCCAAGAATATGCATTTTCATTTTATGTTTCCAACTAGCAAAATTAGTGCCATCAAAGTAAGGACCTCTACGGTGATAATTTCCCTCGCTAGACGCCATACTCTCCTAGGTTGTGAAACCAAGGCGATGACCACCAAAAGCTATGGAGATCAAGGCAAATGGAGACCAACGCTCTGATACCACTTGTAGGATCGAAAGTATGTCTAGAGGGGGGTGATTAGACTACTTAACCAAATAAAAACTTCACCTTTTCCCAATTTTAGTTCTTGGAAGATTTTAACTATCTTAGGACAAGTCAAGCAATCATCACACAATTCAAGAAAGCATGCAAAGAGTATATTGGCAGCGGAAAGTAAAGCATGCAACTTGCAAGAATATAAAGGGAAGGGTTTTGAGGATTCAAACGCAATTGGAGACACAGATGTTTTTCCCGTGGTTCGGATAGGTGGTGCTATCCTACATCCACGTTGATGGAGACTTCAACCCATGAAGGGTAACGGTTGCGTGAGTCCACGGAGGGCTCCACCCACGAAGGGTCCACGAAGAAGCAACCTTGTCTATCCCACCATGGCCATCGCCCATGAAGGACTTGCCTCACTAGCGGTAGATCTTCACGAAGTAGGCGATCTCCTTGCCCTTACAAACTCCTTGGTTCAACTCCACAATCTTTTCGGAGGCTCCCAAGTGACACCTAGCCAATCTAGGAGACACCACTCTCCAAGAAGTAACAAATGGTGTGTTGATGATGGACTCCTTGCTCTTGTGCTTCAAATGATAGTCTCCCCAACACTCAACTCTCTCTCATAGGATTTGGATCTGGTGGAAAGAAGATTTGAGTGGAAAGCGACTTGGGGAAGGCTAGAGATCAAGATTCATATGGTTGGAATGGAATATCTTGGTCTCAACACATGATTAGGTGGTTCTCTCTTAGAACATATGAGTTGGAATGGTGTATGTGTTATGATGGATCTCTCCTCGAGAGAAGAGGAGGTGGAGGGGTATATATAGCCTCCACACAAAATCCAACCGTTACACACAATTTACCAATCTCGGTGGTACCAAATAAACAAACTCGGTCGAACCGAAATAGTAAACCTAGTGACCGTTAGAGATTTCGGTGGGACTGACATGCAACTCGGTAGGACCGATTCAGTTAGGGTTTGGGCATAACGTAATCTCGGTGAGACCGATTGCACAAACTCGGTGAGACCGAGTTTGGCAATAAGCTAACCAGAGAGTTGGTCAGGCAAACTCGGTGGGACCGACTCGCTCTTTCGGTGAGACCGAAACGTTACAAGAAGGAAACAGAGAGTTTACATTGCAATCTCGGTGGGACCAATTCGCTCTTTTGGTGAGACCGAAAAGTTACGAAAGGGAAATAGAGAGTTTGCAATCCCATCTCGGTGAGACCGAGATCCTTATTGGTAGGACCGAATTGCTAGGGTTTGGCAGAGGCAAATGACAAGTGAAACTCGGTGGCGCCGGATTGAAAGAATCGGTATGACCAAGTTTGGCTTAGTGTTTAGGTCATTTGTGGCTATGGAAAGGTGGTTGAGGATTTTGGAGCATATCACCAAGCACATAAAGCAAGAGGCTCATTAAGCAACACCTCATCCCTCCTTGATAGTATTGGCTTTTCCTAAAGACTCAATGTGATCTTGGATCACTAAAATATAAAATGAAGAGTCTTGAACTTTTGAGCTTGAGCCAATTCTTTGTCCTTAGCATTTTGAGGGTTCCACTTTCACATCCATGCCATGCCAATCATTGAGCTTTCCTGAAATAATCATCTTGAAAAAGCATTAGCTCAATGAGCTATATGTTGTTATGAATTACCAAAACCACCTAGGGATAGTTGCATTTTCAGTCACCGGCCTGGCTTGATGGTTGTGGGTCATCCCGCGCCGCTTCAACTTCAGCTTCTCTACCCAGCGGCTGGAAATCAACAGTTGTCCAGTCGATTCCCATTAATGCTTGAAATACTGCTTCATCATGGATCAGCAATGACGGTTCAATATCGGGAGCGTAAGTATGCTTACGGATTGGAGGGATAAGATTTTCTGCTTCAGGAATTGGTGCAACTACTCGCTTGTTTTGGTTATCATATTGGGCTTGATAATGAGACAAGTCTGCTTCTTCAACCAATTGACAAGCTAGCGGACGCACCTCCCGGTTTATTGCTTGCAGATCCGCTTCACTAAACTCTGACCCGTCTTCCTTCAAGCTGGGATAGCCCTGAGCCGCTTCAACAGGATCAAAATCCGGCACCCAAGCTTTTGCCCGGATTAAGGCATTGATCGCACCGGTTCGAGCAGCAGATTTCTTCAGCTCTTCAACCCGGGCAGGAAGCATAGACAGTCTTTTCAGGGTGTCTTGAATCAAGGTGGGCGCCGTGTTGTTGTGGGACACAGTTGAGATGATCCGCTACATGCCAGTATACAATTGCTCTGCCAATGTGTAGGCAGCCTTCAACTTCTTCCGCACATCTGACCCCAAGTGACCAATGCGTGTCCCTACAACATTACAAAGGATTCACAAACCGGACACATCATAAGAAGGCCAAGTAACTATAGAAGTCAAGAAAGCTTACCAAAAATGGCGGCAGTCATGGTATGCACTTGATGCTTTATGCTGGTCAGTTCATCTACCACCGGTTTAAGTGCGGCCTCGGCATTTTCAACTCGCTTGGTCAAAGCGGCCTTCTCAGTAGCCCAGTCCGCCCTTTTTTCTTAAAGTCTTCCTTAAGCTGTTCCATGACGCTTAAGGCGCTGGTCAACTCCTCTTTTGCTTTTGAGGTTTCAGTCTGTTGGGACTTCAGATTTTCTTGGAGATCGGCGACTTGGTTTTCTTTTGTCTTTAGCTCAGCCTGCATACAGACAGTTATATCATTCAGCAAGCAGTGCAAGAATTGGAGTACCAACCACATAACAAGTTATGCACTTGGCCCTTAGGGGCTAATGCCTATTTGATCTTCATCTTTCACTTGATTATAAAGTCCCAAGATCAATACAAGTATTCAACTTGGCACTTGGGGGCTAATGGCTATTTGCTCGAACAAATTCTGATGCTGCGATCTCAATTAGTTAAAGTCCCGGTTTAACTACACTAAGTTGAACCGGCCCTTGGGGGCTACATCAGCGAATTTCGAAGCATTGGGATTCACATTAGCAAGTCCCGGTTTGAATGAAGATTCTAAACCGGCCCTTGGGGGCTAGGAGAATTAACAATATTGAAATATCGAAGCAGGAAAAAGAACATGAAAGTTACCTCAAATTTTTCTTTCATCATATTCACTAGGCCAGCTTCATAATCACGGCTGGTATACAGCCGGTTCAGGTAGCCGGAATGAAGATCTTGGGCATTCAGAGCAGCATAGGTCGCCAAGTCAACATTCCACTTGCCTTTGCCCATGGCAGCAAATTCTTCTTTGGCGGTATGCTTGGATAAAACAACAGGATTGCTGGGCTCTATACGGACAATGCCAGTAATTACAACTTCATCATCCTTAGCATCACCAGTTTGCACTGGCGCAGTTGGTTTGTCAGCAGGCTGGGATGGACTAGTGGATCTCCCAAACCGGATGGGGCTTGTGGGCTAGTTGACAGGGCCTGAGGTGTCAATAGGCCTTTCTTCAGCAATAAAATCGTCATCCTGCTGTGGTGGATCATTGGGTATATCTTCATGAATAGCCGCTTCAAGATCTGGTGTTTTGCCCGGTTCAGGGACGGCATCCTCCTCGGCCGCTTTATCCAGGCGAGCCTTCTTGCTCGGCCTAGGCTTGGCCCTGAAAGGAATAACAAAGTCAAATACAACATATGTTCTAAGGTGATGTACCAGAAATATTATGATATTTATAGCTTACCCAAGCACCGTTTTGAGCGGTGGCAGCTGAGTAGCTGATGACTCGCCAAAGGATGAGTGGGAAGTAACCTGATAATCGGAGTCAGATGGATTAAGAGGTTGACGAAAACAGCCCGCTTTAGGACAAGCACTGACAAGAAAATTAGAGACCTCTGAACGGCGTTTTCCGAACCGGACTGTTCGGTAAACCGGCGGAGGTAACTACCTGGCTGCTGTGCCGGGTTGTGCAGCGAGCTTCGTGCTGTTGGGTCTTCATAAGAAATTTGGGATCCAAGTAAGCAAGAGGATGAGAAAATTTAACCTTCCGGTTTGCCTGACGGATTTTTAGTGAAGGCAAAGGGTTTGAATCGGAAGGGAGAGTAATTACCTCTGCAGCATCAACATGGCTGGCTTCGGCATCATCCTGACAAATATCATCATCAATAAGGTGTGTGAAAAATAAGCCAAGTGAGTCAAGCTCTACCTCAAGGTCCGGATTACCCACATCATCATCAGGGGCCGGATCAGAAGACACAGTGGTTTTCTTCTTATGAGCAGGTCGTTTCACGACTTTAGTCTTTGGCCGGGTTGGTCTTTCCGGTTTGTATGTTTTTTCTGGCTTCTCCTGTGGAAGCTTCCTGCTCCAAAACGGATCATTTCCCTGTTTAAACAGACATTCATATCAAACAATGACCAGATATATCAATAACAGGTTCAGTAAAAGGAATAATCAAACTCTTACAGCTGGCGGTTTGTTGGTGGCATAGAAGGGAAGCAGGCCAGTTCGAGCACAGATGTGTTCTGGTTCATTTAGCATCTTATTCACAACCTATGTGATTTCTTCGTCGGTGAGCTGGATGTTAGCACGTCACAGTGGGTCATCAACACTGCCAGTATACTTGCACATCAAACCAGAACGCTGACTAAGGGGCAGTATGCTCCACGATATCCAACAGCGAGTGAGATCAACCCCTGTTAAACCGTTGGCCATGAAGGCTCTAAGCTTGGACAGTTGAGGAGCATATTTGCTTCTCTCCTTGGCAGTCAACCTTTGCGGAAAGGGGTGTGTATTGCTAAGCCGCTCTGGACGAAAGCCAGGCAAAGGATTTTCACCAGCAGGGGAGGTGTCTTTGCAATAGAACCATGTTTGATTCCACTCTTTGGGGTGGCTGTGCAGTTTGACGTGAGGGTATGTGACTTCTTTCCTTTTCTGAATCGCCACACCACCCAATTCTGTATTAGAACCGTCAGTAAACTCAGTGCGGCGGTTTAGATGGAAGCAGTCTCTGAACAGCTCAACTGTGGGCTCCTCTTGAAAGAACGCCTCACAGAGTACTTGGAAGTGACACATGTTTGTAACAGAGTTGGGCCAATGTCTTGTGGGCGGAGTTGAAAATTGGCTAAAATGTCCCGGTAAAATTTAGAACCGGGCGGCTTAAATCCCCGGGTAAAGTGATCTACGAAAACGACGACCTCTCCTTCTTGAGGTGTAGGAGGGCATTCTTCGCCAGGGACCCTCCAATGGATGGTGCTTTTGCTGCCTAAAGCACCGATCA